>JAKOOJ010000001.1:19035000-20507500 GCA_022577455.1 Arizona elegans | reverse complement strand
ATATATATTTAAAACACTTTGCTAGAGCTGACAACAATTTAACAAGGTCTTATAGCCTTTATCTAAGGTGAATTAGTTACTTGAAGACATACAAGAAATTTCCAAAGCAGACTTAGCAGTCAAGACATGAACTGGAAAAACATGTCCTCTTCCAATTGTCATCTCCTCCTTGACTTAAAGGAGGGAGTGACATCCAGAAGAAACTTCCACAAGCAGACAGCATTTTGAACACAGAGAAAGCAACATTTTTTTTTTTTAAAAAAAAGAGAGATTGCCATTACTCAAACGACATAAAACATAAAATCAAATATTAGTGCTGCAACATTTAAACTGAAATGAACATTAGCAATTAGATGATTTGACGCAAAGGTTTTTTTAAAAGATGAATGAATGTAATAGCTTCACCCCACCCCCCACCCCACCCCCACCCCCACGGCCCATCCCTTTTCTGGGCATTATTGATCTGGCTTTTCTCACTGAACAGGGGGGGACAGCAGGCTCTTGCAGTCAAACTGAGAAGTGGTGGTGGTGGCTCCTGCATTTGTTTAAGCAAGTGTTCCTCACCACTTGGAACAGAAACATTTCAGCCTGCGGAGAGGCAGAGATGCTCCTTTCGCAATTAATTGCAGAAACACATTCAATAAAAACAAATGAAGTAGCATCTCACTAGTTCCCTGCATGCCATTTGCTCCTCTGGTATACCGAAGCAGGAGGTGCACCCCACGACAGAGAGCACCAATGCTTACAAACAGAGAAGGGCTCTCTCATACACCCAAGACTGTTTGCCTTAAAAGAAAGAAATGTGTGTGTGTATGTTGAGGTGGGGGGGGGGGGAGAGAGAGAGAGAGAGAGAGATTTGGCTTACCTTATTTTCTCCATCTCTGCCGCAGAGGCCTATAAGAAATCAAACAAGGAGCAAGTGAATGGCAAGGGAGCGCAGCTTGCCCAGGGCAGGTTAATGCATAGTTCAGGCTAGATACCCCAAGGACTTGCTGCCGGCCAGTGACTCCCAAGCCCACTGCGAACCGAGGCTAAGTCTTGGGGTGAGCATTAACACGAGCACACATGCACACACACCAACACACACGGACACGGGCTGAGAGCCTGAAACTCCAGCAGAACGCAGCAGGCTGCAGAAAAGACGCTTGGGCACCCAGGAGGCCTGAGCAAGCATGGGATGACTCAATGTGGAGCGGCGAGGCAGAGGCAGGCAGAGAGGGAACGGGCTGCCAGTAACAGGTTACTGTGCCGCTCGGATGCCAGGAGAGAGAAACTTGAAATCGCAGGGGCAGAGCCCAGCAGCAGCAGCAGCAGCGGGAGGGGGGAGAAGGAGAAGGAGGAGGAGGAGGAGGAGGAGGAGAAAGGGCAGGACGGAGGGAGGGACGCGGTAGAGCGATTTGAGGCTGCCGGCTGGAACCATCCAACGGTTTAAGCTTCGCTTGGAAACCGGGGATGTTTGGCACGGGCTCTGCGGGCGGGCGCGCGCGCGCGCGTGTCTTTTATTCCTCGTCACGTTTCCAAAGATCTCGACAGATGGGAGCGCGGCGCCTGAGCCTTGAAAGTCGGGCGGAGAGTTTCAATGATCAGAGGTTCTTTCCCCCCCCCCCCGCCCCAATCACACACACTCCTCCTCCAAGCGCCCCCCCCCAGCCGTCCGCCCCCGTAATTCAGTGCCTTTTAAAATTAACAGCTCTCTGCATCTCTTTCTACACGTTCTCTCTCTCCCCCCCCCCCCCCACCTCTCTCTTATTTTCCTTCTCTACCGCTTTCTTTTCCTCTTGCAGCAGCGACACCGCGCTGCACCAGCCGCCTCCCAGCCCGGGCTGGGATCACACACCTCGGGGAAAGTTTCAGGGCGAGCCGTTAGCCTGAGCCTCCCCCTCTCCTTCTTCTTCCTCTTCTCCGGCTTGCAGCCCACGGACATGGCCAGGAGGAAGCCTCTCTTCACCCACCGGTTCCGCCCGTTCCCCGCAGAGCCGGGGAGGAGAGAGAGCGCCAGGCACACGCAACCCTTTCGCTTCATGTTTTCGCATCCGGCAGCTGCCGGCTCTCTCTGCCTCCCGCAGCCTGCTCCTAACCTGCCGCTTTCCAGGTGTGCTGGACCAGAACTCCCAACAGCCCCGACCGGCGCAGGCCACGCTCGGCCGGGGATGATGGGAGATGTAGTCCGGGACGCCGGGTGTACGGAACCGGGACATCGGGAAGCCTCGCCATTAACCCGTTGCTTCCCGGTGAAGCCACGGCTAGAGCGAGGCTCTGGTCTGCAGCGAGGTGAAGTGTCGCTTTATCCACCTGCCTCCTCCCGTCGCCGGATTCTTAGGACAATGAAACCCAGGACCTTTTCTCCCCGGTTTTGTGGGTTAGAGAGTAACCTCACAAAGCAAGCTTATCATCACACATTTTCTAAAAGTATCTGGCCTCCCCCCCCCCCGCCCCCAACAAGCTTCGTTCCAAAAAGTAAAAAGATCCCTTACTTTTTAGGTGCTCTGATTGTATATACCTTAGTCTGTGCAACAGAAAGTGCTTAGAATACTTAGAAAGCTAAGAGGAATTAAAGTAGGAAATGAACTTCCATATGGCAACGTTTTGTTGTTGTTGTTTTCCAGTCAGAACAGATCCCCAAATCATTCCTGTTTCTCTAGGATCCATTCACTTCACAGTTTCTATACGTGATATCGGTCTCTCCCCCCCAAACCCCCTCCCCCCCCCCCCCCGCCACAAACCATTGTTGCCTTGGCAGTTCTAGTGAAGTGCATGGAGAATCTATTGATTCACCTCCCCCATTTTCTCATATTGTTTGGTGTGAAAGAATAAACACCCTATCCAAATGTCACATCAATAGGTGTGCCTGATTACCCTAAATCTCAAGAGTAACAGTTGGCATATGTGCTGTGCAACTGGAATGCTCTGCCCCCCCTCCACCGCATCCCTATGGCCTTGTGTTTCCCAAGCAACTCGCATAGGCTGGTGCAACTTCCTGAATCAGCCCACGTCTCCTATGTTTTACACAAACATAGGAGATCAAATTCAGGTCCCCATCTGCATCAGTGCACATTCCTATGTCTGCATGCTTCATACAGCTGCGAGGAAAGAACAAAGGGGAAGATAAGAGGTGTGTAGATAACAGAAATATTCTTTTACTGTTGTGGCCAGCCTTTTTGGCAAGTATTTTATCAGTGATGTCAAGGGAATATACAACCCACACGGTGGTAGAGCCACTATTTGATGAATGGGCCTTACTGGAAGGGGAGCAATCTTCAAAGGAAATCTAGCATAGTAATCTAACCTAGCAACATGTGTAACTAATAGGCCTGCACAGGTTGGCAGGCATTTGCCTCATCGGTGTTCAGTAACGACATGATGTGCCTTATTGGATTCTTGTAGCTGAGAGAGACCTCTGCAAATGTGCTGACCATACACAAATTCCTCCCTGTTGGAAGGGAGGTGTGAGAAGCAACACAAATTAATTCATTCGGCAGCTTGGCCCTGCTTTTCCGAAGCAGCTTCAAAGCGTTGCTTGGTGAAAAGCATTAGTGATGCAAAGCATCCTTTCTAACTTTGTACTCTCCTAATAATTAGTATACTACCTCCCTGCCCTATGCAACCCCTCTTGGGATTTGCTTCTAGACTACTGAACTAGTGAGGAGGCAGGAATGCAACTAGAACTGGCCACAAATGGCTTTTAAAAACTCTTCGCCAAATTTGCAGGTAGAAAAATGTCCAAATTTTACTAAGAGAAGAAGAAAATGCCTTAAATGCCTTTTAAAAAAATCACTTTCTTAGGAAATACAGCCTTCCTAATAGTGCTACTTAGACTTAGAATAACTTTATTGTCACTTTAAATTACACTAATGGGCATATATTAAAATGAAATTATCCAGAGGGTCAACGTCATTGCCCAGAGGATCATTGGTTGCCCTCTCCCCTCTTTGGAAGAGTTTTATAGCTCCCGCTGCCTTAAGAAAGTTCAAAACATTCTTAAAGATCCATCTCATCCAGGGCACCCTTTTTTTGAACTATTACCATCTGGCAGATGGTATCGGTCAGAGGACAATAAAAAACAAGAACAAATAGGCTGAAAAACAGCTTCTATCTCAGGGCAATAACCATATTGAATTCTACGGTATAGTGCAATATCGGGTTTTCAATTTTAATTATATAGAATGTAAAGGATATATGTTTGTGTTTTTATTTTTATAGTTATAATGTACATTGAAGACAGCATTTAATTTTGTTGTACCATGTGCAATGACAATAAACTAAACTAAACTAAACTAAATTTCGTTGCATATAGCTCTCAAAGGATCACCACCTTCAATATACACTACATAAATGTGACAAAAAATTATGCATGTACCCACATACCCACATATATTCTATGACACAGAAAAACAACACAGTCTAGTTCGGCTATATATATGTACATGGTGAAAAAAACAAATCTTGCCAGTAGCACTACCCTTGAAAAAAACCCATTGAAAGGAATGACATCTACCCTTCATATCAAATGAAAGTGTAGTTAGACAGAAAGGCTGCTGAATACTAAAGAGATGACTATGCAGCAATAGATATTAACACATACCCCTTGATCATGTAAAAATGTATTATTGAAATTCCCATTTTTCCCTGGAAGAAATTTCTAAAGCAAATTCTCTTTCATCCTAATAAATAAGAGGTGGAGAGGAAGTGGATAACCACAGGAATAATTCTCTGCCTGACACAAGGCAACTAGGGAGAAACAGATTGAAGAATAGAATTGACACTAAGATGTAACCAGACACTTTTCAAATTGATCAGCTACAACATAATATAGCACAATACAGTAAGGTTAGGACTCACCAATTTAGCACCTCCAAAAGTGTTGGCTACAGCTCCCAATAACTTAGCAATCAGAAAGGTCACAGAGCAACAACATAGGGCTGCATGCTACCCATCCTTGGAATAAGTAGTTTCTGCATAAGGTGAGTCACAGTACTGGCCTTATTCAGGAAAAACCAATAGAAGGGAATATATGCAGTTCAGATCGAGTTGTGGAGTCCTTGGGACTGTCTAAGCTTGATTGTTGCTTGCAAACATTTTGTTACCTGACTTGGTAACATTTGCTAAAAGAGAATGGGGTTTTCTCTCTGTTTATAGTCTATTCTCAATCTAGCAGTAAACAATAGCCTAATTAAGGACTACCAAGCAGAAAACAACACTGACAGGACAAGCTAATGTACATAAACAGAGAGCAAATCCCAGTCCCTTCTAGCATCGAAATTGTTACCTAGTCGGGTAATGAAATGTCTACAAGTGAACAACCAAGCTCAAAGAGCCCCAAGAACTTCATATTTTTTTTAGGAAAGCCTAATTTCTAAATGGGGATAATATTACACACAAGGAATATTCCATGCACTAGTCAAATCCACAATCTGTAAGTATTATACAGCAATGCTGCATAATGTTGCCATTTTTTAAAAGTTACATACTGCCATTCACACTGCCATTTTTTCAAGTTAGTGTAAGTGTGTGTGTCCATGTGTGTGTCTGTGTCTGTGTGAAAAATGGTTTGAAATGAATATTCAACTTCCAAAAAGCTCTTCCATTTCCATTGGTTTTAGCTTTTGCAAAGATGTCTTCATCAGATTTTATTGTGCTCCAACACATTATTCCACAAGGAACCTAGATAATAGCATAGAAGCTTGAACATAAAGTTGCTTGTGAACAAAAGCTATCAGGTGCAAATCTTAACATGACAATACTGGATAATATAGATCTACTGTAAAGTATAGATCTTAAGTAACTCAGACAATAGCTCTGAGTGGCTAAACCTATTGATGGAGGAACGAACCGAGCTTTGTTATTGTCTAATAGCTCATAAGGGTACATTTAATGGATCAACTCTTGTTCTTGGAGGTTTGAAAGATTTTTGAGATCACTAATTTATTTTTCTTATAGAAAGAGGTGATATGATGGAATTGAATCCTATCTTGGATGACCCATCTGTAAATAAAACCCTCTCAAAAACTCAAATTTTATCTCTACACATCAAATAAGCCTATTTCAATTTGCTTTTCTATTGTAAGATAGGATATTTGGTAAATTGTGATAAATTTGGTAAATTTGGTTAATTGCAATTAGGAAAATTTATGTTTCAAAGTTCAATGAACAATAGTGTTCAGTAGAAGACCTTTGGTCAGTCTAATTCTCTTAATCTCACATGGTCCTTGTGAGAATAAACGAGGTACTGAAATCATAACTTCTGGAATTTATATAGGACCTCCTATTGCTCAGTAATGAATAATAATAGAACCAAAAGTTGTGTAATTTGTCCCTCTGAAAGCAGATCTTGAGGTTTCAAGTGTGAAGTCCAGAAAAATTTAACACCTAAAGCTCTCCAGTTTGAAAACCAAAACATGAATACTTAGATATAATGAACAGCTTTTTATAAATTGTTACCTGAGTACTTCAGTTACAAACTGGCTCACACATGTCTATTCATCATTCAATACTAGTAGTAGAGACTGGAGGGGGTAAAATGAGATTTTTATATCCATTCAAATGATCCCCCCCCCAATTTCATCAATCTACACAATAAGTAGTTGAGTACTCCACTGAAGTGGGTGGGCCAATTTTGTGTTTAGCACTATTACGCCTCCATGGAAGGTTTGGCATAAGAGCTTGTACGTGAAGTAGGAAAATTTGAAGCTGAGGCAACATATATATTCAATTACCATAATTGGTTTAGAAGATGATATTTTTAAAAATAATCTTCTAAAGTAAACAATTTGTATTTTTGCGTTTCAGAGAGTGAAAATCATCTAGGGTGGACATCTAGAGTTACCTGGAAGCCAAGAGCCATTTCTAGATGAATTTTCTACAATGCTTCAGATATATGTTGTCCACAGAACCAGCTCCACATTTGCATTCACATCACTCAGTTACTTAAACATTTAGACTTAACAGAAGGATAGATGGATGGATGAGCTGGCTTCATTAAAAAGCATGTTACAGAAATATTGTGATGATTCATTTACAGATGAAAGTCTACCATGAATGTGCAAATCAGCCCTGATTTTCACAGAGATAGATAATAAGATCTAATATACAGGAATCTGATTTTACAGATTTGGCTTTTCTAATTTCTCAACTATATAGTATTCCTAGGTAGTTTTGTGTTTAGACACTGAGTAGGTACTGATCTGCTTAGCTTCAGTAAAGTATGTTTTCAGACTATCCTCTGGGAATTATTTCAGAGCACACATTTTGCACAACATAGCTATAGTGTATATCATGTCTGCATAATATGAAGAAATCCATATTTTAATATTTCAAGCCCTAGAGCCATACAGCAATTCTGCACAACGTGATGTGATTTACTATACCAAATTCAGGCCACAAGGGTCATCATAATCTTAGCTTTGCTACTGGCCTGGGATAAAAAAAGCAGATAAGCACAGTGTTGCAATTAAGGCAATGTTTTAGGGCAGCAGTCAAGGGTCTCATTTAAACAAATACATTAGAGAGCCACCAAATGCAGCAAGGTTGGCCCATCGTATTTTGAAAGAACTGGAAGCACATATAAGATGTAATGGTAGAGCCAGTTTGGTCTAGTGGTTAAGGCCCCAGGCTAGACAACAAAAGAGCAAGTTCCCGCCTTAGCCATAAAAGCCAGCTGGTCCGAACCAGGAACATTTCACCTCTGGTTAAAAGAGTCCATCTATGTTAGAATTGAACAACCCACCCAGAAGGGGAGGAATAAGACACTTCCTATCTGGTGTCTACAACACAGACCAGCAATTCTAAGAAGATTTCACAACCATTTGCATTCTGATTCAGGGTATCCTGAGGGCATAGATAAATGCCCCAAGTGGACTCAATAGCTCCCAGAGAGAGTGCTAACAACTAGCTGACTGCAAAGAAATATAATCATTCCATCTCCCCTCCCATCATCCTATCAGAACCTTCCATCCATTCCTCCCACCCCCACAATCCAGTCTCAACTGTCAGTACCTGTCCTTCCATTCCCTCACCATCACAACTGATGAAGTTTCTTGGACTAGGAGGCAAAAAAATCTTCCTGAAGGGAAAAAACAACAACAGCCCAGTTGCCTTTTTAAAAAGCACCTTTGAGACAACTATGACCTGGGAGATTAAGAATCTCTATCGACATTTTGGAGGAGGAAGGTGTGTTGGATACGTCCGCTGAATTAGGTTACTTGTAAAAATAATAATGGTGGGATGCAAACAAACAAACAAAGGTATGTGGGAATGTAATGGTATATGGGAAAGACCTTGGGAGATATGGCAAAGAGATCAATCATGAAGAAACAGTGTTGCCTGCAACTGGATAGTGGGTGGGACAAAAGTGTCATAAGAGACCCTCCTTAGTTTCTCAGGTTGTAAAAAAGGCAGGTGAGGGAGAAGTGTATTTTCAGACTTGCAAGTTTGATGATGGCTTTACGGAGCAGACCAGATGGGAAACATGGCCAAAGAATTAATTCTACTTTATTGTAAAACTGCATTGGCAGAATCTTATAAGTTTAACAGTACATCCTGCCCAGGTCTCTGTTACAGTCTGAGAAACTGGGAAGGGTCTCTTCTGAACTTTTGTGCAGTTCAGTATCCAGCTGTGGTCTATGCTGACTCATATCTTAGTTTTTTTCCCATCTTTTGTCACCCTGCAGTACAACCCTTATGACTGGCTTCTTAATTCATAAATGTCAAAAGGATAATATACAATTTCATTATCAGAGAAAACCAGAACTTAGGGTAATTTGGTGAAATGGGCAACTGTACAAATCATATAAGTAACAATAGCACTTTGACATATCCATAGTGCTTTTACAGCACTATCTAAGCAGTTTAGAATGTGAGCAAATTATCCCCCCCCCCCAACAAACTGGGTCCTCATTTTACCAAGTTGGATGGAAGACTGAGTCATTTTTGAGTCTTGTCAGGATTGAACTCCAAACTGTGGGCAGAGTTAGCTTGCAATACTGCATTCTAACCACTGCGCCACCAGGGGTTAAATAAATCCTCCACGTATATATTTAAAATATTAATCTATGTAGATCTTCAATTAATTTTGTTTGTCGAACAAAAAGGTTTTATTTAATTGGATTAAATAATGGGGAACAATACAATACAATGCCACACTTTTGAAATGATTCATTTGTGGCAAACTCAGCTGAGTTTGATTTTACAAGATACAAATTATTTATGAATAACATTGGCTGATGAAGTAACAGAATGACAGGAGATTACACAATCAAAGAATTAGTACATAGTTCTACTTGGTATTAAGTTTAAACTATAAATAACATCTGCAGGTGTGCAATATAACGTAGAGATATTACATTTATACTATGAATATGGACTATTTTTAATTGTGCATTGTGCCATTTAGGCATAAAGGTTTCTATTCAGACATCTGGTGTATTTATTTTTCAGGCAGAGAAAATCTGGACATCTTGAATTTGTCCTTTTACAATTTCCTATATCCTTGAGATATGACCTTTCATCTTTTGTTGTCATTCTGATTTATCAAAGTGTCACTAGGTTTTAAGAAATGGGAAGATTGGCAAGCACTGTGCAAATGGGATTTTACAAAACTGACAAGAGGACAGAGTTGGCCTATTAAGCAAGACTACAAATATGGCATGTCCTTGCATAGACAGACTCTCCAAAGGTTTGTTTCTAAGGATGCTGAACTGAAGAGCTACAGTTATAGCTGTCCATAAGTAATAATGGCTAAACAAAGGAAGTTATATTAAAATGTCTACATTATTAAAAAAAGAAAAAAGAATAGACTAGTTTTGTGAAAAAAGCTGGAGAAATATGGCCCAGAAATTGATATCTGAGCTGTAACCATAGTAGGATTACTTTAAAAATAAAGGTAGGAATGAAATATTACTAATGTAGCAGCAGCAGATACTCTTTGGAATGAGGTATTTTCCCCTCTCCCTCCAAAGATCAGGGTGGCTCCAACCCTTCTGATATTTTGGGAGCCTTGAAGACTAGGCTGTTTGCCCAGCTCAGTCCCTTCTGAGTAGCATTGTCTGTGTTTTAATTGCTGTCTATTTTTGTCACCTTTTTTCCCCTTTTTTTCCTGTGTGGTGGCTCAGTGGCTAAGACGCTGAGCTTGTCGATCAGAAAGGTCGGCAGTTCGGCGGTTTGAATCCCTAGCACTGCGTAACGGAGTGAGCTCCCATTACTTGTCCCAGCTTCTGCCAACCTAGCAGTTCGAAAGCACATAAAAATGCAAGTAGAAAAATAGGGACCACCTTTGATGGGAAGATAACAGTGTTCCGTGCACCTTTGGCATTTAGTCATGCCGGCCACATGACCATGGAGACGTCTTTGGACAGCGCTGGCTCCTTGGCTTAGAAACGGAGATGAGCACCATCCCCTAGAGTCGGAAACGACTAGCACATTTGTGTGAGGGGAACCTTTACCTTTACCTTTTTCTCCTCTGTGTTTATTGTTAAGCTGTTTTATTGCTATTTTTTCCTGTGTTTTTACTTTGTGAACTTCCCAGAGTATCCTGAAGTTAGGCAGTGTACAAATTTAATAAATGATAAAAATACATAAAACATGAATTAAGTAGAGAGCCAGTTTGGTTTAGTGTTTAAGGCAAGAGGCTAGTAACTGGGAGACTGAATTCTAGTCCTGTTTTCACAAATATTTCAGAAAGTTTTCCTTCTGTAAGTTCAGATTACTCTAGTGTACCAAACAAAATTGTGGTTTAACCTTAGCATTTGAGTTGATACCTAGGCTCAGTTACATCCATCATGAGCTCATGATGATGAAAGCTTTCATTTTGAATAAATGTCTTGTTTGCCACAACATGGAACAATTTGAACTATTCCTCACGCTTGCTGGGGATACATTTGGGGATATTTATGGCTGAGTTCCTTAAACAATTTCTAGGGAGTAAGACTCATTGAACACTGTAGGCTGATTCCCCCCGGGTAGTAACTTGGATAGGATTGTGCTGCAGACTGTAAATGATGAATATAGTCAATAATATCCCTTAAACAGTCTCTATATTCTGCTTTTTGTCTAAGAATAAATGAGGATTTGAATCAGCAAGGACTATCAATCCTCAATAAAGCATTAATATAAAGGCATGATTTGCTAGATACACAGCACAACCTAATTTTATGTTCTTTCTATCCCCAAAATTCATGTCATTTCTTCTAATCAAAATATTGCACGGGTGTCAAACTTGCCACGTCACATTGCCGTCACGTGAGGTTTCGCGACATTTTTCCCATTTGCAGAGCAGGGGTGGGTGTGGCCTGTGCATGATACATCTGGTCCGTGAGCCACCAGTTTGATACCCCTGAAATATTGGATGGAATGAATCAATATTGAGGGGATTGCTATCAGACATACAGAATTTCACCAGAAAACCCTTTTACTATTTTTAAATTATTTTTATTTCCCTTCCCTTCATTTCTTTTTTTTTAAAAAATTATTATTATTATTTTCAAAACTCTAAGCTCTGCTGAATATGGTATCACCATGAATGCAGCTCAAGTTAAAGGCTACGTTGGTCCTGACTTATATTTCTGTCATCAAAGGGTTATAAAAGAAATCTCTTTACATCTCCCCTCATTCCCTATCCTGATTCAGGCTGTTCTGTGGCTTAGCATTTCTCTCTCCAGGTCATTCTCTGTAAACGTAAGAGTCAATTCTAACCCCCACACAAAATGTGTAGCTGTTAAGATTGCAAAGCAGATATTGAAATATGACTCTAGAGATTTCTTGTCAAAAGCAACCTGTATTTATTAAAATGATTGTTGGCTCCTCACAGGTGTCATATCTTCCCCTCCTCCCCGTTACTTTCCCTCCTTCCTGCACATACTCCCATAAAGGAGGAGGGGGGAGGCAAAGCCAAAGGAACACTCAGTGAATATGTGATGCTATTTTTAGAGAGGGGTTTCATCCAATTGCAGTTCAGTAGACTAGTTGTCAAGGCAAGCACGAGAAGATGGTTAAGGTTGAAGTTGTCAATGATTCAGCAGCACCGGCTGTTGCCAATGCTGCTTGCTCTGCTCTGAAGAGTATGTGCATTTGTACAAATCCATGTGATATAAGGGCGAGAAAGATGAACTCTGGAAAAAAAAAGAACCATGCTCATCAGGAAACCTTGTACCGGTTCTGGGTTAAATCAGAATGATAAACGTTTTACCTGCGATTTAAATCTCTGGCAGTTCAATGCCACTCTGCATAGAAAAATTGACATATGAGGAATTATGGTTTTGGCAGCAGGGCACAGAGAAAGGGGAATGCAGGTGAGCACAGAGTTTACTTTGAAGCAAGGGTGACAATGATATCATTGGTAGGAGCCTTGGAATAAATGTCAAAAGACTGCAGCAAGGAAAATAACAATTGCTGTTTGACTACTATTTTTCATACGTTAGCACAACGGAAGAGAGGGAAGAGGCAAAAGAAATCAAACTAAGGCTACAGAGACCTTTTAAAAAAGAAAATGCAATTTGCACTTTATGCTGCGGCTTTCAGGCGGTTACACTTTCCGTTAAGGTTTGCATTTCTAATCACAAGCTAACATTTCAATTGGCCAAAGTTCATTGGCTAAATTCAATATATGTTACCGGTTAAATGAACATACTAACTAGCAGGCACCGCTGAGCTCGATGGAGGCAACTCCAGTCACCAGATAAGTGCTGTGATCCCCCCACACCTAATTAGACCTTAGTTTCTGTTGGTTTTTCCTTTTTAACTTCAGTGTTAGCCTGAACATAAAAATGGTGAAAACTCCAAATTTTTGTTTATTTATAAAATGTATGGGCTGCAAATCTTACCTCAGGGTAGCTCTGGGCGGCTTACAATCATAAAAAAATAAAAACTGTACAAAGATAAAAGCATAAATAAACTACTACATACAGCCAAATACAAAGACCCAATTAAAAGATGGGGAGAGCAGGAACAGGATAGGAGGGAGGTGAGATCAGTTGTTAATCGATCAATCACTTCCACTGTGATGCTACCCCATTGGAGCCCCAAGCCAACTGGCAGAGCCAGGTCTTTAGGCTCTTACAAAAGGTCAGGAGGGTTGGGGCCAACCTCACTCTGAGGGCAAAATGTTCCAGAGGGCAGGTGCAACAGCCTTCTCCTGGACCCCACCAGCCAGAATACTCAGGCCGAAGGGAGCCTATAGCATGCCTTCTCTGCCAGCATGGATGGGACTGACAAATCTTAATGTGGTGAGATGGTCCCTCAAATTTAGAATTAGGAACACAAGTTAAAATAGGGAAGAAAATGGTGAGCACCTGTCTACCTTAGATGAGTTCAAATCACCAGGACCAGATGGATTGTACCCCAAGGTTCTGAAGGAACTGGCAGATGTGATCGCAGAACCACTGAACCTATATCTTTCAAAGATCCTGGAGCACCGGGGAACTGTCAGAGGACTGGAAAAGAGCTGGTGTAGTTCCCATATTCAAAAAAGGGAAAAAAAATAGATCCAGGAAACTACAGACCCATCAGCCTGACCTCAATACCAGGGAAGATTCTGGAAAAGATAATCAAGCAACGAATCAGCGAACACTTAGAAGCAAACAAAGTAATAACCAAAAGTCAACATGGGTTTGTCAAAAACAGATCATGCCAGACTAATCTTATTGCATTCTTTGACAAAGTGACAAAACTAGTGGACCAGAAGAATGCTGTCAATATAATTTACTTGGACTTCAGTAAGACATTTGACAAAGTAGACCATAACCTACTACTTGATAAAATAGAAAAATGTGGGTTAGACAGCACCACCATCAGATGGATCTGTAAGTGCCTGACCAACCACACTCAACATGTAATCCTCAATGGAACTGCATCTACATGGAGGGAAGTATGCAGTGGGGTAACCCAGGGCTCTGTTTTAGGCCCAGAACTCTTCAACATATTCATCAATGATTTGGACGAGGGGATAGATGGGGAACTCATCAAATTTGCAGACGACACCAAGCTAGCAGGAATAGTCAACACTTCAGAAGATAGGCTTAAGATACAGAAGGATCTTGACAGACTTGAACACTGGGCGCCATCTAACAAAATGAAATTCAATGGTGAAAAAAGTAAGGTTCTACATTTAGGCAAGAAAAACAAAATCCACAGGTACAGTATATGTGGTACCTTGCTTAATGGTGGTGACTGTGAGAGGATCTTGGAGTCCTAGTGGACAGTCACTTAAATATGAGCTAGCAGTGTGCTGCAGCTGCCAAAAAAGCCAACACAGTTCAAGCTGCATAAACAGACGGATAGAATCAAGATCACGTGAAGTGCTAATACTACTTTATAATGCCTTGGTAAGGCCACACTTGGAATACTTGGTTGCCACGATGTAAAAAAGTTGTTGAGACTCTAGAAAGAGTGCAGAGAAGAGTAACAAAGATGACTAGGGAACTGGAGTCTAAAACATATAAAGAACAGTTGCTGGAACTGGATATGTCTAGTCTTATGAAAAGAAGGAACACTGTGTTCCGATATCTCAGGGGTTGCCACAAAGAAGAGGGAGTCAAGCTATTCTCCAAAGCACCTGAGGGCAAGACAAGAAGCAATGGGTGGAAACTAATCAAGGAGAGAAGGAACTTAAAAGTAAGGAAAAATTTCCTGACACTTAGAACAATTAATCAGTGAAACAACTTGGCTCCAGAAGTTGAAAATGCTCCAACACTGGAAGTTTTTAAGAAGAGATTAGATAACCATTTGCCTGAAGTGGTGTAGGGTTTCCTGCCTAAGCAGGGGGTTGGACTAGACAACCTCCAAGGTCCCTTCCAACTCTGTTATTCTAAGTAGCCTGGATCCATGCCATGAAGGGCTTTAAAGGTGATTACCAACATCTTGAATTGTAATCTGGAATCAGACCGGCAACCAATGCAAGTTGTGGAGCAGTGGTGTTACATGGGCCATTCTTGGTGCCCCAAGAACTACTATGCTGCACCGGTTGTGGCTTCCAAATGCAAAAATATCACAATTTTTCAATGCAGAGTGGCATTGTACTTCCTGGTTAAAATTTTATAATTGCTTATTTTATGATTACTAAAACCAAAAACAGCAGGTGACTCTACTCATATGTTCAGCAGCCAAATGTACAATCCACTAATAAGATGTCAAGTGATATGGACATGTATTTGAACCATATGGGTGGACTCTATGAGGAAAAGCCATCCTTCTTTGTTAGAAACACTCCCATGTTGAGCCTGAATAAGACTTCCTAAAAGCCTCTATACCAGTGTTTCTCAACCTTGGTAGCTTGAAGATGGGTGGACTTCAACTCCCAGAATCCCCCAGCTGCTGGCTGGGGGATTCTGGGAGTTGAAGTCCACCCATCTTCAAGCTACCAAGGTTGAGAAACACTGCTCTATACCAATCTGCTACCAGTCAGTGTCAGCATCTGCCACAATCTCTTGTCACCAGTCAATAATGAACTACGTGGATATTCTTACAGTATATGGCTTTCTTATTTTTCCAATGTAGGGTGGATATAATGTAAAAACATAATGTTGTAGTGACACCCTTATTTTTGCAAATGAGGTCAAGGAATTCATACTCAACCATCGTCAAGTTTCCCTGAAGAATAGTAAACAAATTTATTATGCCGTACAGGAAAACCAGCTCAGAAGCCTTCTCCATAGCTATGTCATTTTAGGATGTATTTAGAATGTTTTTTTTCTCCCTTCCATTCAATTGTGTGATATTCTTAGAGGCAGCCTGGATAAGTCTTTTTCAGAAATGATTTGCCATTGCTTCCCTCCTAGGGCTGAGAGAAAGTGACTGGCCTGAGGTTATCTACTTCGCTTTGTGCCCAAGATGGGGCAATTTCCTGGTTTCTAGCCTGACGCCTTAACCACCCAACCAAATTGGGTCTCATTTAGAATGTATTTAAACTAAATATAAAGAAGAAAATTAAAATCTAATAATCTAATCTAATCTAATTTAATCTAATCTTTCTTATTTTAAAAAAGCCCTCAAAGCAGTTATTCGAGTCAAAAACACACTCTTAGTATCTAAGACATTTCAAAAAGAAGCACACATCAATCTTGGAACCTCAGAATTGAAACTGATGAATGGCTTTCAAGCATAATATATACTCATGAAATAAATTATACTTATAAAAGGCCAAGAAAAGAAAGCATTAAGTGATTATCCCTTTTCCCCATCTCTAAATGACTCATGAAAACATGGTTACCAGTAAGGAATAATAATAGTAGATTATTACTAGTTTTAACTCCTGGCAATTGCCTGGAAAAATCCCTGCAATTTTCTTGGAAAGATTTTGAAAATGTACTTATAGACAGCAGTCAGGATACCTTGCTATAAACATAGGAACCCAGTTGCCTGTGGCCTGCATTACATCTTGGCTCTGAAAATGTCAGTGAAATAGCAGAAAATTTGTTGTCTAGATCACGGTCACTAAACCGTGAAGCTCAACACTGGAAGTAGTTTGCCATTGCCTCCTTTCTAGGGTTGAGAGAGAGTGACTGGCCCAAAGTAAGCCAGCTGACTATGTGCTTGATGGAACTAGAACTCATAGTCTTCTGATTTTTAGTCTCATGGCTTAATCACTAGGCCAAACTGGCTTTCTTAACAGTAGGTTAGAACTGGCAAATAAAGATGTCATCCATAATGGCCCTCTTAAATGCATAAAACAATTTGCTTTATGTCTCCCTACCACCCATGCCTCTATAAAGACCATAAGCAGAAAGCAAACAGAAAATGTTCCAATCGCTCAACTATTTTTGAAAGCATAAGAATCATGAATAAAATCATTTTAATGAATAAAAGAAGGATATCTTTTACATTCATAGAATTATATAAATAGGCCAAACTTATGGAATTGTTTTGGTTCCTGATTCTTGTTTTCATCTTCTCCCATGGAAACATCTGGATAGGATTTTGCAAACTTTCCATTTAAGCTTTAGCAATAAGCAACATTTGTTTGTTTAGAGATTATTGAGGGTCCCTGAAGAACAACGTTGACCAATATTGAATTTGTTAATGTGGATAAAACAACTTACAAGATGCTAGCTTCTGATAATACTAAGGTGTTGCTTTAAAGATTAATTAAACTAAAACATATTGAGCTGGCAAAGTAGAATCATGAATAATTCTCCATGACACACTGGGAGGATTGGGGTTTATTTGCTTCCAAGGTTAGCTGAAACTTGATGCATAGCACAAAGAGCAAAATTCTGCTGACTGTACCCCTGCACTTTTGCTACAGCTCTTGAATAATTGTTGTAGTCCAATATACTTTGATTCAATAAGTTTAATTACAAAGTTGAAAAATTGTTTTATATTTTTTGGACATTAGATGGATGTTAAGTACATTGGAATGTACTTAACATCCATCTGAACGATCCCTTGGCCAGGCCAATGAACATCTGGGAAAATGTAAATACACACATATATCCACAGATGTATAGTTCAAGGTATGCAATATTATGCGAAGTGAAAAAAAGGAGAAAAAAGGTAGAAACAAAAGAAATTACAAGAAGGAGATAAGAAGAAAACGAGAAGAGTGTATATGAACATCATTCACTCTACATCTCTGTCCCCTTCTATCTTTCCAAATTATCCTTGTTTGTGTCAGGTTAATACACCAGTTTACACCTTTTCTTTTGTTCTTTAAACTTCTCACTCTCTCTTGTTGAAGATCTCATAAACACCATCATTCACTCTGTGCTCAGTCTTTCCATCTAGTCCTTCCCCTCAATTCATTTGCTGTTCCTTTCTATAGTTCCCTCACTCCTTGGCTTCTTGGGACCAGACCACTTCAGTGTACTTCTTTTGTGCAATCACCTCCCATGCACTTGGCCCAGTCTTCTCTTCCCCATCTATTTTTGCCCCTTGGATCACATCGCTTTAAGTTTTGAAGATTTAGATCAGTTAGATGAACAATATTAGTTTGGGATTATAAAACAGTGACACTAGATTTGCATAATGATGACATTTCAGGCATTTCTATTGTAAATAATCTGTATTGTGAAATCCATCCAACATCTCCTTGGAAAAAATGTAAAACCAACCTCCGTTTCCTAAGGCTGCCAAACCACAATACAATCTGATGCAGAATAATATGCGCAGTGTAGAATATCTGCACAACTGAGGCAACAGTTTCCTAGCAACCATAGATCCTCCAAGAATCTTTCCCTCATAGCCATTAAAATACATGTTAAGTAGAATTGGGCATTAAAAAGAGAATAAAATATAACAATGAGATTCATGCCTAAGAAGATTGTGAATAAGATCTTCAGTGTCTGAAATTTGAGCTACAAAATATTTCCATGATTATATAGACAAGGGTGATTTTTATCTAAATAGCATTGCTTATTATATATTGTTTTAATATGCAGCATCCCATAAAGCATCTTAAAATCTAAGGGTGTCTGTACTCCTCCAGTCTCTGGGCATGATGGTTTGCAAGCAATACTGGAGCAGATAGCAGAATTGCATGCAATTTACTAGAGAAGTTAGCAAAGTTCTTGAACTTTGGATGAATAGGGTAGGAGTAGACGCTTTTTCTAAGTTCTTTGGATTCTATTTCTTTTTAAATTTGATTTATATGCCGCCCTTCTCCGGAGACTCAGGGCAGCTTACAATGCGTTAAGCAATAGACTTCATCCTTTTGTATATTTATACAAAGTCAGTTTATTGCCCCCACAAACTGGGTCCTCAATTCACCTCCCTTAGAAAGGATGGAAGGCTGAGTCAACCTTGAGCCTGGTGAGATTCAAACTTACAGTAATTGCAGACAGCTGGTGTTAATCACAATGCTATCAGTCTGCTGAGCCACCAGGCCCTGTGAGGAAATTTAGAGGAAAAAATATTAATCAGTTAGCCTGAATCAAATTTTGAGTCCTGCCTTTACACATAACCAGGAGGCACTCTTAATAGGCACTCACTTATATGGGAAACTGGGTTCCTTCACCAAGAGTTTTTGAACTGAGAGGACTTCTAGTGACATAAGCCTCTAGAGGTCCCTGTTGCATCAGAACACATACATACTGTTGACCCCAACCAACTGGTAAGGAAGCTTTGGAGATACCCTTGGCTTAGTTCCTGTTTAAGAAGAATTAACCTCACCCCATGAATTTAACTAGCCAGGAGAGAGAGCTTACTAAGGCCTTTTATCTAGGAATCTTTCCAGGAAGAGGACTGGCTAATGAGAAAGAAACCAGAACATACTTGACAAATTTAGAAATTTTTCAAGACTCCAAAATCGCATGCAGTCTTCCAAAAGCAATAAGTAAGCAGCATGTGCAATTTTCTTCTGTGTTAGATGTGCTCAAAACCCTGTCTGATTCATTACATAGCTATTTTTTCCCTGAGGCTCACTCTTTATTCTGAAAGGAGTCAGTCTACCTATAGTTCCTTTGTTTAAATTTATTCTTTGAATCCAGCTCTTGTTCTATTAATCCCAAATGCTTCACATTGCTTCTCATAAAGTAAATACTACAAAAACAGACGTGTGCTTGTGTGTCTGATAATATGTCTTAGTGGCCTAGCTAGGACTCTGCAGTTTGACTAATGGCTGTTGATTTTAAATTGCCCTTAAGTGTTTTTCCCCCCTTTCATTAGCAGGAAAGGAAAGGTATTTTCCTTTTTAAAAGCCTTTCTCTGATATTCCTAAGTAAAGGAAATGTGGGGGTGGGGAGAGAAGATACTGGCAGGAATACTGGGGGAAACCATCACTGCTGTATTCACCCTAAGTGGCCTAGTGAAGTGGAGGAAGTCCCCAGGTGGAGTGGGTGATACCCTTTATATTCTCTTTTTCTCTTTCACCTGAATATCTAACCGAAAGAATTTTAGCATGAGAATCAGATGAGAGTTTCAGGTGTTATGAATAAAACATTAAAGCTGCTTTCACATTGCTTTTTGTTTCAGTGATATCTAAACCATTGCCAATATGTTATATTCCAGGGCTGAAAGATGTTATTTTTCCAGATGCCATATGGCAGTAGACGATAATATGAAATTCAAGTAGCATAGTTCAATTAAATCTCTGGATGCCGATATATTAGAATTTTTCACTTTATGAGATCATGGACTAGAATATGCTTTTAAGTGGTTTCAGAAATACCTAATTAGATTACTTTTATTCTTTTTTTTAAGGACTGGGAGAGAGAGATTGGAGATTAAAGTTTAGACTAGAATTCTGGTTCTAAGGATGGGTTTTCTTTTATGTTGTCCAAATAATAATGGTTGATCTCCTGGTGTTACTTGCTATGTAAACATACGATTTATATTGATATTGTTTCCTAGTACCGTGTTTTCCCAAAAATAAGACCCTGTCTTATATTTTTTTTGAACCCTGAAATAAGCACTTGGTCTTATTACCATGTGCTCAAAAGCCCAATTGGGCTTATTATCAGGGGATGTCTTATTTTGGGGAAAACAAACAGTGTATGACTTGATTGCTTATTTGTACCCTATGACTATCATTAAGTGTTATACCTTATGATTCTTGACAAATGTATCTTGTCTTTTTACGTACACTGAGAGCATATGCACCAAAAACAAATTCCTTGTGTGTCCAATCACACTTGGCCAATAAAGAATTCTATTCTATCTATTCTATCTAATGGAGTAAATAACAATGTCTTAGGAGATAGGGAAAACCATCAGGAAAGTTTCCCTTTCCAGCAGAGAGGGAAAAGAAACGAAATGTTATTTCCCCAAACTACAATCCAGATCAGAATTGTTTGTTGCCTCCATCACTGTTTTTTAGCACCAGGTAAGATGATGAGGTATCTCATTACTGATCTCCATCAACTCATCTTGCTTGGTCTTGAAATAGAGTTCATGCTGTGCATGAAACAAAGATAAAAATCTGACTTCCATCTTCCTGTACCTCCTGCTATCAGCACTCTAAAATACCATTCTCTGGTGGAATTACATACGATTTCCAAAAGTAACCTTGTAGCAATTTCTGCCCTTATCTCTAAATTACCTTGACTCCTGATTGTATAACAAGGAGCATTTCTCTGTTATTTTTGATAAAACGCTGATAAAAGACACATACCTATAAAGTAAGAATATGATACTGCAGTAGACCATCCCATTGCCAATGACATGAAAAGTGAGTGTGGCATTGAGTTGGTGGAAAAGATGTTTGAAGGGCCAAGATATTTAGAAAATTACCCAGAACATCAGAAAAGACTAGGCAGTTTAAAATGAAGTATTCTGGAAGTCTCAGAATATGTTCTCTGTTGCAGCACCTCCCCCCCACCTTGCAAAACTATTTTCCCCAAGATATATCTGGCTTCCATCCTGGCTTTAATCAAAAGAGCTCTAAAAAGCTACATCTTTATCCAGGACTCGGAGTGGAATGGATGGCAGATTGTCTTTTAATGGTTGCTTTTCTTGTGCAGTTTGGGTGGAATTTTTAAATACTTTTAATTGTATTGCATAATTATTTATGCTATACATTGCCAGAGTATTTTAAAGTTGGGTAGATTTATGCATTTTAAAAATAACCAATAAAAGGAGGAAATTGTTGCCCTTAATTTCAGCTTTTGAATTAAACAATGGCATTAGTTTTAACTGGAGCTTCTTGGATTCCAGATAACATTTAGGTATTATACAGTAATTTGGTAACAGTTTTCAGAGAGTGGATCTTACAAGATGAATCCATGCAGTTTAATTCTGGAGCATTGTCAAAAATTATGATGATGGATTATCACGGGTCAGAAGGAAAAATAAATCCCATCACCATTCTCTTTCTTCAGATGTTATTTTAAAATAACAACCCAAAATATCAGAATGTATCTTTTAATTTACAATTGATTTATGCTAGCATTTATTTCCTATGATACTCTATAACATGATGGAATAGATAGCACAATGTTCCCCAAGGTCAAAAAATGAAAAATAGTAAACTACATTATCTTCTCAAATGCTTATGCTCTCTGACAAGCGAGAAAGGTTAGCATAGAGAATACATATGCTGTTATCTATTTCTTATTGTGCTTTATAATCAACCAAGAATACATTGCAATTGTATTAGATCTGGAGTGCTATATTTTATGGCAAGTATTCAGACAACCACTAGAGGGAATCAAAGAGATATATGTGACTCTTACCTTCCTGCTTTCATCCAGTTTTATGCAGTCAGCGTATAAGTATCCATAAATTAACTATATGCAGTGATTATGTGCTATGAAGTCAGTGTCAATGTTTAGTGACCATATAGAGAGATCTCAGATGAAAGTATTCTAGAAAGTACAGTATTGTTATAATTCTGATTATGAGGAGTATTTGCTGGGTTTAGAAGTTAATTATAGAAAATTCTCAATTCCTTGTAGAATTAAGAGTTTTTTTTCAAGTGAGACTGGTCCATCAGAGAAACCTGGTCTACCCAAACATGGGATGGAGCATATTAATTCCGCTTTTGCCTTTCAGCCTCAATCCAGGAGCCTTTTCAGGCAGTCGCTTCTGCGACAAACTATTTTGTATTAAATGTAAATTTACTGACAAAGAAATAAAGGGAGAGTAGTATAGTTATTCCTTGTAGAATTGTTTCTGGGTGCCACTGGGACCTATGTTTTATTAAGTCATGTGTGCATTGCATCTTCAATGTAATTGACTATTGAGATAAAATGCCAAGTACTTTTATTTGTAATCATGAAATATTCTAGCTGGGCTTCTATCCAGCTAGTGTCCTCCAGAATAGTTAGATTGTAGCTCCAAGCATCCCTTGAACATGGCCAAAAGCCATGCTAGATGAGCTTGAAAAAGAGTTCTCTGGAGGATACTATGTTAGTGAAAGATAATTTAAGCCCAAGTTTTCATAAATATTCAGGATACATGATGTAGTTGCCACTAGAATAAATATATAAAGAAATGGACATTTCAGCTGAGGTTTTCTAAAACAGATCATAGTCCTTCTAGTTTGGCAGCCAGGTGTAGTTGTTCTCCTGTGAGATGCTACCTTTTAATATAAAGCAATAAAATAGATATGTACTTTCCTCTATTGCACAAATAATTATTTAGGGAACTGTGAAGGGCTTTCAGAAACTAGCAGTTCTCTTCTTGTGCCTCTAAATTGTTACCTTCTGCTCTACTGCTTTCCATCTGCTTCCTCCTTTTCTCACACAACTAACTCTACCAGCATATCATTCTTCCAGTTTACCTGCTGGTTGTTAGCTCAACCTTTGACAATGGGATGCTTCTGAATTAGTTGCATTTTCTCTATTATTAGGAAGATGAAACAGATAGGAAATTATGTATGCTACCTTAAACGTCAGTTGGGGGAAAAAGATAACTCGGTCTTCTGACAGTCTCTAGATGTGTTGAACTAAATTCCACTCATTAGTCACCGGGCATACAGTAACCATTGAGCGTTTTGAAAGAGTTGCATTTCAACATATTCAGAAAGCTTCTGTTTGGGGTTGTGTATTAATTCTATAAAGGCAAACAAATCAGAGTCATTGTTGACCTGATTTCAAGAGAATATAAAGAACAAATACTTCTTTAAAAATTAAAACCCAATAATGCTGAATTAATTCTAAATAGTAACTTGGAATTTTCAGGAATAGGGATCCTCTGAAGATGTTATAACCAGAATAAAAGAAGTTGGATTAAATAAGTTATTCATTGAGACACTGGAGTAGTTGAGAACTCTACAGATACAGAACAAATTAGGTAAGCATATTCTATTAATAAAGGTAATATTTTCCTAAAGACTTGTATGGGGAATTGCTATTGTAACATCTATGTAATATTAAAACCTTTTATATTTTTATATCATAAAAAGATTCAGAAACCATCCTCTTTTCTTGCAATAACCTTCAAAGGGGAAAAAAAGCCTATGGCAGCCTAACTCAATCTCCTCCTATTAGCGGCAAATTGTTTATGGAGGATGAAATGGGAAAGTTATCTGAGGACGATGGGAGTTGTAGTTCATACATTTGGAGGCAACTGAATTAGGCAAAACCACAATTTACGTCTTCGTATCAGACATCAAAGTACAAGTCTGTAGGGGTGGGTTTGCATTATATGACCAAACAGATAATCTCACAAATTATCCCACAGTTACTTACGAAACTCTCTTCATCGAGAGAAAAAAAAGCCTGATGTTGATTAGTTTGTACATGAATGTTCATCTCTTAATAATGTCTTTTACTCAACACCTAATTTCCTAATTGATCAAGTGTTTAAAGGTTCAGATAGTCAAGAGGCAAACCTGTGTCCTCCATTACACAGAGGCATGGAGCATCAGGGAGCATGAGATTTCCTGTATATTATTAATTTTGCGATAACTTAAAAAATTTTCAGTCCTTCAGATCTGGTCCTTCAATATATATCATTAATAAATGCCATCTATGTGCCTTGATTCTCCTCATCATAAGGTAAAGGTAAAGGTTCCCCTTGCACATGCGTGCTAGTTGTTCCCAACTCTAGAGGGCGGTGCTCATCTCTGTTTCAAAGCCGAAGAGCCAGCACTGTCCGAAGACGTCTCCGTGATCATGTGGCCAGCATGACTAAATACCAAAGGCCCACAGAACGCTGTTACCTTCCCACCAAAGGTGGTCCCTATTTTTCTACTTGCATTTTTTATGTGCTTTCGAACTGCTAGGTTGGCAGAAGCTGGGACTAGTAACGGGCGCTCACTCCGTTACGTGGCACTAGGGATCGAACCGCTGAACTGCCAACCTTTCAATCAACAAGCTCAGCATCTTAGCCACTGAGTCCCTCATCTCATCATAAGACCTAGTAATTAGGAAAAATCAAGGAATGTGATGTCAACATGTTCCATGTTTCATGCACACTCCACTGTAATAGTTTATGATAGATTCCCCATGAGAAAACGAGAAAGTGTTAAGACGATTCTCTCTAAATATAGCCCAGCAAAGATCTATTGAAAAAGCATTTCAAACCCCCCACCACCAATCTGCAGCATTTTGAGGCACGACAAAAAGCAGTGTTGAGGAAGGGGGTTGAAAAGGAATCTAAGTGTCAAAAAAGCTTCATTCCATTTTCCTGAAATATAATTATCTTGCCTACTACTCTTGCACTGAAAAGGTGAAACAGAAGGCCAAGGAGAATTGGCTTCCCACTTCAGCTTGCTAAGCAAGGAGAAGTGGGCAGGGTTGCTTCAGGTGATATATAATCCCTTCTTTGAGGAACATGGTTGGAATAGCAAGATTTCTATCTAGAGCTCCAATGGGTTTTTAAGATTTTTTTCAGAAGATGTTAACAGAAGGAGAAGGGGTAATGAAATACAGAGACTACTGTTAATGTGGGGAGCCATGGAGATGACCTTGGAGAAGCCATCCAAAAGCTGTAAAGACAAGAATAGGTGCAGAAGCATGCATGAAACTAGGGAGGAGGGAAACTATTAGAAAAAGACTCAAGATTGGCTGAATCTCTGGGGTATAACCAGAAAGGAAGAGAAAATGCAGTCAGACTTGCAGGACTTACTGTTACTGATATATTCTTTCTGTGTACAAGTAGTCCTCAATCAGAATAGAGCTGGAGGTCTTGTAGTCCTTGAGGTCTTCTAGTCCAACCCCCTAATCAAGTAGGAGAGCCTTTACCATTGCAGTCAGGTGGCTGTCTAGTCTCTTCTTAAAACCCCCTAGTGATGAAGCACCCACAACTTCTGCAGGCAAGCTCTTTCCACTGTTTAATTGTCCTCACTGTTAGGAAGTTCCTGTCAGGATTCCTAGCAGATTTCCAGCAGTAAATGTGGCAGGCCTGAAGGTCCAATGCAAAAGATGGCTTCCAGGTCTGACAGTTCCTCCTTAATTCCAGGTTGCTTCTCTCCTTGATTAGTTTCCACCCATTTATTTCTTGTCTTGCCTCAACTTAGAACAACTTGTCCTCAACTTACAACAGTTCATTTAGTGACCATTCAAAGTTACGATGACACTGAAAAAAGTGTTTATGACTTTTTTTTACACCTACAATTGTTGCAGCATCCCCTTGGTCACATGATCAAAATTCAGTTGCTTGGCAACTGATTCATATTTATGATGGTTGCAGTGTCCCAGGGACATGTGATCATCTTTTCTGACCTTCTGACAAGACAAGTCAATGTGGAAGCCATAACAATCGTGTTATTAACTTAACAACAGTGGCAAGAAAAGTCATAAAATGAGGCAAAACTTAATAAATGTCTCATTTAGCAACAGAAATTTTGGGCTCAATTGGTTGTAAATTGAGGACTATCTGTAGTCAGTTTCCCCATCTGGATTACCTCGTACAGCTTTGTATCAAACATACCTCTTAGCTTTAATTTAAATCTCACAACTTTACTGCTAATGAAGTTAGCTATTCCATTTTTTTTCTTTATCATATTTGTCCCTCTTATCTATATTTCTCAAACTGCTAACATTTGAAGACATGCCTTTCACCTTCCTAGACATAGATTAATTTTCTTCTGACCCAATATATAGCCCAAAGAAATAGTTATGATTGGGGCTCAGCAATTTGATTTCTCCTTGCATCTAACA
The DNA here is from genome assembly GCA_022577455.1 of Arizona elegans. Classification (NCBI taxonomy): domain Eukaryota; kingdom Metazoa; phylum Chordata; class Lepidosauria; order Squamata; family Colubridae; genus Arizona; species Arizona elegans. The sequence goes on along the minus strand of JAKOOJ010000001.1, from coordinate 20,481,035 downwards.
ATTATTAAAAATAATCTAATGATTATTATTACAGTGGCAAATTTATGTTTTAAGAATTTATTTTGTTTTAAAGATACTTTCTGATGAAATAGCTATGGCAGCAAAAAAATTTTAAAAAGAGGAAATGGATCACTAAAAAGATAAGATAGAGCTGAGTAACATTTTTACACATAGAGATACAAATATGTGTGTGTAAAAATAGATTAAATTGGTTTGAGTCAGTGATGGAATTCAAATTTTTTATCAATGCCATCCAACTTTCAAACCGTGTCCTTCTATATCTTCTGTTTCTCAGCTTTAATCAGTCTTTCTTCCAAAGTAGTCAGAAAGCTGCAAAGTATAATTTCAAATCAGACTGATCCTCCTTTCTTTTGCATTTTCAACACCTTGTATTTAACTCATGTTTTTTTTTCCACTGCTACAAAAAATTAGATATATCTTTCTGCCATTGTTTAATGGGTACAACAATTGTCAAAAAAAGGGTATTGTCTGAAACAAAAATAAGATTCTAGGAAAAATATTCATCTTAATTCCAGAAATTTTCCCCAACAATGAGTCTGTAGAGGTTCTCAGTCATCCAGGTCATAGTTGTCCCAAAGATGCTTTTTCAGGAGGCCACTGAATTTTCTTGTTTTTTCTTTTGTTTGAATTTCTTCTTTTGTTGCCAAGTGAAAAGTCTTCAAAAGAAAAAAACAAGAAAGTCCAGTTGTCTCCTAAAAAAGCACTTATGGGATCCCCAACAATGACAATTGCATTTTATCCCACCTTAATATATGTTTTTAAACTTCATTCCATGTCTTAACATAATTATTTTGAAATCACATACTGTTCATTTTTGTCAAATGCCAATTATTTTACTTTCTTCTCAATCTTAAAACCCATTTTATTCATCCATTCTATTTGATCTTGCAGCTTCAATTTTTTGTTAGCATTTTTGTATTCGGTTTGTTAATCTTGAAACCAGCTAATGCACCAAATTCTTTTAGTTTTTCCATTAATAATTCAAATTCATTTAAGGGGTCTTCCAAGATCAGCATGAAATTATCTGCAAAAGTTTTCAGCTTGCCTCTTTTTAATTTTTTATTCCCACTATCCTCTCATCTTGTCTGATATCTCTACTCAAAATGTCAAATCATGGGCCTGGTGGCTCAGCAGACTAAAAGCATTGTGATTAACACCAGCTATCTGCAATTACTGTAAGTTCAAATCTCACCAGGCTCAAGGTTGACTCAGCCTTCCATCCTTTCTAAGGTAGGTAAAATGAGGACCCAGTTTGTGGGGGCAATAAACTGATTTTATATAAATATACAAAAGTATTAAGGCTATTGCTTAACGCATTGTAAGCCGCCCTGAGTCTCCAGAGAAGGGCGGCATATAAATCAAATTTTAAAAAAAAGAACCAAAATAAACAAATGGAGAAGGACAAGAAGACTTTTACATTTTACATGATTTTGTTAGATTTCCATTAACAACTATTTGTGGTTTTTATTAAGTATAGATCCAATTCACTCATTTTTTGAAATTCTCTCCAAAGTTCATATCTTCTAAAACTTTGAATAGAAAGATCCAATGCAGATTTATCAAATACTTTTCTCTGCAGCTAAAAAAAAATAAGGCACCTTATTTTTCATTGTGGTGTTCCAAATATTCTAGAATGTCCAACGTAGTTCTTTCTTTCAGGTAAAAATCCATACTGTTAATCATGAATGAATTCTTGTAAGATTATTTTCAGTTTATCAGCTAGTTCATTATGAACAATTTATAATCATTATTCAATAATGATACAGGTCTATAATTGTTTGTTAAACCCAACTCTTGTCCCTCTTTAGATATTAGTGCCATATTAGCTTCTCTCCAGGTTTCTGGCATATTTCCATCCTGTACAATAGAATCCATTGTACTTTTCAAAGTTTGTAAAAGTTTATCCTCAAAATATTTGTAATAAGAATTCAATAATCTGCCTGGTCTAACACTTTTTTTGATTCAATCCAAGGGTGAAATCCAGCAGGTTCTGACAGGTTCTGGAGAACCGGTAACAGAAATTTTGAGCAGTTTGGAGAACTGGCAAATACCACCTCTGGCTGGCCCCAGGAGTGGGGAGGGAATGGGGATTTTGCAGTATCCTTCCCCTGCCATGCCTACAAAGCCACATCACACCCACCAGGCCATGCCCTCAGAACCAGTAGTAAAAAAAAACATGGATTTCACCACTGGTTCGATCTTTTGTATAGCTTTAGAAACTTCCCATATATTTATAAGGTACCTCATAATCTGTCTTTGTTTCTCTGTAAACCTTTATAATTTAAAAAAAAATTCATCTATGTCCTCCAAAGAAATATCATGCTCTTTATACTACTGATGAAATGTTTTTGATAGCATTGTTAATACAATGTGTCTTCTTTTAAGTTTCAATATCATTTTATTTTCTGTTTCTTTTCTATTTCCCTATTTTGTAAATTCAGTTTTTTTGCTTTACATACTTCATTTTTTTAGTTCTTTTACTGAACATACAAAAGTTTAATTTTATGAGAAATACTAATGAATAGTATTATCTCTGCTAGAGCACTTTAGCATTATACAATTTTTGTATTGTCTCCTCTCCAGTTTCTATTTGGATTCCTTCCAGTTCTCATTTAATTTTTTCCAAAAATTCTCTTACTTTTTGAACAGAATTCAATCAGAATCTCTCCTGTTCAAAAGTCCAGCCTAATTTGTCCCAGTAAAAGAAATCCTTTTTTGATTTAGTCTTTCAGTCAAAAAGTAGCATTCTTTTCTTTTAGTAGAATTCTGACAAGGATTTTTTTGGGTGTGTGTGTGTGTGTATAATTATAGCTGCATTCTCCATCTTCAATCCTGTATTGAAATGCTGTTGCAGAATGTAATCCTCACAAAATGCACCAAAACATCCCCTGAAATATTTCTTGTTCTCCCAAATCTTGAATTTATTCTGTAAATTTTATCTGTCTTTGCCTTTGTGTTTTCCCAATCAAAAAATGTCAACTAAGGAGAAATTTCAAACAGTTTGCCTGCAAAAGTTGTGGATGTTCCATCACTGGAAATTTTTAAGAAGAGATTGGACAGCAATTTGTCTGGAATCGTATAGTATAGGTTCTCCTGCTTAAGCAGAGGCTGGACTAGGAGACTCAAAGATTCTTTCTATATTCTTGTATAATTCTTCCTCTAGGATTTTCATGAAAGCTCTGTGGGATAGTTCCAAATCTCAGACAGAATTCTTTCTCTCTCAATTCCAATAGAACTACGTTAGCTATCTCCAATTTTCCATCTATAACTCACTTATTCTCCAAAATTTCCACGTTATCATTAAGTTGTTTTGTACCTCCAGACATGTGTTTTATAGAATTTTCTATTGTATCAAGACTTTCATCTATTTTTTTTTTTTTCAAAAGCTGTAAATTCAGTCTCAAGTGAGTCAGGCAATTTGTGGTCAAGATGATCCAATTTTTTTTTCCTCTGCAGCCTGCTCTAAGGATCCTCTTCTGTCCTCTAATTGTGCAGCCTTATGTGATGTCATTGTGTTACAATCCAAAAAATGGAAGTATTAAACAAGGTTAAAGAGAAAAACAAATTTTCCCCTTCTTTTCTCGTCTTGTGTTTTTGATGTTGTAATTGCAAGTACATGTCACATCTCGATCTCTGTCATTACTGGAGTACTCAGATTACTCAAGTTGCTTTTATCTTTTGCTTTATAAATTCCACCAATTGTCTATGGCTTTTAGTAAAAAGCAAATAACATTCACACATCTCCTTAGGAAGACCTGAGTCAGTTGCCTAATTTAGTTAGTTATTCCCAATACAGTTTTATAGAAAACTTAATCTTTCTAAAAACAACATTCCCCTTTATCCATTTTAAGCTTTCTTATATCATTGCTTTTTAAGCTTTCTGACAAATATTCTTTATACTTTAAATCTTTAAATCTTCTTTTAATTTTGTAATCCAGAAAAAAAAAATGAGACTCACCAAGAAGAACACTTTTATTTTATTTTATTTTTATTTTATTTTGAATTTGTATACCGTTCTTCTCCCTGAGGACTTATTTGTTGTAAAAGGAAATCTCTCTCAATCTGTAAAATGTCTGCCTGGTCTTATTGTGCACATAGGCTACATCAGAGCTGTGAATATAGATGGAGTTCCACATTGTTCTGTCCCCGTCTCACACACGCACACAGACAGACAGCCGGGGGTTAAATAAACTGACAGACAACCAATTCTTCCGATAAGAAGCTTGGCAGCAACCCAGTAGCTGCTTGCCAAGAATTTTACTCAATAAACAAAATACACACAGTCAAAATTGTCCAGTTCGTAAAATAAATCCAAGGCCGATAATGTTATTTCCAAAGATGCAATGTGACTCGATAGTAGTTAGTTTTGTCCATCACAGAGTCTGAATGGCCACCTCACCCCCTTTTATACCCTGTGGGGTGTGGTCCAGTGACTCAGCTTAATCTCTGGCACACCATTTCTTCTGTTGAGCGTGCTTATCTCTGTGATGCTGCCGAGGATCCAGCCAAGACTCATTTCCCTCATCACTGTCCATCTGTGGCTGCATGGACGTGCTTGGCCCCGGCCCTATGTCTTGCCCTTCGGCGGACACCAGAGAGGAGGGTCCTGGAGAGGGAGGCCTTGCCAACTCATCTCCTTCACTCTCGGAGTCCTCTCCTGCTGATGACACAGGCTCAGATAACGGAGCCACAACACACATTTCCCAGCTACTCAACTTGTGAGCGAACCGCAAACATTTCCATTTCTTTAGTTTATTTACAGGGATCAGCTGCTTGGAAAACATTTCTTAAACATGACTTATTTCATGATGTCTTCTTTGTCCAGAGAGGTTTTGGCATCTAGTGTTGGGCCTTTGGGTGCCAATCTCTGCTAGAGTGTGGTCTCTGTTTCTTCGAATATGACTACAGCACCATTAATTTTTTACTGGAAGTTTAGCCATTTCTAAAAAAACCTACAGTATAATTAGGCAAACATAGTAGTACAATTAAAGCATTAGCAATACTGCTTAGACTTATATACCGCTTTTACTTCATAGTGCTTTTACACCCTTTTCTAAGTGGTTTACAGAGTCAGCATATTGCCCCAAACAATCTGGGTCCTCATTTTACCCACCTCGGAAGGATGGAAGGCTGAGTCAATCTTGAGTTGTTAAGATTTGAACTGCCGAAGTGCAGCTAGCAGTCAGCTGAAGTAGCCTGCAGTACTGCACTCTAACCACTGAGCCACCTTGGCTCTATACCAAGGTGCAAGACATACTAAGGTTAAGAAAATCAGAATTACATTGCGTGGTATTATGGAAGGTGTAACTAAAATATTTTGTTATTAGTAGCAAGCTAGCAGAGGAGCTAGCAAATTTGTTCCATGTCCAACACTTACTGTTGAATTGTCTCTCAAGCCTATTGATGAAACACCGCTTGGGAGAAGGCCAGGCTGTATAGTAGATACTCAAACCGGGTTTTCAAGACTTTATAGTAGCTTTTATCCCTTAGGCAAAATGCTCACTTTGGCTAATACAATTGTAGGATCAACCCTGTATCTTTATATTTCTCTTTATATGACTTGAAGCAAGGAAGGAGATTATAATTTTAAACAGAAGGTCATGAAGCCCTTGACCAAAAAAGAAAGAGTTGCATGTTAACTGAATGCATGTTATTCCCCAGGCAAAGTAAAATTCTATTTATAAATGTTTTCTCCCCTTTCATCCTTCACTTTGATTAGTGTTTATGGCCATTCTCTCATGCTGTGCAAGCCTGACTGCCAATCATGGTACTTTTGCTTCATTGCATACTTTATAGGTTTTCTCCAATTTCATTGCATTCTGTGACAGTGATTCAAAATGCTAATTTGCTGGAACAGAATTTGTCTTTTGCATTCTTCTCCTCTGCAGTGAGAATTGCAATAGTCATGTGTATAAGAAAACACTTTGATAACATGCATTTTATCAATTTTTGCTGGACAGGTTTCCAGACCTCTTAGATTATTTGGGGAGATAATACTAGAAAGTAATAGACTGGATTTGCTTAACTCAATCATGAATTGACCAACCATAACCATATCTAGGTTGCAAGAATCTGAATAACCACTAGATGGCAGCAAGGAGGTACAGAAAAATCTAACTCTTGACTACCATGGTCATCTGGATGTTTGCAGCCCAGATAAAATATCTTCAACTGGACTGAGTTTAGCCACTTCTGAGTTGTTTAGATATTTTAACTTAAACAACTTTTCAGAGCAGTAGATGCAAATTTGACTCACAGTTAGTCAATGTTGTTGCAGAATAATAGGCAATCCTAGTCCCAAATCATTCTCACAAAAGACAGATCATTCTCACATAACTCAGAAATTATAAAGCAAGACCTGATATACTCATAGGAAAACAAGTTTTGTGTAGTCCTAGACTGCCAAGCCTGAACACGTGAGTTAGACTGGTAAAGTGACAAACCTCAATAGTATGAAATGGAGGTAGAAATGTAGGCTTCTGTTCCAACCAGTAGAACTGCAGAGAACAAGACTATAGTTAATGAAATTATGGGGGGAAATACTTTATACATTGTAAAAACCCACCTATCATGTTAGGGGTGAGTAAAACACACACACACACACACACACACACACACACACACACACAAATAAACACTCCAGAATGAGAGAACTATTTTACTGTAGATCACGGGTGTCAAACTCGTGTCATCACATTGCCATCATGTGATGTTTCGTGATTTTTTTTCCCTTCGCGGAGTTGGGGTGGGCATGACCTACACGTGACGCACCTGGCCTGCGGGCCGCCAGTTTTTGACATCCCTGCTGTAGATCATGAGGTCTGATCTCTTATTTTCCAACTGTGGAAATGTGAAACTGAATAGCAGGATAACAATTTCCATCTGAAGACAGCCTCCCTGAACTTTTGGAAGTCAGGGATGATGGGCAGAATCAAGGTATTTATTCATCCCAAACATTTCTGCTGCCTTCCACATTCCCATAAGACTCCTAAAAACAATCAACAATACCTAAGAAGATCCTATTTTACAGAAATACAGAATAACAGAGTTGGAAGAGACCTTAGAAATTTTCTAGTCCAACCTCCTGCTGAAGCAGGAGACTGTATACCATTCCAGATAAATAGCTATCCACAGGGCCGGATTTTCCTATAGGCTAACTAGGCTTCAGCCTAGGGCCTCAAGATCAAGAGGGGCCTACATTCAAATTGTTAGCAAAATTAAAATTACACTTTCACTATAGGTGAAAGGGCCTCATAAGTGGATTAGCCTAGGGCCTCTTTTCATCTAAATCTGGAGCACTCACAACTTCTAGAAGCAAGCTGTTCTATGATTAGCCTCTTTAGCTTTTCTTGTCTACTTCAGAAAGAAAAGAGAAAGAAAATTCCCCACAAAGACATACGGATGACTTGGGGAGTTACATTGGTAACACACAGGCCTGGCTCTATTTTACAGTAAAAGTAACTTTCCCTGGTTTAGTCTGTAGTCTTGATCAGGGTGTTTAAGCAACATGTTCTTTCCTGTGACCTAGCTAAGGAGTAACATTCATGTTCCTTTAATTTTATGCCAGGAAAATGAATTGTGATGCAAATTCCAGCACAGATCAAATTTATAAGGATTCTATTGACTACCTCAGATCAATACGTTATAGGAAAACGTAGACAGCTTGAGTAAGAGAGGCATTTTATATAGCCAGATAGAATATTACAAAAGCATTTTATCACTGTGAAGGATGGTTTTCAGCAAAGCAAGGATATTACCCTTGCTACATCAGATCGTACACTATACGATAAATCAATTTCATAAAATAAAAGAGTTACACAATTTAGTAATATGTGGGTGCTCTATCCTCTAGTTTCTCATAATGTATTAAGTATGATAAACTCTCACCAAAGACAAAATCTATCACTGGCTCTTAGCAATATAAAATTTGTGCCTGATTTATTTTGCATATATTTCAGGAATATGGAAAGCTTGATGTTCAAACATGTTTAAAATGTGCCCTGTGTCAAATCCTATAATTTGTTATGGCTCAACAGTGCCCCCTGGAGCATCTGGTAAATTGGCACCATCCTGGAAATTGGGAATGGTGCAGACCTTTTATTTCCTTTACCAACATTTATCTTCAAAGTATCAGGTCCTTCAAATGTTGTGTGTCGTGATCCTAACGATCAGTTAGGACACAAGCATCTACTTACAAGAGCTGAAAGAAGCAGTTACTGACAGAGAATCTGGGCACAATGAGGTCCACCAGATCATAAATAATCGAAAGTGACTGAACTTACAACAGCCTCTTTCAGAGGAAGGAGTTGCTGCAGAGACAGGCAGCCAGCAGAAATCAGAGTAGCATTGTATGTGTGTGTGTAAATTGAGCCTTGGATATAAATGTTTACATGGAGGCAAATAAGGATACACAATGATGTAATGGCAAAAGCTGTAACTTACAACCTCGTGTAAGAGATGTTAGGATGGAAGTACATAATTTATGTGCATTTGTGTGATGATGTGGCAATAGCAATGGCACTTAGATTTATATACCACTTTACAGGACTTATATACCACTTTACAGCCCTCTCTAAGCGGTTTAGAGAGTCAGCATATTGCCCCCAACAATCTGGTTCCTCATTTTACCGACCTCGGAAGGATGGAAAGCTGAGTCAACCTTGAGCTTGGTGATGCAACCTGGTATGTATCATCACACCACCACACATATTCCATTGTTTTGGAATTATCACAATTTATTTTGAAGGCCACTCCCTTCCCACATCCTTTGGTGCCTGATTGATGGCAAAAGAAGGGATGATGTCTTGAAGCTTTGCCAGCATCCCTGTGATGTGAGGGCTTGTGAGAAAGAAGCCTCTTCTAAACCGAGTGAGTGACAATTTTGTATACCTAAAATGGTGATGGGATGGTGGTAATGCTGGTGATGGTAATGACTGAAATTTACCATGGCTGCCCTGTCCAGAAGACCCCATTGCCCTAGTTAGTGCAATGGTAATTTGTGGAACCAATGGTAAAGATTTGATTGCATCAGTAACTGAGTCAAATATGTTAAGAGAACAAAGCCCTTCCATTCTTAAGATTTTTGCAAAATGTGTTAAGATTGTATTGGGCAAGAAAATCCAAAATTTCTCTTTATTCTCCTCACCCACCCACCCCCACCCACCCAAAGGATGTGTGGAAGTGTTTGCAATTCCTCAAATAGGCAAATTAAAATACTTTAGGAGGTTTAACAAGCTGTTTTTATTCCTTCTCTGAGAAACATGGTTAAAAAATTACTCATTATTTGGACAGCATCACCCCTTCTCCCAGGTCCATAACACTAACTCAGCTACTAAAACATTTAAAATTCTTCTCATTTTAAGCTAATTGAAAAATGCCCCTTAATACCATGAGCTGGTTCACATATTTTAGTGACATCAACTGCTGTAAAATTGAATATATCTGAAAATTAATTTGTATGACTATGTGTGACAGTTGCTTTATTATTCATGTCAACATGCTTCTTTGAGACTCAGAAATTAAAAGCTGGATCTGTTGTGGAATGGTGATGAATCTGAAAGAAGTTTAGATAGTCTCTTGTCTCTTTTGAGGTAAGAAATTCTTGGACAATTTCTAATAGAAGTAAAATCAATAAACCTTTGAATCAAAGTTTGGTTCAAATTTTATGAATTTTAATTTCATATCCCAATTAGTAACTAACATTAAACTATGGCCTCCTCTTTAGATATAATGGTTTTGTTTACAACACATAAAACACAATCTGATTTCAATCTGGCACAGCTTGAGTTATAAACCTAGCCACTATGTTTCATAAACCATGGTTTATGGCTTACTGTTTTTATGAACCAATTAAGTATTAGCCTTAACTGTTGAAACTGAGCTATTGGATGGTACATGAATTATATATGTCATGTACTGAAGCTGTTTATTTTAATTTTACTAAATAGAAGGATTTTTCAATTAGGTAAAATGTGAACCTTTTACAGACTTTCTCTTATTAGATACATTAAAAAAAACCACCTGACATTTCTGAAACAATTGAATTGCTTTTGGTTGCTCTTGGTTTTAATATATGACATACTCTTTTTATTCATTTTAACTTTTAAATAATGATTATTTTTTGAAGCAGCAATGTGCATATTTATAATGAAAAGCATAGTATTAATTTAAAAATATTTTAGTTATTCCCATGGTAGTTAAAGAAAAGAGAAAATTAGGTACATAACTATCAAAATATTTGGTGGTGCTAGTTTCTCACTTCTTAACATTTTCAAAGGAATTGTGTGCTTCAGGCAGAAAATAAAGCAGAAAAGTAATGAAGAAAAATGATCTATATGTTTGAATATATGATATGAATGAATAAAAAGTTGAGGGATGGGAATCCCAAAGCAGCCCCATATTAATATAGTCATAAAGTGGATGAAAATACAATTCTTGAGAAAAGAATCAACTCATCTCAGTTGAGTAGTCTAATCATAAGAATTGAAGATACTGTATTCCTACTAGCTACAATACCTCTAGCAGATTGAAAGAGAAATGATCAGAGAGAGAATGTAGGCCTGATTGGGCCACAACAGCATCTTAGAGTGTACTGATCTGTCAGTGATTTACAAGCTAGTAGGGCATAGCATTAGCTTTGTTCAGAAGTGAGCAGGAGTCAGAGTTGATTACGTGGGAAGTAGTTGCCTGTTGACTACATTGTTGGATTGCTGCACATTCTGTACTAGTCAGAAAAACAAATATTTAATGGCAGCCTTTTGTGTTGTGATCATTATCATTATTTTCTTTATGCAGTATTTTTCATCTGTAACTCAAGGTTATAATTTGGATTACAGCATATCACTCCTGAATTTTTATTGACTTCAACCAAGAGTTTTGTTCTGAGGTCTCTTCTGGTCTAGAGCAAAAAGTTAGAGACATTTTATAAAATAGATAAATACTTATAACACTGCCTAGATTTAGTGGATGAATGGATGAATTAGATATTGAAGCAAGAAGTATTTTTTACCCATTTATATTTACCAGTATGAAGGCTTTTCTCTAGATGTTTTCTCTTAATCATAAAAGTTTATTAATGTAAATGCTCAGTTTAAAATCAAGTTTGTGAATGATCTGGATTTATATACTCTCAAGGCCAGCTTGCTTGTACTTCCTGTGAGATAAGGTCCTTAAAGGAGATAGGGAAGATGTTGTCAATCTCATGCTTATTTTTCAAGTAAATAAAAAATAGATTTTAAGCTTAAAAACAAGGATTGGGAAAAAGCTCTGAACATGATATCTTCATTGGCATCCTTCAGTCTCAAAAGACTATGGTATTGTGCTCTGGAAAGAGATCCTAAAACAGCATCTAGTATGACTAAAAAGGCCAATCTGAGAGTGGCAATCCCTTCCACACTGAGGGCAGATACATTCTGTCCCCTGCCCAGTCCCCAGATTTCGCTGGTTCTGGGACTGTCTCTTTGCCTCAGCCTGCCAAACAAGTGTCTCTTCGAATTGGAGAAGGCCATGCTGCATCTTTAGCCTCCAAGTTGAATGATCGGAGGTCAAGGTTTCCCAGTAGTTAATGTCCATTCCCAGGGTCTTTAGATCCCTCTTGCAGATATCCTTATATCGCAGCTGTGGTCTCCCTCTGAGGCGCTTTCCCTGCACTAATTCTCCATACAGGAGATCTTTCGGAATCCAACCTTCAGCCATTCTCACGACATGCCCAAGCCAGTGTAGACATCGCTGTTTCAATAGTGTATATATGCTAGAAATTCCAGCACGTTCCAAGACTGTGCTATTTAGAACTTTGTCCTGCCAGGTGATGCCAAGAATACGTCGGAGACAACGTATATGAAAGATGTTCATTTTTCTCTTCTGCCATGCGTAAAAAGTCCAAGACTCACTGCAATACAAGAGTGTGCTCATGATGCAGATCTATAGACCTGGATCTTCATTCCCTTGTCTCTGAACATGATAATTGATATCCAATATCTATAGATCACAATATAGCAGAAACCACTTGTACTTCTTTTATGTACACTGAGAGCATATGCACCAAGACAAATTCCTTGTGTGTCCAATCACACTTGGCCAATAATAAAATTCTATTCTAGCAAGTTTGGCCTACATGAAATTTCCTGTGAACATGTGAAGACATACTGAACAATCTTTAAATCACCTTTTGATTCCATCAAAGGACATAAAGGATCATGCCTTTATGTCCTTTTAACTTACAGTGTTCAGAACAAACCTCTATAGCTCTATAGCTTTGCTGGCTGAGGAATTCTGGGACTTGAAGTCCACAGTCTTAAAGTTGCCAAGATTGGAGACCCCTGCTCTATATTGTGCATGTGAGTTTTCTTCTCACTTGCTATATTACATCCCAGGGTATAGGCGTCTGCTGGCTGCATGGATAAAGTTAGGCACTTGAACTCTTGTTTTGACAAGCTCATTTATACTGGGCTGAAATTGTTCCAAAAAAATAAATAAATTCTGATTGTGTTTGATAACTTTCTGTTTATCTCACTGCCTCCTTCCCCAAGAGACATTAATTTTGAAGCACATTTTCTGATACTTTGTGATAACTAATTAATATTAGTTATTTAAACTTGTTTATTTCTTTTGAGTAGCTAATGTGTACGTAATGTTTTTACGTACACTGAGGGCATTGTGGAGGATCAAAAAGTGACCTGGTTGATAAAAATCATTGGGAAATAAATTGGAGATTTTTCTCATCACCTTCAAGCACATTTCCCCTAATTTTGCAGCCTATAAATAGAATGAGGAGGCTATATTTTATTCAACAGTATCCCAAATCAAATTAGCATGCGTATTATGAAATGCTTTTAAACTGGCTCAGCATCCAAGTACTTTGAAGCAAAGAGGCAGATTTCCTAGTAGGCATTTCACAGCTGTACTAAATAAGGCTTTCCCAAAAGAGAGTTGCTCTTTCTTGACATGGCATTTCATTTCTATGTTGCCCATAATGTCCAAAGGCAAATCTTGTACCCACAGGGAAAATATTTTTTCCCTCAGGATATACATACTTCAGGGACAAAATCATCACTTGCCAAGCATTCCCGGTCCATCTTTCCATTTGACTTTGGGATTTTGTGCAAACCATTCAATCTTCTACCTTCTGACTCAAGGGTACTTTTGGGCTTGACGGTGTGAAAAGCACTCAGGCTCATGGGGTCAAACATTTGGAATGTAATTTCATTAAGAAGCCAAATTCAAATTCTCACTATGGGAACTTGAGTTTGGCTTCAATTTTTTCTTCTACCTCAGAGCTTGAGGATCCTTGGCTTCTTTTGTTATGTGACTTTTTTTGTCTTGAGGGCTTTTGGCTGAGGTTCTCTGTTTTGATCAAGCAAAGATCGGTTGCATTGGTCAGCCAAAAATGCTTCAGATGATGGATCTTTTCACTCCATTTCTGGTTAGGATTTAAGTTTTGAGCTTGATAATCTACACCTTTGTCTTTAGCAAAGCTTACAATTGTTGATCTTGCACAGCTCAAACATCGTTATTCTAGAATTACAGGGTTTTGAATAGTGGTCTATGCAGTATACCCAAAAGCTTGCTTTCTGCTTCAGAAGCATGTAGATGGGCAGCAGCACTGCAGAATCATTCTTCAACTATCCTTGTAGACCAGGGGTGGGTTCTACTTACCTTTACTACCAGTTTGCAACGGGGCTGTGCATGCATGTGAGCGATGTTCGCACACACATGCTTCTGCGCAAACGCAGAAGCTTCCTGATGATGTCTGGGTCGGTGGGCAGAGCCCCCCACTGATTTACTACCGGTTCTTGCGAACTGGTTCGAACCGGGGGCAACCCACCACTGTTGTAGACCCTTCTTTTTTGGGGACTTTGCCATGTGGCACATTTTCTGCCTTAATATGACAACAACATAATGTATTTTGTATGTATTAGAATATGACCTATCATTAGTAAAGCAACATCCCCATTCTTCTTTTATCCATGCTAAATGGCAGAATGGTTATTGATTCTTCTCCTTTTTATACTCTTAGTCTAACTGTTCCATCCCACCCATAGTTTGCAGTATCTAGCAGTTTAGATCAATTGTGAACCTGCATCATATTAATTAGATATATAATTAAATGGTTTCATTGTATACATGCATCCAGGGTGTAGAGAAATCTGGGTTTGCATTGATCCAGACATATGATATATTCCCACCTCTTGAACTGTGAGCTTATCTAAAGTGATGTGAATCAATTCACACTAATTTCTGGGGCAGTTACCCTGCTGTATCATTTAAAAAAAAATCAGATAACAAAGAATATCACCTGATGGTTTGACATTTCTTTCCAATGCTGTCCATTCTATCAAATAAACCATACAAATCTAACAGGATCCATCAAATGAAACAAAATTAGTTTTAACACATAATCCAGTTCCATCACTGCAGCAGAGAATTCTTTATTAGTGTGCTTTCACAGGTACCATGGAAAGAACACACATAGTGAAATATTCGGGAGAATAGAAGATGTATGAGTGCCTGCCATTGTTATCTTCCCAATATTCAAGTGCCTCAGGGCAAATTTAATTTGCATTGTGTGGAGAAGGGAGGGCAGACATAGATTTCCTGTTGCCTCCCAATTCTAGTTGTGTTAGGTTTTTATCAGATTCTATCAGTCCTCTGAAACATCTCTACGTGATCAATATTACACCCACAGTGAGATTTGCCTGGGCCATTAATTCCTATATATTGTTAAATGTCAGTGCATCGTTAGCATTTTTATTAACAACAAAGTATGAAAACCATGCAGAGCACAGCTTCTAGGATTCTTCCCAAAGCTAAATAATAGTTCTGCTCTGGGCCATGAATTTGCTTATTTCATGGACTACATTGGATAATTTTTGGAGAACATTTTTCTCTGCAGCCCAAAGCTGGATCTAGCTCATTTTTAACTTGATCTTTCTTTTGTTAGTTTTACCCTCCCCACACATCAAATGTGGCCCCATTCTGTTCAGTTTTTCAGAAAATTATCCTCCTATGGGCAGGCAGCTATATAGAGTCTTAAGCTTTCCATAATTGCTTTCTAACATTATATTGAGTTTGAAAGAATAAAAAGGGTACCTGTACTGGAGAAATATAAGATTTTTTTAAAAAAAGAAGAAAAACATCATATCCATTTCTTATGCTATATTGAATAATATTGCTGCTACATTGTTCTATTTACTAAGCTTTGTACATTGTACAGAATACTACATTTGTCCCCTTTGGGGTCTGAAATGTGCATTGCTGGATGTGTGAAAAAAGGAAGCTGCATACTTTGAAATCTGCATCTCTCTTGTGTCTGTTCTAGTAGTTCATATCCTGTTCAACATCCATTTAGTTCAAAAGAGCAGAGATTTTCAAGATTCCACGGAGTCAGTTCCATACTGTTCTTTTTTATTGCTATGATTCCACAGTATTTTAAAGAGAATATCTCCTACATTGTTTAACTCAAAATTATTGAAAAGAAAAGAAAAAAAAATATTGTTTCTTTTCAACTGTGAAGGATCTTAATATGGCATTCACACAGGTATCAGGGTTTGGCATCTTCTATTGAATAGAAAATGCTTTGATGAATAGATACAGAAAATGTTTATCTGGTAACATTTCTTGCATCCTTTAGGTTTCTCACCAGGTTGTATGGGTGAAATAAACAGATGCAGGATAATATTAGAGAAGATGCATTGTGTGAGACTGGGAAAGAGTTTGAGGGTTAGGTTTTGATTGCTTGAAATTCTGTCTCACAATGGTGTCTGACAATTATCAAAAGTGGTCTGCAATTATGGAACTGGTTTCCCATTACTATCTTCTGGCATGTTTTTCAATTTCCCAATCTACTTAGACCAGAATTCTAGCATTTCTTGATAACTTTCCATCAACTAGACGCAAACTTACTTAATTTGGAAATATGTTTTTTTAATGCCAGAATCACATCTATAGAGTTACTGCATACAGGCAGTCCTTGATTTATGACTGGTTGCTTAGCAACCATTCAAAGTTATAATGGACCCCCCAAAAGATACTTATGACTCAGACTTTTAGTGGACCAGAGAAATGCTGTTGATATAATTTACTTGGACTTCAGTAAGGCATTTGACAAAGTAGACCATAACATACTACTTGATAAAATAGAAAAATGTGGATTAAATAGCATCACCACCAGATGGATTCGTAACTAGCTGACCAACTGCACACAACGTGTAATCCTCAATGGAACTGCATCTACATGGAGGAAAGTATGTAGTGGGGTACCCCAGGGCTCTGTTTTAGGCCCAGAACATCTTCATCGATGACTTGGACAAGGGGATAGATGGGAAACTGATCAAATTTGCAGACAACACCAAGCTGGCAGAAATAGTTAACACTCTGGAAGATAGGCTTAAGATACAGAAGGATCTTGACAGACTTGAACATTGGGCGCCATCTAACAAAATTAAATTCAACGGTAAAAAAAGCAAGGTTCTACATTTAGGCAAGAAAAACAAAATGTACAGTATATGTGGTACCTTGCTCAATAGTGGTGACTGTGAGAGGGATCTTGGAGTCCTAGTAGACAATCACTTAAATATGAGCCAGCAGTGTGAAGCAGCTGCCAAAAAAGCCAACACAGTTCTAGACTGCATAAACAGAGGGATAGAATCACGATCACGTGAGATGTTTTTGAACACCTAACAATCTTAATAAAAACAAGAGAATGCATACTATCTCCCATTCATTGACTGAATGAGATTACTCTCAAGGCCATCTTGTAGACTGAAGGCTTGAAATGAATGTGTACGGTTTTTCAGTATACCATGAAATGAAAAGAATCCTCTTTGTGTTTGTCATTGTATACATGAGGTCAAGTTTCTCTTTTTTGCCTTGAACTGGGCTTATGTTTAATTTTTCAAAAGGACTTTGTTTTCCTGAGAAGTGTCATAAGTAAATGAAATCTCCTGTAGCAATAGGAGAGGAGCTGCAACTGAGGTTGTTATGACAACTGGAAGTTTCCAATAGAATTACTCAAAAGGATGTTTTTGTTTTGTGCAGTTAAATGTTCTCTGTAGTTATATTGTATAACACATTTATCTTCATCATACTGTTAAGCATGCAGTGATACTGGGTGGGTCAATAATTGAAAGTGAACAACTTGGTATGTGGTCCTTGTTATGTCCTTATAAGGACATCCGCCCGGATTGGCTGCCAGCCACCGGGCGGGAAAGTTTGAATCCCTGTCAGGGGGCGGTGCGTCTGCCGGAGCGAATATAAGGAGAGCTCCGGCAGCGCACGGCCAGTCTTGCTACTGTTTCTTGTTCTCAATAAAAGTTACTAATGTAACGAGCTGGTCACGTCTTCCTTTCCTGCGCCGATCTAACACTGGCGACGAAGGACTAGAGAGAAGAAACGAACCTTGTGGCACCAAGCCAACAAACCAAGACTCCGGCACCTGGAACCACAGTAGGCATTTCCAAAGGCATGGCATCCGCTGAAGTCACTTTGCCAGCCCTTGCTCCTTTCCGCCCAGGGAAGGACAAGTGGAAATCCTACATGGTCAAATTTCGGCAATACCTGAGAGGCAACAACATCAGGGACGCCGACGATGACCGAAAGAAGGGCATCTTCCTGGCCAACTGCGGCTCCGAAGTCCTCGACACGGCAATCGATCTCGTAGCATCACGAGACATCGAGGAAGTGCCATGGGCAGACCTGCTGCAGATCCTGGAAGACCACTATGCCCCAACGGGAACACCAGTGGCGAACCGTTTCACCTTCCACCAGAGGGATCAGAAGGAAGGTGAGACCATCAAAGAATTCGTGGCCGCCCTACGCCAGATCGCAGCCAGCTGTGAGTTTGACCACGTGGACAACGCCATCGCTGACCGCGTGGTTTTCGGCATGAGGGACAGGGGCCTCCAAAAGAAATTCCTGAGCAGAAAGAAGCTCGTGCTCAAGGATGTGGTGGAGGAAGCCACCGCATCCGAAATCTCGGAGAAAGCAGCCGCCGCAGTAAGCAGAGCAAAGGGAGTCCACAAGATTCGCTCCACAGCGCAATCGTCAACAGAGGACTCCACAGCTGGATCCGAATCGGAGGGAGAATCCACCGTCCACAAGGTATCCAGACCCCCAAGGCGGGAAACCGCCCAACGGAACTACAAGGGGGAGCGCTGCGCCAGCTGCAGAGGGGACCATGCCAGAGCGACCTGCAAGTGGAGAGATGCAACCTGCCGACGCTGCAACAGAAGGGGTCACATCGCCGAAGCTTGCAGAGCTGAGGAACCAGCCCCAGAGCCCTCCAGCCACCGTCCCCGCGAGAATCGGAAGGATTACCAGAGGGCATCCAAACGGTCCTCTGGCCCTTCCAGACGCAGAGACGACGAATTTCCCCGGAGCGGAGCGGTCCACCAGACGACCATCGCTCATACGACATCAGACAGTGCCACCAAGTTCCATGTGACCATCCACGTGGAAGGAGCACCCTGCAAAATGGAGGTAGACTCCGGCTCGGTCTACTCCATCATGGACTGGCAGCAGCTGAAGCGCCTGCAACCCAGCATCACCAAGCGAGAGCTGAAGCCACTACACTCCAAGCTCGTCGACTTCGGGGGAAACCCCATCGGAGTGCTAGGAAGAGCCAACATCCGGGTCACCTACAAGCAGTTCGAAGGCAAGCTCCCCATCACCGTCGTAAGGGACAGCCGACCGAACCTGCTAGGAGTGGAGTGGTTCAAGCCGCTGGGGCTCTCAATCGAAGGCATCAACCAAATTGGCAGGGACGAACTCGACTACCTCATCGAAGAGTTCAAGGAAGTCTTCGATGGTAAGCTGGGGAAATTTGTGGGGAGGCCAATCTCCTTCAATCTGGACAAGGGAATCACCCCAATTAGGCTCAAGCCCCGCCGAGTTCCGTTTGCCCTGCGGCCTAAAGTAGATGAGCAGCTGGATAAGCTGATCGCCCAGGGCGTCCTGGAACCGATCGATCATGCGTCATGGGAGACCCCCATTGTGACCCCACTGAAGCATGATGGGTCTGTGCGCATCTGCGCCGACTACCGTTGTACCATCAACAAGGCATTGGCACAGAGCGCATACCCAGTCCCAGTGGTGCAACACCTGCTGCATTCCCTGGGATCTGGATCAATTTTTGCGAAACTGGACCTGGCCCAGGCTTACCAGCAACTGCCAGTGGATGAAAAAATGGCGGAGGCTCAAACAATTGTCACGCACAGGGGGGCATTCAAATGCAACCGGCTCCAATTTGGAGTCAGCGCTGCCCCCGGCATCTTCCAATCCATGATGGAACGCCTCCTCCAAGGCGTTCCAGGGGTGGTGCCTTACTTCGACGATGTGCTCGTCTCCGGTGACTCAAGAGCTCAACTCCTTGAAAGGCTCAGGCTTGTCCTGCAGCGATTCAAGGCCAAGGGCTTGAGGGTCAGGCGGGACAAGTGCATCATAGGAGTACAGGAAGTTGAGTTCCTGGGCTACCTCATTGATAGCACAGGTATCCACCCCACCAAATCAAAAGTGGAAGCAATCCATGAAGCTCCAAGCCCAAAAAACAAAATGGAGCTTCAGGCATTCCTTGGGTTGCTCAACTTTTATGCAATCTTTCTAAAACAGAAAGCCACAGTTGCTGAGCCACTTCACCGCCTGCTGGGGAAATCGGCATCCTGGAAGTGGGGTCAGGAAGAGGAAGCGGCATTCCGAGCCATAAAAGGACTATTGACGTCCAAAAGCGTCCTCATCCAATACAGCGAGACGCTCCCCATCAAGCTGACCTGCGACGCGTCGCCATACGGGGTGGGGGCAGTCCTCAGCCACGAGCTGCCCAACGGCACGGAAGCCCCCATCGCCTATTTCTCGAAAACCATGTCCGGCGCAGAGCGGAACTACAGTCAGCTGGACAAAGAAGCCCTGGCCATCGTGGCAGGAGTGAAGCGATTCCACGAATACCTGTACGGAAGGCGCTTCACCATAGTCACCGACCACAAGCCACTCCTGGGACTACTCGCAGGCGACCAACCCACCCCAACCTTCATGTCCCCGCGGATGACGAGATGGGCCATCTTCCTGGCCGGCTACTCCTATAGGCTCGTGCACCAGCCAGGCACAGCCATAGGAAACGCCGACGCACTCAGTAGATGCCCATCGAAGAAACGGGTGGAAGACCCAGCCCCCACGCTCCATCTATTCCACATAGATGACGACGCCAGCTGTCCAGTCTCCTCCGCAGATGTGGCCGCACACACCCAGAGAGACCCCACCCAAGTAAAGTCCTGGATCCTCAGGGGGTGGCCATCGGAACAGACGGAAGAGAGGTTCAGCCCGTTCACCAGGAAACAGAAGGAGCTGTCCACCATTAAGGGCTGTCTGCTATGGGGAGACAGGGTGCTGATCCCAAGCACTCTGCAACGGCGGACGCTAGAGACACTGCACAACGGGCACCCAGGCATCGTCCGCATGAAGGCCCTGGCACGGAGTTACGTCTGGTGGCCCTCACTGGACAGAGACATTGAACAATGGGTCTCCAGATGTGACCCGTGCCAAGAAGTCCGCCCAGCACCCCCACAATCCGAAGTCACGAACTGGGAGACCCCCAGCAACCCATGGTCGAGGGTCCACATCGACTTCGCGGGCCCGATGCAAGGGCGGCACCTCCTCATCGTGGTAGATGCCTTCTCCAAGTGGCTCGAGGTGGTAACCATGGCATCTACCACAACAGAAGCGACGATCCGAGCCCTGCGCCGCCTGTTTGCCACACACGAACTACCGGACGTGCTGGTCTCGGACAACGGCCCCCAGCTCACATCCCTGGCCATGGAGTCCTTCCTGGCAGGACTGGGCATCCGCCATGCCCTCTCCGCTCCGTACAGGCTGGCCGGAAACGGACAAGCGGAACGGATGGTCCGGCTCACAAAAGAAGCCCTCACCAAGATGGGCCCGGGAGACTGGCAAGAACGCATCGATAACTTCCTCCTCACCCAGCACATCACGCCGCATGCCACCACCCACAAGAGCCCGGCCGAACTCCTGATGGGCAGAAGGTTGAGGTCACCCTTGGACCGGCTGCACCCCCAATACAGCCCGGAAGTGACCGCAACCGCCAGCCGCCCGCTTCGCGCCTTCAGCAAAGGAAATTCAGTTTTCGCGCTGAATTTCAACGGCTCTCCTAAGTGGCTGAAGGGGAAGATTGCCAGCACAACCGGCCCCAAGTCCTACACCGTCGAGTTGGAAGATGGACAGGTCGTGAGACGTCACATCGACCAACTCCGGAAAAGGTGGGGGGGAGCACATGAAAACCAGCCTGACGAGGGAGGCCTACAACACCCAGACGAGGTAGGCCTGCAACACCCCGGCGAGGTAGGCCTACAACACCCAGACGAGGTAGGCCTATCACACCCCTGCGAGGCAGAGCAACGCCATCCCGACGAGGTCGGCCCAGCACACTACCAGGCACTGTCAAGTCGGCAGTGCAGCGAGGTACACCGGGGCCAACCGCACGGGGGATGGCAACACCAACCCGACCAGGTGGGCACCCGGCACAGCAGGGCCAGGGACCCCCGACCCAGCCCGCAGGTAGACCGGGACCTGCCCAGAAGGGGAGCACCGCACCCTACCAGTGAAGGCAACCCACGGCAGCCTTACCAGGGAGACCTCAACGCAAGGCGAGTAGACCGGGGACCTTCGCAGATGGGCACACCACAGCACATGGGCGAGGGTGGCACACGACTCCCCGGCGAGGGGGACCCCCGCCCAACGCAAGAAACAACCCGGCAACAACAACCCAACCCAGATGACCCCAACCACCAACAGGCGGTAGACCAGGGACTAGGGGGAAGGGAAAGCCGACAACAACCCGGCCAGGGAGGCCTGCGCCACCCCGGCAGGGGAGACCTCCACCAGCCCGAGGAGGAAGCCCCACAACGACACCCCGACCAGGTCGACCACCACCAACCCGACGGGGAAGGCCAGCGCCAGCCCAGCAGAGGAGACCTGTGCCACCCCTGCAAGGTCGGACACCGCTACCCGAGCCAACACCACCCACAGCGAGCAGACCGGACCCAAGGGCACCGGCCCGGACCACCCTCCGGACCACAGCGAACCGGGCCGCAGCAGAACCGCAGCCACCGGGAGACCGAGGAAGAGCAAGTGACAGCCGGGGTCTTACCGAGACTCAGACGCTCTTCCCGGGTCGGAACCGAACAGCACCACTGAGGCGAAGGATCCACAGGCCAGGAGGAAGACCACCAGAACCAGCCATCCAAGGTCTGCGGTCCGGCCGGAGGCGCTGAGGGTGACCCCGCACACTCGCCAGCCGAACCGAGCCCGGTTCCGGGGAAGGAGCCAGGAGCCACAGGAACCCCGTCCGTCCAGGGCGGGGACGCGGAAGAAATGAGACTGCGCAGGTCAAGTAGGGTGCCTAGGCGTCCTACGTACCTGCGGGACTACGTCACGCTGATTGACGAACTCTGAACGTTCTTTTGGACTAGGGGGGGGGAGTGTTATGTCCTTATAAGGACATCCGCCTAGAGAGAGTGAACCACATCTAACACCAAAGATGGCATAGTCCTAGAACTAGTAGGCCTCACAACCCAGAACCGGTCAATCTTGCCAGGGTTCATCTGAAGCTGTTGTTCCTCATTCAGATGTTATCAAAATTCCTATTCATTCCTCTCTCCCTCCCCCCCTCTTTCTCTATATATTCTCTATATTTTGTGTGTGTGTGTGTGTGTGTGTGTGTGTGTATAGATAGATAGATAGATAGATAGATAGAGAGAGAGAGAGAGAGAGAGAGAGAGAGCCTTGGTGGCGCAGCAGACTAAAGCACTGTTAAGTAACACCAGCTGTCTGCAATTACTGCAAATTCAAATCTCTCCAGGCTCAAGGTTGACTCAGCCTTCCATCCTTTCGAGGTAGGTAAAATGAGGACCCGGTTTGTGGGGGCAATAAGCTGACTTTGTATAAAAAAGAACACCGCTTGGGGGGGGGCGCAAAAGCCCTACTAAGCAGGTATATACAAAAGTATGAAGGCTATTGCTTAACACATTGTAAATCGCCCTGAGTCTCCGGAAAAGGGTGGCATATAAATCGAACCAATAAATAAATAAATAAATTTTCACTGGCAGAGGGCTGGAGGAGGCTGTTGTGGGCAAAAATGGAGCCCGGGTGGGCTGTGTGTAGCATCCCCAAACTCCATTTTTGTTGGCAGAGGGCTGCAGGAGGGCCTTCGGAGCTCAGTTTTCACTGGCAGAGGCACCACGGGCTGTCCTTTGCTGTTTGCAGGGCAGGCCCGTGGGCCAGATCTAAGCACCTCACAGGCCGGATCCAGCCCCCGGGCCTTGAGTTTGACACCCCTGCTCTAAAGAAACAGAGTGTTGATAGAATTATGCTCATGTCAGTCAATCAAGATTCTATCAAGTACTCCATCAATGGCATCAGATTCTATTAAAATGTTTAAGGCACTAGCAACAGATTTCAGATTAAAACTGATTAATCAAAAATTGTGTTTAGAATGTATTGGACTCCCCAAAGAATATACTTGACATCAGGATTTCTTCACTGATGGTGTGAAAAAATGAAGAAGGTTCACTTACCTGTATGATGTGACCATGCAATTCACTGGTTGCTTTTTGCAATGATATTTTCATTCATATGAGTAGATTAATGCAAAAAATGTTAAAGTTGTTAATGAAATGTTAAATTATATATTAGAGGTTGGGATTTGACTGTTTATAAGGAGTTATGATTGTATTGAAAATTTGGGCCGGGAGCAACGGGGGATGGAACGGTAAAATAATTGAGAAATTCTTAAGATATGGCTTTTGGAAATGTGTGACCTAATGGATATGGAAAAGGCTATATTTACCACTGATCAAACCATTGCCACAATATGTACTAAATATTGCGTATGTATTTGTATGTACATACAAATATGTACTTTGGCAGAGACATCTGATGTTTTATATTTTGTATTGGTAATACAATTGTATATGATACTATACTATAGTACTCTATGACTTTATTAATAAACTAGTGACCATTGATACATTTAATATATTCTGTAAGGTAGGTTTTTTTTTAAAAAAAATAATGAATTTATTTGTTTATCCTTTCCCCGCTTATTTAAAGTTTCCATTATGTTTTCTTCAAGTTTAAATATTGTTTCTGTTGACTGAGTATATATACAGTGGTACCTTGGTATTCGACCACTTCAAAACTCATAAAATTTGGTACTCGACCAATTTTGATGTGAAAATGTTGTCCCACTATTCGCTGTTTCTTGGAATATTTGGCACACTGCAAAAGGAAGAGCGGGGACAACCATAGAAGGCAGACAGGAAGTTGACCATGCTGCGAAGGTTGCTGACATAGGAAAAAAGACAGTCACAAAGTACTTCCCATCCAAAACAAAGGCTCATGTGGTAAGTCACCTGGTTTGTTTGGCACTTGTAGTTTTTAATACTTGTGCCTTCCAGAACCAATTAATGTCAAGTACCAAGGTACCAACTGTGTATGTATTTTAATTATTTAGGCATTTTGACATTATTTTGTATTCTAAATGTAAACAAAAAATTCTCACCCTGAAAAATAAGGATGCTACTAACTACTAGATCATACCTACTGAAGTATCATCTTTGGAGACTGAATTTGAGAAGGACTAGGGTGACATGATAGTAGTGTTTTGATATCTCAGGGGGTTGCCACAAAGAAGAGGGAGTCATATTATTCTTGGTCTGAGGGTAGACCAAGAAGCAATGGGTGGAAACTGATCAAGGAGAAAAGCAACTTAGAACTAAGGAGAAATTTCCTGACAGTTAGAACAATTAATCAGTGGAACTTGCTGCAAAAGTTGTGAATGCTCCAATACTGGAAGTTTTTAAGAAGAGATTAGATAACCATTTGTCTGAAGTGGTGTAGGGTTTCCTGCCTAAACAGGGGGTTGGACTAGAAGACCTCCAAGGTCCCTTCCAATTCTGTTATTCTATTCTATTCTATTCTATTCTATTCTATTCTATTCTATTCTATTCTATTCTATTCTATTCTATTCTATTCTATTCTAATTAAGTGCATGGGTTAAGTGAATACATATTTGGAGCTGTGAAATTGTACTTTTAAGTGTTTATGAGGCTCTTCTAGAGAAATAACATCTTATAGTCAATTGGGGAAAAAAGATTCCTCCTTGCAAAGACCAATTTTAGAAGGTTCCTCGGGCTTTCAAAAGTGACATGGGAGCCTCTAACTGGAAACAATATACTGTAACTTCTCATGTCAATGGGAATTCCATATTGACTGAACAAAACTTTCAAATTAAGCTAGAGTTTTCCCACCCTTCAGAATCTGTCTTGGTTCTCATTTTCGAATCATCTGGTGCAAGCTGACTTTTGATTGTTTGCCTGAATGGGCTACATTTCAGATTTCATGATGTGAGCAAAAATAGTAACTGTGTTGGGGGGGTGGGGAATGGGCAAAAATCATTTCCAATGATGTTTTTCTAACATGAAAAGAGGAAAATAACTGAAAGGGGAAAAACATTCAGTGGCTTTCTAAACAAAGAAGATATGGTATTTATTTCAAGTCTCCCTATAGGACTGTAGACAGTAGTGAGAAATGCTGAAGAGTCACAGCATAAGCAATTGGACTTTGATATACCTGATTCTCATCTTTGGTACCTGAGTAATTTCAGGTGCTGTGCTATGCTATTATTGATGCTCACACGGCACCTATTAACAATGAACTAAAAATAGCAGAGGCGTATATCCACTTGCTACAGGTATTACCTCCTACATTTTGACAGCAGAAGCAATTTCCTCCAAATGCCCCACTTCCACAGTGAAAATGAGCTCTGAAAGAGAATTTTAAACATGTCTTCATTTGCCTTTTACACTAAGCTTTATGGGGAATTAAAATTAAAATAATTTTTATTTTAGACTAGGCAAGAAGGTAAAATAATTATCTGCCAATACATATTGCCTTTTTTTCTTTGCTCTGCAATGAAGTTTTACAACTTAACTACAATAGCAGATTTTTTTTTTGTACTGGAATGATGAACCTTTGTACTTACCTGTCAATTTTATCCATTTTTTAAAATAATAT
Organism: Arizona elegans; assembly: GCA_022577455.1. NCBI lineage: Eukaryota > Metazoa > Chordata > Lepidosauria > Squamata > Colubridae > Arizona > Arizona elegans. Next base: position 20,454,938 of record JAKOOJ010000001.1, on the reverse strand, counting down.
GGTTGCAAATGCATTTTCAACAGAAAAGTAGCACATACTTCCTGAACAACCATAAATCAGTTAAATAATATTAAATTCTATTTAAAAGGTTGAACTCAACATTTTGAGACTGAGTCTCCAGGCTTTGCAGTCTCTTTACACCCCATGTAGCTTACATACTTTGTTGCTGTTGTTGTTAATTGTGAAGTCATGTCCGACCCATCGTGACCTCATGGACAACGTTCCTCCAGGTCTTCCTGTCCTCTACCATCCTCTGGAGTCCATTTAAGCTCACGCTGACTGCTTCAGTGACTCCATCCAGCCACCTCATTCTCTGTCGTCCTTTTCTTCTTTTGCCCTCAATCTTTCCCAGCATTAGACCCTTCTCCAGTGAGTCCTTCTTTCTCATTAAGTGGCCAAAGTATTTCAGTTTCATCTTCAGGATCTGGCCTTCTAAAGAGCAGTCAGGGTTGATCTCCTCTAGGACTGACTTGTTTGTTCACCTTGCAGTCCAAGGGGCTCGCAGGAGTCTTCTCCAGCACCATAGTTCAAAGGCCTCAATTCTTTAGTGCTCAGCCTTTCTTATGGTCCAACTTTCACAGCCATACATTGCAACTGGGAAAATCATAGCCTCGACTATATGCACTTTTGTTGGCAGGGTGATGTCTCTGCTTTTTAGTACGCTGTCTAGATTTGCTTACATACTAAAAGAGTATAATTTTATAACTAAAACTTCATTTGTGCTGTAAACTGTTGCATGTACTTTTGTACAATACAAAAAAAAAGTTTTGACAGTTTTAAATAGTTTTGTACTAAGTCTTTCTCATAAAAGAGTCTCAGGGAAAATACTTTCTGTATGCTCTGTTAGTTGCTAACTTGCAAATAAATCTTTCTTCTGAATTTAAATAGAAGAGCAGTGGATATTTACGGAGCTAGAAGTAGCAGCATTAATCTTCTAACAAAATGAATCTGTCAAGCTGCTGGATCCTGCCTTCCAAGATCCATCCTGAAGGCAGCTATTATTGTGCTGCATCAGGACAATATTGGTTGAGAGGCTTTCAGTACAGCATCTCCATTCTTTCTTTGTTAAGCCCTTTTCATTCCTCTGCTCTTACATCCTGCCCAAGACTGTTTGCATTGTTGTTTCAAAGGTGCTTTTTCAAGAGGCACCTGAACTTTCTTTGTTTTTTGTTGAAGATGTTTTGCTTCTCATACAAGAAGTTTCTTCAATTCTGACTGAATGGTGGAAAATGGAAGAATTTATATTCCTTGCAGTCATTTGGTCATTAGCCAAATTTCTGAGAGCCATTGAGTCCCCTTGTAGGTTTATCTGTGCCCTCAGGGTCACCTGAATAGTGTAAATGGGTGTGGAACCCTTTTGGAACTGCTGAAAGGGAGCAGGAGTTGTAGTGTTGTATCCTTCTCTCTTTGTTGAGAGAGAGCTGTTCAATCTTTGACCCCACTTGAAACCAATAGTCCTCCTTGTCCAGAATGTGGACTTCGCTGTCTTCAAAAGAGTGACTTTTGTCTTTCAAATGCAGATGGACTGCTGAATCTTGTCCTGATGGCTTTGTTCTCTTATGTGGTGTCATGTGAAGTGATTGTTTTGTTTCTTCAATGTACAGATCTGCACATGTCTCATTGCATTATAAAGCATATATCCCACTGTTCAAAAACACCCAGAGCCAAATGTCTTCAAGGAAAAACAAAGAAAGTCCAGTTGCCTCTTGAAAAAGCACGATTGGGGCAACCATGATCTGGATTACTGAGAACCTCCATAGGCACTGTTTGCATTGTTGTTGACAAAACATCTAGGGGAAGACATTAGAAAAGGCATTTTTGGTTGCAGAAGTAACTTGTGCCACTTCCACAAATAAGGACTGTCTCACTAAATTCACCATTTTAAAAACTATAATATATATCATTAAGCCAATCTTGAATAACATAGAAAGAAAACTAAAATTAGATCTCTGCTATGAAATATATAGCCTATAGATTATAGCATATAGAAAATATAGCTCTTAGCAGAAACATTTAAAAATCCTTAAATCCCATTATCTCCAGTAATATCATGTGAACTAAGATATACCAATGTCAAAGTAGGATTTGAATAAGGGTTGTTGTGAAGGAGGGGAGAGAGAGAATAAAGACTAGACAAGCCACATTTGGCTACTAAAATGAAATGGGTGATTATTAGATTTGTCCTGAAACTTTCAGTGGTATCATGTTCAACAAGTTCTTAAATTATGTTGGAAAAACATTTCTAGAAATGTCCATCAACATTTATTTAAAGAGTTTCTTTAGCAATAAAACTTATTAAAATGACATAGTACAAAATGATAAAATTGCAAGTTATAATGATAATATAAAATGAGAGTTGGCGCAGAATTACAGTGATTGTTGCAAATAATTTAATTCTTATTGAAATGAACTGTTTCAATCCATCATTTTTTTAATAAAAGAGAAAAAAATAAGACCAAAGACATTTTGAAGGATGCGTCTTGATTTTGGAAATGGGATGGGAAAGGGAGAATTGGGATTGAACAGCATAAAACAAAAGTCCCAATGAGTTCAAAAGATTTCATTCTGAAGGGTCAAAGGAATTAATCAATGACTCAAATTTTGGGTGGAACAGCTATTTCACAAGCTATTTCTCTTTAAAATTGAAGTGCTGTTTTTCTTCCAGATGTAATTAAAACACAGGCACCTTAAAATTGCAACAGCAGAGAAGTGAAGAAAACCAATAAAAACCACTTTTGAAACTACTCATAGCAAACGGCTGGAGTATGAGATCAAATAAAAGAATCTTTCAGGGAAATTTGTGGGAGGTGGAATAAAAAAGTCAAGATATTGGTGGCAAGCATCATTTTTTGACACATACCCTCATGTGATTATTGATTGAGTCTTTGCAGTGATTCATGGTTGGTGCTAAACCTCCTTGTGGAGGGCATTACATAAACCATGTTTGAAAAAAGAACAGGCCTCTCCTTTAATTAATTTCTTAATTAAATTTTAAAAGTATAATGGGTGCAAACGCACTCACACACACACACACACACACACACAGAGTAATAAACATTTAGCTAGGTATCATGAAATAGAGTTTCAAGTCTTCTTCAATTATTTAGCTATGGAAATAGATTGGGAACCTATTCAGTTGTTTGAAAATTCTTAGGAATAACTTATCAACTTATTGACTTTTTTTCCTCCTGGCACAGACCTTTTATGCTCCAAGCCCTTGAGAGATAATTTTAAACACCTATTTTGTGCTGTTTTTCATATCTCATGACCTTTTAGTTTATTATGTTTTGCTTTTTGTACTTATGTTTTAATTTTAATGCTTCTTGTAAACTGCCTTGGGGATTTGATTGAAGGATGGTATAAAAATACTTGTAATGATATGAGTATTTACAATTGCTGTTACATCTTACTTAATTCAAGTCAGAAACAGAAAAGCTCCTCTGAACCATAGGACAAACAGGCAGAAGATTGGCAGAACACTTCCATGAACACCAGATAGCAGTCAGAAGATGTAATAAAAACTCTTTAATTTCACAACATATGACAGATTTAACCATAGTTTCAGCTGGGAAGCTGTGACCATCCTAGACCAAGCCAAGTCCAAAAACCCTAGGGAATTTCTGGAAGCCTGGCATTCTGACAAATTAGCCATCAATAGATACATAGACATAAACAATATCTACATACTATGCAAATGAAATGACCCACAAGGCAAAAAGAGAACCAAAAGGCCAAAACACCTCCCCACCAACAATCGGCACTCGGATGACCATAGATTAATTCCAGGATTAATATCAGACCAACAATCAAGTAAATAATACCCCAATCAAAGAACTACCAAACAAGCCGATAGTAAACAGCCCGACTAAAGAAACTTTAAGACCACCTCCATCAACATTTATCGGACACATCACTAGAATATAAACTGAGAGCAAACCCCACTCCTTATTAGCACTGATAAAGTTGCCTAGTTTGATAATGAAATGTCTGCAAGAAAACAACCCAGCTCAGAGAACACCAAGGATACCTCATTTCAACTCTGAGCTACAAATATTCTCCTTTATTGGTTTTAAACAGTGGAAGTTCAAGATTCCAAATAAAAGGGTCAACTCTACAAAGAGAGGGAAGTTTTTGCTGCATACAATTGTCCTCTGAATGAGGACCAACAAGTACAGGGAAGGAACTGGGCAGAAAGAATGTGTGTTTCTTGCTTCTCCTCTTTGTCATATGTAGAGCTTCTTCCGTATACCGTAGATGTCTGAAGAAACATCAGAACTGCTATAAAGGCCAACAGTGTGGGTGCAATTCATATCAGATAAAAGGAAATGCTTCTTTACACAAATAGTGATAGCTGCTAACTTGGGTGATTTTAGGAAAGGATTAGACACATCCATGCTAGTTAAGACTATGACTTTCTACTAGTCACTATGGCTATATAATAATGTCTGTACAAGGTACAATTGCTTAACGCATTGTAAGCCGCCCTGAGTCTCCGGAGAAGGGCGGCATATAAATCAAATTTAAAAAAAAGGGGTAATAAAAACATACATTAGAGGCGGTTAATGTCTTCACATTTTAGGGGTGGACAAAATGGTGTCCTAGTTAAGCTTTAGATATAAGTCCTGAATGTCTTTTTCTTTTATATACAGTATATAGATCTTAGAGAACATGTTTGTGGAACATTGTTCATTTTCAGAATTTTATCATGTGATGCACAATGTTAGTGCATAAAAAGTACCAGGCTTAGTCACTGAAAATTCCATTTTCAGACAGGACTGGGAAAACTCCTATGTGATAGCTGGTATCTACCAGGCAGTTAATACTGAGAGGTCTGTGAGAGATGGACTAATATTCCAAGATAGTTGGCACACTTAAATAAAATCAAAGTTGGAATTAGTGTATTAATACATTATGTAAACATGAAACAGTCATTGCTTGGACAGGAAAGGATCTGTTTAATGTAAAAACAACTTTGATTTATTATATATTTTATGGTTTGAAAAATGACCATAACATTCAAACCATAAAATGTATAACCATAAAACGTATAACCTCAAGTTAACCCTCCTTCCTTCCATTCCTTCTGATGGACATAGAAGTGGATTTGGACTAACCTTTCAGAAATGGACTTTCTCTGGGAAGTATTAGAATCATAGAAAGGGAAAGGGCCATTTACTTGATTTGAGTCCGAATTTCTGCTCAATGCTAGAATCCAAATTATAGCATCCCAGACAAGTGGCTGTCTTGTCTTTGTTTGAACATATCTAATGAAAAGTAATTGGTTCTCCTATCAAACTGTTTTTACAGTTAGGTACTTTTCTTAACAGTCAACTGAAATCTATCTTCCTATAACTTTAAATCATTATTCTGTGTCCATTTGGAGATGGTAGGGAACAGAGCTTGATCTTTTGTGTGATATCCTTTCAAGTATTGTACAGATAGTCCTGTGCTTATGAACATTCAGATAAGAAGAGATTAACACTAAGTAGTAAACAGTATGCCAATCAAGGAATTATCAACTCAGTAAAAAGCAGCCTAATTAAAGAACCATCTGGTTATCATCTTTAAAGCGCTCCATGGCATCGGGCCTAGCTATATTCGAGACCGCCTGCTGCTACCAACGACCTCCTATCGTCCCGTGCACTCCCACAGAGAGGGCCTCCTCAGGGTGCCATCAGCCAATCAATGCAGGCTGGTGACCCCCAGGGGGAGGGCCTTCTCTGTGGGGGCCCCTACCCTCTGGAATCAGTTGCCCCCAGAGATAAGGAGAATCCAAGACCTCAGTGCCTTCCGCCATGCCCTTAAAACCCACTTTTTCCAGCAAGCCGGGCTGGTTTAAGAAGAAATTTTAAATGTTTTAATTGGTTTGTATTTTTAATTTTGGGCCAAATTTATATATATTTTAATTGTTTTTAATATTTGTATTTCATGTTTTTTAATTCTGGCTGTACACCGCCCTGAGTCCTCAGGGAGAAGGGCGGTATATAAATTAAAAAAAAAAAAAAAAGAACATTCCCACTAACACTAACAGGGCAAGCCACTTATATACAAACAATAGGCAAACCTTGTACCAATGATGATGTTACCTAGTTGGATAGTGAAATGTCTACAAGAAAACAATCAAACTTTCAATCCTGAGCTACAAATATTCTTTTCTATTGATAATTTAAAATATTTATTTATTTATTTATTTATTTATTTATTTATTTATTTATTTATTTATTTATTTATTTTTATATGCCGCCCTTCTCCAGAGACTCAGGGCGGCTTACAAGGCGTTAAGCAATAGCCTTCATACTTTTGTATATTTTATACAAAGTCAGCTTATTGCCCCCACAAACCGGGTCCTCATTTTACCTACCTGAGAAAGGATGGAAGGCTGAGTCAACCTTGCGATTCTGCAAATACTCAGGTAAACAAGCATGTCTTAAATTATAATTCAATATTAGGTAGTATGAAGTCCAGTAGTCATTCTCTATTCATTCCCTGGTTCCATAATGAATGCATCTATTTCTAGTCACTAATCTATGAGCTAGATCTAGTTGCAAGAAGCATGAAAAGGCTAAATAAATTTCATTGTGTTTGATGGGAAATCAAGCAAAGTGGATAAAGGCTTGAAACCCAAACCTTTAAAAATATTTTTGTAATGTTGCATTACAAAATGTTTCTGCTGTTCTCTGGTGCTGATTTTTAAAAAATGTTTTTTTTTTAAGATTTATAATTGTATTATATTATTGTAAAGCAACTGGACACTTGTTTACAAAAGTAATACAATAATGAGAATTATTTTTGTAGCCGTGGTGGCTCAGTGGTTAGAATGCAGTACTGCAGGGTACTTCTGCTGTCTGCCGACTGCCTGTAATTTGCCAGATTGAATCTCACCAGGCTCAAGGTTGACTCAGCATCCCATCCTTCCGAAGTGGGTAAAATGAGGGCCCAGATTGTTGGGGGCAATATGCTGACTCTGTAAACTGCTTAGAGAGGGCTATAAAAGCACTGTGAAGCAGTATATAAGTGGTAAATATAAGTGCTATTGCTATTATGTTGTTGTCTGGGGCTGAAAAATAGATATGGGTGATGATCTTGTATGTGTATACATCATTCTTAAACTATGTTTGACTGTGTATATCAAATGGTGTTACACTTTAAAAAAAACAGCATGGTGATCAACGTCGAAAATGTAAATTTCCAACCTTGAAATGCATTAATGCATTTTATAAAATTTGTATGCCGCCCTATCTCCGAGGTCTAGGGTGGCTCACAATGACAATCGACCAAGCGACTGTTAAAACCAACAAATATACATAAAAAAAATCAAAAAAGTATTTTAAAAATTAAAAATACTACCCCATCAGTCCAAGCCGGGGGACATAAATAGCCAGGTTTTTAATTCACGGCGGAAGGTACGAAGGTCAGGGGCCAACCGGAGCTCCAAGGGAAGTTGATTCCAAAGGGTGGGGGCACTCACAGAGAAGGCTCTGCCCCTGGGTGTAGCCAGCCAACATTGTCTAGCCGATGGCACCCTGAGTAGGCCTTCTCTGTGAGAGCATACCTGGCGATGGGAAGTTGACGCTGGTACTGTATATCAAATACAAACTATTTGATATACAGTAGTTTCTCAGGGAGCAAATATGGAAGATGATTTCAACTGGTAGAACTGAACTCTAGGAGACTGTCAAATTTGGGAGAGAGAAGTGTTTTTTTCTTCTCTCTGAATCGAAAGGAGAATGTAGGGGTTTTTTTTTATGTGTATAGAATATAAATAGCCCTCAACATTTTATTTTAAGAACACAGGCTTGTAAAATACTTGCAGTGGTTTCAAGAACTCATTTTCCATGCTATTTTAGTATAAAAAATGTCAATGTATTGTTTGATAAATACTGTTTACCCACATCTTATTACAACATAGTGTGACCAATTCATCATCTGTCCCAATGTTATGGAGTGAACGAATCTGTGCAGATTTTACTGTAAATCTGTGCCTGAAGTTAAATTCACTTCACTCTGTCATCACAACCATAACCTGAAAGATAAGGTACTCTTTGACTACACCTTCACAAAATAATGAAAATAAATTAACTATTAACTGCAGACTGGTTGAAAGTTGATGCCTTCAGAAAAGCCACCAAGCTGATTTGTCACATTCCAAATTCTTATTTTTATTCTATCCACAGTCTCAACACTAGTTAGTTTTGTGACTATGGATTTTTTCTGTGGCTAGCAGCTCTTTTGAGGGTTTTTTTAAAAAACTTCTTCAAGTTCCATTTCAGACAACAAGATCATCTTCCACAATATTTCCCTACAAACATATATATTCAGTTCAAGATTTGGATTTAGGGCTGCATAGAATCATAGTGGTAGAAGAGGTCATTTAGGCCCCTGATTCCAATTCCCAGTTCAGAGTAGAAATCCAAACTAAAGCCTTCTTAGAAGATAACTGTCTAGCTTCTGCTTGAACATCACCACTGAAGGGGAGACCTCTCTCGGCAATTGGTTCCCACTGTCAAACTCCTCTTATTGTTGAGACCTTTTCTTAGCACTTAGCTGAAATTTGCCTCCCTTAACTTTAAATCACTATTCTCTATCCTGCATTCCAGGATAATAGAAAATAGATCTTGAGTCTCTTTATGACATTTCTTTCAGTTTCCCCTTCAGTCTTCTCAAGGCTAAATGTTCCCGTTAACCAATATGGTTACTTTATAATGGATTAAATGTTGTTTCTGGTAGAGAAATCTGAAAATCAGCTGCTTGCCAAGTAACAATCCAAAATCTAATGTGTTTCATGAACAAAATGGGAGTTAGCCATAAAATGGGGGGGAGGGGGGGAGGGGGAGGGGAAAGAGAGGAAGAAAGTTAAATTTGAAGAAGCAATTTACATGTGACACTTCATTTTGTTGTTCAGTTGCTAAATCTTGTCTGACTCTTCATGACCATGGATCATAGCACACCTGGTTCCCCTGCCCTCCACTATCCCTGGATTTTGCCCAAATTCATGTTTGTTGAGTCAATGACACTCTCTAACCTTCTCACCCTCTGCCATCCACTTCTTCTTTTGCCTTTAATTTTTCCCATCATCAGGATCTTTTCCAATGAGATTATGACACATAGATATTACCAAACTGTAACCCACAGATTTATCAATAGTTTGAGTGCCACATGTTGCCTGTCTCTGTTTAAGTGATTCATGAGATAACAAAAACATATCTCTTTTTTTTTCTAAATCAGTTGATTCCTTTTTTAAAAAATGGATTCATTCAATCAAATCAGCTTGTATTGAAGTTATCAGCCAGTACTTATTCACTAGCTAAAATTCTATTCTAATTATTAGTTGTGCCTAACAACCACAATTGTCTTTATATAAACAAGGATGTTGACTCCATCCCAAACCATGTCTATTCCAGGGACTTTCTACATCCATTATTTCTTTGTGTATTTTCAAGAATCTACAACTGTCCTTCCAATAAATTGTTCAAAGCAATAAATATATGAAATGTACAGTCCAAGAAAATATTGATTACATAGATGTGAAATGTACATACAATTGCTGAATAAAATTGATGGCACACTGATAAATTGAAGATGCCTGTAGTTGAAAAACAATAATTGCTTGGTGTTTTAGCCCCAAATTAGTATATATTTTAGCATCTGCAGAATGTACATCCTGGAAGCAGCAGTAAATTTGATTGGGAAGTTACAGAAAATAGTCAAACCAATGGAGGAAGCCTCTGTTATCTACACAGAAAGGCAATTCTGAGGGAGTTTTTTTTTTAATCATTTTTTTCTTTTTCTGAGACACATCAACTGGAAAAAATACTGTAAAAAGATACTGTGCTATAAAAATAGTGTTTTTAAAGGGGATCTGTACTCTGAGCCATCATTGTGCCCCGAAACAGCTGCGGGAGTATCCTCTGGTACAAAAATGTTGGCAACTTGCCAATGCAAATAAAATCATGCTTAAAATTTTTTCACACAACAATTATTTCATCTCTGCATCGCAGCAAATATTGGTGGCTTTGAGCAGCAAGGGACAAATGCCTGACATGATTGAGCAAATAATTTGCTATTATATAATATTCCAGAAATGTTTAATCTAAACAGCTAAAGTATGTTTTTATCATGTGAATCCCAGCTTTATAATTAATAAATGGGGTGTGGGGGGGAGGAGATGTTGAATTGCAATTCCTACCTTGCATCTCGTGCTCATCAAAAATGACAGGGCTGATTTTGTACTTGACAGCCAATCACATGTATGCGATGCACATTCCATTTACAATGAGATGGAATTGATTTTCTCCATGACATGCATTATGCAAATGAAAGAAACAGAACTCTACCCTCCCTTCCTTCCCAAACCTTTCTTTGATGCTCTTAACACTCTATTATAAAGCATTACACAAAATAGTTTTCTCTTGCTGTGGCTATAGGAAACCATGTCTTCCTAATTTGCTATCACTGTACTATGGTGCGTTAAAATAATACCTTGTTAAAAAGCAGCAGCATCTCCTGAAAAGTAGAATCCGGCATGTTAAATCATATTAAAATAAACAATTCGGATGTCGTATTGCAGTAGTATGATTCCCATACCAAGGCCTATTTTCCCCCTATGGTACAGTTCTAAATCCAAATGCACGCTCTGCAATGAAGAAGGGAAAAAAACCCACAATACTCACTTTAAAAGGATTGCTTATTTATACTCTCTTTTTCTAGTGCCTGCAATGTTAGAGTCAGAAATACCAGTAGCTTATTAGGTACATTCAGCTTCAGCAGTTCCTGGTATATATTTTCACATTGGGTAGTTTGATGTTGAAATGGCATCTCTGTTTTTGGCCAGTTGCGGAACAAACCATTATTAAAGGTCGCTCACTTTTTTAAATGAAAAGAAAAGATGATCAATGCCTTCTCATGATGTTGCAAATTTTAATAATATCAAAGAGAGGGTTCTTTAATTGTGATTTTACTTTTTGGTTCTTGCAACTGACCCTCATGACAATGCTATAGGTGGCAGGACAAAGTAAACTAAGGTACCGTGTTACTTTGTGGCATGCCCAAATCCATCATTCCTTCTGTACAAAGACCTACTAATGGCCACAAGGAGATGATTGGTTATGGAAAGGGTCAAGTTATGGTTATCATTAATTTGGACTAGTATGTTATTCCAGGCGTGAGCCCCAATTACAATAATAGAATGACACCTTGTTCTGAAGCACTATAAAGAAAATCACTCTAAGAAGTTGGAAACTTTTTGTATGTGGCACATCTTTTGTATGAGATCCCAGAACGCTACAATCCTGCACCAGGACAAATAATACTGACCTAAATAAACAAATAACTGCCATGAAGCAAAACAATTTCACAAGCTTGACTTAATTCTATCAACATAGAATTGCATATATTTAGGCGTTCCCCATAATCTGCCGAATAAAAAAATATCTCATTCATTATGAGGAGCAGATCAAAGGACATATTTGTTTATGGCGTCTTCTCCTTAAAAACATAGCACCATGTATGAACATTGTGTTAGAAATAGGATGATTCTATCCTCCTTCTTGAAGCTTGAGACTCCTAGTCCCCTCCAGATAACTTGCCATTTACCATCTCATACAGAGAAAGAAGAATTAGCTATGTTTTCCTCTGCCTCATAATGCTCTTAAATAGTTACATGTTATGATGGTTGGGACAAAGATCCCTGTCACTCTTATGGGGAAGATATTGCTTAGAGCAGCCCAATCTGAGCTGCTTGGTAACTATCATTTATAGTTCCACATTTGGCATGTTCTTTGTCTTAGCAGATAAAATTTGTTCCTCATCTGTCATTCCCTCATTACCATCTTTTTGATACAGAAGCAGACAACTTTACTGACAGTGTTGACATTATAGTTATTAATTTCTGGTTCTATACTTCAAAGATCTCCTTTAATATTTCTGACATTATAATGCTTTGTTTCATTTTGTAAATCCTGGTTTGTATTTTATTTCCTGTTGCTTAAAATCTTTAGTCCCCTGTAGTTTCCAGTTTCTAAATTCATCACTTATCTTTTGTCATGACATGATAGGATAGTCAAACTTAGTCTGTTTTCCCATGTAGAGGCTTTTATTTTTATAGTTAATTCCAAAATCCTATAGTAAAAATCAGTATTACAAATTTATCAGGACCCTTAATATTTTTATGACTTTCTTAGATCAAAATCTTATTTAACATTTTAAAAAAGTTCTTAAGTTTATAACTAATTTTTATTTTCTTTTTCTTCAGAATTGAAGATAAACTGACCCAATGAGGATTTTTCAGATTTATCAATCTGAAAGTCTCTAACAGCTTTAGGACACTAATAAGTCCTAAACTTATGCAAACTTAATGTCCTTTAAAACAGAGGTCCCCAGCCTCTGGGCTACGGACCAGTATCAGGCTGTGGCCTGTTGGGAACTGGGCATGGAAGCAGTGGGTGAGCGTATCTCTGTGCACAGATCCACTTGTGCAAGTGATGGGTTTGGGTGCCTGCCTCTTGTGCAAATGGAGCTGTGCACGCATGCATATTTGCCTGCCGCTTGTGCAGATTCATCCCCTTTCCTCACTGGTCTGCAAAGTCGGAAAGGTTGGGAATTGCTGCTTTAAAAGGCTTCCCTGTAGTTGTGAGCAAAATGGGTAATCCCATAATCTCCCTGCACCCAATCCCATGGAAAATGGTTGTTCTGCAGTCTCACATCTGGAGTACATGTGAGCAATTTCCTATTGTCTTCTTATCCAGACAGTTCCAAGGAATCAGTTTATTCACTGATTCCTTGGTCCTTGCCACAGTTGTTGACATCGCTTTTGAAAAGCCATCTTTAGTTCACCATACCTCTCCATACCTCACTTGGTGGCTTTCTTTGATAATTCTGTGAATTTCCTTTATATCACAGGAATGAATTTTACTGCAACTTTATGGGTTCTCTGTAAAGATGGGTGTGTTTTGCTTTGCATAAAATGATCTTTTAACTGAAGATACGGTTTATGTAAACATCTGTTTAGTCTATTTTAAAAGAATGGATTATAAGTAGGGATAGTTGGCAATCTAAAATTGATGAACAACAATAAGTAGACTGAGTAACTACCCAATGTTCCTCGTAAGAGTTTTCCCAACTATGTTAAATAGTTTATATTTTTATTTAGAGTAATTATTTTTATGTATTTCATAAATCTCAGATTGCCTTTTTAATGTGTGGATGGTCATCTTATCTGCAAAAAGGAAAAAGTTATTACACTTTTTCCTGCATAACCTCTACTTGGTTACTCTGGAAAATAGATTGCTGGACCAAAAAACCCCCCTTTGCTCTTATGTTTAAAAAGGCAAAAGAAAAGGGGGAACCAATGAAGGATCTGTACATAGGAAATTAAAAAAAAAAACTCTTGAAAGATGATGCAAACGGAGCCTGGAGTGCAGATATTAAAACTACATCATGGGACTTCCGGTTTGCTGTTTGTCCCCGCTGGACACTCCTTTGGGATCGTCGCACCCACTGCCTGTAAAGAGCCGCCTTTATAGCGGAATGGCGGCTCGAAAAAACTCCGTTTCCATGAGGAAATGGAGATAGAGCAGGCTGGGGTGGGTTGAGTCCTCTGCCTAATCCCAAAAGTTATTTTTTTACTTTTGGGATGGAGCGGAAGAGACTCCCCGTATCCCCAGCCGATGCTCCGGGCTCTGGGAGATCTCTGCTACATGCAGAGCTAGGTGGCAAAAGCAAGCCTGTAAACTTGTTAAACTAATTAAAGAAGACGTGAGCTGGACCGCTGACCCTGAGGCGCAAGTATTTTTTTTTTTTATCTTAGAAAAGTTACTGAAGTTGTTTAAGAAGTGAAAGGAAAAAAGATTTTTTAAAATGGCGATTGCTGAGGCTTGAAGAGAGGCTGAAAAGGGAAAGTCCTTCCGTTTTCTATTACAAAGTAGCGGAATGAATACTTCTGGCCGTAATTGAGGCAAAACCTCACTCTCACTCTTGCTTTTTTTTTCTTTTTTTTTTCCTGGGGATCTGATATTGATCTTGGTTGGAAACAAGCCTTTTTTTTTTCTCTCTTTTCCACTAAATCTTGTCTGTGTGGGAAATGGCATTGGGATTTACACAGCTAGACAAACAGGGGGGGAATTTCCCCCATTAATAAATTACATCAACAAGTTGTAACTCTCCAGTGTCAGAAACCTGATTTTAATATAATAGAATTTCTTCTTGAAGAGATTGTAAGAAGGGATGAGATTGTGAACCAGCAACTCGAAAAATTTAAGCAAGAAATTAAAGAAATTGGTGAATTGGTGAAATCAAAGTTTGACTTTTTGAATCGAAAGATTTTAAATACAGCTAATGGTTTATCAGACTTTCTGATTCGGTTGGATGCAAAGACTAAATTATTAGAGTCTAAAATGAAGGAAACTGAGGAGAATTTGGATGACAAGATTCAAAAAATTAAAAAGGATTTGGTAAACATTCAGGATAATAGTTCAGAAGACAAACCTAAAATGGAGGTTGACCAAAAGACTGGTGATGAAGAAAATGTGCAACAGAGGATTGAAAGAGAAGTTTTAATGATTCAATATAATTTTACAGAATATGCAATTAGACTGAGAGGTCTGCAGGAAAATAATAGAGATGACTTAAGGAAAATATCTTCTGAAATTCTGGCTGGGATTTTAAAGGTTCAACCTGATGAAGTGTTTTGCAGGATTGATAGAATTTATAGAATAAACTCCTGGTTGGCAAAGCAAAGGCAATTGCCTAGAGATGTGGTGATCTATTTTACAGATAAAGAAATTAGGAATAATATTGTGCAGAACTCTTTTAATTCTACTTTGCAATTTCATGGAAGAAAGATTTGGATTTTTAAGGAGCTCCCGACTAAGATGCTAATGGAGAGGAAGAAATTTGGCTTTCTAGTGACTGAGTTAAAAAAAAGAAATATCCTATTTAGGTGGGATGCCCCAGTTGGTTTAATATTGAGACACCAAGGAGTAAGATATCAACTGAACACTGTTGAAAAAGCGGAAGAATTTTATCAAAAAATTTTAAAAATGAACTTAACATCTTTAGGCACAATACAGGATAAGCAAAAGGAGTTGGAAACAAAAGGAAAATATCAAATTACAGAGGCTGTGGTGGATAAATTGTCTTTGGACTCCCTGGATACCCCAGCTGGACTGTCTATAAATAAGAGAGCAGTGTCATCCGACTCCAATGTGATGAACCACCAAGTCACAGACAAGTGCGCAAATCAACCAGTTGATATACAAGTGATGGAGAAGAAAGATGAGATGATAAAACTAACCCAACAAGATCAACTCATAAAGCAAAATGAAAATTGATCAGCTGACACACAATTGGTAGGCACGAAACGAGGATGGAAATTCAACCCGCAAAAGAAAAAGAAAAGAAATAGATCTTATAGAAACAGCAGTTTCTAAACCAAGCAACAGTGAAGCCAGGGACTTTAAAAAATGAATGAATATCTGAAAAGATAGTGGAGGCGAACAATTGTTTAATACTATCCTGAGGATTGTGGCAGATCTCTGTAATGCCGTGATTTTGGGATGTGAAAAGAGCCTTACCTTGTTGGATTTGAATTATCTACTCTGGATTTCTTATACTGGTAAATATATTATAATTATTTTGAGTTACAAGGCAGGAGAGTTACGCTGGGGCATGCAGAAGATCTGGATGTTACCCATTAGGAGGATGGGAATCAACAATCCTGATGAACACCACAACTATAACTATATGGATATAATTATAATGTCACTCGGGTGGTTGTTTTTACTTTTATATATATACGAGGATATCTACTACTGATGGGGGCAGAAGATGATTGAAGATTTTGAACAAACTGTTGCACCAGCATGTTATTTTACCCTATTATGGGTGATGGATTTAACAATCCAGTGGAAAGACACCAAAGAAGATATTATATGGATTATAAATTTAAAGTTATTGACTTTTTTTTTTTTACAAAATGGAATGCATATATAGATATGTGTATATCTTAGTAAAGTGGGCAGTGGATTATATTTAGAATTGTATTGCATGATTTTGTAGGAATTGAAGGGTTGAAATAGGTTAGTTTACTGATTGATTAGTCTAAGAAAAAGGATCTTTAAGTCATATATTTAGGGGAGTGGAGGAATTGGATAGAACTGAATAAATGTTAAATTTGGATGTAGGGAGAAGGCCGCTTTAAATGTTATATTAATATATATAAAAGATTAAATGTTAAATTGTAATAATACACTATAAGTTTAGGGGAGGAGAAAAAGGGCAGATTATCGTAAAAATGGGAATTATAAGAATAATATGCTAAGGGTCAGTATTCTGAGGAGGGAGTAAGGGAAAGGAAAGATATTATGTATGTAATTAGTTATGAAATAGCCTATTGTTGTGAAGAAGTCACAGGGGGGAATGGGTGGTGAGGGGGGGTTAGGGAAGAGGGGGGGAAAGGGGGAAAAACTTGTATTTGAAAACTTTTTCATTAAAAAAAAAAACTACATCATGATAAATGGTGCCATTAAGTTTCTTAGACAAAGGTATTCATAATAAAACATCTGGATAAATTATCTCCAAAAGGAGAGAGGCATATTATTATAACATCTTTGCAAGCTCCTTTTCAAATATAATACATTCCTTCTCTTCGTTTATCTTGCTTTGAACATAGCTGCTTATCGTCACATCAGTCACACACAACTTCCAGCTGCCTGGCTACTGCACACCTACACACATTTTATGACAGTTTTCATTCACTTCACCTTATAGTGTAATCAGAATTGCTCTTTGAAAAGCATGAATTGTTTAAGAAGCTGATGGCATTACATTTCTGTGATTTTTCCATTGCCCCATTTTTTATAATCCCTGTGTGCTAAACCTAGGATAATATTTGCAATTTAAAATATTTATGTGTCTTATTTTGGAATTTGGAATTGCAATCCTAAGCATATTTACCAATGAATTAAGTGGAACTGAATTCTGAATGAACAATAAACTTGGCTTTAAGGATTGTGAAAACGTGCATTAAGCATTCTATGGAAGTAATTCTAAAGGTCTTTAGACAGTCTGTGATATTATTTTATTTATATATATATATATATATATATATATATATATATATATATATATATATATATATATATATATATATTCTCCACATTTCTTTTCTATTGAGGTTCAACCGATGTGTTAAATGACAGCCAGAACATGTTGATTAAAGATAGGAACAAATCTGCCAAATTGATAGAAAATGTCATACAAATAGACAGTGGAGTGAAAGACAAAAGTGTAATTTTACACTTTTAGAAAAAAAGAAGTATCTTCTTTGCAATTTGAATGAAAATTAGTCTTGTGCTTCCAAATCAAACCCTACACTTGTTATGTGTTCCTTTATTGGGGGAAAAAAACATGTTTGTGTACAAATGACAGTGGGGGGGGGGACAGATTTGAATCCCAATCAAGATCGCGTGACTTGTTTTATTCCTATAATATGGTTGCATCATTCTGTACAATTTGAAAATGAAAAAAGCCAATCTAGATTAGCTCCTATACAAGTGCTATTTACCCAAGCAGGTGTCACTCGCTGGGAAGAGTTCTGAGGCCACATAGCAATCAGACATTCTGGGTGCCAGTGAAATTTCTGATGGGGATAAACTTCTGGCTTTCTCTTCTGTGAAAAGGTATCAAAGAAAAGGCCCTTCCAGAAAGTGAAGTTTCTCATTTTTTTTCCCAGATGGGCCCATCTCCTTGGATTTGCAGAAATATGCCTAGTGTCTGATGGCAGTCTCTTAAGAGCCTAGTCAAGCCTTCCAGAAATTATGGAACCAGCTACATTACAAATGACTGCTAAGTTTCAACTGGCTCTTGGTAAAGTAATTTCTTATTGTTTTATTAATAGAGAGCTTTATGATTAGCACTGATAATGTTATCTAGTTTGGGTGATGAAACATCTGCAAGAAAACAACCAACCTCAGATACCCCTCATTTCAACCCTCCACTACAAATATTTTCCTTTATTAGTAGAGAGCTTTAGCTGGTCTCCTTCCACCTTGAACCAGCCATTATTCTGATACAATCTAGTATTTGCATAATGCCTTTTCCTACCTTCCTTTGGTAAATATGCTACCTTTCCTTGTTAGAGTTAACTATTCCATTTGTATTGAATTTATTCTGCCTAGATTTGGTTAGATCATTGGCTTTCCTTGTGAATTTCAGGGAGCCTCCCTTGCTTGAATGTGTTATGAATGGGGTGGCAGAAACTGAACAATTCCCAACTGTTATTCCTGGCATTTATTTGAAAATGAATGAAGACAATAGAATTGTGGTCATTATTTTCTGTTTCTTTTCTCTTTGCTTGTATGTTTTTAAATAAGGCATACTTCCATAAGGCTGAAGTTCTGCAAATTTAGGGCAAGTGAACAGGATGCCTGTCAATTACACAATAAAATCTAGGATTTAACAGCAGGATATTTTTTTCAATCCCTTTTTTCTGATCTAATTTAGAACACAGACTGACATCTCTTGAGTTGAGAATGTAGAATGGATTGTTGTTAGATGATTTCTCTTGCTGTTTACAACTCTTGAGCTCTTACAACTTATATAAAATGCTACCTTGTTTTCCCCTCTTGGTTATTGGAGCAAAGTTTTGGCATATCCGTGACTTGCAACATTTGCCTTTTTGGTGAAATCATATAATTAACTTTATGCGGTATGATTAGAAACCACTCTGACTTTGTAAGATTGTAATTAGATCCCAAGGGAACATTGGATACAGCAAGAAAATTTATTCCAGTGAGATAATTGGTGGTAAAGGACTGTGTTTCATTTAATATTTTTTTTTAAAGGGGGTTTAATGAATGGGCAAGAATTTTTAAGATATGGATATTCTCTTCTGCAGCCTCTTCTCTTTAAGCATCTTTGGATGATGGGAAAAAACTGAGTATTTTAAGCATTATCTTCCATTTGAAAGAAAAATGTGCCAAAAAGTATCTTTTCTAACAATCAGTTTGTTTTTATCCTTATAACCAAAATATATTATCCTGAGGAATATAGAAGAAATCATGCAATGGAGAGTGCTATGTAAACTCACCATCAGGCCAAGGTTTGTGTATAGTGGTCTGTTTTCTTCCAGCATTTTGGAAAACAATAGACCAGCAATAAAGAGTCAGAGCTCTTTTTTGTTGGGTATCCACACAGAAAATTGGGCAGAAAATTATTCATTGTCAAAAAATATGCTTTTGCATTTAATATGACATAAACTCTATCAAATCCAGCTAAAGATGGTTGATAATGTCATTGCCTCCAGCTGAAATTGGCATAAGTGGAAACAAAATGAACTTCATGATGATTGTGCCAGCAATTTGACATTTTTTGCCTCCTATCTTTCATGAGGTGCTTACAGAGCTGGATAAAACTAGTGGCATCAAGGCTATGTTTTTATCTAATTGGAGCCTTAGTTCTAAGAGCTCTTGAGAACTGTTTTGATTTAATCATGACATGAAGTTAGCATTCCAGACTAAGGGGAACCCTGTTGCTGGAAAAGTAAATGGGGAAGAGGCAAGTTAATATTTGTACAAAGAAATAAGAAAGGATGTAAACCTGAAAACTGTGCCTTTTCTTATCAGCTGTTGTTGAGAACGTGCTATTAAGGGGGACATATTTCCTTTAAAATAATGATTAGTGAAATGAATGTCTTGTATCCATTCTTATTCAATTAATTACCCTTTAGGATTTTTAAAAAATAGAATGAGACCCCTTTATTATTTATTCTTAATAACTATTTCTACATAAGAGTTAAAATGGAGGAAAAGGAGTCAGTATTATAGAAACTTTGACTAAGTGTAGTGTCTTAAATAGGATCTCTATTTTGATGTGGGACATCTCATTCTGAATAAAATATGGTTGCATCTTTTAAGATTTTTAGAAGATGGTCAATTTAAAACTCAGCTCAAAAATGTCTCAAGCACACAACAATGAGTTTGGTTCAAAAAAATGTCAACAGACATGGAGAATTTTAGCATTATCCATATCGGATAGGAAGGGAAGCTAAATTCTTTCCATCCCCCTTCCAAAATTATCCTATGAGTCTGTTGTAAGAATTTGAAGAAAAAAATTGTCCAATACAAGCTGTATGGACTTCCTTTGAGGAATGTTTCGGTGGGAGAATTTGGGAGCTGAAGTTGGAGTTGTAGACCACACGTCTGAAACTTGCTGAGGTTGAGAAACACTAGATAATGGGGTGGGCTCTACCTCTTCCCTAATTTTGTAGTATTTCTTTGGGAAACCTTGGGTGTCTCTATGTGAAGGTACCTCCACTTCTAAAGCAGAAACTCAGAACCTCATTTCACAATGTTGGCTGGTATGAAAAGCTGTATCAACTCATTTGTGGGCTTCATACCATTTTCATTGAAAGTGGGGGTGCGGGACACACACACACAAATTTTTCCCTTTGTGGTGCTGTCATTCTGCAGAGCTTGTCTATTTTTTTTCCAGTTGGTGGCAACTTTGTTTTGCAGATCTCATGTCATTATCCAGATTTTCAACTGACATTTCAAAGGAAGTTTTAAAGATGGTATCCACTGTAAGTCTTAAAAAATATTCATTTGATGAAGTGTTTTTTTATTGCCACAATAAATATGCACAGTGTCATAGGAATTTCATGATTCTTTTTTTTTAAAATCATTATTCAACAGAATATAGTCTATGTAAAAGTGTTCATTTTTACTTTGAACTATGATCCATAATAACAGATTGAGGGCTTAGAATTTCTCACTTTCATCTCCATTTCCTGAATTACAGTTATACTGCCTTACAAAGAATGAATGGGACAAGGCACAAATATTCAGTAACTGATACACTCATTACTTTCATGCATTCTTGTTTACACATAATACATTAAGAATGAGCAGTAATGGTCAGAAGGTGATTGAAAATAATCCCATAGGTTCAGAAACAGGTGCTAATGCACAGGAAATATCAGCTGGCATAGTGATTTTATTTTATGTACTGAATGATATAATTAGCATTGCTAAGGAAGAAAAACATAATTAAGCACTTTGACAGGTTGTGTTTAAGGAAAAGATGATATGGAGTCAGGCTGAGGAATATTACCAAAAATAATCTAATGCCAAAAATAGTTATTACTGTATTAATCTTCCATACAGCCTGCTTAGTGTGCAACATCCTTTATTTTGCAAATTATTTTTTACAGTGCTGAGAGGTAGGACAGAATACATGATCAATCTAATTTCATAAATGACGTTATTATTAGCACATCATTTAACCAGTAATTATGCCCTTCAACTGGAATTTTAGCAGCAAAGTCAATCCATTTATTTATTGGTTTTCCAAAGCACAAGAAAGCAAAGTCATAAAAAAGCAGGAAGAAAAGTTTCCAAGCTACTTTGGCTATAAAAGGTAATCAGCAGCTCTCTAGGCCTTATTCTGTGGCTCACAAAATTCTTTCTCAAATGAAGTAAAATAGGTGATGGCGTGCCTATTTTACTAAACAAGCAAATAAAAAAATCAATAATGTTCCTTGCCATGGCACAACATCACTGCCATACCCTAAAACATTGTTGAACAAAAAGAAACTGCTTCCCATTGTGACAATCCTGTAGTGGATTGGGAGAGCCATCATTCTTAAGATTTAATTTTAACAAAAGATCATTAAAGTTTGGGTTAGAATTAGAGTGAGAATTATTGGGAAACAAACTTTGCCAATCTGGGTCAATTTAGTAAATAAATTTTCCTTCAGAGGGTGGAGGAATGCACAAGAGGTTATGCTACCTGTGATTTGATGCCAGCCAATAGAATTTAGTAGACAAAGAATGGGAACTTGGAGAGAAAGTGATCACATGATGCTGGAAATCCTGATATTACATGAAATTAAAGCTGTGTATAATCAAGTGGGAGTGATATTGGGAGATGGGGGAAGCGACAGCAAGGGGAATGGTTGGATAAGAGGCAGCTTAGCCCACAGTAGAATGTGGGCATATCAAATGTCTCAGAAGGAACCCTTCCTAGTTTCTGCAGGTGAGGCGGCAGTCATGGGGAGCAGGGGGAAGAGATGTACTTTCAAACTTGCAATATTCTGTTAACACAACCTTATGATAAAGTAGAATTACCTCATACGACCTGCCTTGCAAGACTGACATTAGCTAATGGGGGGGGGGGGGAATCCCAAAATGGGTAGGAGTGCCTCAAAAAAAAAGTGTTAAGTCCATGCTACAAATAATGCCAATATGAATAGGAAACTATGGAAGAAAACAGAAAAATCAACGTGGCTGCAGAAAACTCTTTGGGAAAATGTGCGTTTTCCTCATACTTCATACCATCACAAGACCCATCACAAAACCCTCACTTGACACACCCACACCTGAAGCCCTTATAAATAGGGGAACACTGACTGACATCCCCTAAACTCGACTGAAGATATGTTACCTAGCCTAGTAATGAAATGTTTGGAAACCAACCCACAAGCTGGGAGAACGAACCTTCACCCTCAAAATTTGAATTATAACTGGGAGATTGTTGTGATGTGGATAACTGAAGCCAGCAAATCCTGCTCCAGCAAAAATAATAAAAAAGTGAGCATAGACTTTGTTCATTGCTGAAGTTATTTGTGTCTCTAATCACAGCTTTAAACACAGGAGAGGTTCCAAATTAAGTCACTATTTCTTCCTAGGGAAGGCAACCACAACCTAATAGCAAAAACAACAAAAAACCATACCTGATCAAAAAGTGCTGTTTGAATATATGGAGAAGCTATGGAGTCCACAGGTAGTCCACAATTGAACCCAAAATACCCATTGCTAAGTGAGACAGTTGTTAAGTGAATTTTGCCCCATTTTACTATCTTTCTTCCCACAGTTGTTAAGCAAATCGTTGCAGTTGTCAAATTTACAGGATTGCTGCATGAATCTGGCTTCCCCATTGACTCTGCTTGTCAGAAGGTCTCAAAAGATGATCGCATGACCCCAGGACACTGCAACCGTCAAGTGTTCCAAATGTTGATCATTTGCTCATGGGGATGCTGCAACGGTGTGAAATATAGTTATTAGTCACTTTTTTCAGTGCCATCGTAACTTCAAATGGTCGCTAAATGAACTGTTGTAAGTCGAGGACTACCTGTAATACCTCTATGCTAACTAGTAGCATATTTTGACAATTTTGTCTTCCTAATTCTTTACTAGTTTCACCCCAGAAAAGTTAAAGCAGATTGACGTGACCGCGTAAATGCATGGATAATAAAGTAGAACTCATTGCTTACCGATTTTGGCAGTAGATTTTCTTTAATTAAAACAAACCTATGAACTAGAGCAGCCATTCAAATCTGAGATGCTAACAATATTTCTCAAACCTGGCATCTTTAGGGCATCTTTAAGACTCCCAGAATCTGGAATTGAAGTCCATATGTCTTAAAATTTCCAGGTTTGAGAAACACTGTGCTAAAATAACTAAGGATGCCAGTTTATACATTATTAATTTGATGAGAAGTAACCAGAAGTCCCTTCAGTACATGATTGTCAGCCTTGCAAATTAAATCAGACAGGAAAATATGGCCAGAAAAGGTTATTCTACTTTATTTGAAAGTTATATGAAGAGAATCTTGCAAACCTGAAAATATATTTTTTCCCCTTCATTGTTATAGCCCAAGAAACTAGAGAGGGTCCCTTTTGAGCCTTCCAGCCCATCCACTTTCCTGCTGCAAACTAATTTACTTTTTATCTGACCATTCCCTTGGTTGTGTTCCCTCACTCTGTTTCCCAGAGTCGTTCCCACATACCATTACAATGGTCAATCTCCCCCCAGGAGGGTAAGTCTAAAAAGAACTGTTTAAGATACTTATGTATTCAAGTGTTGAGGCCAGTGGTGGGATTCAAACAAAGGAGGGAAGGGAAAGGAAGAAGAAGGAGAAGAAGGTTTGTTGTGAAAGGAGGGAAAAGAAAGAGTAGAAGAGCAACCCCAAATGTAAATAAGTCACTTTTTTCAGTGCCATTGTAACTTTGAGTGGTCACTAAATGAACTGTTGTAAGTCAAGGATTACTTGTACAAAAATTCAAAAAGCTTCTTTGTTTGCAAAATACCAATCATTAGATTAGAAATGGGGGAATATGCACTGAAGATCAATGAGTCACAGCTGTCATGGAAACCTAAACCATTCTGTCTGAATACTTTCCTTTTCCTCAGCAATACCTGCAACCCAGAGTTACAAATCAGGCAGGGTGCCAGAGCACATTGAGGAATTAAAATAGTTAAAATACAGCCAACTCTTGCTCATAAAGTGAAACTCTTTAGTAGAGAGGTCATTTAAGCTCTCCAGAAAGTAGGTGGGCATATTTGGGCTATAAAATGCTGAGTTAAAGACAAATAAACAAATTAACATCTTGAGTGAGGGCTAATCCTATTCTGTCTTTGTTCAGACCTTGCTGCAGAGAATTTTTGCCTATGAATATAGCTATCTATCTCATTATCTCTTAAGTGCTGACATCTGCTGTGGGCTATTAAGAAAGGTGGGGGCTGCTTTCTCCCTCTAAGAAAACATGTTTCTCCATTTCTCATCCAGGGATATATTAAAAAGGAAGAATATATTTCTCAAAATATTTCATTCTTCTAGGAAAGGGGTGGGTGCTAACTTTCTACAATTGGTGCCATGTTATTATGCCATATTATCATGAGAGCAAACTATAACAAATTGGAAGGAGGGTCCACTTATTATCAGTGAGCAATCGTGTAGCTTGGCCACTCTCAAGCAATGCAAGGGACTCCTGTCCCAAAGGTACTTTTTCAAGAGGCAAGTGGACTTTCTGGAAACCAAGAAAGTCCAGTTGCCTCTTGAAAAAAGTACCTTTAGGACAACCATGACTTGGATGATTGAAGAATCCCCATAGACAAGAGACTCCTGGGCTCAGTGAACTGACAAAGCAGTTTCCCACCCAGGAGAAGCTATCATTAGATCCATTTGCACCACTTAAAGATACCAGCTGGTTTCACTCACCTCACAAGATATCCTAAGGTAATCATCCAGATTTAAGGAAAAATCACATGCCCTCAGAAAGGCAGTAAAAAAATCAGACAGAATGCCAAGCTTGCATCCTGCCTCTCACCATTTCTTCTATGGCTATGCCAACATTTCTGTAAATAGCTGTTCAAGCCCCAGAAATAAAAGTACCACAAAAAACTCTGGGAAGGGGATGACTTCAGAGAAGCTCAGCTACAGACAGAAAGTCTGGGCATATTGCCAAGAACCATTAAGGCTGTTAGAGGCAGTTTCTGAAAACACTTAAAGCAGTAGGGGCAGCAATGAAGATAAAGATTAGGCTAGAAATACAGGCACACTAGAATCTTTCCTTCCTGCATTCCTTGCAGGATTAGTCCTGTAAAGTGGGAAAAGATTTCTTCCAACAACTGCTCAGAAAATTAATATACGTTTCGGGAGAACTGGTGCGAACCAGTAAGAGCCCACCATTAGTTGGGGCCAAAAGATAAAGTTCAAGAAATGGGATGGCAAGACAATATTGTGCTGGCACCTTTTAAACTATAGACTCCTCTTACATATTATTTCATGGGAGTTGATCACAATAAAAGGAATGTTTAAAAAGTCCAGAAACAACCTCAAAGGGCATAATACTGTAAAAAATATATATCATGTAGTAGGAACTCTGAAAACTTGTCTTCCAGAGTGGTTGAAGATAAGTATTCTAATAAGATCTTCATGCAATTCCTAGTTGTTTACATATAATAGCAACAAAATTATTTCTTTCATGTCTGAAATATATTGCTGAAATGAGGAAAATCTAGACTAGTAACAGGAGTAAATTCTGATGCAGAATGACTCTGAGCTCCATTCATTGCTGGTATTCAAAATTAAGTTTTAAACTTTAATGCTCAGTTGGTATATTCTACTACAAACTCCAGATGATGGATTTTGAGACTTTAGTAAAAGAAGGATTAAAAAGTAGATTTCATAATGCTGAAATCTACTCAGTCCAGAGCCAATGTTCACATGAGGACAGCTGAATTATTTTAAAACAGTATTGGAAGAAAAATCTGGTCCAGTTCCAAGACAGGAGAAAGACGCTGGAAATAAAATGGGGGCAGGCTGCAGGAAAAGAAGTCTCCATTTATTTGATAGCCAAAATCTTCAGTGACAGCAGAATGTTTCTGGGGTGGCTGACAAAATGGGGTTGAGAGTAGGTGGGCTTTTATACATTATTTGGGGGCTTTGTGATTGAGATGCCTGTTCCTGTGCAAAAATATGTCCTTTAATATTTTAATGGCTGTGGCCAGATTCCTATGGGATCATGTAGGAGTCATGGCTGGCTCTACAGGTAAAAGGAGAAATGCAACTCCTAGGTGATTTGTTTGTCTGAGCTAATCTTGTCATCTTTGACTCCTTACCTATTGTGTTGCTTATTTGGAGTTTCTGATTGCTCATTGATTATGTGTAGAGTGGCCTAGTCTTTCTGAAAGGATATAAAATCTCCATTCCTAAAGACTAGCCTCTTCAGGTTTCTCTTTGAGGCTGTTTTCCTATGGCAGGAAGACTGGGGCTGCTTTCTGCCTCTAAGAAGATATCTCTTCTCTTCTCCCCCAGGAATAATATTCTATTCTGCCTTTTTTTTTTTAATATTAAGAATCTTTTATTCTGGGGAGGGGGAGGCTTCCTGCAATATGCTTCAGATTGAATTCTGGGGAAGATCGTTCTAGCAACCAACATTTTTTGTCATGACGTAAAAGAGTAGGAAGTTTCACACAAAATGTATTTGTTCTACCTTGATTCCCGTGGCCTTGAAATTTCTCAATATTTTCTGCTATCCTAGTTTGAAATATATTAGAGCACAGTTGGAAATATATGGCTGGATCTCCCAAAAGTTAAAAATAGGTACATGGACCTAAAATCATGGGGCTGGTCTGTGATCCTGGGGTAGATAATTAATTATTTTCTCTATGCCCTTGACTTCAGTCTAGAACATTCTACATGGAGGGGGAAAATTGCTATCTTTGACTTTTTTCCTTCTACTAATGTAGCTCATAAGTTTGTGAATAATATGAGTTAGGAAAATGGTACAAAGAATACAGTGAAACTTAACTCCCACAGATATATTTTGGTCTAAATTAAGTACCCCTTGCAGCTGCTTTCAACTAAAAAAAGATACTGAGAATTAGAACATTCAATCAAAACTCAAAGCAATATTGATTGACAATTATTGTTGCCAATGAAATTCACATGTTCCAGACTGTTTTCCCAGTGGGAGACTTTTGATTTTTCACTGGAGGATTATTTTATTATAGAGAATCTTGAGACAAATCCCACATTTCTTATTTTTGGAATGTTATCAGATATTTATTTATTGCTTTGGTGGTGGTGGAAGCTAGTTCATTAAAAACAGAAACATTTACCTTTCATTTCCACCCTGATTAATATTTCTTTCTTAGGCTCAGTTGCATGTTGAGAAATTTGAACATTTACTCTATGCAGAAAAATAGTCAAAAGCCAGCTAGTGCCAAATGATGGGAGGAATAGCACAAAAGAAGGCAAAATTGTTACCTCTAGCTTGGCTGAAACATGTCATTTACTTGGAGTGAAACTTGTATTGACGTAGAATGTCACCTTCTTTTCTATTAAAAATTTTCCTGCTGCCTTTGACAGAGCATGGTGATCCTACTAATTTCAGCCTTATGCTTCATTCTATCTGGGTGTACTTTTGCTATTTCTCAATTCCAAGTGTTCTTCTATTTTCTTAGTCAACCCACTCCTTCTGTTCTGTTTCAAGAAGAACTAAGTAGTATAATTGATAGCACCTTGGTTTGAATAATGCCAATTTAATGCAATCTTCAGTCATAATTTTCCTTATACTGTAGATTTTGTTCATGTCCCAATAAGTTAAGGGAGAAAGAGCTGGCTACAGGAATTATTTTTTTTACTTCATTATCAACAGGAAGAAATGAAGACAAAGACTTGAGCATCAGGTTTTTATTATATGATAATAAAACCTATGTGTCCTTCTCATTGGAACAAGAATTTGCACAGTCCACTTTTTATTGGAAATAGTGCCCAGTTCCTCATAATTACTAGAAACAAATAAAATGCCCAAGGCATTGTTTTTTTTTTTTTCTAGGCTTAATTTCCAATGGGCAGTGGCTTTAAAGTTAAAAACATTGTATAATGGTTTCTATCTAATAAAGATTTTTCCCCAGTGCCAAGCTAAATATTAGTTGCATGTTGCATCTTTTTTGTTGTTCACAAAAAAGCCCATAGGATCGGACCTCTATATAATAGAAGAACAATTTAAGGAATGATCAATAAACAAAATGTCTTTCAGTTATGATCAATGTGTCTTGACCTTGAGCAGTTTTCATCAGCAAATAGTTCCTAAGAAGTAACAATACTTCTGCACCTTTCTTGGTACAGGTAGTCCTCGACGTAGGACCACAATTGAGCCCAAAACTTCCATTGGTAATCAAGTTAAGTGAGTTTTGCCCCATTTTATGACCTTCCTTGGCATAGCTTAAGTGAATCAGTACAGTTGTTAAATCATGGTTGTTAAATGAAATTGGCTTCCTCATTGATTTTGCTTGTCAGAAATCAGCTTGGAACGTCACAAAAGGTGATCACATGTCTCAAGGACACCTCAACCATCATAAATACCTGACAGTTACCAAACGTCCAAATTTTGATCACATGACCATGAAGATACTGCAACAGTCATACGTGTGAAAAACAATAATAAATCATTTTTTTCAGTGCTGTTGCATTTTCGAACAGACACTGTAGGAATGGCTGTAAGACTACATGTAATGTTAACCCTAGCCACTCACTGCCATCAGTGCAGCATTTATCCATTACTCTCTCCTTCTGCTGTACTTCTTAACCTGACTGGTAGTTCATGTGCTCAGAAGAGGGATGAGGGGTAAAGCAAGATGAGTTTTCGTGATGGCCTTGTAAGCTCACTAATAACCAATAATCTTTTAGCTGGGCTATTTCTATATTTGGGTCAAGCACTCTTTTGAAAGAACATTAGTTGTGCTTATTGAACTGTGCCTCATTATTTCTTATTACAACTATAAAAATCATATTCTGAGTTTGCCTTGTCGTTGTGATGTGATGTGATATATAGGGAAGCCATTTTTACATAAATTTGCTCAAGCTTATGCTCTGAGTGCATACTCTTAATTTTGCCATCACTCTTTGTTCCTAAGTTTGGTTTCCCAGTCATATTTAACCACATTAACTATCAACAGTAAAGTAATCATCAGTCAAAGAAATATCCCATCACTATCATTTGACAGAATAACAATGAAGGCATTGGAAAAGGCATTCAGATGTTGTCATATATCTGTATCTACTAAGATCAAAATTTGGATTTGGGAGAAACCAGATAGAAAAGTCTTGATGCTTTGGAACTCTGCTTTGGAAAACACTTCTGAGAATATCATGGCCAGCCAAGATTTTTTTAAAAAATACAACAAATCAATCCAGAGTTTTCCCTTGAGGTACAAATGAACAGATTCAAATTACTGTATTCTTGACACACTATGTGAAAGCTTCACTTTCCTGAGAAATACATAACACTGGAAAAGGTAGAATGAAAGAAAGGATAACTAGCAGGAAGCTGTATAGACTCAGTTACAATTGTGATAGCTAGAAGATCTGAAAGGCCAGGTCAAGGACAGATAATCCCAGGGAAAGTCTGTGTGGTTGCTGAGTTAAAACTGACTTGATAGAACTTAATAAATTGATTCAGTAGTTTCAGGCTGACTGTTGTATGAGGTAGGAGAAGAGTAAGAAAAAAAATTCCTTCACCTCTCCTAAGTGGCTGTGGGGTGTTTCTAGAAAAGAAAGCAAACTAAAAAGATTTCCGAGTGTTGGATACATCATTCTATCCACCAGTAATATCCTGTTGAATATTTAATAAGTAGGTTTGTTGGCTCTATTGCTGATGCCATGTCATTAGCTACAACAGCTGATTGGCCTGGTAGGCATGGAGGTTCATTCTGCTGTCAACCAATGTTCATCATTCCAGAAAATGTAACAGTCAATTCTTGTAAAGTGGTATGAATTGCCTCCAGGACACCACAGCTGTCCATCAATCTGTTTTTTCAAAATGTTGCAGTATAAAAGTAGAATTAGTGGTGTCCTACTCTCTATCTTCTTTTCTGCTGTTGTTATGTGCATAAAATCATTAAAGCTGAAATAACCAAAACTTGATTTAGAACAGTGCCCTGGAAAGTTCTATGCTTAAAACTTTTGATAAATAACAATATTCAATAGGTAATAGGTAATATAAATTCTTCCCTGTTATTCATGTCTCTTTGTCCCCCTTATTGCCAGCTTTTCCTGCCATTTTGCTAATTAACTGTTTTAGTTTATTTGCTGGTGTTACATAAATACATAATCAAGCTTTATTTTTGCGAACTGATTTGAGTGTTGGACTTGATTTTATCTGGATTGAGTGCAAACTAAATTGAAAATTTAGATCAACAGTGCTGACGCCACTCTCACAGTTCAAATTATGTTTCCAATGATGCAGGAAGTGAAGCTTAACCCATGTCCTATGTTTGTACGATATGACTAAATGGGTGAAGTACTTTAATCCCAAACCCTTCTAACTCTATCAGTGAATCGGTTACAGAATTGGCACAACACACTAATTCTGCTGATGATCCAGTTAAGAATATAATCTGAAAACTACCAGGTCTCTGAATCTCAGGTTCTATGCAAAATTAGACAAAATCCTCCAAAATGGTTCCCCCCCCTACATATCCCAGTAATGGTCATTTTTGTTATTTCACTGGATTTAATAGCATTTGTCAGGTCTGCCAGGTTCAGTTTGGCACCTCCCCGAGTGGATGCAGCCTGAGGTGTGCTTGTGTGTATGTGTCTGAGTTGTCGAATGTGTTCGTGGTGGAAGAGAGAAGCCTGGTGTCAGCTTAGTCTGATGCGGGGACAGCATGGGAGCAGAAGGCCTAGGCCCAGCTTTGTTGGGTCTTGTGGCGCTGTGAATGCAGATAAGCGTCCTTATGATGCAGAATGAAAGGAAACCGGTGGATATTCACTGGAGGAAACCAGTTGAATTTGGCTGCCGGGTCTGAGGTACAGTGTTCTGTCCCGAGGCTGTTGGGTCTTTTAGAAGATGCATGTTGCAAATGGGCTGTCCCACTCAGTGTACTTTGCTTTGTTTGCAGCATGACCCTTGGTAGTGCTGACTATTCCTGGATGGAAGCTGACAACGGAGCATCGATGAACAGAGGCAAGAATGGTCAAACTTGAGATGGCTAATAGAAAGGCAAGTTCCATGGAAAGTTTCTAAGTGGGATGGGAAGATTGTGGCTAATATACTGTCATCAAGTAGTTTCCTTCCAATATCTACTCCCCCAAACTGTTCTCTCAATTGGCTTGAAAATTTGCAAAGAAGTGCTTGGAATTATCCCCCCCCCCCCCCATTGAGTTATAGAAAATACTATTGTGTCCTGGAAGGAATCAGGCAGTCCTTTTTATAGGCAAGAAGGAATCCAGTTGTATGGAATAATATAATGCTTACTATGCTGGCCCCCTGCATACAGCCATTTCATTGAATGATTGATGTCGTATCAACAAGGTGGTGTCCATGCTTAACCCCTTGATCCAATCTGTTCCTCTAAAATTGAAGAAAAGCCTTGGAAAACCCTTTTCTTGCTTGAGTTGTGCCAACCTCCTTGGGAATTCTTTCCATTTGCATAGCTGATTTCTGATTTCTGCAGGCACCACAGTGGATCCGTCTTGCAGGTTTCAGGTTAGTCTCCATTTAGTGACATCTGAGCAGTGTTCCCCAGCTCATTCTTATCTCTGCAGAAGGTTGAGGTTTCTTCTTGGGGACAGAATTAGGACAAGTGAAACTGGACCTTTGAAAGAGGGTTTCCTCAGAAGGGGAAGGGAAAGGGGCTATTCCTGCTAAAATGGGGATATTTGGCCAATTCTCCAGAGGAAGCGAGCCCTACTCTGAATCTGCTCCATAGGCTCATGAGGACGTTTTTGCAAAGCAAACCTAGCAACTTGCCTCCAGTGAGGTACAGCCCAAATATATCCCTTTTCCATCGCTTGCTCTTTATTTATTTTTTTTGTCCCCCATTTCTCATTCTAAGGGCAGTCCTCCTCCCAAGGCTCAGGGTTACAGAGGAAAACCCACCTAGAAGGCTCTTGGAATCGTTTTCCAATACCGCCCCCAAACATCACCGAGGGAGGCCATGGAACATCTTTGCAAAAGAGAAACAAAACCTGGTTACCTAGATTTATCTGGTTATTAAGCCAAACTCTGTGTACAGAGCGGTATCTGTTCCCCTTTTATGCCATGATTGTGTTTGTTGGGGCACAGTCAGGGCCATTGACAGCTCCCAGAACTAAAGTCCCACTTTACATGCAGCACGAGCCAATCCAGCCTGGGTAAGGTCTCGTTCATTAATGTCCTTTCTTTGCAGAAAGTTTCTTCTGCCAGTTTCTTCAGAATGGAACTTCTTCAGCAACTAAAGTCAACCCAGAGGAGCCCAAAGGTGGAGCGGAAGAGACGGGATGGAAAGGCAAGTTCTCTAAAAGACTTGCTGAGTGGAACGGCTCATTTGCAGCATGTAACCCTCTATCCCCATGGCCTGAAGCAGGCTGACGTCCGGAAGACGAACCTAGCTAAAGCTGGCCATTGGACGCTGTGTAGAAATCCATGACTTGAAGCCGGTGCATGATTGTGAATGGATGGAGTGTGAGCGAGAGTGTAGATGGGTGGTGTGGACCATCCTAGAGAGGATGTAGCCCGCAGTGTGCTCATGTTTAAATGTCTGAGTTGTCGAATGTGTTCGTGGTGGAAGAGAGAAGCCTGGTGTCGGCTTAGTCTGATGCGGAGGCGGCAAGGAAGAATAAGCCTTGGACCCAACTTCATTGGGTCTGGTGGTGGAGTGAATGGAGCTAAGCATCCTTAGGAAGCGGAATGAAAGGAAAGCGGTGGATAATTATCGGATGAAGCCAGTGGAATTTGGCAGTGGTTGCTGAGGTACAGCAATCTGGACCAAGGCTTGTGGATGTCTTTGGGAGATGGAGATAGTGAATAAGAGGAAGGGCCCTCCCTACTCAACCTGCAGTCCTCAAAGGAACTACATCCAGATGGAGGGAATTTAGCAGTGGGGTACCCGAAGGTTCCGTTTTAGACCCAGTACTCTCCAATATCCTCATAAATAATCTAGATGAGGGCATTGAAGGGGAACTCATCAAATTTGCAGATGACACTAAGCTGGCAGGAATAGCCAACACCCCAGAAGACAAGCTCAAGATCCAAAAAGATGTTGACAGACTTGAACCCTGGGCCCTATCTAACAAAGCAAAATTCAGCATAGATAAAAGTAAGGTTTTACACTTAGGTAAGAAAAAGCAACTTTGTAGGTATAGACTAGGCGAAACTTGACTTAATGTCAGTAACCAAAAGAGGGAGCTTGGAGTCCTAGTGACCAATCACTTAAATATGAGACAACAATGTGCGGCGGCAGTAAAAAAAGAAAAGCCAATGCAATCCTAGGCTGAATTACTAGATGGATAGAATCAAGATCAGGTAAAGCTCTAATACTGCTTTACAAAGTAAGACCACAGTTGGAATACTGCATCCAATTCTGGTCACCACAATACAGAAAAGATGCTGACACTCTGGAAAGAATGCAGAGAAGAGAAACAAAAATGATCAGGGGGCTGGAGGCTAAAACGTATGAAGAACGGTTCCAGGATTAGGGTCTAGTCTAATGTCTAGTCTAATGAAAAGAAGGATTGGGGAGGCATGACAGCACAAACCAATGGAATAGCTTGCCTTCAGAGGTTGTGGATGCTCCATCACTGAAAGTTTTCAAAAACAGAGAGGACAACCATTTGTCTGACATGGTATAGAGTCTCCTGCTCGAGCAGGGAGTTGGACTAGAAGATCTCTGAGGTCCCATAGAACTCTATTATTCTATATTTTATGAGGAGGCTAGTAGAATTTGGTAACAGTTGTTGGGGTACAGTGTTCCACAAGGAGGCTGATGAAGATGGTGGATAAGAGTTAAGGCCCTTTTTTGGTACGCAGCCCTCTCATCCCGAGGACGGACGCTGGCTGATGTCGTTTAGACAGACCAAGCAAAAATGGATGATGGACGCTGTGTGGAAATCCATGAATGGAAGCCGGGGCATGATTGTGAATGGATGGAATGTGACTGTGTGTGCGGATGGGCAGTGTGCACCATCCCAGAGTGGATGCAGCCCGCAGTGTGCTTGTGTGTATGTGTCTGAGTTGTCGAATGTGTTCGTGGTGGAAGAGAGAAGCCTGGTGTCAGCTTAGTCTGATGCGGGGGCAGCATGGGAGCAGAAGGCCTAGGCCCAGCTTTGTTGGGTCTTGTGGCGCTGTGAATGCAGATAAGCATCCTTATGATGCGGAATGAAAGGAAACCGGTGGATATTCACTGGAGGAAACCAGTTGAATTTGGCTGCCGGGTCTGAGGTACAGTGTTCTGTCCCGAGGCTGTTGGGTCTTTTAGAAGATGCATGTTGCAAATGGGCTGTCCCACTCAGTGTACTTTGCTTTGTTTGCAGCATGACCCTTGGTAGTGCTGACTATTCCTGGATGGAAGCTGACAACAGAGCATCGATGAACAGAGGCAAGAATGGTCAAACTTGAGATGGCTAATAGAAAGGCAAGTTCCATGGAAAGTTTCTAAGTGGGATGGGAAGATTGTGGCTAATATACTGTCATCAAGTAGTTTCCTTCCAATATCTACTCCCCCAAACTGTTCTCTCAATTGGCTTGAAAATTTGCAAAGAAGTGCTTGGAATTATCCGCCCCCATTGAGTTATAGAAAATACTATTGTGTCCTGGAAGGAATCAGGCAGTCCTGTTTATAGGCAAGAAGGAATCCAGT
Organism: Arizona elegans; assembly: GCA_022577455.1. Lineage (NCBI taxonomy): Eukaryota > Metazoa > Chordata > Lepidosauria > Squamata > Colubridae > Arizona > Arizona elegans. The sequence continues at coordinate 20,420,036 of JAKOOJ010000001.1, read as the reverse complement.
TGTATGGAATAATATAATGCTTACTATGCTGGCCCCCTGCATACAGCCATTTCATTGAATGATTGATGTCGTATCAACAAGGTGGTGTCCATGCTTAACCCCTTGATCCAATCTGTTCCTCTAAAATTGAAGAAAAGCCTTGGAAAACCCTTTTCTTGCTTGAGTTGTGCCAACCTCCTTGGGAACTCTTTCCATTTGCATAGCTGATTTCTGATTTCTGCAGGCACCACAGTGGATCCGTCTTGCAGGTTTCAGGTTAGCCTCCATTTAGTGACATCTGAGCAGTGTTCCCCAGCTCATCCTTATCTCTGCAGAAGGTTGAGGTTTCTTCTTGGGGACAGGATTAGGACAAGTGAAACTGGACATTTGAAAGAGGGTTTCCTCAGAAGGGGAAGGGAAAGGGGCTATTCCTGCTAAAATGGGGATATTTGGCCAATTCTCCAGAGGAAGCGAGCCCTACTCTGAATCTGCTCCATAGGCTCACGAGGACGTTTTTGCAAAGCAAACCTAGCAACTTGCCTCCAGTGAGGTACAGCCCAAATATATCCCTTTTCCATCGCTTGCTCTTTATTTATTTTTTTTGTCCCCCATTTCTCATTCTAAGGGCAGTCCTCCTCCCAAGGCTCAGAGTTACAGAGGAAAACCCGTGGAATCATTTTCCAATACCGGCCCCAAACATCACCGAGAGAGGCCATGGAACATCTTTGCAAAAGAGAACCTGGTTACCTAGATTTATCTGGTTATTAAGCCAAACTCTGTGTACAGAGCGGTATCTGTTCCCCTTTTATGCCATGATTGTGTTTGTTGGGGCACAGTCAGGGCCATTGACAGCTCCCAGAACTAAAGTCCCACTTTACATGCAGCACTAGCCAATCCAGCCTGGGTAAGGTCTCCGTCATTAATGTCCTTTCTTTGCAGAAAGTTTCTTCTGCCAGTTTCTTCAGAATGGAACTTCTTCAGCAACTAAAGTCAACCCAGAGGAGCCCAAAGGTGGAGCGGAAGAGACGGGATGGAAAGGCAAGTTCTCTAAAAGACTTGCTGAGTGGAACGGCTCATTTGCAGCATGTAACCCTCTATCCCCATGGCCTAAAGCAGGCTGACGTCCGGAAGACGAACCTAGCTAAAGCTGGCCATTGGACGCTGTGTAGAAATCCATGACTTGAAGCCGGTGCACGATTGTGAATGGATGGAGTGTGAGCGAGAGTGTGGATGGGTGGTGTGGACCATCCTAGAGAGGATGTAGCCCGCAGTGTGCTCATGTGTAAATGTCTGAGTTGTCGAATGTGTTCGTGGTGGAAGAGAGAAGCCTGGTATCGGCTTAGTCTGATGTGGAGGCAGCAAGGAAGAATAAGCCTTGGACCCAACTTCATTGGGTCTGGTGGTGGAGTGAATGGAGCTAAGCATCCTTAGGAAGCGGAATGAAAGGAAAGCGGTGGATAATTATCGGATGAAGCCAGTGGAATTTGGCAGCGGTTGCTGAGGTACAGCAATCTGGACCAAGGCTGGTGGATGTCTTTGGGAGATGGAGATAGTGAATAAGAGGAAGGGCCCTCCCTACTCAACCTGCAGTCCTCAAAGGAACTACATCCAGATGGAGGGAATTTAGCAGTGGGGTACCCGAAGGTTCCGTTTTAGACCCAGTACTCTCCAATATCCTCATAAATAATCTAGATGAGGGCATTGAAGGGGAACTCATCAAATTTGCAGATGACACTAAGCTGGCAGGAATAGCCAACACCCCAGAAGACAAGCTCAAGATCCAAAAAGATGTTGACAGACTTGAACCCTGGGCCCTATCTAACAAAGCAAAATTCAGCATAGATAAAAGTAAGGTTTTACACTTAGGTAAGAAAAAGCAACTTTGTAGGTATAGACTAGGCGAAACTTGACTTAATGTCAGTAACCAAAAGAGGGAGCTTGGAGTCCTAGTGACCAATCACTTAAATATGAGACAACAATGTGCGGCGGCAGTAAAAAAAGAAAAGCCAATGCAATCCTAGGCTGAATTACTAGATGGATAGAATCAAGATCAGGTGAAGCTCTAATACTGCTTTACAAAGTAAGACCACAGTTGGAATACTGCATCCAATTCTGGTCACCACAATACAGAAAAGATGCTGACACTCTGGAAAGAATGCAGAGAAGAGAAACAAAAATGATCAGGGGGCTGGAGGCTAAAACGTATGAAGAACGGTTCCAGGATTAGGGTCTAGTCTAATGTCTAGTCTAATGAAAAGAAGGATTGGGGAGGCATGACAGCACAAACCAATGGAATAGCTTGCCTTCAGAGATTGTGGGTGCTCCATCACTGAAAGTTTTCAAAAACAGAGAGGACAACCATTTGTCTGACATGGTATAGAGTCTCCTGCTCGAGCAGGGAGTTGGACTAGAAGATCTCTGAGGTCCCATAGAACTCTATTATTCTATATTTTATGAGGAGGCTAGTAGAATTTGGTAACAGTTGTTGGGGTACAGTGTTCCACAAGGAGGCTGATGAAGATGGTGGATAAGAGTTAAGGCCCTTTTTTGGTACGCAGCCCTCTCATCCCGAGGATGGACGCTGGCTGATGTCGTTTAGACAGACCAAGCAAAAATGGATGATGGACGCTGTGTGGAAATCCATGAATGGAAGCCGGGGCATGATTGTGGATGGATGGAGTGTGACTGTGTGTGCGGATGGGCAGTGTGCACCATCCCAGAGTGGATGCAGCCCGCAGTGTGCTTGTGTGTATGTGTCTGAGTTGTCGAATGTGTTCGTGGTGGAAGAGAGAAGCCTGGTGTCAGCTTAGTCTGATGCGGGGGCAGCATGGGAGCAGAAGGCCTAGGCCCAGCTTTGTTGGGTCTTGTGGCGCTGTGAATGCAGATAAGCGTCCTTATGATGCGGAATGAAAGGAAACCGGTGGATATTCACTGGAGGAAACCAGTTGAATTTGGCTGCCGGGTCTGAGGTACAGTGTTCCGTCCCGAGGCTGTTGGGTCTTTTAGAAGATGCATGTTGCAAATGGGCTGTCCCACTCAGTGCACTTTGGTTTGTTTGCAGCATGACCCTTGGTAGTGCTGACTATTCCTGGATGGAAGCTGACAATGGAGCATCGATGAACAGAGGGCAAGAATGGTCAAACTTGAGATGGCTAATAGAAAGGCAAGTTCCATGGAAAGTTTCTAAGTGGGATGGGAAGATTGTAGCTAATATACTGTCATCATGTAGTTTCCTTCCAATATGTACTCCCCCAAGCTCTTCTCTCAATTGGCTTGAAAATTTGCAAAGAATGCTTGGAATTATCCCCCCATTGAGTTATAGAAAATACCATTGTGTCCTGGAAGGAATCAGGCAGTCCTGTCTATAGGCAAGAAGGAACCCAGTTGTATGGAAAGACATGGCGCTTACTCTGGTTGAGGTTGAGGTTTCTTCTTCGGGACAGGATTAGGACAAGTGAAACTGGACCTTTGAAAGAGGGTTTCTTCAGAAGGGGAAGGGAAAGGGGCTATTCCTGCTAAAATGTGGATATTTGGCCAATTCCCCAGAGGAAGCGAGCCCTACTTTGAATCTGCTCCATAGGCTCATGAAGTTTTTTGGAAAGAGACCTAGTAAATTGTTTGGAATTATACCCCCATTGCGTTACAGAAGATATGGACCATCCAGATTGGATACAGCTGCTGTGTGCTTTTGTAAAAGTGTCTGATCTGTTGAATGTGTTCGTGGTTCAAGGGAGAAGCCTCTTTTTAAAGATGGTATTAGTTGAAATATGTGATTTAAGATTAAGAAATAGGTATTATGGCAAAATAGAATATATAAAATTTTGTTAAAGATGACAAAAAATTGAGCAAATTGATGACCGGATCAAAGCTCTGTTCCTAAAAGATGTAATTTGTATGTTTGAAAAAAATAAAAAAATAAAAATTTTGTAAAAAAAAAGAAAAAAAAAGGGAGAAGCCTCGTATCATCTTATTTTGATATGGTCCAGCATGGAAGTATCAGGGTTGGATGGAAGGGCTGAGGTAGCCAGTGGAATTTGGCAACAATTTTTGGTTTCAACACCATTGGGGGGTATTTTCCAGTACTATCCCAAGAACTGTAGTGAGAGAGGCTATGGAACATCTTTGCAAAAGAGAAACAGAACCTGGTTACCTAGATTTATCTGGTTATTAAGCCAAACTCTGTGTACAGAGCGGTATCTGTTCCCCTTTTATGCCATGATTGTGTTTGTTGGGGCACAGTCAGGGCCATTGACAGCTCCCAGAACTAAAGTCCCACTTTACATGCAGCACTAGCCAATCCAGCCTGGGTAAGGTCTCCGTCATTAATGTCCTTTCTTTGCAGAAAGTTTCTTCTGCCAGTTTCTTCAGAATGGAACCTCTTCAGCAACTAAAGTCAACCCAGAGGAGCCCAAAGGTGGAGCGGAAGAGACGGGATGGAAAGGCAAGTTCTCTAAAAGACTTGCTGAGTGGAACGGCTCATTTGCAGCATGTAACCCTCTATCCCCATGGCCTGAAGCAGGCTGACGTCCGGAAGACGAACCTAGCTAAAGCTGGCCATTGGACGCTGTGTAGAAATCCATGACTTGAAGCCGGTGCACGATTGTGAATGGATGGAGTGTGAGCGAGAGTGTGGATGGGTGGTGTGGACCATCCTAGAGAGGATGTAGCCCGCAGTGTGCTCATGTGTAAATGTCTGAGTTGTCGAATGTGTTCGTGGTGGAAGAGAGAAGCCTGGTATCGGCTTAGTCTGATGCGGAGGCAGCAAGGAAGAATAAGCCTTGGACCCAACTTCATTGGGTCTGGTGGTGGAGTGAATGGAGCTAAGCATCCTTAGGAAGCGGAATGAAAGGAAAGCGGTGGATAATTATCGGATGAAGCCAGTGGAATTTGGCAGCGGTTGCTGAGGTACAGCGATCTGGAACAAGGCTGGTGGATGTCTTTGGGAGATGGAGATAGTGAATAAGAGGAAGGGCCCTCCCTACTCAACATGCAGTCCTCAAAGGAACTACATCCAGATGGAGGGAATTTAGCAGTGGGGTACCTGAAGATTCCGTTTTAGACCCAGTACTCTCCAATATCCTCATAAATAATCTAGATGAGGGCATTGAAGGGGAACTCATCAAATTTGCAGACGACACTAAGCTGGCAGGAATAGCCAACACCCCAGAAGACAAGCTCAAGATCCAAAAAGATGTTGACAGACTTGAACCCTGGGCCCTATCTAACAAAGCAAAATTCAGCATAGATAAAAGTAAGGTTTTACACTTAGGTAAGAAAAAGCAACTTTGTAGGTATAGACTAGGCGAAACTTGACTTAATGTCAGTAACCAAAAGAGGGAGCTTGGAGTCCTAGTGACCAATCACTTAAATATGAGACAACAATGTGCGGCGGCAGTAAAAAAAAAAGCCAATGCAATCCTAGGCTGCATTACTAGATGGATAGAATCAAGATCAGGTGAAGCTCTAATACTGCTTTACAAGACCACAGTTGGAATACTGCATCCAATTCTGGTCACCACAATATAGAAAAGATGCTGACACTCTGGAAAGAATGCAGAGAAGAGAAACAAAAATAATCAGGGGGCTGGAGGCTAAAACGTATGAAGAACGGTTCCAGGATTAGGGTCTAGTCTAATGTCTAGTCTAATGAAAAGAAGGATTGGGGAGGCATGATAGCACAAAACCAATGGAATAGCTTGCCTTCAGAGGTTGTGGGTGCTCCATCACTGAAAGTTTTCAAAAACAGAGAGGACAACCGTTTGTCTGACATGGTATAGAGTCTCCTGCTCGAGCAGGGGGTTGGACTAGAAGATCTCTGAGGTCCCATAGAACTCTATTATTCTATATTTTATGAGGAGGCTAGTAGAATTTGGTAACAGTTGTTGGGGAACAGTGTTCCACAAGGAGGCTGATGAAGATGGTGGATAAGAGTTAAGGCCCTTTTTTGGTACGCAGCCCTCTCATCCCGAGGACGGACGCTGGCTGATGTCGTTTAGACAGACCAAGCAAAAATGGATGATGGACGCTGTGTGGAAATCCATGAATGGAAGCTGGGGCATGATTGTGGATGGATGGAGTGTGACTGTGTGTGCGGATGGGCGGTGTGCACCATCCCAGAGTGGATGCAGCCCGCAGTGTGCTTGTGTGTATGTGTCTGAGTTGTCGAATGTGTTCGTGGTGGAAGAGAGAAGCCTGGTGTCAGCTTAGTCTGATGTGGGGGCAGCATGGGAGCATAAGGCCTAGGCCCAGCTTTGTTGGGTCTTGTGGCACTGTGAATGCAGATAAGCGTCCTTATGATGCGGAATGAAAGGAAACCGGTGGATATTCACTGGAGGAAACCAGTTGAATTTGGCTGCCGGGTCTGAGGTAGAGTGTTCCGTCCCGAGGCTGTTGGGTCTTTTAGAAGATGCATGTTGCAAATGGGCTGTCCCACTCAGTGTACTTTGCTTTGTTTGCAGCATGACCCTTGGTAGTGCTGACTATTCCTGGATGGAAGCTGACAATGGGGCATCGATGAACAGAGGCAAGAATGGTCAAACTTGAGATGGCTAATAGAAAGGCAAGTTCCATGGAAAGTTTCTAAGTGGGATGGGAAGATTGTAGCTAATATACTGTCATCATGTAGTTTCCTTCCAATATCTACTCCCCCAAGCTGTTCTCTCAATTGGCTTGAAAGTTTGCAAAGAAGTGCTTGGAATTATCCCCCCCATTGAGTTATAGAAAATACTATTGTGTCCTGGAAGGAATCAGGCAGTCCTGTTTATAGGCAAGAAGGAACCCAGTTGTATGGAAAGACATGGCGCTTACTCTGGTTGAGGTTGAGATTTCTTCTTGGGGACAGGATTAGGACAAGTGAAACTGGACCTTTGAAAGAGGGTTTCTTCAGAAGGGGAAGGGAAAGGGGCTATTCCTGCTAAAATGTGGATATTGAAAAAAATAAAAAAATAAAAATTTTGTAAAAAAAAAAGAAAAAAAAAAGGGAGAAGCCTCGTATCATCTTATTTTGATACGGTCCAGCATGGAAGTATCAGGGTTGGATGGAAGGGCTGAGGTAGCCAGTGGAATTTTACAACAATTTTTGGTTTCAACACCGTTGGGGGGTATTTTCCAGTACTATCCCAAGAACTGTAGTGAGAGAGGCTATGGAACATCTTTGCAAAAGAGAAACAGAACCTGGTTACCTAGATTTATCTGGTTATTAAGCCAAACTCCATATCCTGATCATTACCTGTTCCCCTTCCTGATTTATGTTGGTTCAGGCCAGTCAGGGCCATTGACAACTCACAGAACTGAATGCCCTTCCCATGTTGTTGAGGTCAAAAATCCTATATTGCTTTAAAGGATTTATTGTGACATGACCTTCTGCAATCAAGAGTGTTTCATTCTAGGTTCCATCGATCAATCAGATTTCATTTTCCCCCTTGCAGTAGGCTCACCCATGTAATCTTTTGGAAACTGCACAAAACATCACCTTATATTCTGATTAATTTAACAAGATACTGAAAGAATTTCAATGAATCGACTCATGCAGGGTTCCACAGCCTGTGGCCCATGGCCCACTACCGGGCCATGGCCTAATTGCTACCAGGCTCCATGTGTAGCCAGCCGAGCCACATACATTCATATGTGCGCTCAGTCTCGCTAGCATACTCACACAAGCTTCATCACAGGTGGTTGCGGTGCCACATGCATGAGGATTATCATGGGCGGTTGCCGCCCCACTCGTTCATGCATCATCGCGGACGGTTGCGAATATCATCATAGGTGCTTGCAGCCCCTTTGCCCAAACATCTCTGCAAATGTCATGGGTGCTCATGCATGTACCTTCACAAATGCTTGCCTCTCCCACAATATCATCCTCTCTTTCCTTTTCCCCCTGCTCCTGGCTGCCAACCCAGAAATGTTGGGGAACTCTGATCTAGTGGGCAGCAAATCTAACCCTTGAAGTCTTAGACACTTCATAATACTGATGTTTTGAAACTGCTTTTCTCTGCTGTATAGTTTCATTGTAATAAAAGTTTTCATTGACAATAGTATTTATTCTTTGCAGCATTACCACTACAACCACTACCACCAGAACAAGAAAAAACACTCAAGGAAGTCTAGGTCTAAGCAATGACCAGAGATCATTTACAACTTCCCCCTCTTCTATATCTAAGGTTCTACCACAAAGAAGAGGGGGTCAACCTATTCTCAAAAGTAGCTGATAAGAAGCAATGGATGGAAGCTAATCAAGAAGAGAACCAACCTAGAACTAAGGAGAAATTTCCTGATGGAACAATTAATCAGTGGTATCACTGGCTTCCAGAAGTTGTGAGTGCTGCAACACTGGAGGTTTTTAAGAAGAGATTGGACAACCATTTGTCTGAAATGTTACAGATTTGACCAGGTGTTGGATTAGAACACCTCCAAGGTCCCTTCCACTTCTGTTATTCCCCTCTTTCTTTTTGCAATTTCACATAAGTCTATAATGTCTACATATGTTCTGACAATCCTCTGACAACCCTTGGAAAGGGCTAGGAGTTTGAAAACCCAGATTTTATTTTACTTTCCTTTATGGAAGCTATTTGAGACTTTGGGTGAATCATTCTCTCTTGCAGTGTAACTATCTCACAGAAGTGTTGGAGAGGAAAATAGGAGGAAAAATACTGTGTATGCTGGCCAGAAAGCTTGAATGAAAGGTGGAATGTAAATCCAGTAAATAAGTAAACAAACAAGTAAATCCCTCTACTGCAAGGGCCTTTCTCTTGGTGTGAACAGTGGACTAATAATATTAGTTTAATGTACAGACTCTGCCCAAATGAAGATGCATTTCATTTTCAACTTGGGTTAAAAACATACAATTGCTCTGCTCACAAAGCAAACTGTGCCCATTAACATAGTACTGTGGTTCATAAAAACTACTGAGAAAACTATTGTTTTTCTCACTGTCAGACTTGATTTTGTTTTAGTCTAGCATGTTGTGCAAATTCAGCCAAGGGATTGGCAAGTTTCTCTGTGGACAGTGGGGTGTGCCAAGGATCTGATCTCTGTGATCAAAGGAAGTTTGAAACCTCTTAGAATATATAGTTGTAAGGCTTTCAAAATGGATGCCAGCTCAGAAAAGAGACTTCACAATGACTATAGGTATTTCTTGACTTATGACCATTTATTTAATGACCATTTGAAGTTATGATGCTGAAAAAAGTGATTAAAAATTGGTCCTCACATTTATGATGTCCCTGTGATCATGTGATCAAAATTTGGGTGCTTGGCAACAGGAATGTATTTGCAGCAATTACAGCATCCTATGGTCATTATTGTGACCTTCCCAAGGTGCTTCCGAAAAGGAAAGTCAATGGGGAAAATGAAGTTCACTTCATGACCATATGATTCACTTTATGACAATGACAAAAAAGTGGTAAAATTAGGCATGATTCGTTTAATGATTTTATTGCTTAGTAATAGAATTCAGGTCCCAATAGTGCAGTGTTTCTCAACCTTGGTAGCTTGAAGATGAGTGGACTTCAACTCCCAGAATCCCCCAGCCAGCAGCGGCTGGGGGATTCTGGGAGTTGAAGTCCACTCATCTTCAAGCTACCAAGGTTGAGAAACACTGCAATAGTGATTGTAAATTGAGGACTACCATACTCCATTGTTTCAGGGCATAATAACAGAATCTTAAAAGCCTGACAGTGTTTTCCCCCTCTCCTCTTATATTCAAGAGAATCAAGGTAGGGCAATCTTTCTTAACCCTCTTCTCTTTCAGGACCAAGACATTTTAGCCACTTTTGCATTTCTTCTTCAAGGTTATCTCTGTACTCCTCTACATGTAGGGTTATGAGACATCTGGGGAAAGGAGAATGTGTCTTCCTTTTTGTCCTCATGTTCTCCATCCAGCAGACATAGCCTTAAAATCAAATGTTATCTGGCTTCTCAAGTACAGTATATGATCATGAGCAACGTTTCCTTATGGCACAGTACTTCTCTAATAAGTGCCAACCACAAGTTAATAAGCTTAGCCTCTGTGACCTTACTTAATTGATTAATACTGCTCCCCTGCGTGAGCTGGGCCTGCAATTGGCAAGACCTTCATCAATTAGACTCTGAATGCTTTTGTCTCTACCCTGGCTCTAGCATATTCTTAAGATTGAAAAAAATCATCTTTCTGAGGCTAGAGAAAGTAATTTCACATACACGTAGGACTAAGCATTTGTTTCTCTTTTCTTGAAGTTTTTCTCTATCATTTCTGTCAGAGATTCCAAGAAATTTGAAACAATTAATCTGCTCTCCTTTCCCCCCATTTGTCTTCCTTTCCAATTGTCCATGTCCTCCTCTGTTCAGATATCTAGTAACTCCAGCTACACTTATCCAACATCCAAATTCAAATGTGCCAATATTCTCTATCCTGCTTCTTCAAAGTCCAAATTTGGTTCTATAGAGTGTCACGGGCAAAATTATCTATATACGATTCTGACCTTCGTAGGTATATGAAGTATTGCCTCAACGGGGCAAGGAGGGGGAAAAACATCTAAAATCCCCAGGATGCAAAGCCTGTAGATGTTCTTCTTGGATGGGGTTATTATTATTATAATTAGCCATGATGGTAAAAAATGAGCCATTCTGAAAATTGCTTTCTGCAGTGCCTGATTGTTCCATCACACCCCAAGTCTTCAATAGTAATCCATGTGGAACAAAGATACTTCATAGCAGTGAGTAAAGTTGGAGGAGGAGGCTGACATCCGGTTTCCAGTATGCTATAATTTGCTTGACAATAAAACTGTTTGAGAATAGTATTACTAGAAGAAAAACAGTGGCATTCCATGATTAACATTACAATTACATTCACAAGCTGTTTTCCTCCCAATGTTTATTCAGGAGGCATGTTCAATACAGCTGGGAATTTCATTGTTAACTGATGAGCAAAACAGCCTTGCAGTGAAATTAAAAAAAAAACAAAAACAAACTTCAGGCTCAAGAATTTGAATATTTGCTGGCTGCAAATTAATATGGGAATGAGACACCTGCTAAACCTATACACGTGGTGGGGATGTATAGAAAAGCAATGCTGTTTAGACAGGACTGCATCACTACTATTGAAGATGCAAAGTCTTTGGAGGTTCCTTCTGCATCAAAGGTGGTCCTACTTTTGGCAAACTGACATAGCTCCCTGAGTAGGTTTTTGTGCCACAAAAAGGCAGGACATCAGTGGTGGTATTTATCCGGTTCTATCCAGTTTGGGAAACCGGTAGCAGATGCGGGAGGCTCCGCCCACCTGGCTGGACATCATCACGTCCCGTTTTTGACACTCTGTGCATGTGCGTGCTCCCATTTGTGAATCGGTAGTGAAAGTAAATGAATATCAGCCCTGCAGGACATGGTCAGTTATTTGTTTCCTGTTGCATATTTATTAGCTTCAACCTCTCAAATAGATGACTACAGTCTGTTACAGACAGCACTTCCTTTGAACCTGATTGGGAAAATTGAGGTAATCTAAATTTCCTTAGTTATAATTTTATCAAATTAAGCCAAATCTTTATTATATTTATTTTTGTTTTTCCTATTTGTTTTCATTGCAGAGTGCTTTTTGTAAAAGACCTAAGAACTTGTCATTAATGTATAACTTCTATGTTTTTGTTCAAATTTGTATCTTTCTGAATAATCGTAATTTCTCAATTTTAGACAAATATGAAAAAGAGCTCCTATCTTATTGATAAAGTGACATCAAGGCAGTGTCAATGCTTAGTGACCGATGCTTTCTGAAGCAATCTATCTTTACCTTGGTCATTTAGGTGTAGTAATTGCTCTTGTAAATTCAAATTGCTTCTAATCATATTCTCATTCCTTTGATTTTTCTCAATACTATGAATATCCCAATGGAGCTAAATCTTTATCTAAAATATGATAGTTTGAGCCTGGTCAATCATGCCTCAAATGAAATAAAGAAAATTATTCTATAGGTCATCAAAACCAGACCAAGCCAAACCAAACTCCTAAAACCCACAAATAAACCCATAGCAATCAATGCTTTTTTTAAAAAAGGTGTCTGATTCCCAGATTCATTTCCGATCAAACTCTATTGATTCAAGCTTTATTAATTACCAGCATTTGTATGCACATATTCCTGTGACTCTAGATAATTTACAATGTACTGAATAACAACAAAAAGGCAAGTAAAATTCAACATTTAAATAGAATTTTCCATTCAGAATATCCTATCGAGCAGGGCTGTCAAACTTGCGGCCCGCAGGCTGGATGTGTCATGCACTGGCCACATCCACACCAGTGGTGGGTTGCCCCTGGTTTGCACCGGTTCTATAGAACCAGTAGTAAAACTGGTGGGAGACTCCGCCCACTGACCCCGACATCATCAGAACATTTCTGCGCATGCACAGAAGAGTGTGTGGCCCCGTTGCGAACCGGTAGTAAAGGTAAGAGGAATCCACCCCTGGTCCACCCCTGGTTTAGCGAAGGGGGAAAAAGTCCTGATACATCACGTGATGATGACATGACAAAGTGAGAATTTGACACCCTGCTATAGAAGATGATTGCTTTAAAATGACAGCTCTGTGAAGGACAAAACAGTGGAAATAAATATAATCTTAGAGATCATGCTGTTTTACAATGAGGAGCTGCTATTGAGAATGTCATTTCCTGGGTCCCACTCTTCCAGTCCCTTGTGGAGTGGGCACCATGTCATTTTTTTCTCTTAGACCATATAAGGCAAGTTGATTTTACAGGGATTAGACAGCCTTGAAAGTAAGAGGAGCCCAAGCCATATAGGTCTTTGTGGGTAACCACCAGCACCTTGAATTAAACATGGAAGGCTGCTGGTAACCAATGCAAAATAAGTGTTATTCTGTTGAACTAGCAGGCACTGCAAGCAAGCAGTTATATACTGTGCCATCTGCAACTTTTGATTTGCTCCATGTGAAACTGCTAACAACAGTTTAAATGACCAATATTTTTCCCTTTTTCAAACTTAATGAAGTAGGAAATAATATCTCTGTACATTTATATATGTTGCCCAAATATCCAATACAGTGTGAAAACTACATTTATTATGTTATGTTATATAATTGGAAATGATGAAATTTAAATACCTCTTCTAGTTCTGTATTTCTTGATTTCAAGGCCCATTCCCTCCTGCTGAGTTGAACTGTTTTCTACCCATGCTTGAGTCAACAGAAAGCTCTATCAATATGAAGTAGTCATCTCCCTTGCTGATCTCTGTCCTGTCTCTACTGTCTCTGTTTCAAAACAGACTCTTTCTCATAGATAAGGGGTAACAAAGTCAAAAAAGCTTTATTCAGATTGAAGATGCTCTTGGATAGGGCCTTGACAAAAGGAGGACAGTACTATAATGTGGATACAGCTGAGGACTCATAGACCAGGAATCCAACGGTGATAACATCATAGCTACATGGTATAAAAATGATGTTATATGGGCATTGTGGGTGTGTGAGAGTGTATACTGTACGTGACAAATTTATAGGCCACTTAAGTTCAAATAATTTCAAATGACTTCACAAAATTAGAAACACTGAAATATATGTAAGGCAGTACAAAATATCACACATAACTGTATGTGTTTAGGAGGAATCACAAAAAATCCAACATGTTTTTGCAACACCAAAAGAAATCAATAGATGGTGCTTGGGAAAACAAGCAGGTTTTTAAAGTTTGCCAGAAGGCAGACATGTTGGGGACTATGCAGATCTTTGCAGAGGAGAAAAACTATTCCAAAGGGCAGATGCAATAACGGAGAAAGACCACATCTGACATCCAACTAAACAGCATTGTTTGATTGACAGCACCCAAAGCAAGCTAACTATTGGAGTGAATAGGATGGAATGACAGATAATCTTCAATTAACTAGACTGTATGATGCTTTAGGACTTTTTAGATAACAACAAGCAACATGAATTGCAGCTGGAAACCAATTGACAACCAATGAACCTCAGATTGTAGGAGTGTTATATGGATCTAGAGAAGCTTGCCAATTTATGCTCATAAAGCTGCATTCTGGACCAGCTGTAATTTCCAGGGAAACTATATATAGAGTGCCTCATAGGATTCATTCAGTTGTGGGATTCAAGTCATTTAACAACCGGTTCTCTGCCCTAATGATTTCTTCCAACAACCAGTTCACCAGACTGCTCAGAAAGTTAACAACTGGTTCTCCCGAAGTGGTGCGAACTGGCTGAATTCCACCACTGGATTCATTCCTCTCCATCCAGGAATGGACAGAACTGCTCTTTGAAGAAACATTGCACTGATTGTCTCTCTTGTAGGAACTGCAGATTTATGAATTGTATGTGTATGCTATGCACACACAAATGGTAGCCAGAGGTTGGCTAAAAGTATGTAGCTTTCTCACTTGATAGTGAACAGATATCTAAGTAGGGAGCACCTTCTAATGTATCTTGGATATTGACATCTGTTCTGTATATAATTTCAGTATATTCCTTCATTTTTCTTTTATCATCTTTGAATTAGTTACTGTCTGTCCATTAGAGTCCTTTAGCATATCATCAATTCAAGGTTAGTACTTTCTGAGTTTGGAAGGAGACTTTTGTTGCCTGTTCCCATCTTTGATATCTTTACAGATATCATTTTAATGCTACTTCTTGTCTGTTCTCCTTTTGACATTTTGTTAAATTTCATTTTGAGATTTTCGTCTTTCTTGGCTTTGGCTTCTCTTCTTAGCAATTTCCACTCTTTGTTCTGACACCCAGTTTGCTTTCTGAACTTTGGCAGTCTCTTTTCATATTCAACCTTAATTATCTCTTTAACTTCATTCTACAGTTCCTCTGGTTCTCCATCAATGGGATTTAGGACAAATTTTCAAGGTAGTTCAATACAAATAGTTTGTCATGCAATGGTTTTAAATTGACTTTTTCAAAAAGAAAAACAAATCACTCTTGGCAAAGTATTCAATAAGACAAATATAGATAAGAAATGGAAGCATCACTAAGTGGGCACCAGAGTTTAATGACACCGGGCTACGGACCCGTCAGGAAATACTCATCAAGACATGTGAGAAATTGTGTTTTAAATTGTAATTACAAAAATGGCAACCATGAAATTAATGGGACTTCTGTTTTTTATACTACATGAATATTATATCGGTAGGAGAAGAAGAGTCAGAGCCTGAGGCTGGAGTCAAGAGAGGAATCAGCCTGAAGTCATTACGTACCCACAAGCAATCCAAGTCCCATCCCCTTGAATTCTGTTAACTCTTATTTAGCACCAATTTAGTACTGACTGTTAGTTGACAGTTAGTTGACTACTTTATTTAGCTATACAAGAGCCATGGAGGTGCAGTGGATAGAATGTAGTATTATAGACTAATTCTGCTGACTGCCAGCAGTTCGACAGTTTGAGTCTCACCAGCTCAAGGTTGACCCAGCTTGCCATCCTTACGAGGTAAGTTAAGATGAGGACCCAGATTGTTGAGGGCAATATTCTGACTCTGTAAATCATTTAATGAGGGCTGAAAAACACTGTGAAATGGTACATACTATAAATCTAAGTGCTATTGCTATATTGCTTTTCTTTTTTAAAAAAATCTTTTCTGACACTTGATGGCAAAAACATTGTAAATAATGTAAATGAATGTTCTGGTGGCTGCCTGGTGATATTACTATAAAACCTTTCTGAATGTAGAAGTGTAGTGAGTTTGAGGAATGAAAGGATATTGGCTGTAAAAATGCATATAGAAAGATTAGGTGGTGATAGCCTCTGTGGGTGCTTAGACTACAGATGTGGTATATGATCTGTTTTCAAATGGAAGTAAACTATTGAAGCTAAGCAGAGGAATTGGAAAGCAAAGGAATGATGATAATTTCTCCCAAGGAGGAAGACTTCCATGGATTGTAGAAGCGCTGCAAAAGATTGCTATTATAGAACGTCAGTAATGTGCATTTTAGAGACAAAAGGATAGGGAATAGAGCAGTGATGGTGAACCTTTTAGACACCGAGTGCCCAAACTGCGTGAGCACACATGCCCAAACTGAAAGGCGTGTGTGCACATTTGCGCACACAGGCACGAACATGTGCACATGCACAGCAGAGACCCAAAGATTAGCTGGCTGATGGGAGGCAGAGCATCACAACACTGGCAGTGCGGCAAGAGGTAAGATCTTTTTCTTTTGTGAGCTTCTGTTTCATCGTTTGCAGGGAAACAGAAGCTCATGAAAGAAACGCCATGGAGATCTGACCTGGGGCGACAGTGCGCGTGCCAGCAGAGAGGGCTCTGTGTGCCATCTCTGGCACGCGTGCCATAGGTTTGCCATCACAGGAATAGAGGGAGAATTAAAGTTTAGGTAAGGTTTACTTTGTGTATAACTCTACATTCTGTTTGATAAACATTATCAATTACATCTGAAGTGACTGGGTTTAATTGTGGAATTAAAATAATGGGTGATCTATTGTTTGCATCAATGTATAATAGCTGGAACCCCTAGGATAGCTTAATGGGACCAGAACCAGTGTGTTAACATTACAAGGAGGAAAATTCAGGCTAGACAGCAGGAAGAACTCCCTGATTTTACAAATTGTCAGCTTGTGGAACAAACTGTATATGAAGCAGCGAGTTCTCTTCTGCTTGAAGTCTTCAAAAAAGGCTACATGGCCTTCCACAATTTGTGTGTGTGTGTGTGTGTGTGTAAGAGGGGGAGGGAATCCTGCCAGTTTTTGACTTCTGGTGACTGTCTGGACCAGTCTCTGTAGTTTTCTTGGCAAGGTTTCTCAAACGTATTTTGCCATTGCTTGCTTCCTAGAGTTGAGAGAGAGCGACTGACTGGTTCAAAGTCACCCAGAGGAATTTGTGCCTAAAATAGGGCTAGAACTCATGGTCACCCAGTTTATAGCCTGTTGCCTTAATCACTAGATTAGAGTCTACACTAAACAGGTGACTAGAATCAATAATCTCAAAGATGCCTTCCAGTTCTATGATTTGATAAACAAGGCGTAATCTTAATAGCACTGAGGGATTGGCTAAATTAGGGAAAGTGTTACAAAAAACAGGAGGACATTGAAAATATTTCTGGCATGAAGAATAATTACATAATTTAGTGATTTAGGGACTAATGTAACCCTATCAAAGATTAATTTGGATATATCACTATCTCTCAAGTCCAGATTTCTGTTCATTAAATTAAAAGAGGAGTGAGAATCAATTAGAAAAGAGCCATAGTACATTTTTTAATGTATGATTACTACTATGAGACTATTATATGCACCAAAATGGCAAGATTCTGAAATGCCCACAAGGGGTAATGCTTAGTAAAGGTGACAGAACTGGCAGAAATGGTGAAATTAACTTGTTTGATTAGCAAATGATCAACAAGTACATATATTTGAGACTGGAAGCCACTTATAGGCTTTTGGCTGAAAAAGAGAAAAAATGTAGCGATTATGGGCCAGAAAATTAGAAAGGGTAGCTGGTTGAAAGAAAGAAATTATGCTGTAATCTTAAAGAGAGGGAATAAAATATCCTTTCCTTTCCTCTATTTTTTCTTATTTATTCACTACTTTTCCTCATTTTTGGGGGGTTTCTTTTTAAATATTTGTATAGTTTTTATCTTGTTTTAACTCAACATGGCAAACACATTTCATCCTCCTCCTACTTTCCCCCACAACAATCCTGTGAGGTGAGTTAGGCTGAGAGAGAGTGATTGACCCAAAATCACCCAGCCAGCTTTCATGCCTAAGGCAGACCTAGAACTCATAGTCTTCTCATTTCTACCCTAGTGCCTTAAATCAATCTTGAAGTGTTATAAGAGAGATGTTATAAATTGAGATTAAGAAAGTGTTTTAAAAAATCAAAATCTGTCAGGAAAAACCTGACATACAAAAGGATGAATTACTATTGCTATAAGAGCTACACATACTATACAGATATTCCTCAAGTTACGACAGCTCAATTAGCGACCATTCAAAACTATGATACACCCCCTCACAAAAAAAGTACTTAGACCCAGTCCCAAAGTTATGATGTTGCAGCACCATAGTGGCCATTCGCCTGTACGACCAACCACAGAGAGACTGCAGCATGCCCCCTGCTTAATTCCCCCTTCCCCTATCCTGCTTGGCTGAGTCTCCACAGGCAACTGAACCTGCTTTGTGTAAAGACTGTAGAGATTCTCAGTCATCCAGGTCATGGTTGTCCCAAAAGTGCTTTTTACAGGAGGCAACTGGACTTTCCTGTTTTTTCTTTTGAAGATGCTTTGCTTCTCATCCAAGAAGCTTCTTCAGTTCTGACAGGATAGTAGAGAACTTTTTTTCTCGAAAAAAAGTCTGCACAGCAGAAAGTTTTGTTATCCAATAATTAAGCAATTTACACTAAAATAAAAAGGGTCTTAGATACTTTAATAATCGTGTAAATTGGTGAAAAAAGTTTATAAAAGCTCCATGTGCTAAGAGTAACAATTACAGGTAGTCTTCGACTTACAACAGTTTATTTAGTTCAATGTTACAATGGCACTGAAAAAACTGACTTATGACCATTGTTTCAAACTTACGACTGTTGCAGCATGTGATCAAATGGGCATGTGATCAAATTTCAGATGCTTTGCAACTGACTCATATTTATGACCTTTTGCAGTGTCCTGGGGTCATGCAATCACCTTTTGTAACCTTCTGACAAGCAAAGTCAATGGGGAAGCCAGATTCACTTAATAGTCATGTTACTAACTTAACAACTGCAATGATTCACCTAACAACTGTGGCAAGGAAGATTGTAAAATGGGGCAAAACTCACTTAACAAAGGACTCACTAAGTAACAGAAATTTTGGGCTCAATTTGCAGTCATAAATTGAGGACTACCTACTCTATGTTGATTTTTAAATTTGGAAGGAAAAAAACAAACCCTCCCTGAACAGAATTGCAACGCTAGTAATGCAGATGGTAAAACTGACTGATTTTTATTGATTAACAGATCTCTAATGTGGGAGATTTGGGAGCCGTCTTCAGAAGCCGTCTTCCGTGCGTCATTCCAATGATAAACTGGACATGCTGGAAAAGAACTCAGTCAGTGATATATGCTAGGTTGTCTGGCAGGTTTGCTTAAAGTTTCACAGATCAATGCAGCTTTTTTTTTAACTGCGTCATAACTTGAAAGTACCTCACTGGCACTTTAAAAGTAAATCTTGTTAGGGTATATCTTCTTCGACTAATGTCTGCGGCTACACATGAGTGGCAGAATTAATTTAACATCAGGTCACATAAAATTCTTCAGACAGCACTGTATTTTTAAAAAGTCAGAAATTTGTTAAAATGTTGTTATAATGAATCCTCCCAGCTTTTCAGCTTTTCAACTACAGAGATTTGCGTAGCCAAGCAAGTACGCAACATGAATTTTTCTATTGGTAGCCTCATCCTCAAGGGTTTCTATAGCTATGCATCAGGGGTGGGTTCTAAATTTTTTTACTACCGGTTCTGTGGGCGTGGCTTATTTTGTGGGCGTGGCTTGATGGTCATATGACAATTCTTTAGGATTTAGCAGAGCTACTGGTCTACCAGGCTTTTAACTGCTTGCAGAGCTGTACCGGTCTACTCATTTGTTTTTGGAGGCACTAGTCTACCCATTTATTTTTGCAGGCACCGGTCTACTCATTTATTTTTGCAGGCACCGATCTACTCATTTGTTTTCTTTTAACACTGATCAGCTGTAGGGCGGCCCTTTGAAGCCCCACGGCAAGAGTTTAAACAGTTTTTTCCCCTCTAGCCATCAGCTGGGA
Source organism: Arizona elegans (assembly GCA_022577455.1). Lineage (NCBI taxonomy): Eukaryota > Metazoa > Chordata > Lepidosauria > Squamata > Colubridae > Arizona > Arizona elegans. The sequence continues at coordinate 20,400,332 of JAKOOJ010000001.1, read as the reverse complement.
CTCAGGAGGCAGCAATAGATTGGGGGTGGGGCCAAATAAAAGGTAAGAAGAATGCAGGGGTAGTGGGGGGCGGGGGGCAGAACCGGTTCGGTGACGTCATATCATCACCGCTACTGGCTCGGCTGAACCGGGCGGAACCGGGAGGAACCCACCACTACTGTGCATGTGAAGGGAGAAGAAAACATAGAATCATAAAATTGGAAGGGACCTTGGAGATCTTCTAGTCCAAGATCTGCTCAAGGCAAAAACCATAAGCCTTCCTCGTCAAATGGTTATCCTGTCTATTTTTGAAAACCTCCAGTGATAGACCACTCATAACTCTGGGAGGCAAGCTCTTTCCAGTGATTAATTGTTGTCTTTGTCAGTAAATTATTCCTTACTTCTAAGTTGGATCTCTTTTTGACAAGCTTCCACCCAATTACTTCTTGTCCTGCCCTCTGGTGCTTTGGAAAATAAGTCAGTCCCCTCTTCTCTGTAACAGCCTCTGAAGGGCTAGAAGGCAGTGGTCATGCCCCTCCCCCAATCTTTGTCTTTGATAGGCTAGACATACTTAGGTCCTTCAACTGTTCATACAATTTGCAACCTTGCATGCAAATGTGTAAAGCCATCTGGCTGGAGCCCCTTTGAATTTGATGCACCCGGGGGAAAAGTTGCCTCACTGATGAGCCTCTTGTATTACTATAACACACACACACACACACACATGGAATAGGTTGATGCTACAATAAGGGGTGTGACAGGCATGCAGTGGGTTTATGCATTATACTTCTCCAATAAGGCAATACATGTGACTAAAAAATAACTAGTTCAAAGTTACTAATACTTTGTACTTTCTAATACTGTCCACCAGGATACCCAGTGGCAGGCTAATTCTGCCCACAGCCTGGAGTTTGATCCTGACAGGCTCTGTAAAAAAGATGAAAAAATACAGAGAAGAGCAATAAAGATGATTAGGGAACTAAAGGCTAAAACATATAAAGAACGGTCACAGGAAATAGGTACATCTAGTTTAATGAAAAGAAGGACTACAGATTACATGATAGCAGTTTCCCAATATCTAAGGGCTGCCACAAAGAAGAGGGGGTCAACCTATTCTCCAAAGCACCTGAAGGCTGGACAAGAAACAATGAATGGAAATTAATCAAGGAGAGAAGCAACCTAGAACTAAGGAGAAATTTCCTGACAGAACAATTAATCAATGGAACAACTTGCCTCCAGAAGTTGTGAATGCTCTAACACTGGAGGTTTTTAAGAAGAGATTGGACAACCACTTGTCTGAAATGGTATAGGTCAGGAGTGTCAAACTCAAGGCCCAGGGACTGGATCTGGCCCGTGGGTTTCTTAGTTCTGGCCTGCGGGGCTGCCTTGGAAACAGCAGGTGCCTCTGCCAGCTTCTGCCGCACATGGCCTCCCAAGCTCTGTTTTCACTGGCAGAGGGTTGCAGGAGGCCATCACAGCTGAAAACAGAGCTTGGGAGCTTGTTTTCTCTGGCATAGTACTCGGGCCGCCACAAGCGCCCCTGACATGAGTGACATCAAGCTGGCCACACCCACCCTGGCCCCGCCCACTCCAGCAGCCCAAGGTCAAACACAACCCTGATGCAGCTCTCAATAAAATCGAGTTTGACACCCTTGGTATAGGGTTTTCTGCCTGAGTACGGAGTTGAACTAGAAGATCTCCAAGGTCCCTTCCAACTCTCTAACTCTCTTATTCCGGGCTCAAGGTTCACTCAGTCCATCCTTCCAAGATTGGTAAAATGAGGACCCTAGACTGTTGGGGACAATATGCTGACATTGTAAACCACCCATAGAATGTTGTATAGCACTATGGAGCAGTATATATGTCTAAGTGCTATTGCTAATACTTACTTATAGCACATACATAGGGATAGAAAGAGAATGAATGAATGGTGGTTTGGTTAGTATACTCAGTCTCAGTGAACAATAGTAACTTATTGGATTTATATGTTGCTCCACAGTCCTTGACTCAGGGCAGCTTAAAGAAATTATATTTGCCTAATGATGAATTAAGAGAATGCTGTGAAAATATCAGGGTTTCTGTTGTTAAGGGGCAGTTCAAATCAGTTGGTGACAATGAATTTAGAGGACAAAAGAATACTCTATAATCCCAGAGTTTCATATCTGATTGGCACTTTTCTGGTTGTGGCTTTATTATTGATATTCACAAGACAGTTTTGATATTCTTTTGTGAAACTCTCTGAGCAAAAGAGTGGTATAGAAATAACAGCAAGTACAAGCTCTGCATCAGTGGTGGGTTCCTCCCGGTTTGGCCTGGTTCGGCCGATCCGGTAGCGGTGATGAAATGACATCACCGAATCAGTTCTCTTTGTTTGGGAGCTGGGCCCTCTCGCCCCCCACCCCCCCCGCATTATTCTTACCTTTTATTTGGCCCCACCCCCAATCTATTCGCTGCCTCCCAAGTCCCAGCTGATCAGCTAGAAGGAAAAAAACTGTTTAAACTCTTGCCGTGGGGCTTCAAAGGGCCGCCCTACAATTGATCAGTGTTAAAAGGCAGTGTGGTGCTAGACCAGTGCGCTCAAAAAACAAATGGGTAGACTGGTGCGCTCCAAAAACATATAGGTAGACCGGAACGCTCCAAAAACAAATGGGTAGACCGGTACAGCTCTGCAAGCAGTTAAAAGCCTGGTAGACCAGTACCTCTGCTAAATCCTAAAGAATTGTCATATGACCATCAAACCATGCCCACAAAATAAGCCACGCCCACAGAACCGGCAGTAGAAAAATTTAGAACCCACCCCTGCTCTGCATGGCATAGCACCAGACTTCAATAGGGATTGCCTTGCCAGAACTGAATCTACCCATCTGGCAAGTACATCTCAATCAGGCTGCAGTATATAAGACAGGCAATATTCAGCTTTACAGGAAAGTGGGGAAAGGGAGGCAATTGGCTTACCAACCAAAGTTGGTGCAAAAAATAAAACTAAAAAAATCCTTCTCCTTGTAGCTTTTTTTTTTTTTTTTTTTTTTTTTTTTGCCAGACAGCAATTTTGCAACAGCTCTACGTCTGCTCCTTTAGGGACCTCGAAGCTCTTTCGAAGCTCTTGAAATGTCTCACGTTCACAGCTGGCTGAATTTATAGCTGAAATACCATGATTTCTTACTCCATTTCTATTTCCCCTTTCATTTTTAAATATTCCTATGGAGAGTTGTAAACAGTAATATCTGTGCTCCGAAACTGGCAAGAAATGCAGAAAATATAAAGTTGGCTTGTTTTAATTGGGGGGAGGGAGGGGAAAACCACCAAGCACTATCAGGGGAAGCATGTATTTTCCATTTAGTTAATGAAAATTTTGCATTCTATTTAATTGAAACTCATCAATTAAAGCAAATTTTAAAGTACCTGTGGATAAACGTTTTAGCACTTTGTTAATATATGCAAGTAAAAAAGCAAGTAACTTGTAGTATGGAAAGATGTTGGACTGTATGATACTTTTATGTTCAGTGTATATTTCACTGCTGAGCTAGTAGTTTACATATTAAAGTAGAACCAAGGAAATCCAGGTTCAATGCCACAATGAGATATAGCTTATTGGTGGCTTTGGGCCAGTTTTTATCTGCCTGTATCTCACTAGGATGTTATTGCGAAAAGCAATTGAGGAAGGGCTATTTCATACACTGCCCGAAGTAGAAGTAAACTGGCCTGAATGTAATTAGAATGTTTTCAGATTTGAAGGAATATGCTTCTAGAATAGAATAGAATAGAATAGAATAGAATAGAATAGAATAGAATAACAGGTGGAAGGGACCTTGGAGGTCTTCTAGTCCAACCCCCAGAAATAGTTTAGAGGTCTTCACAGAAGAATTGGGATCTGGCTCTGGTCCTTCATGAATAAAGTAATAAATAGATTTCTGAATAGGAGATTGGGCAATGAATCCCAGAAGACGAGAGCAGAGACAGATGTACCTTGCAATCCGTGGTGGGTTTCAAATTTTTTTACTACCGGTTCTGTGGGTGTGGCTTGGTGGGTGTGTCTTGGTGGGCATGGCAGGGGAAGGATACTGCAAAATCTCCATTCCCACCCCACTCCAGGGAAGGTTACTGCAAAATCCCCATTCCCTCCCAATCAGCTGGGACTCGGAGGCAGAGAATAGATGGGGGCAGGGCCAGTCAGAACTTGTATTACTGGTTCTCCAAACTACTCAAAATTTCCGCTACTGGTTCTCCAGAACTGGTCAGAATCTGCTGAAACCCACCTCTGCTTGCCATAAGGCAAAGACTTGTGGCATTTATCAACTCAGTACTGACTCTTCATGACCACACAGATAGATTTTCTCTATGACAGTCTGTCCTTTACCTCAGGGGTGTCAAATTCGCATCATCACAGCATCGTCACATGACATATCACAACTATTTCCCCCTTTGCTAAACTGAGCACAAGTGTGGCAGCACATGACGCATCTGGCCCACGGGCCATGAGTTTGACAGCCCTGCTTTACCTGATCCTTCAGGTCTTCCAATAGTGCTCTCATTGCTTCTGTAATCAAGTCCATCCTCCTCATTGCTGGTCATCCTCTTCTTCTCTTTCCTTCAGCCTTTCTCAACATTAGCTTCTTCTATAGAGAGCTAAGTCTTCACATAGCTTGTACAAAGTAAGGTAATTTGAACCTGACCATTTATGCTGCCCAATAAAAATTCTGGATTGTTGTGTTCAATTTGTTTCCTTGGCTGTCCAAGGTATTCTCCAAAACCAGATTTCAAAAGCATGGATCCTTTTTGTATTCTGTTTTTTTTCTCCAAACTTACAGTACTAGTCCGCAATAGGTAAAAACAAATTAGCGTTGAATGGATTTATTGGTTCATGAAATGTAGTGCTTCACATGAATACAAATTAGGGATGTGGCAAAGCAGCTGCCAGACTGAACATGCTCACTAACTGGTATTCTTTTCTTCTGTTTTACAATCTTCTGGGATATCAGAGCTCACAAAATGATAGCTTTGCTTTTCAATATGACCTGTCTCATTCTCAATATGACCCACTTCACTTCTTACTTAGCTGGTAGTGGCATTAAGGTTTTAAAGCAAAATGTCCAAGACTGAATTTGCAAGAATTAATACAAAAGCATCCAAATAAGAAGAGTTGGAAGCTGGGTAGGAGCAAAACGAAGATAAGAAAAGGAAAGAAGAAGGATAACATTTTATAATTTAAAGTTGTATATATGTATAATCATTAGATCCAGAATCTAAAGCAACTATTTGCATCATTGCAAACCACCTCCATACTATTTCCTAGGAAAAAACACAGGATATCTGGGGCCTGGTGGCACAGTTGGCTAATAGCACCCTGTTATTAACATTCAGCTGCCTGCAGTTACTGCAAGTTCGAATCTCCCCAGGCTCAAGGTTGACTCAGCCTTCCATCCTTTCTAAAGTAGGTAAATTGAAGACCCAGTTTGTGGGGGCAATAAGCTGACTTTGTATAAATATACAAAAGTATGAAGGCTATTGCTTAACGCATTGTAAGCCGCCCTGAGTCTCCGGAGAAGGGCGGCATATAAATCAAATTAAAAAAAAAAAAATTCAACTGAAAGGAGACTTTACATCAGGCGTGAAATGCTCCCGGTTCGGACTGGATCAGGCAATCCTGTAGTGATTGTGGAATGTGGTTTCGAGAACCGGTAGCGATGGCGGCGCGAGGCTCTGCCCACCCGCCCGGGTGTCATTACTTCCTGCTTTTAAAAGGTAAAAAAAAAGGCTCCGACGATTGCACGCCACAGCTGTGATTGTCAGAGCCTCTTTTTTTTACCTTTTAAAAGCATTTTTTTACAACCTATTCGCCCAAATAGATTGTAAAAAAAATGCTTTAAAAAAGTATATATAAAAAATTGGCCACGCCCACCCAGTCACATTACCCCCCCACCAGCAAGCCACGCCCACAGAAATAGTAGTAACAAATTTTACATTTCACCACTGCTTTACATCTACATTATAAAGAAATAATTTTTTTTATGTTTACACATGAACATGATGTTAGAAGTTTTAGATATACTGGAGTTTAGATATACTATATGTTGTTTGGCTTGTATTTTAAGACAAAAATAAGGGAAATTTCCAAGTGCAACTTTCTAAATAAAGCTATATAGTGGAACAGAGTTATCACTTGTGCATTCCTTTGAAATTTGTTACACAGTTCTTACTTGAAAGATTTATAAAAATATACATTTATTTTTTATTTGGGGAATTTAGGATGCAACAGATTTACAATAAAACATATACAGGCCTACCAAGCACAATTGGGAAAGCTCTAGTACTGAATGAGAGAGTCAGTTTGATGTAGTGGTTAATGTATCAGGCTAGAAACTAGGAGACTGTGATTTCTAGTCACACCTTAGTTACGAAGCCAGCTGGTTGACCCTGGGCCAGTCACTTTTTCTCAGCCCGAGGAAGGAGGCAATAGCAAACCACTTCTGAAAAATCTTTCCAAGAAAATGCAGGAACATGTCCAGGCAGTCTCCAAGAATCAGATACAATTGAACAGAAGGAAAAAACCAGCACTGAATGAATACAAAAATAGGAAACAAACAGTTTTACAGTTACTCCTTGCACTATCCAAAGTGTGATTTTGAGAGCAGCATTCCTATTAGATGAATGGGCTGCAATAAAATGGTGTGCTATTAATTACTGTGGGTGGTGAAGTTTAATTTTTATTACTGCATGCTGTTGAAAACAGCAGGATCAGAAATTAGTTTAAAGTTTAATGATTCTGAATAAAATGTTCCAAGAGGTGCTATAAAAATGGTTTTAGATAGAGAGCCATTGAAACCTGCCTCTGCAATAAGTCAGGGCAACCAGACACAACCTATACTTATCAAACTTTTGTGTTTTGCAAAGAGCTCAGTGTGCTTGCCAATAGAAGGAAGTAGGGATATTTGTAACTGGTTATTATGTCTTTTTGGAGGGTGGGGAGAAATTTTATAGGAGGAACAAAAATTCTCAGAAAAAGTTTGTAGATGTCCATCTACAGTCATAAGTCATAAGTTTATTTTGTCAAGCATATATAAGAAAACAGGTAAAAGTATAAACATAATTTGAATACATGAAAAGAGTAAGTAAAAAGAAATATTAGGACAGGGACGGTAGGCATGCTGGTGCACTTATGCACACCCCTTACAGACCTCTTAGGAATGGGGTGAGGTCAACAGTAGACAGTTTAAGGTTAAAGTTTTGGGGGTTTGGGGAAGAAACCACAGAGTCAGGTAGTGCATTCCAGGCATTGACCACTCTGTTACTGAAGTCATATTTTCTGCAATCAAGTTTGGAACAGTTTACCTTGAGTTTGTTTCTATTATTTGCTCATGTATTGTTGTGGTTGAAGCTGAAGTAGTCATTGACAGGAAGGACATTGTGGCAGACAATTTTATGTACTATGCTTAGGTCAGACTGAAGGCGGCGTAGTTCTAAGTTGTCTAAGCCCAAAATTTGAAGTCTGGTGGCATAAGGTATTTTATTGCGGTTAGAGGAATGGAGGACTCTTCTCATAAAATATCTCTGGACTCTCTCGATTGTATTTATGTCCGATATGCAGTGCAGGTTCCAGACAGATGAGCTGTATTCAAGAATTGGTCTAGCAAATGTTTTGTATGCTCTAGTTAATAGTACAACATTACCAGAGAAGAAGCTAAGCAAGATTAGGTTAACAACTCTTAATGCCTTTTTGGCACTGTTGTTACAGTGGGCTCGGGTACTTAGATCATTAGTCCATCTACATAACAAGTTATCTGGGTTTCAAGGCAGAGTTGTAGGCTTTCAAGCAGGGTTGACTTGATCTGAGTTTGGAATCAAGGCAGAATTTGTCTGATTAATATATGAGTGGAAAAACTTCACAGAATATCAGGGTTGCAGATTAAAATGGGAAGTTTATATGTTACACATCGCCATTTTTGGATAATTTTGAAAAGCTAACGTGAGCCAGTACTTGGATGGATGGAAGGAAGAAAAGAGATAAGGAAATCTGCTATTCTGAATCTAATACTTTCAAAGAGAGGGGAAATGGTTAAAGATCTGACAGTGATTGGAACCTGTGGGAAAGTGACATATTATCCTTAAATACATGATGTCAAGGGGGAAAAGAATTGAGAAAACTCAAGTCTAATCATTTAAATATAAACCAGCAGTGTGCTTGCAGCTGCCAAAAAGAGCCTTGATAGTACAGTGGTTTGGTGCACCCTGTCATTAACACAGCTGCCTGCAATTTCTGCAGGGTTCGAATCTCTCCAAGGCTCAAGGTTGACTCAGCCTTCCATCCTTTCTAAGGTAGGTGAAATGAGGACCCAGTTTGTGGGGGCAATAAGCTGACTTTGTATAAAATATACAAAAGAATGAAGGCTATTGCTTAACGCATTGTAAGCCGCCCTGAGTCTCCGGAGAAGGGCGGCATATAAATCAAATTTAAAAAAAAAAACCAAAACATAGTCCTAAGATGCATTAACAGAAGGATAGAATCAACATTGCGTGAAGTGTTAATACCACTTCATAATGCTTTGATACAACCACACTTGGAATACTGCATCCAGTTTTGGGCACCACTGTATAAAAAGATGTTGAGACAAAAAACACCAGCAAAGAGGATTAAGGGACTGGAGGCTAAAACATATGAAGAACAGTTGCAGGAAATAAGTATGTGTTAAATGTGTTTAATGAAAAGAAGGACTAGGGGTGACATTATAGCAGTGTTCCAATATTTGAGGGGCTACCAAAGGAAAAGGGGGTCAACCTATTCTCCAAAGCACCTGAAGCAAGGGTGAAATGCTACCGATTCGGACCGGTTTGACCAAACCGGTAGCGATAGCAGCAGATGGTTTGGAGAACCGGTAGCGGTGGCAGCGCGAGTCTCCACCCACCCACCCGGTCATCATTATTTCCTAGTTTTAACCAGGAAGTAACCTGTCTTTTACTCTCTGTGCATGAGCAGAAGGGTTTGTGCATGTGCAGAGGGTCCAAGCACGCACGTGAAGCAAGCGCACTTGCGAGCACAGCGAGCGCACATGCACGGCGTGTTCGCTTCTGAACTGGTAGAGAAGATAAGTAGATTTAATCCTGACCTGAAGGCATATTTGTATTTTTAAATATCTGCAGATATTAATGTTTTTACAGACCACGATTCTTTGAATATAAGAATTAATATTAAATTATTGTCTCGTCCACTACTGCTTAATGTTACTCGGTGTTTTCATTTCAGCTGTTAGACTTTCAAATGTACCCAAGGAACAAAAATGATTCATCCAATGTTTATCTCTATACCAGAAACTCTGGTATACCAAGTTGCTGTTAAAACCAATACTGCAAAGATCAATTTTAAGAAGTGATGAGCTTCTTTTCCCCCCCTTCTCTCCCTCCCTCCAGTCATAATTGGCTGCAACTTTAAAATACTGGTCTCAGTATTGCTGTTCATTATTGCAGTGCCAGAAATGCACACATTCTAAGGAGAAAATTAATCTTTGGGAATCTCTCTGGTAGTTAGTCACTTTGTGACCTGCAGAAGCATGCTAGATTTAAATGTGTTAAAATACAATCTCATCCTAAAATGTAGTACAATAAAATCTGTTTCTTCAGCACAATATTGAAATAATATCATTTCTAAGTAGCTCATTTGGATGTCTTTATACTTGTTAAAAGTATTTTTGCTTCCTTAATATGCTGAGCAAATGCTTGAACCAACAATGAATGTGCAGTTATCATTCCCTCGTATGTCACTTGCTACTCTGATATTGCCTGGTAAAAACTCATTAAAATAATTGCAATTTTTCCATATGTAGCAACAACAAAGAATCTCTAGGAGACAAATGGCCTTTTTTTAAAAAGCACATTTTATGAAAATTAAGCGATCCCGATTGTTCAGTGGGCATGCAAATTAAGGACACAATATCTGACAAGATAGGGAACTTGGGATCAAATTAGCCCAGGGATATTATGTAGGATGCTGACACTTTCAAAATTGTTAAGGTACACAGCACTGCAAACAGTAAGACAAACAGTCCTCTCCTGCCAAATTGAGGAAATGAATGAAGAGTTACCCAGCCATCATTATTTTTGTTATTTCGGTATAGTGGCAGTTGGTGAACGCTTTGCTTTTATTTCCTTACTAAGTGGAACAGATTTTGAATCACTTCAGTGATCCTTATTCATGCTAAAAGGATGCTACTAGTCACTAGTGGGAAATTGTCTTAGGCAGAGAAGCAAAGTGGAGATCTAATCAATTGAATGATAGAAGAATGTTTAGGATTACCCAATAAATTTGGTCTACAGAGATTAAGAAATTCATTCAAAAGCATTTTGCTCCTCCTTTAGTACTACACAGGCTACAGTCTGAGGACCACTTGATTCCACACCTTAACCATAAAGTTTTTCCTCAGTCATATGCCCTCCCAGGCAGCCCTTAGGGACTTATTTTTGTAATATAATGTAGGGCATTTGGATTTTAAAAAATGCTCACCTCTGGTTTATTCTGATGAGTGCACAGAATTTTCTATTGATCTCAACCTAGAAAATTTGTTTAGTGAGCGTAATGCAACAGGTATTAAAGATCTTATTTACTGATGGAAAATCTATTCCTCCTGATATTTTGGAGAAGAACTTAACACAAGTTTTTACTTGTTTTCAAACAAGACAAGTGCAATAATATCTTCAGAAACTCATGACACTTCACCAATCAAGAACATTAATGTGTTCAAAGAATTACAACTACCCTCATTATTTAAATCAAATACAATTTTAAAATCTTTTAAAATATGGAAAGAAGACTTGAGATTTGGAATTGAGACTTGGAACTGTTTATAGTATAAATTCTTAAATCTATTTCAACAGGTGATCAAGCATTATCAATAAAAATAATTCATAGCTGGTGCCAAACCTCCTTAACATTTCATTAAATTAATCAAACTCCCTCTAGATTATGTTGAAGGGTTATAATTAAATTAGAATGTATTGCTATATTTGGTAGCAATGTGATTTCTTTTTCCTTAATAACTAGAAAATGGTATGGAGAAATTCTATCTCTTAAAAAAAGAGAGAAATCAGGGTCCGTAATTTTTCTCATTTTCCAGGGTGGTTGGTGTTTATGGGAGCTGGAGTTCAATAACATCTGCCAACCACAGCCTCCTTATGTGCTCTAAGGTATCTTATGCCATTGGAAGAGCCTTGACTATTTGGTGGAACTGATATAAAATTTTCACCTAGAAAGAGGCAGGAGAAATAGGAATAATAAAGAGAGGGATTAAAATTTTCATTTAAAAAATAGAAAGAGTAGATAATGGGGAAAAGCTGTCTCTGATAGAGATGTTGAAGAGGCCTAATATCCCACTTTTGGAGAAAGGCTCTCTTCCCTCTGGGAAACAAGTTATGGAATGTCTCTTCTCAAAAGCCAATGTGTTGATGATACCCACTTATATATCTCAACCAAGATTGCCTTTGTTTGTTTGATAACCCTCATCCCCTGATTTGGGGATAGTTCATATTTTTCCTTTAATGGGAAAATGGGAAACTAGCAGGTGGCAGCTGTAGTGAAGGGGGTCTTTGCACAGATTGATCTGATGTGCTAGTTGTGTGCATTCCTGGACCAAGAGGAAGCCCTTTAGATATTCATGCTTTGGACCACTGTAATACACTCTATATGGAGCTGCTGTTGGAAGACCACTCAGAAGCTACAGCTGATCCAGAATGCAGTGGTATGGGCAGTGATGGGTGTGTGATAGCATACACGCATATCTGACTGTTTTGGGAGCTGCCCCAACTGCCAGTTGACTTCTGGGTGCAATTCAAAGTGTTGGTTATCACTTATAAACCTCTTTTTTTTTTTTAATTTGATTTATATGCCGCCCTTCTCCGGAGACTCAGGGCAGCTTACAATGTGCTCAGCAATAGCCTTCATCCTTTTGTATATTTATACAAAGTCAGCTTATTGCCCCCACAACTGGGTCCTCATTTCACCTACCTTAGAAAGGATGGAAGGCTGAGTCAACCTTGAGCCTTGGCGAGATTCGAATTGCAGGCAGCTGGTCTTAATAACCAGCTTAATAACAGGGTGCCTTAAACCCCTGTACTACCAAGGCTCTTCATGGTGTATCGCCTGATTACTTGAAGGAAAACCTATTTCTTTCTGGTGAAGTCAGTTATAGTGAGCATCCCCTGGATTCCCATTAATGGAGCAAGCCAGCTGGTTTTCGGGCCTTCTGGGCCCACCGGAAGTTGTGTGATCCAGGAAGCATGCTTCTCTGTGATGGCTCCAACCTTGTGGAATGACATTCACTCAGAAATCAGTATGCTCCCAATCTTTAGAATGTTCACCTAGACCTTGTGCTAGGATGGTGGTTGGGTTTCTTTTGGTTTTTAAGTCCTATATTCCAATCAGCTGCATTCCTTCTCTCTGATATATGTTTCTCTCTGATAGATTATTCTCTGATATATGTTGTTTTCATTTACATTTCTTTTAAATTCATAATTGTAAGCCAGCCAAAGTCACTGTGGAATCAGGTAACATCAAAATTGAAATAATAATAAATAAGAAGACAAGCCTGGGAATAGCCTCTTATGCTTTCTGAACCAGGCTAAGACATATATCTCTTTTTCCTAGGCATTGTCTTTTTCAAGCATTCTGAGATTGTCAACATGCACAATATTTAGGGATATGGCATTTATTATCTATCAATGCTTTAAAGCCTTTTAAAACATGATTTTATTCCCTTTGATACTCTTTTAATAGCTTTATAATCCACCCTGAGAATTCTGAAATTGGGTAGATTAAAATAGAAATAATATATGTATTACATATCTTCACCTCGCAGGCAACTAATATTCAGATGAATACTAACTGTGTCTGGAGATTTAATTTATCTTAGAGTGAAAAAACCCTTTGAACACAGGGGTGAATTAATGATTGCAAAGAACCCTTGGGGTCATTTGGGTAAATAGCTGATATTGGGCTGGATGGCAGTGAATGCAACTAGGAGACACACACAGTTTTATACTGAGTAGTGCATTTTCTCTAAGGGTTATTCTTATATAAAAGACCAATCAGCAGTCTTCAGAGAAGCTAAGACATTGGAAAAGTGCAAAGATTTAGAAGAAACCACAATTCTAAAATGGGGACCAGTGGAGGGATACCGCACATAACCAAATATGTACCGAATATATTTAATGGCTAAATAATACAGTGCAACCCTTAGAGTAGAAATGTGTTTATAGAGTTAGGGAATTAGAATCCAGCCATGGAAAAAAAGCTTATTAGCTTACAATAGGTCCTGCACATTGTTTTTCTGATCTGATTTGAAGTCATCATAACTGGTCATCACTGCCTCTTATGAAAAGTATTCCAAGTATAATTATATTGGGACATGGAGAAACAAATCAAATTAAAAGGTGCTTGTATCTTACATTTATATTTTAAACTCTCTCAGTGTTAGTAATCCCACACATCCTTGGCAGGATTGTTTTTAAAAAAGCTGAGCAAATTCAATATGTACCTTGTAGCTTTGGTCATTTGGGCAGCTGTGATAAATATGGAGATATATCATCTACAACATGGTGATGACACTTCAGGAAACTTGCAAGATAGTGGTGAGAAAAAAAAAAAATCCCCCCTGGACAATTTAGACAAAGGCTGATCCTTCTTTTTTCTTAGATATAATGAACATACATACATTCCTTCTTGTTCCACAGTGCGTGATCTGTGGAAGAGCACAATCCATTAAACAGCACTTAAGAGCTAATTAGTGCTGATAAACTGGCTTGTCCATTGAGCTCAGTGGGGCTGTTAGCCATCAGGTTGATTGATAGTAGTTGAACAGCTTGGCTGGATGGGAGGCAGAGGAAACAAAAAACACTCCAGCTCGCTGAGTATGTCACAAAATAGATGCAGGTGGATTTTGAAATGCTTTAAAATAATTGCCTTTTCCTGTTTGGGTCCAATTTCAAGAAGGCAGTATTGCAGGCTAACTCTGCTCACATTGCCAGGAGTTCAATTCCTTCAGTTCTCATTGGCTTAAGATTGGCTCAGCCTTCCATCCTTCCAAGGTCGATAAAATAAGGACCCAGATTGTTGGGGGTGATATGCTGACTCTGTAAACCACTTAGAGAGGGCTGTAAAGTACTATGAAGCTGTATACAAGCCTAAGTGCTATTGCTATTTCTACATTTCATATTTGCAGGTTGTGTTTTACCAGGTTGTCCACTTCAACTCAACTTAATCAGAATCAGCTATATTCAACTTAATTCAGAAGGTAGAGTTATAATGGCATTTTATTGTTTTCAAAGGTCACTTTGAATTTTTCTGCTTTTTCCCTTCCTATCTTCCCAGATTAAAAAAAAAACACTTCTATCATTTTATATTTCCATCTCTTTCCTTTATTCCTGGCACTCACAGGACATTGTTCATCATGACTGCTTGCAATATGGCAAGGTGCTCTTCATTTACTTTCTGTGCTAGCCTTGTCCATTCTGTAAAGCCAAGAATGTTATTGCAAGCAATGCTTTTTATTCAGAAATGAATTCTTTCTCTGCTTTGGCAGAGATAGGAAAGGTAAGTCGTAGGTTTCATCCACAGCATTGCCAGGGAGCGGACAAGAATCCTACCTGAAAGCTAGGAAGCTAGATAAGATTCAACTAGTTGACAGATGAAAACAGCTATTTGCGAGGCTGTAGTTGAAGTAATCAAAGAAATTGAATCTTGATGTAAAGTCTACAGGACTGTTTTGACCTTGGAAAAGTGGTTTATGAGAGATGGGAAATTAAAGATGCATGATGGAGCATGAGGGCTTTAGGAGGTTGCAAATTATAATGGAAATTGGCAGGAGAAACCAAGACTGTGTCTCAGTTAATCAGGGAATTAAAGAGCAGCCTTATAATTTCAAGTTTTGGAGAATTCTTAAGCAAGGTACCTTCAACTAGCCATTCTTTCTACTGTCTCTTTATTCCTGTTTTATTGCCTATTTGCCTGCATTTTAATTTATAATCTAATCTAGCTTGATGCTTCTAAGAGAGGCAGAGTAGCAAGCAAGTTATAATGGCAAGAAAGAGAAACAAAGAGTCTGAAGGTTGGAGGTCATTCTCATTGTTTCCAATGTTGTTCCTGAAATTAGTAATTTTATTTTGTAAAATTAAGTAAATTTATTCTGCTTTCTCAGTTCATTTAATCTTTTCTGTTCCTGTTATCCATGTTGCAACAATATTTGCACTCATACAACTCAGAGAAGTTTTTCTCCTTCTCACCCTACCCTCTGCTCTCTAACTCCAGTGTTTTCCTGCGATCTGAAAACAGATCAGATACCTCATCTGCAGTCTACCATGATCCCCTCCCACAGTGGCTTCCGCCTGCAAATCTTTCTAGTTGCATTTTACAGTTGATCTCCTTCACTCCCCAATGTCATCATCCTTCTTCATTCAGAAAGGTTTTTTACTCTAATATCACCATGCAGCCACCAGGACATTCATTTATACTATATTATTTACAATGTTCTTTGCCACTGACTCCTTGAAAGGATTTAAAAAAAAAACGCAACCACCAATGGGGCTATATAAAGAAGAAACCTCCAAGCAAATGGGAATAAAAGTAAATGAAATTTATTTATTATTTATTTGGAGGATATTGTAATGTAATCTAATTCAGAATGCACTGCTGGTGGGTTTTGTGGACATACTCAGAGGATGCCTGTGGATCAGCAAACATTGGCAAACACAAATTGAAGTGCAGGGTGAACTTTGGAATTGCAACAATACAATACAGTATGCCCATGACTGTAAATATTGTAATTTTGTTTAAACCAATTTATACAGCAAACCAGAATTCTTTTATTAATGTACTTTTTTTAAAAAAAGAACTGACATCAGCTTTATAATCAGAAGCAACTTCAATTATGCCTTCGAAAGATGTGGCATTTTAACTCTAGAAAAAAATAAGGTTTGTTTTAGTCTGTTTCATTTTTGAGAAAAATGATTTTAACAAAAAAAATAGAATAATTCTATTTGTAAAAATTTATAAATGATATCTATTCTGATTACAAACAGTCTGACCATCTTATAGGATACTAATAAAATCAGAATATCAAAATATAATTGCACAGCAGAAAACATTTACTGGTATGAATAATTAACTGAGTCCTAATTTATTGAGGATACCCCATGAATTAGGATTTAAGGCCTATGATTCTCCCACAGCCATTATTAAAATGCACCTTGTTATATATAGGTAGTCGTCAAATTACAACCACAATTGAGCCCAATATTTATGTTGCTAAGTGAAACATTTGTTTTGCCCCATTTTATGACCTTTCTTGCAACAATTGTTAAGTGAATCATTGCAGTTGTTAAGTTAGTAACATGGTTGTTAAGCGAATGTGGCTTTTCCACTGACTTTGCTTGTCAGATGGTTGTGAAGGGGGGAATCACATGACAAGATGACATGCAATCTACAGATGGAGGACATTATGATCAATCCTTTGCCATGGCCAGAACATTTTCCCATTAACTTGTGTTAGGTGCCCTTGATATTAACAAAGAGTAGTGGATCAATTAGAAGCTTGCAGAACATTGTAGCTCAAGGTGATGAGACACTTGATGAGATTACTACACAGCAACTTCTCTCTGGTTTCCAATTCCTTTGAACTTCTTGAGTCTGAAAGATGAAGCAACAGAAGACTTGCCTAAGGTGACAGTGGAAGAAGACAAAGAATGAATGTGACCCAGACATGCATGTCTCCATATTTGGGCTTGTGGCAATAAAATTAGTAAAAGAGTTTGGTCTTTTCCATTCTTACTGTATCTGAATTCTCATAAAGTGACTCTGTTCAAGATTAACTGCATCCTTCGGGCTCGTGTGTCATGTTTATAAGATTACTAGCTGGATATCCGTGCTCCGCTACAAAACTATGTGATCGGCTTGATAAATCGACACTTACAGCTTGAAAATTAATGAGTAGTTACGATCAGCCTCTCCTCTCCCTCAGCCTTGCCCCACAGAAGACTCCCCTATCCTATCCTCTTCTCTCTCTCAGGCTTGCCACACAGCGGCCTCTCCTCTCCTATCTCCTTCTCTCCCTCAGCCTTGCCCCACAGAAGCCTCCCTATCCTATCCCCTTCTCTCCCTCAGGCTTGCCCCACAGAAGCCTCCCTATCCTATCCCCTTCTCTCCCTCAGGCTTGCCCCACAGAGGCCTCCCTGGTTGCTGCTGTGAAAGTAAAACTGAAAGTGAGACTCCTCTCATCTGCTTGTGTTTTGCATTTGGAACAGATTTCTTTTCAGGTGGAGAGGGGAAGTAGAACTTCTTAGCATCAGAGCATGGAACAGATTTCTTTTCAGGTGGGGAGGGGGAGTAGAACTTCTTAGCATCAGAGCATGTTAATCATAATATAGGAAATACTAATGCTCTGATGGTCATTTCGAAAAATCCTTTCTTTAGTGAGCACCTAGAAGTCAAGAGGAACACATGTGGCAAATTTCAAGTTTGTAGGCTTTACGGTTCTGGAGATTTCGTGATTACGGTGTGAGTGGTTTTCACTTTTATATATATAGATTTGTTGATAAAATCACTCAGGTTGCTTGGAGATGGTTGTCATTGAAGAAGTTGCGAACCGGTAGTAAAGGTAAGTAGAACCCACCTCTGATACATACATACATACATACATGGAGATAATGAAAACATTCTGAGACCAGGAATTCATTTTTTGAGAGTCCAAAGAGGATTATACTTTTATTGTTTCTCTAGGGCTGTGGTGGTGCAATTGTTAGAATGCAGTATTGCAGGCTAATTCTGCAGACTGCCAGCAGTTCGATTTGCACCAGCTCAAGGTTGACTTCATCCTTCCATCCTTCCATCCTAAAATCCTTCCATCCTTCCATCCTAAAATAAAGACCCAGATTGTTGGGCGCAATATGCTGACTCTGTAAACTGCTTAGAGAGGGCCGTAGAGCACTGTGAAACAATATATAGTCTGTGCTATTGCTATTGTTATATGTTCCTGGTAATTCCACATTATTTTTAGATCAACAATTTTGGTAATTCCACATTCCACATTTAGGCCAGCAATCCTGGTAATTCCACGTTATTTTTAGGCCAGCAATAGATTGGAAGTACTTTTCTTAATGAACAGTAGGTTTCAAAATCTTTGTCACTTTACTGCTAACTACCTTAGTGGTCTCAAATACAAATCAGTGTGAAATAATTTAGCACCATCCAGATGTGCTGGGATTCTAATAAATTCCAGAATTCCCAAATAGGACCTGGAAGTTACCAGCTGTAGAATGCCGACCTAGATTTCCTATCTGCTCATATGTGATAGGGCTCATATTGTATGTCCCAAGACTCATCAGACGGTGAATTTGAATTGGAAATAAAAGAAGCTGCTCCAGCAGAATCTGTGGAATGTCAGCCTCAGGAGACACAAAGCCAAAAAAATCACCTGAAGCAGACACCATTTCAACAGCTGGAGCTGTCAGATGAGGATGATGTTAGGCTTCCCAACCATCACATTCAGTGAGTAGAGCAAAGAGTAGAGCAAAAAGGCTTCTTGTCAAGCAAAGGCAGTAGGATGGAGTGTGATTTAAGAGGTAGCCCTGACCTGTGATCCCCTGTTGGATTCAGCTGTTTTATCTCTAGCTCTTGCATAATATTTGTGTGGATTATGCTCATTTAATTCTGACCTCTAAACTGGATGATAGCCCTGACCTGGATCTTGGAACTTTGGACTGGAGTTTGACTATTCTATGCACTCTGGTTATAAGCAAAACCCTTCAGGCAAGCTTTTTTTCAGGGACTGTTTTGGTTTGCATTTCCTGTCTGCATTATTTCCTTGGCCTTGAGTAAATTACTAATTTCCAAAACAACTGTATGTGAGAGTATATAATTGAAACCAGAAGCAGGAGACATATTAATAAATTGCATACTCATCTAATTCTTTCTTCTTCTTCTTTTTTAGTCTTAGAATGCTTACCAGTCTATAGATAACTTATAATTTATTGAGGTTTTGGTCATTGTAGAACTCTCAGTTTAGTAACACTGTACTCCTCTGCTAATTCCCTATCTTCATTTTGCAAATGTGTGAGTGATGTAACGCTTTTTATCATTCCAAATAATTGTGTTTCTGTATTATGTATTTAAGCAGGGTTAATAAGTTAATTTCATTTTAGGAAAATGGATAATGGATGAATAAATATGAATGAATTAAATGGGTTAGTGCTATGAATTTCAATTTGTAGATAATAATGCAGCTAAATTTCTCTCACTAAATGTTTCATTTTTTAGCTCTTTTTTCATTGTTTAAGCCTTTTAGGGAAAAATGAATAAGACTATCATATAATACATATGAATAAAGGTATGCACAAAGAAACTGGATAGACAGAAAATCTTCTCCTATATTAGGAGAGAGGCTATTATAAAAGAGACTTTTCTCCTGCCTGAACATGCACTGGAAGTATGGATTTCAATTCCTCGGAATCTCTGCAAAGGCAATGCTATCAGTGCAATTTTCAGAGTTGGTTACACATTAGGAGATTATCCAGGTTTGGAAATAAGATACAATGACAACCACCAACTGGGATGATTTTAATAATAGAGAATTAAATACAGAAAAGATAAGGTCACTTATTGAAAATAAGGTTGCCAGTGATAATTATATATTGTTTCAGCACCAGTTGCTGGGAAACATTAGGAGGCTGATGCCAAAATATTTTGCTTATGGGCTCATTAGAAACTTTTGATTGGTTAGTGCAGGATCAGAAAGTTGGACGAGACTGGACCTTATTCTTGCATTTTTGATTATTCTCTTTTTAATCTTGGAAAGTAGGCAAATAAAAATGAGTACTGCAATAAATAAACATGTTAGATTGTGTATGAAAAAATTGAGCTTTTTGGAGTAGTCTCATGAACATTTATTTTGATAAAAGGAGTCCCTGCGGTTTTTATTCCACTAATTGTTGTTGACTATAGAGGTGGTACAAATCTCCATTTCAAGGGATGCTGAGTAGTGCTATGTGAAGATGTTTTCAAGGTCATGTGGCCAGCATGACCTCACGGAGCGCTGTTATCTTTCCCACCAAAAACTTATCCATTTATCTACTCGCAACGTGCTTTCAAACTGCTAAGTAGGCAGGAGCTGCTAGAGTGAGGGCAGGAACTCGCCCCATCATGCAACACTCGTGTCTCAAATTTGGGCTATTGGCTTTCAGTCAACAGGCCCAGCATCTTAACCGCTGAGCCCATTTTGATAAAAGCTCTGTAGGTATTACCCTTGAATAGGATATACGAATTGGGTTAACTGCTTGGAACCACAATAACTCAAGGAATATTTCCTCTATCATGTACCTGATTATTTTCTTTGTTCATCATCCAAAGGCTTTATCCAGCCACCCATATTATGTTAATGTGATTGGTTGCTCAAGGGAGAAGCCCTTCTCACTTACGTAGCCTTGCTTATGAAATGCCTTCCTCATAAGAAAAACCTGGTGCCTGTGTTAATGACTTTTCAGTGCTATGCAGAGCCAATCTTCTCTGAGACATTTTAATAACATTGTTTTCTGCAAGAGTGGATATTTTCTTGTTTTTTTTAAAAAATTATACTTAGTTCAAGAAAGAATACAAAATTATTTCTCAGTAACCCTGTAACCTATCCAAATATTTCTAATATTGGAAGGATTAGAAATAAAATAGTGATTAACAAATATAACGGGCAAGAAGAAGGGGAGAATCTCCTCTACCAGCCTAGCCTTAATCCTCTTACTGAGCAAGGAAACCTGTGAGAAGCTCCGGTTTACTTTCACTTGAATGTAACTGCCACCACTGTGTGAGAGGAAGCATTGCTATTGCAGAATCATAATCATAAAAAAGTTCTACTCATCTTTAAACAAGCACAAATAAAAGGACCCCCAAAACCTCCAAACTAATTGTAGGAAATGCAGGTATGTTGGTAAGAGAACTGGCACAAGCAATAATATTGAGTTGACACAAAGGCCACTGAATTTCTAATCTGTGTTGTGCTTGAGTGTTGGGAAATATGAGAAAGATTTGTATGTGTGTGTGTGTGGGGGGGAGGGACAACCAAAAAGGAAACATGGAGATTCTTCCAAACTTAGTTTTTTTATTGTTTCATTCCAAGAGACAAAACCTTGCCAAACTGTACAATCTATTTGGATATATAGTATACTCAGCCAGTGGTGGGTTGCTACGGATTCGCCTCAGATCGGGCAAACTGGTAGCGGCGGTGGCAGGAAGCTCCACCTACCTGCCTGGACGCTTCTGTGCATGCGCAGAAACATCACGCATGTGCATGAGTGCATGCACGCAAACTGGTAAAAAATTAAATTGAAACCCACTACTGTACTCAGCATATTGCTGGGAAGGGCTGTCTTCATCCTTTTTCTCTTATATATAACATCTGGACTGAGCTGCCTCTTACTCCTCTGGAATTACCCCCCTCTCTTCTGGGGATCTTCTTACTCCCCTCCCTTTTGGGGATCCACCTCTTACAATATCCCATCATAAAATGGAACGCTCGAGCTTCTGAATGCAGCTTTGCCTTCTATTGTACAAACATTGTTTTGACCAGAATTTTAGTCATGTGGCCAAAGTTTTCAATTTCCTGGTTCCAAGGACCCATTTATTTAATTGACACTACTTGTAAAACAGGGAATTGAACATAAATTTCTCTGAGAAATTTCTCCATCACTCAAAATATAAAACATGACATATTAGATCACTTGTACTTTTAGTCTAACACTTTTTTATCACAAACTAGAATATTAATTGTGTTAATTTTCCATTGCTGGGAAAAAAGAGGTAAGACATGTATTTTGGTTAATTTCTATATTTTATAACATCATAGGGCTGGAAAGGACCTTGGAGATCTTCTAGTCCAACCCCCTGCATTAGTGTTTACTACAAAGCTAAGCAATGAAAATGATTGGTTTTCAGGAAATGACTTCAGGATGTGTTTCTGCTCCATCAAGAAACACTTTTTTGTTCTGAGAAGCTGTCATAAATCACTACATACATCTATCTCACATTATGAATACTTCTTTGATTATATAAATGCTGGGGAATGTGCAGCCTCAGGCAACAGACAGGGTAATTTTAAATTATGAGATGCTCTTGCTTTAAAAAATGTCCCTAGTCCATTTGGATTTATTCCTGAAGATGAATAGATGTTACCGGAATAATTAACATTCTGGCTTTTCTTAAATCACCCTGGCAATAATCTGCTATTGTGAAGCATTAAACTTCAAGTCTATGGCTAATAATCTTCCAGCTCCTCAGCAGTTTATTATTCAATAGGAGGTTTCATTTATTATGTAGGTTTTGGGGAGGTTTTTTTATTATTATCCTTCACACATGGATAGCAAGGTCAGAGCCATACTTTCCAGGGAATAAAACACAGGCTCCATATCATAACAGGCAAATGAAAAATCCCTCCTGACAACAGAACTTAACCCACATAACAATACCTTGCAATATTTTTGGAAGTTGCTTAGTCCATACAGTAGATAATGCCACTGAGCATTCTTTGGGGATATTTCTCTTTGCACTCTTGGAGTTTGAACCCATTAAATGAATATAATTCAAAGAAAACACTCTACCAATCACAAACATTCTCATTGGCACCTTCAAAGAATATAGGTCTTTGGTAGTAATCCTCTTCTGTTTGACAGCAGTGGGTTGCTTTGATGGAAGGGTTGTTTGTTGTTTGTTGTATGATTTATGTTTATATCTTATTATTTATCACTTTGTTGCTTGTATGTATACTGAGAACCTATGCACTCAAGACAAATTCCCTGTGTGTCCAATCTATTCTATTCTATTCTATTCTATTCTATTCTATTCTATTCTATTCTATTAATAATAATAATAATAATAATAATAATAATAATAATAATAATAATAATCTGCAGTAACCAAGGCCTGGGCTTCCAGGGACTGCTGGATGTGAATTCAGAGGGCCAGGACATGCCACTGGTCTTAACCATCAGTGGGGTCTTTCCTTGCAACAGCCTGCCTTTTGATGCCCATCTAGATACCTCATGCTCATCACTTCTTCAATAAAGTCTCCCTAAGACTCCTGAGGTGACCCTCCCCTCTCAGCTTTGGTATTCCTCTCCTCTGAGGCAGAGGTCCTGCCCTTCCCTCAACATCTATTCAACCATCCACTGCAACTCAATCACCCAGTAGGGGAGAGGAGAAGCTCCAGTGACACTTCAGCATTGGCTCTTAGTGCCAGAGGGAGCTCTCCCTCATCTCTATCCCCATTCACATCCAATGTATCCCACTCCAGGTCTGGTCTGTCTCACTGGCCAACTTAGGTTAGGGTGCAAGCACACACACACATTGTCCTTGACTCTCATTCAGAGAGAGGGGTACTGGACATCCACTCCAATATTTACACCAACCACCCTTATGCTCTCACCCTAGGGGAGTCACTATTCGTATAATCTCAGGGAACCCTGACTCCCAGAGGAAGCTGTCTTGCCCCTCTCTGGCAGTTCCAGCAGCTACTTATTGGGTAGTCAATTCTGACTACCAACTTTGGTAGTCTCTGGCGTTCAGACTTTGGAGTCATTAGTGAAATCATCTAGTTTTGAACTGGTTCTCCATTCCTCCACCAGCCTTTCCCCTTTGCTATTCTGCCATCGATGCTGCCACTGCATGGCAGAATTTGGGCACTATAGCTGCATGTAAGGTATTTTCAACAATCTCATTTAATTGCAATGTTAATTTAAATAAATAACAATACTATATGGTTTGTCTTTGGCTTGTATATATAATTTTAATCGTTTGTTAAATTTAAATCAACACACATGCCAAAAAAAGCACTGCAGTCTGAGACTAGAGAGTATCACTATTTTTCCACATCGAAGAAAAGTGAGCGTACCATGTGCTGAAAAATCTCATGAGCAAACAAGAGTTTGCTGGCTCATAGACACCTGTAAATGACACTGCTTTGTAATGAATGGGCTGGCTCTATGGCATTGGGATGCTGGAGGAGTTCGGTCTTTATGAACCACGATTGATCTTACCTGTAAATATCCCAGAATTAATGTGAATTAGAATGTAATCTTCAAGTGCTACATGCAGGGTCCTGCAAATTCATTTATATTTACTTGCAATCATAGGTTTTAGCAAAATTCTTATAAAATTACAGCAATCCATATCAGTTCAATACATCCCTTCCAATATTAACAGCACCATTTTTCAACATGTGTTCCATATTTTCCTGGTGGCCATTGCAAAAAATGCAACTAATTAATTCATTTCTTGGTTTAGAAGAAATATCCTAGGACCTTTAGAAATGCACATTTTAGAATAAAATGTGTCATATGTGTATGCATTTAGATAGGATGGGTTTATAAATTCATATGCTAAAAATGCATCAACCCCTCATGTAAATACACACACTGGATTTTGTTTTTAATTGCACTTTAGTATGGAAAGTGAGCTGAAATAGATTTACAGATCAATGCATGGGAAATAAAAGGTTTTAATCACCTCGGTATTTGAGCTATTAAACAGATGGAATGTGAAAATATATCAAATCTAACGTTCAAACATGAAGCTGAATTAGAAGTCTTAGCAACAGGCAAAACCAGATTCCCAAGGCAGAGCCCAAGTATTAGCAATAAAGGTCAATCAGAAACCAAGTCCAGAGACAAATATTAATACCTCTCTAACTACTAGCATTGCTTGTCCAGAATTGAGGCCTTGTAAACTAGAGCCTTGGGTCCTAGCCAGTGGTGGGATTTAAAATTTTTTGTTACCGGTTCTGTGGGCATGGCTTGGTGGATGTGGCATGGCTTGGTGGGTGTGGCTTGGTGGGCATGGCAGGGGAAGGGGCATGGCAGGGATACTGTAAAATCTCCATTCCCACCCCACTCCAGGGGAAGGTTACTGCAAAAATCCCCATTTCCTCCCGATCAGCTGGGACTCAGGAGGCAGAGAATAGATGGGGCTGGGCCAGTCAGAGGTAGTATTTACCGGTTCTCGGAACTACTCAAAATTTCCACTACTGCTTCTCCAGAACTGGTCAGAATGTTAGATCGGCGCAGGAATGGAAGACGTGACCAGCTCGTTACATGAGTAACTTTATTGAAACAAGAACAGTAGCAAGACTGCCGGTGTGCTGCCGGAGCTCTCCTTATATTTGCTCCTGGCAGACGCACCGCCCCTTGCCAGGGATTCAAATCTCCCGCCCGATGGCTAGCAGCCAATCAGGGCGGATGTCCTTATAAGGACATAACACTCCTCCCCCCTTAGTCCGAACTGTCAATCTCGTCCACAAAAGTCACGTAATCGCGCAGGTACGTAGGACGCCTCGGCACCCTAGCTGACCTGCGCAGTCCCACTTCTTCTCTGTCTCCGGCCTGGACGGACGGGGCTCTTTCGTCTCCTGGTTCCTTCTCCGGAACCGGGCTTGGTTTGGCTGTCGAGTGAGCGGGGTCACCCCCAGCGCCTCCGGCCAGACTGCAGACCTTGGATGGCTGGTTCTGCTGGTCTTCCTCCTGGCCTGTGGATCTATTGCCTCGTCTCGATCGCTCGGTTCCAACCCGGGAAGAGCGTCTGAGTCTCGGTAAGTCCATTGCTTGCTCCTCCCTGGTTCCCCGGGCGCTGTGGTTCGGTCGCGGTCCGGCTTGCTGCCGTTCAGGTGGTGGTTCCGTTTGGTGCCCTCGGGCCCGGTCCGCCGTCTGCGGGTGGTGCTGGCTTGCGTTGTGCTGTCCGACCTCGCAGGGGTGGCGTTGGTCCCCTCAGTTGGGCTGGCGTAGGTCTCCCCCGTCTGGTTGGCGGTGGTCGACCTGGTCAGGATGTTGTTGCGGGGCTACCTCTGCGAGGCGGCGGAGTCTCCCCTGCCGGGGTGGTGTAGGTCTCCCTGACCGGGTTGTTGTCGGCTTTCCCTTCCCCCTAGTCCCTGGTCTACCGTCAGGTGGTGCCTGGGGTCCTCCTGGTTGGGTTGTTGTTTCCAGGTTGTCTTCTGTGATGGGCGGGGGTCCCTCTCGCCGGGGAGTCGTGTGCCACCCTCGCCCATGGGTAGTGGGGTGCCCGTCTTGGCTGGGTCCCGGTCTACTCGCCTGGAACTGCGGTCTCCCTGGCTGGGCTGGTGATGGCTGCCGTCACTGGTTGGGTGTGCTGCTCCTCCTCTGGGCAGGTCCCGGTCTACTTGCGGGCTGGGTTGGTGTTCCCTGGCCCTGTTCTGCCGGGTGCCCACCTGGCTGGGTTGGTGTTGCCATCCCCCGTGTGGTTGGCCCCGGTCTACCTCGCTGGACTGCCGACGTGACAGTACCTGGTAGTGGGCTGGGCTGACCTCGTCGGGATGGCGCTGTTCTGCCTCGCAGGGGTGTGGTAGGCCTACCTCGTCGGGGTGTCGTAGGCCCACCTCGCCGGGGTGTTGTAGGCCTACCTCCTCTGGGTGTGGTAGGTCTACCTCGCCGGGGTGTTGGAGGCCTACCTCGTCGGGGTGTTGGAGGCCTACCTCGTCAGGCTGGTTTTCGTGTGCCCCCCCCCACCTTTTTCGGAGTTGGTCGATGTGCCGTCTACAGACCTGTCCATCTTCCAACTCGACGGTGTAGGATTTGGGGCTGGTTGTGCTGGCAATCTTCCCCTTCAGCCACTTGGGAGAGCCGTTGAAATTCAGCGGGAAAACTGAATCTCCGTTGCTGAAGGCGCGAAGCGGGCGGCTGGCGGTTGCGGTCACTTCCGGGCTGTATTGGGGGTGCAGCCGGTCCAAGGGTGACCTCAACCTTCTGCCCATCAGCAGTTCGGCCGGGCTCTTGTGGGTGGTGGCATGTGGCGTGATGTGCTGGGTGAGGAGGAAGTTGTCTATGCGTTCTTGCCAGTCTCCCGGGCCCATCTTGGTGAGGGCTTCTTTGGTCAGTCTGACCATGCGTTCTGCTTGTCCGTTTCCGGCCGGCCTGTAAGGGGTGGACAGGGCGTGGCGGATGCCCAGTCCTGCCAGGAAGGACTCCATGGTCAGGGATGTGAGCTGGGGGCCGTTGTCCGAGACCAGCACATCCGGTAGTCCATGTGTGGCGAACAGACGGCGCAGGGCTCGGATCGTCGCTTCAGTTGTGGTAGATGCCATGGGCACCACCTCGAGCCACTTGGAGAAGGCATCTACCACGATGAGGAGGTGTCGCCCTTTCATCGGGCCCGCGAAGTCGATGTGTATCCTCGACCAGGGGTTGCTGGGGGTCTCCCACTTCGCGACTTCGGATTGCGGCGGCGCTGGCGAACTTCTTGGCACGGGTCGCATCTGGAGACCCATTGCTCAATGTCTTTGTCCATGGAGGGCCACCAGACGTAACTCCGTGCCAGGGCCTTCATGCGGACGATGCCCGGATGCCCTTTGTGCAGCGTTTCTAGCGTCCGCCGTTGCAGAGTGCTTGGAATCAGCACCCTGTCTCCCCATAGCAGACAGCCTTTTATGGTGGACAGCTCCTTCTGTTTCCTGGCGAACGGGCTGAATTTCTCCTCTGGCTTTTCCGATGGCCACCCTCTGAGGATCCAGGACTTCACTTGGCGGACTGTGGGGTCCTTTTGGGTGTGGACGGCCACATCTGCGGATGACACAGGACAGCTGGCGTCGTCATCTATATGGAGTAGATGGAGCGTGGGGGCTGGGTCTTCGACTGGGTTCCTTGACGGGCATCTGCTGAGCGCGTCGGCGTTTCCTATGGCTGTGCCTGGCTGGTGCACGAGCCTATAGGAGTAGCCGGCTAGGAAGATGGCCCATCTCGTCATCCGTGGGGACATGAAGGTCGGGGTGGGTTGGTCGCCTGCGAGGAGTCCCAGGAGTGGCTTGTGGTCGGTGACTATGGTGAAACGTCTTCCGTAGAGGTATTCATGGAAGCGCTTCACTCCAGCCACGATGGCCAGGGCTTCTTTGTCCAGCTGGCTGTAGTTACACTCCGCGCCGGACATTGTCTTAGAGAAGTAGGCAATTGGGGCTTCCGTGCCGTTGGGCAGTTCATGGCTGAGGACTGCCCCCACCCCGTATGGAGACGCATCACAAGTCAGCTTGATGGGCAGCGTCTCGCTGTATTGGATGAGGACGCTTTTGGACGTCAATAGTCCTTTGATGGCCCGGAACGCTGCTTCCTCTTTCTGGCCCCACTTCCAGGAAGCCGATTTCCCCAGCAGGCGGTGGAGCGGCTCAGCAACTGTGGCTTTCTGTTTTAAGAAAATGGCGTAGAAGTTGAGCAACCCAAGGAAAGCCTGAAGCTCCGTTTTGTTTTTTGGGCTTGGAGCTTCATGGATTGCTTCCACTTTTGATTTGGTGGGGTGGATGCCTGTGCTATCAATGAGGTAGCCCAGGAACTCGACTTCCTGTACTCCTATGATGCACTTGTCCCGCCTGACCCTCAAGCCCTTGGCCTTGAATCGCTGCAGGACAAGCCTGAGCCTTTCAAGGAGTTGAGCTCTTGAGTCACCGGAGATGAGCACATCGTCGAAGTAAGGCACCACCCCTGGAACGCCTTGGAGAAGGCGTTCCATCATGGATTGGAAGATGCCGGGGGCAGCGCTGACTCCAAATTGGAGGCGGTTACATTTGAATGCCCCCCTGTGCGTGACAATTGTTTGAGCCTCCGCCGTTTTTTCGTCTACTGGCAGTTGCTGGTAAGCCTGGGCCAGGTCCAGTTTCGCGAAGATTGATCCAGATCCCAGGGAATGCAGCAGGTGTTGCACCACTGGGACTGGGTATGTGCTCTGTGCCAACGCCTTGTTGATGGTACAATGGTAGTCGGCGCAGATGCGCACAGACCCATCATGCTTCAGTGGGGTCACAATGGGGGTCTCCCATGAAGCATGATCGATCGGTTCCAGGACGCCCTGGGCGATCAGCTTATCCAGCTGCTCGTCTACTTTGGGCCGCAGGGCAAACGGAACTCGGCGGGGCTTGAGCCTAATTGGGGTGATTCCCTTGTCCAGATTGAAAGAGATTGGCCTCCCCACAAATTTCCCCAGTTTACCATCGAAGACTTCCTTGAACTCTTCGATGAGGTTGTCGAGTTCGTCCCTGCGAATTTGGTTGATGCCTTCGATTGAAAGCCCCAGCGGCTTGAACCACTCCACTCCTAGCAGGTTCGGTCGGCTGTCCTTCACGACAGTGATGGGGAGCTTGCCTTCGAACTCTTTGTAGGTGACTCGGATATAGGCTCTTCCTAACACTCCGATGGGGTTTCCCCCAAAGTCGACGAGCTTGGAGTGTAGTGGCTTCAGCTCTCGCTTGGTGATGCTGGGATGCAGGCGCTTCAGCTGCTGCCAATCCATGATGGAGTAGACCGAGCCCGAGTCTACCTCCATGTTGCAGGGTGCTCCTTCCATGTGGATGGTCACGTGGAACTTGGTGGCATAGTCCGAAGTCGTGTGTGCGATGGTCGTCTGGTGGACCGCTCCGCTCCGGGGAAACTCGTCGTCTCTGCGTCTGGAAGGGCCAGAGGACCGTTTGGCTGACCTCTGGTAATCCTTCCGATTCTCGCGGGAACGGTGGCTGGGGGGCTCTGGGGCTGGTTCCTCGGCTCTGCAAGCTTCGGCGATGTGACCCCTTCTGTTGCAGCGTCGGCAGGTCGCATCTCTCCACTTGCAGGTTGCCCTGGCATGGTCCCCTCTGCAGCTGGCGCAGCGCTCCCCCTTGTAGCTCCATTGGGCGGTTTCCCACCTTGGGGGTCTGGATACTTTGTGGACAGTGGACTCTCCCTCCGACTCGGATCCAGCTGTGGAATCCTCTGTTGATGATTGCGCCGTGGAGCGAATCTTGTGGATTCCCTTTGCTCTGTTTACTGCGGCAGCTGCTTTCTCCGATATTTCGGATGCGGTGGCTTCCTCCACCACATCCTTGAGCACGAGTTTCTTCCTGCTCAGGAATTTCTTTTGCAGGCCTCTGTCCCTCATGCCGAAAACCACGCGGTCAGCGATGGCATTGTCCACGTGGTCGAACTCACAGCTTGCTGCGATCTGGCGTAGGGCGGCCACGAATTCCTTGATCGTCTCACCTTCCTTCTGGTCCCTTTGATGGAAGGTGAAACGGTTCGCCACCGGTGTTCCTGTGGGGCATAGTGGTCTTCCAGGATCTGCAGCAGGTCTGCCCATGGCACTTCTTTGATGTCTCGTGGTGCTACGAGATCGATTGCCATGTCGAGGACCTCGGAGCCGCAGTTGGCCAGGAAAATGCCCTTCTTCCGGTCATCATCGGCATCCCTGATGTTGTTGCCTCTCAGGTATTGCCGGAATTTCACTACGTAGGATTTCCACTTGTCCTTCCCTGGGCGGAAAGGCGCAAGGGCTGGCCGAGTGACTTCAGCGGATGCCATGCCTTTGGAAATGTCTACTGTAGTTCCCGGTGCCGGAGTCTTGGTCTTGTTGGCTTGGTGCCGCGAGGTTCGTTCTTCTCTCTAGTCCTTCATTGCCAGTGTTAGATCGGCGCAGGAATGGAAGACGTGACCAGCTCGTTACATGAGTAACTTTACTGAAACAAGAACAGTAGCAAGACTGCCGGTGTGCTGCCGGAGCTCTCCTTATATTCGCTCCCGGCAGACGCACCGCCCCTTGCTAGGGATTCAAATCTCCCGCCCGATGGCTAGCAGCCAATCAGGGCGGATGTCCTTATAAGGACATAACACAGAACCTGCTGAATACCACCTCTAGTGTGCTCATGGAATGCTCATGTTATTAGACATTAAGCTCTTCAGAAGAAAGTTCTTGAAAATAAGGCTCCATTGCTGAAAAATCTATTGCTCTGGCAATTCACTTTTCAGTTGCATGCTGGATCTTAATTTCCCAGGAGCTTTGATAGGCTATGACTTTTGTTTTTGGCACTGTTTTGTGCCAGTGCAAATCTGCTCACAAGCTTCCTAAGTAAGGTCTCTGAATGTGCCTCTAAGGCAATTGAAATAAATTTACATATTCTGCCAAACATGTGAATGTACAAAATTTCATTCATAATATTTAAGATGACAATTGTACAATTTAAAAATGCTCTTATCTTCTCTCCGGGCTGTCCTCTTGAGAGCTTAGGCCAATTAATTATTATTATTATTAAGTTTTTATTTGCTGCCCATCTTGCAATTCAAGGCAACTCTATTAATTTCTCTTCCCCATTTTTAATCTTCATAGGATGCCTGAAAATATTCCATTGAGCTTCAGGGATGCAATGGTAGAAGAAGACTATAAACAAATGAGGTAGAGAAAGCCTGACATATTTAAAAGAATGTTTAAATTTGTTTTATTTATCAGTTTGTATAGTGTTCCAATCCCTGAGATAGTTCTAGGCTTGAGAAGGTTACAGTTGAGAATTAGGGGCATGAAATACCTAATATTTAATTCTTGATACACCAAGTATTTCTTTCCTGAAAAGAGCTTCTTCCCTAAATTCTGTTTCTCTAACCCAGAATTACAATGGGGTACTTTGGTAGTCAGTCAGTCAGCATAGAACTGGCAGGGACCTTGGAGGTCTTCTAGTCCAACCCCCTGCTCAAACAGGAAACCCTATACAATTTGAGTCAAGTGGCTGTCCACTGCCACTCACCACTCACCACTGTCCAGTCTCTTCTTAAAAATCTCCAGAGATGAAGCACACAGAACTTCTGAAGGCAAACTGTTCCACTGGTTAATTGTTCTCACCATTAGGAAATTTCTCCTTAGTTCCAGATTGCTTCTCTCCTTGATTAGTTTCCATCCATTATTTCTTGTCTTGTCTTCTGGTGCTTTGGAAAATAAGTTCTCCCTCTTCTTTGTGGCAGCCCATCGAATACTGGAATACTGCTGTTGTGTCACTCCTAGTCGTTTTCTCTAGACTAGCCATATTCAGTTCCTGCTCTGTTGTCAGTATATTTTTTTTAATATATATATATATATATATTGCCAATATATGACCCCAGTTGAATCCTAGGAGCCAGCACAACATTTCTCATAATGGGAATGGGACAACTTGCCACAGCCAACTTGCTGTGGCCAATTCATCATGGCCAATTTGCTACAGGACAACTCGCCACGACCAACTCGTTATGACACAACTTGCTGGTGGACAATTTAACAATTCTACTTAATTATTTAAAATACATAAAAATTATTTTAAGTTTTGCCATATACATTTCATTCTGTCTTTCCTATTGCATCCTTTCTTTAATGATTCTATTCCACCATTTTTTTGGTATCAGTGTAACTCTTGTCCCGCAGTGAGTTGTCCTGTGGGAAGATGGACATGGCAAGTTGGCTGTGGCAAGTTGGCCATGGCAAGTTGGCTCTGGCAAGCTGGCCATGGCAAGTTAGCCATGGTGAGTTGGCCATGGTGAGTTGTCATAGACCCTCTCATAATAGCCCCAGTTTCATTCTGGAAAGATAGTCAACAAAAAGTGCCCTGCGGGAGCTTAAAAGAAGTATCTCTTCCCAAAGCACCAAAGCTTAATACAAATATTGTATTGAGAAGGCTTATGACTGTCTCTCACCTAGACATATGCACTGGAGGAGTTACTGCATGCTAGCCTCTGCCTAATGAGGAAAGGATAAGATTGGACACATGCAGATGAGACTTTGGGAAGCCTCTTTACTGTATGCTCTAATTTCTTTTCTAGGAAAACTAACAGCCTCTGCGCTGAGATGATAGAACAACATGTGTCATTAAAATAATTGTAAAAAGCGACAGGTCTTTGCATGTGTTGCATTTGGATCTATTTCTTCTAAATCAATCTGCATTAAACATGAATATATTGCTTGTACAAAATGTAATATCTGAATACTTTTAAGCTTCAAGTAATTAAGAAAAAAGCCAGATGGTACTATAACTCATCAGCATATTTCAGTTGTGTTTGTTGGCATTGCCCCAGGATTCAATTACATTGGCAAGCAGTAATATAGTTTATCAAAGATTATGTAGATTATGACCTCTCTATGGATCCAGTAAATGTTCTCTTATGCAGCTGTAAACCGAAAGTCGAGAACTATGAAGTTCCTTTTTTGCAATTTAAAAAAAGGGGATTTTTAAAAAAGAAAAGAAAAAAAAATCCTGTTTCATAAAATACAGGAAAGATAAAAGAGCAATGAATAAAAAATATAAAAAGCAAAACATGTTCAGAAAAAAACATATCATTGTAATGAGAGTTTTCCTTAATTCTTTATATACACTTCACAACATCTTAAGAGCATTGGGGACATACTAGAATGGATTTTGAAAAGGGAAGCAAAATGATCTAAAGTACTGGATATGTACACATATATTTATATATAGTGTTATTGTATCTAGATAGATACAGATATATAAGAAAGATAATAGGAAGGAAGGAAGGAAGGAAGGAAGGAAGGAAGGAAGGAAGGAAGGAAGGAAGGAAGGAAGGAAGGAAGGAACTCTTTTTTTTGCAAACTAAAGGTGGCATACTTTGGAACTCCATTCCACTCCACTCCCAGTTTTTTCCAAAGCTTTAGAGCATGATAATACACTGTCTTCCTATTCAGAGAAATTAGAGTCCTTGTCCCACAGTCACCCAGTGAGCTCTACAGTTGAATGATGCCCATGTTCAGCATTCTGATCACTATACCCTTTGGCTGCACCAAACAGGACATGAAAACATCTTTCAAAAACCTGAACAGCACAAAAATTTGTTCACTATTGCTTTAGAGGGAAGAATCGATTGGCTTACTTGCAGAAACACTAGTTCTCTCTTAAGCCATAGAAGAGACTTTTTCATAGTAAGAGGGGTTTGACAATGTAAGCAAATTACTTAGAATGTCCCAAAGGTGCTTTTTCAGGAGGCAACTGGACTTTCTTGTTCTACTTTTGAAGATGTTTTGCTTCTCATCCCAGAAGCTTCTTCAGCTCTGACTGGAAGAACGGGAATGGAAGGATTTATATTCCTGCAGACAGCTGGTCATTTGCATTCTTTTAGAGAGTCATTGAGGCCACTTGGAGGTTTGTCTGTATCCTCAGGGTCACCTGAATAGTACAAATAAAGCCTCGGTGGTGCAGCGGACTAAAGTGCTGTTAAGTGCTAGCACTTAGCTGCCAGCTGCCTGCAATTAGTGCAAGTTCGAATCTCACCAGGCTCAGGGTTGACTCAGCCTTCCATCCTTTCAAGGTAGATAAATTAAGGACCCGGATTGTGTGGGCAATAAGCCAACTTCGTATAGAACAACACCGCTTGTGGGGGGGCGAAAGCCCTAATAAGCAGGTATATACAAAAAAGTATGCAGGCTATTGCTATAATGCATTGTAATTGCATTATTGGACTAATAAATAATAAATAAATGTGTGTACAGCCTTCTTGGCTGCAAGAGCCTTCTGCAGAACTTCTCATAAGAATTTCTGGCTTCTGTTGGCTTGTAAAAAGGAAACCTTTTCATCCAGCTGTAGCTTGTAACAGTGATCTTGTTACGATATTTTTCAGGATCAGACTCAATAAGTAGAATAAGAATTAGATATTCAAATGAAGCACTGTTTATTTACAGAAGGCATTCTATAATCACTGAATATTCACAGATAGAAGCCCAGAAGGAAAGCATACAGCTCCTTATATATACAAGGGGTGGAGCTAGATATAGGAGTGGTTAAGTATGAATATATTAAGTAGTGAAGAATAAATTAACTCCTGATATCCTGGTCATGTACTATTTACATAATAAAGAATAAGGCATTTACTTGTGACAAATCCCCCTCTAAATGCCGATTCGATATATTACAACAATTACATTCAGATTCAGAACAATATAAAACTTGTAACTTAGAAGTCAAGTATTTATGCTGCTTAGAAGGCAAAGGCTTTGTCAATATGTCAGCTGTTTGCTCTGATGTTTCGCAATGAACTGCTTTAATAAATCCATCCTGAGATAACTGCCTCACATGTTTGAATTTTATATCTATATGTCTGGACCTTTGTCCAATAGCATCAGATCTAGATATTTCAATAGCAGCCTTGTTATCTTCGTGTAAGATAAATGGTAATGAAGGTTTCTTCCAAGTGTTTGACAATAAATCATTAAACCATACGAGGTTATTTGAGGCTTTAGACAAACAGACATATTCTGCCTCAGTCATTGATGTGGCTACTAAGTCTTGTTTACCAGTATACCAGTAAACTGGACAATTGTTAAGAAAAAATATATAACCAGATGTGCTTTTTCTACATGTGGTGTCGCCAGCCCAATCTGCGTCGGCGTAACATGTGAGGATGGGCTCTTTGTCACTATTGGGTTCCAATAATAAACAAAAATCTAAGCTATTTTTCAAATATCTTAATATTCTTTTGACAGCTTCCCAATGATATACTAGTGGTTTGCTGACGTGTCTAGACAATAAGTTGAGAGGCAAAGCGATATCGGGTCTGGTCCAATTGGAGATATATAGAAGGGAACCGATGACTGATCTGTAAAGAGTATTATCTTTGAATTCAGGGGATGACTCATCTGTGTTCCTCAGGAAATCAGTTTGCATGGGAGTATCACAGGGTTTAGCATTGTTTAAGTTACATTTGTTCAGGAGTTCTATAATCTTATCTCTTTGAGAAAGTTTGAATCCCTTTTTTGTTTTGCTAATTTGAACTCCAAGATACTTATTTACCTTACCTAATGATTTCAAAGAGAAATGTTCATTTAGTTTTGTTACAAATGTTTCTCTCTTCTCTTTGTGTTTACCTATATACAAAATATCATCCACATAAATTAACACGAATTCTAAAGAGTCATCCTCTTTTTTAACAAAGAAACAGTTATCAGTAGTAGGCATTAAAATTCATAATTTTGAGCACTTTTACTAAACATTCATACCATCTTTTGCCAGATTGTTTCAGCCCATATAAACTTTTATGTAGTAACCACGTTTCATTTTTGTTTGTATATTGACTGTGAGGCGCTCTTACATATATCTCTTTATCTAATTTTGCATGTAGATATGCAGTCTGTATGTCATATTGGAATACATCAAGGTTAAGTGCTGATGCTATGACCAGTGCAGTTTTAACACTCTCAGTCCTTACAGTGGGAGAGTATGTATCCGTGTAATCCTCGGGATATTTTTGTGCATAACCTTGAGCAACTAGTCTAGCTTTGTATAAGGTGTTGCCTCCTTCTAAGTTTTTGATTTTATATATCCACCTAGTACCAATAACAGTTTTATCTTTAGGTGCATGTGTAGGTGTGAATACATTTAATTTCTGCAAACTATCCATCTCTTTAGTCATGGCTGATTCCCACTTTTCCTTTTCTTCGGGGGAAAGTTTTAGCACTTCCTCATATGTGTTTGGTGTTGATGTTTCTCCATCCATATACATTATATAATCTTTGTATTTGTTTGGTATTTGGTTTCTGTTATTCCTGATTGTCCTTTTTGGTCTACTATCATTGTCATGTAAATACCTAGCTTCCTTTTTTGTTAATGAATCTGTCTTTATTTTGTATTGACTGTTTGTCCATGTTTTGTTTCTGTTTTTATGTATGTTGTGATTGTATTCTTCTCCAGTTCTTTCCTCTTGGTGTTTAGTGTTTGTATACTTGTTTGGGAAAATTTCATTAAGATGTATTTTAGACCAGTTGGCCTGTTCATGGAATACAGCCGTTCTGGAAACTATAAATCTGTTATTATTATCGATAAATCAGTACCCTTTTGTGCCTGTTTCGTAACCCATGAACCTGAGTCTCCTAGATAAGTTCTCATCTTTATGTCTTAATTGCTTAAGGTATGTGTACGTCTGCAGTGACTCCAAATATGTGCATATGAGCTATTTTGGGTTTCCTATTATACATCATTTCATATGGTGTCTTGTTAACAATGCTGGACCAAGTTCTATTTTGTGTATAATTGGAATATTGTAAAGCTTATGACCAGAATTGTTTTCCTAAGCCAGCGTCTTCTAATGTGCATCTAATCATGGTTTGTAATGTTGAGTTCTTTCTCTCTACCACTCCATTTTGGAATGCAGAGAAAGGGCTAGACGTGTAATGTAACATCCCTTTGTCTTTAAGCCATTGGGAGAATTCTTTTGACATGAATTCACATCCCCTATCTGTCATAATTTGTTTTATTCTAATATTATGTTGTGTTTCTATACGTTTGTAAAACTCCTTAAATTTCTGAAAAGTTTCATCTTTGTGCTTTAGTGTATAGACAAAGCCATAACGACTATAGTCATCCACAATGGTTAGGAAATAACGTTTCCTATATGTGATTGATGGTGTTAATGGACCAACTAGGTCCATGTGTACCAAATCAAAAATTTTGTTGGTTGATCTTGTTGATTTTTTGGGTTTGGGGCTAGTTTTGAGTTTTGTAGATTTACATACTGAGCATTCTAAATAGTTTTTACAATTTTTTATTTTAACACTTTCAGCATGTTCAGTCATCTTTTGAACTACAGGAAAACTGGCATGTCCTAATTTCCTATGTAAGACATGAGCACACTCATCATGAATTGGTTTACCAATATTAGGTATATTGTTGTTGTGTGTGTCTTTGTGATTGTGAATAATCTCATGTTCCTCATTGTTACTATTACTACTATTTTCGTTGTCTATGTTATTGTTACCTTCCATGTTGGAATCAATGTTGTGTAACCATTTTTCTTTTGTCATTAGATAAGGTAGACCTCCTTTAATAATCACAGTACCTATGTCTGTTCTGTTTTTCTCTAATGTTGCTTTTCCTTTTGAGAACACAATATTTATGCCAGAATCTCTGCTTAGTTTTATTGCACTAAGTATGTTATGAGGTATTTCAGGTATTAACAATACCCCCTCTATTTTTCCTAGACCAGGTAAGGTTATATTTCCCCTACCTATGACTTGAACCTTTTCTTGATTAGCTACCTTAATTACGAATTTATCTTCTACAAATGAAGATAGTATATTTTTATTATTTGTAGTGTGGTTGGTTGCTCCAGAATCAATAAGCCAATCATTGTCCTCTGTCTGTTGTATGTTAGTGTTGTCATGTTTGTTTAACCCATTCAGTGAACCAGATTTTCTATCTTTTGAGTTATCCCTGCCCCCTCTATGTTCCCTATAGATGGGTGGACTTCTATATCTATGTCTATCAATTGATGACTGTCTGTTTTGATACCTATTTCTGTAGTCAGGATTTTTTCTATTTCTGAGGAGTTTTGGACAGTCTCTCCTATTATGTTCTTTGGATCCACAGTTGTGGCATCCTATTGGTTCATGATATCTTTCTTGAAAAACTACCCTCTTATATTGTTTATGTTCCATGTGATTGTTACAACGACTTCTCCTTGAATTATCTTCAGATATTAGCTTGTTAGATAGACTTTCTATGGATAAATATCCTAAATTGATTGTGTCTAAATGAGATATATAGTTATCCCACGATGGGTCTAGTGAGTTAATGATAACACTCTTCATTGTTTGATCTGAAATTATTTCCCCCCTTAAATGCAGTTCTGCTCTAATTTTGTTTAAAGATATTAAATGTTCACTTATGGTAACCCCTGGCTTTATCCTAGCTGAGAAGAAATCTTTAGACATTCTTGTTGTAGTGGCTACACTTTCACTGTGAAACAATTTAAACATGCATTGAATAATTTCTGATACAGTTAGATTTTGCTTAATACTGTGGTACATGGCAGGAGATATACTGGAAATTAATAAGAAAAATGCCCTATGGTGCAGACAGTCTAATTTTAGAGTCCAAGGTCTTTTTGGGGGATTAGTGATAAAAAATAATAAGTTTTCTTTTAGAAAGACAACCTGGAGCTGCTGACACCATTCTTGCAAATTAATGCCATCTATTCTCAGTTTTGGGAAATCATTGGGTAAATTCCCAATATTGTTGGATCCATTACTTACAACTGGAGGTAGTCCGTGGTCTTGCAAATGTTGAAAGTTACAAAATGGCGTGGGTATGCTTGCGACGATTCTGAATGGTTCTCTCTGTTCTTCATGTCCTTCGAAGTTGTCTGTGTAGTCTTGCACATGCACGTTGTTCATTTCGCTCCTGAAGCCGTCGTGAGAGGTTCTCGCTGCCGCAGCTCCCTCATATCACTCTTCTTCTGAGGAATCGGTCTCCGGCTCGATCTTGGGAGTCCTGGTGATAGCAGGCGCTCGCTTTCTTTGGTTGAGAACACTGGTCCCTGGGATCTTCTGTGGCGTGGGGTGGTATCTGCAGGGCTCTCTGGGTTCAGGCATCGGCGCTTTCGTCGTTTGAATAGAAGTGAGTGGATTCTGAGATGTTTGTTTGCTTGCTTGCCTTTTCGTTGATTCTTTAGTGATTTTCAATTTTGGTCCAAAAGCAGCAAAGAGCGTTTTCATTGCTGATTTTACTTGCATATCTATCGAAGTCTCTTCAATCTCTGTGTCTGATTCTTCTGAGGTGTAAATTTTCTCTTTTTCATTTCTTGCATCGAGTAAGGCTTTTCGCGCCAGGTATTTTGAATCTAGCTTTCTGATTGGCTCTGCTTCGCTCATCTTAGGGGTCCGTTGAAACCAAGATGGCTGCCATTCGAAATTTTGCACGGGACTGTTAGTTTTCTTTTTCACTGTATTTTTATTTTCAGGCCGATCGCTCACCGTTTTTGAGTCTTTAGATTTATTCATAACGATGTGCTTCTCTTTCGCTGCTCCGTTGTTTTTTAATATTTCTTGGAGGTTCTCGATGAGATTTTCATCGTTCTTTTGGCTTTTTAAGAGTTTTAGTATCTCTGACCTGAGTTCGTTGTTTTCTATTTCGTTTTCTTCTTGGTCATCAGTCTCATCCATTGTTTCTTCATTGTCAGTAGTGCAGTCTTCAGATTCTCTCGATATTGTATTCGTGGACTCATCGATTATTTCTTGATCTGCTTCCATTTCTTTGCTGTATGCCCTGGTGTTGGGTCTTTCTCTTTTATTTCTGGAGTTTTCTCTCTCAGACATATTTAAAGTTTTATTGAGTCAATTTAACCATCCTCTGCTACCAAATTGTTATGATATTTTTCAGGATCAGACTCAATAAGTAGAATAAGAATTAGATATTCAAATAAAGCACTGTTTATTTACAGAAGGCATTCTATATTCACTGAATATTCACAGATAGAAACCCAGAAGGAAAGCATACAGCTCCTTATATATACAAGGGGTGGAGCTAGATATAGGAGTGGTTAAGTATGAATATATTAAGTAGTGAAGAATAAATTAACTCCTGATATCCTGGTCATATACTATTTACATAATAAAGAATAAGGCATTTACTTGTGACAGATCTAGCTTGCATTTCTTAAACCCGTGGAAGAGCAGCCTGCGTAGAACAATTGCAGGCATCTGTGCTCTCTTCTTCCCCTCCCATTTGAACCTTTTGCCCAGTGGTGAAATCCAAATTTTTTTACTACCGATTCTGTGGGCCTGGCTTGGTGGGCGTGGTGTGGCTTGGTGGACATGGCAGGGGAAGGATACTGCAAAATCTCCATTCCCATCCCACTCCGGGGCCAGCCAGAAGTGGTATTTGCCAATTCTCCGAATTACTCAAAATTTCCACTACCGGTTCTTCGAACTGCTCAAAATTTCCGCTACTGGTTCTCCAGAATCTGTCAGAACTTGCTGGATTTCACCCCTGCTTTTGCCCCTTGTCATCATAGCAGAGTTACCAATAAAGGTTTAAACAGGTATGAGGAGAGATGTGCTTTTTGGAAGCTCTGCAGCCACTAGCAAACAGAGAAAATCAGCCGAATAAAGGAAGGTACCTTTCCTTCAAAGGGTGGATGGTCGAGAGGTAAAAAAAGTATAGAGGCAAAGCAAAGTAAAGTACAATGTGGAAAGGTACAAGTACTCTACATACTCTACATTAACAGAAAAAAAAATAAGCAGAAGAAATCCCAGAGAAGGAGAGAAATGAAAGACAATATAGGAATTGTAAGAACAAAACATTGCTAGTAATAATAGAATGTAGCAAAGTAATAATAAAGAGAAAATGCTGTAATTATACCATAGAATTGTACTATAGTTTACTATAGTAATATATAATACTGTATATTATACTAACCAAACAGTTGTGTAATAGAGTATATTAATAGTATTGGTAATAGTAATTAACATAGTAATATAGAAATAATAGCAATATGTTAGAGACAATAGAAAGCATTCACATATTGCATTGATTCGTAAGTTTCACATTTCACTTTTATATCTTGGGGTTTGTTTGTTTTTTAGAATACAGCTTCTCTTCAACTCTTATAGTGAGAAATGAAGAAGAAGAAGAAAAGACATATAGCAGACATACAGACTGACTACAAGTACATTGGCATCCCACAGTATCATGGGAACCACAATGAGGAGGCAAGAAAGACAGCAAGAGTCACAAAAGGATAAAGAAGAAGAGCCAAGATTAATACCATCAATATGCATGCCCTGCCCATAACAGATACCCTACCAATATAATGAGCTGGTGAGAGGAGGACACAAAGGCTGCCAGTGTGAAGACCCGGAAGCTCCTCACAATGGAGGTTTCCATCACAAATTCAACACCCAGAGACAGTACATCAGGCAGAAAAAGGATGGTGGTATCTGGCGAGTGTCAAAGCTACTGTTCTGGAGAAAACTCACAGCACACAGGAATATATCAATAAAATAGCATCTAAAGATGAACCTCTGAGAAAATGCCTGAGGCAGCAAGAGATGTCAGAATTTGTTGCAGAAATTCAAATCCAGAAAACACACACAGGTAACCGATGCAGCAGGATTCATTAACTTCTTTATATATACAATATAACACATGAAATGTGCAATACCAATGACTGATTCTTCCAACGTGGTGGTAAGGAGAGATTGGTTTCGGTTTCAATTCAGCAGACAGACAAGAGCAGACTTGTTTAGTTCTCAGATCTCAGAGCTTAATACAGAGAGAACCTCCTCTATACAGGGCAGTTAAGCTAAGCCTAAGCCACGCCCAGGCTCCAAGCTGTTTCAGCTCCCAAACAGCCCTCATTGGCTGACTTAGTTGCTATGCCTATACATTGGCTGACCTTGTTACCATGTCCTATTCCAGCCAGTCCCCAATGGCTGACCTGTCGCCATGTTTATCCCAGTTCATGAATATTCTGACAGGAGACATGGGAGGAAGATCAAGCAGAGGAAGTACCATGGCAAGACAAGATTCTGCATCTACCATTAACAGATAGCTAAGGTAGCTGACATTGAAAAATCCTGTCAGTGGCTGCAATGGAAACCACTGAGACACTGATCATAGCAGCACAAGAACGAGCTTTAATCACCAGATCCATAGAAGCAAGGGTCTACCGCACTAGTCAGGACCCAAGACGAAGACTGTGCAAAGAGGCCTCGGAGTCAGTCTGACACACAATGACAATTTGTAAGATGCAGGTAGAAACAGCATATACTGAATAACACAACCAAGTAGCGGAGTAATGTACAAGAACACCTGCACAGTTATATGGTTAGACCCTCCCAAATCCAGATCCTGTAGAGCTTCCAGATCCAGGCCAATCAACCAAACATTGTGATAATAAACAAGACTAAAACACATCATTGTTGATAGATTTAGCAGTGCCAAGTGAAAGCAACTTCAGGAAAGAGTCTTACAAGCTGGAGAAGTACCAGGACCTGCAGGAAGAACTAGAGAAGACATAGAAAGTAAAGGCAAAGTGATCCCAGTGATGATAGCAGCATGTAAGCCTGTGACTCCTAACTGGAAGAATGACTCTAAAAATGGAACAGCTTCAGAGCTTTCTGTCTAGAAGGTAGAGCAGAAAAGCTATGATTCTATGCAGAATCTCAGACTCCCAGGCCTTTGGTAGAGGATCCTACATTAAGGGAAATCAACCCAAAGAAATGAGAAGGGATTATACACCCATGTACCTACATTATATTGTGCCAATTGCAAAGCATTTAAATTGTGGCTTCCAGATCAAGACAAGCATCATAATACAGACTAAAACCATCATTATCGAAGGATACAGGGAGCACACTATTTGGTAACTTCCCAAAGATTATCTCATGCAAATTGTACACCTGCCTGAAATTCATGAGACTGAACAGCAAATGGTTAGAATATTTATCCATGTAAAGTCCTTTATAAAAAGGTTGTAACTTGAGTTTAAAAATTGGAGCTGAAAGAAACAGAACAGCTTACCACTGGGGTGGGGTGGGAAGAATGATAATTGAAGAAGCCTTCCCACAGGGAACAAATAATTAAAATGCTAATAGACCTAACTAGACTCAGGGATGGTTGTTCAAACATCTTCCCAGGGTAGGTAGACATGATAACAAGTGTATTGTGTTTTTATTCCTTCACATGAAATTTTATTTGAAGTATTTTGAACATTCTTTTAAGAATAAAAACTGTTTTAATATGATGTAAATGTTATATTTTTAAGAAGATGTTGGATAACCATTTGTCTGAAGTGCTGTAGGGTTTCCTGCCTGGACAAGGGGTTGGACCTCCAAGATCCCTTCCAACTCTATTATTCTATTCTATTCTATTCTATTCTATTCTATTCTATTCTATTCTATTCTATTCTATTCTATTCTATTCTATTCTATTCTATTCTAATATATATATATATATAAATTTATATTTTGCTGATAAAGAAATATCCCTTTATTTCTTTATCAGCAAAATATAAATTTGGTATAAAATGGTTTGTCATGAATGTGACTGCTTGAGGGCTCCTGGATTGGAGCTGAAAGGCGAAAGGGAGCAGAATGCCCCCTCCCACATGTTGGAGTAGACCAAGTGTCTCGATAGAAAAACATTATATATATACATATATATATACATATACATATACATATACATATATATATACACACACACACACACACACACACACACACACACACACACACACACATATATATATATATATATATATATATATATATATATATATATATATGTAGGTCTTTGGTTATTCGGGTCTTCTCCCACGTAAAATTGGAAGTGTCTTGGCAACGTTTCGACGAAGTCTCATTCGTCATCTTCAGGCTGGTGTTCTTGGCTTCGTGCTTCCAGGAGCACGAAGCCGAGAACACCAGCCTGAAGATGACGAATGAGAGTTCGTCGAAACGTTGCCAAGACACTTCCAATTTTACGTGGGAGAAGACCCGAAAAACCAAAGACCTACATACAAACACCCGCGAAAACCTGAGAAAACATATATATATATAATTAATTAATTAATATTAATATAGGATATTAATGCTAAAATCCATATTGGGGCACTAGGTGCCATGTGTTAGGTCAACTCAAGAAGGTGTAATAAATGTACCAACTTTTGAATTCAGATTCCCCCCTCCCCCAATATCCTTTGGGATGACTGGACGCAGCCTGAAAACACATCAGATTTGGTAGCCTACATGTACACTGTTCAGCTTCTAGTGACTAAGGCCAACAGAATGAAAAAGCTTGTTTCATTCATCTTGATTTTTCTGACCATTCCTTTTTAACAAGAATCTGGTGGCATAAAAAGCCGCAAAAAGGGCTTTGGGATTTTTTTTTAGAATGCTGCAGTGGAAGGCTGAGAGGAGTCTTTGCTTACAGAACTGACTGAAGTTCTTCAAAGCTTCTTGGCTTCCACAAATATTGTAGGATTAGATTAGTATATACTAAAGTTCCAAAGCCTGAGTCCATCTCATGAGATTTTCTAGGTTGGCTCACTTTGATGAAAAGGAAAGATGACGTCCATTGAAGCAATAGACTGAAGCCATTTAAATCTGCCCTGTTCCACTAAGGTAAATCAAATCAAGTTCTATCCATTTGAACTGCTTTATAAAAATGACTATTACGACACATAGATCTGTTAATTACAAATAATGTTCAACCAAGCCTGCAGATATGGTTTAAACACCAACTTGGTGGAGGGTACTTAGATGTTACAGTTTTGTTCTTAGATTATTCTGAGTTCATCTATGCAGAAATAAATTTTTCATTCTTCCTTTATAAAGAAACATTCTAACAATTTCTCAAGCGCAGGACTTCCATTTAGCAA
Organism: Arizona elegans; assembly: GCA_022577455.1. Lineage (NCBI taxonomy): Eukaryota > Metazoa > Chordata > Lepidosauria > Squamata > Colubridae > Arizona > Arizona elegans. The sequence goes on along the minus strand of JAKOOJ010000001.1, from coordinate 20,355,425 downwards.
CGACAACAGCACTGAAGTGAAATAAGTAGTGAGTGGCATTTCCTTATAATATCTTTCCCAGGAACTGAATCTTCTTCATAGCATTATTCCTGCCCTACCGCAGGGTCTGCTTGTCAGCAAAGCTGTCTCCACTTGGTTCAATCCAGGGCATCTTCAGGGATGATGCCCATGCATTTCATGTCCTCCTTGATGTGATCCATCCACCATTTCTTGGGTCTGCAAAGGGGTCTCTGGTCATCAGGGTCCAGCTACATGACTGTCCTTGCCACTGTCCTTGCCACTGAGTTTTTTTTACCACATATAATGTGTCCATACCATCTAAGTCTTCCTTCCCACAGTTTTGCTATGATTGGTGCGATTCCCAGTCGACATTGGATGTCGTTGTTCATTGGTCGAATTGCATTAGTCCAAGGCACCATTAGAGGCACCATTTCTCAGGACTGAATGGGAATGTTAAAAGCAGGGGTGGGTTCCACTTACCTTTACTACTGGTTCGCAGCGGGATCGCACTCACTCACTTCACTCTCTCACGCGCGCACGCTCTTCTGCACATGTGCAGATCACCAATCATGATGTCGTGCCGGGTGGGCGGAGCCTCCCACCGGTTTTACTACTGGTTGTATAGAACCGGACAGAACCTGGAGCAAGCCACCACTGGTTAAAAGGCTGCCAGCTACTACAAAAAAATATTCTGCACTATAAGGTGTTTCCTCAGTGGCACAGTGGTTAGAGTACAATACTGTAGGCTACTTCTGCTGCCTGCTACTTGCTGCCTGCCGGCTGCCTGCAATTTGGCAGTTCAAATCTCACCAGGCTCAAGGTTGACTCAGCCTTCCATCCTTCCAAGGTGGGTAAAATGAGGACCCAGATTGTTGGGAGCAATATGTAAAACCGCTTTGAGAGGGCTGTAAAGCACCGTGAAGCGCTATATAAGCCTAAGTGCTATTGCTATTGCTTATACATTAAGCCATGGTGGCACAGTGACAGAATGCAATATTTCAGGCTAATTCTGGCAACTGCCAGCATTTGGATTCTGACCAGCTCAAGACTGCCTTCCATTTTTCTGAAGTCAGTAAAACAAGGACCCAGATTGTTGGGAGCTCTATAAACCGCTTACAGTGGGCTGTAAAGTGCTATGAAGTGGTATATAAGTCTAAATGCTATTGCTATTGCTATTTCCTCCATTACCATATAAGACTGAATTTTTTTTAAAAAAAAAGCCTTCTAAATTCCATTTTGAGAGAATTTTAAAGCAAATTCTGTCATTTGTCTGCCTGACAATCTGGGAATCCTAGTTAATTTTGTTCTATTTCATATTAAGTACCTCAGATTAACCCACACAAGTCACTCTCATACTGAATAGCATTTGGGATCTCTGCTTAGCTGGATTTCTATAGCCATATAGTCTCCAAAAAGTGTCTTTAGTCTTTATCAGCAAGCTTCCATAATAAACTGCTCCCTTAGCTTAGTAAGCAGAATATCACATTATGTACATATCCAATTTCTCTTTTCATAATTATGGATTTATTAGTCATAATTAATTTTATCTATTATGAACAGTTTATGAGGTGTGTAGCGGCCTCTGCTGGTACAAACTCTAAAGTCAGGAAAAATTAAACCATGAACACATTTGATCCTTTGACTCTCCTGCTCTCTTCTGCTGTCATCCCAGTTAACTCAAAATATTTTTTTGATGATCAGTCCCTTTTAATTCTTCCACATGCACAAGTAAACTATATAAACTAATAACTCACGAAAAAGATTGGTGTTTCTTTCTTTAAATTGTACCTGACATTCTATGCAGCTTAACAGGTGCAAACAAAGAAACTAAAGCGGCATCACATTTATAGTTTAAATTTTCACATTGAATTAACTAAAGATATATTTGGGAAGTTATAAATCTGTATCAGATGATGTAACATACGTTTTCATTTACTTAATCTTTATCATGAAAGTAATAAAGAAGAAAAAAATAAATATTTTTGGTGATTTTTTTCCCAATGAGGAATGGGGGAAAAGATTAACTGAGCAGCATAGAGCATGTGGTCTTCCAAATTATGTTTGATCTCAGTAGTTAATAATTGATCTCAGATGAGATTAATATTTGGAGGATCACAAATTCCCAACCTTTACAACTGAACCAAAGACAGGAAAAAGGAAGTCTGTACTTGGGTCTTCTGAAGCTTAGCTTGATTCATTCCTTATTTGTTTGTTGATGTAGGAGAAGATAAGGCTGAGACAGAGGGAGGGGTCAAGTGCGAAATCAGTCTTGAGTTCCTTTGTACCCACAAGAGATCTAAGTCTGGCCCACCTTGAATTCCATTGACTCTGATCTATCGCCACACCCGCGAAAACTTAAGAAGACATATATACATATACATACATACATACATACATACATACATACATACATACATATATATATATATATATATATATTTAAGAGGGCTTTTTCTTGGAAATGTAGGTGGGGATGGAATGGGCATGGAGTTTTCCAATTGCATGGATATGCTTCAAGTATACCCTCCATGGACATGTGCACAACTCAAAAGCATGTTTAAAACTATAGAACTAATCCAGGGAGATATTTAGAATAATGGGCAGCTTTAATTGGTGCCATTTCAATTCACTCTTTCCCAGGGTAGAGTAGAGAAGAGTAGAGTAGAGTAGAGTAGAGTAGAGTAGAGTAGAGTAGAGTAGAATAGAATAGAATAGAATAGAATAGAATAGAATAGAATAGAATAGAATAGAATAGAATAGAATAGAATAGAAATCTAGAAGGGACCTTGGAGGTCTTATAGTCCAGCCCCCTGCTCAAGCAGGAGAACCTATACAATCAATGACTGTCAGGTGTCTTCTTAAAAACCTACAGTGATGGAGCACTTTTTGGAGTAAAGATGCTTTACTCGCATCTTTCCAACCTGTGTCAGATTTCAGTTCCCATGATCATCTATGGTTTTCCTTCTCTTTACATGCAGGATCAGCTGGATCATGATTACCCATTTAGATTAAGCATAGGTAATACATCTTAATTACTGGGTTCTGCACACAAGACCAGTTTGCATCCATTTCTCTATTCATCCTGGAGAAGAAATGGAAAGAGGCGTTCTTTAAAGTGCTCCATGGCATAGGACCTGGGTATTTGCAGAACCGACTTCTGCTACCAATAGCCTCCCACCGACCAGTACGCTCCCACAGAGAGGGACTCTTCAGGGTGCCATGAGTCAAGCAATGTTGGCTGGCGACCCCCAGGGGGAGGGCCTTCTCTTTGGCAGCTCCTGCCCTCTGGAACAATTTGCCCCCGGAGATACGAAGGATATCGGATCTCCGGGTCTTTCGCTGTGCTCTAAAAACTTTTCTTTTCCATCAAGCAGGGCTGGCGTGAAACCCCCCCCCCCTTTCTCTAGCTTTTTTAGTTTTTTAAATTGTCAATGGGTTTTAGTTTGAATGTTTTAAATTTTGGGGCCAAAGTCATGAAATTCTTTTTAAAAATTTTAAATTTTGTATTGGTATGTGTTTTAGTTTTGGCTGTGCACCGCCCTGAGTCCACTAGGAGAAGGGCGGTATACAAATTGAAATAAATAAATAAATAAATAAATAACTTTATAGATAACTCCACAATGAATACTGTATGCCAAAGTACAACATAGTTTTCACAATGGTTTGATTATGTCTCCAAGATTAAAAGAACTCATTATTTGAATGTGTGATCTGGTTATCAAAGCATATTCCCTTTTCCCCTTTTAATTGGGATTAAAGTTGACAGTGTGACATAAAGCTGAAGGCAAAGATTACGGATTAGTGTAATAGCAGGTGGCCTCCTATGCATTATCAAAAATGATATGTGTGGTCAAAAACCAGTACAGTAACTTGCATTAACACTGTTGCATGTATCTGCTTATATATGCATAATAGAAATATAATACATCTATCCAAATAGGTAAAACAGAAATTGGATACTGTACTCACTTAGTCTCTTGTCCCAGGGCTGTTGATGATCATCTTGGAATATTGCATTCACACACTTGGAATACTGAATTCACACTTGGAATATTGTATTCAGTTTTGATCACGGCGATGTAAAAAAGATGTTGAGACTCTAGAAAGAGTGCAGAGAAGAGCAACAAAGATGATTAGGGGACTGAAGGATAAAACTTATGAAAAATGGTTGCAGGAACTGGGTATGTCTAGTTTGATGAAGACAAGGACTAGGGGAGACATGATAGCAGTGTTCCAATATCTTAGGGGTTGCCATAAAGAAGAAGGAGTCAAACTATTCTTCAAAGCACCTGAGGGTAGAACAAGAAGCAATGGGTGGAAACTAATCAAGGAGAGAAGCAATTTAGAACTAAGGAAAAATTTCCTGACAGTTAGAACAATTAATAAGTGGAACAACTTGCCTGCAGAAGTTGTGAATGCCCCAACACTGGAAAATTTTAAGAAGATGTTGGATAACCATTTGTCTGAAGTGGTGTAGGGTTTCCTGCCTGGGCAAGGGATTGGACTAGAAGACCTCCAAGGTCCCTTCCAACTCTGTTATTGTATTCTATTCTATCTCCCTTTCTGAAAGTTCCCTTTTTAATGTGGACAAATATTATGTGCCTTCAAACTGTTGTCAAAGCCCTTCAAACAGGGCAGTGTTTCTCATGGTTGCTAATTTTAAGATGTATGGATTTCAACTCCCACAATTTCTCCGCTATCTATCTGGGGAAGTCTACACATTTTAAAATTGAAGAACACTGAAATAAGTGCTACCTGACTTTCTGATTTCTGAATTGGCCCAATGGTTATACAACTCACTCAGTGGTGGGCTTCAAAAATTTTTACTACCGGTTCTGTGGGTGTGGCTTGGTGGGCGTGGCATGGCTTGGTGGATATGGCTTGGTGGGCGTGGCAGGGGAAGGATACTGCAAAATCCCCATTTCCTCCTGATCAGCTGGGACTTGGGAAGCAGACAATAGATGGGGATGGGACCAGTCAGAATTTTTACTACCGTTTCTCCAAACTACTCAAAATTTCCGCTACTAGTTCTCCAAAACTGGTCAGAACCTGCTGAAATCCACCTCTGAACTCACTCCTGTAATGGAATGTGCACTCTTATGGTATGGAAAGTGGCTAATGGGGGGGTTAGGGTCTTTAGTGTGGCAAAGATGGGTGCCATCAGAGAACCACAGCCATGACCTCTGCTTAGTTGGTAATATTAGGAAATAAAATATTTCCTATTCAGGTAATATTAAGAAATAAAATATTTCCTCATCAATATTCAGACACCTTATTCAGTGAAATTTAGACAGCCGAACATTATTTCAGGGCTATTAATTTTTTCTACAATCCTTGTTCCTACCTGGAAAGAAAATCATTAATCACCTCAGGCACCTGGAAAAACAGGTTCCTTTTCTCTGTTTATTTTCTTTCCTGACAATCTTTTGTTAGTCTCTTTTCTTCCATTTTGTTAGATGAGCACATCTGCAATACTTGTGCTTTGAGAGCGCTGAATGAATGTAGCAATTCTTTAGATCTTATGAATCATATTTTTTTTAAAAAAAGTGATCTGATATTGCTGTTAAATTTTCTGCAACTGTGGCATTTTGAGGATCTTTTAAGTATTATAATTCAGAAGGTAGATGTGTCCATGGGTTTGTGTCCATGCACATATGTGCATTGCAAGCAATACTCCAGTCGTTTCTGTTTTTGTTCGTAGTCACATAGAGAAAAGTGTCCCCATAGAAACGACTGGAGATGTATAACTTTGAAATAATTACTTTACAAGTCTGCACAATAATTTTAACATTAAAAATGCCAATAGTGAGAAAAATAAAATGAATTAAACAGATGTGTAGGGAGTTGTAGATACTCTGTTTTACAGTTAAGACTCTTAATCTTATTGATTTTCATTAATGAAGCACTTCCATTGTCCCTCTAGCTCCATGAATGTAAATAGAATTCTCTGCAAACAAGGTTAAGTTAAAATGGAAGCTTCTTAGTAAAAAATGTCATCAGTCACCAAATCTTTTTTAAAAAATTACAAACATGTTTGGGCTTTCTCTTCCTTCTCTGTTCCTTGCAATGTAGGGCATGTTTAATATGCTCTTCCACCAGTATTTATGTTTCAACATCCTCTCTTTTCTTACATGGAGAGGAAGCTTCTCACCTGTTATGTATTGATACATTTCAGCGGGAGTTTCAAACCTGCCTAAGTTACTGATTGGCTGACAGCCCCTCCGGGATTGTATATAAGGAGGGCTGCAGCCTCAGAGTTTTTGCTGAAGTCTCACTGTATATTAAAGAGCTGTTGTCACTTGCTTGCTTGTGCCTCTCATTATTCCCGAACCACTACATTGGTGACGAAGGTGGGATTGAGGCCACAAGAAGCGAACCAGTGAGACCACGAGCTTTAGCTAGGCGACGAGGCGAACTACAGGAGGCATACCGAACATGTCTGCCTACGTTCCGCCCAAGCCTTTTGATCTGGCCCGTGAAAAATGGGTCTCGTACCTAACGAGGTTTGAGTGCTCGCTTGAAGCCAGCGACATGCAGGGACTCTCCGCTAACCGAAAGAGAGCCCTCTTTCTAAGCCACTGCGGATCGGATGTGTTCGAGATGGCGGAGTCACTTTGTGAGCCAACACCGGTCCAGACTGTTTCCTGGGACACCCTGATGGCAACTCTTCGGGCTCACTACGCTCCCGTGCCCTCCAAGTTCGTGCAACGATACCAACTCAGACAGCGCGTGCAATGAGAGGGAGAACCGGTCAGCACTTAGATGGCAAGCCTGTGTAAAGCCGCAACACATTGCGACTATAGAGACTTGGACGATGCGCTGCTTGAGCAGCTAATCTGTGGCGTTTGAGATATAAGACTGCAAAGGCGACTACTCGCTAAGCCTGATCTAACGCTTGCTGGAGCCCTAGAGGAGGCCAGGGCTCATGAAGCCTCCACAAAAGCCGCAGAAACGCTGCAGCGCCCGCTGACCAGCAAGGACAACCCCAAGTCTACACCAGTGCATAGGGAAGACGCCGGATCCAGCTCGGAGTCCGAGTCTGATGAGGACGTTTTCCGCACCGAGCACCAAAGAAAAGACACAGGCAGCCCCCGGCGTACTTGCCCCAGCTGTGGCGGGAATCACGATAGATTGTCCTGCAAATACAGAGAGGCTATTTGCAGGCTCTGCGAGAAAAAAGGGCACTTGGCGCGAGTCTGTAGAGCCATACTGCCCAGAAAACACCAACCACGTGAGCGCCGCAGCCAACCAGAATCAACGCGCCAGAAGCACCCAATGAGAGAAGGCGGCGCTAGAAAACGGCGCGAATTTGAACCGCGAGATGGCCGCAGCATACACATCGACCAGGCCAGCACGGCAATTGAAGACAAGGTCAGCACGGTGGTCGAGATCAACGGCAAACCATGCACAATGGAGATTGACACCGGATCAGCTCTCTCCATAATGTCGTGGGCGACCCTGAAGACCATCCTGCCGTCATTCCGGAAGGACCAGCTATCCAAACAGAGACTGCGTATCCTAGACTACCAGAGGAACCGGGTCCCCCTCGAAGGAGTAGGTACATTCCGAATCACCTATGGAGACTTCGAACAAGACCTGCCACTAACAATCTTCATAAAGCAGCTGCCCAGCCTTCTGGGCATGGGATGGTTCCGAGCCCTTGGCATGGGTTTTACCGGCGTCCACCAAATGTCCGAGCCGTCACTGAAGGACAGCCTCCTGACCGAGTTCCAGGACGTCTTCGGGGACACGTTGGGCAAGTATGTGGGGACCCCTATTTCCCTAAATTTAGACCCCAACGTAGCCCAAATAAGACTTAAAGCCAGATGGGTGCCTTTCGCATTGAAACTGAAGATCGATGCAGAACTGGACAAATTAATTAAACAAGGGGGTGTTGGTCCCCGTTGACCATGCAAAATGGGAGACTCCCATAGTGACCCCAGTTAAATCTGATGGCTCAATCAGAATTTGCGCCAACTACAAGTGCACGATCAACAAGGCTTTGCAGCCGAGCGCCTATCCGGTGCCGATCGTGCATCATCTACTACACTCCCTGGGGCCAGGAAAATTTTTTGCCAAATTAGACCTAGCACAGGCCTATCAACAATTACCCATTGACGACGCCACGGCAGAGGTGCAAACAATTGTGGCTCACAGGGGTGCATTCAAATGCACCAGGCTCCAGTTTTGGGTGAGCATCGCACCTGGCCTATTTCAAAGCACCATGGAGCGCCTCTTGCAAGGACTCCCGGGGTGGTGCCCTATTTTGACGACGTTTTAATCAGTGCCCAGGATGAACGTCAACTAGGGGACAGAGTGAGGAACGTCCTAACCAGATTTAGGGAAGCGGGACTTATACTTAAAAAGAACAAGTGCATGTTCGCTGTCCCCTCTGTCGACTTTTTGGGGTACAGGGTGGATGGCACAGGCATCCATCTCACTGAAAGCAAGGTTAGAGCTATCAAGAGCGCACCTGCCCCCAAATCCAAATCGGAGCTCCAAGCCTTCCTTGGACTGCTCAACTTTTACTTGATGTTTCTAAAAAACAAGGCTACCGTCGCAGATCCCCTGCACAAACTGTTAGGGAAGAATGTTCCGTGGGTTTGGGGCAAAGCAGAGGCAGCCGCATTTGAGGCTGTAAAGAAATTTTTATCTGAGGACAGCTTCCTCATTGAATACAACACAGCGCTACCGCTTGTATTGGTTTGTGACGCCTCCCCCTTCGGAGTTGGTGCCGTCCTAGGCCATAGACTGCCAAACGGCCTAGAGGCGCCCATTGCGTTTTACTCTCACACTCTGTCCAGCGCAGAGCGCAACTATAGTCAATTGGACAGAGAGGCTCTGGCTGCCATTGTGGGGGTTAAAAAATTCCATGAATATCTCTATGGCCGTCAATTCGAACTTGTGACAGACCACCGGCCCTTGCTGGGACTTTTGGCCGGTGACAAGCCCACCCCCACTGCCCTATCCCCACGTTTGACCAGGTGGGCCATCTTCCTGTCGGCCTATTCGTACCAGCTCGTCCATCGACCCGGACGGACTTTGGGCCATGCGGACGCCCTTAGCCGCTGCCCCCTTCCCGAACTGCTTGTCAACCCCATGCCAGAAGCCCCCGTCCTATTGATCGACGCTATGACTTTGGGACCTATTCCCTCTTGCAAGGTGGCTAAAGTCTCTACTAGGGACCCTGTAATTCGCACTGTGATGGGGTAGGTCCTTAAAGGGTGGCCAGTCAAGGTGGACAGTGGGGAATACCAGGGTTATGTTAACAAACGTAATGAATTGTTTATGCAAGGGGGTTGTTTGTTGTGGGGTGATAGGGTGGTGGTACCAACAAAACTGAGAACAAGGGTCTTGGAGTTACTGCACGAGGGGCACCCAGGAATTGTTCGGATGAAAAGCTTAGCCCGCAGTTACGTTTGGTGGCCCAACATGGACCGATTCATCTCCGAGTGGGTGGGGAAGTGCAGGCCCTGCCAGGAATCTCACCCCGATCCCCCGATAGCGCCTATCCGAGAGTGGGAGAAACCAAAGGGGCCATGGGGGAGGATCCACATTGATTTTGCTGGGCCCTTCCACGGGCAAACATTTTTAATCGTAGTCGATGCCTTTTCAAAATGGCTTGAAATCATACTCATGTCTTCAACCACAGCCAAAGCAGTCATTAAGGCTCTTCGGAAACTATTTGCCACCCACGGCCTACCGAATACTCTTGTGTCTGACAACAGGCCTCAATTTACAGCGACACTGTTTGAGGGCTACCTGGCCGGACTGGGCATCCGCCATGCCCTGTCGGCCCCTTTCCATCCGGCTTCTAATGGCCTTGCTGAACGTTTCGTAAGACCGGCCAAAGAAGCATTGTCCAGGCTAGACGATGGGGACTGGCAGGCCAGGATAGACCAATTTTTAGCAGTCCAGCATGCCACACCATGCACGGCCACAGGGAGAAACCCAGCCAAACTCCTCATGGGCAGGAAGCTTCGGTGCGTGTTAGACAGGCTTCACCCTAACTACTCACATGAGAACTTTAAGGGAGAGACCACCGGACTAAGGCAATTCCAGGTTGGGTCCCCGGTATTCGCTCGCAATTATGCTAGTGGACCTCTATGGGTTGCAGGAACCATAGTGGGCATAACGGGCCCAAAATCTTACACGGTAGATGTAGGGGTAGACAGAATCTGGAAACACCACATAGACCAATTAAGGAAGAGAATAGTCAGCGAGGCAAATATCAATTTAGAAATCTCCGAACCTAACTACAACAACTTTCCCAAAACAGCTAACTCAAGCCCGGGTTTGAGGGAATACTTAGCTGACAAGCCCTGGTTCCAGCGCTGCCCCAGCGAGCTGCCACTCCCAGCCGGGGATAACCACGCCCCGGACAAAATCCAGGTAGTTCCATTGGCGGAGCTGGGAGAGACAGAAAGTCCCTCTGACCAGCTCGACACCCCACCAAACACTGCGCAGGTCGACTAGAATGAGAACTCGCCCAGGTCACCTGCGAGATTTTGTGTGTACTTGTGTAAATATTTGAATGTTAGTGCCTTCTGGGAAGGGAGGGGTGTTATGTATTGATACATTTCAGCGGGAGTTTCAAACCTGCCTAAGTTACTGATTGGCTGACAGCCCCTCCGGGATTGTATATAAGGAGGGCTGCAGCCTCAGAGTTTTTGCTGAAGTCTCACTGTATATTAAAGAGCTGTTGTCACTTGCTTGCTTGTGCCTCTCGTTATTCCCGAACTACATCACCCATCTCCCAAATGGCAGAAAATGATGTAGTAAGAATTGTGTGCTTGTCACCAAGTAGCTCATTATGCTCAGTTGCTCACCTATTATTGTCTGCCTCTTAGGACCTCCTTGGAAGACCTTTAAAGGAGGGCATATATTAAAATAGTGAATATATAATGCTCATGGTTGAAAACACTAGTGCCGGGCTTCCTCTGCAATCCCACTAGCACTGAGTCAGACATGCAAAGTGGCATACATTTGCATTTTATCGCTAATCAAGACGTATCCCAAGATGCACAACATTTGGGCTTAAGTATTTTTGCTCAGCTTTCCAGCCCTCACCTGCCTCGATAGAGAATGAATTGTGACATTGACATAGAGTCGATTTATTCATGAAAATAAATTAACAACCCCCAAGTCCTAATTTATTTATTAGAAGTCTGCAGTTGCTCAATAGGTTCGATGGTGGAGCTAATTTATTCCTTTAACTTCTGAAGCTGCCTTCTTAACAAGAAATCCCATTTGTTGCCATTGAACTAATACAGAAGGCTGATAAATATGCAGAATGTACAGTTATCTTGTTCACCGGCAAATGAATCTGGCAAAATATACTGGAATTATTCTTTTTCTTTGACACCATATATTTAAGCGTGGATGCATGTGGGTTGCCCCCGATTCGGACCGGTTTTATAGAACTGGTAGTAAAACTGGCAGGGAGACACCGCCCACTTACCCTGGCATCATCAGAAGCGATCTGCACATGCGCATGCACAAGGCGTGTGCACGAGCGAAGCAAGCGTGTGCGCGCGTGATCCCATTGCGAACTGGTAGTAAACGTAAGTAGAACCCACCCCTGATGTGAGCATATGTATACACCAGGGGTGGGTTCTACTTACCTTTACTACCGGTTCGCAATGGGATTGTGTGCGCTCACTTCACTCGCGCACTCACCTTGATGGCATCAGGATCAGTGGGCAGAGCCTCCCGCTGTCCGAACCGAGGGCAACCCACCACTGGTATACACATACATGCACACAAACCAACACCGACACCCACGTGCACCACATTCTCCATTTATTTTGCTTGTTCTAAAAGACCTCAGTGATAGTAATATATTCATATATTTGTTGATACATTGCATCTATGTGCGAGCAGCTCAAGTCAATCTCAGCTTGCAGAAATCAATAGCTGTGAGTATGTAGCAACTATGAGTAGTATTGTAATCAATACAATTATTCTTGAAGTTGCACTTTGCAATTGTTCTACTATTTGACAGGATGATGAGCTCTGGGCAGAGATAATTTCTAGTCCTGCACATTCCATCCTGAATATTATTATTGTTATGGTATTATGATCATTGTTGTCCTCATAATTATCCCTATTTCTACTCTTAATGGTACATTCACTTATGCAACATGAAAATGCCAAACAAAAAAAGAGAGAGACTCAATTAATTTACTTCAGCCTATCTCTCTCCAATGCTGGGAAAGATGAAAGAAAAAAAGAAGAGGATGACCCCAATAAGCTGGATGGTCTCAGTTACAGTGGTGATGAGTGAACCATTAGAAGATTTAGAAGAACAGATTAAAGATAGATGGTCATGGAGAAAAGCTTTCTATCTTGTTGCTAGGAGTTGAAAATGACTTGATGACACATAATCAACCATGCCCTTTAAATGTTTCATTTTTAAGATGAAATTTTCATTTTCATTTCTGTTTAAAAACCAGAAATGTTAAACAAGGATTGAGCTGAATTTTCCCATGTCAAATATGTAGCAATTAATATAACTTTATTCCACTTATCCATCATATTCCTTCCTTGGAGAAAGCCTTATTTCATAGTAAGGGCTCTTGGGCTCTGTGCATGTATGCAAGCATATAAGCAATTTTGCATGTCTGGCTCTCTAGCTACAGTATAGTCTCAACAAAGACTTTAATGAAGCTGGAAGACATGGCCTTGATAATTAAGTAAATTTCTATGGCTCTTAGCTAAAGCATCTCCATACAATTGTATACTAATCATTGCTCTCTCTCTCTTTCTCCCCACTACCAGTAGGTGTTTCCTAGATTACCCTTTGTCAGTGCTCTATCTGTCTGCAACCTTAAAACAGAATATACAGACAATACATTCCTCATTGATTAAGGGGTTGGGAAGGAATTCATTTGAAAATGAAGCCGTATTTATCCCTTTACCTTGAAATAAGCAGCAACTTCCCTCTACCCATCTAGCAACAGAACTCACCACATGGCACCTGGGAAGATTACATCAGCCAGTAAGGCTCAAAACCAAGCCTGGGAGACAGACAGCCTACAAAGTTAGCTAAGACCCCTGCCCCCTGGGAATCTGACAACCAATCAAAATACAAGCTCAAATCCAAAACCCAACAGAGGGCATAAAACCAAGGCACTCTCAGCATCTAGGCCCTTCTGCTCAGGAACTCAAGCCATATGATCCTGTTCATCAATAAACCTTCTTTCCAAGCAACTTCCATGAATCCAGTGTCTTTTTCCCCATTGGAACTGAACCCAGAAGTACATTTCTTCCACCACTAGGGCTGACTGGGCCAAAAATATCTAGATGGTCTTGTGACCGAGGTGGGATGAGAACTCACAATCTCTCCATTTTTAGCTGGTGCCTTTAACCACTACAGTATGCCAAGTTGGTTCTCAATAGTGAACTGCAAACATATTTTACAAATTTGATCTTGGCAAGGGTATGAACTCTAGGTCATATAGCTATGACCTAGAGTTCAACAGTTCATATTCCAGTTCTTGTTCCACAAGACTAGGAACACATTATGAATATATGAGAATCTGTATTACAATCCACATCTATAATTTTAATGAGTTTTTTTTCCAAACAAGGTGATTAAAGCACATTTCAAAAACTCACTAGAGAGAGTCTAAAGGGGATAACAGAGGAAATATTGGAAAGTGAACAAGAGTGGAAAAGAGAAGGAAATAAATGTCAGGTGAGATATTGAAATTGATTGTGTCATAGTTCTAAAGGTCAGCATTGAAAGAGACTTTAAAGTATGCCTATTGTATTTAAATAACAATGTCTTTGAAATCAACAAGTTCCCAAAATAAATGAAAAGGTGATGTGTTTATTTCTGATAGCCAGTGTCCATAGTAAAATGACCTAGAAAAAATGTACAGCAGGGGTGAAATTCAGCCAGTTCTATCCAGATTGTGCAATCCGGTAGGGCCAACTGCGCAAAGCCTTGCCCACCCACGCAGACGTCATGACTTCCTTTTTTGCAATGATTTTCAGCCTCTGTACATGCACAGAAGGCTTTGCGTATGCATGGACAATGGCGCAGGCAAGCGAAGCGTGCACATGCAAAGCACACACACATTTGTGAATCGGTAGGGAAGGTAAGTGAATTTCACCCCGATGTACAGTGAATGAAAAGATGAAAAGAATCCTATTAATTTATACCAGTGCAACACCAAGTTTATAGGCAAAGTACAAAAACAACAGCCATTGTATTGATCCTTTAGAAATACATATTCAAAGTTCACTAAAGGATCAGCTGATCTATGGATGGACTTATTCATGAATATACACAGGATATAAAAAAGTTATGGGAAAAGCCAAAGGTGCCTTTTCAGGAGGCAACTGGACTTTCTTGATTTTTCTTTTGAAGACATTTTGCTTCTCATCCAAGAAGCTTCTTCAGCTCTGACAGGATAGTGGGGAATGAAAAAGCTTCTTGGATGAGAAGCGAAACATCTTCAAAAGAAAAAACAAGAAAGCCCAGTTGCCTCCTGAAAAAGCACCTTTGGGACAACCATGACTTGGATGACTGAGAATCTCTACAGACTATAGGAAAAACCTAATGATGGATAAGCCCATCCACAGATAAACCAAATTCATCTCCCTCCCTCCCCCTCCCTCCTTTGGAGTGTGTGTATGTGTGTGTGTGTGTGTGTGTGTGATTTTGGCACCTAAAATTTTCATCTTATTTGTGAATAAATATGGTAGAAAGCTTCTTGGAGGATAAGGCTATTTATAATTTTTATATAATGTTGATATATTGCCTCTAATAATGGAGGCAGTTATCTAGCATATTATGGCGATAATGAATTGCTCTTATAACTTCCTTGCGTACTTCTCATTGACATCTGCTTGTTACTATAGGAACAAAATGCTGGCCTTGGTCAGATCCAGCAGGGCTCTTCCTATATGGATTTAAGAATAAGATACCAATTCTTGGCACTGTGGGATCGTTCAGTTCGGTAAAGTCCTAACATGCATCTTAAAAAGAGGGTAAAACTGGTGAGCAGGAGTTTGTGTGTTTGTGTGTGTTTTCCAATTAGTCCTGGCTCCTGGCAATTACCTAGACAAGTCCTTGTAGTTTTCTTGCATCCAACAGTAACATTCTCCTTGAGAAAGACTTGTGCCTACCCCTAGAGATTCCCAATTCAGTTAAAAGGCTGGTGGATTTTGGCAAACATGGAGGCCCATCTTTCCATTGTTATGTAGATGTCTGTATTTTTAAAAGAGGCAATACTACTATACTAAGCAAACTTAAATAAAGCCATTTTCGTAAAAGTATTTGGTTTTACAGTATTAGAAACCAATTGTTCACACAATTTGAAAAAAGAAAAAGAAAACTTAACAATTGCAAACAATGCCCATGATTGTATATACAGGAAGTCCTTGATTTTTGACCACAATTGAGACCAACATTTCTGTTGCTAAACAAAACAGTTGTTAAATGAGTTTTGCCCCATTTACAACTTTTCTTGCCACAGTTGTGCAGTTCACACACTGCAGTTGTGAAGTTAGTCACACGGTTGTTAATTGAATATGAGTTCCCCCTTGACTTGGCCTGTCAGAAAGTGAAGATTGCAAAAAGTGATCACATGACCCTGAGACACTGCAACTGTCATAAATGTGAGACGGTTGCCAAGCATCTGAATTTTGATCACATGACCATGGGGAAGCTGCAACGGTCATAAATGTGAAAAATGACCATAAGTCATTTTTTTCAGTGCCATCGTAACTTTGAATGGACACTAAACAAACTGTTGTAAGTCGAGGACTACCTGTATTTAAATAGGCTATCACAAAAGCCTGGAGCTTTTTTTTTCTTTGTTAAGTGCAGAGAAGGTAGACTATATTTTTTAGAAACAATACAGCCTCATATCCGAGGAAGATAATATATCTAAGTTATGCATATTTATATTCCAACCTCTATAAATTATGGATCTGTGTGGGGTGGATACAAATTTCCAGACCATCACTTCAAAGCTTCTGCTTGAATTGCACAGTTTTGCTTTCTCTACCTTTACAGAAATTTCCCCAACTTTTGTATCTTGTATAACAAGGGTCTTTTGAGAAGAAGCTTAACGTAGAATTCTAGTCATGCCGGCTTTGCTATTTTTGAGCATGTAGCTTTTGAGAAGTCTTCCTTCTTTCATTTTTCACATGCAGCATCAATTTTATATTGTTTTGTGCTTTGAAAAGGATGTAAAGGTTACTTACCTTTACATATTTCTTCTCACCTAAGAACATTTTACTCTAAAGTGCGCTGTTCTGCAATATAGCCACTTTATAATAGCTCCCCCATATAGGGCTCTTTAAAAGGTCTCATCTATTAGAACATCTATATTTTCCTCCTGAAGTTTGTGATATATGGTGGCCCTTCACATCAAATGAGACATACAAATTCTAATCTAATTTGTAGGCTTTTTGTGTGTTAAAGTTTGTGGCCTGTAACTGTTTCATACAGTTAAACAATTATCTCTCTTTTGTATCACCCATCAGTCAAATTAATGATACAGTTCCACCTTATAAATCTGGTATAAAAGACTTCTGCATTTCAAATGTTACAGTGTTTTTTCTTGTGGTTTCCTATCATTTAATTTGTTAAACTGTTCCTTGCTACTAATCCATAAATATTTTTTTTACAAACAGATGCAATAATTATAATTATACTTCCATTCCATTCCATCACTTTCATCTCTACCATAGGTCTAACCTTTATCAAAATTATTGCATGCACAATAGTCTGTTTCATAAAAAAAATGTTTTCCATATAATAGGAAAACATAAGAGAAGTAAGGATTGCCACTTCTATACTGTAAATGAAAAGTTACAAAAAGAAGTATGCTAAAAATCACAAAACCCACAAAAAATTAATTTCCTTGACCATGATTAAGATACAAAGAATGCTAATCACATGTTTTAATCCCAAATCTAGTTTTTACATCATACAATAAAACTGACAACTGTGGAAAGGACAAAAATCATACATTTATATTACTAAACATTTAGAGTGTCCTATTTCTGAACGAGCAAAACCTTCTGTTCCAATCTGTTGACAATTATATGTTTAATATCTATAGTCTTAACTTCTATACAAACCAAAATTATAATATTTTAGGAATTGCAATAGCAATAGCACTTTGTTGTTCAAGGTGCTGTTAGCTCTATAATTTGATTTTAATAATATTAAGTACTCAACTCTTGCTGTTGGAAGTGATTATCCTAGAACATTCAAAAGTTTTCTTGGTTAAAGGCGAAAGATTTATACGATCTGAAGAGAAACCAGAGTAAGGAAAGAGCCAGGAACTCAGGTAAATGCCTGCTTTCTCCACATGCGTTGTTTCTCACCTTCTCACTTCTCACCATCCATTTGGCCCTTTTCTAGTTGGATAAGGATAAACCTTTTGGGAAAGTTGCAAAATAAACTTAACAAAACAAAAGTGTTTCAGTATCACAGATTTTCAAAATCAATCCACGAACAGGAAAAATAATTCCAAAGGGATATCATAAAAACAAATTTGAAACCATTGGAGAAACTGTTTGGAAATATTCCCTAGGTCCGTGATGGCAAACCTATGGCACACGTACCATACAATTTGCTGGCTGGAGAATTTTGGGAGTTGAAGTCCACAAGTCTTAAAGCTGCCAAGTTTGAAGACCTCTGGTCAAGATGAAGGTAGAAAGTAGTTTTTTTTCTCTTCTTTTCTCTTTCTATTTTTCCTTTCTTTTTTCTTTCTTGAACCTTTTATGGTCTCTTTACATTTTTCTCTTTAGTTTGTATTATCTTTTATTATTATAGGTAAACAATTAATAAAACTCTTTTTGTTTTAAAGGAACATTTCATCTCAAAAATGCTTCCTGCAGAATTTAAATTTCCAACATCTTTGATACTGTGATCCCCTCCAGGCATATTGAACATCCTCTCAGCCAATATGACCATTATACCAGCTCTGTGGGACAGGCTGTGCAAGATTTATGCTTCTAGACAAGCCAATTAGCCAGTGATGCTTCAGAGAGTCTTTTCTAACTTGATAGGTGATAATTGTGATAAGCATTTGTCATCAGGAAAATTTGAGTCACTCATTTAAATCACAGTCCTGTAATCATGGAATACATTTTGCCAGACTCTAATTCATCAAAGAGGCATTAAAGTTCCTGACACAGCTTTAGATAGTGTAATACATGTTCTGTTACGATTATAACAATTATTCTTCATACTTCAAAAAAAAAAAAACTATACATGGAATTTTGTTTTTATGATATGGGCTTTACTTGGCTTCAGAGGAAGTAATGGTCTCACTTTTGAAAGTGTTGTATATAAAATCCATCTAAATAGTGTAATTTATGGCCTTCCAGATGTTATTGGGCTGTAATTCCCATTACGAGCAATTCTTGCTGCCAGTCTGAATGTGTTGTGTCTGTTTTGTTAAGACCAGTGGTAGGATTCAAATAATTTAACAACCGGTTCTCTGCTCTAATGATTTCTTCCAACAACCAGTTCACCAAACTGCTCAGAAAGTTAACAACCGGTTCTCCCAAAGTGATGTGAACTGGCTGAATCCCACCACTGGTTAAGACCCATAAGTCCCAGACAGGCCCAGCTGTTACTCAGATGCTATAGGAGGTTATTGATATTTATGATTATTCATTTCTTCAGCTGTGCTGAGCTGTGTTTCACTTGGAACAGTGAAGATCCCAGGTAAATTTAGATGTTGATTGTTCCCAAACTAATTAACTCATTGAAATCCCTGTCTTTTCTCCATAGGGTAAGGATGTGAACCTACACAATAAGTGTAAGGAGCCATGGAGATGACTTTGGCAGAACCATCCAGAGGTTATTAAGACAGGTGCAGAAAGAAGGAGGAAGGAATCCAAGTAACTCCCCAATAACTCCCTGGTATATAAGAAGGACTATACTTATAGTCTGTTCTTTTCTTTTATGTACACTGAGAGCATATGCACCAAGACAAATTCCTTGTGTGTCCAATCACATTTGGCCAATAAAAAAATCTATTCTATTCTATTCTATTCTATTCTATTCTATTCTATTCTATTCTATTCTATTCTATTCTATTCTATTCTATTCTATTCAAGAGTCTCTTATTATATCCTATAAGAATAAAATAACATTCCTGGAATCCCTGCGGTGTCTGTTTCTTTACCTTGGTTACCTCAAAGGAATGGACACTGTTAGTTCTTTGGTCCAATCCAAAAGGGATCTTCTCTTGTGATAACAATTGTGATAATAACAAAATATCAGTTATGTTATGAAGTTTAACACCAATAGATAGAAAAGCTGAACTACAAGTAATAATTTTTTCTTTCTTTCTTTCTTTTATTAGATTTATATACCGCCCTACTCCCGAAGGACTCAGGGCGGTGAACAGGCACAAAAAATTCTATTCTATTCTATTCTATTCTATTCTATTCTATTCTATTCTATTCTATTCTATTCTATTCTATTCTATTCTATTTTGGAATTCTGTTCTACTTCATAGGACTGACAATGAGTCAATTGCACAAGTCTTTTTGGAAGCACTGGAACAGGAATGTGAGAAGATGTGATGATTACATAGTCACAACTCCGCCTTCATTCACAAAAAGAAAAGAAAAAAGAAACTAGCTGTTTCTTCCCCTTGGTACACATACCTCCATGACCTATTTACTTGTCTGTCTGAAATAAAAACAACCAGGCCCTTTGTAAAACTAGAATAAGCTGGCTGGGTGAGAACAGAGAAGACAGAACATGACTTTTGAAGCTTAGTTCAATGTTTGCAGGGAGGTCAGGAGGAGGAAAGGAAGATCTTTTGGAACAGTGAAAGACCATCCTTAGGAAGGGTTGAGATGATGAGATAAAGCCAAGGACTAACAAAGATGAGGAGAACGTTGGAAATGCTCCTAAAGAAATCTGTGGGTGCTTGAAACCATAGCAGGAAAATAACTCATTAACAGAGGACACAAGTGGATGTTGGCTCTTACTCATCCTTGACTCACTGCAGAGGCAACATGTCCCCATTTTCCTGTATCACTTTTAAAGAGATGTTTCCCATATTCTGCCAATAAGAACTTGCTGTTTGGACATATGTTCTCTCTTAATGAGTTGCAATGCAATAGCATCTTGTTGCAATATAAAGTGAGGGTCAGTTACTTGTCCTGCTTCATTTGGCTATCAGAAACTTCATTGGTTCCTAGTCCTTGGGGCCAAAGGAACACAAGAGCCATCTGTCCTACTGTTTGTTTGTTTGTTTGTTTGTTTGTTTGTCAAACATGTATAAGATAGCAGGTATGAATATGAACATGGACATGAACAAAGGAAATAAATACAAATAAATGGGGACAGTAGGACAGGGACGGTGGGCAGGCTGGTGCGCTTATGCACACATCCTTTACGGACCTCTTAGGAATGGGGTGAGACAGTTTAAGGTTGAAGCTGCCCATCCTGACATGATAGATGGATAAATGGCAAGAGAAGTATTGAAAGTGGTGCAGTTTTAGCCAGCCATTTCTAATCCTACAAAAGCTAAAAAGAAATGGAAGCATGGAAACAGCTCTTTACCCGCCATACCCCATAGTAAACCTGCCCATATAGACCTGGTGGACTATGCCCAGCAATGCTCGATCCATAGGGATGGTGAATGCAGTTTTCAACATATACTCTGTGCCTTTCAGAAGACTGCTGGCAATACCTTAGCCTTGCCTCCTAAGCTCCTAAGTCACAGAGTAACGGCTAATGCAACACTTCTATCTCAACTTGGAAAGAAGAGTAGGGAAATTGCCTATTCAGCAACATTTATAGTAAAGCATAGCAGAACTGGAGCCAGTTCTCGAACCCCATAAAATGATTTCTCTAAGGAATGGGAAGACTGATACTAAGAGGATCCATGTCTCACCTTCTTTCAGCCAAATTCTCTTGGCATCGGTAGCCAAAAAAGCAGAGGGAATGGCTCATTTGCTACCAGTTCTACTTGGTAAGATTATATCAGAAAGCCCATTTCTCCTCTTCCTTTCTCCACATAGGAAGAGAAGGGGAAGAAAAGAAGGAGAAATGGGTCTTCTGCTAATAACTGGGACTAAAGAAAATGTTTCCAAGGCTATTTCTCCATCTTTCTTGCAGACAGAAACCATATTCTGCCTCATTGTCAAGGCAGTGTAGAGATAAAAAATGTGGGCAATCTGTTTTATGCATGCATATGAGAAAATCTCTTTAATACTGCAGTCTTAGAAATGCTCTAAGAGAAAATGAACCTCACCTCACAGAAGGATCACATTCGAAGAGAGAAGAGTGCTGGAGATAATTTGTATCTGAAATGGATTGCTTCACTGGAGAGAAAAGTTATCAGATACACAAAAAGATGCTACAGAGAAAGTCATAATTGTACTTAGGCATGATTTAGAAGGTGCACCCCTGCTGATGGTATTTTAAATTAGGGTTTGACTAAGTTTGCCAGTACATTTTTAATGTATTTATTAAACGAATTTATACGGCTGCCCAACTCACACACAATTGTTCACTACCCACTTGTGTAAAAAAACATAAACCCGCAGAGACACAATAGTGTGATTTCAGGCTGATCAGATCCATCCAGTGGTATTGATAAGTCAGTCCACACTTTGGTATTGAAAAATTGGTCAAATATAATATATGGTCAGAAAAAAAAATACTCTTCTTATCACCTTATATAGATATAATGTTCAATGTACTACAGCAGTGGTGTCAAACTCAATTTCATTGAGGGCTGCATCAGGGTTTGTTTGACCTTGGGGGGACTGGGGTAGGCATGGCCACCTTAACGTCACTTGTGTCAGTGGCACCTGTGGTGGCCTGAGTGCTTTGCCAGAGAAAATGGGCTCCCGAGCTCCATTTTTGTCTTCAGTGGCCTCTTGCAACCCTTTGCCAGCGAAAACAGAGTTTGGGAGGGCCAGTCCTTCACTGCTTCCAGAGTGGCCCTGCAGGCCAGACCTAAGCACCCCGCAGGCTGGATCCGGACCCCGGGCCTTGAGTTTGGCATCCTTGTACTACAGCTAGCTATTTAAATTGGAAGAACAAAAAATAGAAAAGGGGGTTGTTTCTTTTCTTACTACACCCTGAAAAAAATACTACTTGTTCTTTGCACTACAAAAAATGATAGTACCAACATTCTTATCAACATTAGCATATTTGTGGTTATGTGTGAATGTTTCAGGGAGAAGACCTGAAAAGGAACAGTCTAATATGGTAAAACCAAACATAATTTCTCCTGAATTTGTTGCTTTTTAAAATCCCTGAGCTCTCTACAAATGACTCATTAAGTGCAAATCATATACTATAGTTAGGCATTTACGATCTTACGTTTTTATTTTTAACCTTAGATTTAAGCAAAAAGGATTGAGCAGATACTGTCAAGAAAGATGTGTTTGGAATGGGGAGTAGTATTTTTGAAGTGTTATAACAAAAATAGTTGATTATTGAGCTCAGCTATTGTGTCTTTTATAGCTATAAGAGTTTTCTTCTACACCTTCTACATTGTACTAGCTAGTTGTCATGGAAACACAATAATTTCTTTCCATGTCAAAAGAACTTCGAAACTTTGGAACATTATCCTTCCAGAGATCCATATAGCTCCCACTATGATGATGTTCAGAAGTAATTGAACATTTGGCTGTTATCCCAGTCCTTGGGGCAGGATGGCAGAAGGGGATGTTGAGGCCCTCTATTTTATTGTTTATTGTTATTTAACATCTCTTTGTTGGGCTCGTGATAAATTTCTCATGTAATTGTTCTTATTTTTTAATGTAACTTTCCCAGAGACATCTGGTATCAATCAACCTCTAAAATGAATGAATGAATGAATCAATCAATCAATCAATCAATCAATCAATCAATCAACTAGAGCATCACTCAGTCTAAAGTAATGCATAAAGGATTGTGCACATTATCTGCACAATTATGGAGTGTAGAAATGCTGTTCTGTGCTCCTCATTCACAGCAAATTCAACCGCCATCACAGAACAGGAACAGACCAAGTGGTGCAGAGTGGATAGCATTATAGCATATAATATAACAATATCATTGGTTATCTGTATCCAAACCAACAGCACTTCTCTAAATCAGAAGAGGCATTTGTTTGAGCTCAGAAGCCTCCTCCTCCTCCTCAAAAGCCACTTGCTTCCAGTTAACTACTGGAACTGCTAGTTATGATTGCAGAGATGCAAAGATTCTTGTTGAGGCAAATTGCTTTAATTTTTCACCTTAACAAAGAGAATTACATTGCCTCAATGCAAACTACTCAAAGTACCTTGCACTTTGATCTCTTTTTAAAAAAATCTAAAATGTATAGTATATCCTTTGAACTGATACACACGCAATTAGCTTTAAGAACAGATAATAGCATAGTAATAGAAGAGTACAAAAACAAAGGATTATAAGTATATTCTTGTTTTAATCTTTGAAATTTCTTTATGGTTAATGAAGATAATTTGATTCCATAAGAAAAAAATATAAGTGAAGTTTTTGCTTTATAGAAGTGTAGCCCATTGGAACTGGCTGTTAGAGAATTTTATTAAGAATATGGTCTTCCTAACTGTGTTTGGATTATCAGATAATTCCATTCTCTTGCTTATTTCAAACCTATTTCCACTGACTATATTCACATGGGGCCAGATGAATATTAAGGGGTACAATTCCCATAATGGGGTGTAATGCCTCATCTCTTTTCTTTATTCCACAACTCAATTGCCTTTAATACAAGAGCTGAGATTATTATTGCATTTTATAGAATGGATTTGATTTCTTGCACTGCTTCTTTACTGCTATCCTGATTTTATTTAATTTTTTTTAATGGCAGTTCTGTAGCACGTTCCTTTAAATCTGTTATGCTTTGCAATGTTGAAATTAATGAAGCCAGGCTGAACATTTTAATATTCCTGAGAGACATCAAGGCATAGTTCACTTTATTTTCACAGAGTTAACCAGGATGACTAAAGTAACAGTCCCTATTACCTAACATCCACTTCATATCAAGCAGGGGTGAAATCCAGCAGATTCTGACAGGTTCTGGAGAACCGGTATCGGAAATTTTGAGTAGTTCGGAGAACCAGCAAATAGCAGGTTGATATGTGAAATGTGATTAAATAGGGACCTAACAGCTATAAGAAGTAGAAGTAGATATCACTGCCTTAAACAGTTCTAAAAGGAGGTTACACATGTTCATGGAGAATTGGTCTAGTAGAGATGATAAAAAACCACTATTTTAGACTTCTAAAACTAAAAGAGAGGAGGCATATTAACTTCATCCTGGTTAGGAGACTTCTCAGGGACATCTGACTGGCTGTCATAAAAAGAAAGTGCTCAAAAGTATAAGATAGTTTAATAAAATTCATATACTCCAATCCGTTTTAAGTTTGAGACAAACAATGTTCCCTGAAGCTCTTAAAAATGTTAGTTATTTAGGTCAACAAAGGACTTCTAGTCTTTTCTGCTCCCATCCACTAATTTTAAAAAACTGATTTAATCCAGCAGGATTTTTTCCTTATATTTTTAATCTCCAAAAAACGCAACTGAGTTTACTCACTCTGCTTATGCTTCAAACTAGCCTCTCAAAAAACACTGATACTTAGATTTACTAAAGCTGTTTCTTTGAAGACTGGTTCACCGATCTTCAAGTTCTTCCTTATGGAACTGTGTTGCAGAAATCAGCAACGATCAAAGTTATACATCAGCCTCTTTTTATACTGAATGTCAGGCCATCTTTTTTATAAATTCATCCTCCCAAGAAGTGCTCCCAAGAAGCAACACTGTCTTTTGGATGACAGTGGTCACTTTTGGATCTATACCAGGGGTCTCCAACCTTGACAACATTAAGCCTTGGTGGACTTCAACTCCCAGAATTCCCCAGCCAGTTTTGCTGAACTGAACTGAACTGAACTGACATTATTCCTAACCAGAATTCTGGAGTTGAAGTCCACCAAGGCTTAATGGGTTAAAAATTTTTAATTGGGTGAATTTTATGGGTAACGGGGTTTTAAATTGGAGAAGCCTAGGATAATTTAATTTTGTTTTAATGTATTTTAATATTTGTATTGTGTGTTTTTAATTCTGGCTGTTCACCGCCCCGAGTCCTTCGGGAGAGGGGGCGGTATAAAAATTTAATAAATAATAATAATAATAATAAAAAAAAATTGCCATGGTTGGATACCCCTGATCTATACCACAAAAAGGAGGGTTTGTCTGTTTGCGTGTGGTGTGTGTGTGAGAGAAGCAATGAGCCTCGCATCTACATTATAGAAGCAGTGTCCAAATGTTAAAAGAGATGTTGCTGATACAGTTTCCTCATTATTAAAATATACAACATAAAAAAAATAGTTTGGAGCTTTTTCCATGTTATATCAGAACTGTATTTTCTTGATGCAAATGCTGAAATGGTCAGAATACATATTTCCTGCTAGGAAATGTGCTTCTGCCTAATTAAGAAAAATGTAATTCTCTAAAACGCCTGCAGTTTTAAGGGTACTTGAATCTAATTTTCAACTCACTATCACTCTGGTTTTAAATGCATGGGGTCAAATATGTAGAAAAGACCACATGCAGTAGAGTCCATCTGCTTGATTACTACAAGCATGGAATCCAAAGGGCTCCAAGTAAAAGCATCCCCAATTAATGCCTATTTATCCCCTGCTTTAAAATACCAGCAGAGGAGACAAATCTGCTGTCACTGTTAAGCAGAAGCAAAGCAAGAAAGATAGAGGAAGGACAGAAGGAAGGGGAAAACAGAAAGAGTATCCAGAGCAGAACTGAATTGACATTATTCCTAACCAGAAAGAAATACAGTGCTCCCATCTGTACAATTGGTTGGCAAACTAAACCAATTCTAGCCCAGACTTTTTATTATTTTCACCATTCCATTCCATGCAGACAATAATTTCCTGAAAGAAAGTGTACATGAGTCTTCATCTCAACTGAAAAAATACTTCTAAATGTAGATCTCTAGAGAGGGAACTACTCAACAATTCATGAGCAAATATCTCTGTCAAAAATCTCATGAAGAAATAAATATATTTATTTATTCATGGCACTGAATGGAGTGCCACTTCAAAAGAAGACCACATGGGATGTACCATCGTCAGATGGCTGAGGTGGCAGACATTGGGAAATCTTACCAGTGGTTGGAAAGGACTAAAAGACAAGACTCTTATCCTCTGATCATCACAGCACAAGAACCAGCACTAAGCACTAGATTCATAGAAACAAGAGTCTATCACACTAAGCAGGATCCAAGAAAAAGAATGTGCAGAGAGGTCTCAGAGACAGTCCCAAATATAGTGTCAAGGTGTAAAATGCATGCAGAAACAATACAACCAAATAGTTGGCATTATGTACAAGAACTTCTGCACAGTGAATGGGCTAGACCAGAGTCCTCAAACTTTTTAAACAGGGGCCCAATTCATGGTCTCCCAGACTGTTGGGCAGTCAGACCAGCCAATTTAGCAGTCCATTAAACAATACACACAAATTAAACTTTAATCTGTTATGTTCCTGGGGGTGGAAAGCAGGTTAGTGAAGGGATGTGGCTGCCTTGGGGTATTTTTAAGGGACTTCTGTTTATGTGTGTGTAACTTTCTCTCTCTGTCCCTCCCTCCCTCTCTCTTTCTCTCTCTCGGCCTCCATTACCACTCTGGCGCCCCAAAACAGGCTTGTTTTTGGCTTCCCAAGGCCTCCACACATCCCATTTTTGGCCTCCTCAGCCTCAGAAGGCAGGTGAGGGCTGGTGGGTAGGTGGGGCAATGTGGGTGGTCTCATTTGGGCTGGATTACTGGCTTCGGTGGGCTGTATCTATAGGCCGTAGGCTAGACCCAAGGGTGAAATGCTCCCGGTTCAGACTGGATCACCCAATCCAGTAGCGATGGCGGTGGGTGGTTTGGAGAACCGGTAGCAAAAATCCCTGCCCACCCCCATGCCCAGCTGAGCCACGCAATCATCAGAGGCTTTTTTTTATTTTTAAAAGCATTTTTTCTACAACCTCTTCTGCGGAAAAAATGCTTTTAAAAGTAAAAAAAATGCCTCTGATGATTGCACGGCTCAGCTGGGATCGTCAGAGGCTTTTAAAAGCATTAAAAGCTTTTAAAAGCCTCTGACGATCCCAGCTGAGCCACACAAAGAAGTTGTAGAAAAAATGTTTTTAAAAGAAAAAAAGCCTCTGACGATCAGGCAACTCAGCTGGGATTGTCAGAGGATTTTAAAAGCACTTTTTAAACAACCTCTTTGGCCAAAGAGGTTGTAGAAAAAATGGTTTTAAAAGTAAAAAAAAAAAAAAGTTGGCCATGCCCACCCAGTCACATTACCACCACCACCCCACCACCAAGCCACGCTCACAGAACTGGTAGTAACAAATTTTACATTTCACCACTGGCTAGACCCTCCCAAGTTCAGATGTCAGATTACACAGAAGATCGTGGAATATAGGGCTAAAATCATGTGGAACCTTAAAATTCAAATGGACAGGTCTTCATTGGCCAATCAGTCGTATATTGTGATAGTAGACAAGGAGCAGCAGTGGTGATAGATGTACTGGTGCCAAATGAAAGCAATATTAGAAAGAAAGAATACGACAAGCTAGAAAAGTATCAAGACATGAAGGAAGAACTAGAGAGGATGTGGGAAAGACCAAAATTGTCCCAGTGGTGAAAGGAGCACTTGGGCCTGTAACTTGTAAGCTGGGAGACTGGCTCCAACAAATCCTAAGAACAATATCAGAGTTCTCTGTCTAGAAAAGTGCAGTACTAAGAACAGCTAAAACCCTAAGTAGAACTCTCAAACTCCCAGGTCTCTGGTAGAGGACACAAGATTGAAAAAGATACATACTACCCATAGATGTGAGAAGGGATTTTAAAAAAAACCATACTCATTCTCTTTTGTGGGTAAAATCTGTGTACGTTAACATTCTAATACACCTTATTTAAAAGAGAATCGGTGTGTAAATATTGGTTGGTTTAGAAATAACATTTGTTGAAGTAGAATAACTCCAGGCCTATTGCTGTTTCTAACTGGAAGTTTTATTTCTTTAGCAACTTTCTTCTGGAAAAGCTGTTTTTTAAAAATTGCTCCTTATCACAGAATCAGACACTATGAAAGTGGATTGGTATACTCAGCAGCCTGTTCCACCATGCTCTCTGCCAGCCTCTTTCAGCTTGACATCTTTTAGCTGCATTTCCTGCCTGCGCTTTTAATTTTCCTCAAGTGATCTCAATTGTCTCTGTCAAACCTGAGCCCAATGAAGCTCTTTATTTCATTTTTCATGATTATCACTGATGCATATATTTTATAAAATCACTAGCTGAATACCTGTGCTCTGCTACAAAACTATGTGAACGGGCTTGATAAATCGACACTTACAGCTTGAAAATTAATGAGTAGTTACAATCGGCCTCTTCCCTCCCCTTCTCTCCCTCAGCCTTGCCCCACAAAAGCCTATCCTATCCTATGAAACTCCTCTCCTCTGCTTGTGTTTTGCATTTGGAATAGATTTCTTTTCAGGTGGGGACAGGGAGTAGAACTCCTTAGCATCAGAGCATGTTAATCATAATATAGGAAGTACTAATGTTCTGATGGTCATTTTGAAAAATCCTTTCTTAGCAAGCACCTAGAAGCCAAGAGGAACATACATGGCAAATTTCAAGTTTGTAGGCTTTACGGTTCTGGAGATTTCGTGATTATGGCGTGAGTGGTTTTTGCTTTTATATATATATATATAGATTATTCCATAATATGTTATTATTTACTTATAAAATTTAGCAAAAGAAATCTTATTTTTACATAATATAAATTTCAAACTTTTGAAGATAGTAAGTCGTACACAACACAGAGTGCTTCCCTTTTCCCTGCCTCTGGATGCTCTCGTAGCTAGGAACTAACTGTCCAGCAGCACAAGGTTGAATCAGAATTCATATTGTCTTCTCCTCCTGCTCCTCATAGAAATCCAGCATACTCTTTCCCTGCATTTCCTTCCAAATCACAGAATTTTTGTGTTACGCTTCTCCCACTCAGTTGTCAGTTGCATGTTATATTCACCATTTTTCTGCTCTAAGAATCTCTTGCCACTCATTGTGTGCTGTCAGTTTAATTCCTATTTTCATTCTGTCTTAGCACATTCCTTCTTTGGAAGATGAAAGAAGGTAAGCTCTTGAAACTTGCTTGGCATTTCCTTAGTTAAGCAAATACCATTTATTCCAGACCCCAAAGTGTAAATTTTTCTGCACAAGAGAATCTGCCATGTTAGATATGTCTCCTGGCTCTTTGAAAATATATATTATCCCTAGTATCTATACCTGAAATGGGGCATTATTTCAAAATTCCTCAAAATATAAGGTGACCAGATTTTAACATTGGTAAAGAGGGACATTGTGGGCGTGGCTTATTTTGTGGGCATGGCTAGCTGGTCATGGGACTGGGTGGGCGTGGCTAGCTGGTCATGTGACCGGGTGGCCATGGCTATGTGTATAGGGTAAGGTGAACAGATTTTAACATTGGTAAGAGGGACACCATTGTGGGTGTGGCTTATTGTGTGGACGTGGCTTGGAGGCCATGTGACTGGGTGGGCGTGGCTAGCTGGTCATGTGACCGGGTGGCCATGGCTGTGTATATAGGGACTACTCAGAGGGTTGAAAAGTCATTTCTGACAGGTCCTCACACTTTTGACTGGTCCTCACACTTATGACCATCCTCACATTTATGCCCGTGCAGCATTCTTAACAACCATGTCACTCATTTCACAACTGCTTCTCTTCACCATGGTGACAAGATAGGGCAAAAACGTAAAATGTGAGGACAGTTGTAAGTTCGAGGACTGGTCAAAAATGCGAGGACCAGTCAAAAATAACTTTTTCAGCCCTCTGAGTAGTCCATATGCACAAAAGGACTAACCAGAGGGCTGAAAAAAGTCATTTCTGACAGGTCCTCACACTTTTGACTGGTCCTCACACTTATGACCATCCTCACATTTATGCCCGTGCAGCATTCTTAACAACCATGTCACTCATTTCACAACCGCTTCTCTTCACCATGATGACAAGATAGGGCAAAAAACGTAAAATGTGAGGACAGTCGTAAGTTCGAGGACTGGTCAAAAGTGCGAGGACCAGTCAAAAATAACTTTTTCAGCCCTCTGAGTAGTCCATATGCACAAAAGGACTAACCAGAGGGCTGAAAAAAGTCATTTCTGACAGGTCCTCGCACTTTTGACTGGTCCTCACACTTATGACCATCCTCACATTTATGCCCGTGCAGCATTCTTAACAACCATGTCACTCATTTCACAACTGCTTCTCTTCACCATGATGACAAGATAGGGCAAAAATGTAAAATGTGAGGACAGTCGTAAGTTCGAGGACTGGTCAAAAGTGCGAGGACCAGTCAAAAATAACTTTTTCAGCCCTCTGAGTAGTCCATATGCATAAAAGGATACAGTAATAGAGAGGGATGAAGGAAGGGAAGGGAAATTAGAGTAGGAGTGACGGTTAAGAGAGGGAGGAAGAGAGGAGGAGAAGGAGAAAGGAAGAGGAAGTAGGGAGGAGAAGAAGAGGGGGGGAAGAGAAAGTAAGAAGGAAAGAAAAGAGAGGTGGTAGGTTTGAGGAGAAAGATTGATGTACAATAAAAAAGATGAAAGGGAAGAAAGCCAACCCCAAACAAATATAAAGATATTAAGATAAAGAATGAATTGTTAAACTTTAAAGAATAAAAGAGAACAAATATGAATAAATAGCAATAATTAGAAACACACATACATACAATGTATTTTCTTTGAACAGAATATTTGGCTGGTTCACAAATTTAAACAGCGTTTAGTCATTTCAATTAAATTTACAATTTCTATATTTCCTTTTTGCCATATTTATTCCTCATCTATTTTTTAAAAAAAACAATTTTACCCTTCATCCTCATCTCTAATCTTAATCAAATTCAATTTTTCCCTTCTATTCTATTTTATACCCCTTCCCATTGTCATCTATTTTTATATCCATCCTCACATTGGTTAATTATGTAATTATGTAATACAGTTGTTTAATACAAATTCAACATTTTAATATAAATCAATTAGTTATATAACTATCTTTTTTGTATATTAATCAATATGAACATGAATATTCCAATTATTTCCATGCAATCCAATTTCTTACAAATCAATTAATTATACTTACCAATAATAATAAACCAAATAATTTCCCCCATATATTCCTCCAAACCACAACTTAACCATTTCTGTTTTCAACACAGTATACAATTAATAATATCTCAATTATTAAAATTCCCTAGTTAAAAAGAGCTTTTTTTTCTTTTGTGTTTTAAAATCTTGAACTCTCCTCTTTTGCCCTAAATAATTTTCCATTGTTTGCACTTACCTTTTTTGGTGAGGAAAAGGAAAATAAATCTGCTGCCTAATTTTCCAACGTTGCAAGCAAACCGCAAAGCCAACAGCCTGTTTTACTTTCAGTTTCGTTTTGAGCTTGGTTTGCACAAAGAGGAAAAAAAAACTGAGCAATTTAGCAAGAGCAGAGCCCTGTGCAAATCAGCTGAGAGGGGGAAGCCGAGCTAATTAACGTAGGGCGGCCCTTTGAAGCCCCGCGGCAAGAGTTTAAACAGGTTTTTTCCCTCTAGCCATCAGCGGGGATTCAGGAGGCAGCCGGGAACCAGGAGGCAGAATGAAAAATCGGAACTTTTTTAAAACGCCGCAGGACGCGGGACAAATTGCTCAAAAGCGGGACTGTCCCGCCAAAAGCGGGACGTCTGGTCACCTTATCAAAATAACAAGTATTATACTATTATACTATTGTATAATACTATATGTATTATTTCCATGTTACAAAATAATTCCATGTTCCTGCTAATAACTTGCTTAAGAGCACTCTGACAAAACAAAATATTTTATTACAGTCACAGACCCTCTCAAAAACAAAAATGTGAAACAGCAAATTAAAATCACAATAAAAGTAAAGGTTTTCTCTGTCCAGTCATGTTCAACTCTAGGGGGCGGTGCTCATCTCTGTTTCTTAGCTGAGAGAGACAGCATTTTCTGAACACGTTTTCTTGGCCATGTGCTCAGTAAGATTATATGTTGAGGTGTATGGAACACTGTTATCTTCCCACCGAAGTACCTATTCATCTACTTGCATTTGCATGCTTTCGAACTGTTAGATGGGCAGGAGCTGGGGCAAGAACAGGAGCTCACTCCATTGCACAGTACTTGGATCTCAAACTCAGGCTCTCTGCTTTCCAGCTGATATGTGTCTTTAACCACTGAGCTTCGGGCGCCCTCCAAAAACATCACAGTAAAACCCAACAATAAACAATAGTGTAATCAAAATGTAATGTATTTTACAAATACAGTACAGATCAGATAATTTTAAGTAAAATGGATCCAGGTATTTCAGAATACTCAACAAAACCTTTGCGAGGATGAAATACAATTTAGGGATCTCTGTGGTTGTAATTCCTATATTAACCTTGACAGGACATTCACAGTGAAAAAAACTTTTTTTCCTTGTTTGTTTGCTTGATACACAACATTTAGGATGTCTGATGATCAAAAAATTGAGAAACACCAGTCAAAATGTTGTGATGACTGTAGAAAAATACATTGTCAAAGAGGGAGATAGGAAAGATAGGAGGAGATTGTCCTTTATAGACATATGATAAATCACAAGTAAATCATCTGTCCAGCTAGTGACTGAGAGCCTAGTGAGAAATGGGAGCAGCAAATGATCAGACAATGATAAAAGGCATTTCTTGTCAAAAGTAGCAATTTCTTGCTGGGCAACAAAATCTTGTTGGCCTCCCTTTATTGCAATCAGCCAGAGAGATGGAAAAGGGCTGAGGTGGCAGCGAATGCATCTAATCTTCTACAAGAAAACATAAATTAGAGGAAGCCCAAAATCAGTTTATTTCAGGGGAACCATAACCGACTCCACAGCCATCAAATTCTCCTGCTCAGAAGGACTAATAATGTAACTTTAACGGCAGGTAATCAAATCTCAAATCACATCCTAAGGGGAAAACCAGGCAAAGGTCAGTGAGGTCCATCTGAAATGTTGCAGTCATTTAGCTTTCAGTGCTGTTCCCTCTGGTGAAATAATCAGGGTGTGTGAATGCTGCAGTGTCAGAGGGACTTTTTATGAAAAGCATTAAAGTACTGCAGTCTGTAACTTAAAACTGAATCACATGTAGCCCTCAATTGTCCAGATTTGGCTTAATTGCTTCTCAGAAGTGGTAGTGGATGAATGTGTTCCACATACATTTTAATATGAACATGCACTTTGCAAAACAGTATGTGATCTGAAATACAATTTTCCTCCGTTTTCACCGTTTTCCAGATTATGCACTACCCTTCCAAGCAAATACAAAAACGCAAAGAAAAATGCCTCTGTTGGAAAACAAAGCTGCCAAGCCAAACAGGGAGGAGAGAAGCAAACAGGTTTGGGAAGGTAACAGAGGAGTTGCCACAGCTCCTGGCACACTTTTGGGTTTGCAGAATGGAAAATGTGGAGTTCTATTATTAACCCCGCATGTAGTTTGGCCGGACCAAGGAAGAAATAAGGGACTTGGTAAAGTATGGTCAAAAGAATCAAGATGGCAGCTGTGACAGTGCAATCTAAGATCCACCTGTTTTTATGTTTGTTGTACAAGTAGTCCTCGATTTTTGACCCCAATTGGGACCAGAATTTCCATTGCTTAAGCAAGGCTCAATTTTACAACCCTTTTGCTATTTTTGTTTAATGAATCGCTGCATTTGTTAAAGTGAATCACCTAGTCGTGAAGGGAGGAATCTGGCTTCTCCATTGATCTAGCTTGTCAAAAGTAACCTTTTTCAGTGCCAATGTAACTTCAAATGGTCAGTAAACAAATAACTACTTGTATATGGAACACACACAAAAATAGGCAAAGTTTCGGTTGCACCACGATAGCCACTATCATGAGTTTAACCACATCCTATGAATATCCCTCAAGAATGACAAGGAGTTGAGTAAGAAATCTTTAATACTGTGTCTGGAGTAAATACAGAATTTCAAAGTCAGCGATAGGAATTTTCCAGCTCAGTATCAGTGAATTAATTAAGGCAGATTTTCTTGGATCATTTTTTCCCTGATCTCTCAGCACCTGGACTCTTTTGCCCTTTCTGAAATTGTCTTTCAGCTTTTTCACCCTAAACTCTTTCCCAGTTGCTCACAACTGGAGAATGTGCTATTGGTAACATAACTGTCAGTAACTGCTGTAAAAGTTGATTATTATAAGATCAAGTGGAAAAGTTTGACACTACCCACAATGGAAGAATGGCTGGTGAAGATGAAGGACTTTATGGAGATGGCTAAATTAACTTCTTTGATTAGAGAAAAGACATCGTCTACATTTATTTTTTAATACATTTAATACATAAGTATAATACATTTATGTATTTTTTTCCTTTTATGTACACTAAGAGCATATGCACCAAAGACAAATTCCTTGTGTGTCCAATCACACTTGGCCAATAAAGAATTCTATTCTATTCTATTCTATTCTATTCTATTCTATTCTATTCTATTCTATTCTATTCTATTCTATTCTGGCTGACTGGAAATCCGTTTTAAACTTTTTGCACGAGACAGGAAAAAATGCACTTATGACTTGAGTTTGCTATAAAGGAAATTAGAAGCTTTTTCTATTTCTTTTTATTCTTTCTTTCTGCACTTTTGTCCTTTCTTTTTTCTCTCTTTTTAATTTTCTTTATTCTGTACTATTTGGAGTTAATTTTTAATGTTCTCTTTAAAACTTTTAATAAGATTTATATTAAAAAATAGTCTCCAAAAGAGAGAATTGCTTTATAAGTGATAAGGAAACAAGATAACTTCTAGGGATACATGGTATAATTCATAGTGTGAAAACCATTCAGAAACATTATTTGGAATGCAAAATAACAAATCTGATACATAAGAGTGTCAAGGTTCTAATTATTATTCTAACAAGCTGATTCTGCGTTTTATTGCAGAAGAATTGGAGAACATAAGGAAGCACAGCAGCTTATAACTTTGAATCTACTTTCTCT
This sequence comes from Arizona elegans, assembly GCA_022577455.1. NCBI lineage: Eukaryota > Metazoa > Chordata > Lepidosauria > Squamata > Colubridae > Arizona > Arizona elegans. The sequence goes on along the minus strand of JAKOOJ010000001.1, from coordinate 20,320,374 downwards.
ACTCAGGGCATAAATTCTATGGCATTTTATTAACAGGCAGGAAATTGGCAGCATGACAAGAATTCCATTCAATATTTAAAGGAACTACTAGAGAAATAAAGATCAGAATGATGTAAGCAATGGTGTTTCCTACGAAACTCAATGGAAGCAAAAGTTAGATTTAGTTAAAAAATTGATGCTTTTGAACTTTAATGTTGGAAAATCCTTCAGAGAATTCCACAGCCAGAGGAGAAAACAAATAAATGGATCATTATCCAAATCAACTCAGAATTATCATTTCATATACACAAATGACCAGGATCAAATTATTGCACTTTAGACATATATTATATGAAAGCCTAGCTCCCTGGAGAAACTTTGGATACTGTGAAAGCTAGAAGGAAAGAGAAAGATATAAAAGATTGGTACTTTTATATCCCACAACTCAGAATTTATAGCAACTTTCCCTAATCTGACGAAACACATCTCAGTTATCATTTCTTTTGTCATGTGGTACTTCAGGTAACCTCATTTTACAAGTACTGTCAGTAATATTCAAACATCTCAAATGAATCTTTCTCTATCATCTCTCCATTCAAATTCAAGAATGTTTTTTAAAGGAAATATATGTGGGATTTGGATCTCACATTTTTATGTTCTATCTGAATTTTTATGGTACAGGTACACCTTGTCTTATGACCACAATTGGGACAGGAACCTTCACCAGCTGTCATAAATACATGTCAGGTGCCAGGTGCCAGAATTTTGATCACATGAGACACTGTGATAGTTGTAAGTGTGAGGACTGATTGTAAGTTATTTTAGTTATTTAAATAACTTAAGTTATTTTTTTCAGTGTCATCATAACTTCAAACAGTTGTTTAATGCATGGTTGTAAGTTGAAAACTACTGTATGCATTTAAAAGAAATAAGTAATTATATGTTCAGTTTTAGAAAACATAAATGTACAAAATAAGCACATGACATACATAACATTTATCCTATTGGTTGCAATAAGAGGAAAATATTAAACAACAAATTCAAAACAAGAAATAAAGGAAATGTTGATCTTACCTGCTGTTGGACTTCATATAAGGCAATTCACATATCTTTTTAAGATTATACTGAGGTTTCTTTTCCAGATTTTATTGGAAGCAGCAACAAAAATCCTCTCTTAATGTTCAAGTAAACAGGTTTGCCATTGTGTTTTTTCTAAGGTTGAGGAGGAGTGACTGGTCCAAGGTCACCCAGCTGGCATTGTATCCAAGACAAAACTAGAACTCATAGTTTCCCAGTTTTAATTGCCAAATCAAGCTGGCTCTCACTTTTATATATTAGCAACCTTTAAATTCTCTCAAACAGAATGATTAATATTAAACTATGTTTCTCTCCTCAAATTAATGACACATGCAGCTTTTATTTCATCTACCAGGAGTACTTTGTCTGATACAATTTCATCTACCATTGTAAAATTTATATTTCCTTCATCAATATACTGTGCTTTTTTTTTGTCTTTGCCATTTTTCTGCTATTTGAGTGTGTGAAAGAGAGTCCTATAGATTTTTATATCCTACTGAGTGATTGCTACTCCATAACAAACCCATTAAGTTTAATCATGTCATAAATTATTTAAATGCAAAAAATATAGAATTATGGGGGGCATTTTCCCAGATAAGACAAGCAGCTTTATGGAATGAAAATAAAAGCATGTACAGTCACACAGGAGAATGTTTCCACAGTCAGACAATAAAATTAGTACCACACTTCAGAGCTGAATGCCTACAGTTTGATTTATAACAGCTTTTAGCTACAGCTTGCCTGAATACTTTTACTTTTCTGAGCTGCTCCATCTTTTGATTTATATCTTCATTTTTCTGATAAGTAATATCATGCTATTTAATTTAATTGCCTGGCATCATAGTACTGATCCCTGCTCTCATTAAAGTCAATGACAAATCTTCCATCAAATTCCTTGCACACTTGAAACTGGCACTAAATCTGAAGGAAAATGGTAAAACATATTGCTTTTTCTGTCCATAACATTTGGAAACCACAATAAAATCCTTTCCTTCTAGATATATAATCTAGTCTTCAAGAGTACAGAACGAGAATTCCCAGATTCATTTGCTGAATGTGTTAGAAATGAGAAGAATCTCCCAAAAGATGTGGATGTGGCTAGAAAACAATATGAAAAATATTAGAAGACAACATCAAAAAGACAACTAAAACTGGTGTAATTTCATTTAAGTTAATTTTAAAATGTACAATATATAAATACAATTCCTCTCCTTTATTAAAAGGAATGTAATCAGTTTCCCTTATTTTGCCCATTTTTCACCATGTATATGTATACATTTGAATGAGACTGTAATGTTTCTCTGTGTCATATATGTATGTCTGTGGGGGGGGTATATGCATAATGTTATCTTTTGAGAGCTAAATGCAATGAAATTTCATTTTAATGTATGCCGATTAGTGTACATTTAAAGTAATAATAAAGTTTTTATTCTGTTCTGTTCTGTTCTGACCCGTCCTGTCCCATCTCATCCCGTCCCCATTGGCTTTCCCCTTTTTAAATGGAAATTTTAAATCTGGTTTTAAATTATTGGGGTTTTAAATTTGTTCAGCCAAATCATTTAATTCGTTTTAAATCTATTTTAAATTTTGTATTTATATGTTTTATTCCATGGCTGTTCACTGCCCTGAGTCCTTCGGGAGTAGGGCGGTATACAAATTCAATAAAATAAATAAATAAATAAATAAATTGGCAACATTATAGAATACTACTAGCTTCCTTGGAATTAGAAGATAAGTAGTAATAGAACTGAGTGTCATTAGCCCCCACTTCAAAGCTCTGAACATTATTTTCCAGTAGTTTCATGTAAATGTTTAACAACATAGGGGACATTATGGAACCTATAGGTCATAGGTTTGTTATCTAGATGTTGAACTTCTCAGTATTTCTCATTCTGGGCATATTACAAGAGAAAGAACTAAAACCAGTACAAAAAGTGCCATTAAGCCCACTTTTCCCAAAAACTCCATAAAAATACTATGAAGCCCAAGAAAATTAGCTGGTTCTCTTTCTCATCTTTAATTTACAGCATAAATCACTATTCTTAATTAATCAGGGACTGTAGTTAGACCAAAATATCACTTTCATCCAGATACATTCAGATACAGAGACTGTTCAGCCTCTATTTTCTCTAACACCATTCCAAGAATGGAATATTTGAGCCTGACCAGCTGCTAAAATAATGGTGCTTTCAATAAACACCAAGATGGGCAACAGTTAAAAAAAAAAGTTATACTGATACAGATTAGGATTGTTGTTTTAAGGAATAATTTGTCACTGGGTTTCAATTATTATGAAAAATAATTTGAAGGTTTCTGCTTAGATGTAATATTTGAAGAGAAGTATGATTCTTCCATTTAGTAGTAGTTTTAACCATTCAGTTGTGTCCGACTCTTGGTGATTTTATACGTAAGTTCTCTCCATGCTACCCTGTCAAGCATAACTTCTTTCTGTTGTTGGATGTTCCTCTTTGTATCTGCTCGGCCTCCATTACATTTATACGCATCACATAATATATGGATTATTCCTGCCTGCAAAACATCTGCCAAGGAAGTTATCTACATGTGGTTACTATAATTTACAGCATCACTGAATCACAATAAAACTAAGTTTCATCCTGAGGCCAAATGTCTGCCAATTTGTCAGATGACAAAACCTCTTGAGATGTCAGAGTTCTTACATGAAATTTCATGATTTACACAAGAGAGCTCAGGGGGGTGAGATTGCTGAAATCTCAAGAGGGCTGAGAATCTCAGAAAAAAATTGTCTACACAGTTATTATCCCAAGAAAGAACAAGCCATGAATAAGATTGTATAATAAAAACCTGGCCTGTAATTGACAAATCCCACATCCAGGAATGAATATATTTATTAGTTACATTTTTCCTCAGCTTCTTTTCTTTCCAAACTATAATTTAGTTCATCCTATTTGGGTAGCAATTTTGAGATGTTTTTTAAAGTTTCAATAAAAACATATGCACATTTTCTACATTTATTTTAAAATATTCATTTTGCAGATATGTATGCAGAACATTGCCAAGTTACCTAATTTTAAAATGATAGTGTGTTTCTTGCATGTTGTGAGGGTATTTTCACACCAGAAACACACCAGAAAATAGCAATAATTTTTCTTTACCTAAGAGGCTCACAGTCAGCTACTCTTCTTTATGGAATTTAAAAGAGCAACCTTGTGGGAATTTTGAAAAAGAATTTAAAAGAACCAGATGTACTTGTTTCAAGTTAACAAATGCAATATTCAGAAGAACTTAGAATAACAGAGTTGGAAGGGACTTTGGAAGTCTTCTAGTTCAACCCCTTGCCCAGGCAGGAAACCCTACACCACTTCAGACAAATGGTTATCCAACATCTTCTTAAAAATTTCCAGTGTTGGGGCATTCACAACTTCTTTTATAACTTTTTTTCCTGTATACTTCATATGAATATGAAATACTGGTCACACACTTTTTTCTTCTTCACACGTCTCTTTAATATATGCATTTTACTGCCATTTTTAAATTGGCAAACTATACCATTATCTTTAGATAATGAACATTGAGATATGAGCGCGTTCACATATGCGTTCCTACTAGGTAAATCCACATTAAAATGTATGAAGCAACATCTCATATAGCTCAAGGCAAACCAAATGCAAATGTATTTTTGTAATATTTGATTAGCTCCATAGAAATTGATTAGTTCCATAAGTGAGAACAGTTTTAATTTTGGTTAAACTATAAAGTACAGGAAGTTACATGAGCACCAAATGATTGGGAATATGAAACAATTTTGCTATGTTCCTCCAGTAAAAAAGAGGAAGTGGGAGAGATCATAATCCAAAACAAATGAAGGTCTAAGGACTAATAGAATTATATCTATTTAGTTTCTGTCTTTTAGCTCTAGTTCAATTGTCTTTTTTCTTAGTTGGCAACAATGTGTGGGAGAGATCTTGTCTTTATAGTAAAAGCAGTATACAGTGAAGGGGAACACTACATAATCCTTCCTTCTCTTTCCTTCCAGATCTTTCTTGCTGTATGGAATTTACTTTTCGGCCTGACTCAGAATTATATGGAAACAAATTCCAAGAAAATATGCAGGATAAAGCTGTTGGACCATTATGCTATTTGGCCTACTTTTGCACCAGGTTTTTAATTAGTATGTCTAAAGCTTTAAACATTTTACCCAGTATGTCTGAATGATGAACTTCAGTACACTAAAAGGGCATTCAGTCTATTTGCATGTGTCCCTTGGTTTCATTACAAAAGTAATTAGCTGCAATCTGTAAAGATCTCTGACAAAACCTTGTTGTGTTGTGATACAGACAAGTATACAGCAAAAAAAAAAAAAAAGCTATAAAATATAGAAAAAAGAGAATGTCAGAAAGAAGAACGAACTGCCACAGAATTGATAGATTCATTCCATTTAGCTAGGGTTGCATCTATGGCTTGCTTAAGCTCAATCCACTACTTGTGCATGACTTAAAAATTCCTCAAGCTGCAAGTAAAGGGTGGGGTATATTCAACCAAGTAGCAATCTGCCAGACATGGTTTCATTTCAATTCCTGCCCTGAATTGATCTTTGATCTTAGTGGCCCAAGTGGTCCTTTCCAAATCTATGACTTTATAAAGGCTTTTCAGATGATCAACAGGATGGTCAACAGACAGCCTATTTGCTGAAATGGACGATTAGAAAGCCAGACCTTCCACTACTCCCCCACAAAAGGAACACTACCAAGGACATTCCAATAGGCTGAATTAGTGGAAGGATACCTGGAATTTGGAGTAGCCTTTCTTCACTCTACTACAGTTTAACAAACCTGCTCACTGATCTTACCCAGGAGACTCAATCTTCTTCTTTGAATTCCACAAATCAATGCTTTGTGTTCTTCTTCAAAAGAAGACCTTAGATAGGCACCAAGAATACAGCTCATCTGTCTGGAACCCACACTGCATATCGGACATAAATACAATTGAGAAAGTCCAGAGATATTTTACGAGAAGAGTCCTCCATTCCTCTACCCGCAATAAAATATCTTATGCCACCAGACTCCAAATTTTGGGCTTAGAAAATTTAGAACTATGCTGATTTCAGTCTGACCTAAGCATAGTACATAAAATTATACGCCACAATGTCCTTCCTGTCAATGACTACTTCAGCTTCAACCACAACAATGCATGAGCAAATAATAGATACAAACTCAAGGTAAACCGCTCCAAACTTGATTGCAGAAAATATGACTTCAGTAACAGAGTGGTCAATGTTTGGAATGCACTACCTGACTCTGTAGTTTCTTCCCCAAACGCCCAAAACTTTAACCTTAAACTGTCTACTGTTGACCTCACCCTATTCCTAAGAGAACTGAAAGGGGCGTGCATAAGTGCACCAGTGTGCCTACCGTCCCTGTCCTAATATTACTCTTTTCATGTATTCAAATTATGTTTATAATTTTACCTGTTATCTTATATATGCTTGACAAATAAACTTATGAATGTGAATGAATATGAATGAAAGTTGCATTGGCCATTTCCCTGCTATGATGTTTCGTATCATAGGTATCATGCTTGTAGACCTTTCTGATATGGCTGGTGATCCTTCCTCACTTTGAGGACTTCTATTCAGAAACAGGCATGGGATCTTCCAGAAAGACTCTGGCTGCTTTCAGAGCCCTCACTGGGCCAACGTACTTGGAATATTCTTTATCTATTTTAATGCTGGCATGAAATGGCTTTGTCCTTACAATAACTCACTCAGAGAAAATACTGTGAAAAAAAGAGAAGTAGAAGAGAAATGACAGCATTGTCTTCTCCTATACAATAACAAAATATTTCACATCTACTCGAGTCTTTAATATTGTGTAACAAGGGTTGGTTATAACTGTTTATAACCAACTGGAGATGGATTTAAGGAGATGATTTGGATTTATCCTCTCATTATGAATTTTCTCTTAAGTTTATAGGACTGTTAGCATGACTTTACACAGATCATTCCTTCTCAGAGAAGTTCATATTTTTCTAGACAGTTAAGTATTTAAAATATTTTATGAAGTAGTTCGGGAATGACGAGAGGCACAAGCAAGCAAGTGACAACAGCTCTTTAATATACGGTGAGACTTCAGCAAAACTCAGAGGCTGCAGTCCTCCTTATATACAATCCTGGAGAGACTGTCAGCCAATCAGAAACGTAGGCAGGTTTGAAACTCCCGCTTAAAAGTATCAATACATAACACCCCTCCCTTCCCAGAAGGCACTAACACTCAAAAATTAACATATGTACAAACAAAGTCTCGCAGGTGCTTAGGCTGAGTTCTCGCCCTAGTTGACCTGCGCAGTTCAGTGTTTGGTGAGGCGTCGAGCTGGTCGGAGGGACTCTTTGTCTCTCCCGGCTCCGCCAATGGAACCTCCTGGATTTTGTCCGGGGCGTGGTTATTCCCGGCTGGGAGTGGCGACTCGCTGGGGCGGCGCTGGAACCAGGGCTTGTCAGCTAAGTATTCTCGCGGCCCCGGGCTTGAGTTAGCTGTTTTGGAGAAGTGGTCATAGTTAGGCTCGGACATGTCTGCGTTGATGTTTGCCTCGCCAACCACCCGTTTCCTCAGTTGGTCTATGTGGCGCTTCCAGAGTCTATCTACCCCCACATCCACCGTGTATGATTTTGGGCCTGTTATCCCCACTATGGTTCCTGCAACCCACAGAGGACCGCTGGCATAATTGCGAGCGAACACCGGGGACCCGACCTGAAACTGCCTTAAGCCACAGGTCTCTCCCTTAAAGTTTTCGTGCGAATAGTTAGGGTGAAGCCTGTCCAACACGCACCGGAGCTTTCTCCCCATGAGGAGCTCTGCTGGGCTTCTCCCAGTTGCTGTGCATGGTGATGCATGCTGAACCGCAAGGAATTGATCTATCCTGGCCTGCCAGTCCCCATTGTCTAATCTGGACAGTGCTTCCTTGGCTGTCCTGACAAATCGTTCAGCCAATCCGTTGGAAGCCGGGTGAAATGGGGCTGATAGGGCATGGCGGATCCCCAGGCCGGCCAAGTAGCCTTCGAAAAGGGTTGCTGTAAATTGGGGACCATTGTCCGATACCAAGGTATCCGGCAGGCCGTGGGTGGCAAACAACTTTCTTAGGGCCTTGATAACCGCTTCGGCCGTTGTGGATGGCATTAATACAATTTCGAGCCATTTTGAAAAGGCATCCACTACTATTAAAAACGTTTGGCCATGGAACGGGCCGGCAAAATCAATGTGGATCCTCCCCCATGGGCCTTTTGGTTTCTCCCACTCTCGGATGGGCGCTACTGGGGGATCGGGGCGAGACTCCTGGCAGGGTCTGCACTTCCCCACCCACTCGGAAATGACCTGGTCCATGTTGGGCCACCAGACATAGCTGCGGGCTAAGCACTTCATCCTAACGATGCCAGGATGCCCTTCGTGCAATAATTCTAAAACTCTATCTCGTAGTTTTGCTGGAATTACCACTCTGTCACCCCACAGTAAGCACCCCCCTTGCGTAAACAGTTCATTTCGTTTGTTGGCAAAACCTTGGTACTCCTCCCCGACCACCTTGTCCGGCCACCCTTTCAAAACCCAACCCATAACAGTCCGGATAACAGGGTCTCTATTTGATGCCTTCGCCACCTCGCCGGAGGAGATGGGCCCCAAGGTTAACGTGTCCAACAACAGGACGGAGGTTTCCGGTGTTGGGTTGTCCAGCAGGTCGGGAAGGGGGCAACGGCTAAGGGCATCCGCATGACCCAGGGTCCGCCCAGGCCGATGGACGAGCTGGTACGAGTAGGCCGATAAGAAAATCGCCCATCTAGTTAAACGGGGGGAGAGGGCAGCGGGGGTTGGCCTGTCGCCTGCTAGCAGTCCTAGCAACGGTCTATGGTCAGTCACAAGTTCGAATTTTCGGCCATAGAGGTATTCGTGGAACTTTTTAACCCCCGCAATCGCAGCCAGAGCCTCTCTGTCCAATTGGCTATAGTTTCGTTCTGTGCTGGACAGAGTTCGGGAGTAGAAGGCAATGGGTGCCTCTAGGCCGTTCGGCAGTCTATGGCCTAGGACGGCACCAACTCCTACGGGGGAGGCGTCGCAAACCAAGACGAGCGGCAGCTCTGCATTGTATTGGATCAGGAAACTGTCCTCAGATAGGAGTTTTTTTACTGCCTCAAACGCGGCCGCTTGCGGTTTCCCCCAGACCCATGGTACATTCTTCCCTAAGAGTTTGTGAAGGGGATCAGCGACCGTGGCCTTATCTCTTAGGAACATTGAGTAGAAATTTAGTAGTCCAAGGAAGGCTTGGAGCTCAGCTTTGGATTTGGGGGCTGGTGCGCTTTTGATGGCCCTCACCTTGCTTTCGGTAGGGTGGATGCCTGTGCCGTCCACCCTGTACCCCAGAAATTCTACCGAGGGGACCGCTATCCTGCACTTGTTCTTTTTAAGTCTTAGTCCCGCTTCTCTGAATCTGGACAGGACGTTCCGTACCCTGTCCCCTAGCTGGTGTTCGTCTTGGGCGCTGACTAAGACGTCATCGAAATAGGGGACTACTCCCGGAAGTCCTTGCAACAGGCGCTCCATGGTGCTTTGAAATAAGCCGGGTGCGACGCTCACCCCAAATTGGAGCCTGGTGCATTTAAATGCACCCCTATGAGTCACGATCGTTTGCGCCTCTGCCGTGGCGTCGTCGACCGGTAACTGTTGATAGGCTTGGGCCAGGTCTAATTTGGCAAAAATTTTTCCGGGGCCCAGGGAGTGTAGTAGATGGTGCACGATCGGCACCGGATAGGCGCTCGGCTGCAAGGCCTTGTTGATCGTGCACTTGTAGTCGGCGCAAATTCTGATTGAGCCGTCGGACTTAACTGGGGTGACTATGGGGGTCTCCCACTTGGCATGGTCAACGGGAACCAACACCCCTTGCTTAATCAGTTTGTCCAGTTCTGCATCGATCTTTGGTTTCAATGCGAACGGCACTCTTCTGGCCTTTAGTCTTACTTGGGCTACGTTGGGGTCTAAGTTTAGTGAAATAGGGGTCCCCACATACTTGCCCAATGTGTCCCCGAAAACGTCCTGGAACTCGGACAGGAGGCTGTCTTTCAGGGTTGACTTGGACATCAGGTGGACGCCGGTGAAGCCCATGCCAAGGGCTCGGAACCACCCCATGCCCAGGAGGCTCGGCAGCTGCTTCGTGACGATGGTCAGCGGCAGGTCTCTTTCGTAGTCTCCGTAGGTGACCCGGAACGTGCCCACGCCTTCGAGGGGGACTCGGTTCCCCTGGTAGTCTAGGATGCGCAGTCTCTGTCTGGAGAGTTGATCCTTCCGGAACGACGGCAGGAGGGTCTTTAGGGTTGTCCACGACATGATGGAGAGAGCTGATCCGGTGTCGATCTCCATCGAACACGGTCTTCCGTTGATCTCGACCACCGTGCTGACTTTGTCCTCGACCGTTGTGCTGGCCTGGTCGATGTGTATGCTGCGGCCATCTCGCGGTTCAAATTCGCGCCGTTTTTTCGCGCCGCCTTCTCTCGTTGGCTGCTTCTGGCGCGCTGATTCCGGTTGGCTGCGGCGCTCACGTGGTTTGAGTCTTCTGGGCAGAGTGGCTCTGCAGACTCGCGCCAAGTGCCCTTTCTTCTCGCAACGCCTGCAAATAGCCTCTCTGTATTTGCAGGACAGTCTATCATGGTGCCCGCCACAGCTGGGACAGCTTCGCCGGGGGCTGCCAGTGTCTTTTCTCCGGTGCTCTGTTCGGAAGACGTCCTCATCCGACTCGGACTCCGAGCTGGATCCGGCGTCTTCTCTGTGCACCGGGGCAGACTTGGGGCTGTCTTTGCTGGTCGGCGGACGCTGTAGCGTTTCAGCGGCCTTTGTGGAGGCTTCGTGAGCCCTGGCCTCATCAAGGGCTCCGGCAAGCGTCAGATCAGGCTTGGCGAGCAGACGCCGTTGCAGCCTAATGTCCCGAACACCACAGATCAGTTGCTCAAGCAACGCATCATCCAAGTCTCTGTAGTCGCAATGAGTTGCGGCTTTTCTCAGGCTGGCCATGTACGCGCTGACCGGCTCTCCCTCTCGTTGGACGCGCTGCCTTAGTTGGTATCGCTGCACGAACTTGGAGGGGACGGGAGCGTAGTGAGCCCGGAGAGTTGCCATCAAGGTGTCCCATGAGACTGTTTGAACCGGCGTTGGCTCACACAGTGACTCGGCCATCTCGAACACGTCCGGTCCGCAGTGGCTTAGGAATAGGGCTCTCTTTCGATTAGCCGAGAGGCCCTGCATGTCGCTGGCTTCTAGCGAGCATTCAAACCTTGTTAGGTACGAGACCCATTTTTCGCGGGTCGGATCAAAAGGCTTGGGCGGAACGTAGGCAGACATGTCCGGTATGTCTCCTGTGGTTCGCCTCGTCGCCTAGCTGAAGCTCGTGGTCTCACTGGTTGGCTTCTTGTAGCCTCAATCCCACCTTCGTCGCCAATGAAGTAGTTCGGGAATGACGAGAGGCACAAGCAAGCAAGTGACAACAGCTCTTTAATATACGGTGAGACTTCAGCAAAACTCAGAGGCTGCAGTCCTCCTTATATACAATCCTGGAGAGACTGTCAGCCAATCAGAAACGTAGGCAGGTTTGAAACTCCCGCTTAAAAGTATCAATACATAACATTTTATATCATCATATAAAGAGACATAGACACTCCCTAAATGGCTATAGTTAAGGGATACATTGTGCAATGTTAAAAGTGGTAAATTCCTTCCTCATCAGCAATAGTGAATCATTGATGTGTGTTCTTTATATTTAGCACTGGACCACTTTAAGTTGTTTTGTTTATTGTATCTGTGTAGGTATATGTATTTTAGGATAGTGTGAAGTTTGCTAATTAACTTAGATTTAAGATTTCAAAGGTGAAGTATTTGATATTTGCCTTGTTGGGATAATTCCTGTTGCTCATATTGCCTTCTTTGAGGTTTCTCACCTCAGAGTAACTCACTGAGAGTCCCAGGGAGTCCCATGTACAATATACCTACAGAAGCTTCCAACTGTGGGACCTGCTAGATGAGTCATTTGGAGTAAGACCAAGTCAAGCAATGCTTTTTTGAAATGGGAGAGAAGACATAGGTTGCTTTATAAAGCAGCTTCTCTTGAAGTCTTATCAGTGAAAGATGTTTTTTATTCTTGGCATGGTCTACCCATTCACACACATATGTAATATTTCTTTGTCTTGTTTCCATATCATATATTGTGTCTAAATTGCCTTCTTATTTGGTTTTTATGGCCTGACAGTATTTGGAAGTGCCCAGTGGTGGGATTCAAATAATTTAACAACCGGTTCTCTGCCCTAATGATTTCTTCCAACAACCAGTTCACCAAACTGCTCAGAAAGTTAACAACCGGTTCTCCCGAAGTGGTGCGAACTGGCTGAATCCCACCACTGGAAGTGCCCTAAAACTGGCACTTCTTCTATTATGTTTTTTTTTTCTTTGAATCTAATAAAGCAAAAAACTAAGTAAACAATGCATTCAAGGCTACTAGCAGACAAGAACCAACTTTATGCCAGAAAAGACTTCTTAGAAAAAGAAGAGACTTCTCTTTCTTCAAAAAAAACAAACAACCCAACTCATAAATACTGAACTGTTTCATATGTACTCTAGAAATACTTAAAATTGTGTCTTGTCAGCCTAAAGTTGGACAGAAACTGGCACAGGCAAAGCAGTTGGGATGTGCAAAGAAGTTCCTCATACAAAACAAGTACCCTGACACTATCCTATAAATGCATTCTTTTTGGTGTCTCTGCAACATTACACAAATATTAGCATTTACGTGTCTGTGCATGTGTAATATTCTGCAAGGCAAACTGAGTTATTTTATTAGGATTCCTTTTTCTTTTGTCCTTTCTGCTTAAGTATTTTCCAGATTTTTCAACAATGAACTTATATAAAACTGTTTTATGCCAATATTTTTATGAGTGTCCCCCCCACTTTTTTTTTTTTTTGCTGCTATAATGTGATGTGGTTGGATTCTATTGTATTAACCTGAGAAAAATGCAGTTCTCAACATCTTCTTACAAAATAGATTTATCTTAAGCACCTTCATCATATTGGGACTAAAATGCCACATTGTTCTGTGACTTGACTTTAATTTCCTGGTAAGACAGTTAATTTATATTCATATACTTCAGCATAAAAGGGGTAATGGGCACGTTTTTACATTTTCTCAGCTGGTGGTTCGAAATAATAGTGCAAATGGCAGCCCTTGGCTTTCAAAGCCATTGACAAATGCAAAGTTAGGATTTTATATGGTAATGTGATGTCACTACTAGCACTTCAGTTAGACTGGCTTGAATGACATAACTGACCAAATGTGTGCTTTTGTCAAGAAATCCTCAAAGAATTATTATATGATAAGAATCTTAAATAGCTTGCAGTCAAGTGATCAGTCTTCTATCTGCATCACACTTAAATGTCATCCATATTAAACAAAATTTGGAGGGGAAAAAAGTGCTATATTGCTAACAGTTGATGATCAGAGAAAAGAAAAGGGAAGTTTATATGTTATTTTTATTTTAAATCTGATTTTCCATTCATATTGAAAAGAAGCCAGGACAGATTAAGAAGAATATATACATAATGCTGTTTGGCATGTGCTTTGCCTCTGTAGTGAGTCATTCAAACCATCCTTTCAAAGCTGCAATATGTCTTCTCACCTTATTGTGTTTGCCTTCTACAGGTGCAGAAGCTTCTCCCAGTTATGGAACTGGCAGATGAGAATCCCAGAGTGATTGAAGCATTCCTGAAGGGGAACTGTGTTGCTTTGTGACAGATCAAAATTCATTGTCTCTTGGCATGAAGCAATTTATTGCAAAAACATCAGCGGTTCCTAGAATCAAAGAGTTAAAACGGCAAGAAATAGGTTGGGGCTAAATATGAGGAAGAAATTATTGACTACATAAACTGTCAATCACATGAAAGATGCCAGCTGAAATGGTTAGTTCTTCTTCATTGGGAGGGAGACTTGTTTATCACCTGTGAGAGATGCACTGTAGTGGATTCTGTACATGCAGAAGATTCGGCTAAATGCCCTTTAATGACACTTCCAACTTCCTAATTTTATTAAAACAGCTTCTCACATGGCAGGCAGGCAGGTACTGTATTTTTCGGACTATAAGACTCACCGGAGTATAAGACGCCCCAAGATTTCGAAGAAAAAAAGTTTTTGCCCTCCCCAGCCGCCAGGAACACTCTGCAGACCTCCCAAACCTTCTGCATGCCCTATTTTTGTGAAAAATGGGCCTGTTTTTGGCAAAAACAGGATGCGCAGGGTGGGGTTTCAGGAGGCCAAAAATGCCTGTATTCGGTGTATAAGAAGCACCAACATTTCCACCCTCTTTTAGAGTGGGAAAAAGTGTGTCTTATACTCCAAAAAGTACAGGTATTTACCAAAAATATTCCTTTAAAAATTAATCACAACCACAGCATGGTTCTCCTCCATTTTCACAATAAATATTCAAACAAAAACTAGGGTGTTTTTTTTAAAGGTTTTTTTTTTTCAAAACTAGATATTTGGATATTTCTCTATCTTATAAAGCTCAATTTTCAAGTGCCATTTTTAGAGATCTAATTGTTCTCCCGCCCCTCCTCCTCACTCTTCTTTTGTTTAGTTGGCTTTTTAAAAAAATAAAATGAAGTAAAACAATTACCACTAAGATTGAAATTTGAGATATTCTAGAAGAGGTGATTAGCTTTTCCCATGCTGTTTTTGTATTCAGTAATGATGCAAGATCTGAATCATGCAGAGGGCTAGAAGCTAAAATATATGATTAATGTTTGCAGGAATTGGGTATGTCTACTCTAACAACAACTAGGGGTGGCATGAGAGCAGTCTTCCAATATTTAAGGGACTGTCATAAAGAGGAAGTAAACTGCCAGTATTCTCCAAAGCAGTTGAGAGCAGGAGAAGAAGTAATGGGTAGAAGCTTGTTAAAGAGAGATCCAGCCTAGAAGTAAGAAGGAATTTCTGTTAATGAGAACAAGCCATCAGTGGAACAGCTTGCCTTCAGAAGTTGTGGTTATAGCAAAGGGTCAATATACCTAATACTTCACATACTAACAGCTGCGAGAATGGTGTATGCACAGCAATGGAAAAGTGAAAACACCGCTTCAGAAAAGGAATTAGAATTAAAAAACAGAAGAGAGACAGAATATCATGACACATGGAATAGATTTTATCAATGGCTGGAAACACGAGGTGGGAGTCGGAATATGGAAAAATTAGGCTAAGTAAACCTGAAATGAATATTATATATGTATTAGAAAGAATACATTGGTCAAAAATAATTGTATAAAACTAGCACTGTGTAAATTCTATATATGTTATTTGTCTTTCACTTTGGTTTCTATGGCAGATGAAACGCCAGGACTCACTGAAAGTTTTTAAGAAGTGATTGGACCGCTGATCTCAGCCTGTTGAGCCTCCAGATGCCAGTACCTGGCCTTGCACTCCTGCAGGTCTTCTCTCTGCTTGGAAAGCCTATACAAATTTAATAAAACATAAACAAACATAAACATAAACATGGTCCAGGGGTGGGTTCTAAATTTTTTTACTACCAGTTCTGTGGGCGTGGCTTATTTTGTGGGCATGGCTTGATGGTCATGTGACTATTTAGGATTTAGCAGAGGTACTGGTCTACCAGGCTTTTAACTGCTTGCAGAGCTGTACCGATCTACCCATTTATTTTTGCAGGCACCGGTCTACTCATTTGTTTTCTTTTAACACTGATCAGCTATAGGGCGGCCCTTTGAAGCCCCGCGGCAAGAGTTTAAACAGTTTTTTTCCCTCTAGCCATCAGCTGGGATTGAGGAGGCAGCAATAGATTGGGAGTGGGGCCAAATAAAAGGTAAGAATAACATGGGGTGTGGGGAGGGCGGGGGGGGCAGAACCGGTTCAGTGATGTCATATCATCACCGCTACTGACTCGGGAGAACTGGGCCGAACTGGGAGGAACCCACCACTGCTATGCTCATAGTCCTCAGTGAGGTGCTTCTACTGAGCCTCCTTCTCAGTCAGATCCAATTTGAACTGAACTGTTTTGCCAACACTTTCTTGTGGTGGCTGCTTAGCTCCAACAACTGCTTCCTATTGAGGTCCTAAGGAGCCCGGGCGGGGAGGCTGGGAGGGGAGGGGTGAGTAGAGGCTGGAGAGGTGCCCCTCAACGTGAGTGACATCGAGTTGACCACACCCATGCAGTCACATGACAACCTAACCATGCCCACCCAGCCAGATTAGGCAGATCATATTAGTGGTCCGTGGGATTTAAAATTATGAATTTAGTGGTCCCTGAGGTCTGAAAGGTTGGTGACCCCTGGATTAGAAGACTTCCAAGGTCCCTTCCAACTCTATTATTCAGTTATTCAGTACTCATTAACACTAAGTGTTTAACCTGTAAATAGAAATGAGGCAGTTTGACCCCAAATCAAATTATGTCAGAGCAATATTAAGATAAACAGAATAGAAGCTACAGGTATCTGGATAATTTAATGCAGACTGGGAAACATTTCTGATTGTTCATTTTTGAATAATAAAAGCAGGAAAATGATCCTTCCTGCACACCCTTTAGATGATATAGTTTAAGTGAAAAAAGTGTGACATGAACAAAAGCAGATTCTTGTGTAAAAGGGCTTAGTGTTCCAGTCAGTCCTGATATTCAGAGTAAATGTCTGGACTCCAAGTTCTTTAACTCTATGTCTTTTGTACAAAAACTAGTTGGTGAAGGCAGGGATTCTAGAAAAAGGGGAAAAGAAAAAAGAAAAAAAAGACGGAAGTATGGTGTGAGAAAGATTAACTGAGCCAGATGTCTATTCCTGAGCTAGAGCACCTACATTTGGTGCAATTAAAATTTACTATTAGCCATTCTATAATCACTGGAACAGGTTATTCCTTTTCTTTTCTGTAATTTTGATTTCTTTTAAAAGAAGAAAATTGGATTAAATGCAAGTGTTTTGGCTTAAATGATTCATGAATCATAGCCTTGAAATGAGTGGCACAGTCTATTCCTCCCACCTCCCCACCTCCCAGCAAAGGTGTTATTGGGCTAAATGATACCTTTTAGATATAGGTGAGTCATAACATTTCTCTGCTTGCACCAGAACACAAAATGAGATTGAATTGTTAAAAATAATAGCTCTGTGTCATGTGGACCTAAATAGAGTATTGCTCAGTGCCGTTCATGCCAAAGTAGTTGTATCATTTTAATGCAACACCATGTCTCAATTTATAATAAGACTTGCCAAACTTTAACTCTTGACAAGCCTTTCTATAATGGGTAAGGACAATAAATTTGTCGTATTGATTGGTTATTTTCCATTACTGATATGCAGCTTAAAGATATGTGAGAACATATTACATTTTTGTGCATTCTTTAGCATATGTTACATGGATTGTATGCTCTTTTATGTTGAAGGTGATGGTTCCTTTTATGATTATGCATAGGTATAACACTATGAGTGCTCTGAGAAGATAAATGGGATAAATATAAGTGGGATAAATGGATAAATACGGAGAGGGAGACTTATCCTCTGTGAATTTGCCCAGTTTCCTGTTGAGGTTGCTGATTATCTCTCTGTCCACTTCCTGTGTATCATATACAATACTATATACACCATAGTCATATATATAAGAAAACAGAGCCCACAATCTCTGTAAACTGAACTTTACTCAAATTCTCCTGAAAGCATTTTAATAAATGCAGGGTTAACACCTCTGGCCTGCAAAAAGCTGAATGACTAGATGGCAGAAAAGAGATACAGAAAACTCATTGTTGCCATTCAGTGATTCTCTGGATTATTGTAGCACAGATACAGTGGTCCTAAATCTCTCCAAAATCTGTTTTTCTTAGAGCTGTGCATTTTGAAGTGCTCTACTGAAATGGTGGGTGGAGAAATGGAGTGGCCAATTTCTCCAGAATTCTCCAATAATGTCTCAGAAGCAGAATTCCCCCTTACTTGTGTCAATAGCACACCACTATGGAAGGAATTCCCTTCTGATGCCCTTCCTCATGCCTGAATGGAAGTGTGAGAAACTAGGAAGGCTTGCAGATGACTGAGAGATCATTATAGAATAAAAACCCACTTGACCATCCTTTAACCAAGAATGTATGTAAGGAAACCTCAGCTCTGCTGCTCCTTTTTATTTATTTTAATTTATTTTATTTTTATTTATCAAACTTTTATGCTGTCCATCTTGCCCAATCTTTCCTTTGCTACCCTTATAAGTGTCAGACCTAGAAGCCATCTTTTACATTTGGGCCTTCAGGCCTGTCACATATTCTTCTGTGGGAAAATATTGGGGGTGTTGGGGGTGTTACTTGGAATCCTGACAATAAGTACTCTTCCATCAAACTGAATGAGAACTTGCTAGAAAACAATGTGAGGATTTTTCTCTAGATAGAATTACTTTTTCCAGAATACATTGGTTCTGTTCCTGTCCTATTGCAAAATCTTGTGCATATAACCTTTCCTTAATCAAATGTGCACCATTTTAATATTGATTCCATCTTTTGATATTCTTTGTCCATGTATTGCTGAACTTGCAAATGGGAGATTCTACATGTTCCTCCATTGATGTGAACGCTGGATATATCCATATAGCATTTCAATAGCATTTAGATTTCTATACCGCTTTACAGAGCTTTACAGCTCTTTCTAAGTGGTTTACAGAGTCAGCATATTGCCCCCAACAATCTGGGTCCTCATTTTACTGACCTCGGAAGGATGGAAGGTTGAGTCAACCTTGAGCCTGCTGAGATTTGAACTGCCAAATTGCAGGCAGCCGGCAGTCAGCAGAAGTAGCCTGTAGTACTGCATTCTAACCACTGTGCCACCGTGGCTCTTATCCATATCTCATGAACAGAGTGCTAATTAAGTAGAAAGTATATACAGTTTGTGTTTATCTGTTTGTGTATAGCAGCTCTTTTCCAGCAAATGTTAGTGATTGGCTGGCAGGTTTTGGGGGGAAAGAGGGTTATCTTCTTCCTTCTTTTGTCTTTTTGTAACATCTCATCTCTTGTAATGTTTTGATGCACAAAATGAAATGACAATGACAGGAGGATGACATTAAGGCCAGCTCAAGGACGAACAAATGAGAAACTAAAAGATCAGAACCATATAAACCAGAAACATATAGCATTATCCAGTGGTGAAATCCAAATTTTTTTACTACTGGTTCTGTGGGCGTGGCTTAGTGAGCGTGGTGTGGCTTGGTGGGCGTAGCTTGGTGGGCATGACAGGGGAAGGATACTTCATTCCCTCCCTATTCCTGGGGGAAGGATATTGCAAAATCTCCATTCCCACCCCATTCTGGGGATAGCCAGAGGTGGTATTTGCAGGTTCTCTGAACTACTCAAAATTTCCACTACTGGTTCTCCAGAACCTGTCAAAACCTGCTGGATTTCATCCCTGGCATTATCCCAATTCCTTCTCTCTAAATTAAATTAAAGTAAATATATGGGGAGGAAACTTTACTGTACATCTTAGATTTGTGTTACATGGAAAGCAGTGTTCCCTAATAAGCACTTAAGATTTTGAATACTTTTTTCCTTCCTTCCCCCTCCTCACACCCTCCCTTGTACATATTTCCTAATTTAGAACTGTTTCATCACTAGTTGAAAAGGAGAAGAACATCAATGAGATGAAAAGGAGCACTGTGCTCATGTTTTGAGCATTTCAGAAGGTATCTTGGTAGAGACATCAAAGAATCTGCTTTCATTTCTCATTGAATCCATCATCCGTACACTTTTCTTTCTCCAGTATCAAATTTTAAAATGAAGTAGGAAATGGCAATTCAAATGGCATTATTAAGTTTGCAAATTTAAAAAACTGGATAATTGAAGTTTATCAAATTTAAGGTAATTTTCAGATTTCAAGTTACAGGGTAGTCCTTGCCTGGCAACCAATAGCATAACAACCATTTGAAATTATGGCAGATCTCTCCAGAGCTACTTACAATCCAGTTTCGAAGTTCCGATGGCTGCAGCCCAACCCCTCCCCCAACCCCAGTAGTCACGTGATCACATTTTGATGCTTGGCAACTGACCTGCATTTAGGTCCATTTGCAGGGTCTTGCAGTTACACGACTGCAATGTATGAAATTATTTTGCCAGAAAACGGTATTTACTTCTGCTTTCTGGCAAAAAGAAAAATGTTTGCTTAGTGACCACTGTAAAAAAGATCATAAAATTGGGCATAGTCATGTGGTGACCTGCTTAATAACATGCATGATTTATTATCAGAATTCTCAGCTTAATTTGGGTTGTAAGTCCAGGACTTACAACCTGTATGTTACTTCCCTATATGAATTTGTTGTTGTTAGTTGTGAAGTCGTGTCCAACCCATCGCGACCCCATGGACAACATTCCTCCAGGCCTTCCTGTCCTCTACCATCCTCTGGAGTCCATTTAAGCTCACACCTACTGCTTCAGTGACTCCATCCAGCCACCTCCTTCTCTGCCGTCCCCTTCTTCTTTTGCCGTCAATCTTTCCCAGCATTAGGCTCTTCTCCAATGAGTCCTTCCTTTCACTAGGTGGCCAAAATATTTGAGTTTCATCTTCAGGACCTGGACTTCTAAAGAGCAGTCAGGGTTGATCTCCTCTAGGACTGACTGATTTGATCGTCTTGCAGTCCAAGGGATCTCAGGAGTCTTCTCCAGCACCACAGTTCAAAGGCCTCAATTCTTTGGCGCTCAGCCTTTCTTATGGTCCAGCTTTCACAGCCATACATTGCAACTGGGAAAACCATAGCCTTGACTATACGCACTTTTGTTGAATACTTAAATGCTATAGAATAGATCAAGAACATTAAAATAAAATTGCCTGCATGCATGTATTTGAGTCTTTCTGTCATTCATGAATATAGTGTGAAAGAAGCCAAGTTCATGTTGTTTTCCTTTAGGCAGATATGTTCTAATTTATGTCTTCCATAAAATGATACCCTAGTAACAGCATCTTGAACAGTGTATGCATTATATGATTATAAATACTACACTATCCAAGAGAAGTCTACCTATATAGTAACTAAGAGTCATTATCAACTTGATGGCACATAATCACTCAATCAATCAATCAATCAATCAATCAATCAATCAATGACATTATAAAAGCAATATACCAAAGAACAATGCTGCTGTTAATCCTTGAAGAACTTTTAGTAATTACTTTTCACTACTTGTAACCTGTATTTGTAACCTGTATTTGTAATCTGTATTTCCACATTCTGACCTGAAGATTCCTAGAATTTGCTGAGAAATATTGATAACACATTGGCTTTTTTAATTTTATGCTAGCCTGTTTCATTCCTCTCTCTCTCTCCTCTTTTTCCTCCCCTAAGTCTCATTTCCACTTCCAATGTTTGCTCCATCCTTCATAATGTTTTCTAAAAAAATCTACAATATTTTATAGTGGTTATAGCTCAGAACTCTTGACTACTCCCCCATAGATCAGTTTAATAGCTGCTCTGCCGTCCTTTTGATATTATGTGCCAATAGCCTCGTTTCACTTCAATTTCAACAGACCCCATTTTACTTTTCCCGAAAATTTCTCTAGTGTCTAACAAATATCCTGTACCTAATATCGCTGTCTGATCCTTCATTGAGCTTCCTATACTCAGAGAAAGTTAAACTTTATTCTGCTTCCTAGCAATTAAATGTTGGCTTCCACGATTATCTGATTAGGTTTCCTAATGTTGCTGGCCCATAACCTCTTACTCTTCACTATTTATCTAGATGAAACAGGATATCTAGAATTAGATCTAGAATCAGTTTATCTAGATGGAACAGGATTTACCTAAATGGAACAGGACATCACATCAGTCAAGCAAGTCACATGTAATTTATACCCACATAGATCTCTAAATCACCCACAACCAAAATCCTTCCATCTTCCAACCCTTCATCCACTTTTGATACAATGAAATGTGTTTACCACTAAAGGATTGGGCGACTTCTAAAGGACTATCTCTATTATCCTCAAAGTGATGTCTTCTTTCTCCAAGGCCCCTTCTAGTAAGCTGTCATCCTGGAAGTGAGATAAAGCTATCTCATGCTAGACAGTCTCATCTATGTATTTCTCTGACTCTCTAAGCATCTCTAGCTCATTCCCCCCTCACCCCAAATTTCAATGGAATAGTTTGGTACCTGACAGCCAGGAGCATATTGCACCAAACACAACTTGTGGGCATTTAATACATTTAATATTTGGTGCAGTAAACTGGAAACCACCCTATCCCTTTCTAGCCTTCTAGTTTCATAGCAGTTAAATAACTTGGGTCCCCCCCCCCCCGCTTAGGTCAGATCTAAAACTATATGTGAAGGATTCTATTTTTACAGAATTTAGAACCATGGCTTCCTCCTTCAGTTATTAATTTGCCTGGATACTTAGATCCTAGAAGGTCTGTGTTCTGTTCCTGTATTCAAGTCGATAGCAAAATTCCCTTGTTTATTCAGTGAAACTGCAAAATCCTAAATGCCTCTCTTTCCAAAAAGTGCAGGCTGGAATTGAGATTTGGACAGACGAATGCAACTCTACCATTAGCTAAATCACCTTATCAGTGATTCTGCTTCCATTATAAGTCTTTCATTCAGGCATATACTCAGGGTGGGATTCAAATAATTTAACAACCGGTTCTCTGCCCTAATGACTGGCTGGGTTGGTGTGGCCATGGTGGGTGTGGCCAGGGGGGTGACAGACAGCACTTGGCCTCCTGCATCCCCCCGGGAGCAAAATCAGGCCATGAGGAGCTGCCCCCCCCATGCCCCATTTTGAGCCTAGTAGGCCTCCCTGCAGCCTTCTGGGAGCAAAAACGGGTCACAGGGGGGTTTGCTCCTGGAAGGGGCGGGGCAGGGCCAGCCAGCAATTTAACTACCGGTTTGCCCGAACTGACCAGAACCGGCTGAATCCCACCACTGCATACACTCCAGTTAGCAATAGATTGGAATATTTGTAGCCCAGGGTTGAACTGCAGAGTCCTTGGTGCTCTCTGAGGTTGTTTGTTTGCTTCCAGATGTTTCATTACCAGACCAGGTAACATCTTTAGTGCTAGAAGGGAGTAGAGTTTGTTTACATACAGTAGTTTATCCTGTCAGTATTGTTGGGATGGGGGTGTTTCGTCCTTGGTAGTTCCTTGATTGAATGTTTTCAATGAACTTGACACTATCCTTATCCCATTTTAAGGAAAAATGAAGAAAAAATAGGGCACTGCCATGCACAACATTTCCCAGCCCTTCAGAAGATAATGCACAAATCTGTTAAGGAGCAAAAATCTCCCTCTTGTTGCCTAAGCTGCTGCAAGTGTTGCAGTAACAAAATTTTCCTCTTTCCTCACTTCACACAAAAGAACAATAGATTGCATGTGCAACCTCCACCATGGCCTTTCCTCCGATTGTGCATATTTGTCTTGTTAAATGCAAATAGGTCTCAGTAGTTCCTATGTGAAAAGATCTAAAGTTCCCAGGAGGTGTAGTGAGACAGAGCTCCTGCAAATGTGAAACAGACTGACCACATGCAGTCTCCAAAACTATAGAATTTCAAGTAAAAAATACCATAATTTTTGGGCTATAAAACACTCCGGATTATACAACCTAGCTTTTGGAGAGGAAAACAAGAAAAAAATCTGCCTCTGCCTCCCAGCAATTTGCCTCCTTGCAGAAAACAGCAAGCAGCCTGGTCAACTTCAGCACAGCCTGATTTAGCATAAGCAGCTGATTGGCGGTTGGATCTGCCTCCCGGAATATCACCTATCAGCTGTTCCAGGATGTGGGAATCACCGTCGCTGCCGTCACCGCCCATCGCCGCCACCACACACCCCATTTTCAGCCTCTGCATGTCCCATTTTTTGTCTCCATGTCCCCCATTTTCGGCTTCAGCATGCCCCATTTTTGGCCTATTCCAGGAGGTGGTGGCAGCAATCCCCGCAGCTTGGAACAGCTGATAGGCAGTATTCTAGGAGGCAGATCCAACCTCCAATCAGCTGCTCATGCTAAATCAGGCTTTGTTGAAGCTGATCCAGCTGTTTGCTGTTTGCTGCAAGGAAGCAAATTGCTGGGAGGCTGAGGCCAAAGGGTGGGGACCGGTGGGTGGGCGGGGCTTCAGCAACATTCACTGTATAAAATGCACAGACATTTCTATCCACTTTGGGTGGGGGGTGTCTTATATACTGAAAAATACAATAAATAAAAAGAAGGGTTTTACTATGGCTTTGAGGTCATGGCAGCTGAGGCAGCACTAACTCAGCTCAGCTTATAGGTACTAGCAACAGGATAGAATGGTGGAGGTCTGAAACTACTTTAAAACTGGATAGCATTTTTGTGGAAAAGTATCCTTAATCGTTGTTTCAGTCAAACACAGTAACTTGTTCAAGGGCTGTATCTGAAAAGCCTTTGCCCAGGATTATTTATCCTCTGACGACTGCCTGTATTCATGTCAGAAATACTTACAAAGCTAACCTGAAGGGTACTTCTACTTAAAGGATTGTCGGTGACAACACCATTGCCCAGGGGACATTCGATTACCAAAAGTCATCCTTCCACATCAGAAATGTAGGATGAGGCTGCTAGATGAGAAAGCAAGTGCAGAAAAATCAACAACCCTCCACTTCAGAAACAAGCAAATCCCAATTCCTGGGAAAATAACCTTTTTTCCCAGGGTGTTCACTTGCTGGAAGCTCAGTTCAGCAGTGATTATGAGTTCATGGATTCAGCCAGTAAAGGGTTAAAGCAGTGCTTCGTAAACCTGGGTAAATTATCCAAAATTTGAATAAAAGTGCTTTTTCTTTGGGTAACAACCTATTACTTGATCACAACAGGTACATTTAACAAGAAATTTCTTACTTTAAAAAATTCTTACTAAAAATATAATTCTTGACCCTATCTGTCTTCCATCCAACCTCCCATCTCCTTTTTTAGGAAAGATTGTAGGGTGGGTAGCTTCAGAGGGCCCACAATGCCTGGAGATTGTGGGGATCTGGGGGACAACAGACTTCAGCTGAACCCTGGTAAAATCAAGTGTTTTGGGGTTCATGGAGCTTCCAGCTCCAGGATTTTAACATCTTTTGTTCTGGATGAACAAAATGACACTTCTCCAGACAGACCTAGTGTGAAATTTGGCAGTTCTGCTGGACTTGCGACTCATGCATGACCAGCAGGAAGCAGTAATGGCTAGGAGAGACTTTGCACAACTTCATGTTGTGCATCAGTTGCACCCTTTCCTGGATTGGGGATACCTGTGTTCAGTCACTCAAGCCCTTGTTACCTCATTTGGACTACTGCCATGCCTCTACATGGGGCTACACTTGAAGCATATCTGAAAGCTTCAGCTGGTGCAGAACCCAGTTGCATGGGGGGGGGGGCATAGGATCAGTGGTAAAATTCAGCCGGTTCTATCCAACTCGAGCGAACCAGTAGCTGACGGCGGGAGGCTCCGCCCACCTGCCTGGACATCATCAGGTCCCATTTTTCACCCTCTGCACATGTGCAGAAGGCTCTGTGCATGCATGGAGGAGGCATGTGTGTTCACATTTGCAAACCAGTAGCGAAGGTACCAGGAATTTCATCCCTGCCTAGCATGGCCTATCTTACATCACTGTTCCACAAGTACTGGCTGCCAATTTGCTTCCAAGTCCAATTCAAGGTGTTGGTTATCACCTTTAAAACCCTCCATGACATGGGTCCAGGCTATCTGTGTAACTAGTTCACCCAGTGGGATTAGTCTGCACCACCGATCTGGCAGAAGAGGATATGCTGCCAAGGAACATCAACCAAGGAATTCCAGGTGAGATCCAGAAAAAGAGCCTTTTCTGCCATAGTTCCAGCCCAGGGGTGAAATGCTCCCGGTTCGGACTGGATTGTCCGATCCGGTAGCGATGATGGCTGGTGGTTCAGAGAACCAGTAACAAAAATCCCTGCCCACCCCCCCCCCATGTCCAGCTGAGCAGCGCGATCATCAAAGGCTTTTTTTTTTTACTTTTAAAAGCATTTTTTCTTCGGCCAAAAAAATGCTTTTAAAAGTTAAAAAAAAAAGCCTCTGATGATCACGCAGCTCAGCTGGGATCGTCAGAGCCTTTTAAAAGCAGTTTTTCTACAACCTCTTCGGCCGATGCTTAAAATGCTTTTAAAAGTAAAAAAAAAAAGTTGGCCACGCCCACCCACATTACCCCCCCACACACACACACTAAGCCACGCCCACAGAACCAGTAGTAACGAATTTTACATTTCACCACTGCTCCAGCCCTATGGAACATCTTGCTCCTTGAGGTCAGACCCGGTTCTACTCTTTCGGCCTTCTGAAAAGCCTTGAACACATGGCTGCGCTAACTAGTCTGGGGTCTCAATGGGGTGTGTGGCACTTTGGAGGTAGCTAATGGAGTAGATAACATCCCATCTCCTCCATGTGAGCACTTTGCTCCCTTCTTCTCCATCCTGGTTACCTTTATTTTAATTGAATTTGAAATTTAACGTTCCAGTTTATTGTTTTAACGTTTTATAGGGCATTTTATTCACTGTTTGTAAGCTGCCTAGACTCACCTCTGGTGAGATGGGCAGCATCCAAGCTTGATAATAAATGAATGAATTAATAGCTTTCTGATCAGCCATAAAAAGGACTCTCTGATAAGAAGTTTTGGGTGCTGAAGGCAAAAGTTTGGGAAGCACTGGGTTAAGATGAGAGAAAGAGTGCTAGCAGAATAACACCATCTCTACCCAGAGGGGAGATGAAATGTAAATTAGCAGATCTCTCATCTTCAGAGCAGCAGCAGCAGAAGCACTGACTTAAGCAGCTAATTCATTATCGCTTATTTTGGCATGCAAATAGACCCTTCGTTCCCTATGCATAAACCACAGAGTTCTTCACAAGGGAAAGATGCCTAGGAATGAAAAATAACTGGAGGGAATTGTTGAATGGTGATAAGGGAAGATTTTTCTTTCATTCCCCATCATTTTAAAAGGAGCTAGAATTTTCTTAATTTGGGTTTCCCCAGACAGGCATTTCTTCCTCAACCATCTGCTTCTTTTGCTGAAGAAAATGCACCTGCAGCCTCAGGAAATCTCCTTCTCCAAGGAAGATATATAGAATTTTAAAATCATAAATCCTAAAATGACCACAAATATCCTGTAGTCTTAAGCACATCTGACTCAGGAAATGTGTTGCTATTGCATTCCTTGATTGCTCATCATTCATCTGCCATCTGAAAAAATAATTTGAAAACAGAATCTAATACTTTATTACATAGAGCAGATTGCTCTATGTAATAGAGGACCAAATCCATTGGAGGACCTTTGGGAGGACCAAATCCATCCTGGTGTGCTAGGGCTGTAGTCCAAAGCATGGAGTCAAAACAACAATTAATATAAATCAAGCTATAAATAATTAATTTATCAATTTTGCAATTTGATAGAACATTTTGAAGCACATCTTGCAATTTTGCAATTTGATAGAACATTTTGAAGCACATCTTGGAACAATATCCAAGCATTTCAAGACCTGATGTAACCTTGGAGCCTTACTCTAGCAATAGCAACAGCAATAACGCTTAGACTTACATACTACTTCGTGGTGTTTTCCAGCCCTCTCTAAGTGGTTTACGGAA
Organism: Arizona elegans; assembly: GCA_022577455.1. Taxonomy (NCBI): domain Eukaryota; kingdom Metazoa; phylum Chordata; class Lepidosauria; order Squamata; family Colubridae; genus Arizona; species Arizona elegans. The sequence goes on along the minus strand of JAKOOJ010000001.1, from coordinate 20,292,723 downwards.
TCAGCATATTGCCCTCAACAATCTGGGTCCTCATTTTACCAAACTCGGGAAGGATGGAAGGATGAGTCAACCTTGAACAGATCAGGATTGAACTCTTAAAACACAGATATATAAACTATACCACAGATGTACCATTAGAAACTCTTTCCCACTATTCAACTGCCAGGAGTTAGGCAGAAAGCTGACAGCCCAGATTCGAGTCCCAAGCGCCACACGATGGGGTGAGCTCCCATTCCTATCCCAAGCTCCTGCTAATCTAGCAGTTTGAAAGCATGCAAATGCGAGTAGAGAAATAGGTACACTTCAGTGGGAAGGTAACAGCATTCCATGAGCCTCAGCCAGTGGTGGTATTCAGCTGGTTCTATCTGGTTAGGGCAAACTGGTAGCGGCGGCTGCGGGAGGCTCTGCCCACCCGCCCGGATATCATCATGTCACATTTGCAAGCCGGTAGCAAAGGTAAGTGAATGCCACCCCTGGCCTCAGCATTTAGTCATGCTGGCCACATGACGACAAAAATGTCTTTTATTTTATTTATTTATTTTATTTAATTTTATTAAATTTCTATACCACCCTTCTCCCGAAGGACTCAGGGCAGTGAACAGCCACAAGATAAAACACATAAATACAAAAATTTAAAATAGATTAAAAACGAATTAAATAATTTGGCTGAATTTAAAATACCCCATAATTTAAAACAAATTAAAATTTATATTTAAAATTTTTATTTAAAAGGGGAGAAGATTTAGGCCAGGCCAGCTTGATGAAATAAAAATGTCTTGAGCGCGCGACAGAAAGTGCGCAGATCTGGGATCCTCCGTATCTCCGGGGGGAGCTCGTTCCAGATCATAGGTGCCCCCACAGAGAAGGCTCTCCCCCTGGGGGCCGCCAGTCGACATTGTTGGCCAACGGCACCCAGAGGAGCTTCTCTCTATGAGAGCGTACTGGCCGGTGGGAGGCTATTGGTGGTAGCAGGCAGTCCCGTAGATAACCAGGTCCTAAGCCATTTTGTATAATGCTAGCTCGCTCAGCTAGGAAACAAAGACGAGCACCACCCCTCTAGAAGTGGAAATAACTGGACAGGGGAAACCTTTATCTTTATCTTACTTTGAGCTCCTGGATGAAAGTAGAAATAAAAGTGTAATGCTAAATGAGAATATATAAAGAAATACTTCAGGGTATTTTTAATGGGCAGAGAATTCAGGGAAGAAGATGTGGGGGAGGGGGACAGTTTAGTACCACTTTAGTACCTTTAGTACATGGGTGGACTTGATTAAATCTGTGACTCCCAGAACTGCACTTTACTGTTCAAAATAAAAGAACAGTGACAGATCTGAACATGCAGCTCTTTTTGCTGTTTCTTTATATGCTCTGAGCAGTCTATTGTTCTGGGGGCTTTTTTTTTTGTCAGCAAGAAGGAAATGGTTTTAGGTTGCAAAGGAAAGACTTGGGTTAAACACCAGGAAGGCATTTTATAACAAGAACAATGGTGAGGAAATGAAGTCAGGCCACTGGAAAGAATCTTGAGGTTGGAGAAGGAAGGCGAAATCTGATTTTATCTACTTATGGGGAGGGAAAGAGAGAGGAATCCAGAGGGGAATGTCCTCAAATGACAGAAAACATAATCTTCACAGGCAGTACAATTTTCTATTGTGTTCCTACAAGCAGAAATTTGTAAATTTAAGATCTGAAAGGAGACATATTTTTACCTGGAGTATATCTCACACAAAGACGTTGTCGTATTAACTCTGATTTCTTTGAGCAGTGTTTTGCTTTAATAATTTTTTTGCACATGTTCCTGGAGCAGATAAGGATCATGACCTAATACATCAGGAGGCACCAGGCTAGGTAAGGCGCCAGCGTAAGATAAACAAACAAAGCAATATAATTAATTTCTCTCTCTCTTTCTTCTCCTTTAGCATTGCTGCAAAGTTGACAGCAGAGAATGTGCTATACAGCTTCTATTTTAAAATACTCAAAACTATTATTATTTTCTGCTATTATACTGTGATCCAGAGAAACCCAAATCAGTTTGTTAGGCTCTTACATCTTGACAGATCTTGCCAATCACGTATTTATTTAAACTTTCATAAAACTTTGTGCCTTACTGCTTTTCTTTGCCAATTGTCAAAGTGATCACAAACCAGAACATTAACAGATTAACAGAGTTGGAAGGGACCTTAAAGGTCATCTAGTCCAACCCCCTGCTCAAGCAGGAGACCCTATACCATTTCTGACAAATGACAGTCCAAACTTTTCTTGAAAGTGTCAAGTGATGAAGCTCCCACAACTTCCGAAGGCAAGCTGTTCCATTGGTTGATTGTTCTCACTGTCAGAAAATTCCTCCTCATTTCTAGGTTGAATCTCTCCTTGGTCAGTTTCCATCCATTATTCCTTGTCTGGCCTTCAGGTGCTTTGGAAAACAGCTTGATGCCCTCCTCTAACCAGGTTAGAAACTAGGAGACTGTGAATTCTAGTCTCACTTTAGACATGAAACCCAGCTGGGTGTCTTTGGGCCAGTTGTCACAATCAATAGATGAACACTCTGTTGTGCAGAGTAAAGAAATTGAGTGTAGAGAAAACAAAAAATCTAAAATAATATTAACCTTAAAGAGCTTTGATAACCAAAATTGAACGAGGGAATCAAACTCAATGGGTTCAAACTCATGTTCATGTCAGAAAGCCTATCACAACCTCTCTTCAGTTTTTAATAAAGGAAAGTGATGCATATCATACTACATTTTGCTGCGCTTTCAACATGCCTTTTCTGAGCACCCAGAATAGGTTTGGTCTCTGCTGCCATCTATACAACTTTAATACATATTATAAGGCCATTTGGAAGTGGCTCCTTCAGTTGAAATTCTAGTTCTTTTCAATCTCATTTGTTGATCATGTAAAAAACATCCTCCAAATGGCACAATATTGCAGTTATTCTTTGTTGTTGTTGTTGTTGCATTTTTCATCATATCATTAATTGAGTGGACATTTTTATGGTTCCTTATAACCACGCATTAACTTTTTGATCACCTTAAGGCAATAAAGAATTGGAGTTTGAGGCAGTGGTGGAATTCAATTTTTTTTTACTACCAGTTCTGTGGGCGTGGCTTGGTGGGCGTGGCAGGGGAAGGATACTGCAAAATCCCCATTCCCACCCCACTCCTGGGGGAAGGATATTGCAAAATCCTCATTCCCTCCCTACTCCTGGGGGAAGGATATTGCAAAATCTCCATTCCCACCCCACTCTGGGACCAGCCAGAGGTGGTATTTGCCGGTTCTCCGAACTGCTCAAAATTTCCGCTGGGTGAAAGACTGGGTGGAAGGAGCAATTCTGCAGCACATCTGCCATGCCATGCCAAGACCAACCAACTTGCTGCCTCTGACCACATCAAACCTCCCCACCATTGGATGTCAGAGCAAAAAGTCTTCACCTGGAATAAGAGGAAAAGCACCACATCTGCAATAATCCACCTAAAGGTATCTTCAGGCTACTGCAGCAAGTCCGTAAGAGCCGTAAAAGGTTAGCCTCTTTTTTCTGTAGCACGCAAGCTAGGTGGATCGTCAGTCAAATAAATCTTGGTCAGATATCATTGACTTGATTTGATTCAACCATTTGACAGACAAGTGGACTTTTTTTTTTTTACACAACACTTTGGAAACTTTGGAATTTGAGGTGTAGTGAGCCTGATTGGTTGGTTGGTTTCAAAAAAGGATTGGACCAATACATGAAAGTCATGATGATCAATGGCTTGATACCTCTGAAGGCCATCTTCTGTAAGACTAGAGCAGTGGTGAAATCTAAAATTTGTTACTACCGGTTCTGTGGGCGTGGCTTGGTGGGGGGGAGGGTAATGTGACTTGATAGGCGTAGCCAATTTTTTTTTAACTTTTAAAACCATTTTTTCTACAACCTCTTTGGTGAAGAGGTTGTAAAAAATGCTTTCAAAAGGTTCTGACTATCCCAGCTGATCGGCAGAGGCTTTTTTTCTTTTAAATGTCTCTGATGATCCAAGCTGAGTTGCCTGATCAGCAGAGGCATTTTTTCTTTTAAAAGCCTCTGACGATCCAAGCTGAAGAGGTTGTAGAAAAAATGCGTTTAAAAGCCTTTGACGATCCCAGCTGAGCCGCGCGATCATCAGAGGCCTTTTTTTTAACTTTTAAAAGCATTTTTTTGGCCGAAGAGGTTGTAGAAAAAATGCTTTTAAAAGTAAAAAAAAAAAAAGCCTCTGATGATTGTGTGGCTCAGCTGGGCATGGGGGGGGCAGGGATTTTTGCTACCGGTTCTCTGAACCACCCACCTCCATCGCTACAGGATCAGGTGATCCGGTCCGAACCGGGAGCATTTCACCCTTGGACTAGGGGCATCCTTGTGTAGTTGGTTGCCCACTGTGAGAACAGGCTGCCAGACTAGATTGGCCAAGGCTCTGAACCATCAGGGTAAGCAGTGGTGAAATCCGGTTGGTTCTATCAGGCTCGCGCGAACCGGTAGTGCCAGTCGTGGGAGGCTCCGCCAACCCATCAGGACTTCATTAAATCCCATATTTTACCCTCTGTGCATGCGCAGAAGGCTCTGCAAATGTGCAGAAGAGGTGTGTGACAGCATAGCGAGCACAAATGCTCACACTCCCGAACCGGTAGCGAAGGTAAGTACATTTCACCACTGATCGGGCAACACTAATGTTTTTATGTTCTAACTAGTAGTTTAAGTAAGCACTTAAACATTTGGGCAACAAAGATGATTCCTTCCTTCCTTGTTCCTATCCCTGAACAAGTCTAATTACATTTTAGTTTTGAATTTTTTTTAATAATTCACTTTTTTAGAATTAATTTACTAACCAATTGAGAACTTAAACATAAATTTATAAATTTAAGTCTGCCACTAGTTTCCACCTGAATAGAAATTAGGGAATGATGCTTTTTAAGCAAAAGACTGCTTGATAAAACTGATTTTATAAGACTGTATAAGAAACTGCAGATGGGCTGCAACTTTGAAACAATCAAGATCAGTTTTCTCCTAAAGTCCTATGGGGAACTGAGAAATAAAATTCATTTTGAAAGATGAAGCTTTGTGCATCTATTAAAGAAACTTAACATTTGCAAGGAACTAAAAGGTTACGGATCTTCCACAAAATCATCTGGTGTTAGGCTGAAGAACATATTGCCATGCAGAGTTGGGGATCTGCAGCTTTCTTGATGCTGGATTAGAACCATCATGATCTCTACCCAATGGATTTGCTACTTGGGCTGAAGGGAGCCAGTCCCTTCTTCAAGGGTTTCCTCTAAATAATCCTCGGACCAAAAAACACCAGTGGGATCTGAAGGTCAAACTTGTCAAGGGAGATATAAGGTGAGCAGCATGTTCACTGGAAGTTTTAAAAATAGGCTGGACAACCATTTGACCAGGATGGTATCACATCTCCTTCCTTGAGCAGTGGGTTGGACTAGAAGATCTCTGTGGTCCTTTTCAGCCCTATGATTCTATGTTCTATGGCTCTCAATCTTGTACAAATCTGCGGGAGACCTTTTTCCATTTATCTTTCCATTATATCTTTGCAGGTGGCTTCCAGAGGAAGCTGCCCCAACAGGCTCTCAAAACGACTGGAATAAGATAGCAAGCGTCTAACCGGTGTCTTTGGAAATCAAGCAAGTGCTGTTAGCTAAACCCAAACTCTCGCCAGCAAATCTTCCGGCGTCTAAGCGGAGCAACCCTGCCGTTAGTAAGTAAGAAAGAATCGCCAGGCGTCCTGCTTGCGCGATCCGCTGCTCCTTAACGCCGATGGCGCTTTCCGCAAATCTTGACCGCTTCACTTCCAATCTTAAAGGACGGGGCCTGTTTTGAGAGAAGGGGGGGGGAGTCCAATTCATCTCGCTTTCCTTCAATCGCCGCAGGAAAAATGGGTGGGATGCAGATTATTGGGCAACAAGTGGAACCGGGGAGGAGTACATACACACGTCAGGATGGCAGCGGAAAGACCCAACTAGCTGAAGTGCAATCCTAACCGTTAATGTGGTGTTCTTTCTTTCTTTCTTTCTTTCTTTCTTTCTTTCTTTCTTTCTTTCTTTCTTTCTTTCTTTCTTTCTTTCTTTCTTTCTTTCTTTCTTTCTTTCTTTCTTTCTTTCTTTCTTTCTTTCTTTTTGTATTATATTTCCTCCCTCCCCATTCTACGCCTCTTTGCTATTCCTACGCCTATGCCTGGGTTGGTTTGTTTGTTTTATTCTCCCATGCAAATTCCCGGCAAAGGGGGAGCGCGAACGTGAGAATGCCTTGGCCCCTTTCCTTGGTCAGGAGAGAAGAGCTTCGCCCCAGATTAGGTGGGGCTTGGATTTCTCGCGGCGAGAACCATCTCTCCTCCTCCTCCTCCTCCTCCTCCTCCTCCTGCGGCAGAAAGTTCCCCTCCTTTTCCTTCCTGGAAGGGCGAAAAAAAGGAAAATAAATGACCAAACATACAAATATATATATATATATATATATAAATCTCCTTGAAATCTCGCCTCTAGGCGAAGGCAAGCGGGACGCTTCTTGGGTGGAGGGAATACACCCCTCCCGCGTGCAGGGGCGGCGGACTCGGTCTTCTTTTCCCTCGTAGGCATTCGAAGGAGGGCATGAGCCCCTTCGCCGGGCGCGTTAGGCGATGGATTCCCGCACCGCCAAATCCCTGGGCTGCTTTTTCTGGCCGCTGCTCGTCTGTCTGCCGCTGGCCCAAGGTAAGAAGAGAGTCCCGGGGTGACTGAAGCGCGCGCGCCCGTCTTAGCTTCTGCGAGCTCCGGTAAAAAGGGTCCGTTGCTTGGGCGAATGGGCGCTAGTTCGCCGTACGGCGCTAGGATGAAGCAGCTGGAGGGCTCCGGAGCCCGTCAAGGGTTTGCCGTAGCCGGTTTCAACCCTGCTCCCCTCGGAAGTAAGCCCCGATGGTTTCACGTGACGTTTCCAAAACCTGTCCGTAAAAGCCTGGGCGGACCGCTTTCTTTGGTGCGAGGCTCTTGGCTTTGGGAGCCTACTTTTCAAGGAAATGCGTTTTGTGGACAGTTTTGCTCTTCTTCAGATTTTTTTTTTTTTCTTTTCTTTTCTGGTCGAAGTGCCCGTCGGGTTTGTGAAAGCTCGGGATGGTGGAAAGGGATGGGCTGACTCACCTGTCCTGATATCTGATGCTCTCGACTTTATAATCTTTATTCTCTACAGCTAATTTGGCTGTTCTAGAAACGTAGGATGGTACTTCAGCGGGAAAATATGTGTGTGCGTGCGTGTGTATGCAGGATAGATGGATGGATGGATGGATGGATGGATGGATGGATGGATGGATAGATAGATAGATAGATAGATAGATAGATAGATAGATAGATAGGCAGGCAGCCAGGCAGCCAGACAGCCAGGTAGGGAGGGAGGGAGGGAGAGAGAGAGGGAGAGGGGGGGGAGGGGGAAGGAGGGGGAGAGAGAGAGAGAGAGAGAGAGAGAGAGAGATAAGGTAGGTAGGAAGGTAGGTAGGTAGGTAGTAGGTGGTAGAGAAAGCTATAAGATAGGTAGGACCCAGATTGTGGGGGCAATAAGCTGACTTTGTATAAATAGACAAAAGTATGAAGGCTATTGCTTAACGCATTGTAAGCCGCCCTGAGTCTTGGAAGAAGGGCGGCATATAAATCAAATTTTAAAAAGGGGTAGGTAGGTAGGTAGGTGGGTGGGTGGGTGGATGGATGGATGGATGGGAGTGTGCTGTGTTTAAACTGATTATTTCCTTTGAAAGTCTTATTATAGGCTAACAGTTTTAGACATCAATAATAAGCTTGTTTTAGATAATGACTTCTTTTAAATTTTTCAACCCTTTTTAGGACCTGAAAAGGAGTTAGGGATTTAATGTGTTCAGATCCTTTAATTAATGCAATGAGTGGCAGCTGCAAAGATATGACAAACTTTCTGTGACATTTATTTTCATTTTTAATTAGAACGAGAAATGCCCATATCTTTTCTTACACTGAAGTACACTTGCTTATGTTTTTTCCCCAACATATCCGAGCTTCAGTCATTTGTATTTTTCATCTCCTATAATGGACATCATCAGTGAGAAATTGATAAATATGAAACCGCCAGATGTGATTTTTCTTTGAATCATGTTGTCTTATGTGTACACATCTTATAGACTGAAACCTTGCACGTTAAGTCTAGCTTGCTTAAGCATCATATATTTCAGTGATATCACTCTGCAGTTAACTTTTCCATGAAATCAATGGGAATTGAATTTTTATGGAACATCCACCACAATTATCATTTATTTATTGCAATTTATATGCTCCTTAGTCCAGCCAGATTCCAAATGAATTACAGCTAACAGTAGGATTGCAACCTAATGTATGTTCTGATTTATAGATATTTTTACAAAAGTTGACAAAAAAGGGGAGATGTTCAGTTCTGTTATAGATCTTGTACGAAATCACATGTGAATGCCAGACAAAATCATAAAACTCTGCAGTCATGGCACCCAGTCTATCATGTCAGATCATACATTATCCTAGATCTTTAACGGTCTCGTCCTTTGAATCAATTATATGTCCTATGTACTAATATTGACATTCTAGTTTTAGCTATAGGTTTTTTTTTGTTTGTTTGTTTGTTTTTTTGCTTTAATTTATATGCCGCCCTTCTCCGGAGACTCAGGGCAGTTTACAATGCGTTAAGCAATAGCCTTCATACTTTTGTCTATTTATACAAAGTCAGCTTATTGCCCCCACAATCTGTGTCCTCATTTCACCTACCTTTGAAAGGATGGAAGGCTGAGTCAACCTTGAGCCTGGTGAGATTTGAACTTGCAGTAATTGCAACCAGCAGGTGTTAATCTATTAATAACAGTGCTTTAGTCCACTGTACTACAGGCTCTTCAGTTTATAATCACATGGTAAGATAGGCTGTGGCAATATCAAATAGCTCCATCTTGTATAATTTTTTTAGAAGTCCCATTGAGTGCAGTAAGTTTCAAGATCAATTATATATTACTTTATCCTCTGAAATTCATTGAGGCCTGTTCACAGAGATCTGTGTGCAGGATTGCCTTTTTCACCCTGTTTTGAGTGAATTGTTTTAGGAGTTATATTCTACTATTGTGGCAATATAATGAACTTCTAATTCCTATGCTTATTTTTTGCTTTTCTCAATTACTTAATATCAAACTGAGGAATGTTGGATTTATTTAATATTGGTGTTGTGGATTAAACCAAAAGCCAAATCATTGTTAGTAGTGCCTTTTCTTTGATCTTTTATTGTTGAATAAATGCAAGCATCTGAAACCCACAGTTTTATTTCAATATTGTACTTTCAACTAAAAGAATATAAACAAGAATTCAGGTGTCAAGTGAGCGGAGCATTATTTAATATGGCTTTCAATGGCAGATTCATGTTCACAGCTGAAAAGTGTATATTCTATTGTACAATTCTAATAGGAAGATTTGAAACAGAGGTAGCAGTATGAAGTGCAATTGGTCAGAATCTATGCCATTCAATATCATTTCTTCCTCCTTCCCATTGCTTCTCCCAACAGTTGAACTATACTTGTTGATCTGGCTCCATAAGAAAGTATATTTACAGTCCAAATTTTAAAAAAGGGAGAATTTAAAAATACAAAGTGACTAGAGGTTTTAAAATTATGCCTACGTTTTTCAGTGAGCCATTTTATTGCAAAGGCTGAATAGGCACTGTCCTAGGGTGCCAAATTTTAGGGATACCCAAAATGGAAAAAAAAAAAACCTCTGAAAAACACAATAAAAAAGCAAAAAGCAGTAACTGTGTTTTCTGTGAATTTGCATGCTGGGTCAATAAAATTTTGCAGAATTGTTACAGTATGACAACAATGAGTGCTACTGTAATTAAAATTATTTACTTAGGGTGAAAATGTCTGAGAAAAGAAAGAAAGTCATCCAGGCCTGAAAATCATAACTGTAAAGTTCAAAAATGTGAAGGAAAAAAGAAACAACAGGGCACTTTTTAAAAATTCCTAACAAAATCAGAAAATGAGCCAAACCATACATGGCACCAGTATATGACTTTTCGTAAAGACCCAGAATGTCTAGAGTGTATTGCTAATAGACTATTGTGTTGATATGTTTACTATTCTAAAGTCATTGCAAACATGTTTGCAAGAATGTCTGAAATGTTACATAGCAATTCCTTTTTTAGGAGCTGATTGCAAACCTGGTTGTCATCCAGTGAATGGATTTTGTGAAGTTTCCAATGAATGCAGGTAAGTTAATTGATAGCACGTTTTCCAGAGGGAAAAAAAGCAAGGGACAAGTTTTAATTAAGCGCTATTGCTACTTTACATTTTTATTTAAGAATCATTTACGTAAAATGCAATATTTTAATCAGACGATTCATCATACTTGACTTAAACTTTTAGCAACCATTTTTAAAAACAACAATATACAACAGCCTTCAAGAAAAGGAAAAAAAAAAGGTTTCTCAAACCAGCAGAACAAAAAAGAATAGGCAGATCAAAGATTTCCTCTGAAATCTGCTCCAGAGGAACGAGAGGCCTCTTGGATGCATTATGATGTGGAGGAAAGGGAAGTCTCGTTGGACAATTTGGATATTGTTCAACAACAATAGAAGCTCCATTCGTTCACGCATCAATGCATATCTTCTCAACTCAAGTCTTTCTAGGCAGTCCATATTTGAGTTCCAAAAGAATCAAGGCAGGACATTATATAGACATACATTGAGTTTGTTCCTGATGAATATGATTCTTTTCTGTTTTCATAGTTTCAAACTAGGTTTGACCAGTTTTCAATTCAGAGTAGAGCTGGAAGGGACCTTGGAGGTCTTCTAGTCCAACCCCCTACTCAAGCAGGAGACCCTATACTATTTCAGACAAGTGGCTGTTCAGTCTCTTCTTAAAAACCTACAGTGATGAAGCACCCACAACTTCTGAAGGCAAAACTGTTCCTTTGGTTAATTGTTTCACTGTTAGGAAGTTTCTCCTTAATTCCAGATTGCTTCTTTCCTTGATTAATTTCCATTCATTGTTTCTTGTCCTGCCCTCTGGTGCTTTGGAAAATGAGTTGACTCCCCTCTTCTTTGTGGCAGCCCCTCAAATACTGGAATACTGCTATCATGTCACCCCAATCCTTTTCTCTAGACTAGCCATACCCAGTTCCTGCAACCATTCTTCATATGTTTTAGGCTCCAGGTCTTTAATCATTCTAGCTGCTCTTCTCTGCACTGCCAAAATCTCAACATCTTTTTTGTAATGTGGTGACCAAAACTGGATGCAGTATTCCAGGTGAGGTGTTACTAAGGTTTTATAAAGCAGAACTTTAATGGACCAGTCCGTTAAAAGCTTGGCTAATCTTTCTTGGCATTTTTCTCACTCCTGCTGACACTTTTCCATCTTAGTGACTTAGCCTCATTCAGTTCTTTTGGGAGACATCTATTTCTTTGCAAACTTAGCTTGTGGTGTTTTTAAAATCATCAATCTGATATGAATTGATAACATGCTGCATTAAATTGACATTTTCCCAAGTTACATTTCTGTTTTTTTGTCCTGCTATGAGTAAATTTCCCACACTTCATTTTTCATACATGTCCATTCATACAAATAAATTGCAAAAAACTACCATATTTTTTGGAGTATAAGATGCACTTCTCCCCCCCCCAAAAGGGGGTGAAAATTTAGATGTGTCTTATACACTGAATGTAGCCCCGCCCACCCACTTCCCCCCCCCTTTGGCCTCTGCCTTGCAGCAGTGACCTCCTTGCAAGCAAACAGCAAGAAAAACAGTTCCTTTCAGCTTCAGCACAGCCTAATTAGCACAAGTTGATTGGATCGCCTCCCGACTCTCAGCTGATTTGCTCTCAGCTGTTTTGTGCAGGGCTCTGCTGCTTGCTACAAAGAGATAAATTGCTGGAGCAGATTTTTTTCCCCCTTGTACTAATCAAGCTATGCTGAAAATGAAAATGAAAGTAAAACAGGCTGTTTGCTGTTTGCTGCAAGGAGGCAAAATTGCTCAGAGGCAGAGGCAGAGGCAGAGGGAGAGGGAGATTTCTTTTTCTTCTTTTCCTCACCAAAAAAGGTAGGTGCATCTTATACTCCAAAAAATATGGTACTAGTTGTTGTATTGTAGTATTATATAATAATTGGCGTTATGCCAGTGGCAATAATATGCTAATACATGGTTCATTAATATTATTATACATAATTCATGTATTCTGCCATTGGTGGTGTTAGCATCATCTATATTTGATGTATTTAAAACTACACTGCTCAAAAAAATAAAGGGAACACAAGCAGAAGACATCCGAGATCTGAATGAATGAAAAAGCCTTATTAAATATTTTGTTCGTTACATAAGTAGTTTTGTGTTCCCTTTAGTTGTTTGAGCAGTGTATAAACTACTGTATGTAAAGAACAAAGTATTTAATAAGGCTATTTCATTCATTCAGATCTCGGATGTCTTCTGCTTGTGTTTCCTTTATTTTTTTGAGCAGTATATTTTTCATACATACTGATATAATGTCCAGGATACAATGACAATGCTCAGTTCACTAACAAATCCCCCCCCCTTCATTTATAGGGAAACTTTAACTGAAATAGATGTGTTCAGAGCATTGGACTCTATTTTAGTGTTTATTTTAAAAAGAAAATGGAAAATCATAAAGCTGCCAGCAGACTTCCGAATCAAAATCTTGGGTAACTCTGGGAGATGCAGAAAAAGACTGAGACTGCACATGGCCATGCAGTGTAGGTTGTCTATATGATGAAAAGTGTGTTAATGAGATGATTATCATGGAACTTTCACTAAGAAAATCACACCAGTATTCTGTAGTTATTTTTTAATCAGAATAAAGGATCTTATTACCATAACAATCAGAATAAGGGATCTTATTACCATAATTATATCTACAGTATCTAGTTTCTTAATTCTATTTGCAAAAAGATCTTTGCTTGATTTGCTATCTCATATTGTGTTTCTGCTAGATGCCGACTTGGTTGGCAAGGCCCTCTCTGTGATTGGTGTGTTCCTTTCCCTGGCTGTTTGCATGGGACATGTGTCAAACCAGGCCAGTGCATGTGTGAAGAAGGATGGATTGGTAGCCGCTGTGACACAGGTTTGGAGATCATTTCCTTTGCTGTTGAATGAACATCCTGATGAAAACAGTTGGAGCTCCATCTGGTGTTGAAGATATCCTATTCATTTATTTAACATATTGCTATGCTGCAACAACTCTTGGTGTTTACATAGAAAAAGATACCATAGAAAACATATTCAATTTTTAAAAACACACACAATGGCACTATAATAATAAAAAGAAGATGGAATGGTGGATCCTTGATGTTCTCTGAACTTGGTTATTTTCTTGCAGAGTTGCTAACAAGAAGTTGCTAGACAATGTATGTAAAAGGTAAAGGTAAAGGTTCCCCTCGCACATAAGTGCTAGTTGTTCCCAACTCTAGGGGGTGGTGCTCATCTCCATTTCAAAGCCAAAAAGCCAGCACTGTCCAAAGTCTCCGTGGTCTCTGGCATGACTAAACACCAAAGGCGCATAGAACGCTGTTACCTTCCCACCAAAGGTGGTCCCTATTTTTCTACTTGCATTATTTACGTGCTTTCGAACAGCTAGGTTGGCAGAAGATGGGACAAGTAATGGGAGCTCACTCTGTTACACGGCACTAGGGATTCGAACTGCTGAACTGCCGACCTTTCGATCGACAAGCTCAGCATTTTAGCCACTGAGCCACCACGTCCCTGGTATTAAAAGCACCTGGCTTCAATTCTTGCTAACTTTAGTTTAGAAAGAGTCAAAGATAAAATTGTTCATACTTGCTGAAGGCTTGATGAAGTGACTGGAAGAACATCTGCAAGATCATCTCCGATACATTTGATTGTATGGATTCTAATAAATGCAGTCCCCTGTTATGTGAGCTCTGAGACTCATGGGCTGGACCTCTGCCTTTCCTATCTTGTTTGACTTGCCAAAGGAGGGGCTGGGAAGCTGGGATAAGAATGTCTCTGTGAAGGAGAAGGGATCTTGAAGGAGAAGGTGACATACCCCACTTCTGAAATGCCTTCCCTATATCTGACAATATACCATGTTTCCCCAAAAATAAGACCCTGTCTTATATTTTTTTGAACCCTGAAATAAGCTTTTGGCCTTATTGCCATGTGCTCAAAAGCCCGATTGGGCTTATTATCAGGGGATGTTTTATTTTGGGGGGAAACAGGGTAATACATGTTCCATCTTCAAAAAGTGATTAGGTCTCAGTTGCAGAGGATATTGGAAAAAGTGATTTATTTGAATCCTCATCACTCCAGTTTCAGGCTTCAGTGTGGAGCAAAAACTGTTTTATAGTACTTGTGGATGATCTCCAATAGGATCTAGATAAAGGAATAGCAGTTATTTTGATCTTACTAGATGATAATGTTTTCGGGAATGTAGGTAAGGGCTGGAACTCAGAAATAATATTTCATTAGAGGTTATATTCCTTCCTAATGAAGCAGTTCAAATTAGTAGTGATGGAGAAGAGAAATCAAGAGCTTGCCCAGTACAATATGCAAAACCCAGGGCTTGGTCCTCTACCTTATCTTATCTAGCATCTTAATAAAGTCATTAGAAGAGGTCATATATCAGTTCAGAATCAGAAATCATCAGTAGGCTAACAATTCCTAGTTATCTATCTCTGCCCTGGGCCAAGCAGGAGATGTAGTGGTTGCCCTAACCCAGTGTCTGGAAGCTGTCAAACAAGTTCACACAGCAAGGGGGAAATGGCTGTTCACTCTAAAATCATATGGCTCCAACTTTGGTTGTGGGTATCTGTGCTATCCCTAAAAGAGAGCAGGTCCATGATCTGGGAACAAAGGGATCCATCCATTCCTGTGCTCTGTGCATTGTGTTGTTATGATGTAGGTTCTACTTTTTCAGATTTGTTTTACAGCGTTACATGAAAATATGCAAGGGAAGGAATTCAAGTTGTGAGACACATTATGTCACTTGCCCTTCTCTTCCCCTCCAACCCAAATCTCTGTCTAGGGATCCTTTTAGATACATGGATCCTCCTGGAAACTGTATCCAGGAGAGATTGTGCTTAATTTCGGTCGGTGTGCTAGATGAGTTACTCATGCCCTCCTTCCCTTGTGGCTGAACTATCATCATCTTATATTGCCTTTGAAGGCTATTTGGAGGAACTATAATTGGGATAGGCCAAAAACTGATAACGCACCCTGTTATTAACACAGCTGCCTGCAATTTCTGCTGGTTCGAATCTCTCCAAGGCTCAAGGTTGACTCAGCCTTCTATCCTTTCTAAGGTAGGTGAAATGAGGACCCAGTTTGTGGGGGCAATAAGCTGACTTTGTATAAAATATACAAAAGGATGAAGGCTATTGCTTAACGCATTGTAAGCCGCCCTGAGTCTCCGGAGAAGGGCGGCATATAAATCAAATTTAAAAAAAAAAAAAAAGTAATACTGCTTTTTTGGTCACTCCACTGGGTAGCTGTAAGTTTCCAAATACAATTCAAAGTGTTGATAATTATAAAGGTTTCGATGTTTGGATACTAGGGCCTTGATGGCGAACCTATGGCACGCGTGCCAGAGGTGGCACACAGTGTTCTGTCTGATGGCATACGAGCCGTTGTCCCAGTTCAGCTTCGCTGCACATGCACTCATACCTCCCATCGGCCAGCTGATCTTCAAGTCTCTGTCACACATGCACAGGGGGTGTGGGGCCTGGGGGGCCATGTGTGTATGCACATGGGGCAGAGCGCAGGTGAGGGGGCCACATGCACATTGCATTTGGGGGGGTTCAGGCAAAGGCGCATGCTTTGGGCACTCAATCCAGAAAAGGTTAGCCACCACTGTACTAGGGGCTTTCAGGATTGCTTGCTCCAAGGGACCAGGAGGATGATTCATTTAATGATTTTAATATCCTGATGTTTTATTGTTTTATGTATAAAAGCTTCCTAGTCTTATTATTGGGGTGCCACAGAAATCATGACGTATAAACTAAGATATTTAGTTCAGATTTTAAAGAGCTGTTCTGATTGGATGAAACAGAATATTTCTGGTTTTGTATATTTTCCTTAAATGTAAATAAGCAAACATTAGTTATTGTGAGAGAAAGATAAACACAACAAGACTATGTTTCTCTTTTTTTTTCTGTTTTAACACAGTTGTTCATCCTTGTTCTTCTAAGCCTTGTTCAAATTACTCAAAGAATTGCATCGAGACTGGAAATGGTGGATACACTTGCTTGTGCGCTCACGGCTATATGGGAAAAAACTGTCATATGAAAAAGGGACCCTGTATTGTTAATGGGTAAATATGGATCATGTTTGTTGATTTACATTTGACTTTGGTAACTAATACAATCTTCTTCCACTTTCCAGATGTGGCAGTTGCTGGAATTCCCAGTGAAAATTGTTGAAAGGAATCATCAAGATGACAACCCCTCAATGTCTGTCTTTATATTTCTGTGCCTGTTCTCTACCCTTGTCAAATGGAGACTGGGGAAAGAATGCAACTTGTAAATGGGAAAGCAAATTCATTGTTTAGATAAATTTGATATAGTCATTTGTTTTTGATGTGCCCTGCTCACTTTTGGCTTCAGTATCTAACAGAGAGAAAAAAAACCAAAGGCCTGAAGAAGGAGATTTGGCCTTTTTGCCATTAAAAGGAGGCTGCTTTGCTGCAAATGTGTGTGTTTGTGTGTGTTCTCGAGCAGTAAAGCTAAATTAATATGGTTAAGTCATTTCTTAGTTCATGAGTAAAAAAAAAAAAGACAACAGTGAGCGTCATTTTGATTGGAAAGTTGTGGGTAGCAACAGCACAGTTGACTAGAGGAGAACATTGAATGTAGTTTCTGTATTTTCCCATTTCTTTCCAGCAGAATTACATATATTGGAACAAGTAATTAGGAAGTAATCCCAACAAAAATTCCAATAGTTATGTTTTCAATATTTATAATGACTTTCCATACAAATGGAGAACATGTATATATTGTTTCAGAAAAATAGACTTCAAAGTATTGAAGTCTATTAGTTAGCTGCCATGTTTTACAGTATATGATGTTTTTAAACCCAATCTGAAAGTCTCTACTCAACTATGTTCCAGAATAGCAGTTTTGGACAAGAATCTTAACATTTGTCATACAAAACCTAGACTTATAAGCATGACTATATAATCTTTTTTTTTCCTAATTGCAATATCAATTTCTTTCTTTTTGATTTTTTTCATAGTAAATTATACAATGAATAGATGAAACACATGAAGACACAAAGCATAAGAATAGAGAGACACATCTAAAATATTTTTTGATCTAATAGCATTGCAGGTATTTGTTGGAGACCAGTAACTTTTCAGTCCTCAATATTTACTTTTCACCATTCATTTTTAACATTACAAAAAGCCATGGCACAAGAATACGTCCTATTGGTACTAGACTGATCATATCCTAGGTTTTTGTGGTATTTAAGTACAAGTATCAGAAACTTAATATCTGATTTGCTTTCAAAGGAAGAGATTTGGTTTTCAGAATCATGGTTTGAACTTTGTAGATAGATTGCTGGCACAAGATGGGATGTATCTTGCAGAAACTGATAAAAATATGTTGATCAGGAAGACTTTAAATACAAACCAATGTGTGGTGGAAATGCAATAAGACCTCATAAAGACTTGTACACTGTAGAAATAGCTGAAATGAGATTCTAAAAACACACAACGAAAAATCAGAATATTGGCTCAGAAAATTTATGACTTTCATTAGTTATAAACTAATATTAAGACCATGGGAAATAAGATGAGCCTGAGCTCTTAGTATAAAAGGCAAAAATGATTTAATAAACATGGCAGACATATGGTATGATGATTCTCTTGGAATGCAGCAACTGAAGGATACAATTTCTTCAAAAGGAACAAAAGCAGAGAAAAGGAAGAAGAGAACTACTGTATTGTTAAAAGATCTGCTCAGAACGAATGAATTTTGCAATACCATAGAATACATCTGGGTTAAAGTAAATGAACAAATAAAAACAATACAACTATTGTCTACTCTTCCATACACAATCAGGAAGAAGATATGAATGAAGCCTTTCCAAAGCAAATTGCAGTTTTGCCAAAGAGTTGCCTAAGATCCCAGGCAGTCAAGCTGTCAACCTCTTTTCACAACAGTGAAACATGGCCTTTGCCAGCCTAGATTAATCTGGGACTTACATCTTACTTTGAGTTTGCTGTGTTCTCTGTAATCTAATACTCAGAACATTTCAAATGTTCAAATTGTGTTTGAAATGTTCTAGTAAAACACCTCCAGGGGTGGTTTTTCCTCAAACTTAAAACATTTCATTTTATGCGTATGAGTTTTTTTAAAAAGGGTGGGGGAGAAAAATGTAAGGAAACAGAACTGCTACTGGTGTGAATTATAAATCAGCGGTCCCCAACCTTTCCGGCTTGGCAGCCTGGCAGGTTGGAAAGGGGATGGTTCGGTGAGCATGGTAGGCGTGCACATGCGCAGCTCCATTTGCACAAGTGATGGCCGGCAAGTGGAGCTCTGCATGCATGCATACACTTGCCCACCACTTGCGTGGCCCAGTTCTGAACAACTGGCTGCAGCCCAGCGGTTGGGGACCTCTGTTATAAAGTATCACCTCTTGTTCATGTATTTCTTTTTCCTCTTCTTTTGAATTGCAGCTCGCCTTGTCAAAATGGAGGAAGTTGTTTGGACGATGACGGGTTTGCACCTTACGCGTCTTGTGTGTGCTCTCCAGGATTTACTGGACAGTTTTGTGAGCTTGATATTGATGACTGTGAACCAAACCCATGTGAAAACGGAGGCACGTGCACAGATATTGGCAAGAGCTTCCACTGCTCTTGTCCAATTGGCTATGGAGGCGTGTTGTGCAGCAACCGCATCCCAGCTTGTGATAGTAGCCCTTGTGAAAATGGTGGGATATGTCATGGACACGGTGGCAGAGGCTTCATGTGTATTTGCAAACCATACTTTGCTGGGCCCACCTGTAGTTTTTCCATTAGAAACACAAGTGTGAATGTGATGGCTAAACAAAGACAGAATCAGAATCACCACCTGCATCTGAGAGGGCACCTTAAACCAGCTCAGTTGCAAGAGAAGAAAATACTGACCATAAAAGAGACAATTGAAAACAGGCAGTCCTTGCTCACTAAGAGTCAGGTGATCTGCTTCATGGTCCTAAGCTTTCTTACATGTCTTGTTGTTTTGGGTACAACTGGAATTATATTTTTCTCTAAATTTGAAGTATGGCTAGCCAATGCCAGATACAGCCATTTACTGCACAAGGAGAGGGATTGCTTTCTAAAAGCAAATGATGATGAAAATGTTTCTGTGAATATAATATTTCCTGAGAAAATTAACCAGAGTAACGAGTAGTCTGTGTATCTAAATCCTTTTATTTAGCAAGGACACCTCAAGTTCTATACGTGTCAGGGACATAGATCCATTTTTATTTTTACCTGCGACAAAAATTCTGGCTTTGGACCAGTTGACAAAAAAGAGAGGTGCTCTACTTTTGCCAGAGAAATACTCGTTTCCCAAACATGTTTTCTAGTTAAATTCTTCTGTGAACCAGGATTGCATAAACTTTTGGGGACTGAAGGTTACATTTAGCCCTTGAGTAAAAGCTAGGAATGCAAAACAGAAGAGTCTGGCCTACTTTAAAAAAATAATGTAAGTTTTAGTTTATTTAGTTAATTAACTATAATGTAATTACTCCTCATGCATTTAATATCATTTCCATTCTCTAACATTTTAAATTCAGCAGCAACTTTTTTAGGGGCTTTGAAGATCACACCAGGGCTTGTTTGAGGGAAGGGATATTATGTGCCAATGTTTACAGACCTATGACACTTAATTTAGGTTGTAATCCTACATTATATACCTGGAAATAAGTTCTAATATACTTTGTGGAGTTTGCTTCTGAACAGGCACATACACCATTGAATTATTGTTATTGTAAATAAAAAGTCAATACAATATTCTTAATTAAGATAGCTATTGTCATATTATGTGCTATGTTTGGCAACTGTGATATTTCTAAATGAATTTCTAATGCTTATTTTGAATAAATAGTTATTAAGGGCTACACAAATCAAACTGTAGGAGTAATTGTTTTCTTTTGATAATGTTAATTTATATATTTTCCTCAATTTGGGCCAAATATTTTCCAGTTGAAACAGTGAGAAAATAATGTCCATATCCTCAGGCACATGGCTAGAAGCATTTGGTAGATCAGAGCAAAGTTTTACAACCCTGGCAATTCTAAAATGGATATATTTCAACTCCCAGAATTTCCCAGCCAGCCTTGTTGGCTGAGGAATTCTGGGAGTTGAAGTTTGTATGTCTTGAAAGTTGCCAAGATTGAGAAATATTGGATCAGCGCATCAGTCTCTGCAATTCAACATTCTATATTGATCTCAGTGGTCAACCAGTAGCCAACCTCAGGTTAATTAGATGCTGAATTCAAAGCTGATATCTCTTCCATTATTGTTCCCTGGCAGCTGGTTATTCAGTAGCATACTACTCTCCAAATAAAAAGATGCAATGACCAGTAATGAAAAGACTACATATATATGGTACTTTCAAAGTTATCCCACTACATCCCCTGCAATAAACCATGGCCTAGTGATTAGTGCATGAGATTGGGTCTGCGCTCAACTATATATCTGATCGGGTGATTCTAGGCCATAGCTATCTTGCCATCCAAGGTATCTCATAAAGTTGATACTGAGGTAAAAAAGAAGTTAATCCCAATGTACTTAAGGTCTGAAGTAAAGTGGGACAAAATAAAGAAAAACTAAGCTAAATAGATCAGTCTGATTACTCTCCATGGATGTGATGAAGAAACAGTGCTGAAGGAAGAATGGATTTTTAAAGGCAAATTAGCTGATTCAGAGTAGAGGTGAGGTAATAAAATGGGGGCTTTCAGTTTGTTAATTAAATCTGTTACCCTTTGTGCATTTCAGGAATAAGATAACTCTTAGTTCGCTTGCCCCCAAATTTAGTTTTTGCTCATGCTCATAGTTTTTACTGTATTCGGGGGAGATTTGCTTATGCTGAAATTTATAACAAATCTAGGACACTTTACAGATCAATATATTTGAAAACAAAAATCTACTTCATCAGATGCAATTATTTTTGCTGCAATAAAAATAGACTTGGGTTGATTTATCCCATTATTAATGAAAATAACAATAATAGTGATAAAATGTATATGTCACCTTACTCCCAACAATTCTGTGCCAATGTTTTAAACATCCGATTGTGTGAATGGTTTTTAACAGTAGATGTCAGATAACATAAAACCAGTCTGGACTGGAATTTTGACAGAGAGGTAAGAAATATGAAGACTTCAAATCTTTGTGTCTGCATGATGCTAAACTATATTCACCAACTGAGAGTAAAGAATTAAGGCCTCATTTACCCATGTCAAAATCCTTTTTTAACTAAAATAACTCTTCCTTTGCCTTTTGAAAGCCATTCCCATAAATTGTAATTGCACAAAAAATATTCTGTTGTATTTAGATTACTTTCATATGGCCTTTTGCTATATTAATGATCACCATCTCTCTCTCTCTCTCTCTCTCTCTCTCTCTCTCTCTCTCTCTCTCTCTCTCTCTCTCTCTCTCTCTCTCCCTCCCTCCCTCCTTCCCTCCCTCCCTCCCCCCTCCCTCCCCCTCCCTTGAACATATATTGGTTCCTGAAATTCTGTGTGTTATGGGGTAGGGGTGGGATGGATATGGAAGAAATAAATCAACACAAAAAATCCCTCTAAGCTGTTTTGTTTATGCACATAGTTCTGACCATATATCTTATAAAAATTATGCTTCTTCAATCTATATGTTTTAAAAATGGGTTTTTAATTCTGACAGTGATGACATCCAGTTCAACAGGATGGTCTGGAGAAGTAATTACATGGAATGGGGAAAGTGCCAGTGCATATGTCCAAAATGTTCAACCCAAAAAATAGTATTTCAATCTACAGGTGGATTAAAGCCCAGAACTTCACTCCGGTTGTAGAGAATAAAGCTGCCAACAATCCATATTGTCAAAACAAATAGTCTTAGAATATAACATTGGACACGAATATTTTCATAATGCAGTGTAAAATTGAAGACCCTTGATTATCTTTAGCCCAACAAAAGTTTGTATTCAAGTTACATGTATTAAAATGTTTATTAAATATGGAAAATATATTATGTTGCAGAGCTCTGAATTATATGAAATGGTAGATGGCCACCGCACCCTCCCAAAATCCCTTTAGACAGTATATATAGTTAAAACAAGGAATTTACATCTGTATAAGAAAGGAAGGGGTTAGGCCAGAGGTGACCCTTAACTGCAAACAACCACAGATGTAAAATTACTGTTAGTCTCTTAGCACCCATTTTGGAATATCTAGGTCATTTCCAAAGTACGACTAGAGTGACTGGAACCAATATTTCAGGGTGATGGTGGAACATGGCAAAGCATTGAAGCTTCGTTTTAGTTTGTAATCCTTTTACCTCAGTGATATTTGTGTGGACAAGTCAAAACAAGCAAGATGGTGCATGTGACATCATGATGCCAGCTCTGCCCCCTTTATATGTACATCAGTGTTGTATGCACATGCAAAAGAGGTGAGTCTTGTATGTTATGTTTCATCTGTCATCTTGCTTAGTATGGCTTACCCCATACTGTACACACTTCACAACATGTTGTCATTAGCCTCAAACCTGAGCAAGGAGGGACCATTGCCTACTGCTTCAATGGAGATGAGCACCGCCCCCTAGAGTCAGAGGTGACTAGCACATGTGCGACGGGAACCTTTACCTTTACCTTTAAATGAAAAAACAACAACTGAGATATATTATATAGGATGTAAAGCTGACCTGTGCGTGGTGTGGTGGTGGCAGATGTTTCTCTCTTGGGACGCAAAGAAAAAAATATCTGCTGTGAACTCTGTGTGGCATCAGGGAGGGCATCTGACCAGTAAACATTCAGCTCCATCCAGTTGCTCCAACTCTACTCCGAATTAAGGGATTATAAAGTTGTAAAAAGGGAGGGGTTTTTTAATTGCACAGCCTCCAATTTACTGGCTCCTTCGGATGTAAATGCATCAGTTAGCAAACTTAAAAATTAGCTATATAAAGTTGAGCAACCATATTTGGGCCAAAAACATAGGAAAAAAAGTATTAATTCTTTCCTAACATTTCAATTTCTGCAGCTTTCATATTCTTTGTTAATCCTAATTTTTAAAAATTGATTATTAGTATCCACTAGGTGGCAGAAATGAAACATGGAAAACTTTTCCATGAGCCTTCTGTTGAAAGCTTTTCTCTCTCTCTTTTTTTAAATTAATGTTCATCTTAGAACTAAACAACATCTGTAACTAAAATGTATTTTTAAATGGTGCACAATATCATATAAAACAACCTTTTATGGTGCCAAATTCTTAAGGAGTCCAACTTTTAGAGAAAACTTCTTACAGTTTGGTAAATTAACAGCTTTTTTGGAGTGGGAGAGGGGACAAGAATATTTACTAAGAAGAAGCTGCTGAATTCCTGGAAGAAGAACGTAACACTTTGCATTTCCCATGATCCACAGAGGGAAGTCAATAGCTTGAGCCTAGAACAATTCACCTTTGAGAGGAGGATTTCATCCTTCAAAAATGGGCAACATTTTAGTGGGTTCTGCCCTTGATATGTGGAAGACCAAAGGCAACCTGGTGAAGAATGCTTGATTCTGAACCAACACGTTATGTATTTTTTTTCTGGCAAAAAGTTACTCAAAATTGCAAATGCTAGAGGAGAAATGTACACAATTATCTATATACAATTCTGTACCAAAAGACATGAAAATCAAAAATTAAGAAGAAAAGCCCAACAAATCTGGAGCCATCCCATTTTTCCATCTCAAGTATATTTTATTTGTACAATTGGTATAATCTAGTGTTTATACACCTCATATATCATAATATCATTAAGTTCTAGTATAATCCATATTCAAGAATTGTAAAAGCCTAAGTGATAAATCCTACTTATGTTGACATCACACAAATATACTAGTTCTATTGCAGACATTTGTCCATTCAGCATTTCTGAACATCTCCTGAACGTCTCTGGATGAAAAGCTTTCTTGCATAAGACTCTGGGCATGTTGGTGCCTGTGGAAGAAAGTCCTCATTTCAGCAATGGGGAGAGAGGGGATGGGTCAAAACTTATCTGAAGCTTTCTCATGGAGAAAACTCAGTGGTGGGTTTCAAATTTTTTTACTACCGGTTCTGTGGGAGTGGCTTGGTGGGCGTGGCAGGGGAAGGATACTGTAAAATCTCCATTCCTACCCCACTCCAGGGGAAGGTTACTGCAAAATCCCCATTTCCTCCTGATCAGCTGGGACTTGGGAGGCAGAGAATAGATGGGGGCAGGGCCAGTCAGAATTTTTACTACTGGTTCTCTGAACTACTCAAAATTTCCACTACCGGTTCTCAAGAACTGGTCAGAACATGCTGAAACCCACTTCTGGAGCAGCCTGGATTTTACAATTCCTGAACAAAGAGATGCCCCATCACACTTTACATAAGAATAAGAGATCAGGCTTTATGTAAAAATAGAAGAGGGAAAAAGCTATAGTTTTTCTATAATAAAAGTTGCTAATGATTTTACATGGCACAATAGATTTTAAAACCATGAAATCCATTAAAAAAAAAAAACAAACTTGACCTAACAGTTGCATCCCAGTTTCAAGTTGTATAAAACCCTCTTCCTTCAACATAAGACTTTGCTACTGAACAACTGAATTGGATACATTCCAAATGACACACACACAAATGGCATTGGCCATTAAAAACAACAATACAAAATTCATATGACTTTATTAGAAAAATTAAAAATCACAAAAATAAAAAGCTTTGTCCAATGCCTAATCCTTTTTAAGATTTGTATCCTAAATGTAAAATTAGACCCTTGAAAAGTAATTCTTTGAACCAAACTTATGTTTATATAAGGAAAAATGAGTTCATCATGAAACAGTTTGATTCAACTACTGTATATCTTTCAAAGATCCTGGAGCACTGGGGAAGTGCCAGAGAACTGGAAAAGAGTTGATGTAGTTCCCATCTCCAAAAAAAGGGGAAAAATAGATCCAGGAAACTACAGACCTATCAGCCTGACCTCAATACCATGGAAGATTCTGGAAGAGATAATAAAAAAAACAGATCTGCCAACACCTAGAAGCAAACAAAGTAATAACCAAAAGTCAACATGGGTTTCTCAAAAACAGATCATGCCAGACTAATCTTATTGCATTCTTTGACAAAGTGACAAAATTAGTGGACCAGAGGAATACTGTCGATATAATTTACTTGGACTTCAGTAAGGCATTTGATAAAGTAGACCATAACCTACTACTAGATAAAGTAGAAAAATGTGGATTAGACAGCATCACCACCAGATGAATTCGTAACTGGCTGACCAACTGCACTCAATGTGTAGTCCTCAATGGAACTGCATCTACATGGAGGGAGATATGCAGTGGGATACTCCAGAGCTCTGTTTTAGGCCCAGTACTCTTCAACATCTTCATCAATGATTTGAACAAGGGGATAGATGGGGAACTCATCAAATTTGCAGATGATACCAAACTAGCAGGAAGAGCCAACACTCCAGAAGATAGGCTTAAGACTTGAACATTGGGCGCTATCTAACAAAACGAAATTCAATGGTGAAAAAAGTAAGGTTCTACATTTAGGCAAGAAAATGCACAGGTACAGTATATGTAGTACCTTGCTCAATAGTAGTAACTGTGAGAGGGATCTTGGAGTCCTAGTGGACAACCATTTAGATATGAGCCAGCAGTGTGCAGCAGCTGCCAAAAAAGCCAACACAGTTCTGGGCTGCATAAACAGAGGGATAGAATCAAGATCACATGAAGTGTTAATACCACTTTATAATGCCTTGGTAAGGCCACACTTGGAATATCTCATTCAGTTTTGGTCGCCATGATGAAAAAAAGATGTGGAGACTCTAGAAAGAGAGCAGAGAAGAGCAACAAAGATGATTAGGGAATTGGAGGCTAAAACATATGAAGAACGGTTGCAGGAACTGGGTATATCTAGTTTAATGAAAAGAAGGAGACATGATAGTAGGAGAGACATGATAGTAGTGTTCCAATATCTCAGGGGTTGCCACAAAGAAGAGGGAGTCAAACTATTCTCCAAAGCACCTGAGGGTAGAACAAGAAGCAATGGGTGGAAACTAATCAAGGAGAGAAGCAACTTAGAACTAAGGCGAAATTTCCTGACAATTAGAACAATTAATAAGTGGAACAACTTGCCTGCAGAAGTTATGAATGCTCCAACACTGGAAATTTTTAAGAAGATGTTGGATAACTATTTGTCTGATGTGGTATAGGGTTTCCTGGATAGGCAGGGGATTGGACTAGAAGACCTCCAAGGGCCCTTCCAACTCTGTTATTCTATTTTAAAACTGGAACATTTCGTGAATATTGTAACTGATTACTTTATAGTCACTGAGGGTCCAGTGTTCGAATCATGTCCATTGTGACACAATAATGCAAATTATTCAATTTATGTCCATCAGGTGATACAACATACATAATTTGCATGGTTCCCGCAATAATATCCTGACTTAGTCTCCCCTGTTTTGAATGAGAAGAAGAATTTTCAATCCTATAGAATGGTTCATACAGTACTTCTGACCACAGTACTCTGTGTCTTTGCCCATAGGGGATGGAACATATAGAAAAGGAAACACACATTGCAATGCTTTAGTTCTTTTCAAATTATTTTAAGTGATTGTTGGAAGATTTTAGGCACTAGCTCTGCATTAAACTACTTGTGAGCAATGAAAAGCAGTTCATTTATATTTTTTCTGTTCTGTTTCTAAATCAAAGTACAGCTTAAAATTCACCAAGTGAATTTTAATCATGCACTCAAACAACAAAACCCAGTCCAAATTCTTTGAAATCAAAAACTTTTTACCATTTGCAATTTTTATGGCTATTGCCTAATAACTGAGATGGATTATCGTTGCTGTGAGATAGAATGTAATCAAATTTAAATCAGTACTTGCCAAGTAGAGCAAGACGTATCTGTATCTTGCTTCAAACAGGTATATTAAGGGAATTTTGTGCAAGGGAAGGAGTGTTATTATAAGTAGTCCTCAACTTACGACCACAATTGAGCCCAAAATTTATGCTGCTGAGAAATTTGTTAAGTGAGTTTTGCCTCATTTTATGACTTTTCTTGCCATATTTGTTAAATGAATCACTGCAGTTGTTAAATTAGTAACACAGTTGTTAAGTGAATCTGGTTTCCCCATTGACTTTGATTGTCAGAAGGTTGCAAAACGGGATCATTTGACACTGGGACATCATAACCGTCATAAACGTGAGTTAGTTGTCTAGCATCCCAATATAAATCACATGATCTTGGGGATGCTCAAACAAAATGGCATTTGAATGGCCATTATATATTTCAGAAAACTCTGGAAGCCTAATTGAACTTGCAAGAAAGCAAATAGAAATCTTGTTTTTAAAGCATCACCACAGTTGTACTCATTAGAAGCACAGGACAAAGCATTTGGAAGGAAAGAAAGTAAACTGAGATTTAGCTAACAGATTAAAGAACAAATTGCAGGGAAGACTTCCGTGAATAGGAGTTAAGGCTATGTAGGTAAAATTTTATCTGCTGCTCAAAAATATGAGTGATATATGATGTTGTCAGTTGTCAGTTTTCACGTCACCTGCTTTGCTGATCATTAAAAATATGAACTTGAAAATAAATCTCTCTCAGTGGGTCATACTCCTTGCAATCTGTGTAAGAGGGTAGCTTCAGTCAAATCATCTCAAATTCAGAACTGATTTGACATTTAACTGGCTTCCTAAAATAGCTGGATGGCTAAAGTGGTATAGATATTGTATTGAAACAGAAGGACTTTATATGTATTATATTTTAAATTTAGGACAGTAAATAAATGACATAATATTTACTTACTTACTTACTTACTTACTTACTTACTTACTTACTTAACTTATTTACTTACTTACTTACTTACTTACTTACTTACGTACTTACTTATTACACAGCCTTACTCCCAAAAACTCAGATAAAAATATAGGGAACAATAAAACTGTCTGTCTCAGCATAGCTGTGCTAAAAGAAATTAATAAGAAAAAGAATATCAGTTTTGAGAACTATCTTAAAGAAACACACATATAGCCATATACATATACATACACATACATTTATACACATACATACACATATACACACATTTTGTCGAGCCCTGCCGGGACTCGCCATTACTAGGGGGGTTGGGGAATCTGAAGCCATCAGAGACATCACCTGAATGGTGAGGAGAGCCAGGCAGCAGACAGCAGTTTCGAACCACCAAAGGGCACACAGCGATCCCTGCAGTTATCAGCTCCCAGCTCGGTTCCTGGCTGGCGACATGTGATGATGTTACAGAACTTCGGTGCGAACTACGAAACTGCTGAACAACTGATAGGGGGGTTCGTGGGGTTAATAAGTGCCGGATGGTGGTTTCCAAATAAGGAACGAGATAAATAGCGCTGTGTCGCAGTCACACGCAGGGCTGACTTTGAACCAACCATCCGGCTTGTTCTGTGCTTTTGGCTGTGTTACTACAATACCTTTAGTAAAACTTGCAAACTCATCGCTGCTTGTTGTATTTTGTGACGTTCACGGACTGAGACGAGAGATGAGACGAACATTTATACATATGTATGCATATACATATATACATATACATACATGGACCTGACTCAGGTTGTACAGGGTCCAACTCACAGTGGTAGACACACACTTGACCTGATTTTTATCTCTGGGCAGTGGATAAATGCTCGGGGTAGGGGGGAACTATCTATTCAACCCCTGTCATGGACCGACCATATCTCCTTAAGCTGGACTTTCTATCCGCTAACCCCCACCGCTGGGAGGCGGGACCAATACGTTGGTTCCATCCTAGGCACCTGATGGATCCTGATAGGTTCCTGATGGAGCTTGGGACTTTTCCCACGTCCCTATCCCGCGATTCACCAGAGGCCCTGGTGGATGCCTGGGAACAGGCTGCCGCCGGGGCATTGGATCGAATTGGCCCCTTGCGGCCTCTCCTCTGACAGGGATCCCGGGTAGCTCCATGGTTCTCCGTGGAGCTCAGGGAGATGAAGCGTCAGAAGAGACACCTGGAGGGCTGTTGGAGATCTTCCCATTCCGAGTCTGATCGAACACAGTTAAGAACCTATATTAGGTCTTATCTTGTGGCAATGGAAGCGGCGAAATGTGACTATTTCACCACTCTCATTGCGTCTGCAGAGAATCGTCCAGCAGCTTTGTTTCAAGTGACCCGCTCTCTTCTTAATCAGGGAGTGAGGGAGGACCCCTTGCAGGGCAGAGCTGAGGATTTTGCTCAATTTCTACAAGACAAAATCGCTCAGATCCGGATGGGTTTAGACTCTGACTGGGCAGGGTCTGACAAGGAGACGGGAGCAAGCCTTGAAGGCAACATCTGGGTTGACTTTGACCCTGTATCCGTAGATGTAGTGGACAGGATTGTTGGTAGATTGGGAGCCTCCACATGTTTGTTGGACCCGTGTCCCTCCTGGCTTGTTGTGGCAACCAGAGAGGTGACCAGAGACTGGATCCAGGCGATTGTCAATGCTTCGCTGAGGGATGGGATCTTCCCTGCCACTCTTAAGGAGGCGGTGGTTTGACCCCTTCTCAAGAAGCCTGCCCTGGATCCGGCCTCCTTGAACAACTTTCGTCCCGTCTCCAACCTTCGCTTTATAGTGAAAGTTGTTGAGTCCATGGTGGCATACCAACTTCCACAATTCCTGAAGGGAATGGATTATCTAGACCCATACCAATCAGGCTTCAGGCACGGACACAGCATGGAAACGGCATTGGTCGCTCTGGTGAATGATCTCTGGCAGGCCCGGGATGGGGGTTATTCCTCCATCCTGGTCCTACTTGACCTCTCAGCGGCTTTCGATACCATCAACCATGGTATCCTACTGCGACGACTCGGGGGGTTGGGGGTGGGGGGGGGCACTGGTTTGCAGTTGTTCTCCTCCTACCTCTCAGGTCTCATGCAGTTTGTCTGGGCGGGGGGACAGAGATCCTCCCCGAAGCCCTTCACTTGTGGGGTGCCTCAGGGGTCGGTTCTCTTCCCCTTGCTCTTTAACATCTATATGAAACTGCTGGATGAGATCATTCACAGTTTTGGTGATGATACCCAGCTTTACATCTCCACCCCGGACCAACCCAGAGATGCCCTTTCCGTGATGTCTAAGTGCCTGGAGGTGGTACGGGTCTGGATAGGTAGGAACAGGCTCAGACTCAACCCTTCCAAGACAGAGTGGCTGTGGTTGCCGGCATCTCATGGTTTAGTGGCCCCATCACTCTTGATGGGAGGGGAGTTGCTTACTCCCTCTGAAAGGGTTCGCAATCTAGGTGTCCTCCTGGATTCGTGGCTGTCCTTAGTGGACCATCTGACGGCCGTGACCAGGGAGGGTTTTGCACAGGTTCGCCTGGTGCGCAGTTACACCCTTTCCTAGACAGGGATGCCCTCCGTACAGTCACCCAAGCTCTCGTTATCTCTCATTGGACTACTGCAATGCCCTCAACATGGGGCTGCCCTTAAGGGATTACCCGGAGGCTCCAGCTGGTCCAGAATGCAGCCATGCGGGTTGTTATGGGAGCTTCCCGTTACTCCCGTGTTACACCTCTCCTGCGCGAACTGCACTGGTTACCCGTGGTCCTTCGGATCCGCTTCAAGGTGCTGGTACTTGCCTATAAAGCCCTACATGGCATGGGCCCGGGGGGCCCTACCTGCAGGACCACCTTCTGCCTGCCTCCCACCGTCCTGTGTGCTCACATAGGACTGCCCTTCTCTGGGTGCCATCGGCCAGACAATATCGGCTGGTGGCACCCAGGATGAGGGTGTTCTCTGTGGGCACACCAACCCTCTGCAATGGGTTACCCACAGGGCTCCGGACAGCCCCCAACCTCTGCTCTTTCCGCCGTGACCTGAAGACATGGCTTTTCCAACAAATTTGCTGATCTGATGGGTGATTTTTAATTGGGAGATTTTAATTGATTATTTTAGTAGCTATTTTTATTGTTTTCATCATTTTAATTTCTGTGAGCCGCCCCGAGTCCTTTGGGAGAAGGGTGGCATATAAGTATAAGAAAAATACATACATACATACATACATACATACATACATACATACATACATACATGCATATAGATATATTACATTCTACACTGCAGAATGAAATCCATGCTGAGAAGGCTCATAAATAACATTTAATTTTCTACAATCATCCATATTAAGTAAAAGAGTGCAGATACTGTTACTGAAGGTTTCACTTATCTGCAAATCACATATCTGCTATAAATTTAGAAAACCTACAAATGTGTTTGACCAATTTTAAATCTCTCTATGCCATCTGGCATCTATCATTTTTTTCTGTTCCTTCCCTCTGCTAATGGAAAACAGCAAACTTGGACCTTGTTATAATGTTTTCTACATAACAAAACACCAATTTCTGATGCCCAAAATTTTAAAGTTTTGAAAATTATGAAGCTTCTCTTATCTCCATAACACTTCTGTGATTTTTAAAACACTCCCCACTTTGACGTGTCTAGCAAAATATCACTTGTCTTCCCATAAAAATGCTTTCTTATCTTCCCTCAACATACAAAATGAATGGGCTTTAAGTGTGAACAGAATAAATTCCTGGAAAAAGAGTTCACCCACCACCATTGTACCTTTTTGCTGATTAAGAGGAATGCACATACTCAACACAATCATAGCATACGAGACATTTACTCAATAACAATCCAGTTCTGTTGAGCAGTGTTGCTCTGCTAAAGTAGAAAGAGGCGGACATAAGTTGCTCTCTACTGGCTAAACATAGCAGCTGCTGAAGGATTAGGAATTCAGGCATTGTCTTATAATGGTTCCACTTCTTCCTAAGTAACTAATATCAGTCATGATAGTAAAGAAAGAGACATGGTAGACAGTCTGGTATACATTCTAATAGGGCCACAGAAGTATCCATCCTTGTCTTCCAGTTGTACATCACCATTCAAGGCTGAATCAGAAATCATGTGGAAAGCTTGAAGGTTACTGGGGTCTGGGTGGAACAAAACAGGATGAAGTTAAGCACTAACAAGCCAGAAATAGAGTTATCCTGAAGCCCCAGTTATCCCCCCCCCCATCCCTCAGCTCCAGTGTGGCAGCACTGAAGCTCCAAGACGGCTTTGGCCAGGTGAGCTTCAGGGTTGACACTGAAAAGATTGCCCTGTTTATATTCTCACTGGAACAAAAAGTGGGTCCCACTTTTGTTCCAGTGGCCTCACTTTCTGTCCAACAAATACATAAGCCAATCAGTAATGGGTTTCAATTTTGTTTGCTACTGGTTCTTTTGCGGATGCGTGCGCACTTGTGCTCGCATGTGATGCTTCTATGCATGTGCAGATGCTTCTACGCATGCGCAGAGATGTCTGGGGGTGGGTGGGTGGAGCCTCCCGCCACCACCGCTACTGATTCGCCCAATCTGGGGCAAACCAGTAGCAACCCACCACAGAAGCCAATCAACCTGTGAAGCAGGAACAGCATCTCTCTTTTTCCAGCTGAACCACATTTCTTACAGATTGGAGAGAATATACAGTTGAAGGACATAGGAAGAAGTAACACAATGGATGATCGTTTCGCAAATATGGTGGACCCATGATTTTTCTCAGTTTTGATCATTCAGTATGTGAATGATAATTCCAAAATATGTTACGGAATATTTACCTTCTTATCTTGTTGTTCAATTATGGCTTCCTTTTGAAAAAGTCATAGAATAATTAAGAATAGCCCTATGTGTTAGATTTGGCTAAATTTAGAATCAGGTAACTTTCTGAAGTGAAGCAGATTCTGCACTGATCAGAATTAAGTGTGGAGTTTTCCAAAGTTCATAAGCTATTTGGTATTTTGCAATGCAGCCGCTCCAGTCAGGGTGTAGCATTGTTGTACTCAGAATATTCACCATATGAGCACTCCAATTAAATAGTGTCTCCTGCTGACATCGCTCAAATAATGCTGGCTTTCTGCAGTCAACATGTGTTCAGGGCAACTCTCTGCAGGAGTTCTGCAGACTGTCATGCTGAATATGTAATGCCTGCAGGAACCTGACTTCATTATAGCATTGTCAGAATGAGACTGGGAACAGAGGAATTATCCAGAGCATTCATATAAGGTATATTTTAGGTATAAACTGAATGGCACTCTTGTCTGAAAAACAGTATTACTCTGTTTTTTTAAAAAAGGTATGGAAAACAATACAAAATGGAGGCTGAATGACTGTCAGGTATCACTTCTAATCACAATACAGACCATAATATAGCTAGACCAGAGAAGGATGCTGACTAGAATCGTATGCAATAATCGGCTCAAATATTATTTTTATTACTTCTTTTTCATTTGAGCAGGACTGTTTAAAGTGTATTGGTCTGAGACTTATTTTGCATCACATATGTATGGACACACACATACACAAACACATATTTGTACAGTACACACACCTATATATAGTATACACACACATATAATTTCTTCCAGATTTACTCTTTCCAACCAATTAAATTCCAAGATTTTTTAAACCCTTCATTTTCTGTTCCAATCCAATAATTCACTGTTTTGTCTCAAGGCATTACATTTGATCAATACTGCTGTTATTTGTTAATCTGTCTTCTTTCTTTAAAAATCTTAGTTGTACAGTCTTTGTTATTCTTTCCTTCCTACCCCTATTATTTTGACTTTAGTACCACAGGTGAGATTTTATGCTGAAAAGTATTGCCTTTTCTCCTCTTTTATTAGTAGTAGGTGTGCAAAAATAACCGACTACCATGCTTTCCTGAAAATAAGACCCTGTCTTATATATTTTTTGAACTCTGAAATAAGCGCTTGGCCTTATTGCCATGTGCTCAAAAGCCCGATTGGGCTTATTATCAGGGGATGTCTTATTTTGGGGAAAAACAGGGTAAATAAATCAGAATAGAATAGAACAGAGTTGGAAGGGACCTTGGAGGTCTTCTAGTCTAACCCCCTGCTTAGGCAGGAAATCCTACACCACTTCAGACAAATGGTTATTTAATCTCTTCTTTAAAACTTCCAGTGTTGAAGCATTTACAACTTCTGGAGACAAGTTGTTCCACTGAATAATTGTTCTAACTGTCAGAAAATTTCTCCTTGGTTCTAAGTTGCTTTTCTTCTTGATTAGTTTCCACCCATTACTTCTTGTTCTACCCTCAGGTGCTTTGAAGAATAGTTTGACTCCCTCTTCTTTCTGGCAACCCCTGAGATATTGGAACACTGCTATCATGTCTCCCCTAGTCCTTCTCTTCATTAAACTAGACATACTGAGGTCCTGCAACTGTTCTTCATATGTTTTAGCCTCCAATTCCCTAATCATCTTTGTTGCTCTTCTCGACACTCTTTCTAGAGTCTCCATATCTTTTTTACATCATGGTGACCAAAACTGGATGCAGTATTCCAGGTGTGGCCTCGCCAAGGCATTATAAAGTGGTATTAACACTTCACATGATCCTGAATCCATCCCTCTGTTTATGCAGCCTAGAACTGTGTTGGCTTTTTTGGCAGCTGCTGCACACTGCTGGTTCATATTTAAGTGATTGTCCACTAGAACTCCAAGTTCCCTCTCACAGTTACCACTACTGAGCAAGGTACCACATATACTGTACCTGTGCACTTTGTTTTTCTTGCCTAAATGTAGAACCTTACTTTTTTTCACCATTTAATTTCATTTTGTTAGATAGTGCAAAATGTTCAAGTCTGTCAAGATCCTTCTGTATCTTAAGCCTATCTTCCAGAGTGTTGGCTATTCCTGCTAGCTTGGTGTTGTCTGCAAATTTGATGAGTTCCCCATCTATCCCCTGATCCAAATCATTGATGAATATGTTGAAGAGTACTGGGCCTAAAACAGATCCCAGAGTACCCCATTGCATACTTCCTTCCATTGAATTCCATTGAGGACTACACGTTGAGTGCGGTTGGTCAACTGGTTACGAATCCAGCTGGTGATGATGCTTTGTCAAATGCCTTACTGAAGTCTAAGTACATTATATCAACAGCATTCCTCAGGTCCACTAATTCTGTCACTTTGTCAAAGAATGCAATAAGGTTAGTGTAAGGTCTTGCCTCTCCAATCTTCCCAAGAAAGCAGGACTCTTGAAACTGCAGTGGTTCCAAAAGGAGCTTTTATTGGAAGGTTTGTGATAACAAGAGAGCTAGGCAGGAACAAAAGCTTTTCATTTAAAACCAGCTATTTAAAGCAATGCTAACCAAACCCCTACCATACTACATCATTGCAGGGAAACAGAAACAGAGACTTCATATAAAGGTTAACACAGTAATGCAGGAAACAGAAACAGAAATTGGAAACAGAAACAGAAACTTCATATACAGACCACTCCACTCCTCCCTTTCCCTTCCTCCCACCAAAATGCTACCATCACTGTAGAAATATCTGAGACATGACAATTAGTCTGGCATGATCTGTTTTTGACAAACCCATGTTGGCTTTTGTTTGCTTGTAGGTGTTCACTGATTCATTGCTTGATTATCCTTTCCAGAATCTTCCCTGGTATTGAAATCAGACTTTAATTTGATTAGTATAGGACATTTTGTTTAAACACACAGAGATAATGAATAATCTAATGCAGTTATTCCCATGTGATGGTACACATGCCAAGTGTGAGACTCAGAAATAGTCTAGTGGCCCTCAGTGTAAATCATTGAAACACTATAAATGATAAGTATAAAGCAGAATACCTGTAAACATACAAAGGAAAAGTAGGCTTTTGCTTCTATCATAGTGGGATATCTGTTTGATATATACTTGCTAGAATAGGATACCAAACACTGAGAACCACTGATAATATATTCATACTTATTATTAATAAAGTATTATGCCATGTTTCCTACGATCGATAGAAAACTAGTTATAAGATGAAATGTAGAACATGTAGAGGCATAATTAGAGCATCTTGGGCTATAGTCTCTCTTTGACACTCTTCACAAAGAAAAAGAAAAATTGGAGGAGATTTTTGAACTATAGTTGTTTTGGACAATGTTGTTTACATAGATGTTGATATTACAACCTGCTTTTCAGACCAACAAAGACTGGTACAGAATTAACACAATCCCTGGTTGATCTGCAGGTATAAGATCTGCCCCTTCAAACAAGTCTTTCCCTGCTGGAAAGATTGAACAAATCCTATTGGTAGAGAGCACTTTATTTTCTATTTACATTATGACTGCAATCCTATGTAGACAGAGTTGGGAGTCAATTTCACTCAGTTCAATTCTGTGCATACACATTGCTGTAAACAAACAGATTTGGGTTGTATATTATCTAATCAAGAGGACAACAAAGAAGATGCTGTGTATTTTCCCATAATCTTTTTTGCAGATGCTCATGGGATTAAGCAATCATACTCCCCCTCTATATTATTACTCAAGCACTTAACAGATTATATAAACTCTTGTTATTTTTTGCTATAAAATATGTCTTGTTATTTCTTGTTATAAAACCCTCGTCTTATTTTTGCTTCCTCTAAGGATTTTTGGTTTGTACTAGAAATCTAGAGTGCTTTGCAACACTTTCTTCTGTTTCAGAGCTGTTAGAAGATAACCCAATGCCTCTGTCCCCTGTGATGGAGCTTGGTATTTTAATGGATTTTTTTTTTTTTGTTACATGTGGTTATAACTAAAATAAATACTTATATAACTGAGAATGATGAAGACTCGGACAGGAAGATCAACTGCTATTTTGTAGAAGTGTCTCTCTTTAAGCATAGACTTACTGGATCTACAATATCTATCATCTGTCTATCTATCTATCTATCTATCTATCTATCTATCTATCTATCTATCTATCTATCATCTATCATCTATCATCTATCATCTATCTATCATCTTTCTACCACCACATTTAGACTTTTTCTTTAAATCTGTTGGATCTTCATTACTTTACATAAGCATGTTTTAACCTGGTGTTCTCCAAATGCTTTGGATCATAAACCCCTATCATTTCCAGCCATTGTAAAGGCATCAGGTTCAACAAAGTTGTCCAGGGTGTTGTCAGCTAACCCCTCCCCAACTATTATAGCAAACATGGAACTTATATGCGGGGGTGGGGAGTTGCCAGAACAATTGATTGAGGATGGGCTTAGTTTCAGAATTTATGACTTCCAAAACTTCATTTTAGCTAGGATCTGAGAATACCATGCCAAAAGAAAGAATCCCAAGGAGACAAGATAGCTGTATGCAGAAACATAAAGAGAGGCTACAGGGAAGATTGTCAATATTTTTCCATGACTACAGAAACAATGAACAGAAGTATAAATTGCTGCTGCATAGTTTTCACTTAAATATAAGGAAAAAACTTATATTTTTTAAGTTAAGATATGTGTAACAGTGAAACAGCCTCCCTATGGAAATTGTGGGTGCTCCATCTCTGAAGGCTGTTAAAAAGAGGCTAGATGGCCACATCTTGTGCATCATTTAATTGGTTGGTTTTCCTGCACATTGCACAGAGTTCGGCTAAATGACTCTTATAATATGGAGCCATGATGGCACAGTGGTTAGAATGCAGTATTGTAGGCTAATTCTGTCCACAGCCTGGAGTTCAGTCCTGACCAATTCAAGATTGACTCAGCTTCCATCCTTTCGAGGTTGGTAAAATGAGAATCCCAATTGTTGGCGGCAATATGCTGACATTTTTAAACCACTCAGAAAGTGCTGTAAAGCTCTATGGAGTGGTATATACATCAAAGTGCTATTGCTACTGCTATACCTTTCTACAAACCCATGACCATTAATTCTTCAGCTTTCTGATACTGCATTTCTTAACGTCCTATTTCCTAGTGCCTAGACATTGTGGCAATTATTTCTTGAAATGCACATTATCATTATTATGTATTGTAAATTTTTCACAATTTAATTCATCAAGGGCTTTCCAATGAAGTTTGGCCTTCACCCCCAACAGGAGGAGTAAGACAAGTGTTATCAAAATTTTAGAAAGCAAAGCTAACTCTTTGGCATTATTCTGAAATTTTCTAATTTGGTCATAATCAAAGACATGGGCATTTTGAGAATAAAGCAATACCACAGCGACTTTTCACATTTAGTTGTAGAGATTCTTTATATGGAGTTCTCTTTATTCTCTTTATGATAGCCTTAATCCTTCTGCTCCAGCTAGAGAATGCCAGTCAGAGACAATTGAGAGATCTTCCAAGTAGCATGGGAGGCGGCACGAAAAGTTTTGCCATATAGAACATTCACTTTTGAATTGGGAAGGGGGGAATCTACTTTTGGAAAAGTGGCTGCATTCACATCTCTAAATATGAGCCCATCGAATACATGACATTTTTGTATTTTGTGTTTCTGAAGGATCTGCACTGCAACCCATCTTCCCCCTATATTTTGAAATAATTCAAATAGTTCTGTCATTAACATTTGCTGTTCTACAAATATATTGTTCTTTCACTTTCTTTGGTCAAGAAAATTCAAATACTTATTGTTGGTTGGAAAAGAGATATAAATGATTAACTTTATAACTATGTATAAAAATTTGATAGTAAAAATATGACTACAGGAATGAACTTTTACAGTGGATTGGATGACGATAAAATAGAAGAAACTGTTGGAACAAGAAGAACAAAAAGAAAAGTAGAAGTCAACACCAAAATGTCACAGGAGAGGGATGATTGATGTTTTAAACGTGTATTTGTTTTATATAAAAAAAATAAAAAAATTAAAAAAAGAAAATTCAAATACTTCCTTTCTTCCTTTTGTTTTTTTCTTAGAACTGGATACAAGGAAGTGGTGGGTTCTAACTGGTGTTACCACCAGTTCGTTTTGTGTATGCGCTTTACACGCGATTGGTGTGTGCAGGCTCACTTTGCTTGCATGCATGCCAAACTTGTGCTTCGCGCAAACACATTGAATTTCGAAACAGTTGAGGCCTGGCAATCCACTCTGCCATGCCTTACAGCTGGGCTAAAAATGAAGGAATAAAGGTAGATATAGCCCGGGGGCTGGCGGGTGGACCCAGCTGACAGTGGGAGCAAACCGGTTCACTCACACATCAAAATTTCCGCTACCGGCTCTCCCGAACTGGGGAGAGCCAGTAGCAACCCACCACTAGAAGGAGATCTCCCCAAAGACCTGGCTGTCCTTGCATTCAAGAAAGGGCAGTGGTGATATTCAGCCGGTTTGGACCGGTTTGGGCAAACCGGTAGTGGCGACCTGTGGGTGGGCCCATCCACCCACCTCAGCGCTATGCCGTCCTATTTAGCCATGTTTTCTAAGGCGCACATGCACAGAAGGCATTTTCTGTGCGTAGTGAACTGGTGGTAAAATTATGTGAAACCCACCTCTGAGGAAGGTGATGGTGATCTATCAGGACTTTGTCAGGATTGAATCAACAGCTCTGCAAATCCACATGAATATATTAAAAACTTGGAGAATTTAGCAGATAGATTATTATTATTATAACTTTATTGTCATTGTACGTATATACACAGTATACCCATACAACAAAATACACCCAAAGACCAGGTCCAACACACATAACAATCCCCAAACACACACACACACACACACACCCAGCACAAATTCCCGCCCCTGAACCACCTAAACATCCACACAAGAGACCAAGTAATGCTGTCCAACAGCTCAGTGATGGTGGCCCTTTAGTTCATTGTTGAATGCAGTTATAGCTCTAGGATAAAAACTATTCAGAAAACGTGTGGTCTGAGTTTTAATTGTTCTGTTTCTTCTGCCAGAAGGCAACAGTCCAAAAGGATTGTAAGCAGGATGGGAAGAGTCTCTGAGAATATTATGCAACTTCCTCAAACAGCGAGATGCAAAGAGGTCGTCCAGAATAGAGGCCCTACCAGTTGACAGTACGGCCTTTCTAATGCCAACCTTTAACACCATACAATAGGAGTAACCTTCTTACTCTGGGTGACTCCAGACCTTCTACCTGTTCAAAAACAGTTCCAGATGCTGTGATTCCCACAGTGTCAGCTATGCTGGAAATGGATAGAAAGATCTCCTTAGTTTTTCTAATGACAATGACAATAGGAATATATTGTCTGCACTAGTCTCTTTTGAATAGAGGTGGGATTTGTTCTACAAGAAAAGAGGATATAAAATAATATTTTATTAACTTTCAATATCAACTATTTTTTCCTTCGAGGAAATTTTTCAAACTGTCATTCAGATACCCCTAATTTATATGATTACAGTGTTATCTACATGAGGCTTTTCTTGAAGAAATGTAAAAACCTAAGGATACTACAGATTGCTCTATTATAGCCAAGAGCTTTATCCCTATTCATATCCATACAACTGGGGCAGATTAGTGTGAATCAAATAGAAGTTATGTAAAACTTCTTGAAAACTGTCTGATTGTCTTGATTCATAAAGAACTATCAGGAAAAGTTTATTCTATGTTATACAGTAGATAAAGTTGACTTGAACTCATCTTAAAGTTCCTGAAGTTGAGAAACATTGATAATAGTGATTCTTGTGATTTTATGAGTACTATAAATAGTACTCATAGTACTATGAGTACTATGTCAATAATACTGTTTCTAGACTATTAAACCATATAAAACAATTAAGCATTGAGTTAGAAAAAAATAATTACCGTAATCAGAATTACAGCTGGAAGAGACTATTTAGACCATGAAGCAATAACAACAGCAACACGTGACTTAGTTGTAAATCTTAATTTGATAAATGGTGTTTACTTTTAGCTGAAAGGTATATAGAATATGCAGCATGAATTCAAATAATTTCTAGTTGTTTAAAGATGCTCAGGAAAAACACTTTTGTCATTAAAATGTTCTTCTTTCAAGGATAGGTTGTGTAATATTTCCCCAGCTGCCACATTTTTCCCATTTCAAATTGTCTATTAATTTAATGTACCTCAAGAATTTCAGAAGAGGCTAGTGAAAACTCATTTTGGCTTTGATGTCTTCTGCTGGCCTCATTAGTAGGGCTAGATGTATTTAATGGAGGTTATTTGCTTTCAGCTGCCAAATACATCTTGAGTTAGCCATCTCATGATGACCTTGGGTTGATTTCGGAGAACTTTTCATTAGCTATCTTGATTACACACAGCAACAGCAACAACAATAACAAAAGCTGCTTGCAGCTTTCTTCTAAATAGCTCTACAGTAGCTATGTTTGCAGCTCTCAGAACTTACAGTCAAAAACTTTTTTTTTTTTTACCATTAAGTGAATAGTAGCAAACTCAGACCATGACTTTTCTCTGATGCCAAAATTGAAAAAAAATTCATGCTTTGTTTTGTCTTTTAATAATTACACTCTTTAATAATGGAAATATGTCTATTCAGGAATATATTAAATACATCATAAAAGGTAAAGGTAAAGGTTCCCCTCGCACATAAGTGCTAGTCGTTCCCGACTCTAGGAGGCGGTGCTCATCTCCGTTTCAAAGCTGAAGAGCCACCGCTGTCTGAAGATGTCACCGTGGTCATGTGGCCGGCATGACTCAATGCCAGAGGCACATGGAACACAGTTACCTTCCCACCAAAGGTGGTCCCTATTTTTCTACTTGCATTTTTTACGTGCTTTCGAACTGCTAGGTTGGCAGAAGCTGGGACAAAGTAAAGGGAGCTCACCCCATTATGCGGCCCTGGGGATTCGAACCGCTGAACTGCCAGACCTTTTGATTGACAAGCTCAGCATCTTAGCCACTGAGCCACCGACTCCCATAAATACATCATAGTCACATTTATATTCTGAATAAAATTATATTCAAGAATTTATTTCTGGTCTCACACCCAGATAAGTATCTACAGCAGTGATTCTCAGCCAGAGCAACTTTTAAGTTATATGAATCAACTTGTTGCCTGGGGAATTTTGGTAGTTGACATTCACACATCTTTAAGTTGAGAATCACTGATTTATAGGACTGTAACCTAACTTTGATTGTCACTTTTCTGTTCAATGGTTGCTATTCAGATGGTTATATTCCCACAATACACTTCACTGGTTACTGAAGCAAGACGCATTCTGGTTTGCATATTCAATTGAATAGCAAGCATACCTAATACTCCTTCCTTCTCCTCCTATTTTCCCCATAATGACCTTGTGAGATGAGTTGGGCTAAGAGAGAGTCCATAGTCACCCAGCTGGCTTTCATTTTTTAAAGGCATAGAATTCACACTTCTGGTTTCTAGCCAGGAGCCTTAACAACCAAACTGCTGCCTTAACAATTAGATCAAACTGGCTCTCCAGTTTAATTCTATAACAAGGGACGTATGTAAAATAAGAGCAAACAGAATAAGGTCCTCTTTCTCAAAAGATCTTTTTAAATTGCCAAACACTTTCTTGAAAGATCTTAAACCACGTGACCCCATGAAATACAAAAGGCTGCAAGAATTAGGTTTCTAAAGCTTGTGCATTTAGTACAAATAAAGGCACTGAAGATAATTTTTAGCAAGTTTCTGCAACCTGCTTTTCTTCATTCAACAGGTAGGAAATATTTGACCTCAGGCAACACTACTATTTCTGTTTTGGTCAATAAGATGTTCTATTTCTAGAAATCCAAATAAGGCATTTTTCTCAAAGCTAATCCTTTAAAACCTCTCTCCAGATCTAAAACGTTCGAGCATGAATTTCAAAGCTGGATGCAGGGGCGGGAGAGAGATGCTGGGCGAGCTATGCACATTCAGTTTTTAAGGTACTAATTATTTTAATCTCTTTGAGATTTTTGTTGTAGTATTTTTGATGCCTTATTTAACCTTTTGTAGATTTAACCCTTTCCTGCCATTTCTGAATTCCAAATTCCTGGCTGAATAGTGGTCATTGCCCTCTCGCTAGTATTTACTGTATGTTGTATACTTTTAATTTAGTTCTAATCTAATGATAGTCTTCCAAACCATATTGCTGAATTTTTAGAATGTATATAACTGAGGAATGGAGAAGTAGTAGTGGCAAACTACATTTTTCTGGACCCCTTATTGAACAATGTCCGTGGTGTGGTTCAGCAACATGTGGAAGAATATATTACTCTGTCTCTGTAATGATAATCACTGAAATAAATCAGGGTTCTCCCCTTTTCTACAGATTCTACATCTGTAGAAATCTAGATTCTGAACTCTATTCAGTGATTACAACACTATAAAATTGGCCTTTTCATTTTCTTCAGTAACTTGGTCATGAAAAATGTTTCTAGAGTTATTTTTTCCCTCTCCAACTCCTGGTTTTTCCTTATCTGATCTGCTTTCTGAAGAACA
Source organism: Arizona elegans (assembly GCA_022577455.1). Classification (NCBI taxonomy): domain Eukaryota; kingdom Metazoa; phylum Chordata; class Lepidosauria; order Squamata; family Colubridae; genus Arizona; species Arizona elegans. The sequence goes on along the minus strand of JAKOOJ010000001.1, from coordinate 20,249,357 downwards.
AACCAATGGCACAGATGAGGTTGAATTTGTTCAAGTGAAGTGTTTGCCAGGAAGACATGTTTTAAAGCTCCACTTTTGTTTGGCTCTCTTCTTTTCCTCCCACTCCGGAGAGAGTTGATAGAAGACTATCCTCAAGAGGTGGAAGCTAAATGCAGTTGGAAAATGACACTCTTGAAAAAAATGTGACTTTGCATATGCCTTAACCACACACTTTTGAACAGATGGAAAAAATGATTCGGGGATGACAGATGGAGGACCAATCTTGTTTTCAAACAGGAAAGGTTGCAAGAACTCTAAGTAAGGGCAGCCAAAGTTTAAGATTGTGTGTCTGTGTATGTGCATCAGTGAAATAAGTTAATGACTTTAGTGTGAATTAGACATATGTGTGTATGACTATTAGCCATGCCACATATCCTCTGAATTATATTCCAGTGTATGTATGTATATATATATGTATCAGAGGTGGTATTCAGCAGGTTCTGACCAGTTCTTGAGAACCGGTAGTGGAAATTTTGAGTAGTTCAGAGAACTGGTAAATACCACCTCTGACTGGCCCTGCCCCCATCTATTCTCTGCCTCCCAAGTCCCAGCTGATCGGGAGGAAATGGGGATTTTGCTGCAACCTTCGCCTGGAGTGGGGAGGGAATGGAGGTTTTACAGTATCCTTTCCCCACCACGCCCACCAAGCCACGCCCACAGAACCAGTAGTAAAAAAAATTGAATCCCACCATAGGTATGTATGTATGTATGTATGTATGTATGTATGTATGTATGTATATATGTATTCATTCATTCATTCATTCATTCATTCATTCTAAAATGCACTCTTAACATGGTTGTCCATTAATGATATTCTCAACAGCTGGTCAGTATATTAGATAGGATGTGTCAATAGCTGATATAGTGTAGGTAAAGGAAAGAAATGCCATTGTATAGATACTTTGGGACTTACTGTATGAACTCGTTGCTCATACCATTGTCAGAGCTTTCACATTTGTCAGCATGATTAGATAACCAGGCCAAGAGAAGCAAAGTTACTTGTACTAATGGCAATAGCACTTAGACTTATATATTGCTTTACAGTGCCTTAAAGCCCTCTCTAAGTGGTTTACAAATGTCAGCATCTTGCTCTCAACAGTTTGGGTCCTCATTTTACCCACCTCAGAAGGCTGAGTCAACCTTGAGCCTGGTGGGATTTGAACTGCCAAATTGCTAATTTACCTTATACTTCCCTTATTGATCCTTTAATGTGACAGCAAGTGCACTAAAAACACTTCAAAAATCAAGATTTTCTCCTGTAGTATTAATTGTTGGGATGAGCAAGCCAACAGTGGGCTAGGACAAGAAAAGACAAGACAAATGGCAGAAGTGAATCTTTGTTCAGAATGTAAAAAACAGAGAGAAAGAGAGGTAATTGCGTCTGGGCATTTTAGTTCCATAACTTTGGGGAAGCGCCTATTAACTTTATAGCTGTAAAAGCTATAAAGGTAAAGGTTCCCTCGCACATACGTGCTAGTCGTTCCCGACTCTAGGGGGTGATGCTCATCTCCATTTCAAAGCCGAAGAGCCAGCGCTGTCCGAAGACGTCACCGTGGTCATGTGGCCACCATCACTAAATGCCAAAGGTGCATGGAACGCTGTTACCTTCCCACCAAAGGTGGTCCCTATTTTTCTACTTGCATTTTTTACGTGCTTTCGAATTGCTAGGTTGGCAGAAGCTGAGACAAGTAATGGGAACTCACCCCGTTACGCGGCGCTAGGGATTCGAACCGCTGAACTGCTGATCTTTTGATCGACAAGCTCAGTGTCTTAGCCACTGACCCACCACATCCCTTTATATAGCTGTAAAACTGAGTAATAAATGCTAAATACTATGCCAAGGTCACCAAGAGGATGTGGGGTGGGGAGGGAATCTGTATAGTGTTGTGATTAAAGCATCAGATAGGAAATGAGAAGACTGTGACTATGTAACTCTTTGGGCTCCCTTGGTGTAAAGGACAGAATGGACTTAAAAGACAGGAGGATTAGCCACTACTAAGGTCATATGGTACCAATGGTCAGGTAAGAGGAGTTTGAATCTGGGCCAAGAAATTAATTTGAGTAAACATATCAGGCCCCTCTTAGTTCATACAAAAATAAAGAGGCAGGGAGGCACATTCAGATTTGCAAGAGTTGGTTACTATAGCTCTTAGAATAAAAGTAGTCCTGACCTATACAGCATTTGTGGAGGGTTTTTTTAGTCTGGTCTACTTTGTTAGGTGGACACATGGTGACTTTGAAACAGTTGTGATATAACAACCTAGACTGCATTACAGTGCTGTTGAGAATAAAAGAAAAGTATTTCCAATATATTATAGAGCTCCCCTTACCAGAAATGTTATAATAACACCGTAGCTATAATAGTTTCCTAGTAAACAAAAGTAGGAAACTATTAACAAGTTTCTGGCTTGAAATCCACCAGGAAGTTTTTAAAGTGCTTTTATTTCCCTGAACGTATCTACTTTGCCCATACTTAAAAAAGAAAGAAGAAAAGGTTCAAGCCGTGCACAATTTCATTATTTTTCTGATAATTTTGAGTGACTAACATGGCAATTAAGAAGAGGAAAAAAATGTGTTAGTTGTTTATTGTATGTGTGTGCTTTTTCATGTATTTTCATATGTATGCAATAAATGTATATACATCTCATAAGGCATGCCTACAGAGAGAAAAGCTATTGGCCATTGCTCTGCTGGAATAGAAAGGTGGGAAGTGTCGGGGAATTGTCCTTTCTTGAAAGCCTCCAGTGATGAAGGCAAGCTGTTCCATTGGTTGATTGTTCTCATTGTCAGAAAGTTCCTCCTCACTTCTAGGTTTTTTCCACAGCCTTCATTGCTACTTGCAAAAGTGCCAGTTGGAGCTTCAGGGTGAAATGAAGTGACTTGTCAAGGTCATCATGTTGCCTCTTTGCCTCAGTGAACCACATCATGTCACAAATGACATTTTTGCACAAAATCAAAGTTGCCTTACTTAGATCTAGAAAACACCAACATGCAAAGTTTCAGATAGAAAACATTAATAGATTAACAGAGTTGTAAGGGACCTTGTAGGTCATCTAGTCCAACCCCCCACCCAAGCAGAAGACCCTACACCATTTCTGACAAATGGCAGTCCAATCTCTTCTTGAAAGTCTCAAGTGATGAAACTCCCACAACTTCTGAAGGCAAGCTGTTCCACTGGTTGATTGTTCTCACTGTCAAAAAATTTCTCTTTATTTCCAAGTTAAATCTCTCCTTGTTCAGTTTCCATCCATTATTCCTTGTCCGGCCTTCAGGTGCTTTGGAAAACAGCTTGACCCAGGGGTGAAATGTAAAATTTGTTACTACCGGTTCTGTGGGTGTGGCCAACTTTAAAAAAAAAACTTTTCAAAGCATTTTTTCTGCAAATGCAAACAAATAATTTGAGAAGGCTCTGCTGATCAGGCAACACAGCTGGGATCGTCAGAGCCTTTTCAAAGCATTTTTTAAACCACCTCTTCCATGAAGAGGTTGCAGAAAAAAATGCTTTAAAAGTCTCTCTGATGAACCCAGCTGAGTTGCCTGATGGTCAGAGGGAGTTGTAAAGCATATTTTTCTGCAACCTCTTCCGGGGAAGAGGTGGTTAAAAAATGCTTTGAAAAGCCTCTGACGATCCCAGCTGAGCCGCACGATCATCAGAGGCTTTTTTAAAAAAACTTTTAAAAGCATTTTTTTCGGCAGAAGAAGTTGTAGAAAAAATGCTTTTAAAAGTTAAAAAAAAAAGCCTCTGATGATCGTGCGGCTCAGCTGGGCATGGTGGGCAATCTGGTCCGAACCAGGAGCATTTCACCCCTGGCTTGACCCCCTCCTCTCTGTGGCAGCCCCTCAAATATTGGAACACTGCTATCATGTCTCCCCTGGTCCTTCTCTTCACTAGACTAGCCATGCCCAGTTCCTGCAACCGTTCTTCATATGTTTTAGTCTCCAGTCCCCTAATCATCCTGGTTGCTCTTCTCTGCACTTTTTTTTAGAGTCTCAACATCTTTTTTATAGTGTGGTGACCAAAACTAGATGCAGTACTCTAGATGTGATCTTACTAGGGCTTTTATAGGATGGTATTAGTACCTCACTTGATCTTGATAAATGATATGATAATCTGCTGTCTGGGCTGAATATCTGTTGCCAAAATAACTTCGAATAGAAAGGATTTTGTTGAATCAAGCTGGCATAAGGACAGCATAGGAGCACCTTGAGAGTAGGTATGCCATAATCTTATAATTGCTAATTCTACCTCAACTTGTAGCCAACCGAACTAAATCTTTCACTTGCAGTCATCGACCATCATGAAGTATGATCAGTATAAAAATCCATATGACTCTTTCTAAAAAAATTTAACTTGTATGCCACGTATCTCACCAAAAGCAATTCTAGGCAGCAGGCAAACATTCAATAAAAATATATAAAATATTAAAATAATAATTTTGCTAGATTGAACTTTGTAGTGATCATTGTTCAAAGTAATTTATAATCTTTATTTTTAATTGGCCAGAGCTTCAAGTCATCATCAGAACTTTCCTTTAACCTCAAATGCTATCTCATATTAGATAATTGAGCAATGTTTTGTAGTGCAGACTTTCAATTTTAATGCTACTTGGGAAAATTAAAGGAATTTGTTACTTCAGAAGAAATCAGTTGTATAAAATGTTTGTTCAACACAAAAAGAAGTGCTCCACACTGTTGGATTAAACCAATCAAGTTTAAACTAATGTTTTTTTATAGAATTTTACCTTCAATAATCTTTTAAACTCTAACAATGTTTTAGAAAAATCTCTGGGGCCACTACCTGAAATTCAGTAGAAATCTCTGTTAAGAACACTTTATTATTATATATTATAATATAAAATTGTAGCAGGGAAATTGTAGCAGGAAAGAATGGGTAATATCTGTCCATGTTATTTACCAGTTTTATGTACCTTTCCCCATTAATCTACACATTGTACATATCCTTAATGTGTACTTTTTTTTTAACAAATCAAATTAATTGGTTCAAAAATTGAGAGAAATACAAATCCTGAACTGAATTGTACATTGAAGAGGGGATGTAAATTTGGAGTTAAAGTGTGAACTGAATTATGTAGGAAGTCTTTGTTCATTATTTCTTAAGAGATGATTAATTTTGTAACCCTCTAGAAGGATTCATCAATGATTCAGTGATGAGCTATTAGCTAAATAGCTGTGCTCTACTTTTGTTTTCTTCTGAAGATGCCACAGGTGCTGGCATCTTCAGAAGTAGGCTATCGCCATTAAACCCGAAAACTCATTACTGATCGCTTCATTGATGCTAGTTGTGAAAGTCGATACCAACGTGTTTCAACAGTGATGTTTGCTCACTCAGTGCCCATGCCTAGAAATATGAACTGATAACTATCGTGCAAGTCTGGAAAGCACAGTCTTTAATTGTGCTTTCCAGAGCAATAGGTAAAGAATATTCTTCTTCCCATATGTGATAGCAAATGCTCATATAGTCATAAACAAACAGACTTATGACAGATCAGGCCATTACCAGGACAAGAAGCAGATGTAATCCATTTCTCTTGATATACCTTCTAGCCTATTACACTGCACAAATGGGAGAAAAAAGTGTAAGACTTTAAATCTTGATTTTCCTATAAATAGGGATTACATTTAACATACAGCAGCAATTGCATTTTTTTTCCTACAGTGGCTTTCACAATTACATTTTTACAATAAACATACTGATCAGAAACTCTTCTATCCCTGAATGCCTTGTATCTGTTTCAAGTCCAGCTTCCACAAGAAGCCTAGTACCATTGCTTTGTGTTATAAAAATCTATAGATCTGTTAACATTAAGATTTGAAACTTGACTCTTCTTGGATAATTCAATGGTCAGAGCACACATTTCACCCATGTAAAGTCAATGGTTCATTCCTTGGCATCTCCAGGTAAGGCTGGGGGGAAAAAAACCTTCCTGAAATTCTGGAAAACCTCAGCCAGTTGGTGTTGACGATACTATGTGTAACAGATCAATTATTTAATTCAATATAAGTATACTTTATTTTTATGTTTTGGTTCCCATGTTCCTTTTGTTGTTGTTGTTCTGAACCAGATTCTTCCAATAGATGGTCAAAAAGATGCAACAGAAACTCTTCTTATGGACTGGTATCAACTGAAAACCATGCTTATGTTTTTTGGACTGAGTTTAAAGGAACAGTTGCATGGCATTAGCACTGACCCTTTGCAGCTGACAGACAATGGGGTCACTCAGGGGCTCTCCTCCTCCCACTATTTTTCCCCCTTGAAGCCTGTGAAGGGAAATCTGGATGCTTTCCTAATGCATATGCTGTAGTTTAGCCAGGACATCTGGGGCTGATGCAGAAACTGAAGGGTGAGATTGACTATGATGCTAGGTAGTAAATCAGTGTAGATGGACATGAGGCCCCATCTGGCCTTAATCTTTCACTTTCTGGGAGGGGAAAAAACCCAAAACTATCATGCCTCCAAATCATCCCTTATTTATATCCTTATTATGATCTCAGCCTTTCTCATCTATTTAGTCTTTTAAAATGTGTATATGTATCTCACACAGACACAAGAAAAATGGAGGACTGATTTTCAGAAATAAAATGGAACTCAGCAGAGCTATGGCTAATTGCTTTGCAACAGCAAATATTAGTCCTCTTCTTCCTTTGGTATGCTTTTTTTAACTATTCATATATATTATAAGAAACATTTACTACTAATAGTCACTACTTCACATTTAGTCATTCAAACATTTATATACAGTAGACTTGAACCAAACATTCAGACATTCTAAACTCCTGTGAAACTGATGGCATTTCATTGGTCAAAGTGCTTAGCATACTTAGTATTTGTGGTTTAAATCACACCCTTAAAGAATGCATTATCTTTCATATGGTTCCATTTTCTTAGTACAGCTGAGTAAAACTTATTCACATAAGTTCTTGCTCTTCCTTTTTATAGATCTTTTCCCTTTATCACTTCCCCTCCCTGATATCATTACATATTCAGAATGGATTTATGTCATGCTTTTTTACACAAAGAAGGTCATCTGGTGACAGTTGACTCATGAAACAATTTGACAGACTTTGGGTAATTAATATTGGTAATTCTTTGATTAGAGAGTTGGATAATAATGGGCAAACCCATGAAAAGAGGCAAATATTTTGCATGTCAATTAAATAACTCTTTCAGACTAACTCCAATACATTCAGTGGAAATTTAAGTGGCTGGAAATCTCCCCCCCCCTTTTTTTTAAAAGCTATTTTGTATGCCTGTCTTTGTAGATTCATCAATTTATAATGATATACTTCCTGCAATTATAAGAGTAAACCAAACTGTAATGAAACAGAAATAACATGATTGCAGTTAAAATTAAAGACCTTATGGGACCTTTGCTTATTCTGAAACACTTAAGAAGCTGATCCTTTCCTGTCTGCATCCTATAACCAAAGATGATCTTCACAAATGAATGGCCTCTATGATCATGAAAGAGTGCTTGGTCTTCTGTGGAACTCAGAAAGACCCCCTGGCATAGTATTCATATAATTAGAAACAACATGTAATTTCAGTACTGGTTGTTTGTTTACACCAGAACAGTGCAGTGTAAAAAGAGCCAGCCTGGACTAATGGTCAGCAATCAAGAAATCCTAGATAAACATCTCCCTTGCTGGACTATGTCTTATGAAAGTAGATGGTTCTCAATATTTTTTTTTTTTTTGAGCAGGTAACCTCCCTCAGCAATTTTGTCTAAACTAGAATATTCTGTAATTGATGAGAATATGCCATCTCCAATTGCCAAAGACATTCAAGTCAATTCTCCAGGCCTTCTGACTGCTTCTGCCTACTTCACAAATTTTAGAATTTGAGCTTCTATTTACTAAAGTATAGGTCAATCATTGTCCCTCCATTCAATGTATCAGTATTGGGATTGTTAACATAACCTATAGAAAAAGGAGACAACTCAACATTTCTAAAAAGGATTCTGCTTCAGTTCTATCTACTTCTACATAATTATGCCCACCTATTAATATCTGTCATTCCTTCCAGGTAGGCGGGTTTAGGAAACCAAAGTAATACATACTAATATTATTTTTATTTTTAGATTATAGTAACAAATTTTTGCAAGTCTGAATGAGCTTCGGCCGTCTCTGCCCATATCTTCATGGGAGTCTTGTCTGAGCCTCAGATTACAGGTTACAGTTCTGGTTTAGATTCAGAGTTCTTTTATCTAACCATTGTCTTGGTTACAACTCTTCTCTTCCTCCTGTTCCTCAAGGTTGTTCCTTCTTCCCATTACAATCTCTGGGAGATGAGCTGCTCTGTCTACTGCTTCCTGAGGTCCATAAATAGGAAGGTAAAACATGCACATCAATTAAACAGCCTGCAACAATCTAGATCAGAGGTCTTCAAACTTGGCAGCTTTAAGACTTGTGGACTTCAACTCCCAGCTATGCTGGCTGGAGAATTCTGGGAGTTGAAGTCCACAAGTCTTAAAGCTGCCAAGTTTGAAGACCTCTGATCTAGATCAATGTTTTTCAAACTTGGCAATTTTAAGATATGTAGACTTCAACTCCCAGAATTCAAGCTGGCTGGAGAATTATGGGAGTTTAAATCCACCCATTTTATAGCTGCTAAGGTTGACAAACACAGATTTAGATGTTGATGAAATACAATTCACAATTGGCCGTGCTTTCTAGGAAAGCAAGAAAATGTATTTCACCAATGCAATTCTCAGCTTTCCTAGAAAGCATGACCAGTTCTGAGAGGTTTAGGGAGCTGATGTTCAGTAAAATCTGGACAACTGTAGGTCGCCTACCATGTTTAATAGAGCGACTCTGAATTTCTCTGAAGGGAGGCATGAAGAAAAAGTAATGATACTTTTGTCCAAAATATATATATTCCTTTTTTCTAATAGATTATGTGTAACAAAGACAAAAGGATGTACATAAATAAAGTGGCATCTTAAAAAAAAAAAAGATAAGCTTATCAAACCAGAGGAGCTACTGGGAAGGAGGGGGGAATCTAGTTTTCTTACTTGGTGTCATTCAGCTGACAAGCCACCAGAGGGCAGCACCATTCAGGTTAGTGTTCCTCAAACAAGTTCAAAAGTTTTAATTGTTGCTTCACTATATATGTGATATAACACGTTGCTCAATACATTAAATGAAACACTTTTTCTTCCTCTTGCATTACTCACTGATTCCCAATGCCAACAAATTGCACGGTCATATGAAAACTATGTGATTTATATATTTGATTCCAATGTGTCCTCTATTTTTTGCTGTTGAGGGAAACTCATAAAAATTCATCACAGATGTAATAAGGATTTTTTTAAAAAAATAGGAGGAATTCAATTATTCAATAAGGGCAATCAGTCATAAAAATGTTTTCATGGAACTTCCTGAAATGGCATTTGCCTTAAGTAACCTATTAAGAAGGATGGGGAAACAGTCAGCCAACAGAACAGACACGGTTTTAGACAGATGAAAATCCCATCGCCTCTGATAATTTAAAGATTTGGTTGTGCCTGTCCTTTTCCTTTTCTGAAGCCTCTGCAACATCACAGATCCAGAGATTGGACTTCAGCTGGTACAGTGCAGCTACACAAGCCCCTTTGTATCCTGCATCTACCAAGAACTCATAAGGTAGCCTTGACAAGATTTCTCTCTCAGCCTCAACTTTCCTTTCTTGGTCAACAGCACAGGAGATACTATCATAAAGAAGTACTCTAAAAACCTTTGACAACCACAAGGGATTAGGATGACGCGTAAGCCACTTTTGCCAGATGAATCTACTTTCTCCTGCAAATACCCGATAGCACAGAGATCTTACCGATTTAAAATCCAGAGATGGGTGAGTCACGAATGAGAGCATTCTACACATTGTGTTCAAAAGATGAATTGTGAAATGTGAAAGCAAGATTTTTTTTCTTTAAAAAAAAACCCCTTTGTATATGGAGAATATTTTCCAAATTTACAATACCAGATAGCATAATGAAGTAATTGCATATTCTGGTGTATGTTTTTCGACCAATAATTTTGATTGATGGATTGACAGGCATAAATAGATGGCACTCAGGCAAAAGCCAAGTGGTTGGTGTAATATTGCAGCAGCATCCGATTGGGGAAGATTTAAGTAACCTGTAAATAAGTTAACTCTAATTAAAACTATAACTAATCTAAAACAATACCTTTTTCTGAGAAATTTTAGAGGTTTTGTTTTTCTTTACCTACATTGCTTGAAAATGAAGGATGATGTTCATTATTACTGCTATTATTCATTCAGTCTTTAAACTAGTTATTTTCTAAGATCTGAATTCTAACCAAGAGTTTAGGAACGATGATAACTTTGTGGCAAAAGTTAGAAGTCCCAAAAAAGCAAGCAAGAAGTTTGTTTGTTTCTTTTTATCCCACCTTTATTTTAATCAAGTCAAGGTGGTATTTGTTTATAACATTTATATAGCTGCCCATCTCATGGTGGTATCAACTCGAGGTGGTATTAATTGATTTATTTATAACATTTATATAGCTTCCCATATTGTGTATCTGGGCAGCGTAATAATACATGCATGTAATTCCTGTCTTCTATTTTCCCCACAACCATCTGAGAAGAACTGGAGTGGGAAAGGTGATTAACTCAACATTAGACAGCTGGCCTTCATGCCCAAGAGAAAATTAGAAATTCATAACCTACAGGTTTCTAACTCAGTACCCAGAACAATACACCAAACTCAGATGAGTATTTACAAAGTCAGTGATATCAAGTCCAGTAAAATTAAAACTTCCAAATCTTTGGTAAATCCCTTTGGTGTGGTTGCAAGATCTTTGATTGCTATTGGTATTATAGTTGGCTTTTTCTTCCAAAATCTTTAACTTGCAAATCTTGATATTTTGCTACTTTTTCTATACCTACCTCAGGATATTGCTCCATCTATGAACCACATTTTTTATTTTCAATAATACTAATGTCTGATCTATTGTGTTTCAAGTATCTGTGGATCTGTATTTTAAAATCTTACATGATCGACCTCATTTTCTGAGACATTTTCAGTGGGTAGTTCCAGTCATTTTTGTTAATAGAACAGCCCAACTTTTTATATAAATTCCAGTGCACAATCTTTGCAAACTCTATTGTAATATTGCATATATGGAGTTTGGGCAGTTTTGTCTCAGCCACTAATGAAGAGATCTACAATTTCATCTTTGATCTTACATAGTTGGCAATTGCTATCACTTGAAAGATATTCTGGTATTGATTTTATTTATTTGTTTGCATAGCCCATTCTTGAACTGTCATGCTTATTCCATCCATTTTTTAAAAAAATCCAGTTTTAGCTATTGCCATTTATGTTTTAATGATAAAGGGGATGATGATTTGCAATTCTCCAGAATGATAGGGCATGCCATCATAGATAGCATAGAAAGTGAAGAGGTGTTATGCTGAGATTCTGTCAGGTACAATAACTTGAGGAGCAGGATGACATAATAGCCAGGAGAGGCAGGTTTAATTTTCTAAATAACTTGACCCTCTCTATTTGAAAAAAGTCAATTGCTTTTCTAAGTTATTGTGAAACTATGCTATTAAGTAAAAATTGGAGAAACATTGCCAGGTTGCGACTAAAAGCATTCCCTGTATTAAGAACAATTTGGTTATACTGAAATTTCATGTTGAAATAGTTAAACATTCAAGTATAAAGAACAGCAAAATGCACATGTTTTAATGGAGCAAGAGGTATATATTAAATTAAAGCATTTATAGAAGTAATACAGAGATATTATGGTTTCAGTTGCCCTGAATCAGAATCAGCAATCTCTGGGTAGAAATAAACTTTGATATGTGAACCATACCATTTATTCTGCTCATTGTCATTGTCTCTGCTGGGTATGTAATGGTTGACATGTCCCTTTCTATAACACCTAAAGGAAAAATTGTATTCTTCAGAGTGCAACTGATGGTACATCCATCTGTATTTTATTGAACTAATCAGTTTAATGACAAATCCAAACACCAGATCATATCAGGGTACAGTTGTGGTTTACTAGATGCTCATCATATGTTTTATCTATATATTGTTTTCCATAGAACCAACCTGAATTCCAAAATAACAAGAAATAGATAATCATGCAAATATACTTCATAAATAGCAATCCATTGATTCTAAAACTCTAAAGTGTAATAGAATTACAAGAACACAATATTTAAACCAAAAATGAGACCTTTAGATCTTTCCAAACTCTGTCCAATTGACCAGGTCTCATCTCTGACTTTCTTAATGAATCTGTCTGCACAATTCCTTTGTTTTTGGAACATATAATAATAAAATCAAAAGCTAGTGCTCAACAAGTATGGGTAGTTGAACTTTTTAAGGATGACTTCTCCAATTCAACCCCAAATGAAATCAGTGTGATATTAAATTAAAATATGGCAGTGTCAGTTAAGGAATTTGTCAATAAGCTAATTAAACGATGGATAAAATTACTCACATGACATCACAGTACCATTGAAAAGTTTATTTATTCATATGCATGGCTGCCCCTTCACCGTGCAAGTCTGAGCAGCTAACAATCAGCTAAAAAAAATCAACAAAATAAATATCAGCAATGAAAACATACTGTGCCAGAGGCAGCTTATGCATCCATAATAAGTAAATATTCTTAAATGGATTCTCCTAACTTCCTGGGGGGAAATCCAGGTTTTCAATACCTTAAGAAGGTAGGTAGAGCTGGGATCATGTGTATTTTGGGGGGAGGTAGAATAGGACAGAAACAAAAAAGATATCCTGGGTCCCATCAGATATTACTAGAAGGGACCCAGAGTATATCAGCCTTGTCAGATCTTGTTGAGATTAAGCCTGTTCCTTCTTATCCAGATCTCCTGAGCCTCCAGGATCACTTGATTGTGTGCAGTGTATTTACCACCCAATGGCTTTATGTAGATATTAAATAGAAATGAGGAGAGAATAATGGCCTTTGGACACTCATAAAGCTGGAGTGGACCTCTCTCCCATCTCCAGAACTGACCCAGTAAGGAGCAGAATCACTGGAATGCTGTTTCCCCTCTCCCCAAACTCCTGAACTGGTCCAGAAGAGTACCATGATTGGTGGTACTGAATGTGTCTAAGAGAGCAAAGAGGGGCAGAAGGGATATACAACAACCCATCCCAATCCTACCAGAGATCAACCACAAGTATGGTCAAAATTGTCTCAATGCCATATCCAAGCCAACTGGAATGAACCTGGATAATTCATTTCATCCATGGCCATCTGCAGCTACAGTTCAATCACCTTTTCAACAACATTCCCCCAAGAGGGAAGGCTGGAAATAGGTCAGAAATTGCGGAGTCCTTGATGCTTTCTGAGATGAACAATTAGAAATAATAGCAGTAAATCACTTTTTGAAAATTATTCTGTTCTTGGATGTAGATGAAAGTGGAAGGAATGCAAGACAGCTTTGTTTTATACCGGATGTGTCAGAGTAAATTTCACGTAATGTAACAAGTTTTCTCAATCTGATGTCCTTCGAATGGAAGTTAAAATCCACCACATCTGAGGAAAGACTCATGAACAGAATAACAATGCCTGAATAAATAGTAGCAGCCAAATAACATATATGAGGGTGTTGCTTTACTGTCACATAACAGCATCCTTAAAAGCAGTGCTAAATCTGGTGATGCCAGCTGTTAACTAATCATTCAAATATTAAACTCATAGGGCCAAGCCGACATAGTTGATTGGGAAATGCTATTCAATTGTTGCATAAGACAGTAATTCTTCATTTAGTTCAGACATTGGTCTGGCATATACCCTGGGTGTGGTGTGAATAAGTTTCAGGCTTATATACACCATTTTCATAGAATGATGAAATTGGAAGGGACCTTTAAGCTACTAAATCCAAACTCTCTACCATGAATAAGTCCAAATGACTGTTTAGTCTGTACTTGAACATTGAATTCAAGTGAGCCCCCTAGATCACTCATTATTTTGTTTCATTTCTGACAGGCTCTTGAAGACTCCTTTCTATTGTTGTTTAAGAATAAAAGAAAAATGGAAGATCTGCCTATCTCCACAACAACCTCCTACAGTGAATGAGTGAAGTCTACCACTCTAAAATGTTCATTTCTAAAAAATATGTCATTAAATTGATCAATAAGTGAAAACTATCCAACAAAAGTAAACTATGAAAGAGTAAAAGTTTAGTCATTTGCAGGTCCCCATTAGAGTCTTGAACTTCTGCCTCAAAATTTATTGAAATGGTGCATAAAACACTCTCTAGAAGTAAATGTATTTAATTGTTTATACAGTATTTAGAATTTCTTTTTAGATTTTTATGAGTATTTCTTTTTATGATTTTTATTTTTATGAGTATGCAGAAATGTGAACGTTCCTTCTACAAGTATGAGAATATTTAGGGCAAGACCAACATTCAGGAAACCAGATTTCACATATAGGTATCAGGGGTGGGTTCTACTTACCTTTACTACCGGTTCGCAACGGGGCTGTACACGTGTGCTCGCTTCGTTCATGCACATGCACGCTCTTCTGCGCATGCACAGAAGCATTTTCATGACATCAGGGTCAGTGGGCAGAGCCTCCCACCGGTTTTACTACCGGTTCTATAGAACCAGTGTGAACCGGGAGCAACCCACCACTGATCGGTATTCATTTTGGATGCCAGAAACAGAGCTTATTTGAACACACTAAGAATTGCATCACATAGTTGCAACTCCCCTTAGCAACTTTGTAAAAAAAGCCTGGTTTGGCTTTTGCATATTGTACAAATGATCCTAAAAGGCAGGACTCAGCTTTGGCAAATCTAAAATAAAATTTCAGTCCCACATGCAAAGCCACTGAACTAGCATTTATCAACTGAAGATAAAAATGGTTGTCATCGCTGTGATAACCTGATATGTAGATATCTACATATTCTATTCTGCTGATTTGCTATAGGGAAAAACTGGTTCAGTAAAACTCCATGAATTGCACAGTGTTCTCCTTGGAAAACAGAATTGCATAATATGTTGTTATACTACTGCACGTAGTAAAAAAAAAAAAAACTTGGGTCACAGAGCCAGAAAAAACAACACATGAAAGGACAAACTGACTACAAGTTCGCCGTTTTGGATGGAGACGGGTATCTGGCAAGATCCTGCTGCTTTTAGCTCATGTGTTTTTCATTTGATTTAGTTCATGTAAGGTTCTTTCAAGGAGAAGGAATAGAAACGCAGTAAATCTCTGTAGGAATCAGAGCTGTGTGAGTTTGAGAAACGTACTGGGCAAATCAGCTTGTTTTGTCCATTAAATAAGAGGGGTCTGAGAGCCAACTGCGAACTCAATTAAAATGGATGAGCGTGTGGAGGGGGAGATAGTTGAATTGAGAATTGGCATTTGAGGATATGGAAAAGGGGAAATTTAACGATCTCTTCCATTTATGTAGTTCTTTTTCTTCTCTTCATCCAAGACAACCCATAAATGTAACTATTTGGAAATCTTCCATTAAGCCTTCTGTTGTCTCCTCACTTTCTTACATTTCCCTGATAAGATCATACAAATATACAGTTGGAAGGAACTGCTTAGGTCATGACATTCACCTTCTGGTGGAGGCAGGAATTCTCTCCCTTCCAGCAAACATGTATAAAGTGTTGCAGATGTTCGTCTCTACTGATGGATGCTTATAGTTATCTAAGGATAGAAAGAGACCTCAAGAGATCTTTCAGTGATGCCTCAGTGATTGCCAGTTCAAACAAACCAGTTCCAGGTAGCTGATTTGCTTCTATAATTGCCACTTCATGCCTGGCTCATTCCCAGATGTGTTGAGACTACAGCTTTCAGAATTCCCAGCCAATATACTATATCATGGTGATTGACCATTCTCAGAAGCTACGGGGCCCATGACATCAATCGGATGGCAAATTGGGAAAAGCTGCTATAATGAATTCTAAAAATTAATGAAAAACTTTTTCTATTCAAAGGTATGGAGTTTTGGGTCTCTAGCAGGGGGGGAACCCCCCTTTTTTTTTACAAATAAATCTTCCAGCATCTGAGCAGTAATGCAGGAATTACAAAATAGGAACTTCTCTACCACCAGCTGTTCAATCTGCAAATCATTCCCAACACAGTTAAAATCTAATCCTCATTTTCCCACATTGTCTGTATTGTCTCCAAAATGAAAACATGTTCAAGATGGCATTGTTTATACGTTAGCAAATCTAGATCTTGCAGGGACCCAGATTCAGCCAATCACTGTTCAATCACAGTTAACTCACCGCTGAGCAAAGACAGTGTAATAGGCCAATAGGAACTCAGTAGCTCAACTTTAATCTTGCTCATTACTGAGTATTCTTAAATCCACATGTATCTGTGTACATATGCCTAAGGGCTTGCAAATCCTTTTATCCTGACAGACTACTGTGAGGATAGTTTACCAGGAAAGCATGAGTTGTAAAAATGTGAATGCAGAGAAACATGAAAAGTCGCCCTTTTAACATAGTGCCAATCACTGAGCTATGAAACATATTGTTGCCAAATGTATAGCTGTCTCTGTGCTCTTCCTTGAATCATGGCACAATATTAGCCATGAAATAGCTAATATGAAATAGAACACATAACATAGAATAAGAGGATCAGAGCAGGGGTGGAATCCAGCAGGTTCGGACAGATTCTGGAGAACTGGTAGCGGAAATTTTGAGCAGTTCGGAGAACTGGAAAATGGCACCTCTGGCTGGCCCCAGATTGGGGTAGGAAGATTTTGCAGTATACTTTCCCTGGAGTGAGTTGGGAATGGAGATTTTGCAGTATCCTTCCCCTGGAGTGGGCTGGGAATGGAGATTTTACAGTATCCTTCCCCTGGAGTGGGCTGGGAATGGAGATTTTGCAGTATCCTTCCCCTGCCATGCCCACCAAGCCACACCAAGCCATGCCCACAGAACTGGTAGTAAAAAAATGTGGATTTCACCACTGGATCAGAAGTCTTCTGGTCCAAAGCCCTGCTTGAGCAGGACACCCTAAACAGAGATGTCATGCAGTATCATACAGCATTATGCAACAGGAAGATATTCTTTCCATGGGTCATTGTTTTTGGAGTGTCCATGTTGCTGAGTTAAAGATACCATGTGCATAGCCTTACCTTTTGCTTACAAACAAGTGCAAGTTTTTTGTTTTTTTTTATGGGCCAGGGACTATGGCCATTAGTGCAGATGCTAAGCTCTGGTGACAAGTTTGCAAGTAACTGGAAGGTTTCTCCTTGGGGGTCAGCTTGATGAGTGCAATTCAGGAATGTGTAGCATGGATGTTCCAGAATATTTTAGTGTTCCTCAGAATGAATGAATGAATGAGAACAGTCTGCAACTTAGTGTCCTCTCCCATGTCTATGGTAGTAACATGAGACCAACAGGACTTATCTCATGCTGGCTACCATGCTGGCTATATATAAGAAATCTTCTGGATAACTATGCAAAGGGACATTGACTCAAGAATGCCATATCATGTCATGATACCAGTTGGATGCTATTGACTGTGATAGAACTGTACTGTGTCTTTGGCCTGCATCCATTGAATGAACTCATGTTGTAATGAAAAAAGTGTGACCGTTAACCCGGAAGTTCATGGCAGGAACCATATTTATGATTATTATGATTGCCTATTGTTGATTTAACAAAAACTGCCTCTTTTCCCTAATTGCTAAAAGACAAAGAGGCTGTATCTTTGTTTCTCCCTTGAAAGTTGGTCAACACATACAGAATCCATCCACCAATATGGCTTATACAACCAGCCACAAGTCATAAATCATGTTCCCAAAGCAAAGGGTATTTTTAGGCTTGTATTTACAAAATTTTGAATTCCCAAAATTCCAGTAGCACAGATCCCATTACTAATTTGGGTATTTTAATTCATAGAGCCTTGACTCCAAGTTCCTTGTGAGCATTATAATCCAATTTAATGGAATTAACCCAAAGGAAATATTAACTGGCTCTCCTAGCAAAGCTCCATCATGTGCAGTTAATTCCCAATGTTATTTTATATTTAACCACATGCTCTAGTCTGGATAGATACTTATTTGGAGAACAGGGGGGTCTGTCAACAAATTATTTGTTATTTTTGTTACATATTTCATCTTGGAAGAAAAAATAAACTTTTAAAAAAACCCTACTTGGTGCAGAGAAAATGCCAACTTTTGTTGCTATAATGATCTTATAAATGATCTTGCCACTCATTTTATTACAATTTTAAAGAGCAGATGAATTAGGAAAAATGTGGGTTGAATTTACTGCTTGATCATTTGAATCTTCTTCATTTGAAGACTTAAGGACAACGATTCTAAGACAAGAAATATTACAGCTATTAAAAAAGAAACCCAGGAATAAATTTAGGGATTGGGGCAGTGGGGGGGGTTGCATAGCTTACAAAATCTTATCATATGAATAAGGTAAAGGTAAAGGTTCCCCTCGCACATATGTGCTAGTCGTTCCTGACTCTGGGGGGTGGTGCTCATCTCCGTTTCAAAGCCGAAGAGCCAGCGCTGTCCAAAGACGTCTCCGTGGTCATGTCGCCGGCATGACTCAATGCCAAAGGTGCATGGAACACTGTTACCTTCCCACCAAAGGTGGTCCCTATTTTTTCTACTTGCATTTTTTACGTGCTTTCGAACTGCTAGGTTGGCAGAAGCTGGGACAAGTAACAGGAGCTCACCCCATTATGTGGCACTAGGGATTTGAACCGCTGAACTGACATCCTTTTGATCGACAAGCTCAGTGTCTTAGCCACTGAGCCACTGCATCCCTATCATATGAATAGACAATATCAAATTATGTATAGCAGAAGTAAGTATGGGTATGCCAATCATTCGGCATTTGAGACATTCTGACCTCTCATGTTTGGGAGCTCAACATTTTGAATGTTTTATAATGAATTTAAAAAGTGTGTTTTGAGGACTTTATTGCGATCATGAAACTGTTTCAGATGGATAGTTTGGAACAATATTAGATTACTTTTTCATTTTTTTTTTTTTGCCTAAACGTACTGTTTACTATAAACAATCCTTTCCAGAAGTGTCCATAGGGTATGCTGGAAAAAAAGTCAAGCTCTGGTGCACATTTAAAAGGATAGGACTTTGGTTTTACCAGTGCTGGGATTCAAATAATTTAACAACCAGTTCTCTACCCTAGTGACCAGTTGGATAGGCATGGCTCAGTGGTCATGTGACTGGGTGGGGTGGGCCTGGCCAACTCAACGTCACTCAGGTCAATGGGCGTTTCGCCTTAACTGTTACAATGTAATAAGGGTTAACCAGAGAGGCAGTTTCTGTAAGCAGGGTAATAAAGATTAGGCTAGAAACAACACCAGAATGTTTCCTTCCTGTCTTCCTTACAGGATTAGCCTTGTAAAGTGAAAAAAAGCAAAAGGAGATTTCTTCCAACAACCGGTTCTCCAAACTTCTTAGAAAGTTAACAACCGGTTCTCCCGAATAAGTGCAAACTGGCTGAATCCCACCACTGGTTCCTACCATTGTGACTGCCATCTTGATTTTTATGTCTATACTCTGCAGACACCCTTGTTTCTATCCCTGCTGCTCTTGACTTAGCCTGGAGGGGATGACATGGGAAAGACTACAGAGAGGAAAATGACAAATAAGCTGATGGACGTGGGGAAAAAAACCCTATTCTTTGTAGCCACATGAATTCTTCTGCTAAGTAACTGTTAATTTCTCCCCTTAAATTATTTGTTCTGGAGAAGTTAAAGTCCATATCAGTGAGCAGATTCTCTGTGTGTTGTGCGTATATATATAATGCCATACTCGACAAAATAAATAAATAAAATAAAATATAACATTAAATATATATATTGTTTCAGAAAACTTCAAAACTTTAAGAAAAGCTCTGGACAGATGTACTGATTGAAAAGAAACGTTAAGAGTTTAGCTGTTTTGATTCTCCTGTGATCCATTTGGCTGACAGACCTGCAGGATATATTTCAACAAATCCAAAAGGTCCCTCTCTCTTCTTTCTGTTGGGAGGGGCCTTTGGGGAGAACAGATACTATTCACTTGGAAGGCAAGACAAGTGTTGTAGTCTACTGTTTCCTATACAGATTTATTTTACTGTTTTAAAAATGCTTTTAAAAATTACGTTCTTGGGCAAATTTCCTAAAATGGGAGGAGGTGTAAAGAGTATTCTTATGGATTGCCACCTTAGCTATTCTTGCACTCTAGGATAAAAAAATAAATAAATAGGGGAGCCATTGCTGGTACCATCTTTCAATTCTAGGATATATTACATACATAGCCTTAAATCTCAATCTCTCCCTCCCTCCCTCTCTCTTCCCCCCCCATCTCCCCATCTCCCTAACTCTATCTCTCTCACACAGACACACATACAGAGCTGATTTTAGGCTAAAATTGGGGAGACACTGACCTAGGGTGCTAATATTTAGCAGATGCCAGCATCACCTCCCTTCCAAATCATTCTAAAAGCGCAAATCTTTGCATTAATGGGAGATGGCACTAAATATGGTCTTAGAGTGCAATATTCTTTTAAATTGATATTTGTGTGTGTGTGTGTTTGTGTATGTGTGTGTGAGAGAGAGAAAGAGAGAGAGAGAGAGAGACAGACAGACAGACAGACAGACAGATAAGCCAAAAGCCTCAGGGTTCTATATATTATGGAGTTAATTTAGTTCATCAGCGCTGGTAAATTTCATACATGGCATTAATGTGACTCCTGGGTTATAGCCAACACTGAGTAATACACGGATTATTTATTCAGGGTGGCCAGTTATTAAAGTTTATCCAGAAGAATGTTCTAGTCTCCATCCATCCATCCATCCATCCATTTCAAGCTACAAAAAAAATATATCACCCTGAATGAAAATCTAAGTCTTGGCTGGGCCTACTATGATGACACAGAATGTACTGTGGGTGGTGATGCATTGTGGGTGGTGAATAACAAATGTTTCTTGGTTGAAAGGATATCCCCGTATCTGAAAACCCAGGCATTCAGAATGTGGAACATCACATGTACCGTAGTTACATGAAGGTAGTAGAATACATGCTACAATTCACTGAAGGGTTATTTTTGGAATTATTTCATTATGTTTAAAATCTCCTAGGGTTTAGGAGTTTCCAACAGATGATCACGTAACCATTAAAATAAGCGACAGCTATCCAGCCATTTTTCTGAATTTCACTCTTGTATTTTCTTCTATATTAGTTAAAACTTTTCCTTTTGATTCACATTTGTTTAAGTTAAGCTGAGCTCTATAAACAAAGTTTAAGTGCTTGACAGAAACTCTAGGTTAGGGAACCAGCTTTATCAGTGATTTCGCCTGATACGCCAGTTGCACCCCTTTCTGAATCGGGATTCCTTATGCACAGTCACTCATGCTCTCGTCACTTCTTGCCTGGACTACGCTAACGCTCTCTACATGGGGCTCCCCTTGAGGAGCACCTGAAGACTCCAACTGGTCCAGAATGCGGCCGCGCGGGTGATCACGGGAGCGACATGGCGCTCCCATATAACACCTCTCCTGCGCGAACTGCACTGGCTCCTGGTGGTTTTCCAGGTGCGCTTCAAGGTGTTGGTTCTCACCTTTAAAGCGCTCCATGGCTTAGGGCCAGGGTATTTACGAGACCGCTTGCTGCTACCGATAACCTCCCACCGGCCAATACGGTCTCACAGAGAGGGCCTCCTCAGGGTGCCGTCGGTCAAGCAATGTCGGCTGGTGGCCCCCAGGGGGAGGGCCTTCTCTGTGGGAGCACCTGCCCTCTGGAATGAGCTACCTCCCGGAATACGGCTGATTCCAGATCTCTGCACTTTCCATAAGGCCCTGGAGACGTTTTTATTTCAGCAAGCCGGCCTGGCCTGAATAGGTTTTAGGGGTTTTTAATTGTATTGCTAGGGGTTTTAAATTGGGGCGGCCGTTTAATTTAATTTATTTTTAATTATTTTAACTTTTATATTGCATGTTATTTTAATTCTCGGCTGTTTACCACCCTGAGTCTCTTCAGGGAGAAGGGCGGGATATAAATTTAATAAATAAATAAATAAATAAATAAATAAATAAATTTGCTTTCTTTTTCTGCAAAGAAAAAACAAAGTGATCCTAAGTAATCTGACTGACTTGTTATAGATGACTATTTATTACATTTATAGTATGTCTGTGTACAACTGCAAATATGTATTTTTTCTTTTATCTTCACAACTGCTGTATGAGTCAGTGAGAATAGAAGCTTGTGACCGGTCACAGTGAAGCTTTGTGAGTCTATATGAATTCGAACCCAAGCCTCTGTGACCAAAATTCAATGTATTACCTAAACACTGGGGTGGGTTCTCAAATTTTTTACTACTGGTTCTGTGGGCATGGCTTATTTTGTGGGCATGGCTTGGTGGGGGGGGGTAATGTGACTGGGTGGGTGTGGCCAACTTTTTTTTTTTTTTTTTACTTTTAAAAGCATTTTTTCTACAACCTTAAGAGGTTGCAGGAAAAAGATGCTTTGAAAAGCCTCTGCCGATCAGGCAACTCAGCTGAGATCATCAGAGGCTTTTCGAAGCATTTTTTTTACCACCTCTTCGGCTGAAGAGGTTGTAGAAAAAATGCTTCGAAAAGCCTCTGACGTTCCCAGCTAAGCCGCAGAATCATCAGAGACTTTTTTTTTTACTTTTAAAAGTATTTTTTCGGCCGAAGAGGTTGTAGAAAAAATGCTTTTAAAAGTTTTTTTTTAAAAAAGCCTCTGATGAGGTGGGCGGGGTAAGCGAGCGGTGACCAGGCTGGGGACCAGTTCAGGGGCGTGGCCAGCCAATATTACTACCGGTTCTCAGAATCATGTGGATCATACGTTGCACTCACTTGCCTGAGTCATGCTATGACAGGCTCACCAAAACCACTGGACAGATGGTAAAAGGAAGCGCAAATCCTGACAATTAGCAACAGATCGACCAATTACTGACACAAAGGATGGAACAACTTTGCTGAAGAGAACAAATTTTAAAAGTCAGAGAAAACATTAGCCTGGACACAAAGCAAAGGGAATGGCTAATCATGGGTGTTGGTAGACATCTTACACATTGTGAGATTTTGTTCTAATGTCCTGCAATAATTTCTGCCTTTCTGACGGTACAAGGGATGAAGACCAGCAAATGATATACTTGGCCATGTATCACAAATTTTACTGTACTTGTATAGCATGCAGCAAATTTAGAAATTGTATTACAGATTGGTACCTATTCCAAATTTTGGACGGGAAAAAAATGCTTTTAGCATAACCTTCCATATACCCTTGATCCTCCTAGTACTAGCTAATCTCTTGCCAATGAAAAAGATGGCCAGCAAGCAAAAAATAGGAGTGTTTTTGCTACAGCCATTCTCCAACTCAGCCATCTATATCAGGAGAGCAATGTCTTTTCTGATATATCCCCCCTATAAAATCTCAGTAGGTATCTGATCAGGCCATTCTATGAGTCCAGTTTATTCTGGCAAATCACTGTTTTGCATTAGATAGTCTTAACCAAGTGGATAAAAATCTATTTCAGTCTAGCTGTACTTATTTGTGGAAAAACTAGCTGTTTTCTAAAATGTAAAGAAATAATAGCACAACCTGTATTGCTCCATGTCTCCCACCCCCACCCCCACCCATCCTGTTGGCAAACTTGTATTTCATAATAACAGCACCAAAATGCAGTAACTGGAACTTCTGGACCCTGGTCAGTAACTTTATATTATATAGCAGGCTCCCCATTATTGATACATCAAGAAACAAGTTATCAGTTGCAGGGACACAGGCCTGGTAAGCTCCACTGCCTGAACTTCTGACTACACATATCTATTCTTTCCAAATTGCATCAAGGACCCATGAGCTTTAGTTGCAGTTGTACGAACTAAAATTCAAATATTTAGAATTAGAGAGTCAGTTAAAATACATATCCAATAGACTCAATGGAAAGGAAGTTATGTAATTTGGCCTTTCCTCTTCAGGAAGTAAAAATAGTCTAAATCCGTGATGGCAAACTTATGGCGTGCGTGCCACAGGTGGCACGCAGAGTTCTCTCTGCAGGCATGGCAGCCGTCACACCAGCCCAGATCCACTGCGCATATGTTCACACTTCCCACTGGCCAGCTGGTCTTCGGGTCTCTGCTGCACATGCAGGGGATAGGGCGCATGCAGGGATGCATATGTGCATGCGCAGAGAGGCAGAGTGCATGCACGGGGGGTGCAGGTTGGTGCAGGAGGCTTTCCAGGCCCAAAACGGCGCACAGGGGGGCCACGCAACGCCCCCTCCCCGTGCCCCATTTTGGGCCCGGAAAGTCACCTGCACCAATCTGGAAGCCAAAATGGGTGTGGAGGGGGCTAGGGTGCATGCACATGGAGGCCAGGGTGCATGGGCAGGGGACGCACATGCATGCATGGGGGATATGTGCACACGCGGGGGTGCATGCACAGAAGCTGCTCACATTGCATTTTGGGGGTCTGGACACGGGCGCTTGCAATCGTGTGCGCTTTGGGCACTCGACACCAAAAAGGTTAACCATCACTGGTCTAAATCCAGTCCACTTCTACAGGGCACTCATTCAAACATTGATTTGTTAATTTAGGGTTTAAAAATAAATTTTAAAAACAGCATATATCATAGCTTCTGTAAAGTAATGTATTTTTATACTTCACTAAAATAAATTATTTTGTGTAGTCCAATTCTCCAATCTATTCAGTAAATAAAACAATTCTACTGCACTTTTGTGTTACTCAATTTACTATGTTCGACCAAAAGACTTTCTTTCCCATGCTGACAAGATAAAATTTTAATTGGTTGTGCTGACACATTTACATTAAGTTTTCAACCAGTAGCTTTGATTTTTTGTGTGAAGTAATTCACGTTGTACTGAATCTCTGCTGATGACTTACATGGTAAAAAGATGTAGGTAGTAGCTTATTAGGATCTACTAGAACTGAATTCCAGTTACAATTGTAAGCTGGCTGAGTGTAAAGATAATAAATGTAGTATATAAATTACTTGATTGAATGGAATAAATTATTTGATTTTAGCCTGAACAGAATAAACTTTATAATATTTTCTGGATTTGGTAGATGTTATTTTCCATCACTGGTCTATCACTGGTCTGATCCTTCAGATTCTTAGAATCAATAATAATTTAAAATAGACTTCTAGATGTTAATATTATAATATAATTAGCATATAAAAGCAGTGTAAATTGCTTTCAAGGATTACAGACCACACATGTTGCTTGGTTACTGTTTTTATGTCCAACGTGTTTGTGAAACAGGCATGTATCTGTTAGCCACCATGCACCCTTTGAAGTAAGACCTTTTAAAATATTCATTTCAACTCAGCCTCTGTAATAGCAAACAGAAGGGGAGAGTAATGACTTGGATGGTGATCAAAAGTGAGCCACTGGCCTATTAACAAAGAAAGCTGCCTTACTTAGGAGAAACTCAATGTTTGCAGAAATATTGAAAATCTATGCACTAGCAGGTGACAACACTTACATGACCTTGGCTGGCCTATAAGCTATGCTGATCTAGTCTTGTTTAATATTTGGATTGGGGAATGCCTGGAAACCGCAGTACTGTGGATTAAATGGGATCAAAAGAAAAAAAAATGAAAAATATCCTGGAAGAAGACAACACAAAACCATTTCTACAAACGCAAAAATACTGCCAAAAATACAGTATCGATATGATCACTAGGAGTCCAGTTCTAGTGGGCATCTAGAACTGCCTGCGGGCATCTTTCCTTTTTGCACATTCTCACTAACTTTGCAATTCTAACTTTTTGCAGAAGCTTCACACTGCTACGTAAATGTCCACTTTGTTGTACTTTGTCTTCCAGTTCTGCTGACTGATAATCCCTATAGCATGACTAAAAAAAAAAGAAAGAAAAACAAAACAAAACAATGCTTCCTCCCATTCCTTGGTGCCATAATTGCTGTTCATGATGAAAATCCCAATCAGCTCTAAAATGCTGAGGAACAGCCAAGTTGGAGCAGAACGAGGAAAACATCAGGTCCACCATAACACAGGAATATTACCTTTTTAGAAGAAACTTGAGTCTTATGTCAAATAATTTCCAACAACGTATGGATATATTTTAGAGAGAAGTTGTTACTTCTAATGCTTGTAATAAGGTGTCACAGGCAGACTTTCTTCCTTGTGACTTGTTTAGTGCCAATATCATCATCAACATTATGCTATAAACCAGTGATGGCGAATCTTTTCGGCACTGAGTGCCCAAACCGGAATGTGCGTGCATGTGCACATGCTGGAGCACTGGAAACCCAAAAACCAGCTGGCCGGAATCTCCCACAACTTCAGAAGTTCCGAAGGCAACTTCTGTTCCATTGGTTGATTGGTATTTATTAGAATTGATATTCTCTGAGCGTAAAGATAAAATTGATTTTCAATCACCCAAGTCATAGTTGTCTCAAATGTGCTTTTTTTCTTCAAAGGGCAACTGGATTTGTCCCCCCCCCCGCCACCTTCTTTCCCCCCTCCCAAAAAAACCCAGCCCAGTTGCCTTTTGAAGAAAAAAAATTTAGATGTGGGTGTTTCAGTTCAGTTATAACTGAAACATACATTGGCCCTGGAAGCACATATCCAGAGTGGAATTTGTCAATCTGTCTGTTCACTCACCTTCTGCCCCCAGCAGTTCTAGCAGAGGACACCTCTGAGAGGTTTCCAGTCCTTGCTTCAAAGATTAATAGCAGAGAAAAAATATGTTATATGAGGGATTCCAGAGGCAGGAGGGCAGTTTAGGATTCAGGAGCTTGGCAGCTTGAGTCATCATTGCTAACTTTAGAAAATTTCATCCAGAGGGAGAGGAAATGTGACAGATGCAAAAGCAAACAAGAGATTAATTTTAAATAATGTTTTTGTTCTATAGGAAGTTTGGCTTGTTTTAATTCATGATTATATTCTCTAATGCTACTACAGTGGTAAGAACCGCTATGATATCATTGACCGGTTTTTTTAAAGCTGCTGCTTTTGTTGTTGATAGATGAAGCAAGTTTGCCTTTGATACACATATTATGTTATTTAGTGGCTTCTGGCAAGGTGGACAGCATGTTCCAAAGTCTTTTCCAAGCCAGCAGCTTTTGTTTGTTACATTCCAGATGTCAGCATAGATGGATGTCATCCTGTAACGATGTACAGTCAAACTGGGAGGGATGTGACTGGCAAGAGCATTGACAGATTTATTAATAAAGGAGTTTTGTTAAGTTACAAAGTTATAGCATGTATTCTATTATAGGAGCATGAATAGATTATCTAATCAGCGGCTCCTACTGTTGTTTTGACATAAGAAGAACGGACAAGAGAGTTTGCAGCTGATCTATGCTTCTGGCAGCAAACGTGACTAAAGTTCCCCACCATCCTTCTTCCATTGCAAAAGGATAGGCTGAGATGATGATTTACATGGTGAAAGCTGAGGACATGAGGCCCCATCCAACTGAATAACGGTTTTCATTTCAGCTACATCTTCTCTGCAACACTCACACTGAGAATCTCAAAAACTGTTGGCTGCATCAAATGGGGATTTCATTTTTTTTTTAATAGTTTACCATGATAGTTGGGATTTGGGGCAGAATACCGTTTAAGGTAGAGGAAATAATTCAACAAGGGAATTTGTTCACAAAGAAAGAGATCCTCTTGATCGATTCTTTGAAGTCACAAAATAGGAGCTCAGAAGGCCTTTGAAAGCAGCAGTGCGAAAGATTCGAGCAGATATGGTTGCTTTATGAGGGATTCCATTTGAGAAATATTTCCAAAAGTATACAGATGTAATCAATTAGACATAATAGCAAAAGCAATAGTATTAGACTTATATAATGCTTCGCAGTGCTTTCCAGCCCTCTCTAAGCATATCGCTCCCAACAATCTGGGTCCTCATTTTACCCACCTTAGAAAGATGGAAAGCTGAGTCAATCTTGACTGGTGAGAATCGAACTGCCAAATGGCAGGCAGACAGCAGGCAGTAGAAGTAGCCTGCAGTACTGCACTCTAATCACTGCGCCACCATGGCTCATAATAAGGGGGAGTAGAAGAAAAGTGTTGATTATTGTGGTGGTGGTGGTAGTGGTGGTGGTGGTGGTGGCAGAGGACTAACTGGGGTGGAGTAGTGGGGCTGCTCACCTATTAAACTGACTTTTCTTACACTAAATAAATTATATGCAATTCCTCTATTCATATAATGACATTTTAAATTTTCCCCCTTTTCTCTGTATCCTTTTTTCCCTTTTGCTTCTATCCTACATGAATCCCACCCCTCCCCGCAAAAATGTGAATTTGAATTTGATCAAACATTGCTAAAAACTAGAAATGCTGTGGAAACAAGCAATAAAGAAAACAATGTCCTAAACTCAATGGCAGCCATAAAGTACGAAACAAAGAATAGCAATAGCAATAGGACTTAGACTTATATACCACTTCATAGTGCTTTACAGCCCCCTCTAAGTGGTTTACAGAGTCAGCATATTGCCCCCAACAATCTGGGTCCTCATTTTACTGACCTCGGAAGGATGGAAGGCTAAGTCAACCTTGAAATGACAAAATATAATACAAAACATTGTGTTCCTGATGGACCATAACAAAGCATAGCCAGTTCATTATGGTGGCAGCTTGAAAGCTGGTCTGGCCAATTTTCAGGGCTGTATGGTATTGGATCAGGTAATAGACCTGACAATCTGTTCCCAAAATTTGGCTGGGTGAATTCAACAATACCTTATCAATGCCCAGCCCAATTTTAGGTTCTTCAGCAAACTTAACACCAGGAGAGGTGTGTTGGCTTTTATTGTTATTCAGGAGCATTGTTTAGGATGATCAACTCACTATTAAGTTCAGGGGTGGGTTCTACTTACCTTTACTACCAGTTTGCAGTGGGGCTGCGTGCTCGTGTGTGCTCTTCTGCACATGCGCAGAAGCATTTTGATGACTTTGGGGTTGGTGGGCGGAGCCTCCCGCCAGTTTTACTACCGGTTCTATAGAACCAGTGTGAACCGGGGGCAACCCACCACTGATTAAGTTAAATTAGACATCGTCTGCCTGGATGCTATGTCCATTGTGCTCAGATTTACTGAAGTCTTGAGTCTGATGAGCAGAATCTTTGGTGGTACATAGAGTATCATCTTGCCAGAGCACCTGGGACTTTTTTTTAGCTTGTGAATAGGGCAGTGTTTCTCAACCTTAGCAACTTAAAGATGCTGGCTGGGAAATTCTGGTAGTAGAAATCCACACATCATTAAGCCGCCAAAGTTGAGAAACATCGGTAGGATAGGGTACAGTGGTTGCTCCCGATTCTGTCCGGTTCTATAGAACCGATAGTAAAACCGGTCGGAGGCTCCGCCCACCTGTCACGTCATTGTGGGTCATCTGCACATGCGCAGAAGCATGTGCACTCCCGCTGCAAACCAGTAGTAAAGGTAAGTAGAACCACCCCTGATAAGGGATAGTCTAGAATAGGGGTCTCCAATGTTGGCAACTTTTGTGGACTTCAACTCCCAGTGTTCCTCAGCCAGCAAAACTGACTCAGGAACCCTGGGAGTTGAAGTCCACAAGTTTTAAAGTTGCCAACGTTGGAGACCCCTGGTCTAAAATATCATCTGCCAACTGTTTATGTATACCATAAAGCATAACCTAGCTTTATGGAAAGTAGGTGGATCAGCAACCATTTGAATCTGGGAGACTGTCAATGCATTTGTGGAGTAGAAGTTACTCCACACAGTAAGACTGCCAAAGAAGGCTGTGGTCTATGCTGAAAAGATGTCCTTGGATCCAGCAGTTTTATATAACTGTCAATCAGTTTCTAATCTCTTTTTTATGGAAAGTTGCTGAGATAATACGGGCAGACTTAAAAGAAGCAGATTTTTTGGACAGTTTTTAAATAGAGTTGAGGCAAGAGTGGCAGGGGACACTTTCTTAGATGATCTATATCGGGACCTAGATCTTGATAGCATACCACCTCTTGCACCTGTTGGACATCTTATTGGTTTTTCAATACCACCAAGAACAATATTTTACAGCCTGCAGCCTGCAGAGATTGGGAAATGGATCAATGAATTGCACATTAAAAAACAGGCAGAATTTTGATTGCACCATTGTGGCTGCCGTCTTGACTTTTTTGACCACATCTATGGCAACCTTCTACAGCTAAAATAAATACAGTAAAATATACATGTACTATAATGTGCTGCCTCATAACACATACAGTGTTACGTCTCTGTATTTGCTTAATGTGCTTGTATCTTAAGCACACAGCCATACTGAATGGGGCACTGTACAAATATTGTGAAAAGATTTTCTCTTCAGTTTCTTCTAAAGATACTCCTGAAAGAAATCAGACCCCCCACCTCCTCCCCAGATAAAGCTTTGACTTCTTAATATGCATGGCTTCTTCCTATTATAAACATTTTTTATCAAGATCAATTGTATTTAATTTTTTTTAAAATTTGATTTATATGCCGCCCTTCTCCGGAGACTCAGGGTGGCTTACAGTGCGTTAAACAATAGCCTTCATCCTTTTGTATATATTATACAAAGTCAGCTTATTGCCCCCACAAACTGGGTCCTCAATTTACCTACCTTAGAAAGGATGGAAGGTTGAGTCAACCTTGAGCCTGGCAAGATTCAAATTTACTTTAATTGCAGACAGCTGGTGTTAAATTGCAGTGCCTTGTCTGCAGAGCTATCCAGGCTCCTTTATTTAATAATGAACTGTTTTTTTTAAAAAAAAAAGGCCATATGGTTTCAATATAGCTTGAAAAAAATGCATTAGAACTGGGGAAATACTGCAGCAGTGGCCCATTAATACATTAATTGATTCACGCTGAAAATGTCTTGACAAAAAGAGTGAGAACGAGAAGGAACTGCTGCATCATGAGTCAATAAAGTTATCCTATATTATTGCCAAAACAGTTTGTATAGCTTGCCTCATATGCTTCTTCAAGATCGGTCTTGCTGGTCATTCAATACTTTGAAGCAGGTGAAGTGTCTCACAGCTTCCCTGTTCTTCTGGTACAATAATTTGATTTCTTTAATGCCTGATGCTTTTAGCAGGACTGATCATAACACACCCCAGTACAATACTGCCATGTGTTTAATCTTACTTACTTGTGT
Organism: Arizona elegans; assembly: GCA_022577455.1. Classification (NCBI taxonomy): domain Eukaryota; kingdom Metazoa; phylum Chordata; class Lepidosauria; order Squamata; family Colubridae; genus Arizona; species Arizona elegans. The sequence continues at coordinate 20,218,213 of JAKOOJ010000001.1, read as the reverse complement.
TTAAAGTTCAGATTTTTCCTTTTTTAAAATAGTGCTGGTGTTGTAAACTAATATACTATTCCTCTTAACAATGGCTTGAAGCATAACTCTTCCCTAGAAAAGTTCAGTGCCCCAAACAGATGAACTCAATAAGGCATCATGCTATTCCATTGGGCTGAATTAGGTGTTGTTTTACTTTCCGCTCATTTCATCCTCATTTTATCAACTCAGAATTTATCTTCTGCAAGGGCTTTCATGGGGGAGAGTAAGGGAATCAAACAATCAAGATGGCAGCTCTGACCATGTAATTGACTCCGTGCTTTGATGAAAATATAAAGTGGCAGGACTTCAATCAACCTTTTTTGATATCTCTTCTTCAGGGGTAAAATCCAGCAGGTTCTGACAGGTTCTGGAGAACCGGTAGCGGAAATTTTGAGTAGTTCAGAGAACCGGCAAATACCCCCTCTGGCTGGCCCCAGAGTGGGGTGGGAATGGAAATTTTGCAATATCCTTCCCCCAGGAGCGGAGAGGGAATGGGGATTTTGCATTATCCTTCCCCTGGAGTGGGGTGGGAATGGAGATTTTGCAGTATCCTTCCCCTGCCACATCCATGCCCACCCAAGTCATGCCCACAGAACCAGTAGTAAAGAAATTTGGATTTCACCACTGCTCTTCTTCCTGTGGTCTAATGCCTGTTCCTTGTATCATGCTCCTTTTGCAGATAAGCTAGTATTAATAAAACTATTTATCTAATATTAAATGAGCAATCTGGTTGGTTGTAAACTATTTGCTCTTATTTACTTTAAAGCTGTAAATGAAATGCATTCTATGCTTGAGCCATAGCTAGGACAGAGCGAGGGAGATATTTAAATTTAACTATCTAATAAAACTCTGATGAGACAAGATGAGACAAAAACTATAAAATGTTGCTTTGTTCATATATTATAACTCAATGGTCTGAAGTACAGGTGGTAGAAGTGAAATGATAGTGATGACTTTTCCCCAACATATGTTAAAATTTTCTGAAAACCACCTTGAAGACAAGGCAGCAATTTTATGAAATGTCATACGGGTTTGTCAAGAACAAGTTTTTCAGACCAACCTTCACTTAAAATCTAAGTTCTTCAAATCGGAAATATAAATCAAAAGCGTTGCTATAAAAATAGAAGATACTTACTTTGGCAATAACACTTATATTTTGAAATAGTACAAACCAATAATGAATCAGCAGTGTCCTGTAGTTGCCAAAAAAAACAAGTGTAATTTTAATCTGCATCAATGGAAGATACAAGTCGTTCTCAACATACAACCATTTGTTTAGCAATTATTTGATGTTAACAGCGGTGAAGTTGTAATATCTGAGTTTTAAATATTTGCATAGTACCTTTTGCAGCCTACTGATAAGCAAAGTCAATGGGGAAGCCAAAGTCACTCAACAACCACGTTACTCATTTACAACTGCAGTAATTCACTTTACAACTGTGGCTGTTGGCTCAACTGTAGTGATAAGTCAAGGACTACCTGTATGTATTTCCATTTTAATTGCTATTTGAGATTGTGCTGGGAAGCAGAATAAACCTTGATTAATTGAATATAGAGGATGGCCTCATCTAATCTCATCTAACTTAATTCTGAGCTGATCTATTTGATTGGTACATGGTGTGGTTTGGGACCGTTGCCCAATTGGTTCCATTGCGACCACTAATTTTTGTGCCAGGAGAGTCAACAGGATACCAACTCAACCAGGACCTTCTTTGCCATCTTTTCCCATGCCTCCACCATCTATTTCTGGTTTTGTGTCATTTCTGGTTTTGGTTATGTACAGCTGCATGGCATAGATAGTTTTTAAAGCAAAGTCATTTTTAGACAGGTTTTCTAAAGTTCTTGTTTTATGGGTTTTGGAGAGGGGTTCTGGCAAGAGAAGGGGAGTATTTTCAGGCTTTGGTGGTTAATAATTCTTGGAATAAAGCTTTTGGCAAATTCACAGAATTTTCACACAAAATATTTGTTGGAATGTTACCACTTCCAATGAGGTTCTTGTGTAAGTGTCTTTACCTAGTGCAAGTTCAAGTTGTGAATTGGTTTTACACACAACATCCAAGAGTGAAGCCAAGACATACAGAGCTCAACTCCCTGAAATATTTTATGTGTTTATTCTGGAACTGGAAGACAGCTTGGAGCCATGGTTTTTTTGGCCAGCAATATTTACAATGGTATTCACTATTCTATCCTCTGATTTCTAGACAGTGGGCTTACATTGTGTTCCTAGAATTTTGTAACGAAATGGTATCAGCAATAACTTTGAACTGGTATTATCTAGATGCTGTTTTTCAATATCCTAAACATGGTAGCTATTGACATAATTCATCTCAGGAAAATACAATGTCTTGTATGTGAGAGTGCTTTTACGTACTTTCCGCCGGGCCCTCAAGACTTTTTTATTTCAACAAGCTTGGCTGGCCTAACTTCTCCAATTGTGTAATTTTAATTTTAATTTTAAATGGGGTATTTTAATTGTTGGGCCAAATTGTTTAATATATTTTAAATTGCTTTTAAATTTCTGTATTCTATGTTTTTTACCTTTGGCTGTTCACCGCCCTGAGTCCCCTGAGAAATTTAAATATAAATAAATAAATAAAAATTTTAGAAATGATATACCCAAGTCTCTAGCAGATAGCTTGTAAACCATATGGTTACCAGTTAAAATTGTGGCTTGAAATTGGGAAACTCTCAATGGCTTGAGACAGTTAAAGAACATCTTATTCCATATTTAGAGCTGCACAAAACCCCACTCCCTTTTCCATTAGTTTGCATAAGCAGCTGTCTATCGGGTAAAAATTGCTGGTTTTCCTTTTGCCATAAATAGCAGCAAATTATCTAGTCTAATCTCTGCCAAGCAACAGGTCACTTAATTAACTTGCTAATGAGTTGCAGGTCTCCCACTACTAATTGCACAAGAAATCAGCAATCTGTATTAAGTCATAAAAGGAAGAATATGCTTTCATTTGTTTTCTTATCCACTCATTAAATTAGCTAGTGGAACAAGGCAGCGGGAATGATATAAAGTGATGTGTGTGCGTGAGAGAGAGAGAGAGAGGGTGAATGAATGAGTAAACATGTTCATGTAGATATGAAACTTGAAATGCACATCTAATAGAACTTGCCACCAGTGAGATTGGCCAAGATGTTCTTGAATAGGTCCCCGGAATGCTGGAGGTGCGGTCATAAACAAGGAACATTCTATTACATGTGATGGACCTGCCCTAAAATCCGAAAATATTGGTGTTAGATAAGAAAGTGGCTGGAGGGGATAACGGAACAGAAAATAAAGATGAAGCCGGAACTTTTTCTCTTGGCCATTCTTGAAGGGAAAATGGAGAAAAGATTACAGTATATAATAATATATATATTAACTGAAGTAGAATTGTCATAGCACAGCACTGGAAACAACCAGATATTCCTCCAGACCAAATTATAATTTTTAAAAAATCTATGATTGTGCAGAAATGGACAGATTGCCCATGGAAATGAAGGAGAAGGAGGAAACTTAGTACTATCAAATTTGTAACAGATGGTATTTCTGGCTTGAGAGGAGACAGAAAAAATAAGAGATAACTTGTTAAATATAATATGTCGAAGGTAAAATTGTTGAAGAAATACAAGATATGAAATTGATTTACGAATAGAAATAATTGTAAATATAAATAAGGCTGTAATTTAAGATAGAGATATATAGAATTAAAAAATTTGTAAATATGTATGTTATGATAGAGATACAGATATAGAAAAGCTGTTATTAGTGGAAAAATTTTGCTGTGTTGTTTTTTTTATCTTTTTTTGATTTTTTCTTTTTGTGTTGTATTTTTGTATTTTTTTAAAAAAAAATTGATTTATATGCCGCCCTTCACCGGAGACTCAGGGCGGCTTACAATGCATTAAGCAATATTGTGTTTTTAAATGTTGAAATTTCAATAAATATTATTTTTTTAAAAAAGAAAAGAAATGCACATCTAAATAAGGTTGTAATGGCCAGCAACCTGTGGAACCCACAGAATCAAATATGTTTGCAAACACGATGTAAATCACACTTTGAAGTACTACTGGACTTCTGGGAGAGGCATGGTGAACTGAATCTCTGTGAAACCAGAGCTGAAAATCATGGCAAAGATCAAAGAACCGATGAATACATTGGTCCTTTGGAACCTCTCTGGACAAAAATAATGGGATATCTTCCACATGTGTTCCTCTGAAAGGCTGCTTCTTGCAAGGTCATAAGACAGTGATGTTCTGTATGTTTGAGCACCAAGAAAAAAAAAGAATCAGATATCAGTTCACAACTGCAGCAGAGCCTTTTAAAGGACATTGAGTTTGCAAGCTCACTTTCTAGTCACATTTGGAAATTGCTAATAATCATCTTAGAATGTCAGGGATGTTGAAAAGTCACTGTTTAGGTTTAGTTTAAACTCTGAACAAAATAAAAAAATATTTATAAGCTAAAGAAATTAAAATATTTGAAATGAATAGCAAAAAAAAAATAGGTAAGATTTTGATCTAAGAAACCTATACATGAACTAAAGGTCTAGTTGAATTTGAAATACTGACTTTTATTTTAAGATTTTGGAATTAAAAATAAATACCTTCTTTTGGGAATGGCTTATTTTGGCCATCTCAAGTTCATAACACAGATAAATGACTTTATGGTTTTAGAAACTGGATGCTACAAGGGACTAAGGATTCTAAGTGGAAGAGGAAAAATTCAAACCTGTACATAAAGACACAAAATGTCATAGCACTGGAAATATTAAAGAAGATCTTTGAAGAATGTAGCTAGAAATTAGAACTATAATATCAACTCTGTCAGTAATATCCAAATGATATTAATGAGGGACTGACAGATGTAGAGCAAATTTTGTCTGACAAGGCAGAGAAAGTACCAAAAGTATAATTATAAATGACACATCAAGAAAATGATGAAGAAACTGACGTTTTAAAAATTAAAAGGGAAATACAAATGACAAATTAAGGGAATTACCTGGAAAATGTTTTCTTATTGGATCCACAGAAGAATTTTTGTAACTCCTTGAAGAATTCTGTGCAATGTTAAAAAGAAGAATTGAAGAGAAATAAAATCCTATGACAATATTAGAATGAATTAATGATTGAGAATGTTAGAAGCGGGACTTCCGGTTTGCTGCTGGCCGCCGCCAGACGTTCCTCTGGGATCGTCAGCTCCCTCTGCCTGTATAGAGCCGCCGTTACAGCGGATGGCGGCTCGAAAAAACTCCGTTTCCAAGAGGAAACGGAGAGAGAGCCGGCAGGGGTGGGTAGAACTCCCCGCAGAGTCCCAAAAGTTTTTTTTTTAACTTTTGGGACGGAGCGGATGAGAAGCCCCATATCCCCTGCCGCTGCTCCGGGCTTTGGGAGACCTCTGCCTATGCAGAGCCAGGCGTCAAGAGCAAGCCTGTGAATCTAAAAGAATAATTAAAGAAATGAAGAACTGGACCCTTAATACTGAACCGCAAGTATCTCACCCTTTCAAAAACTATTTAAAAGAAAAGAGCAGAGGAAAAGAGGGAAAAAGAGCCTTCTAAAATGGCGTCTGCTGTGGCTGGAGAAGGGCTAAAAGGGAAAGTCCTTCCGTTTTTCATTATTACAATGTAGCGGAATAAATATCATTGGCTACATTTCTAGAGAAACCTCGCTCCTGTGCTGCTCAGAAGTTTTTTTTTAATGAGGGAAAGTCTTTTTGTTTTCTATTTCTTCTCTTATTTTTGCTAAATCTTGTCTGTGTGGGAAATGGCATCAGGACTTATACAGCTGGACAAACAGGGGGGGGAATTTCCCCCCTTAAGAAATTGCGCCAACAAATTTCAACTCTCCAGCGTCAGAAACCCGATTTTAATATATTAGAATTTATCCTTGAAGAGATTGTAAGAAGGGATGAGATTGTGAATCAGCAACTTGAAAAATTTAAGCAGGAAATTAAAGAAATTGGTGAATTGGTGAAATCAGAGTCTGACTTCTTGAATAAAAAGATTTCAAAAGTTGCTAATGGTTTATCAGGCTTTCTGATTCGGATGGAGGCAAAGACTGAATTATTAGAGACTAAAATGAAGGAAATCGAGGAGAATTTGGATGACATGACTCAAAAAATTAAAAAGGATTTGATAAACATTCAGGATAATAGCTTGGAAGACAAATCTAAAATGGAGACTGACCAAAAGATTGGTAATGAGGAAAATGTACAACAGAGGATTGAAAGAGAAGTTTTAATGATTCAATATAATTTTACAGAATATGCAATTAGATTGAGAGGTCTGCAGGAAAATAATAGAGATGATTTAAGGAAAGTATCTTCTGAAATTCTGGCTGGGATCTTAAAGGTTCAACCTGATGAAGTGTATTGCAGGATTGATAGAATTTATAGAATAAAATCCTGGTGGGCAAAGCAAAGGCAACTGCCTAGAGATGTGGTGATCTATTTTACAGATAAAGAAATTAGAAATAATATTGTGCAGAACTCTTTTAATTCCAATTTGCAATTTCATGGAAGAAAGATTTGGATTTTCAAGGAGCTCCCGCCCAAGATGTTAATGGAGAGGAAGAAATTTGGCTTTTTAGTGACTGAATTAAAAAAAAGAAATATCCTATTCAGGTGGGACATCCCAGTTGGTTTAATATTGAGATATCAAGGCGTAAGATATCAATTGCACACTGTCGAAAAAGCGGAAGATTTTTATCAAAAAATTCTAAAAATGAATTTAACACCTTTAGGCATAATACAGGATAAGCAAAAGGAGTTGGAAATAAAAGGAAAACATCAAATTACAGAGGCTGTGATGGATAAATTGTCTTTGGACTCCTTGGAGACCCCAGCTGGACTGTTTATAAATAAGAGAGCAGTGTCATCCGAACCCAAGGTGATGAATCATCAAGTCACAGACAAGTGCGCAAATCAACCAGTTGATATACAAGTGATGGAGAAGAAAGATGAGATGATAAAATTAACCCAACAAGAACAATCCACAAAGCAGAATGAAAATTAACCAGCAGATATACAATTGGTAAGCAAGAAAAGAGGATGGAAATTCAACCCGAAAAAGAAAAAGAAAAGAAACAGATCTTATAGAAACAGCAATTTCCAAACTAAGCAACAGTGAAGCCAGGCGCTTTAAAAAATGAATGAATATTAGAAAAGACAGTGGTGGCGAACAATTGTCTGATACTATCCTGAGGATTGTGGCAGATCTCTGCAAGGCCATGATTTTGGGAAGTGGAAAGAGCCTCACTTTGTTGGATTTGAATCATCTAATTTTTTCTTATTTACCTTTTTTTTCTCTTGGAAATATATTATAACTATTTTGAGTTATAAGGCAGGAGAGTTTTGCCGGGGCATGCAGAAGATCTGGATGTTACTCAGTAGGATGACGGGAATTAACAATCCTGATGAATACCACAACTATAACCATACGGATATATTCATAATTATAATGTCACTCGGGTGGTTGTTTTTACTTTTATACAGGTGTGAGGATATCTACTACTGATGGGGGCAGAAGATGACTGAAGATTTTGAACAAACTGTTGCACCAGCATGTTATTTTACCCTATTATGGGTGATGGATTTAACAATCTAGTGGAAAGACATCAAAGAAGATATTATATGGATCATAAACTTAAAGTTATTGTCTTTTCTCTTTTTACATAATGAAATGCATATATAGATATGTGTATATCTTAGTAAAGTGGGCAGTTGATTATATTTAGAATCGTATTGCATGATTTTGTAGGAATTGAAGGGCTGAAAGAGGTTAGTTTACTGATTGTTATAAAATGGGATGCATATATAGATATGTGTATATTCTAGTAAAGTGGGTAGTGGATTATATTTAGAATTGTATTGTCTGATTTCAAGTCATATATTTAGAGGAGTGGAGGAAGTGGACAGAATTGAATAAATTTGGTTGCAGGGAGAAGGCCGATTTAAAATGTTATATTAATATATATAAAAGATTAAAGGTTAATTTGTAATAATACTCAATAAGTATAGGGGAGGAGAAAAAGGGCAGATTACCGTAAAAATGGGAGTTATAAGATTAACAAGTTAAGGGTCAGTATTCCGAGAAGGGATTAAGGGAAAGGGAAGATATTATGTATGTAACTAGTTATGAAATAGCCTATTGTTGTGAAGAAGTCACAGGGGGGGTTGGGTGGAAAGGGTGGGTTAGGGAAGAGGGGGGGGGGAAAGGGGGGAAAAACTTGTATTTGAAAACTTTTTCAATAAAAAAAAAAGAGAATGTTAGAAGCAAAAGGAAGGAATATAAAGTTGGCTTATTTGATCAAGGGTTAAAATAAGACTTACTTTCTTTCCTTTTTTTTTTTTTTTTTTTTGCAATGTTCTGGCAGCCCTTTATGGATTTTTTGCTGACACCAGTTTATGTTTTATGTATTTGCTTATAGAGAAAAAAAGGGAAAAGGGATGAAGATATATTTGCAACTTTATAGGGGATAAAGAATTTTCTATACTTGTTGCAATGATGGTCAGAAGAAACTTCTTTACATATTTCTTTTTTTTATTAAATTATTTTCTTTTTTCTTGCACCTTTTATTCTTTCTTTCCATTCTCTTTTCTTTCCTTGTTTAATTTGTATTAGTTTTTACTACTGTGATAAAAATCCTTAATTAAACAAGTATATATTCAAACCTCAAAGTATTATTCTGTGCTTTCCTGTGAAATAAAGTATGATGGAAATGTCCAAAAGAGGTCTTTGTACTAATCATACTCTGATTGTACAATGCTTTTAAAAAAGTATATTTGGCAATTTATTAATATCATTTTGATTTTGATATTTTTTTTTTTGCTGGAGAAGAGTTTTATGTTTGTACATGTCTTTTAAAATTTATGATTTGTTGCATTAATTGTTCTGTCATCTTGTTTTATAACACTATTAGAAAAGTTGGAAGGCAAGGCGAAGATGCTATCATTTATGTTCAAATTTATTGCATTTTAGCATTCTATATTGTAATCTGCCCAGAGAATATTATTAAGTGACCTACAATGCATAAAATTACATAAAGCACTGGAGACAATTGAATCCTTCGGGAGTAGGACGGTATACAAATTCAATAAAATAAAAATTCAATTCATATCTCCGTGAAGCATATCTTTCTTGGAATAGTCATTGTGATTTCATTCATACAGCCAGTTTCCACTTCTCTTACAATTGGTTGAAAATCTGCACCTAAACAATTATTGGTAAAACAAATCTGAGAAAGGAATTTTCAAATAAAACAACATACATTGAAAACGATATAAAACTACTTGAAAATATAGTACGTTATAGTTTAGAATGTAGAAAATATCATATAGTATGGTTTTTTTCCTTTTTCCTTTTTTTAAAAAAAACTTTCAGTATGGGAATTTATATTTAAAAGCTAGGATAATAGTGATTTTTTTTTAAAAAAAAGACAAAATACTGACAAAATCTACACTGTGGATGGAGTCGCTTGTTATGTGTTTTTGTCTATATTTTTGAATTGAGAGACTGATTCCTTTTTTATTATGTTTTTAATCCTTGTTATAGGATGAGCCACCCAGAGTCGGTGTTGTGTTGGCAATGTCTTAATGGAACAAACTAGCTAAATGAATATTGAAAAATTGGTGCTCAAAACTCTGCTTGTTAGGAAAAGTTGTGAATAACAAATGGAAGCAATTTGCTTGAATAGACTTTTTCTTTCTTTTCTCCTGGAAAAAAGCATTGTTTTTACATGGTCAATAAAATGGATTGGATTCTTACAAATGGTGGATTGATTATACAATGGTAGGATTCAAAAAAAATTTTACTACTGGTTCTGGGGGTATGGCTTGCTGGGCGTGGCATGGCTTGGTGGGTGTGGCTTGGTGGGTGTGGCAGAGATACTGTAAAATCTCCATTCCCACCCCACTCCAAGGGAAGGATACTGTAAAATCTCCATTCCCTCCCCACTCCAGGGGAAGGATACTGTAAAATCCCCATTTCCTCCCAATCAGCTGGGACTCGGGAAGCAGAAAATAGATGGAGATGGGGCCAGTCAAAGGTGGTATTTATCAGTTCTCCGAACTACTCAAAATTTCTGCTACCAGTTCTCCAGAACTGGTCAGAACCTGCTGAATATCACCTCTGGATTGATACCTCCCTGCATACCCCTAGAAAGCAAAGGTATGGCTTTCTTTCATAATCATTTCCGTTTTCAGAACACCTTTATCTGATTAAGTACAAACCAGAAAGAATTCTGTTCACATAAAGGGCAATTTTTTTACAAAAACTTCAAACTCAGCTGTACCAAGAGAAAAATTAGACATTCCTCTGGCATTTCTGGCTGGCCACACACTAAGCCAAAAACAAAAACAAAAAACCCAACCCAAAACATTTCCTCCACCCCTTTTCTAGAAATATGCCTCACAGGAAGAAACATTTTCTAGTGGAACACTAGACCTACCAGCTCCCACGGGAGTGCAAAAGCAACAATTTACCAAGCACTGCAAACACCAAGGACTCTTTTCAGTCTTGGAAAAATATCCAGAGCATATTGCAAATCAAAAGAAGTTTTGCCCAGAAGGCTTTACATGAAATGCCTTCTGTTGATTTCTAACCAAATTCCATAACAACCATTTCCATTGGGAGGGGTTAGAAGGGAATTACCCTTCTATTAAAGTCACCATTTCCACATTTGAATCTCATGACAGATTCCTCCCTTCTCCTCTCTGAAGATTTTTCAATAGAAAAGTTTGAGCTGTTTCACACGTACCCATAGATAAAACCTAACATATGTAATATGTTATTGTTTTTAATCTATTTTATTGTAAGCCGCCCAGAATCATTGGGTGGCTACATAAATCAAATCAAATTAGTGAACGAATCCACCCATATATAAGCATTGTTTTAGTCATTCCCTACTTTTCTTGACATAAAGACAAGAAAGCCCATCTGGTTTAATCCATTTATAAAGAAATGGTCTTACTTGTTTTCACTTTAAAGGCTAGCAGAACATAGTTAAGCATTCGTTCTTCCTAGAGTTTGGGTGGAAATTGGCTTGTCTTGACCCCAAACTCTAAAGGCTTGAACCTTGTTAGTGTTTACATGTGTAGCATTTATTTTTTAAAAAAATTAATATGGTGGGAGTATTTTTTGGAGTTGTCCAATGTCAGGATGGCAGCTGCAAGCATACTAATAAAGCCCATGCCTTGTTTTTATTTACATTGTCATGTTGTTGTTGTTGTTGTTGTTGTTGTTGTTGTTTTACCTTTTCACCTTTCTATGGCTATCCCTGTTTTTGTAGGTAGCAATAAGTAGCCAAAAGGCTTTTATAGAGATAATTTATTGCCAGTACATTATATGAAGATCTTATGGGCAGAACATCTTAACCAGCCATGGTTTTGATGGTATCTGCTTTTGTTGCAATGAAGACAAGATGAAGATTGTCAACTGACAAAACTGTAATTGTGCTTGGTGGGGAAAAGGAACATGAGGTACATGAAAAGAAAATACTTCTCCTTCCAGAAAACTTACTCCTGGGCAACTCCAGAAGACCAACCGAATTCTGCTCTACTACCATTACTTTTTGGAAGCTTCTGGTGTTGAATTTAGCCTGTATAGATATTGTGTATCATATGCAGTGTACTCCTTATGTAGTGTACTCTTTGAGGGGTTTTTTATTATTCCCCAGTACTTCCCAGTATTTTTTTCCTTTTAATTGTATGCAATGTGTAATCCAGGTTTTGGATCTGTGACCATAAATTCAGAAAGTTGATATAGTCTTTTAAAAAAAATAAAATCAGTACTCTTTTATGTCCACCGATATCTACAGTACAAGCCACCACATGATAACTGCAATTCAGATGATGACTAGATAGGTAGGAACTACACCATTTATTTTAGTTTCATTTTTTGTGGTTACATTCCATAATTGGTTACCTTTCTTTTCAAGATATACTATATATTCCATTTCTGAGATTCATTTCAGGAATGCATAAGATAAAGACATCAAGCATCTTGAACACTTAACTGGAATGTGTGCAATCAAATAATAAAAATAATTCACTGAACACAATCATGAGAGAGTTGTTTTTGTACAGTGTATTGTTTTTATAATGTTTCTGGGGAAAAAAATCAAAATATATCAGGAATAAATAAAAAAATTTATTCCTCCCTTAGGTTTTGTAACAGTTTTGTGAGGTAAATAATATTTTACTTTCTTATTTTCAACTGAGAATGCAGAGCGCTAATTTTGTCTTGTGTAGTACCTAAAATTATAAAATGGACTAGACTGGAACACTCTAAGTTTATTTACCTGCATATAAGTCCTATTTCATATGGCAATATTTGCATCTTAGAAAGTGTTTATTGGTGTATCAAAAGCTGAATTGACTTTTAGAAATCTCATCATACAATAGCAATATGGGAGAATCTGAGTTTAAACCATTCTAATGAATGTGTTATGTTGAGGAATAGATTGAACAAGTATAATCTTATTGCTTCTTCTCTTCTTCTCAGAAATGCTAAATGCCATTTTTTTAAGTATCTTTGTAGGAATGGCTTCTTTGCTATCCTTCCAAATAGATGAAAACAAGATTAAGTTATTTTAAAAAAACATAATGGGCACAATAAAAAAGCTATTACATAAAGTGTCTGGTATTTTGCCAAAGCTGTTTGTAGCTGAAGCGCAGTGATATATTCCATCATTATAAAATGCATGGAATTATCACGAAAAATAAAAATAAAATAAATGATAAAAATATATTTTGATAGAGAAATATAATTTTGATCTTTATGTTGACAGAGAAATATAATTTTGATCTTTACATTTGATGATAATTCCATTTTCTTGAATAATCCTAGTTTGAAAATTGCAGGTGAATCTTTTTCTTAGACTTCCTGAGAGTTATTAATACTTCAAATCAGCTCATTGGCTATTAAGTTTGAAAACTAACTCATTATATTAATGCAAGAGATCTGTTTTTATTATTCAGTTGTAGCACGTGACATTCCTGGATTTTTATTAGCATTTACAACTGTTTTGAATAATTCCAAATCTACAGAATTTTACTGACATTATTGTTCATTAAAGAGTGTTACTAAAGGCAGTATTGACAATTTGCATGAATTCTGGACTAAAGAATTAGAATATCTTGTACTAACAATTCAGTAGTTAAATGTCCCAAAGAAAATACATTTTTTCTTATCGTAAAATGAGTTTAATTCAACAAAATATTTTTCATTTATTGGTTACTTAGAGGATATTTAGAAAGGGTTGGCTGTCAATTTAGAGGTGAGATGGATGAGATAGAAATGGAATGAATAACAAAAAAACTTCATTATGTTAGAAAGTGAAGTGATGGAGAAGTCACTTGCATCAAAGATATACACTTGACTAATTTATTAATATGATTTGGGAAGAAAAAAGAAGTCTAGAGATATACCACCCTGACTTTTAATATTGGATTAATGATACATGTATATTTGCATCTTATAAATTGACTGTCATCATCATGCAAAGACTGAGCAGTATTGCCCCAGGTAAACAGGTTTTAAGATTATGTTTAAAAATGGAGTTGTGTTCAAGATATCTGGTTATATTTTTATGTTATTTTTTTAAATTCTGTTTCCTTTATTTGTATTTTTTCCTTTTCTTTCTGCTTCTTTCAAGTAAATAAAATTGTATTTTTTTTAAAAAAAAAAGCTATGGTGATTTTTGTATTGGAGTAGGGCAACCGTCTACAACTCTTAATTTTGTTCTGTCCGCTGACCTTTCTAAAACATGCTCCTTATTGAGACTATTCAGTTGCTAACTGGGCAAAAGTTTTCATGAGCTTCTGACTCAGAGAACTACAAAGGTAGTAGCTGATTCTCAAATGTGGTCCACCTAATGGCTGCCTCCCATTTAGAAATGAACAACAGTACTTCTAGTGCCTCTGCATCCCAGGGGATCTCCTTTTGGACTGAGTAGAAAGAAGATTATATAATCCTCAGGAATAAAGACAGTAACATTTCAGAGATATTGTAAGAACAGAGAGTTAAACATTAAAAGTCTGATAGTCTTTAAAGAGAGTAAAGAATTCTACAGTTGGAGGGCTATTATTGAAAAGTTCTACTTTGCCGAATCCTATTAGCCATAGGATTTCATTGATACTGCAACATTTTTTTTGTCTCACAATTTTCCTGAGCAGATCTATATTGAGGGCATGCCAGGGCCTGCAGAAGACTGGGGAATTCTCCTACTGCCTGTTCTGCTGGGTTGCCATCCAGTGTCTTATTAATTAAATATATACTGGAAAGAATATTTTCCTATCCTTATTGGAGCTGTTACTTGGAAATAAATCCCCTTTTTAGCATCTGCATTTGCTATTAAAAGACATTTTATTGTAGATTTCACAATATTTGTGCTTTGCATACTCATACAAAAATTAAAAGAAAGAAAAAGTCTGTTCCCGGATGTTTGCCTCACGCTAGAATAAAAACTAAGAAAAGTACAAAGTAATAAATTGTGCTATTTCAAAAACAAGCCCAAGAAAATACTACCTCGCTCCAGCAGCTTATATAAACCAATCAGCAATGTGGCTGAGATGAGAGGACAAAGAACTGCATACCTTTTGGACTGGCCAGTAATAAAACATCAGCAAAACAATCCCAAAACATTACATTAGGTCTGCACCTCAACCCACAATGTGACAAAATAAACAGAGAACAAAATCAACAAACTAAAAATCACATTTACAATCTTGCTTTTTCTTGGAAAGATGGGACTGAAGCCCATATTGTAGGAATTAAATTAAAATTGTTCTGAGAAAGCAATTTAGAAAGAGTTCAGAAAGAAAAAGATACTTCTCAGATGGACATATAAAATGACAATAATCTTTCAGTATGGACTTTTAAATATTCATCCAAGGCTTCTGGATCACTTTAGATCAACTTTCTCTAGTTTGAGGTTGTCCAGCTGTTTTGAGAATACAACTTCCAGAATTTCCAAATTGGGGAAGGAGATCTTGGAGAGAGGAAAAATATGTAACACCTCTCAAACCAAAAGAAATTCCATGAACAAAACCTGACTACAATCTAGAAAGTTCTCAATCCAGCATCTAAATCTTAAAATGTAGGGACAATTATTGGACTTCTCTCCTCAGAGGAATGGAAGCAACAGAATACACTTTAAGCTTGTAAGGTCTAAATCAATGGTGGGTTGCTACCGGTTCGCCCCGGATCATGTGAACTAGTAGTGGCGGCAGCAGGAGGCTCCGCCCACCCGCCCAGATGCTTCTGCACATGCGCAGAAGTGATGCATGTGTGCACAAGCGTGGTCGCGCCCATGAGCAAACTGGTAGCAACAGGTTTTGAAACCCGTCCCTGGTCTAAATGGAAAGAAATATATTAATGCAAGTCATTAGGTTGCATTTGTTTAACAGGACATTTAAAATAGATTCTCTTTATTGTGACCATATATACATTGGGCATTGAATGTAAAGTAAGGCAATACTGTAGTTCTTTTGCCTGTGGGGTTATTTTTTATGCCTTCCTTGAGGTGCTAAGCATTGTTAAGCATGGTTAAGATATTTTATAAGAGAACATGTACATTATCAGTGAATTATAACTCTTCTCCTTTTGGCCCTGAAACATCAGATGTATGTTTAGTTTTGTTTTTTTAATAACTTTATTATCGTTGTACATGTAAACACAGTATACCCATACAATGAAATTCACTTAACACCTAAAGACCAGGTCCAACACACATAACAATCCCCAAACACACTCCCACCCACCAGAATTCCCCATCCCTAAACCACCCAAACATCCAAACAACAGACCAAGTAATGCTGTCCAACTGCAGCTCGCTGATGGTGGCCCTTTAGTTCATTGTTGAGTGTAATTATAGTTCTGGGATAAAAACTATTCAGAAAACATGTGGTCCAAGTTTTAATTGTTCTGTATCTTCTGCCAGAAGGCAACAGTCCAAAAAGATTGTAAGCAGGATGGGAAGAGTCTCTGAGAATGTTATGCAACTTCCTCAAACAGAGAGATTCGAAGATGTTGTCCAGGGCTGGTAGCTGGAGCCCGATGATATTCTGGGCAGTTTTAATGATTCTCTGTAGAGCTTTTTTGTCTGCTACAGAGCTGCTGCTATATCATGTAAGAATGCCGTATGTCAAGACACTCTCACTGGTGCTGTTATAGTAGGACAGAAGTAGATGCTGAGATAGATTTATCTTCCTGAGCATTCTCATGAAGTACAGCCTCTTCTGTGGCTTCTTGACAAGCATGTTAATATTCATAGTCTATGAGAGGTCCTTTGAGATATAAATACCCAGAAATTTAAGCCAGTTATCACCTGGCTTAGTCTAGAGCTAAGAAATTGGTGTCCCTTCCTTCTGGAAAAAATATAGTCAAACTTTGGCTGCACATTTTCATTATGGGGTAGTGCATGCCTATATTTTTTTTCTGCTTTGCTTTTAGGAATAAACCAAACATCTATATCCTACTGTTTGCTGGAATGCTGTAGCTTCAGAAGTTGGCACAGACATGTCAAACCCTTGCTATAAAATAGACCTAATGTTGAGTCATGTTATGATCATGGTTTTTTTTGCTCATTAAATGAAAGACTGAGCAATCAATGTTTTTTCTCTATTACAGAAATCAAATGATGAAGGGAATGATTCATTCATTGTCCTTTTGCCTGCTGTGGAAGTGTACATGGGCACACCTTTGCCAGACCTATCCTTGAATACTGCTCACCTGCCTGGAACCCACACTGTATTTCGGACATTAATACATTAGAGAGGGTCCAGAGGTACAAGAAAAATACTCAACTTCTCTGCTCACAATAAAATTCCTTATACCACCAGGCTTGAAATTTAAGGCCTGGATAACCTTGAATTATGCCATCTACATTCTGACCTAAGCTTAGTACACAAGATTATCTATACTCTATATCAGGAATACTCTACCTGATCCTGTTGTTAGCTTCTCTAACCCCCATACCTTTTACCTTAAACTGTCTACCGTGGACCGTACACATTTTTTGAGAGGTCCCTAAGGGGGCGTGCATAACAGTGGTGGGTTACTCCCGGTTCGGTCCAGTTCTATAAAACCAGTAGTAAAACTGGTGGGAGGCTCCGCCCACCCACCATAACATAATCATGGGTGATCTGCGCATGCGCAGAAGTGCACGCACATGTGCGCATGCTCCCACTGCGAACTGGTAGTAAAGGTAAGTGGAACCCACCCATGGTGCATAAGTGCACCAGTGTGCCTACCGTCCCTGTCCTACTGTCCCCATTTATTCGTACTCATTTTATGTGTTTATGGCAATGTTTTGCTTATTTATATCCATTTATTTGTGCCAATTTTCATGTGTCCATGTCTATGTCTATACTGATACTTGTTTCCTTGTACTTGTTGACAAATAATTAAATAAATAAATAAAATAAATGTGCTGCCAGAAAAAGGGAACATTGTAAATTATCTTCTTGAACTTCACACGCTTCAAGTACCTTAGTGTTTTTCTTGCCATGTTCAGGCAGGCTTTCAGAGAAACTGACAACAGGTTATCAAAAACACATAGCAATTAAGACCTAAAAGGCATTTAGCCTCAACACACCAGAGTTAAAATTATTTTAATAATTCGGCACAGAATCAGTAGATATCTGTTTGGCCCAGGCCGTAAGCTGAAAAAGCCCTCAAATGTTTAAATTTAAATCAACTGAAATTCTCTCTTACTTATGGGAAGTTGCTATTATTTTCATTGGTTGTTATTACAAAATACATGTTTTACCAGGAACCTAAAATGTAAGTCTTTCTAGATCTCTGGGAGGTTGCAAATGAGAATTGTAATGGAATTTGCACACACAAGCTAAGTACTATGGTTGCACACTGGTTTGTATCCTCTATCAACTCCTGAGCACAGCCTGCTTGGTAGACCCTGTCAGCATCTACTTGTTTCCAGTGTAAGTGTTTCTCATCATCACTTTCTTCAGCAGGAGAAAATGACAAACCCTCCTTCCTCTGTTTTCCTTCCTTTCCTGTAACTTAACCAACCATGCACACTATAATCAAAATTATTTCAGAATGAGAGAGCTGTTTTCAGTAAGAATGTGAACCAATTTGTTCATAAATGAAAATTGGGAAAGAGTTTGCAGACTCACAGAGGAAGAATTTCATTTGTTGTTGTTGTTGTTGTTTTTGTTTTATTAAGTGTCATTTGACATTATGGGATGTGTTACAGAAATGGTAGGAGAATGGGGAATAGCATTTGGCCTGGGAGCAAATGCTAAAATATAGGCAGTCCCCAGGTTATTCAAGGGTTTTTTTCCAGGAACCATTACATAAGCCAATTACCACACACTCACAATTGAAAATAGCAACACTCACATTGTGCTGCTTTGCATAACAGCAGAATTCTGTAACTTGGGCTTTCTACTCAACTTCCATAGCCCTGTTCCTTCTGCCTATAATAAGAGACAAGAGCAGATAATGTGGGAGTATTTCAAGGAAGAAGGGTAGGTTTGTGGTTCAACTCCTTTTGCTTCAGGGAGCTTCAATGTAGTCAAGAAAGTCTTAAGTGACTGGGAGTGGGCTCTCTAAATTGGAGCACATCAATGCTTCCTATAATGTAGTATTTTTGGCCTGTTTAAGGAAGAAATTGAATTAAAATCTGTTTAATTCAGATTAATTTAAGGTCTTTACAGGGAAAGAAAGAAAGAAAGAAAATGCAGGGCTAGCCTAGTGGTTATAGACTTAATATAGCAACAGTTATGTCAAGAAGTAACATTTATATGAGCTCATATGCATGGTTCTAATTTTGTTGAATATGAATTTAGTAATTCAGGAAAGGAAGTTTCTTTCCAGCCTTGAATCTTCATTTGAATCTCCATATCTTACATCTTATGGCTAGTAGATAATGTTGGAACCCAAAATGCTCAGGATGTAGAAGTGAAGGAGAACATTGAAATCCAATTTATATGATAAACCGTCAAGTTATTTGTTCAGCAGTTAGGAAACAAAGCAAGGATCTATTTGACTACTTTCTGATGAAATGCAGTAGTCCAAGTAACCCAAAATGGGCAAAACAAATGCACACAAGTGCAGATTAGTATACAAGCTACCATATTTTAATGTGGTTGCTGTGTAGCACAATGGAACCAGCATAGAAAATCTTTAGAACATAATAAGTTATCTAGGTAAACCTGTCCAAAATGTTGGGCAAAATATGGTTTATAAATCATATAAAGACTGACACGGTATTAACTACTTCCAAATGTATCACTATATATTCAAACTTTACATAATTACTGGCAAATATATGTGTCCCTCTTTCATCGTAAATTTATATATTTATTTAATTAATTAAAGTAATTTACAAGGTCACACAATTCAAACATTGTGACTCTGGTTGGTATACATAAAAAAATAGCTAAAAATAAATATAACTAAAATTCAAAAGCATTAATAGATAAACAGGAAATCACATTCCCTGTCCATAGAGCAAGTTTCACTCCTGCCCCCAAAGCCAAAGGAAAAACTGCTAGTTTGCACTGGCTTTCTGAAGGCTTCCAGGATCAAGGATAATTGTATTTTAGGTTAAGATCATCCAGAGAACAGGCACTGCAATGGAAAGCTTGCCTCTAAATTCCCTTCAGAAGACATTGTTACAAGGAAACAACCCACATTCTGCTCACCTTATTAGAGTGTGAGGAGCAGATGAGTTCCAAGCTGGTAAAATATGTGCTTTCTGCAGCTATCGTAATTGCTCAGAAATGAAGAAAAGAGGATTATTATAGTTTGCAGGAGTTCAGGCCTCTCTATAACACTGTCTGAGTACCACTCAGGCACCCAAACAGATAAGCTGTTCTTATTACCTGATAAATAGAATCTGAACATAGGAGAGAAGGATAGCAGTTTCTTATGATAACATATTGCCTCTGAGAAAATTATAAGATAAATAAAAAAACTGCTGCTGAGTTGGAAAAAGATTTTTTTTAAAAAAGGACTTGATGGAAGAAGAAAGAACTTTGGGAAAATGGAGGTGTCCTAGCTGCAAATTGGATTTATATAATGTTGGCTGTTTAAAATTTGGGGTAAGTTTTAAGAAAGAGGGATGATGGTTGGTACATCTTAAGCAATACTGCACTGCTGAAAAATTGTTATTTCTTCAAGAGCAAGACTCTTGAAGCAATCTGGAGGGTGAGGATCCAAAAATGAAGAAATTGGGGACCACTGTACAACAGATATCTACCAGATATATGTATCTTCTATGAAAAACTGAAGATAAAAGAACAAACTGATTGCCTGATAAGAAGATGGATAGCCTACATAGAGAATGCTATGTAGTCAACATGATTACCCCATTTTTACCTCAAACAAGGAAATAAGAATACAGAAGTAAATTTGTATTTAGCTGACACACTAATCTATGCACATGACAAGGTGACCTTTGTCAGGAGCAGGAAAGTGTACATGTCAATAAAAATGGCTTTTTTACTCTGGGTCATTTCCTACATTTATAATCCATCAGACAAGAGGAGAGAACAGAGAATGGAGCATGGCTATCTGATTGTAAATGATTATTACAAAGAAATAGCCATCCAGAGTTGCCTCAAAATGAGAGATGGGCAGCATATAAATTTAGTAAATTAATAAATAAAATAAAAATGACTACTTAGAACCAAAAGTACAGATAGTCCTCGAGCAACTCAGGGCTAACCGGCAGTTCTGATTAATGGATCATGAGCTGGCACACCACTGTATTTCAGCCATTTTATTAGATTCTCAAAAAACTCTAAATGTTTGCCCATGCGTACCATTTAGCTAGTCCTTTTAACCTATAGCATCCCTAACATAATCAAAACAGGCCAATTCTTCATTCCCTATGGTTAGTATTATAGCAACTGTAATCGCTCACTGTTTTCTGCAACATCAGGCAGGTAACTCTTGTCAGCTGTATTCTTTTAATCTATTCATTAGGGGTTTTTTTGAAATTAAAACTAAGGGCAGTAAAACAAAATTAAATAAAGCTTATTGTTTAACTACGTTCTTTCTCTGGAAACTCATCTAAAAGAAAAATCTGAAAGTACTAAATAAATCAAGTGATAATTTCCACAAAACTCCAGTGTTTTATCATTATGATGTTTAATTCATGGTCTATGGATTTGGCTGAGATAATTATCCCTGCCCGGGTTGCTCTTTTTCTACTTTTATTGTTGTTTACTTGAGATCTTTCTACAAAAAGACACTAGTTCTTGGTAAAAGGCTCCATCTGTTTTAATCAGCTTCCAGAAATCTTATATCATGATCTGTCCTTTTTTTTTTTTTTTTGCTCTATTTCAGGAGTGCTATCTGTACTTTCTTTAGAATAAGTGGATTGTAATTGTTGCCAGGGCTGGATTTGAGGATAGATGACCCAGACAACAGCCTGAGGTTCTAAAATTTAGGGTCAGTAGTCATAGCTGGGCTCTCTATTCAGATGTTTATTCAAAAGTTGATTAAACAATGTGAACAGTTATATATGGTATGTATGAATATGCATTTATAGATCATAGCAAGCAAATTCATTGTTCTTCATACAGAGAAAATCATGTGTGTGTATTAGATGAAAGTTGTGCAATGTGCTATAAAAGGGGGGCAATTCCACACAATTAATGGTTCTCTTTTCTTCGGCTGTACTTTTCTGTTCTTGTTCTCCGGGCTTCTTCCTGGAACTTCAGTGAACGAGGAGGAAGAAGAAGTCATCTAACTGGATAATGGGAAAGCAAGCAAGCTGGTCTTTAACCAACCCTCCATCCAAGTTTCGTTATAATTTTTTTCACACTGATAGTGTAAAGGCAACAAAGGCACCTCCTCTCAGCATTCCTGAAGACAGGGAGGGAGTTACAGTCCCATGGGCTCAGGTAATCCAGAAAACATTTCAGGAATCAAGAGTTCCTTCTAGTAAGCCCCCTGTCCTTTAGCATCAGAATACGTGCTACAATGCTGCTTACGCAGCTTGCCCTGGAGCAGGTGGTGTTCCAAACATTAATTGGTTTAGTTTCTTTATCCTCAGGAAATTCCCATATATTGTTCAGGAATTAAACAAATGAGTGGAAGGATATGTAAATGCTTTAGGCACCATATATTTTAATACAATTTAATTCACCATATATTTTAATACAAGGCAATACAAGTTGCCTTGTTGTCCAGAAGCAAAAATGACTTCTTCCAGACACACAGAAATATATGTAAATGCCAAAAGTCTCTACCCACGCGGTAAACTTTAGAGATGAAATGTTGAATTTTTTTTTTCATCCAATTGCGGATTCATGCATATTTATTGTCCTCCACCTGACATATTGTTGTTGCAACCACTACTATTGCTACTGGTTTTCTGAAAAGATCAGAAGATTAAATTCCCCTCATTGTCACAGCAGTTCTTTCTCACTGATCTTAAAGTTGCCAAAATTGCAGTCAGGAGAAAATTTGTCTTATTTAGGAGAATCTAATCAAGGTATTTGTATGCTCAGTATTGCCCTTGGAAAACCACACTCTTGCAAAGTTTAGCAAACACACTAAAACACTATTTCCAATTCTTTACTTTTGTGGCCTTTTATGATATTCCTTTGCATTATAGGAGATTATATTTGTTCCTCTGGACTCATGAAGATGTGTGAACTACATCAAGTAACTTGTTAACATATCTGGTGCCTTAAACATCTCATAAGGATATTTAAAACTCTCATGGAGGCAGTTTTTTTTTAATTGAGACTGCTAACTTTTCATTTTAACAATCTTCACAATTAAACATAATTATCCTTGCATGCTGAAAGCATTTCCCCAAAGACAACTTAAGCACTAAAAGCAAAGGATGTTTGCAAAAGGCCACACAATGTGAAAGCTGGGTTTAGAAAGATACTAGATGTTCCTGGATTCCAATGCAGTATTAGACTGCAAGAAATTATTGTTTCTGTAGTGGTTAAGACTCCAACCAGCAAAGCCAAAACAATCAAGAGTATCTTGGCCTTGGTGCCTCTGGATAGATTTAGTGTATTTATTTTACATTGTAATCAGTGATGGACAGACATCACAACTTAGAAGCCACATACATGGGGCTTTATCCCACAAAACATTGACTAAGTCTACAGGAAGCAAAGCAAAGAAAATGCACACAGCAATCTGAAAATTTAAAAAAACCACAGTTTTACAAACATCGTATATCAGATTTATTCCTAAAATAAGTATCACTGAGGTTGTTTTGTTAAGGCCTGGAAGATGATGTGAGGGAAATTACTGGAAGATTTTACTCAGTACATCATCACTGCCTATCTCAGTGTTATTTATTTTATCTTCAACTTTATCATATTCTACTTTCAATGGTAAAGTTCCAGGGTTGATTTAGGACTAATGTAAGTAAGACTAAAAATAGAACATTTTCAGTCATCAATGAGGGGAAATCCACCTAAAAGCAGTGTCTGCCTAAGTCAAAGATTTATTTTAATAGCTAAAAAATAATTATCTGAGTGTCAAACGATTAATGATTTCATCTCCAGGCAAAACAATCTTCTTTCCCTTTCCCCAATTCAAATGCATGAAGGGTATTCCAAAAGAAACTCACCTCAAGTTACCTCAAGTAAGAAAGCTCTTTTTTCCCACACACAATTCACCTGCATTTGTGGTATCAGTCAAGAGAATATATCTGGAGATGACCTCATTGCGCAGGAAGGTTGACACGGATCTACTATAATAGCATCAAAAGCACAGCAAGTCTTTGGTGTTTTCCATACTCTTTTTTTTTTTGATTTTCCATCATATTTCTTATTGTCAATAGGAACAAAGTGATGGGTATGTATGTGCTGACTATACTGCCAACTCTCCCAGTTATCTGAGATATTCAATTTTTCAATAGAGTATACCTGTGCTGGTGCTTCAGCAGTTAGCTGCTTGATTGGCAGTGATGGTAAAACAGCAGGACACATGTCACATGTGATTCCAGACATAGTGAACAAAAATTATTTATTCATTTGTTAGATTTATATCCCTCTTTTTCTACAGGAGCTCAAAGCAGTGTACATAATGCTCCTTCCTATTTTTCCCAACAATGGCAAACATGTAAAATTGTTTGGACCAGGAAATAATGATCAGTCTAAAGTCACTCATTGAGCTTCCATGGTTAAGCATGGAGTAGAACCTCGGTCTCCCTCAGTCTCCAAGTGAAGTGTTAATATCACTTTATAATGTCTTGGAAAGGCCACACTTGGAATACTGCATCCAGTTTTGGTTGCCATGATGTAAGAAAGATGTTGAGACTCTAGAAAGAGTGCAGAGCTTCTGACCTCAGCCCACAGGAATGTCCCCTCCATCCCATCTCCTAGGGGATATTATCTACAGAGAAAATAAGTAGGTGAAAAGTCAAGCCTCGCCTCCTTTTTATGGCAGCATCAGAATGCTGACACAGAGAAGAACAACAAAGATGTTTAGGGGACTGGAGGCTAAAACATATGAAGAATGGTTGCAGGAACTGGGTATGTCTAGTTTGATGAAGAGAAGGACTAGGAGGAACATGATAGCAGTGTTCCAATATCTCAGGAGCTGCCACAAAGAAGAGGGAGTCAAGCTATTCTCCAAAGCACCTGAAGGCAGGACAAAAAGCAATGAGTGGAAACTAATCAAGGAGAGAAGCAATCTAGAACTAAGGAGAAATTTCCTGACAGTTAGAACAATTAATCAGTGGAATAACTTGCCTCCAGAAGTTGCATATGCTCAAACACTGGAAGTTTTAAAGAAGAGATTAGATAACCATTTGTCTGAAGTGGTATAGGGTTTCCTGCCTAAGCAGGGGGTTGGACTAGAAGACCTCCAAGGTCCCTTCCAACTCTATTATTCTATTCTATTCTATTCTATTCTATTCTATTCTATTCTATTCTATTCTATTCTATTCTACTCTACTCTACTCTACTCTACTCTATTCTACTCTACTCTACTCTACTCTACTCTACTCTACTCTACTCTATTCTATTCTATTCTCCCAGCTCTCGGTCTAACATCTCAATCACTAAATTGAATTGTCAATCAGTCAATCACTCAATCTCCGCCCCCCCCCATCCAATCATATCCAATTTTTGGAGACTGTCTGGGCAAGTGCCTTCAGTTTTCTTGGTAGGGATTTTCAGGAGTAGCTTGCCATTGCCTCCTTCCTAGGTTTGAGAGAAAGTAACTGGCCCAAGTTTATCTAACTGTCTCTGTTCTTAAAGTAGCACAAATTAATCATTAATTAGTGGCTACTAATTGTCTGATCTTCTAGGACTTTGCCAAATTTCTTTTAAAATAATCTACTTGAAAATCTATAGTTTAACAATAAATTGTGCAAAGGCGTATTTCTTTTTATCAGTTCGAATCTTGCCATAATTAGCTTCATGGGATGACACTAAATATTAATACCTTAAGGAGAGAGAAATTCTGTCTTTCCTCATTTTCCTCATCACCTACCTAAAATCATGTAGATTTTCCTCATCTGGGAGTCAATGTAGCCCCCTAATCATATGGGTTTCTTTCTCTTTCACATCAACTTCTTCTCTATAATATCTTGAGGAAAGAGCCAGCCCTGTAATCTGTAATCCTAAATCATTTAGACCAGGGGTGTCAAGCTCGCGTCATCATGGCAGCATCACATGATGCATTGAGACTTTTTTCCCATTTGCTAAACCAGATGGAGGCGGAGCCAGCATATAATGCTTCAGAGCTGCAGGCCGCGAGTTTGACACCCCTGATTTAGGCAATTTATTCAGCAGATTTCCTTCTGGACACTTTCTCAGTCACATACATGGAGGACCGTAGGGATGTAAAAGCTGAGTTGAGGCCAGCAAGCCATCCCATGATTGTAAGAATGTGAGGGGGGAAAAAAGTTAATAGGTCATAACTGTAACCAAATATGTAAGAAGAACATCTATGGTAAAATGAGGCAGGGACTTAAAGCATACTCACTGTAAGCCTATGCAAGGAAGTTGCACTTGCTCTAGCTGGGATTGTTCATATCTCTTGGATCCAATTACAGTTCTTTGAATAAATCACTTGAAGTGGAGGAAGAAAGTTCTGGACATATACTGGGCAGGCACAGAAGCTTCTTCTAGGTATTGGATATGTTGGCATGGAGGAGGTTTCCAAAGCAGAACAGAAAATTTGCTTCTTTAGAAATAGGGAAACCCTGTTGAATAGGTCCCATGGATTTCAGTTTGATCTCTGATTTCATTTATACAGGAATTTTGAAACATGATTTCAGTCATATATTCAGATAATCCCAGTAATGTAGATGAAATATATGCCAGTTTTGTTGTATGTGTGGCAAATCCTACAAACAAGGCAAAAAAAAAAAAAAACAACAGTTCAAGCCATTAGCCTTCATTGTTTGTCTAGCCCATACTTTTAAGTTAAAAGTACATGCTATTTTGATTCATTAATTTGTTATAAGGAATTATGGTTTATGTTAACAAAAATACTGGGAAATGGAAGGGGGAAAAAAGTAAGCATTTTGAGAAACCATAAACTTTCTCAGGTGGTCGAGACATTGCTTGCTGTTTATTTAATACCACAAATTACCAGCAGATTTTACTTTTAAGGGGCAAAACTCAGAATTAAATTGCCCATGATAAATATCCACCCACATTAACCATTGGACCACACTGGCTTTCTTAGGCAACCTTCTATAAATCCTTACTTTCCAGTGCATTAGTTCCAATTAATTCTAAGCCACCCAGAGTTATCCTGAGGTAAAATGGGCAGCCAATAAATTTTACAAATAAATAAATAAAATCATGGATTTCTTTAAATATCTAATAACACATTGATGCTCAAAGCTTGGCAGGAGTACAGTAAGAGGCATCAGTTATTCACTGTGAAACTGGGTTAAATCAGAATAGAGATAAGCCATTCAACTGCAGTAATAATCTGGAACCAAATAGTCTGGCTATAAAATCTCCCAATTCTACAATTCCAAAATAACTCTTGGGGCATTGAAATGTACTGTTCTCCAAATGTATTGTGGTCTGCTGTACTAACTGGAGTGTGGTAATAGCATTATATCATCCTTTACTTCTAAGAATGGTGAGAAGGATTGGAAATATACATAGCTTTTTCCTCATATTGCATATTAGGAATATACTGCTTACTGGATCTTTTTATTGGGATTACTAAAGCTTAATTATTTCATTTAAAGCCATTTCTTCTGCATTTTGAGTAAAGTTCCTGTATCCAAGATGTCTTACTGTTGGTGTCTAATAGGAGGAGTTTAATCATAAGTATAAGCTGGTTGTTTAATTTGAGCTAGAGAAATCTGATGCTTAAAGATGCCAAGATCAGTCGGTAATCCTCAATTTATAAACATTAATTTAGTGACCATTCAAAGTTTAAAAAGTGATTTAAAACCCTCCTCTACCATGACCTTAATTTATTGGCCACCCCACCTGCCTTTCTTTTCCTTTTTGTTAGTGTTCAAATTCCCCCCATTTATTTGGCAAACATAAACACTGTACTTCAGCAGGTGTCTTTAGTTTCAGTATATGAAATACACACACACACATGTATGCATACATTACACTGTATGTATCACTCATTACACTGTATGCATCACTCTTCCCAAGTTTTTTCACTCTAAAATTATGACTAGTTTGAGCAATATCCCCTTTTCCTTCCTCTGGTTTCAATGTCTCTTTAGCAGTCTTGTTAAGCAGAAACTGTCCTGACTTTACCTTACAACTTCTCTCCCTAAACATTCAGTTCCAACATACTGTTTACACGAAGTGCATTCCCAGCATTAGGCCAGTCTTTACTAACTCTTTCCATCTGCCTCAATATCATTCCTTCTCTCCAATGTATTGCTATGTGGGTACATGTATCAAAATAGCTAGGACCTCAGTGAGTAATAGCCACAAGTTCTACTATTTTTCTATTTATTCAGCTGGTCATCTTCTTGTAGGACAGCTTTTTTCAACACTGAAGAAATAGGGTTATATAAGCATGAAATAAAAATGTTGTATTTTTATTTTATTTGCAAAAATTCAAGTCTGATCCAGAAGGACCTCCTTCAACAGATATGCTCCATTTAAAGCAAGCTAAGGCCATGCTTTATGTTGTGGTTCTTCAGACGGTGGAAGAAGTTTAATCATAGACAAGAAACCTGTTTTGTCATGGTGTTAAAGGTAGAAGAATTATGTAACCATTCCTGAGCATCTGAATCTAACCTAACCACTGATTAATGAAACAGCTGTTATAACTGTAACATAAATATTTTAGAGAGACAGTAAAAGTCTAGCATCTAATGAACTATATCCTACTAGGAGAAGAGTCAACGAGGATGTACTTTGGGCTTGCATACTGTGGAAGGACATGATCTGAGATTCACAACCTCTTAGAGGAAAAGCAATGTGACAGAGACTCAGACCAAATTTTTAACTATCTATAGTCACTGTCCCTCATAATCAATATGTCCTAAGGTGTTGAAGTAATGAATTTGCACTGTCAACATTGTGGATGGGAAATGGCACTTGTGGATAAAGAGCAGGCAAAGTAGAAGGTGATTGCCATGTCTTTGTCATTGGTACTTCAATCCTCCTTAATGAGGTCTTATGTTGTATAACAGGGGTGTCTAACTTGATTTCATTGAGGGCCGCATCAGGATTGTGTTTGACCTCGGGGGGCCGGGGTGGGCATGGCCAAGGTGGGCTTGGCCAGCATGACATCACTTTTGTTGGGGGGCACCTGTAGTTGCCCGAGTGCTCTGCCAGCAAAAACGGGCTCCTGAACTCTGTTTTCGGCTGTGATGGCCTCCTGCAACCCTCTGCCAGGAGAGCCTTGTGCAGCCCTCCCAAGCTCCATTTACACTGGCAGAAGCACCACGGGCTGTTCCTACACTATTTCCAGGGCGGCCCCACGGACGAGATCTAAGCACCCTGTGGGCCAGGCCGGCTCCCGGGTCTTGAGTTTGACACCCCTGTTGTATAAGAAGACAAGACAGCAAAAGAGTAGGGGCTGCTGATCAGCCAGGGAATAGCTGTTGAAAAGTTTCAGATGTTAGTTATTGCAATGGATAGTATTGTCAGAACTCTGGATGGCCACTCTAGACGCCTTCAGTTCAGCAGCAAAACAAAGTCCAGTAGGTCAGACTATGATTTGAGTCCCATTAAATAAACAGTCAAGAGAGAACATTTGATATTTATTGTGAAGGTCATAAATGAGCAATAGAAAATATTTTGATGTAAGTGGAGCTTTTGCCAAAACAAAGATTGAGGCACATAAATAAGATTTAGAGTATTTTCTAAGTTTATACATCTAACAAAAAGAGATGGAACAACAAAATAGTAGAACAATTAGAGAAAACTTTAGCATGAAAAAAAAATGTTTGCTAGTCTCTCTTCTTTCACAATATAAATAACAAAGGTGGCCAAATGTCCAATACTTCTGTGAAGCATCTTCTAAGCTAGTCAGATTTTCCACAGTAAAATCTTTCCAAATTTTGGTAAGACATCTGCCTAATGTAACTATCATCCTTAGCTGTTATTGGGCTATTCTCTGCCTAACACTTTACAAAATAAAAGCATAATACATCCAGTTTGATAATACATTTGTAGCTTCCAAATGGGAATAAATTTTAAGGGATAACATAATAATAGGCATTACTAAAGATCATCTATATGAAGGGGGATTTCTCTTGTATAACTGAAACCAGCATCATGCAAAGCAGCAAATATATCTTTTACATCCCAGCAAAAAAAAAAAAAAGTAGTAATATGAGAAGAAAAAAGAGCTGTAGTAACAAGAACTTCAATTTGAAAAAAATCACATCATCGTATATTGGGAGCAGGATCACTAATACATGTTCAATAGAGCTGAGGGATGAATAGGAATCTTTCAACCATCTAAGGAGTCATCTACTGTATGTCAGTGCTTCTCAACTTCAGCAACTTTAAGATCTGTGGACTTCATCTCCCAGAATTTCCCGTATTTTTGGTAGAAAATTCTGGTAATTGAAGATTGTGAGATTGTGAAACACTAATCAATATTACCTTCCAAAGTGATGAGTCCATTCTTTATTGGAGCTGTCTCATGGTAGACTAAAATATTATTTTCTAACTAGTGACTTAGTTACTGTAAGTCTATGTGGCCTTTCAAATAATCCCCTAACTACAGTATGTCCATTCTCCATGGTTTATTGAAAGCCAAAATGCTCAGGACTCAAGAAGAAATCTGGAAAGACTCCTGAAGCTTACAGGCCATTTTTGCACAACACTATTTGTTCTAATGCAATCATTACTATGCATTTTTATTTGTTGCATTTTTTTTAGTTTAAAAAAAAGACTGGTTTATAGCCCAGAAATCAAATCACAGGCTTTCACTTACTGTAAAAATGATTTAATATTAGTTCTTCCTAACTTGGCATCTTCAAAAAATGTTGGACTGCCAGTCCCAGAATTCTAAGTCACTATGGCAAAAATTCAAATCCAGGCAATCTAGAAATTTTGGGAAATGTTACTTAATATCCTGGGGAAGGCTGTTTTATACAGCAGTCCATGAAAAATGAGTACATTCAGCACTTTCCCCCCACAAATGTTTAACTTCTTACGTCTACATCAAAGAGATTATGAATGATATGTTCTCTGTCTCTCTCTCTCTCTCTCTCTCTCTCTCTCTCTCTCTCTCTCTCTCTCTCTCTCTCTCTCTCTCTCAGAGAGGAATGAAATGTCTTAATCTTGAAAATGTACAACATTGGAAATAAAATCCAAAGATGTGAAAAATGAGCTCACTTATTACCATAATAGCAGAGCTGGAAATAAATGTTAATTACATATTTCCACAACTGAACTCTGTATTTACTTCTCTTCTGATTTGTGCATGCTTTAGATTTTTGGGAAAAAACACTGATTAGATTTTCTTTGAATATATAACCCAAGAAGTTAGAATCCATGAAAGATGTACAACAAATACCAAGCCAAATGCACTTGACTTGGAAAACAATTGACTGCAAAGTATGGGGGCCAATATTAAGGCATTACTATCAATATTTATAGTGTGGCCCCTCATTGTTAATGTAGCCATAAGCCCCAAAGGTTTTAAGTCTGTTCAAATAGCTACCCTTAGTCACTCCCACCTGCTTCCCTTGCAAATAATTCTACAGGCTCCTTGATGCATATAATGTGTGCCAAATCACTTTTTGCTTGGCTGTGGCAAAACATGATTGTAATGGGGGATTTGTGTTTGGACTATTTTCTCATTCCCAGAAACCTTTGTTTTATTTTGCCTTCTGCTGCCTAAACTCGAAACTCTTTAGTAGATTTCTCAGACAACTTTATCAACAAACCCAACTTTATGTTTCTAATCTGTTTTTAGTCAACAATACCCCTGGGTGGTTTTTTAAAAAAAAAACTGACTTCATTTTCCTCCCTGCTTTATAAGAAGTGATGGCTCAGCTCAGCCTGGTGGCTCAGAGGTTAAGACACTGGACTTGTTAGCTGGAAAGCGTTGGCTGGAAACTCACCTGGAAAGGTGAGTGAGGCCCATCTTCACCTAGCTCCTGCCCACCTAGCAGTTTGAAAGCATGCAAATGCAAGTAGATAAATAGGTCCCATTTCAGTGGAGAGTAAACAATGCTCCATGACATCATGCTGGCCACATGACTACAGAAATGTCTTTGGACAGCTCTGGCTCAATGGCTTTGAAATGTAGATGAGCACCACTCCCTATAGTTGGCAACAACTAGCAGACTAAAATCTGCAGGATTCCCTTTCCCTTTTCCTTTCTCCACCCCTCCCCTCCCCTCCGCTCTCCTTCCCTTCTCTTCCCTTCCCTTTCCTTTCCTATATGTGCTTAAAATGGGGCACGGGGCTACCAGTTTATTCTGTGAGTGATGGGCTTTTTTTTATTAGTCCAGGTATTGGCTAGGGACAGGACATCTGAGTGAGTGACAGGTTTTGCATAGAGAGAGTATTCATTGATTCATAGTATTCCATGGTTGCCATTGGTGAAGATGATTATTCCTGAAGCGTAGCAGTGAAATCAGTTATATGGACAAGTTCAAAACAATTCAGCAGTCTTGTGAAATGCAAACAGAGCAGTATGGAAGTATTCTCTATTAAACACCACCTGCAAAAGAGAATCTAACTTGTCTTACTATCAGGAACGTTTTCCTGTTGTCCAGCCAAAACTTTTCTGTTAAAACAATTAGTTTTAGAATCCTTGAATAGGGAGAGAGGAAAAAGAAAATGCATTTGTAATTTAAGAAAGAAGCTAAGAAATATAAGAAAGGAACATTGGCCTCTTGGTGGACTTTATAGCCTTTGCAACTTTTTCCCTTCTGCTACTTTGCCAGCTTTTCAACTGGGCATCTGCCTAGGATGGTGGCTCTCAAAAAACACTGACAAATTTGACAGATCTTTTTCTTTTAGCACAATACCGGCAGGCAGGCAGGCAGACATACTTGAACCTGATGATACATTGCGAGACAGCAGCTCCATTATACAATTAAGTATACAGTCCTTAACCTATTTCGTTAGGCATGAATTCCATTTGCAATGATTCATTACCTTAAGGAGACAGACTCGAGGGGACAGGCAGGCAGGCAGGCAAAGACACTTTAAACTGGTAATTCTAAGCTTGCATGCTGACTTTTTTGATTAAGCAGACTTTACCTCTCAATAAATGATCAAACAACTATTCAAACTTGACAGGAAACAAATAAAAAGGCAGAGCATTTTATTAAAGAAAGAAGGTAAATGGACAAGTTTATTTTTACTGCTTTAAATTCATTTTATTACCTGTTAATTTCATCCACAGTTTATTTTTAAAAAGCACAATTCAAAAATTCTATATATTTTTGCGCATTCTACCAATATATGCAATACAGTATATGTATTATTCCAGTCTTGCATTTTTACATATACACTAATACTCTTATAAACATAAGTTTTCACTATGAGTTAGATTTTTGGCGTATTTTACCCTACTACATTTTTCATTGGAAAGCTGAAGTATAACATTCAGGGTGTGACCTAACATATAAATCTGCTTAGTTAATGCTTGGGAAATGTAAACAATCCTGCCAAAGCAGCTTTCAGGCATTATAAATAATCACACATAAAATACAATAAATAAGAATTAAAAACAAATCAATGAAAAGCTGATTGCAGTGACCCAATAAGGAAGGGATAGAGAGTTCAAGAAGAGCAGATGTCTGAAACGGCTTCACCTGCCTTCAACTGTTTCTTTCTCTTTCACAGGTTACTTGATATAAAACCAGTGATGGGATCCTACAGGTTTAACAACCAGATTGCTGAGCATGCGTGCGCCAGATGCGCGCTACATACATGTGCACAGTTTGCAGAAAACTCACCTTCCGCATTGCTGCTGGCAAGGAAAACAGCTGAGGCGTGGCAATCCACTCTGCCGCCCTGATCAGCTGGGCTTCAGAAAACGGAAATATAGGTAAGTATAACGCAGGGGCAGCTGGGCGGGCCCACTTCAAAATTGGAGCAAACCGGTTCGCTCATGGCTGAAAGTCAGAGTTAACGGTTCGCCCAAACCAGTGTGAACCGGTAGAATACCACTACTGTATAAAACATTAGGAAAGGAGACAGGTTCCAACTGGACCAGACGTTAGTGAAGATTTCAGATCTCCAGATCAATATTTAACTATGCCTAGAAACATTTGATTCTAACATGTATAGGAATCTCCAATGTATATACAGACCAATGAGGCAAGGGCATCTTTCCTGTTGCTCTGAGTAGTAGAATCTGTGAATCTGTGAATTTTACTCAAACCCATAAAGGCCTGAAGAAAGCGGTGAAATCCAGCTGGATCCATCTGGTTCGCACAAACTGGTAGTGCCGGCGGCAGGAGGCTCTGCCCACCTGCCGGGATGTCATTATATCCCGTTTTGACCCTCTGTGCATGCGCAGAGCTCTGTGCATGTGCAGAAGAGGTGTGCATGTGCAGAAGAGGCACACCCAAGCATAGTGAGCATCCATGCGCGCATGCTCAAACTCCCGAACTGGTAGCGAAGGTAAGTGCATTTCACCGCTGTCTGAAGACCTAACAGGAAATAAAATATCTTTAGATATTATTTAAGAATGTAATTCAGCTGAAGTTTAAAAGTGACAAACTTGAATTTTAAATTAAGGCATGTCATAGTACAAGGGCACTTGTAAATCAGGGGTTTGCTCCATTCTGAGGTTGGATGGGCACTCCTACACCATTGTCACTTCTGATCAACTCATCAGCTGATTTAATTTCTGGTTTAACTATAGCACAGACAAGACCATTAAAAAGGCCATTTTTGGACAGTGAGCCTGGATCCTGGTGGTTTCCCATTGTCTAGAACTCGTCTTTTCCTGAGTGGAAATTATTATTTTTGATGTTTTTATCATTGTTTCATTCACTCTTGTTTACCATCCAGAGTATTGATGTCGAAATGCTCTAATTGACATACAGATAAATTTTCCTTGCTGTTTCTTGTGCTAATTTCATAAATTTTAGGATGCATGCTAGAGTTCCTCGATAAATTATACGATAAATAATTTTTTTTAAAAAAGTTGGGAGATTAAGAGGTCTGAATTAATTATTGAAATTAACTGGTCATATGGGGCAAGTATATTAGAGTAATACCTGGCTTTCATCTTGACTGAAACAATCATTTTTATGGGAAATATATAAGGTAGAAAACCTGATGTTTATTCAAAATAAGGGCATCCATAAAATAAACAAAACAATTTTGAGGTTTGCTTATTTTGAAACTATAAAACAAGTAAACATGTAAAAAATCCAATAGGAACTGGGGATGGACAACACAAATAATTTAATCAAATAGAACTTAACTGATGAATGTATAAAACAAATCAATAATGTATTTTTATATATTGTCTAGGCAATATGTAGCCATATCTCACACTACCTCTATACTTTAATGTGAGAATATACATCTCTTCTGGAAAAGAAATGTGTATGAATTAACCAACCATGTATGAATCATTTGAAGGTGGTGAAAGATTTTTTTTCCCCTGTTACATTGATAGCTAACACATTTTCAAGTTGAACTGGTGGAAGAGTGTTGTTTACTTCTTGTTTGTTTTAGAAAAGGTCTGTTTGTTTATTGTTTTCAATATAGCTGTGAAGGAATGTTTGTGCGCTTCCTGCAAGTTAAATGGTGGTGGTGACACTCAGAATTGACTCAGTTAGCATCACACTGGCCTATTTCCAAAGTATTTTTCTGCTGCTTAAAAAGAGTTTAAAGAAGAAAAGCCAGACAATAGTCTGTATGTATCCAGTGGTGACATGAGGCTAGCAGAAAATGCTTCTGCATATACATGCTGGATCACCCATGATGTCCACTCTACCACAGGCATTCATGCCAAGGCTGTCCTGGTCCCAAAGTTCACCAGCCTCAGGAGTAGTTCTCTTCAATGATAGGATAGATTGCCAAACTTCAGTGCCCCATTCTGCATTAACAGAGCTGTTTTCTACTGGCATAAAGTTATTTATTGACCTTTCGTTGCTTCTACATTCCGCTATGTTGAATAAAGGTAGAGCTAAGTCTAAAAGTATAGCTTTCTTTTTTAGTTTCCATCCGTGAATGTTTAGTTTAGTTTAGTTTTATTAAATTTTTATACCGCCCTTCTCCCGAAGGATTCAGGGTGGTGTACAGCCAAGATAAAAATCAACAGTATAAAAGTTAAAAACAATTTTATTGTTTTAACAATTATTAAATACTTTGGCCAATGATCTAAAATAAAATAACCCATTAAAAATAATATTTTAGGCCAGCTCTGCTTGATGGAATGATAGTGTTTTAAGGGCATGGCGAAAGGTACGAAGGTTGGGAATCCAACGAATCTCCGGGGGCAGCTCGTTCCAGAGGGCAGGTGCCCCCATAGAGAAGGCTCTCCCCCTGGGGGTCGCCAGTCAACACTGTCTAACCGACGGCACCCTGAGGAGTCCCTCTCTGTGGGAGCGTACTGGTCGATGAGAGGCTATCGGAGGCAGAAGGCAGTCTCGTAAGTAACCAGGTCCTATGCCAAGGTGGCGACCAACACCTTGAATCACACCCAGAAGACCACCGGTTTATATTCTATCTTTGCTTTTTTATGCCTACTAAGTCTTATAAAAAACCGAGGTGGCGCAGTGGTTAGAATGCAATATTGTAGGCTAATTCTGCCAACTGCCAACAGCTCAATTCTCACCGGCTCAAGGTTGATCCAGCCTTCTACTCTTCCAAGGTCAGTAAAAGGAGAACCCAGATTGTTGGGGGAAATATGCTGATTCTGTAAACCATCTAGAGAGGACTGTAAAGCACTGTGAAGTGTTATATAAGTCTAAATGCTATTGTTATAAATGCTATAAAAGGTTTTGCCTAAGATTTCAGAAACCTTAGATGTACATGTACATGCACACATACATGCAAATATCTTGTACATCTGTCAGTGACATCAGTAATAATACTGTGCAATGCCGATTCCTTTGTACTGTTTCTAAGTTAGAAAAGTCAAGGTGGCTCAGTGGTTAGAGTGCAGTACTGCAGACTACTTCAGCTGACTGCTAGCTGTAGTTCGGCAGTTCAAATCTCGCTGGCTCAAGGTTGACTCAGCCTTCCATCCTTCCGAGGTTGGTAAAATGAG
Source organism: Arizona elegans (assembly GCA_022577455.1). Taxonomy (NCBI): domain Eukaryota; kingdom Metazoa; phylum Chordata; class Lepidosauria; order Squamata; family Colubridae; genus Arizona; species Arizona elegans. The sequence goes on along the minus strand of JAKOOJ010000001.1, from coordinate 20,181,587 downwards.
GACCCAGATTGTTGAGGGAAATAAGCTAATCCTGTAAACCATCTAGAGAAAACTGTAAAGCACTATAAAGCAGTATATAAGTCTAAGTCAGAGGTCTTCAAACTTGGCAGCTTTGAGACTTGTGGACATCAACTTCAACTTCAACATAGCTGGCTGGGGAATTCTGGGAGTAGAAGTCCATAAATCTTAAAGCTGCCACGTTTGAAGACCTCTGGTCTAAGTGCTAAGTGCTATTGCTAAATTCCTTCAGGCCCTGGAGGACAGGGAAGCAATTAATAAAATATTTGTGACAAATCAGTACATAACAACCTTGTCAATATCATATCATTCCCCTTCTTTTTAAAACCCTCCAGAACCAGCGGCATCTGATATTCCTACTGTATGTTCATTAGTCCATCTATGGTCTCTCTGCCATCTGCTCCATCATCACAAGAAGATTAAAGCGGTAGCTGACTCATTTGGAATTCTGAGCAGGATTCTGAGTAGAATTGTGCAGGGTTATGCTTCATGCATGGTTCCATGCAATAAACTTTAGATGAGGTTGTATTTGCTTATATTGTACAGGGATGTCTTCTTAAAATAAATTCCTATTTGTTAAGAAATATCTTCCTATAATGTTATTGTGGTTGTACAAAAATAAAGAGAGAGTCTGGCAAAGTCTTAATACATGTAACTGGAAAGACTGCCAGGGAAAAGTGATTTCCAGAGCCATGGATATCATGGATTTATATTTCCTTTTTGCCATTATTTTCCGATGCCTTGACAAGCATGCATTCAGTGAAAAGATCATGCAGTTTCCAAAATAAGAACCAGGATTGAAACGGAACAATATGTGCCCTTTAGACTAATTTTTTGGCACAACAGTATCCATGTATTTCTCCCATCCAGGCAGAATGCCATTTATTTATTTATTTATTTATTTGTTTATTTATTTATTTATTTATTTAAAAAATGAAAACAGGTTATTGGGAAACAGCCATTTTGTTATTTTTGTAGAATGTATTACTCTATCCCTATATGAAATTGCCTCCTTCTCTTCATTACAATAAAGCATTTCTTGAAACCACATTCACTTTCCAAGACCATTTAGCAATTCCCAAATGCGCAGACCGGCATTTGTTAAACACAGCCAACTTGATTTTCATTCTGCGACTCCTGGGGTCTCCATTTCTCCTGCCTTAGATTCCACAGTACTGTTTCCTGTAACAACCCTCCAGTAATTGGACCACTCTTAAAATTTTGGGATTGATAGCCCCAACAATCTATCTTCCGTATACTTGGAAGCTAAAACAAAAAGCTAAAATAGAAAGAAAAGCCAGACTACATGGTTAAAAGTTGTAACTCTGCTTTTGCCATAACCACTCCCTCACTACCAACCGTGTTGTTCCATGTTAAACACACTCCATGTACTGATCTCAGCTAAGCAAATGCACTGCAGATGAAGCTGGCTAAAGGTCAGTCAACTGCAGCATTATTATTTACTCATCTAGCATTTTCAGTTACATGTTTTCTTTTCCTTGAAGAACAGGATATCCTACCATTTCCACATTAATCTTTTGGTTTCAACAAATGTTTTTTTTCTGAAGAATAGCTGCATTCTGGTCTCATTTGACCAGGGAACACAAACCAACGTTTGCCAATAATGCATCCTTAGAAAGATGGAACTTATCCTTCATTCTAGCTACTAGGAAGTACATAATGAAACCTCCGCTGACATATGAGTACATGGCAGATCAAAGTAATTATGTGCTGAAAGCTATTGTATTGTTTCTCAGATATTTTCTTTTCTTGCTAAGGAATGTTCTCTCTCTCTCTCTCTCTCTCTCTCTCTTGCAATTATGTGAGTTTTTATTCATTTTATTAGATATATTATTTATTTATTTGTTTGTTTGTTTGTTTGTTTGTTTGTTTATTTATTTATTTATTTATTTATTGGTTCGATTTATATGGCGCCCTTCTCCGGAGACTCAGGGTGGCTTACAATGTGTTAAGCAATAGCCTTCATACTTTTGTATATACCTGCTTAGTAGGGCTTTTGACACACACACACACACCCCGCAAAGTGGTGTTCTTTTTTATACAAAGTCAGCTTATTGCCCCCACAATCCGGGTCCTCATTTTACCTACCTCGGAAGGATGGAAGGCTGAGTCAACCTTGAGTCAATATATGCTACCCATCTCACTATCCCAAACAACACTTTGTCAAGAATTGTTTCTCCTTTATCTGATGGGGAGGGCATGACACACCAGCAGAGTCAAGTTAGATTTTTTTCTGAATTTTTGACACACCAAGCCCAAAAGGTTTGCCATCACTGTTAAGCAGGAAAGTTTTGAAGATCCAGTTGTTCAGCTAAGTACGTATTTTGGGCCAGGAGGAAGTCAACAAAGAGGCGGCTAGCTTCAGGCCCCTTTTTTCTCACATTATCGATCAAAATTCTTGCTTGGTCCTGCGTCATATCGCTCTCATTCACTCTTTCCACATCTTCATCATTCATGATTCCCTCATGGTGCAGATCATCCAAGAGTTGGCTGATGATAGATTTGTTAACACGCTTTATAAACTCTGTGCACACTTCTCCCAACCTCTGGTCTGCCATGATCCCTCAGCTGATCTATTACCTTATTCTCAAGAACCTAATTGTTTTATATTTCTTTCAAATTTCTATTGCTGGTTTTTTTCTCAGTTTCCAGTATTGTTGGAAACAACAAAGGATGTTTCTCCTGACCAGCAGTGGATTTCACTTATTTTTATCACTGGTTCACCCCGCGCGTGCACGCTCGCTTCACACGTGCGTGCACCTTCCCGTGCATGCATCCGGTCTTCTGTGCATGCACTTTGCTCACACACACGCCTTCCACGCATGCGTCCAGCCTCAAAAACGTGGCTAAATAGGACGGCATAGCGCCAGGGCGGGTGGGCAGGCCCACCCACAATCTTCGCTACCAGTTCGCCCAAACTGGTCCGAACTGGCTGAATACCACCTCTGCTCCTGACCCTCCTTTCTGTTATAAATTCTTCCACTGCTCCCATTATCCACATTGGCCCATCAGAAAACTAATGAGAAGAGTTTCTTTATGTTGTTCTCCTTTGGAATTTAATTGAAGTATGGAAAATCAGGGAGACTACTGTTGCACAGAAAGATGAGCAAAGAATGAAACAGAACAATGACACTGACCATCTCATGACTATTACAACCTGATTTGTAGGCAATTGTTTCTTTAAATTACAACATAGTAAATACCATCAAGCCCCATTGTGTATATTCATAAAGTGTTGTGCAGATGGTTAGTGCTATTGTGATTTTAATTAGAAGTTTCTCCTTGTTTTTTTGTCTTTTGTTACTTTATGATATCGGTTTCTCAGTTTCCCTCTTGCAATTAATTGTTTTTTCATCTAGGGTCAAAAGTAAATCTGACAGGATTACAGTCAAGTATATATATTAGCATTCATTATTGATAAATGTTCATGTTCATTTCTTTGCTGTAAGCAAATGTGGACCTTTTATAGCCACAAGTCAAAGGGATAGAGTTAGAAGAATATTAATGTAATGTGATATAATTTAAACTAAAACATATATTTTAATAATTCTCATGTTCTCTAAAACTCAGTATTAACTTTGGGAAATAAAATTCAGGCCTGAAATCTTGAGTTGTGCACTCCTGTTTTTAAAAATTTCTTTACAGAGCTACAGCCTAATAACATTCAAGATTCCTTAACAAACTTGATTTAAAAATAGGTTGAATAAAAAATATTATTCAGAAAATAATAGATGAAAATTAGAAGCAAGTAGTTCATATAATTAATAAGGTTTTACCATAATTTCTCTTTTCATTTGTATTTTAAAATGGCAGGTTTTGCTATAAAATAAGCAAGCAAAATAACAATAGCAATAATGGGAAAAAGCTATAATTTACAATTTTTACCCAAAATTAGGGGGTGCTTTATAATAATAATTTTTTTCATATTTGAAGAAAAGAATCAATGATGAACTAATATTATAGCTTATTGATTGGCATCCTGTTATCAATTTGTTTTGGTAAGCCACCCAAAGTTATTTTGTGAAGTGGTCAACCATATAAGATGAATGAATGAATGAACAAACTACAATAAAGTAACTACAAATTAACTTTACAGGGAACTTTTTAAAATTTTAATCATAGTCTGCAGTTATCAATACTTTTCTCCCAACCAGTTCTCAGACACTTCAATTTTAAAAAAATAAGCTAGAAGAAATAACATTTACTTTAGGGCTTCCATATCTATGCAAAGCTCTGGATAATCACTAGAAAGATCCCAGCTCTTTGGTTCCATCTGCTGGTCCTCAAGATTTTTGCAGTTCTGAACTATTTGTTATTCCTCTCAAAATTTGCTTAAAGGAACAAACTCATGTGAAATACTTACTGCCTCCATGGAGATGTTTTCTCAACTATTTCTCCAACAGACAGTGCTTCATGCAAGTTGTCAAGCTATCAGATGTGCTGAAAGTAGTCACTGTTTTTCTTGGACATCTTCAACATGTCTGGAGAAGCATTTTACCAGAAATATTAAGGAATGCTGAACTGATTGTTCACATTAATCATGCAGCTGTACCCAGAGACATTAATCACATCATTGTGGGCTGTTCTGTGTTTTCTGTCTGAATGATAGAATTAAGTAAATTACCATCATAGAAAGCTTCCTTACACTGGATTAGTTTATTGGTCCATTTTATACAACATAATCAACATTGAATGCTAGAGGCTCTCCATCAGTTTATTCATATCAGGGATTAAACAAAGCTATGTACACTACAACTGAGTTACAGCCCTTTTTCCCTTCTCAGTAAAACCAGGCCACTGAGGATTTAAAGCTTATGATTGGACCACCTAGTCAGTGGTGGGATTCAAATAATTTAACAACCGATTCTCTGCCCTAATGATTTCTTCCAACAACCAGTTCATCAAACTGCTCAGAAAGTTAACATGTCTTCTTTAAGCATCAAGAGCTTTCTTGTTTGGAGGAGCCACAGAAGTGGTAGCATTTTAAAAAAACAAATCAGTTCAATTCTTTAATCCTGTTACATATGTAAATAGCAAGTGAAGCCAGGGATGTAGGCTTCACTGAGGTCCGGGTTTAGCTGGACATTTGCATGCCCACCACTGATTGGTGGATTCAAACGGGCCCCGCCACTGATTGGTTGATTCAAATGGAGGGAAATGTAAAGCGTTGTCAGTGGCTGAATCGGTGGGACTGCTCCCTTTAAAAGGAAGTGCTGTCGGCTAAGCCTTTGCAGAAGTCACTTACTTAAATAAAGGGCTGAAGTTACTGTCTGTCCTTCTGCCTCTTCATTGCCTCCTACGATCTAACAAATCCTGAAAAAAGAAATTACAAAGATCAACTTGGTCATAAATGGCTAATGTGGAATCAACCAACAAGAGGGAAATGGTGTTAGGTGGATTTTAGAGTGTACTCTTGTTAGCAGGGACACTCCAGCCCAACCTATCAACAGTGCCTCGATTAATGAACAGAATGAAAGCATTTTCCCCATTCCTTGTTCTCACAGATGCTCTGAAGATGTTTCAGTGCAACTTTCTTTAGGGTTGGGAAGGGATTTGGGAAAAAGGAAAACTTGCAAAATTGGTATCTGCTAACACTCTGCTATCTCAAAAGCTTTCTGCATATAGAACAAGCTCCTCCCTTTGGAGACCAAAAGGTCCAGTTCTAACAAAAAGCATAAGGAAAAACCAGAAACATGTAATGAGAGGATTAAAGAACTTCCAAGTTGCCAGATATCCCCTGGAAAGGAATTTTCTCTTCTAAACCATATCAGACTGTAATAAATTTAGACAGTTCTGAGACCTGTTTAACCTGAAGTCACTTGTAAAATCACACACAAGAAGGGTGATGGCTCACATTGTTAGGACACTGAGCTGACAATCAGCAAGCCCACATTTGAGACCCGAGTGCTGCTGTATGACTGGGTTCTGTCATTTGCTCCAAGTCCTACCCACCTAGCAATTTGAAAGTGAGTAATCATGAGTAGATAGATAGGTACCACTTTGGTGGGCACATTAATGGTGACATGAAAGGAGCAGTGGTGGGATTCAAAAAAGTTTTACTATCATTTCTGGTGGGCGTGGCATGGCTTGGTGGGCGTGGCAGGGGAAGGATACTGTAAAATCTCCATTCCCTTCCCACTGCAGAGGAAGGTTACTGCAAAATCCCCATTTCCTCCCAATCAGCTGGGACTCGGGAAGCAGAGAATAGATGGGGGCAGGGCCAGTCAGAGTTGGTTTTTACCTGTTCTCCGAACTACTCAAAATTTCCGCTACCGGTCCTCCAGAACTGGTCAGAACCTGCTGAAACCCACCTCTGGAAAGGAGCCCCTCAACCAGGCATCCTCTGAGCAACAGTAATGTTACCAGCTAATTCTTTTAACCCAGAAGTGCCTCGGTGCTTTCAACACGAATGCATGCATGTGCTTTTTAGAAATAATAGCATTTTTAATGTTTGACACAGCTAGTTTTAGAGAAACAGCAGTCCTCACATTTACAGGCGGTTCTAGAAACAAATTTCAGCACAATAAATTGCCAGCAAACAAATTTAGTGCCAAAAAAAAAGGACATCCAACTACCATCTCTACACACATTCTTCTTCTTGTCTTCACTTTTTGAACTTGTGATTCTAGAGGAAGAATTATTCAGAAAGCCAGCATGTTACATTGAGTGGTAACAATTTATTCAGGAAAATAATCACAAATGCTATCAGTAACTGGGTTAAGAACCTGAAAACTAATGGTTCCCTTTGATTGTGTACACATGGATTGCATATAATTTATGACTCATAGAAGAGGAAATGTAGTGAAATTCATTTTAATTAGTGAATAGAGAAGGAAGTGCCAATACCAGGCAGAACAGAAGCAACAGTTAGATGGGGAGTGAGGCTTGCTACTAGAATAAACAAACTAAAGACTGTAAGTGGTTTATATACTTGTTTATTGTAAACAAACAAGCCTCCACCCAAAAATTATGAGGCACAAGTTGTAAGGTAGGTCTGAAGTTTAATATTAAAGAAGAGTGATCAAGGAATCTTTATGCCAAGGAATACTTGGAATTTAAACGTCCAGTATCAGATAAATGGCATCTTAAAGTTCTGAACTGAGTAGCAGTTTATCTGGCAAAGTCCTTGTGTATTATTTTTGATAAATCATGGACAATTGGTAAAGAGCCAAATAATTGGAGAAGAGTAAATTTTGTTGGTATTAAAAGGGGTGAAGGGAATGGAAAATCCGGGAAATTACAGACTATTCTAACATCATATCTGGGAAAATTTTCCCAGATATTTGGGAGAAGTTCATAAACAGCTCACTCTGTAAGCACCTTGAAAACAATGCAGTAATTACCAGAATGCAACTTGAGTTTGTCAAGAACAAATTTTACCAAGCATATTGAATGTTGTTTCATTTTTTGATTTTACAGATTACAGGGATGCAGAAGACATAGCCCTGACTTCAGCAGAGTAGCTAATCAAGCACTCTATGAGACTGCAGAATAGCAAACTAGTTTAGTATAAGCTGGATGGCAAGGTAATTCAGCTGATATATAACTGACTGAAAGGCAATGTCCCAACTGTTCTCACCAATGGTTCCTTATCAAATTGGAGAGATATTGTATATTGTGGGGTGCCACAATGACCTGTCCTGGGTCCTCTAATCCTCTACATCTGTGATGGCAAACCTATGGCACGCATGCCACAGGTGGCACGTGGAGCCATATCTGTGGGCACGCAAGCGTAGCCCTAGCTGAGCTCCAGCGTGCATGTGTGCACGACCAGCTGATTTTTGAGCCTTTTGGGCCCACCAGAAGTCGGGAAATTGGCCGTTTCTGGCATCTGGATGGCCTCCAGGGGGGTGGGGAAGGCTGTTTTCACCCTCCCCAGGCTCCTAGAAAGCTTCTGGAGCCTGGGGAGGGCAAAAAAAATGGGCCTACAGGGCCCACCGTGCCATCACTTGCCAAAAGCGGGGTGAACAAGGGGGGGGTAGTGCGTGAATGCACGGGGAGCGGGACACATGGAATTATGGGTGTGGACATGCACGTGCTCGACCCTCCGCACTTCCCCCCTCCCCGCTTTTGGCGAGCGATATGTCTATAGAGATTTTCAGTCATCCAGGTCATGGTTGTCCTAAAGGTGGTTTTTCAAAAGGCAATTGGACTTTGTTTTTCCTTGAAGATGTTTTGCTTCTAATTCAAGAAGCCCACTATTGAATCAAAAGGAGTAGAGGGGATGCTTGTCAAATAGGAGAATAATATAAAATGAGTGAAATATCTGATATTCTAGGAGACAGACAGCAGATCCAATATAACCTTTGCTTTTAACTTAAGAACAGCAGGAAGGGCATAACCTCAAATTGACAGGAGGGAAGTTCAAAAGTAATGTTAGAAAACATTTCTTTGCAGAAAGAGTAGAAGCTTGGAACCAATTTCCAGCAGAGGTAGTAACTATGTTTAAACATGCCTGGGATAAACATATGCCCATCTTCTGACAAAAATAAAATAAAATAAAATGAAGTAATTAATTAAAAAGAAAACAAAAAACCTCAAGGGGCAGATTTGATGGACCGCTAGGTCCTTTTCTGCTGTCAGTTTTCTTTGTTCTCATGTTTCTAACTCAGATTTTCCTGTTAAAAAGACAGGAGGAAATTGTTCTGTGTTTAGTTTTTAACTACTTTCCAAACTTCCTTTTTTCCTTTAGGCTTTATCTTTTCCCCCCCTTATGATGCATTCCACCATTTCACCAATTTTCAGCCACGTTAAGCAGGAGGTTTTCACCTTCAGCTTTCAACATAGGCCAAATAACATAAATAAAAATATACATGTCCAGAGAAATGCATCTTTAGAAAGGAAAGCTATTGGATATTGCTTTTCTGGAACAGAAAAATAAGAAAGCAACAGGTGAATTGTTTAGTGGGAAGTTATGATAGCCTGAAGTCCAGACTGGATAACTTGAAAATTGTTGCTAAAGTGTCTCCATCTGGACAGTTTTGATTTTTTTAAAAAACAAACCAAAAAAAAACCCAGGATATAGTCAAGCCAGCATGAACCTAGGACAGGAACATGTTAGAATCTTAATGTAGATATGCCCAGAAATAGAATTCAAAATGCTCTTGATAGGTTCAAGAAATGAACTACAAGTAATTGAATGAAATGTAATAAACAAATTTATTTAGGAAATATAATCAAATAGAATGGTTTAGAGCTGAATAGTAGAAAAATGCAAACTGAATATGACAGTGTGATGTGATTGTAAAAAAGACAGATGAAATTAGGCTGCAATATCTATTATAGATCCCAAGTACAATTTCAAAATATTGGAAATAATTGTTTCATTCATTTTTGCATTGGTCAGACTTCACCTCTATATTGTATCTAGTTCTGGATACTAAAAAGGATTCAGAGAAATTGGAACAGGTTTAGAGAAAGGCAATCAAGAGGGATTAGGAACTAAAAATAATGAAGAAAGATTGAGGGAACTGGGTATGTTTTGAGAAATGACTATTACGGGGGATGGTGATTTTTTTCAGACCCCCCAAAAGGATGGCAAACTTTGTTCTTTCTTCTTACACAGAATAGAACATGGAGAATAGTTACAAGTAGTGACTGTTAGGGGGAAAACTTAACAGTTTTGACAATAAGAGCCAATTACTCTGTGAGATGGTGATTCCCTTTGATTGGATGTGTTCAAGCTTCAATATCTGTCTGGGATGCCATAATTTGAATCTCTGCAATGAACAGGGCTTAGACTCAATGACCTACATAACTCCTGCCAACTTTGTGCTTGTAAATCTTGGACCAGTGTATATAGAACTTACAATGAATGAGGTCGGGATTAAAACATAGTTTCATTTATATTTGCTTGTAAATTAATAACATCTAAATAATGCGATTACTTTCCACTTATGAATGTTATAATTTCCCGATTCAGTCACATTAAACTGATATTTTGGCAGCAACATATTTAGACCTCCGTGAGCAGCCAAGTGAATCTCTGACTCAATAACCGATAATTATTTGAGGCACTGGTGGGAGCATGTTCCAAATTTCAAGTATAACAGAGATGTAGCCTAATTATTGATACATGATCTTCAAATTTGGAAGCGGGGGATGTTTCTATTCATTCTGGCGCATGTTTCTCACTCTCTACAAGGAAAATCAACTCTGATTGCATGAAAGATGCTATATAGCTATTTAAAAACATTTGACTAAAAAGCTGGAAAGAGACCAGTTAAAGGAGTCAAGAATCTCAGAAAAGCTACAAAGCTACAAGGTTTAGAAAACAATATGATGAAAAGCAGAAATCTGGTTGAAAGCTCAGGTCAGAAGCCAAACAGGCAGAGCTGAATCAGGAATGAGAAATAGAAACATGAAGATGAAAGCCAATATTAGGAATGCAGTTGTCAAGCCAAAGAGCAAGACGAGGGAGAAATGTTGGGCCAGTACTCTCAGCCCAACCCATCTTACAGGGGTGTTGTTGTGGGGAAAATAAGAGAAGGGAGGTATGTTCGATCTGTTCTTATGGCTTAGGTCCAGGATATTTGTCCGACCATCTGCAACCAGCAACAGCTCCCCATCGCCCGGTGCGTTCTCACACAGAGGGCCTACTCAGGGTGCCGTCGGCTAGACAGTGTCGACTGGCGACCCCTAGAGGCAGAGCTTTCTCTGTGGGTGCTCCCACCCTCTGGAACCAACTTCCTCTGGAGCTCCAGTTGGCCCCTGACCTCCGCACCTTCCGCCACAACTTGAAGACATGGTTGTTCAGCCTGGACTGGGGTGTGTGTGGTTAACATGTATTTTAACTTGCTTTTATTCAGTTATTTTATTGTTGTGAGCCGCCCTGAGTCCTGTGGAGATAGGGCGGCATATAAATCAAATCAAATAATTAATTAATTAATTAATGTTCACTGCCTTCCATTATTTATAAAAATAATAAAGGTGGGAAATAAATAAATAAACAAATAAGCAAACATCTATGGAGGTTCTCAAATGGTTGTTCCAAACTGGACTTTCAGAAAGTCCAGTTGCCTCTTGAAAAAGCACCTTTGGGACAAACAAACAAACAAACAATGGCAAGGAAAAGTAAAGGACTTAAATAGGTATAAAGAAAAGTAATTTAATAACTTGTCATTTCAGAGCAATTAACATGCCATATCTTAGTCTATTTGTAGTGCAGTTTGCTGAGGAAATGGGAAGTAAGCCAGACCCAGAGCTGCTGATCCACAATATAGTTGGCTCTCCTTTTCAGCTCTTTTGAGTTAGATTTTTGTATATTTATTTGTTTATTGGACTTATCCCTACCACCATCAAAAAAGCTTTCAGCCATCAGTACAAACAATAAAATGTCCATATATACAACCAATAAAATAGCATGCTAAACAGAAATTGAACATGTACTGTACTGATGATATCAGCTCATATATCCAAAGCTTTAAAAAAAAAACTCCATTGTAAATAGCTTTGAGAAATCCAATAGGGTAAAGTCAGATTGAATTCCTCCAGGAGGCAATTCCAACATGCACCAAATAATAGCACCTGCAGGTCTCCGCCCCCTTAGTTTAGAGAAGTGGAGCACCATTCACAGTTTCTCCAGGGCCAAGTGGAGTCAAGGGAAGGCAATTCTGTAACTACCTCATTGCCAAGTAGTGCAGGTATTTAAAGAATTTGGAATTTGAAATGTACTTGGAAGCAAATAAGGAAACCAATGCTGAGGCTAGAGTAAAAGTGCTATGTGCTCATGTCAGCATATGCTACCCACTGCCTTCTGGATTAATTAAATAAAATGTGAAAACCAAAAGGGAAAAGATGAAGCAATTAAAAGTCTTGCCTCCCACACTGAACCCTGGCTCCGTCCACTTTTGGAGAGTGGCCGACAAAACACTATGTAAGTAGCTGACCTCAAGGAAATAGCTTGTGGGGCCAATGGGCTAATGGCACCAAAGCTTAGTTCTTAATTGGTTGAAAATTCATAGAAATCCTTGCCCTTCCTGATACTTGAACAAATTTATAAAGAGCACCAGTACTGCTCATTGGTTGAGGAAAAAAAGTCCTACAGGAAGTATTTAGGAAGTGGGCAAAGAGTTTCTTGCCTTCATAATCAATAATCTCCAGAAAACAAAGGCAAAATACTAGTAAGGTTTCATTTGTGATCCTTACAGCCCTATGAACCCTCTGTTTGTTGCAAATACAACACAACAAATCTGAATCACTTTAGAACTGATAGAACCTGGTACAGAATTTTAGGGGGACCATTGGGTTATCTCCTGCCTTTTCTCATAATGCGTTGTTTTTTTTAACCTAGAAATTTCATTCCTGATTATGATCTAGCATGTTTCCACTGAACATTGTGATTTAGTATTGATTTTATTTGGTTCTTTTTGTTTCTCTCCCATGATGAGAGCATTTTTCCTTGACTTAACTTGGACATAATGAAGAGTAACCCTGTAAACTTTGTTATTTGATTTTAATTAGAAAAATACTGTTTTACTCTTGCTGAGGTTTGATTCACTAGAGAAAAGGGAGATTTTTTTTTTCTTTTTATGATTTGCATCCCAAGGTGATAGACTTTTTTAGGTGAGGACTTCTTAAGAACCTAAGTGCATCTTTCTCTTGCATTCTGGGCTCTGGTGGTTTTTGAAAAAGAGATGTCCCAAAGGTGCTTTTTCAAGAGGCAACTGGACTTTCTGGTTTTTCTTCGAAGACATTTTGCTTCTCATCCAAGAAGCTTCTTCAGAGCTAAAGAAACTTCTTGGATGAGAAGCAGAATGTCTTTGAAGAAAAACCAGAGTCCAGTTGCATCTTGAAAAAGCACCTTTAGGGCAACCATGACCTGGATGACTGAGAATCTCCATAGACATTTGCAAAAGAGATGCAATTCTATGATGTACATTGAGCTATATTCTTCCTAAAGGAGTTATAGATGGATGGTGGTATGATGATCCTGAGTTTCATTAGATCACAGATAATTTCATAGTCATTGTTGTAACAATATTGACAAGGTGATTATTAATTGAGAAACGTGTTTCCAAAGAAAATTATCCTGCTTGGGAAACTACTCACATCAAATCAAGAGTTGATATCAGTTGATATAAGAGTTGATAGTCAAGAGTTCTACTGCCAATGATGATCATCAACAGTTTTCTCCATTCTAAGGAGTTTATTATATGCTGGGAAGACAGTCCTAGAATTCTCATCCATTTCCCCAAATTCTGAGTTTTACAGTCCCAATGCATCTGAAGGCCATTAGGTTAAGAAAAACTATGCTGTCATCCATGTATGCTATTTCCCTTGCCTTCCATGCATTATCCAACATCTAGCCATTTCACCGCTATAATTTCACCTCCATAAAATTTCCAACAGAGATGTTTAGAGCTGTTTATTCATTTGTTCAGAAATAAAGTTTACTGGCATATGGAAAGTAATCTGCTGATTCAAATATGCATAAAATCATACCATTAGGAGAAGATTGTTTGCATTTTTATTACGAAAACAACCCCTGGAAAAAAATCGTATTAGTTTAAATGATATTACCTGCAGCCTAATGGTATTGACCAGCATCAATCAGAACTTCAGCATTCATGGGGTAAAAAGTTAGAGACATGTTGCAATCCCCTTCTAACAAAATGTGACCTTCACAGAGCAGCTTCGGCGCCTTCAAATTATATTAATTGTTCCCATTATTTTTTTTCCCTAATGATTTAGTATGCACATGGAAGATCATACCAAACTAATGTGTAAGGAATAAGAGTAAAGGAAGAATTAGGTAATGGAATCCAGTTTTAATGGAGAATGTTTTGTAAAACTACATGAGAGGTAGTTTTACAAGCTCCTCCAAACCTGAATGTTATTTTTTTAAAAAAAACATCTTCTAAGTTCTCCCTACTTTAGTATTGTTACAAAAAGGCTAGAGCTGTCTGTACCATTAGCAGAAGAAACTGATTCAAGCAACAGATTTCTTAACTGGAGAGGCAGCAGAAGCAGTCTGCTGGTTATTTCTTTTGAGCAGAAATGCCATTCTATTGATGAATGCAGTGGTGTCTGGGCTTAGCCTGCACAGAGCAATTAAGGGAGCCTACTCTCTTATAGTTAGCTGCCCTAGCTCCACTACTGAAGTAAGTTTCAGTTGTAACTCCAGGCTGTTTCTCCATATGAAAGTGGAGGGTGTCCCTTTTCCTTTCACCTCAGGCAGCAAAATAAATTGGACCAGCCTGGCAGAAATCCCATCCAATTTCCTCCCAAAGTCACAATTGGGGGGAATATCCTCAGCCTAATATAAAAAGAAGTCTCCATAATTTTTATTTAGATACATTGCCTACTAAGTGGGTGGTTGAGGGTCATGCCTAATGATAGGATGAGCCCCAAATAAGTTGCTGGAACACATCATCAAGAATTGTGCTTATGCCTTTCTGTGTATATGACACTGTAATTTGTTAACTATTGTAAAACAGAAAGTTAACAGAATAACGGGTATTCTAGTCCAACCCCCTGCTCACACAGGAGATCATATACCATTCCAGGCAAATATCCATTTTTTTTCTTAAAAACCTCCAGTGATGGAACACCCACAACTTCTGGAGGCAGCCAGTTTCATTGATTAATTGTTCTCACTGACAAGAAATTCTTCCTTACTTCTAGATTGAATCTCTCTTTAACAAGCTTCCCTCCAGAAGTGCTTGTTCTGCTGTCAGGTGCTTTGGAGAATAGGTTGACTCCCTTCTCTTTGTGATTGTCCCTTAAATATTGGATTCCTGGCAAATAGATGGGGACGAAATGGAGGTAGTGACAGACTTTATTTTCCTGGGCTCCAAGATCACCACAGATGGGGACTGCAGCCAAGAAATTAAAAGACCCTTGATCCTGGGGAGGAAAGCTGTGGTAAATCTAGACAGCATACTAAAAGACAGAGACATCACCCTGCCAACAAAAGTGCATATACTCAAGGCTATGGTTTTCCCAGTTGCAATGTATGGATGTGAAAGATGGACCATAAGAAAGGCTGAGCTCCAAAGAATTGAGCTATTTAAACTTTGAACTATGGTGCTGGAGAAGAATTCCTGTGAGTCCCTTGGACTGCAAGGCGATCAAACCGATCAGTCCTAGAGGAGATGAACCCTGACTGCTCTTTAGAAGGCCAGATCCTGAAGATGAAACTCAAATACTTTGGCCACCTAATGAGAAGGAAGGATTCACTGGAGAAGTGCCTAATGCTTGGAACGATTGAGGGCAAAAGAAGAAGGGGACGACAGAGAACGAGGTGGCTGGATTGAGTCACTGAAGCAGTAGGCATGAGCTTAAATGGACTCCAGAGGATGGTAGAGGACAGGAAAGCCTGGAGGAACGTTGTCTATGGGATCATGATGGGTCGGACATGACTTCACAACTAACAACAACAAAACCATGTCTCCTCTAATCTTTGGTTTTTTTAGATTAGACATAGCCAGGCCCTGCTACCGTTCTTTATATATTTTAACCTCCAGTCCTCTCATCATGTTTTTTGATTTTCTCTGAACTTTTTCTAGAGTCTCAAGATCTTTTTTGTGTACTGGATTCAGTATTCCAAGTGTGGCCTAATCAAAGCAGTATAAAGCAGTACTAATACTTCATGTGATGCAGCCTAGGACTCCATTGGCTTTTTTGGCAACTGCAGCACACTGCTCACCAGGAGTGAAATCCAGCAGGTTCTAACAGGTTCCGGAGAACCGGTAGCGGAAATTTTGAGTAGTTCGGAGAACTGGCAAATACCACCTCTGGCTGGCCCCAGAGTGGGATGGGAAAGGAGATTTTGCAATATCCTTCCCCCAGGAGGGGAGGGAGGGGAGATTTTGCAATATCCTTCCCCTGCCACACCCACAGAACTGGTAGGGAAAAATTTTGGATTTGGATTCACTCATATTTAAGAATTAAAGTAGCTGAACCTTTAATCGGATCTAATATCAGTCTTCATGTATTTTTACAAGTTAGTTCTGTCTTATTATTTTCACTCTGGCAGCTTTGACAATAAACAGGAGAAATTGACTCACACAGACAAACCCACTGCAATATTAGGCATGTGGTCTTTTTCAGAAGAATAGGTAAGTGTATGGTGTAAGTGTATATGTAAGTGTATACAAGAAGCTGCTTTAGAAATTTGCATTTGCAATTGCTTCATTTGTTCTTTTAACCTATCTCAAAGCCCCAGTTTGGATCATATACATATTCAGTTGGCCCTAACCCTTGCAATTATTTCCTAAATGAATTCTGATTCTAGATCTAGGCTTGAATTGTTTTAATCCAATTAATATTACTACCATAGAAAAAGCTCTGCTCAACCTTTTCCAATCAAGAGCTACATTACATCTTTAAATGATTTGCCAGGGCTAAATTCCAAAAAGTGGATAAATTCAACAAAAAGAAATAAGTAGGGATTAATAAATACTAGATTTGATTTAATGTACATTTAATTAATTTAAATGGCTTAAATGTGGAGAATAGGATTATTCTCCACATACTTAATATTTTTCCCTTGATGTCATTTAAAAAATTACAATTTAGAGGCAATTATGGAATGAGTCCCAAGAGCTGTATCCAGGGATTTCAGGGTAAGGATGACGGTTAGCTTGCAGGCTTCTTCCCAAAGAAGAGAGCATAATGTCTACACTCATTATGAAATAAACCATATGTGACATTAGTCAGGTTTAGAATATCTTGATCCTAAAGGTGATGTATGCAATAGTATGTGTGTGAAAATTAGGGAAGTGTCCAGAAATTATGGTGTGAGTGCCAGAAATCTCTGCAAGATTCACACTGTACTCAAAGTAGTATGCAATAGGTTGCTAACTTGCATCACAGACACAGCTGGGAAACTGATGGGATTGTTTCAATTAAATATCAACTTCTTATGGAAAATTGGCTTCAGGAAAACAGCAGATGTGAGATTAACCCTGAAAAAAAAATAAAGCTTGATGTGAACAATGACGACCACCAATCATATTCCATAGCGAATGAAATTTGGCATTCACCACAACATTCCGAAGAAATTTTAATGTATATTGTACATAATGTACATTATGTATATTGTGTAGACAATACAGTTTCTACATAAAGTAAATATAATTTAAGAGTAGGGATATAATTTAAGAGAAGAACACATGGTTTGCATACAATTCATTCCCGGCTGAGGCCATGGCATTGCTGGTTGAATGTTTAGAGAGCAGATGATGAGAGAGATATGGGAAATCCCTCCCAATCTAATCTAAATAGGCAGAACTGGGCTACACAGACTGCAGGTAGTCCTCAAGTTACGACCACAACTGAGCCCAAAATTTATGTTGCTAAGTGAGACATTTGTTAAGTGAGTTTGCCCCATTTTACAACCTTTCTTGCCACAGTTGTTAAGTGAATTGCTGCATTTGTTATGTTAGTAACATGGATATTAAGTGAATCTGGATTTCCTATTGACTTTGCTTGTCAGAAGGTCGCAAAAGGTGATCCCACGATCTCGGGACAATGAAACCATCATAAATATGAATCAGTTGCCAAGCATCCAAATTTTGATCATGTGACCATGGGGATGCCGCAACAGTTATAAATTACTTGTTTCAGTGCTATTGTAACTTTGAACAGTCACTAAATGAACTGTTGTAAGTCGAGGACTACTTGTACTGGTGTATGTTCATGCAAGACAGCTCAGTACAAATCTTGCCAATCTGCCATTTGGCCCCTGGAATGCCATTTCAGGAATCATCAATTTGCATCCTTGATACTTTTGTGAAATCCTTGGTGCTTTCCAAGCTTGGTTGTTTTCTTGAAGACATTTCAGGACCCAGCTAGGTAACATCTTCAGTGCTAGAAGGAAGTGGGGTTTGCTCTCTGTTTAGTATATAGTGGCTTGACCACTATATTGATGGGAGTGGTGTTTTCTTCTTCTATTATTATTATTATTATTATTTATTGGACTTATATGCTGCCCTCTTTACAAAGGACTCAGGGCGGCTCACATCAGTGAAACAATCCCAATAAATACACATTAAAACATACTAAAACAGACTAAAACCAATTTAAAACCAATTTAAAACAGTAAACCCCATCAGTCCAGGCTAGGGCATTTAAATAGCCATGTCTTAAGCTCACGGCGGAAGGTACAAAGGTCCGGGGCCAATCGAAGACCCAAGGGAAGTTGATTCCAGAGGGTGGGCGTGCCCACAGAGAAGGCTCTACCCCTGGGGGTCACCAGCCGACATTGTCTAGCCGACGGCACCCTGAGTAGGCCCTCTCTGTGAGAACGCACCGGGCGATGGGAGGTCGATGCTGGTTGCAGGTGGTCCGACAGATATCCTGGGCCTAAGCCATGAAGGGCTTTATAGGTCAACACCAGCACCTTGAATCTCACCCGGAGGGCAACCGGCAACCAATGCAAGTCGCGCAGAAGAGGTGTAACATGGGAGTATCGGGATCCTCCCATCACAACCCACGCGGCCGCGTTCTGCACCAGCTGAAGCCTCCGAGTGGTCTTCTCGGGCAGCCCCAGGTAGAGAGCATTGCAGTAATCAATCCAGGAGGTGACTAGCGCATGAGTGACTGTGCATAAGGCATCACGGTCCAAGTATGGGCGCAACTGGCGCACCAGCCGAAGCTGGGCAAAGGTCCCCCTGGTCACGGCTGTTATATGCTCCTCCAAGCCCAGCCGTGAATCCAGGAGGACACCCAAGTTGCACACCCTGTCTACAGGGGGCAAGACCTCACCCCCTATAGTCAGAGATGGAACCTCTCGTTCGGTCTGCGATGCCAGACCGAATGAGTGTTCAGGTGTTTCTTGATTAGGCTATTGTTTACTATTTGATTATTTGTTCAAGTTGGTAGTTCCTTGATTGGGGTATATGTATGTATTCTGATAATAAGCCCAACCAGGGCTTATTAAGCCAAGCACTTATTTCAGGGTTCAAAAAAATATAAGACAGGGTCTTATTTTGGGGGGAACACGGTACATATTTCATTCATCTTTTCCATCCCTTAACCAGAATCAAAGGGTTTGGGAAGGAGGGCTAAACATTCTCAACACAGAGGTAACATCACACTCTTAATCTTTGATAGTTTGAGGTAGACATTTATAATCAGACAGAAAAGTAACTTTCATTAATAAAAAAAACTTAAGGCAGTCTCATCAGGCAGGTCAGTAATCATCTTCTGTGGTATTTATTATTTATATTTATTATAGCATCTGCTAACAGACTTTGGTTGGTATCGAGAAAGCTAAGTGGGGTTGGCTGTGGTTGCCAGTTGGATAGAAGATCACCAATAAATCACAATGCTATGTTTGCCAAATCTAATCTAATTGTTTTGACCAGAAGTTTAAGTCCATTAGATGATGATGGGCACAAAATGGAAGAAGAGACAATCTTCCTTTGGCAATGCTCAGTTTAAAATTGTGTTTTCTGTATTTGAACCAAATCCACAGTCCTTTCCTATAAAATCAGCCTTTTGTTTTTTTCTTCAAGAAATCATCTATCACCTCAACCTTAGTAATGGGGAACCAGAAACTCTTTTTTATCTTTTACAAATCATCCAGGAGTTCCTTAGTACAACTCAAACTATCTTTCATCCATGCCAGGTATGTCTACCATTAAATATATATTTCTCTCAAGAATCCCAAAGGAAAAGCACACTTTTCAAGGCATTGCAATAACTCTGCAAAAAAATTTCAATCAGCAATACTCCCATCCTTTTACAATTATATCCCTTTGAGATGCATTTAGCCTGAATTGAAAAACCACAGACAAATTGCTAGTGGCAATACAATGCATGAAAGCGATTTCTTGCAAAAGATGGGAAATGAATGTTGCCACATTACTCAACAAATGTTTAACGTAAAATATTAGCTGCTTGTGTAACATGTACTCTGCATGCACTCATTTGCACTGGATGTAGTTTCACTGGGAATATCAAAATGAAATGCATGAAGGCAAAATAAGATTTATTAGTCTATGAATGAAATCTTCAGCACCCACAAATGATGAACTAGGCATTATTATGGTTGGTTGCCCAATCAGCTAAATCAGTGATGATGAACCTTTTCCGTACTGAGTGCCAAAAAGCGCATATACACACACACAGCACCACATGCCGAAAAGGGAGCACTTCAGGGGTGAAACCCTGACAGGTTCGGTAGAACCGGTAGCGGAAATTTTGAGCAGTTTGGAGAACCGGCAAATACTACCTCTGGCTGGCCCCAGAGTGGGTTGGGAATGGAGATTTTGCAATATCCTTCCCCCAGGAGTGGGGAGGAAATGGGGATTTTTCAGTATCCTTCCCCTGAAGTGGGGTGGGAATGGAGATTTTGCAGTATCCTTCCCCTGCTACGCCCACCGAGCCACACCACGTCCACCAAGCCATGCCCACAGAACCGGTAGTAAAAAAAAATGGATTTCACCACTGGAGCACTTCATAATTCAGAATGAGAGATGAAACTGGCCCATCCCTTCCATTTATTTTTAGATTATGCCTATCCATTGCCTTGTGGTTATTTTGCTAATTGCACACATTAAGTTAGGGAATATATATATAAACTTGCAGAATTAAATTTCAGTTGTACAAATATTTTTATTATAACAGGTCACAAAAAACACCACATAAAACTCAATATATATCTATTTGTTTTTCTTGCCAGCCACCTTTTGGGGGAACTGCAAAAAGAAATGGAGAAAGTAAATCAGGAATAGGCTAAATCAGTCATGGTTACCTTGCATATCTGCAGGTCTGACTTTGCCTGGTTCCTAACTTATTTAATAAATACTGGCTAAAACAAATCTGGCCAACTGTTAAGTCTGAATATATTAATATATTGCATTGATGTCTAAATTAGTGGTCTACCACTTTGATGAAAAAAGGTCATAGCAAGCAAAGGTTAGTGCCCTCATTTTATGTATTTATAGAAAATAATTTATTAATCAAATAACCGTATAGCTGCCATCTCACAAAAAGTGACTCAGGGCAGCATGTGTAGAACAATTGAATGAAACAACAAAAATACAATCATCAGATATAAAGATATAAAAATTCAGATGAATAGTTAAATATTATAAAACAAATATACAAATCTTATATAAAGAGAGGATAAGAATAGACACTATATTTATTTGTTTATTTAACAATTATAGAACTTTTTTGTTCTATAGCATTCCAATCATGGATTCAATATTTCTCAAATATAATCATATCCCTTCCCTACTTAATTATATAAACAGCTTCCATTCCTGGTTACATCCAAAAAATTCAAAAATCCTATAGTACAGAGTTGTTATATGAAGTGAGAAGTAATATTAATCTCATTTTCTTCAGAAATAATTTGAAAATGAGCTCAGTTATCATGGTATGATGATGAAGTCACAACTAAGTGGCACATGAAATGTTTTGTCCCTAGATTTTTTTATTTATTTATTTATTTATTTATTTATTTATTTATTTATTTATTTATTTATTTATTTATCTTTTTATTACATAGATTTAAAAGAACACTGGACTCCCATTGATTCCGGATGCTTTATATAGTAAAACTATGAAAATCATTAAGAGAGAGGGAGGAAGGAGGGAGGGAGGGAGGTGAGGGAGAAAGAGAGAGGGAGAGGGAGATTAGAAAAGCTATCTATGCAAAACAAGTTAAAAATCTTACGAGGGCTCATCTATGCTACTCCACAGCCTGAGAGAATAGCCAAGTTTTCTACACTTTTCTGAACATCATCATGATAGGAGACATATGGGTCTTTGGGAAGTTATCGTTCCAAATGGTAGATGCTATGACAGACAAGGCCAACTTCCAGGATCCTAATAGATGGTATTGCTTATTTGAGGAGACTCAAAGCACACCCACTCTGGATGGGAGACACTATCAGAGACAGATAGTTCCTCAAATAATCAAGCATTCATTCGTTTAAAAGATGCATATGGTTGCCTATCTAACATATGAATTCTGGGCCACTAATAGCTGTCAACAAAAACACTATGAAAGAGAAATTATATAAACAGCAAAACATAAAATTAAAATAATCTTAGTATAATAACCAAAGCACCCTAAAGCAATGCAATCAAACAAACCATACCTTTGTTGGGTCCATCCAACATCCTGGAATAGTGCTTGGAGAAAAAGTCACACCTTTCTAGAAGACCAAGAGAGTCAGGTTCCTCTGGATCTCAAATCGACCATGGTATCATGCTGCACCGGTTGGAAGAGTTAGGGGTGGGGGGCACCGTGTTGCGGTGGTTCTTCTCCTTTCTCTCTGATCGGTCGCAGTCTGTGTTGACAGGGGGGCAGAGGTCAACCCTGAGGCCCCTTATATGTGGGGTGCCACAGGGGTCGGTTCTCTCACCCCTTCTGTTCAACATTTATGTGAAGCCGCTGGGTGAGATCATCCGTGGTTTTGGGGTGAAGTATCATCAGTATGCTGATGATACTCAGCTTTACATCTCCACCCCAGACCACCCCAATGATGCCCTTAAAGTGATGTCCCAGTGCCTGGAGGCTGTATGGATCTGGATGGGGAGGAACAGACTCAGGCTCAACCCATCCAAGACCGAGTGGCTGTGGTTTCCGACATCCCGATATAATCAATTGGTGCCATCACTGACTATTGGGGATGAGTCATTGCCCCCCACGGAGAGGGTTCGCAACTTAGGCGTCCTCTTGGACTCACGGCTGTCTTTAGAAGAACACTTGACGGCTGTGGCCGGGAGGTCTTTTTATCAGGTTCGCCTGATTCACCAGTTGCACCCCTTTCTGGATCGGGACTCGTTAAATACGGTCACTCATGCCCTCGTCACTTCACGCCTGGACTACTGTAATGCTCTCTACATGGGGCTCCCCTTGAGGAGCACCCGGAGGCTCCAGCTGGTCCAGAATGCGGCCACGCGGGTAGTTATGGGAGCAGCATGGCGCTCCCATGTGGCTCCCCTCCTGCGCGAGCTGCACTGGCTCCCTGTGGTCTTCCGGGTGCGCTTCAAGGTCTTAGTTACCACCTTTAGAGCGCTCCATGGCTTAGGACCGGGGGTACTTACGAGACCGCCTTCTGCCACCAATAGCCTCTCACCGCCCAGTACGCTCCCCTAGAGAGTGGCTTCTCAGGGTGCCGTCAACCAAACAGTGTCGACTGGCGGCCCCCAGGGGGAGAGCCTTTTCTGTGAGGGCACCCACCATCTGGAACGAGCTCCCCCCAGAGATACAGAAGATTCCGGATCTGCGCACTTTCCGCCGTGCCCTCAAAACATTCCTGTTTCAGCAGGCTGGCCTGCCCTAACTTTCCCTTTATATTGCTTTTTGATTTTATTTTAAACTGGGATGTCTTGAATTATCTAGGACCAGAGTGTTTAGTATATTTTAATTGGTTTTTTATTAACGTTTGTATTACATGTATTTTTATCGTTCGCTGTTCACCGCCCTGAGTCCCTTAGGAATAGGGCGGTATATAAATTTAATAAATAAATAAATAAATAAATAAATAAATAAATAAATAAATAAATATAGTAGTAATAAGTAGTATCTTGAATGGTACCCAGAAATCAAACAGCCCATTAATGCACATGCCACTATATTTTGCACTCTTCTTCTTCTTCTTCTTCTTCTTCTTCTTCTTCTTCTTCTTCTTCTTCTTCTTCTTCTTCTTCTTCTTCTTCCTCTTCCTCTTCCTCCTCCTCCTCCTCCTCCTCCTCCTCCTCCTCCCCTTCCCCTTCTCCTTCTCCTTCTGCTTCATTATTTTCATTTTCATTTTTTGTTAAGTTTATCAGGCTCTAACTTCTGACTGATCTTCAAGAGCAACGCCATGTTGAACATATTGTGATAGTTTATTTGTGAGATGACTAGGTATGACTGTCTGAAGCATCTCCAGATCCAGGAACAGGTACAAATGGTACATTACACAAATTTATGCAATGGTCCTCTTGGCTAAAGCTGTCACCTGCTCATCAAGCAGAAAGTGAATCCCAAAAAAAAACAAAAACCCAGACTGTGCACCAATCTCAAATATAGAAACACTACCCCATCTAAAACTAAAGAAAGAAACTCCTGAGGGCCAGGAATCTCGCAAAACTCCAGAAACTTGCTTTTGTCAGGTTTGAACCTTTACTGAAAGGTGCAATAGGATTAGCTAGGTAAAGGTAAAATTTCCTTCTTATCATAGTCTGGTCCATATAATTTCCTTGACAAAAGCATGAAGGGGTTTGCAATTGACTTCTGGGGCTTCTGAGTTGCAGTTTGTTTTTTTAAATTCTAGTGTAGTTTACAGCCCAACAAACATCCTATGCCAGCCCTGACCCAACCCAACCCAACCCTACTTCTATTAAAAACCCATGAAAGGTCTTTTGTCTTGTTCCCCCCCTCCCCTTCTCTTGCCACTGCTGTTCATTGGCAAAATGAACATGAATTTATACAAACTTTTGGGCTCTGCAATTCTGAATATGCAACTGCTGAAGCTCTACCTCTCGGACTCCGTTATCTAACTTCAGAATTTATAGAGGTTATAATGGTCTGGCAGCAACTTTTAGGTTGGCTATGGATGAATGCAAAAGAGATCCCATGTGACTCAGTATAAATCTGGATTATTTTACTGGCTACATTAGGAGAACATCTCAGTGTAGTTTATGGACTTTTAAAGAAGATTTATAAGCAAAAGTCCAAATCCAGTTTGGTTCGCAGTTTTCTCTAATGTGCAGGGCGTTTTTGGTTTTGTTTAAAAATGACAGAGAAATGTAAAAATTTGAAGTCTGTGCCGGAGAAATTTGCATAACAAAGAATTACATTAGGGAAAATGTCCCATCTTAGTTCCTCAGGGAATTTACTTAATAATTGTGCACATTAAGAAAAGTTGATTAGAACAAGAGTATCCAAAGTCCAATCAGCCCTTGCAACTGACATACAATATACACATTTTGGATTAGTCAAACTTATTATAAATGTCTGACCTTAAATCCAAGTGTAGAGTTTTTTACTTGCAACACTCTAGACATTGAATTCCAGTTTCTGTCAGTTCTGTTTAATTATCTGCCTCCATGTCTGGATTGAGCACAGCTGCCCCCAGTTTTAGCCAAGGATGAGCAGTCTGGTCCATCTTTTTCCCATTGAGCAGCAGAATCTGTTTAAAAGCTTAAAAGTAGTACCTATAGCTGTCGTGTAGTGGCACGACAGCTCCCCCGGTACCTGGATGAAGCTGTCTATCTAGATCCGTACCAGTCGGGCTTCAGGCAGGGGCACAGCACGGAAACGGCATTGGTCGCATTGGTCAATGATCTCTGGAGGGCTCGGGACAGGGATTGCTCCTCTGTCCTGGTCCTATTAGATCTCTCAGTGGCTTTTGATACCATCGACCATGGTATCATTCTGCAGCGGTTGAGGGGGTTAGGAATAGGGGGCACCGCGTTGCAGTGGTTCTCCTCCTTCCTCTCTGACCGCTCACAGTTTGTGTTGGCAGGGGGGCAGAGGTTGACCTCGAGGCGCCCAGCTTGGGGGGTGCCGCAAGGGTTGGTCCTCTCGCCTCTTCTGTTCAACATTTATGTGAAGCCGCTGGGCGAGATCATCTGTGGTTTTGGGGTGAAGGTACATCAGTACACTGATGATACGCAGCTGTACATCTCCACCCCAGACCACCCCAATGATGCCGTTGACGTGATGTCCCGCTGCCTGGAGGCCGTGCGGGTCTGGACGGGGAGAAATAGGCTCAAGCTCAACCCTTCCAAGACCAAGTGGCTGTGGCTTCCAGTGCCCCGGTATAGTCAACTGTCGCCATCGCTGTCTATAGGCGGTGAATCTTTACCCCCCACAGAGAGGGTTTGCAATCTGGGTGTCCTCCTGGACACACGGCTGTCTTTAGAAGAGCATATGACGGCCGTGGCCAGGGGGGCCTTCCATCAGATTCGCCTGGTCCGCCAGTTGCATCCTTTTCTGGACCGGGACGCCTTGCGCACGGTCACTCACGCCTTGTTACCTCTCAGCTGGACTACTGTAATGCTCTCTACATGGGGCTCCCCTTGAAGAGCACTCGGAGGCTCCAACTGGTCCAGAATGCAGCCGCGTGGGTGATTATGGGTGCAACCTGTTGCACTCATGTAATACCTCTCCTGCGCGAGCTGCACTGGCTCCCAGTGGTCTTCCAGGTGCGATTCAAGGTGTTGGTTACCACCTTTAAAGCGCTCCATGGCTCAGGACCTGGGTACTTACGAGACCGCCTTCTGCCACCGATAGCCTCCCACCAACCAGTTCACTCCCACAGAGAGGGACTCCTCAGGGTGCCGTCGGCCAAACTATGTCGGCTGGCGACACCCAGGGGGAGAGCCTTCTCTGTGGGAGCTCCTGCCCTTTGGAATGAACTGCCCCCGGAAATACGCACAATCTCTGACCTCCGAGTTTTTCGCTGTGCCCTCAAGACCCTGTTCTTCCGACAGGCAGGGATATCTTTGTAAAGGAGTTTTAAATTCAGAGTTTTAAATTATTGGGTTTTTAATGAATCTTGGCTGTAAATGTAATAATTTTAATATTTTTTTAATTTAATTGGGATTTGTATTGTGTTTTTTACTTGGCTGTGCACCGCCCTGAGTCCTTCGGGAGAGGGGCGGTATAGAAATAAAATTATCTATCTGTCTGTCTATCTATCTATCTATCTATCTATCTATCTATATATCTATCTATCTATCTATCAATATTTCTTTTTTTAAAAAAAAAAACCTTCATATGCGTTTCACAAACATTTTTGTATACATGAGAATGCATAAACTTTGGTGTGCAATTTTTCCAAAAATGTGCACCATTTCTGAGTCCTATGCATTATTCCAGACACTTGGGAAAAGTACTAATTTATATTAATCGTATCATATATATTATTATATTATCATCAAAGCATAATTTAAGCATATACTGTACGTGTGTTAATATTATTTTTAATTTCCATTCAGTCATGTCTGATTCTCAGAGACTGCCTAGACAAGACCCAAGGTTTTTCCTAGCAAGATATTTTTTATAAGAGGTTTGCCATTGCCACTTTCCTAGGGCTGAGGGACAGTCACTGGCCCAAGGTCACCCAGCTGCCTTGATGCCTAAAGTAGAACCAGCATTCACAGTCTCCCAATTTCTACCCTGGTGCCTTAATTACTACACCAAACTGACTCTTATGTGTTACTATATAAGTCCTCATATATGACTTTTTGAATTCTCTCCAATTTTCACACAATGTAAAATTTAAGTTTTTTACCACAATATTCAAAAATGTCCTGAATTTGAAAGATGATTACGTTCTATTTCATATCTTAGTTTAGAAAGTGCAAATTAGGAGCATGTATTAAATGTTCAGCAAGCAAATGTTGTAGGCATCCTTATTCCAGCACTGGCATGTTATTGTGACTGAGATGTTACAAGAAAGTAAATCAATTTATTTATAAAAACTACTACTTTTGAGACCGGTTGAAGTTGTGCCAGTTATGAACACTTGGATGCTGTTCCTTTTCCCCTCTTCTGTTACAGATTAAAAGCAAGAAGTTTTTAAGAAGAGACTGGACAGTTACTTGTCTGGAATGGTATAGGCTCTCCTGCTTGAGCAGGGGGTTGGACTAGAAGACCTCCAAGGTCCCTTCCAGCTCTACTCTGATTCAAGTTTAAACATATTTTTAAAAAATCTATGCCACTTTCTCAGTCACCTTCTTCAGATATCAGTAAGCCTTCTCCTTAGTAGGAATAGCCACTAATAGCATATTTTTACTTCATGGAATGCTGGAATTTGTGCCCTTCCACTTTCATCTCCAGCAGAAGGGAATCTTCATGACATATAAGGCAGACTGTAATTTTAAATGGTACAAAATGTAATTTCAAATATGACACACAAGTGGAAATATTGAATTCCTCACTGAGCTGCGACCAATTTGATATTAATTTGATTTTATTTATTTATTTTTATATTTTATTTTATTTTAGTTATATACCGTCCTTCTCCCGAAGGACTCAGGGCGGTGAACAGCCATAATAAAACAGTGTACAAAATAGAATTTAAAAGCAGATTAAAATAATTAAATCATAGGCCGAATTTAAAACTCTCATTTAAAACCAATTTTAAAACCCCATTAAAACCAAATTAAAACCATTTATCCCATCAGAGCAGCTTGCTGGAATAACAGGGTCTTCACTGCACGACGGAAGGCGCGGAGGTCGGGGATCCTTCGTATGTCTGGGGGCAATTCATTCCAGAGGGCAGGGGCCCCCACAGAGAAGGGTCTCCCCCTGGGGGTCACCAGTCTACATTGTTTGGCTGACGGCACCCTGAGGAGGCCCTCTCTGTGTGAGCATACTGGTCAGTGGGAGGCAATCGGTGGCAGAATGCTGTCTTGTAGATATCCAGGTCCTGAGCCATTTTAATTTAATTAAAGAACACCAATTTAATTTTTGTCTTAGTTCCACTCACCTTGAGACAGATTGTATCTGTTACCAGTTCTGCTTTCCTCACTATTGAAAGTGATTTGCTGTGGCTTCTGGGAAATAAGGAATGAAACTGAGATGCAGGAGTTTGCAAACACTCAAATTAGACTCAATAATTAGCACTCACAAAGACCAAGACTTTTCTTGACAATCATCTAGATGTTCATTTATCATAGTTCCCATTAGTAGTTAAAATAATTTCCTAGCATTTTTTTTACAAACAGGGAACTATTTGTAAAGCAAACAGAACTGAGCTACTGAACGTATTTACTTTCTAGTGAAATGATTGTAACAAAATTACAAGTACAGCTAGACCTCAACTTACAACCACAACTGAGCCCAAAATTTCTGTTGTTAGGTGAGATTTGTTCAGTGAGTTTTGCCCCATTCTATGACTTTTCTTGCCACAGTTGTTAAGTGAATCACTGCAGGTGTTAAGCTAGTAACACGGTTGTTAAGTGAATCTGGCTTCCCCATTGACTTGGCTTGTCAGAGGTTCGCAAAAGGGGATCGCATGATCCTGGGACACTGCAATTGTCATAAACACGAGTCAGTGGCCAAGCGTCTAAATTTTGATCACATGACCACGGGTATGCTGCAATGGTCGTAAGTATGAAAAATGGTCATAAGTATGAAAAACGCTCATAAGTCACATTTTTCATTGCCGTTGTAACTTCGAACGGATACTAAATGAACTGTTGTAAGTTGAGGACTACCTGTATATCTAGGGGAGAAATAAGCATATATCAATTGCCTCCAGTGAAAATTGAAGTCCATAAGTACCCTTGGAGTTGGAATACAAAAGTGATTTTGTGTGCGTGTGTCACCTTATAAAGACACACCAAGGAGGAGGTTTTTTATTCCAGAACTGCTGATCTTCCTTGATCAAACACATGAGATAAGGAGACCAAAGTAGAATAAAGAAGGAGATCAAAAGAAGGATTCCTGCAGCTCCATTCATTATTTTTGTCCCGCTGAGACAAACTAACACTCTTTTAAGAAGACAGCCAGCAGAATCTCTTCTCCTAGGCAATTATCACATCACCATGGCATGAAAACATCAGAAATGAAGCAGACATTTATCCAAGAACATTCCATTGAGGTTTCATTTTGCAGCCTCTTTGTTTCAAAAGCAATGCACTACGGAGAGGCGAGTTGTAGATCTGAACCTTTCAGGCTTAGATTCATTCAAAGTCAGCAAAGTAATATTTAAGACACAACAAAGCACCAAATTCTTCTTTCTGTCCCTCCATTATCCCCAATCAATTAAATACAAATTCATACAAAAGGTCACAGTTCTCAGAGTACATACAGCATAGAACCTTGTGCAGATAGCTGACACACCCTTCTCGGTGGCCGCATTCTGACACCTGATGCTTAGCAACAGTGACATCAAATGCTACCAAAGACATTTGCCTCTTCTGTTCTGAAATACCAGTTTTGGAGATGCTAGGTGGAAAAGAACCTTTGGTTTGGAAAAACAAGCAGGAAGTGACAAGATGCTATCTACTTACTTTGCAAAACATCACATTTATCTTTGCAACAACATTTAAACAAATTAGCTCCCCACCCCCACCCCCAAAATAGGGGAACAAACATAGGAGAACAAACCCATCAGATTCAGCAGTCCATCTGCATTTAAAAGACAAAGGCCATTCTCTTTTTTTTTTATTTTTTATTTTTTAAAACAAAACAAAACATAAAACAACCATCATCCATTGCAATTACAGAAAGTGTGTGGTTCGGTTACAATTCTTTTGTGCTTAATCCCACATCCAGAATGTACAGGTTATTTAATTTCTCTTATTTGACAATTTATTATATCCCTTTATATTATTATTTTCATTTAACAATTATTTAACAATGGCTTATCTCCCGTAAAAAACTGCTTCATATATTTTATTATTTCTTTTATTTCATATTTCATTTCCATGCTTTATTATCTAACCATTGATAAAATAAATCCCATATCATATAATATTGTTTATCTTCCTGTTCTCTAATTTCAAATGTCAGTTTACTCATTTCAGCACATTCCATAACTTTCTTAATAACTTCATCTTCCATAGGTATTGTCTCCTTTTTCCAATTTTTATCAAATACAATTCTAGCCGCTGTTAAAACGTTCACAATTAAATATCTCAGTTCTCTATTATACAGTATGTTTCTGGTAAAATCCCTAATAAAGAAAAAGGCCACTCTTTTGAAGACAGCAAAGTCCACATTTTGGACAGAGAGGACCATTGAAAGAAGGGTCAAAGAGGCCATCTATGTCAAAATTGAACAGCCCTCTCTCAAGAGAGGGGGAGGGATATGACAACATCTATCTCCAGTCTACAACACAGTTCTTTCAACAGTTCCAAGAAGGCTCCACAGTCCACAATCATTTGCCCTACTCGGGTGACCCTGACAACACAGATAAACCTCCAGATGGCCTCAACGACTCTCTAAAAGAATGTAAATGACCATCTGTCTGCAAGGAGTATAAATCCTCCCATTCTTCACCATCCAGTGAGAGCTGAAGAAGCTACTTGGATAAGAAGCAAAATGTCTTTTAAAAAACCAGAAAGTCCAGTTCCCTCTTGAAAAAAAAAGCACCTTTGGGACACCCCCAAAAAACTACTTATCCTTTGTACCAAATATATTTGATGGACATTTGGTGTTCACCATAAGCATCAGGGAGCCATAGTTTCTGCAATGGTAGTTAAAATTGAACAGTTCTTCAGTTTTAACAATTCAACAGGACAATGTATCCTAACTGATACGCTGACTGTGTAGCAATCAGTACTGATATATAGCATAAAATTGTTGTGGTCCACAAGCAGCCTGAGGAGCTGGCAGCAGAGTCGGACAGTGAGGAGGCTGGGGAGGACCATAGGCCAGACCTGGAGTCTGGGGAAGGCTCGGACAAGGGCTCTGTGTCAGAGGCAGACAAACGGCCATCTGGGAGGTATGTGCTGCCTCTGGAGCCTCCAGAGTTGGACCTCAGTGAGGCAGAGGAACAGGGGGAGCCTGTTCCCAGTGTGCGCATGCACAGAGCTGCCAGAAGGCAAGAACAACTAAAACAAAAGGGATGACTCGAGAGTAGGGCTGGGAGATGATTGGCCCCTCCCATAAGGCTTAAAAGAGGAGCAAAGGCATGTGGGTCTTTGCATGAAGCAACATTTGTTCATTCGGTTAAGCTTAAAGCCTGAAGCTCTGTTTGATTCTGGACTCAGTGTGGCTTTGCCAATTAGGTCTTTGGCAGCGTGTCAAGGGAGATGAAGATGGGTGATTATCCCAAAGGACTTCTCCTGAAGGACTCTTTATTACTAATTGGGATTCCTCTGTGAATAAACAGAATTCACAGCTGTTGCAATAAAAGAGGTTTTTGGGACTACTCATGTGTTTTAATGACTCAGAAAGCCTAGGTCAGAACAAAAATATTTTACTGCTATTTGCCTGCAAATCATATCTGATTGTTAAGTTGGGTGAATGAGGACGCAGCAAGCCAGAGTAGTTAGTGACAACAGCTCTTTATTATATAGTGAGACTCCAGCAACTGACCCAGGGAGCCAGCTCCCTTTATATACCTTGCAGCTGTGGTGGTCAGCCAATCAGCTGAGGGCCAGTTAATTCGAACTTCCCGCCAAACAAACCTATTTACATAACACTCCTCCCCTCCCAGAAGTCACTTGGGGTGTTATTTACATACAAAGTCTCTCAGGTGACTAGGGCGTGTGTGAGTCCTAGTTGACCTGTGCAGTTCAGTCGAAGGGGCAGCATCGAGCAGGTCGGAGGGACTTTCTGTTTCTCCCTGCTCCACCAATGAGGCCTCCGGGACCTCCTCATGGGCGGCAACTTCTCCGGCTGTTTGGACTACCTCGATGGGGCGGTGCTGGATACCAGAATCCTCAGCTAAGTTCTCCGCTCCACTTGGGCTTGTAGTTTGTGTTTCTGGTTGGTAGTCGTGGTCAGAGACGGAGTCGTCTGATTTGTCGTCGGTGTCTGCGGTTACCCGTTTTCTTAGTTGGTCAATATGTCTGCGCCAAACTCTCCCATCCCCCATGTCTACCCTGTATGATTTGGGCCCCGTGATTTCTGTGATTGTCCCGGACTCCCAGAGTGGGCCCTGTCCATAGTTTCTAGCGTGTACCGGTGTTCCTATGGTGAACACTCTAAGCTTCCTCTCCCCCCCCCTTGAAGACCTCTGGGGAGTAATTGGGGTTGAGCCTATCTAGTATTCCCCGGAGTTTCCGCCCCATTAATAGTTCTGCCGGACTTTGGCCTGTGGCTGTACAGGGTGTGGAGTGCTGAGCTATTAGAAACTTGTCTATCCTTTCCTGCCAGTCTCCGGGGCTTAAACGTGAAAGGGCTTCCTTTGCTGACCTCACGAATCTCTCAACCTGTCCGTTACTAGCCGGATGAAACGGGGCTGAAAGGACATGTCTGATCCCAAGTCCCGCTAAGTAACCCTCAAACTGTGTTGCAGTGAATTGTGGCCCGTTATCTGACACTAGGATGTCCGGTAACCCATGGGTGGCAAATAACTGTCTTAGCTCCCTGATGGTTGCGTCGGTGGTAGTGGCCTTCATTAGCTTGATCTCCAACCATTTGGAGAATGCGTCTACGACGACCATGAAGGTCTGTCCATGAAATGGGCCTGCAAAGTCAATGTGTATCCTGGACCAGGGTCCCTGAGGTCTTTCCCACTCCCTCACGGGTGCCGTTGGTGGATCTGATCTGGACTCTTGGCAGGGCTGGCATCTCCCCACCCACTCAGTAATGTCTGTATCCATGCTGGGCCACCAGACGTAGCTCCTGGCTAGCCCCTTCATTCTTACAATCCCAGGGTGCCCCTCATGCAACAATGTTAAGACTTTTTCCCGTAAACGTAAAGGAATAACAACCCAATCGCCCCATAGCAAACAACCCCCTTGCATTGTCAATTCGTCCCGTTTTCCCGCAAACGGTTTAAATTCCCCGCTCCCAATCTTTTCCGGCCACCCCCTCATGACCCAACTTGCGACTGTCCGGATCACGTGGTCTTTGGTTGAGGCTCTTGCAACCTCGGCTGATGTTATGGGCCCAGAGTCCAAAACGTCTATCAGTAGGATGGGGATGCCGGGTGTGGGGTCTTCTAGGCTGTCGAGTAGTGGGCATCAGCTGAGTGCGTCCGCATTGCCCATGTCCGCCCCTGGTCGATGTACCAGGCGATAGGAGTATGCTGTGAGGAAGATGGCCCAGCGTGTCATCCTGGGCGATAGTGTTGCCGGGGTTGGTCGATCTCCCGTGAGGAGACCCAGGAGCGGTCAATGGTCTGTGTTTAGTTCAAAATCCCTCCCGAACAAGTACTCGTGGAATTTCTTTACTCTTGAAACGGCGGCGAGGGCCTCCTTGTCGAGCTGGCTATAATTTCGCTCGGCGCTTGATAGAGTTCGGGAGTAGTATGCGATGGGCGCTTCTAGGCCATTCGGGAGTCTATGGCTCAGGACGGCTCCCACCCCGAACAGGGACGCATCAAATGCTAGAACAAGGGGAAGCGTTGCGTTGTATTGTATTAAAAAGCTTTCAGCTGATAACAGTTTTTTAATGCCGGCGAATGCCCTGTCTTCAGCCTTCCCCCATTTCCAAGTGGCTTTCTTGGTTAACAGTCTATGTAGGGGTTCTGCCACTGTTGCCTTGTCTTTAAGGAAAATGGCGTAAAAATTTAATAGTCCCAGGAAGGCCTGTAACTCTACCTTGTCTTTGGGGGTGGGTGCTTCTCTGATTGCCCTGATCTTGCTCTCTGTGGGGTGTATGCCGGTGCCATCTACCCTGTATCCTAGGAATTCAACTGAGGGGACTGCGATCATGCATTTGTTTCGTTTTACTCTGAGTCCTGCATCCCTGAATTTCCTTAGGACCTCCCTCAGCCTTTCTCTTAGCTGCTGCTCATTGTCGGTGGTAATGAGCACGTCATCAAAATAGGGCACCACCCGGGGATTCCCTGTAGTAGCCGCTCCATGGTACTTTGGAAAAATCCGGGGGCTACGCTTACTCTGAATTGCAAGCGGGTGCACTTGAAGGCCCCTCTGTGGGTTACGATAGTCTGCGCCTCTGCGGTAGCGCCATCTACCGGCAGTTGCTGGTACGCCTGCGCAAGATCAAGTTTTGCGAAGATCTTGCCGGGGCCCAGGGAATGTAACAAATGGTGAACGATGGGCACTGGATAGGCGCTCTGCTGCAGGGCCTTATTAATTGTACATTTATAATCAGCGCATATGCGCACTGATCCATCCGCCTTTACCGGTGTCACAATTGGGGTCTCCCATTTGGCGTGGTCGACTGGAACGACCACCCCTTGTTTGATTAATTTGTCCAGTTCAATGTCAATTTTGGGCTTCAGGGCTAACGGTACCCGCCTAGGCTTTAAACGGATGGGTGCAATATTGGGGTTGAGGTTAAACGAAATTGGGGTCCCCACATACTTGCCAAGCCTTTCGTCGAACACGTCCTGGAACTCTTGCATCAGGTCCTCTTTCAGGGTGCTTCGAACGTTCCTTACTCCAGTGAATCCCATGCCTAGGGCTCTAAACCAATCCATGCCCAGGAGACTTGGGAGGTTGTCGCTGACTATGGTGAGGGGCAGTTTCTCAGTAAACTCCCCGTACTGTACTTGGAACTCGCCTCTTCCTTCGACGGGTATGCAGTTCCCTTGGTAGTCCTTCAGTCTGCGATGCTGTGGCTGGAGCTGCCGCTTGTGTGCGCTGGGGATGACTTTCTTTAGGTTCTCCCAAGACATGATGGATATCGGCGATCCTGTGTCGATCTCCATCTGGCATTCCCGTCCCTCGATCTCGACCGTGGTGTAGGTCTTCTCTCCGGGCGAGGTGCAGATCTGTGCGATGCGTATGGTGTCGGCCCCAGCGTCTTCAAATTTCGCGCCCTTCCGGTTTCCGCCATCTCTGTTGGGCCTTCAGTGTGGCGCTGGCTCGGATTGGAAGGTTTGGCCACGTGGTTTGTAGCTCTGGTGTGTCTTGGATCTGCAGACCCGAGCGATGTGGCCCCTCTTCTCACAGGAACGGCAAACGGCGTCCCTGAACTTACAGTTTTGTCATGAGTGGGACCCTCCGCAGCTGGCACATCCGTCTCTGGGCTCCCTCCATGCTGTGCGGGACTGCTCAGTGCGGTAGACCTCTTCTTCAGACTCCCCCTCACTCGTGGTGCTTACGGCCTCTCGGTGCACTGGCGCCGTCTTTTGCGTTGTTTTGGTTAGGTGGGAGCTCTTTAGTTTCTCTGCAGCCTTTACTGACGACTCTTGCGCTCGTGCCTCATCCAGGGCGATGTGTAGGGTCAGGTTTGACCTCGCGAGTAGTCTTCTCTGGAGCCAGCTATCTCTCACTCCGCAAATTAGTTGCTCTAGGAGCATCTCATCCAGGTCTCGGTACTCACATTGGGTTGTGGCCTTACACAGGGCAGCGACGTACTTGCTGATCGATTCGCCCTCCTGCTGGAGCCGTTGCCGGAAATCGTAGCGCTGGACATACTTCCATGGCGTTGGTGCATAGTGGTTTTTCAGCAGAGTCTGTAGCGTCGACCAGGAAATGTTGTGGACCGAATTCGGCTCCGACAATGCCTCGGCTGTGTCGAAGACCCTTGGCCCGCAGTGACTCAGGAACAGGGCTTTCTTCCGAACGTCCGGTAGCCCTTGCATGTCGTTTGCCACCATGAAGCACTCGAACCGAGACATGTAGGATCCCCACTTCTCTTCCTTGGGGTCGAAAGGCGCTGGTGGGGTGTAGGCAGACATCGTTTCGGGATTCTCCTGTGCTCCGCTCGCTCGCCTGGCTGGATTCGGATGCGGTCTCCGGTCCCCTTCTCCGAACGTGGCTTCAGCTCTTTTTCTCGAGTGTGGCTTCAGCTCTCCTCTGCTTCTGGCCTCAAAATCCCACCTTCGTCGCCAATGTTAAGTTGGGTGAATGAGGACGCAGCAAGCCAGAGTAGTTAGTGACAACAGCTCTTTATTATATAGTGAGCAACTCCAGCAACTGACCCAGGGAGCCAGCTCCCTTTATATACCTTGCAGCTGTGGTGGTCAGCCAATCAGCTGAGGGTCAGTTAATTCGAACTTCCCGCCAAACAAACCTATTTACATAACACTGATGGCCCAAACATGCAGTAGCTATAAATTTTGGTCAGTATCTTAGAGCAGTTGCTGGCTGGAGCACATGTATGTATGTGCAGCTCAACTTGTATGAGCGGCAGGCTAGTAGGCACTTGCGGGTGTGGACTGGCCCGCCAGTCATGCGAGTTGACCTACATGTGTGGGCCCTGGCCCATTCTCACGTGGCCCAGTTCCCCTATCACCCACCCCTGCCGGACACCAAGGTGCAAAGGTTGGGGACCATTGTCTTAGAGCTTCCATAGAGAGGCAACTCTCACCCTGGTCATCACTTCTTTACCCTCCTACTATCGGGAAGGAGATATAGAAGTAGTGGTGGGTTCTAATCAATTTTACCACAGGTTCACATCGTGCATGCGCTTTGCGCACGATCGCCACATTAGGAAAAAAACCAGCTGAGGCATGGCAATCCCCTCTGTCGCACTTCACAGCTGATTGAAAAACAAACAAAATAAAGATAAGTATAGCATGTGGGTGGGGGGGAGAGCCAAACTGACATTCATAGAGACTAGTTCACTCTCCTATGAATATTTCCACTACCGGCTCTCCTGAACCAGAGAAAACCAGTAGCAACCCACCACTGTATAGAAGTATAGCCAGCCACACAAACAGGCTGAAGAACAGTTTTTATCCGTGGGCTGTCAAACAATGAGAAATAACAGCATAACTATGTAGTATGATGGACTGCAGGGCCGGCGCAATGTGTAACATGTTCACACTGGTGCAATAGGACTGGGTGTTTTGTTAATATGATTTATTAGGTTAGAGATTTTCTGTCTTCACTGTGAGTTGTATTGTGTTGAGGGGGTGCACTGAGGGAGCTTAACCAATCTCATTGTACATACGTTGTGCACAGACAATAAAGATTTGAACTGAATTGCAAGCAGGATTTGACAGAATCTAACAAGTAGGTATAAGAGCGGACATGGTGCGGTGGTTAGAGTGCAGTACTGCAGGCTACTCCAGTTGACTGCTAGCTGCAGTTCGGCAGTTCAAATCTTGCTGGCTCAAGGTTGACTCAGCCTTCCATCCTTCCAAGGTGGGTAAAATGAGGAGCCAGATTGTTGCGGGCAATATGCTGACTCTGAAAACCACTTAGAGCTGTAAAGCACTGTAAAGTGGTATATAAGTCTAAGTGTTATTGCTATTGCTATGCATGCAAAGTTTTGGCTGCATCTAACCAATTATTTGTTGTAATGATCTATTCCTTTTGACTTGCAATGAAATAAAACATATTTTATTTCTAGCTTAGCCAATCCAAAGATTGTATTTTGAGTTTCATACTTTTAATCTCTGGTTTTTCATATGGATGGTTCACTCTTGCCATACTGCAACTGTTAAAAGTCTACAATATTTGAATCACTTCTACTTTACAAGTCAATAAAAATAGTAAAACTTCACCATTACAAAAGTCAAGGATAATTCACTTTTGTTGTTATTATTGTTGATGTTAAAGTTGCAGCATAATTTGGGGAATCTATTCATAATTAACAGGTAAAATTCATAATTTCTGTAATCCTACCATTGTTTGACAATCATTTTTAGTAACTGCCAACTTCATTGTTCTGATATATAATCAGGGAGATATGCTTTCTAGAGGCAAATTAATAAGAAAGCCAAATATAAAAACATTAAGTTATGGTTTTCATATTTTATCAATGCAATATTTTTCACTTTTAATCTGAAACATTAAAATTACCACCTAGTGAAACAATTTAGTGATCAATCTGTCCCAATACTGTAAACATATTGATAGGGAGCAGTGTTCCAACTTTTCAAACAGAGATCATTTGCAGCTGGAAAAACTATTTGAATGAAAAGAAGGTCTTACAGTTGAGTTATTAGACCTTATGGACAATCATTTGTGGTTTCTTTCCAACTTTGCCTGCAAAACTATAGCTAACATTAAATAACATTGCTAAACATCCAAGATTATATTGTTGCCATGACCACTGTTCTAAACCACTAATCAAACATGATTATACTTCATTATGCTTAATCCCCATTTATTAGATAATAAAAAATACAGGGTTGGCTATTTATTTCTAAGCTAAAGTTTGAGGTCTTGCAATCAGACCATGTTGCCTGCATATTGATACATAAGATAATAATTCTTCATTGAAATCTATATATCTTTAGCTGAATCTGGAACTCTTTTTCCAGCTGAAATTATGATCAGAGAAAGTAAGCTGCAATACTCATTCTCCTTTTTGCTCTGTCCACAATATCCTATTTTTATAACGCTGGCTGACCAACAAACAGGACAAACTTTCCTTATCGAGTACCCCTTTATTTTGGAGGGGAGGGGTATTCCCTCCAAAATAAAACGGAAGGATAACTATGGGAATTTAAGAGAGTGTGGCAGTTAGAGGAGAGAAAGCAGCATCAAAATTGGTTTTCTTGCAGAAGTATTATGGATTTCCAGATTCTGATGTGCCCCAGTTCCTGTGGTCATTTTTCATTGGCAACACAGTTTGTTTGTTTTTTTTACTTTGAAATTGGTCCATGGAGTATTTCAATACAATCCTTTAATGAACTTCTTAGTGGAAAATCTTCAAAATCTTCTTATGTCCCTCCAATAGTATATACAGATTCCAAATGTTTCTTGGTAAACATTGTTCCCAGCATAGGGCTGTTAGAGACCCATTAATAGAAAGCTGAGGGTTGGCCAGGATTTTAACATTCTTTAAGAACCTGTGCATTAGCTGAAGACATGACCTCAGCTAACCTGAGAAAAGCCACAGGCTCATCTCTTTCCCTGAATGACTGGTGCATTAATTGGCAGGTTCACAATGAGAGCTTTTGTTTGTGTCCTAAACTTGCAGGTCACAATTAAGATGTCTGATTACTTTCATCCTCAAAGCACAGCAATTAA
The DNA here is from genome assembly GCA_022577455.1 of Arizona elegans. Taxonomy (NCBI): domain Eukaryota; kingdom Metazoa; phylum Chordata; class Lepidosauria; order Squamata; family Colubridae; genus Arizona; species Arizona elegans. The sequence goes on along the minus strand of JAKOOJ010000001.1, from coordinate 20,142,125 downwards.
TCCTGTTTTATATAGGCCAAACCATTACATATTTCAACATCAGCAATCAAACATTACAGGAAGGTGTTAAAGTAAACTGTCAGATTTATTTTAAAGGAACAAAGAGGGGTGCTTTTTAAATGAAAGGAATTGAACCCATGCATTAACTGTTATAGATTCTCTTAGGTGGTAATTTATCAACAGAGCTGAATCTTTTCTGAGTTTTATGCTGAATGACAAAAATAGAAAGAACAAGTCCTGAACAGATTTGATTATGATCTAATATCACATATATACACAATATACACAGTCCAAAGGATTACAATATGAACCTTAGATATGTGCTGTTAAATTGCAGAAGCTTGGTTTATCTCATTTTAGAGCTAAATCATTGGTTGTCTCTTTGTAGCCATGTGGGGAGATATAAATATAGAAGATACATGAAACTTGCTTTATTCATATAGCCACGGTGTCCCCTCCACAATCTAAATAAGAAGTAAGCAACTTCTATCAGTTTAAGGCCAATGTTAGGGTTCTGATGGAGGCCCTAATTAAATCATGAACCTCGAACCAAGCTTCAAAAGAAATCCAGTTATTTATTAGGAGCTTCATGACAGCATGTTTCAAGTGAAGCCAAGTCTGACCCCACGTAATTTATGCTCCAATCATGACCCTGTTTCCCTCCCTTCCCCCAGGATGTGTCATCAATCACATTCGCCAACAGAGCAATTTTCTGGGTTGCAGAGATCACTCCCCTCCGGCCGCTGTAGGTAACCCTGGGAGACAGCCTTGGGAGAGATATATCTGGAATATGCTCCTGTCTTTGGCTGCCATGCTGTTTGGTCAGTTTCCCCCTTTTCTATGGCAACTTGAGAGCAGCCCAGGGATGCTTTGCGGGTTGACAGCCCCATTCCAAAACCATAGGATACATATAATCCTATGGGCATTATATGTATAAATTAAGTCCAGGCTTTCTTAGTGAAAAAGTTTATTTGAATCTCTTCAATATGGTTAAATGAAAGATGACAAGTTTTTAAAATTCAGTTGTGCTCCACGTTTCCTCTGATCAGCAATAGAACCATGGCACTGAGGGATCAGATCTAATTCTTCCTACTCTATCGACCACTTTATACCACCTAGAGTCACTGAGAGTCAATTGGGCGGCCACTAGTAAATTTTCATAAACAAACAAACAAACAAACAAACCCTCACCCTAATCACAATTTAAAAACTAGACACAATAATTGCAATTTTGCAACTAATATCAAACTGAGTTTGGTCCTCAGCTATCCACTGAAAACAGCAATGTGTTAAGCCATTTATCCAAATATCTTAGAACATAAATTCATTTCAGGGTACTGATAGATACGACCTCAAACCCAATCAAGGAGGCAAACTGTAGTCAATGGACTTGCTGAATCTCTCCATTCTACCAGCTCCTGAGTTGGCAACAGTAAAACTCAGGGAGGATGGGACCCCAATTTACTTCTGAGCAGATATGAGTCCATGTTTGGTCATGCCCATTTTATCACTAGCAGCCAGCTTTATGTTTTCACAGATTGAGAAAAGAAGGACAATTGTGACGGCCATGGCCAGGGGGGCTTTTTATCAGGTTCACCTGATTCGCCAGTTGCGTCCCTTTCTGGATCGGGACTCCTTGCACACGGTCACTCATGCCCTCGTCACTTCCCAACTGGACTACTGTAATGCTCTCTACATGGGGCTCCCCTTGAAGAGCACCCAGAGGCTCCAACTGGTCCAGAACGCAGCCGCGCGGGTGATCATGGAAGCGTCATGACGCTCCCATGTAACACCTCTCCTGTGTGAGCTGCACTGGCTCCCAGTGGTCCTCTGGGTGCGATTCAAGGTGTTGGTGACCATCTTTAGAGCGCTCCATGGCTTAGGGCCTGGATATTTACAAGACTGCCTTCTGCCACCGAGAGCCTCCCACTGGCCAGTACGCTCCCACAGAGAGGGGCTCCTCCTGGTGCCGTTGGCCAAACAATGTCGACTGGTGGCCCCCAGGGGGAGAACTTTCTCTGTGGGAGCACCTGCCCTCTAGAACGAGCTCCCCCCGGAGATAAGGACGATTCTGGACTTACGTACTTTATGTCGGGCCCTCAAAACTTTTTTATTTCATCAAGCTGGGCTGGCCTAATCTCTCCAATTGTGTAATTTTAATTTTAATTTTTAAACGGGGGATTTCAACTGTCGGGCCAAATTGTTTAATATATTTTTTAATTGTTTTTAAATTTTGTATTTGATGTTTTTTTACTTCTGGCTGTTCACTACCCTGAGTCCTTCAGGAGAAGGGTGGTATATAAATTTAAATATTAAATTAAATTAAATTAAACATAATGTGCAGCATGTCAAATCCTAAAGTATAATATGCTGTATACACCGCTACAACTTCATGGGATAGTTGAAGATAAACTTTCTGAGGCATCCTTAATTGTTTCCCCTGGTTTGGTGTATAGGCTCTGTGCTATGTACTTATCACTGCAATAACATTTCAAGTTCCTGGCTGGATACCAAGCAAAAAACTGTACATTCATTCTCAGTCATAATTTTATATTTTACGCTAAACTTCTGGCTTCACTTTCTTCTGTAATTCAACATGTAGCAGTGCCAACAGAATACATAATATATAAATCCCAACTATCTTGCAAGAGTGATTATTGCTTGCAGTAATAAAGGCATAATATTCTTTTTGGCAGACTGATTGGAATATTTTTGTACTTTTTAAACAAAAGAATGTAAAACACCATTCCATTCATATTTCAAGAAAAAAAAGTTGTACAGTATTCCATCAAAGTACAGTGATCACACACATATCACCAAAAAGAACGGAATGCATCATCAAAAGAAGTTTGCATAGCATTTTTTCTAATTCTCCCACTTCAAAGAAGCTTGTTTATTATATTGAGAGAAACAGCTTTCATTTAAAGAGAACTGCAATAAATTACAACAGAGGAGACCTATGGCTCTATCTACTATCGCATTGGTTTTCTTTTTATAATTTTCATTAAATATGTTAACTACAGTAGTTAAAGCAAATACAAATTGAACTCAAAGAGAGAAAGAGGAGAGAGAGGGAGGAAGGTAGAGAGGAAAGAAAGGAAGGAAGGAAGGAAGGAAGGAAGGAAGGAAGGAAGGAAGGAAGGAAGGAAGGAAGGAAGGAAGAAAGAAAGAAAGAAAGAAAGAAAGAAAGAAGGGACGGAGGGACAGAGGGAGGGAGGAATTTCCAAACTTCATCACAAATATAAGAAACTTAATTCTTTATGCTCTTGGTTTATTATTTTTACTTCCATTTTGATTTTCAAAGCTTTAACCAATTTATTTGTAAATCCTGTAGTCCTTCTTTTGGGTGTCATTTGTTCCACTTTAGCCGCCTTTCTCTGTCTGATCTTTTATTATCCAATATTTCTGGTTCTAATATTTCTACATTAGAGAAATATTTCACTCCTGTCTGTCATTCCTTCATTAAGGAATGACAGCCGCCCTGAATCTTCGGAGAAAGGCAGCATATAAATTGAACTAATAATAATAATTAACATATTTTGGATACAAGTCTATCCATAGAAGCACACATATCATGTTCTAATATTGTTGCTGGTAACCTCTGGCTCTATTTTTTAAAAATCACTTGGAGTATTTTAAATATTATAAAATTTTGTGGTTGGTTTTTTGTTTGTTCTTCATACTAACCAAAAACCAAAAGCAAATTTACAATTTTTTTCTCCTTTTCTGCCTGGAATATTTAGTCCCTACTAGTGTTCAATTTCTGAAATCATAAAGTCTCAAATCTCTTATATATCTTTAGATTTTTTTAAAAAAACCAATTTGGTTCCCACAAAAAAACTGTTTTATATAATTATTTCCCAAATCTTGTACTTAGATACAGGGCAAAGTCCACCTAAAAGAGCCCAGGAAAGATAATTAATACAGGTAGTTCTTGACTAACAACAGTTCATTTAGTGGCCATTCAAAGTTACAACGGCTTTGAAAAAAGTGACTTATCACCATTTTTCACACTTATGACCGTTGCAGCATCCCCACGGTCACGTGATCAAAATTTGTATGGATGATAACTTATTCATATTTATGATGATTTCAGTGTCCTGAGATTGTGGGATCACCTTTTGCGGCCTCCTGGCAAGCAAAGTCAATGTGGAAACCAGATTCACTTAACCGTGTTACTAGTTTAACAACTGCAGCTATTCACTTAACAACTGAGGTAAGAAAGATAATAAATTGGGGCTCAATTCACTTAACAACTGTCTCACCTATCAACAGAAATTTTGGCTCAGGTGTGGTCATAAGTCGAAGACTACCTGTAGCTAAGATCCCCCAGAAATGTGAAATCCTCACATGTTGTGGTGTAAGTGATACAAGTACCTTTTCAATGCTTCCAGTCCAGATGCCCAGAGATCTGATGATGATGATGATGATGATGATAATAATAATAATAATAATAATAATAATAATAACAACAACAACAATAATTTTATTTATATACCGCTCTTCTCCCGAAGGACTCGGGGCGGTGTACATCCAGAATTAAAACATAAATATACAGATATCATGGTTAAAATTAATTAAAATCATTAAATAGTTCTGGCCAAATTTTAAAACCCCAAATTAAAACCCAATTTAAAATCATTCAGTTAGACAGCCCCGCCTATCGGAACAGCAATAATACCTCTGATTCTAATTTATTCTGCTCCTTTAGCATAAAAATGAGAACAATTGAATCTTGAAACAAATAAAAATTACTAGGTGTTGAGATAGCTTAGAAAAGGGGGAAGGAATGTGTTGGAAGAGAGGGAGGGGAAAAGAGAGGGGGAGAGATAGTATTCTGCAGATTTTGTCCTGAACAAAACTAACAAGAATGTTAAACATGCTCAGAACATAAAAACACCATAGCAGCTTCAAATAATTATTATATGCCAGTCAGCGTGTCCTTAAAAGACTTTTGAGTTCTCATAAGTTTCTATGGTAACTGCTTTGTATAAAAGGGTTTTTTAAAATAGTTGCCAAAACAATCCTGTCTTTTAAACATTTATTTGTTTTCTAAGGTGTTTTAGTATCTTGCGGTGGTATTTGCTGCCTCAGAAAAAAAACAAATCAGTGAAAAGTGGTCTGCATAGCTTTGAACTGGAGAAACATCCCAACCACTGCTTTGCTCATAAAACACTGTCTGAAATAAATACTTCTAAGGATACATTTGCTTATTGTTTGCTAATCCAGAAAATTATGGAAATGTATAACCTTGAATTTAGGATGGTATGCACATTCTTTTCTATGGAAATTAATGCTTGATAATATAAGTCTATTTAGAAATAAGTCCCATTGACTTCAGTTGGATTTATTCTTGCATAACAGTCTACATTTTCATCTTAAATTGAGATGGAGCATATTACTGGATTTTCCAAGGTTGGATTTGTTGGCACCAAAAATTGAATTTTCCATTTTAGTCTTCCAAATATTTGGTTTTTAATTACCTATTGATTGAGTCCAACATTTTACCTGTTGATTAATTCATATATCCTTAATACTGATCATCTAATTTCCACCAAAAAAAATTACTACATATTGTACAGGAATTTGCAAATTGTTGATCAGTTCATATAATTTCTAATTAAAATTTCCTTTTTGGTTTATTTATATTAAAATGATTAGCCCATGATGGCTAGCAAAATAAGTGAATCCCAGAAAAGAATTAAATCTGAAAGTGTACATGGATGGTGTACATACTTCCTTCTAACTCACAGCCATGCTCTAGAAGGAAAAATGATGAAATTTATGTTGCAACTTCATGGAGAAAATTTTTCCCCCTTTGTAGTTGTGCACAAAGTTGTTATGGATGGAGCTTCTATCTCAGTGCACATTTGGTCATTTTGACAGTATCTCAACTTGCTGGAAATGTCCTGTTGATTGAAACCCTACAGAGATTTTAAGTTAAATCACTCACAGCAAAGAAAAAAAAACATTTTTTTCAAGGAGAATACTACATAAGTTATGCTTGTACAGGGGCCCTGGGTAAGAGCCCTGGTGGTGCAGTGGTTAAAGTGCAGTATTGTAGGCAAACTCTGCCCACAGCCTAGAGTTCAATCCAGATAGGGCTCAAGGTTGATTCAGCCTTCCATCTTTCCAAGGTTGGTAAAATGAGGACTCAGATTGTTGATGGTAATATGCAAATAATGCTTCCATTGTAAACTGCCCAGAGAGTGCAGTAAAGTGCTACAGGGCATTGCATAAGTCTAAATGCTATTGCTGTTGCAAAATGCTATTGCTATAAGTTAAAACACAGATACATCTTGCTTTCTGTTCTTTGCTCTGATCAACCAGAATGCTGGTCTAGCATTTCTCCTACCCAGCCTATTCTGGATAGCAATATGGATGGCATCTCAATTTAATAATAAATAAATAAAATAAATAAATAAATAATCAGTTGCATTCTTTCAAGGGTGATACTATGGATAGCAACTGGATCCTTCAGCATGTTGGCATGTGCCTCACAATTTAATTTTCCTGCATTAGACAGTAGTACCGTGGTTCCCCGAAAATAAGACCGGGTTTTATATTGATTTTTGTTCCAAAAGATGCATTAGGGCTTATTTTCTGGTTAGGTTTTATTTGGGGAGAAATACGGCACTAAATGCATCCATCTGGCTGACAATCCTAACTGGAGCTTATTTTGGGGGTTTATATTACGAGCATCCTGAAAAATCATACTAGGACTTATTTTCCAGTTGAGTCTTATTTTCAGGGAAACAGGATAGAAACGTAATAACTATGTTGTGTCTATGGATCAATGTTATTTTTGTGGAAATTGTTCATTTATATTTTTACAGAGAAAAAAACATTGTGTAAATATGGCTTTCTTTCTTGGAAAAATGTATATGCTTCTTCGTGTCTTCTTTTTCCAGGATCCTGGACCTTTGGCAACTCTGAACCACAGATTTATGTCAATCTGATTTTATTTATGACCTGGTAACTGGGTACCAGTAAATAAAAACTACCCTGTGTTTCTCCTTTCAAGTTTTCCTGAAGCCAAGCAACCACATTAAGCCAATCCATTACAAAAGGCTGCTGCATAAGAAGAATGGAATCAGGTCAACATGTGGTTGAAATGTCTGTATGGAGATTGTTTGCCCACTCAGGCTCCTCTGCCTAGGCATTTATTTGAAGACAATTAGCTTCCCTGACACTCACAGCTATGAACTCCAGATGGTGAACACATTGTAAAAGGAAATGAGTTTTCCTCTTTGAAAGAAATACAGAGATGTTGGGAAAGTAGCATAAGAGGGCTCCTTCAGAAGTTTCAAATATGTCACCGATGAAAACTAGCACAACTGGACAAATGAAGCAAACAAAATGTTTAAAAGTTACTTTGTAAGTAACTACTTACAAAGCACATTTAAATTGTATTAAAGTAACCAAAATATCCTTACCATCCCCAAGGCATGGCACAATTTTTGAGCACCCCTAATGTTTGGAAATCGAAAGTTGAAAAAATTTGACACACTCTACCATGTCCGAAAAGTGCTTTTTTTTTTCCAGGAGGCAACTGGACTTTCTTATTTTTTTTCTTTTGAAGATCTTTCGCTTCTCATTCAAGAAGCTTCTTCAGCACTGACTGAATGGTGGGGAATGGAAGGATTGATATTCCTTGCAGATCAGAGGTGGGTTTCAGCAGGTTCTGACCAGTTCTGGAGAGCCAGTAGCAGAAATTTTGAGTAGTTCAGAGAACTGGTAAATACCACCTTTGACTGGCCCTGCCCCCATCTATTCTCTGCCTCCCAAGTCCCAGCTGATCAGGAGGAAATGGGGATTTTGCAGTAACCTTCCCCTGGAGTGGGGTGGGAATGGAGATTTTACAGCATCCTTCCCCTGCCACGCCCACCAAGACACGCCCACAGAGTAGTAGTAGTAAAAAAAAATTGAATCCCACCACTGTTGCAGACAGCTGGTCATTTGCATTCTTTTAGAGAGTCGCTGAGGCCACTTGGAGGTTTATCTGTGTTCTTGACTGCAGGATGTTTTCTGCCCTGTATCTCTTCCCTGTTGAAGACAGACTCAGGCTGTTGGGGATTGAGTCTGTGTTGTCTGCACCTCAAACAGAAGTGCAAATGGTTCCTGTAGTTTGCAATTTTTCTGGAAATCCGTTCATACTCCCATACCATTTGAAGGGTGTTCATCCCAAAGTGCATAGCTAGAACCATGACCTGGATGACTGAGAATCTCCATAGACCACTTGGATGACATAGAATCTCCACCATCAAAAGACTTGGTGGCAAGCAAGCAAAGGGAGGCATAGAATGGTCTATGCTTATAAGCTGCCAATAAAGAAGAGGTATACTGTATCTCCAAAAAGAAGGTGAAAAGGGACACCAGTATATATTAAATGTGCATAGCAGAGGGCTTTAATCTCTCGATGTAGAGAAGCCAATTCAGAATTAAATGGCAGGATTTGAACTTCACAGAGGACAAGTTATTTTGTTTCCCATGAAATCACTCCCAGACAAAGCCTTTAATTCTTTTGTCCCTCGTTCCAAGTCAGCTCAAGTCAGTTTCTCAACTCATTAATCCCTAATTTGCCTGCAATCCTGTGCCTACTGAACTGAGGATAAGAGGCACTCGCCATTATGTGAAATATTCCTGAGTAAAATGATGGTGTTCTTAACTGCTCGTTTACATCTTCCCCAAAATTATTCCTTCTTCAACCAACTATCTTTGTTCATCATGAATGTTCTTTCCCTTAAGTTAAAAAAAAAGATTTAAAAAATGTTTGGGCATTTAGGAGAGGATTTTTACCAAGAAGCAAGATAACTGGTGGGTGGTTTTTAAAATAATTAATTAATCTAGAGGTATAGGGAAAGGTAGCTATTTAAAAAGTTGGTGGATTTTTTTTCCCCTTAAAACAAGATTTTTTTTGAAACTGCAATGGCTCACTGTTATGTAACTCACTTACTTTTCAAACATTTCTATTTGTTCTGGTTTTCTAAAGGAAAACAGCAAACCTAAGGAAAAATGTGATCCTGGCTAGCATTTTGGCAATCAAAGGGTTTTGAAACGTTTTGAAAATGACAGATCAGAAGAGGATTGCTAATTTTTACAAGCAAACAATCAAAAAGATATGGTCACAGTGATTTGTAAACAACTTTTCAGTGGCTGGAATACGATTTAAAATGATGGGTTTGGGCTTCAAGCATTTGGAAAGTTAGGAGTCATAGAGAAAAGTGTTACAATATTTTGAGGATCAGACTCAATGATGAATTCAGAAGCAATTTCTTCAATTAAAGAAGAGTTTATTCATATTAGGCATTCTACTTATTCTTGTCAGATTTACAGTGAGAAGCAAGCATGAGGTAAAAGCACTCTCTATTTATATCAAAGGGGAGGAGTCAAGGAAGGGGGTGATCACACATGAATACATTAAAGGAGGAGGAATAAATTAACCCTTTATATCCTGTACATATATATACATATCTCTTGTTATAGAATAAGGCATTTACTTATGACAAATCCCCCTCTAAATGCCGATTCGACATATAACAATGATTGCATTCGGATTCAGAACTATATAGTACTTGTAATTTTGATGTCAAGTATTTGTGTTGTTTAGAAGGTAAAGGTTTAGTTAATATATCAGCTATTTGTTCTGAGGTTTCGCAGTGGATTGCTTTAATGAATCCATCCTGAGATAATTGTCTCACGTGTTTAAATTTGATATCTATATGTCTGGACCTTTGACCAATGGCATCAGATCTTGATATTTCTATAGCCACCTTATTATCTTCATGTATGACAAATGGTAGTATTGGATTCTTCCAAATATCAGATAATAAATCATTAAACCACACCAAATTATTTGAGGCTTTAGATAAACAGACGTATTCTGCCTCTGTTGTGGAAGTCACTACTAAATCTTGCTTCCCAGTGTACCAGAATATTGGGCAATCATTTAAAAATAATACATAACCTGAGGTGCTCTTTCTACATTTGATGTCACCTGCCCAGTCTGCATCAGCATAACTGGTGATAATAGGTTCTTTAATATTATTGGGTTCTAAGAGTAGGCAGAAATCCATGCTGTGTTTTAGATATCTTAGTATTCGTTTAACTGCTTCCCAATGATACATAAGTGGTTTACTTACATGTCTAGATAATAAATTAAGTGGCAGAGCTATATCAGGCCTGGTCCAATTAGATATATACAAGAGAGAACCAATAATTGATCTATATAATGTATTGTTCTCGAACTCAGGTGAAGATTCATCCATATTCCTTAGAAAATCAGTCTGCATAGGAGTATCGCAAGGTTTGGCATCTCTTAAATTGCATTTTTCCAGAAGTTCTATAATTTTATCTCTCTGGGATAATTTGAATCCCTTTCTTGTTTTATTGATTTGAACTCCAAGGTATTTGTTTACCCTTCCTAGCGACTTTAAAGAGAAATGTTCACTTAGCTTGGATACAAATAAGTCTTTCTTTTCTTTATGTTTGCCTATATACAAAATATCATCCACATAGATTAACACAAATTCTAATGATTCACCTTCCTTTCTAACAAAAAAGCAATTGTCTGCAGTTGTGGCTTTGAAATCCATATTTTTAAGCACGCTGACTAGACATTCATACCAACGCTTGCCGGATTGTTTTAATCCGTACAAGCTTTTGTTAAGTAACCAGGTCTCATTACTATTTGTACATTGGCTATGAGGTGCCCTTACATATATCTCTTTGTCGAGCTTTGCATGTAAGTATGTGGTCTGCACATCATATTGAGAGACATCAAGATTGAGTATAGCCGCTATGACTAAAGCTGTCTTAACACTTTCGGTTCTTACAGTGGGAGAGTATGTGTCAGTGTAATCCTCAGGATATTTTTGAGCGTAACCTTGTGTGACTAATCTAGCTTTATATAATTTATTACCCTCTTCTAAATCTTTGATTTTGAATATCCATCTGGTGCCTATAATTGTCTTGTTCTTAGGGGCAGGGACTGGTGTAAATACACCTAATTCACGCAAGCTGTTCATTTCTTTTGTTATGGCTAATTCCCATTTTTCTCTTTCTTCCATGGGAAGTTTCAACACTTCCTCGTATGTGTTAGGTGTTGGTGTCTCGTCATTCACACACATTATATAATCCTTATACTTATTGAGTAATTGTTTTCTGTTACACCTGATTGTTCTTATTGGAATGCTCTCATTATCGTGTAGGTACCTTGCTTCCTTTTTGGTTAATGAATCTGTTTTTATCCTGGTATGGTTACCTGTCCATGTTTTGTTTTTGTCATCATGTGTGTTATGTTCATGTTTCTCTCTTTCTATTCTGTCTTGTTGTTCAATATTTGGTTTTGTATTTTGGATTATCTCGTTAAGATGTATCTTAGACCAGTTGGCCTGTTCATGAAATACTGCTGTTCTTGAGACTATGAATTTGTTATTACTGTCAATGAATCTATATCCTTTTGTCCCATGAATCTGAGCCTTCTGGATACGTTATCTCCCTTACGTCTTAATAGTTTTGGTATGTGTACGTCTGCTGTAACTCCAAATATGTGCATGTGTGATATTTTTGGTTTCCTATTGTACATCACTTCGTATGGTGTTTTATTTAGGATGCTAGACCAGGTCCTATTTTGGGTATAGTTTGAATATAGTAATGCTTCTGACCAGAATTGTTTTCCTAAACCAGCATCTTCTAATGTACATCTAATCATGGTTTGCAGTGTCGAGTTCTTTCGTTCTGCTGTACCATTCTGAAAAGCAGAAAATGGGCTAGTCATGAAGTGTAGCATTCCTTTGTCTTTTATCCATTGTGAGAATTCTTTTGACATGAATTCGGATCCCCTATCTGTCATGATTTGTTTTATTTTGATATTGTGTTGTGTTTCTACACGTTTGTAAAATTCTTTGAATTTTTGGAAAGTTTCATCTTTGTGTTTTAAAGTATAAACAAATCCATAACGGCTATAGTCGTCTACAATAGTTAGGAAATATCTTTTTTTGTATGTGATGGATGGTGTTAATGGACCAACCAGATCCTTATGTACCAGATCAAAAATTTGGTTAGAGGTCCTTGTTGCCCTCTTTGGTTTTGGGTTTGTTCTGAGTTTTGAGGATTTACATACTGAGCATTCCAAATAGTTTTTACAATCCTTTATTTTAACGCCATCAGCATGTTCAATCATTTTTTGTATTACAGGGAAACTTGCATGTCCCAATTTTCTATGCAACATGTGTGTACATTCATCATGAATTGGTTTGCCTATATTGGGTCTTTTGTTATTGTGTGTATCACTAGTGGGTGTGTCTTTGTGATTACAGTGTGTATTGGGTTCTTCATTGTCATTGTTGTTACTATGTTCACTGTCTATGTTGTTGTCGTCATCAGTGTTTGTATTAATGTTATGCAACCATTTATCTTCTGTTACAAGGAAGGGTAGGCCCCCTTCGATAACTACACTATTCAATTTTGTCCCATCCTTTTCTAGTATTGCTTTTCCCCCAGAGAAGATTATATTTATGTTGAAATCTTGGCTTAATTTCACTGCACTAAGTATGTTATGTGATACTCCTGGTATCAACAATACCCCCTCTACTTTACCTAAACCAGGTATATTTACATCTCCTTTCCCTATGACTTGAACATTTTCTTGATTGGCTACTCTTATCATAAATTTATCATTTGTGAATGAAGACAGTATTTTCTTGTTATTTGTTGTATGATTAGTCGCCCCTGAATCTATGAGCCAAGTATTGTTTTTTGATTTTTGTGTGACGACATCGTTATGTTTATCTAATCCATTTAATGATCCTGATTTTCTGTCCCTTGAATTATCTCTATCCTTTCTGCGTTCTCTGTAGTTTGGGGAGCCTCTATATCTGTATCTATCAATAGATGATTGCCTGTCTTGATATCTATCCCTATAATCACGGTTTTGTCTTTCCCTATGAAACATGGGGCAATCTCCCTTAGAGTGTTTTCTGGATCCACAATTGTGACATTCAATTGTTTTTTGGTGATTCTCTTGGAAGGTTACCCCTTTTGCCTGTCTGTGTTCTGTGTATGCATTGTATCTACTTTTCCTCAAATTATCTTCAGCTATTAACTTATTTGACAGACTTTCTATGGATAAGTATCCTAGATTGATTGAGTCTAAGTGTGATATGTAGTTATCCCATGATGAATCTAATGAGTTAAGGATAACGCTTTTCATTGTCTGTTCTGATATTATTTCTCCTCTTAGATGTAATTCTGCTCTGGTTTTGTTTAAGGATATTAAATGTTCACTTATGGTGGTTCCAGATCTTAATTTGGCTGAAAAGAAATCCTTAGACATTCTAGTGGTTGTTGCTACACTTTCACTATGAAACAATTTAAACATGCATTGAATTATTTCTGAAACAGTAAGATTATGCTTAATACTGTAGTACATGGCAGGTGATATGCTAGAAATTATTAAATAGAATGCTCTGTGATGCAGGCAGTCTATTTTTAGAGTCCAAGGTCTTTTGGGAGGATTGGTTATGAAAAATAATAAATTTTCTTTCATAAAGACAACCTGAATTTGTTGACACCATTCCTGTAAATTGATGCCATCAATTCTAAGTTTTGGGAAATCACTAGGTAGATTCCCAATATTACTATTCCCACTACTTACAACTGTGGGTAGTCCATGGTCTTGTAGATGTTGAAAATTGCAGAATGGTGTGGGTATTCTGCTGATGAGCTTGAAAGGTTCTCCTTCTTCATAAAGTTCATTGTAGTTCTCTGTGTTCATCTGCGCATGCGCGTTGGTCATTTCTCTGCTGAAGCCGCTGGGAGAGGTTCTCTTTGCTGTAGCTCCCTCGTAGTGCTCTCCTTCTGATGATTCGGTCTCCGGCTTGATCTTGGGTGTTCTGCTGGCAGCTGTGGTTCGTCTCTTTTGTATTTTTGCATTATTGGCTTTTATCGATTCTTTTGAAATTGTTAGACTTGTGCCAAACGTTTTAAATAGTTTTCTCATGGGTGTTTCGATTTCTTGTTCGGTGGATGATTCTTCTGTATCTGTTTCTGACTCTTCAGAAGAATAAATATATTTTTTGCTATTTTTTGTGTTTTTTCGCGCCAGAGTTTTTGAATGGTGCATTCTGATTGGTTCAGCCGTGTTCATTTCTGTGGCTGGTTGAAGAAAAGATGGCTGCCTTTCAAAATTTTGAGCGGGACCTCTGGTCTTCCTTCTGGTTATTTTTTCTTTCGTTGTAGGTTCGCTCACCATTTTTGTATTTTCGGGTTTGGCTTTTTCAATGTCTTTTTCTCTCGCTGCTCCGTTTTCTTCCAAGAAGCCTCGGAGTTCTGTGATGAGTTTGTGGTCATCTTTTTGACCTTTTATTAGCCTCAGTATCTCCGATCTGAGGTCTTTGTCTTTTATTTTGTTCTCTTCTTGGTTGTCGGTTTCATCTGCTGTTTCTTCGATGTCTGTGGTGTTATCTTCAGATTCTTTGATTGTTGTATTTATTGGTTCGTCGATCATTTCTTGATCTGTTTTTGTTTCTTTATCATTTGCCCTGGCATTGGGTCTTTCTTTTTTATTCTTGAGGTTTTCTTTCTTAGGCATGTTGGATTTTATTGAGTCAGTTTAACCATCCTCTGCTACCAGCTTGTTACAATATTTTGAAGATCAGACTCAATGATGAATTCAGAAGCAATTTCTTCAATTAAAGAAGAGTTTATTCATATTAGGCATTCTACTTATTCTTGTCAGATTTACAGTGAGAAGCAAGCATGAGGTAAAAGCACTCTCTATTTATATCAAAGGGGAGGAGTCAAGGAAGGGGGTGATCACACATGAATACATTAAAGGAGGAGGAATAAATTAACCCTTTATATCCTGTACATATATATACATATCTCTTGTTATAGAATAAGGCATTTACTTATGACAAAAAGAAGCTTTTAGGAGCTTTAGGAGAAGTCAGGAGACTTTCATATACATCAGTGGCCCCTGAACTGTCTGCTTCCAGACATTAGAGGAAGATAACACTAGATAAGCCTCATGTTGACATTCTTCAAGTTAACTTGGTGTACAAGTTTAACCTACTCATTCTGCTGATATAGCCAGGTAACAAGTTAATTAATTTCACATGTCATTTCAGAAGCATATGGTATAAGTGTTACAGAACAAATTAGAGTAGGACTAGATAAAAGTATGAGTAAACCCTGTGAGCTTACTGGGTGACTTTGGGACAATCACTCAGGCTGACATAATTCTTAGCATCATATCATAAGATGATACTTCATACTTCACTTATTCTGTATGTTTGCTCATGCATGAAAGATCTATCTTTGTCTTTGATATAAATAAGGTCAAGATCCTTTGGTCAGTCTTCTGTTTCTCTCCACATCCTCCAACTGTCCAATGCTATCCAATTCTTGTTTGTATATAAATCTTGGACTATAAATTCCAGAACTGAAAACTACCATATTTTTCGGACTATAAGACGCTCTGCACTATAAGACGCCCCTACCTTTTTGGGGAGAGGAAGACAAGAAAAAAATCTGCCTCTGCCTCCCAGCAATTTGCCTCCTTGCAGCAAACAGCCTGTTTCAGCTTCAGCTTCAGCACAGCCCAATTAGCACAAGTTGTTGGTTGGATCAGCCTCCCAAAGATCAGTTGTTTCAGGCTGCAGGGATTGCCATAGCCTATTTTCCAGTGGGTGGGCGGGGCTACATTCGGTGTATAAGACGCACCCAAATTTTCACCCTCTTTTAGGGGGATGAAAGTGAGTCTTATACTCTGAAAAATACAGTAATATCTCTTGAGGATCCTTGATTGAGGGAAAGCTAGTATGGGAAGATATACTAGATCTTTTGTGCACAATTTGTTAGGCCTTGCATCTGAAGATCACCAAGCCACCACTCAACTGTCTGAAGCACTCTCTGTTCTATTCCAAGGATAGTTTAATTATTAAAGCATAATTAGAAAAGAGACCTTGGAATTGTCATCCATAATACTGGCAGACTTAGGACTTACAAATCAAAGACACAATCTTCCTCTCTTTGGAGAGCAGATATAATTATGTCTGTAGCTGCATCTATACATACAACCAACATTTAATGCAAATCTGTACTTTCTTGGCTCATTTTGCTCTAGTGTCCTTCTTCTTTTTCCTTCTCTTTGGTTGGTAATGCAAAAATGATCAATACACATCTCTGCCTCTGCTTTTCAGAGTGCTTGCTATGGTAGGCAATCTCACACTGACTGAACCTTTTTGGTAAGTATCTCTTTGGCCTTTTCATTCTTAAAACACCAGGCGGCAGCAGGAGTTTTATTTCAGATGATGGGCTTCTGTTCCAGAAATGCAAGGTTCACCTGGCAGAAAAGCCAGTTTACACAATCGGTTTCTCTGTATTGCTCGGTATTTACGTGCACATTTCACTGTAAAACATATATAGCCATCACCCACCTTCCCCAAGGTTCATGCCCTCTGGAGTATTTCAGGTGGGCACAAGTTCTTATAAACATTCCCCTTATAAGGAAACAATCTCTGTCACATACATAATGAATGACAGAGCTGTAATTGATAAAGGCCCTCTCTGGTTTTCTGACCTGTTTGGTCAGAAACCTTACATTTAGAGAACTCTGTTTCTGTGCTCTTTATTAATCCAGTGCCTGAAATCACACTGTATATCCAAAGAATTCTGAATTCAGTCTGAGATAGGAGGGCATTTCTCACATGAACAATTTTTGTTGTGCTGTATTTCTTTTACTTCAAACCAGTTTAATGTTTCTTGTTTGATGGAAGTTGTATTGTTTGTTTTTGTTTGATGGATTGGGTGGATGAGGTTGGGTGTTTGTTTTGTTTTGTTTTGCTTGCTTGTTTGTTATGGTTACTTTTTCTCACAGATCTATAACATTAGTGCCAAATTCCAGAACAGAAATTTCAACTGTAAAATTCCAGCTGGTCAAATGGTGAATTTTTAAAAGCACTATCTGGGTATGCCTTCTTTAAATCAGAGTTTGGCACTCTTAACTTGCACTGTTAAAATGTAGAAGTGTAGAAACAACACTGGAATAACCAGTATGAATCATATGCTACAGCTTAAAGAGTCATACTTTGATTCTGCTTGGCTATGTTCATACTCAAGCACACATAATTTGACCTGGCAAGGCCATAACAAGCTTTCATATATATTGTTAGGTCAGTGCAAAATGAATAAATTTCCCAATTTTATCCCTTAATGACATTAAACTTTAGAAATCTTTTATGGATATAATTTTGCAATGGGAGTAATTTACTGTTTTATATTTATATGTACCTTGGACAATTGCCACAGTTAATAAACCATGAAAAGTGGGTATGCTAATTCACTGAGTGGTCATATAACTAGGGGTAGAACTTTCTGGTTAATTAAGTTGTAATGATGAATACATTATTCTGTGAATGTCAATTTGAAAGCATTTATTTGGGCTTGATGAAGTTTTTCCTTGAAATGGATTTTCCTAAACTGTGAATCTGTCAACACACAGATTTTATTTTAGAAACAGCCTTTTCAGAGGATAAAAAAGGGCACTTGGGCCCCTGCACATGAAAGGGGACCCATTCAAACTTCAATTCAATATACTTTGTTCAAGGCACTAAAATTAATTAGTTAAAATATAATCTCAGGAATTATTTCAAAATTTTGGATATCCACCAAATGAGAGATGGCTAGATGGATGGATGAACAAGTCAACAGAAAGAGGATGGATGGATGGATGGATGGACACTAAGTAAATGAATAGATCAGTAGTTACATGGATAAACAGACAAAAAATAATGCAGAGGTGGCACAACAGCACAATGAACACTCAGGTCACCATGAAGACAAAAAAAAGACTGTAAAGTGCCAACTTGGTACAGCATTTCCTTCTTTCCATCTAACTACTGCAATTCTACCAATATTCTAAGAGAAGAAGCCTGAATATGAGTTTGGATCATTACATAAGGAACTGTGAACATATACAGTATGCATACAGCATAGGCAGGTGTTTGTCATTCAGGCCAATAGACTTGCATCACCAAGTTGCAGGTTCAAGATCAGGTAGAGCTGGGAAAACTCCTGCATGAAACCTCTCAATATATACTGGCAATCAATAGCAGCAATATTGATCAAATGCACCAATGTATCTGATTTTAGTAAAACACAGTTTCCTATGTATGTAATTTAAGCATTGCTCAGAATACACCAGTCCTGGGAACTGCTTCAGAGAAGATCTGACCAGATATACTTATCTAGGTTTAGGTGTTCCAAACACTGCACAAAAATTTGCTTGATATATCCATTGTTCTTCCAAAGATCTATGTCTAAAAAGATTGGGTTTTGCTGTAATAGATGTGTGCATTTTATTTTAAACCATCAAATCCTCTGGTCTTCTTTTAAAATGCCATTCTTTATCAATAATGAAATGAGACTATCTTGAAACAATAAATACCCAGATTCAAAACACTTTGAAATAATAGCACTACATAATTCATTTCTATAATTTCATTGTCAATCAAGTTGTCCTTTCTTTAATTTTACAATGCAAGAGAATTATTTGTTCTGAGCCTTATAATTATTTGAGTTTATTATCTCCTCATCCAGCAATTCAAATTGAGGAATAAAGTTTTAGAGCTTTTAACTGCAGTTTAAAAATGCCTGATTTATTTGCCTCTTACAACAGTTTACCATAGACCATTGCAAAGAACTACTGAATTAATAAAGTCAAAGATATTTCCTCAGTGTCATCCAAAAAAAACCTTTTTTTTTTTTGCAGTGTTCTGAAACATTTGTAAGCAGTCATTTTTTAAATATAATGTTTATTGGAGAAATTTTTGACAACCTAAAACAATACAAAAACTACAAAGAAACAAAGAAAATTAAAAATGGTGAATAAAAAGGAAAAGAAAAGAAAGAAAAGATGATTAAAAAAAACAACTTCTGATCTTTTTAGCAGCGGTTATGAATGCATTTGCATTTTATCCTCTCTCTCTAAGATTTTGTCATAATTTTCTTCTTTCCATAGACTGCCCTTTCTAATCTTCCAACCCATACATCACAACTGTAATTTTCTCTTTTTTTCAACAAAGTGTCCAAGTTACTTTTGCCATCTCTGCTGGTTCAATATTCTTCATCAACAACTCCTCCATTGTGGGTATTTAAGAATCTTTCCATTTTTGAGAATATTTATTTATTTATTAAACTAATTTATATAGTTGTCCATCTCACAAACCAATCGACTTCGGGAGGCATACAACAGAGCTAAAAGAGTCAATAAATACATTAAATAGTATAAAAACCAAGCTAAAACAAAGAATAGACCAAAAAAAATGTTAAATAATAGCAGTTGCCTCACTCGTTCACCTGTCCCCTGGAGTCCCAAGACCTGCTGGTCTTCGGGTCTTATAGCATCTGGAAGCCAGACAATAATTGTTTTTTTGCTCCTTGTTCCCAATAGCTCAAGATCAACGGCACAAAGGAATAAGTGTTTATCAGCGTTTCTGAAGCTTCTGATGGGTAGAAGGGTCTTCTGTCTACTAGCTTAACAACTTAAGCATGCAAAGAGTTTTCTTCTTCTGAAATCCGTAGCTGCTTCCAAAGACTTCAGCACCCCCAAATTAATGAATAATGTTTTCATTTGGGAAGTTGTTGTTTTCTTTCTCCCTCCATTTATTTTATCTACTCAAGAAGAAATATTTTCAACATGTAATTAATCTGCAGTACAGTTCAAGGTCACAATTATTTGCTTACAATATTTGAATGCTGGCGGGGAAGAGAAAATATTGTCAGGGAAGTGATCGTCATGTGTAAATGCCTGAGATTTGAAGGACTTAGGTGAACTTCCTGAAATAGACTTAATAAAATGTGTATGTGTTGTCACACAGCTTTGAATTTATTATTATCATTACCAAACTGTTATTGTGTTTAACTTTGTAGTCATAGAAATGGCTTGAATTTACCAGAAATATAAAGCAAAAAAATTGAGGTTTGTATTCTACTGCATCAAACAGAGTCAGAAGTCACAGCTTTTTTTTTTTCTTTTTCTTTTCCTTTATATTGCACTCCTTTCCCCCTTCCTTTCTGATAGGAGCTGTGGTGGTGCAGTGCTTGGAATGCAATATTGCAGGCTAACTCTGCCCACCAGCCAGGAGTTCAATTCTGACTGGCTCAAAGTTGACTCAGGTTTCCATCCTTCCAAGGTCGGTAAAACGAAGACCCAGATTATTGGGGGCAATATGCAGACTCTGTAAACCACCTAGAGAGTGCTATAAAGCACTGTGGAGCAGTATATAAATGCTATTGCTATTGCTATTTTTATTTCGATTTGTATTTCATATTCCAATAAACTCTAATTAAAAAATAAAAAATAGTAATACTACCCTTTGCATCTGATCTTGGGCCTAGCATACAAAAGAAAAAGCTTTCCAGGTGATAATGCAGGATCATCACGATACAGTTTAATGTACACTAATCTAGTTGGTCCTGAAATATAATGGAATGGACCAACTAGATTAAGGTTTGACTCACTTGGAAACTTACCCACTTGACTGAAAAGGTTTGACTCACTTGGAAACTTAATAAACACTCCACTTCTACATCCCTTGCATAATGGCAAAATTATGTAAATTTTTATAATTTTTTAGTATCCTCTTCCTATATCTGTTCATTTTATTTCTGGTTTTTCTAATGAAGAATTTTTCATTTGTCTTCATTAAATTTAATACTGGAGTGTTGAGTCTATTTCTCTATGCTGTCGAAATCATTTAGATTTTATTTCTGTCTTCTAAAATTATCTATGTTACCCGGTTATCCTTATGTGCAAGTCTGGTAAGATATTCTCTGTACTTTATTCAAATAATTAAGAAACATGGTGAAGGTTGTTTACTACAGAACCAAATTCTCTGGCACCTCATTTATGATACTTCATTCCAATTTGATGAGGGACCATGAATGAGTACTCTTTCAGTGTACTTCTCAAGACACCTGAGGATATACCAAATAAGCATATGTAGAGGGCATGTTCTTTGGAAGAACAGATACTAAAGCTGAAGCTCAAATATTTTGGCCACCAAATGAGAAAAGAGGACTTACTTGAAAAGACCCTGATGTTGGGAAAGATTGAAGGCAAAAGGAGAAGGGGACGGCAGAGGTTGAGATGGTTAGATAGTGTCATTGATGCAATGAATATGAATTTGGGCAAACTCTGGGAAACAATGGAGGAGAGGGAGGCCTGGCATGCCATGGTCCATGGGGTCGCAAAGAGTCAGACGTGACTTAGTAACTAAACATCAACAACAGAAGGCATAAGGAATGGCTTTGAAAGACAGCCAAGGCAAAGGTAAAACTGGTGGGGCTTGAGCTAACTCCAAGAAACTGGTTTGAGTAAATATCTCAGACAGATGCCTGCCTAGTTCATACTAAGATAAGATGAGGGAGGGGAAAGTGCATTCAGAGATGCAAAATTCTGTTACTATAGTGGTTAGAATAAAAATAATCCTTATCTCTATGACATTGATTTCTTAGTCTGTTCTACTTTATACAGCCAATAGCTTAACATCTAGCCATATTTAAATAACTTGCTAAATAGTATATATTGCAGAGCAGTATATCATGTTTTGCTGATTGTTGACTTTACATTCTGTTTACAGCACCTTCTCAATCAACTAACGAAATTGGCCATGAAAGTCAGCTGGGTGACTTTGGGCCAGCCACTCTCTCTCAGCCCAACTCATGTCATATAGGGTTGTTATTGTTGTGAAGAAAATAGGAGGAGGAAGGTTTCTTGGATGTGTCCCTCACATTGAGTTATTTTTTAAAATAACAAAGGTGGGATGTAAATAATCAATAAATAAATATCCCATTTGAAACATAAACAAGATTAGTCTAGTAAAGTTTGCTCAATTTTCTGTAGATTTTTGGATATCAGTGCATTGTAGAAAGCAATATGTTGTGTTTTTTTTAATCTGCTCCAACTTTTCCCCAGGTATGGCTGTCAGACTGTTTAGTCTATAGTAATCAAGTATTTCTTTTCATTCTTTTTGAAGGTAAAATAACATTTCCCTTTTTTCAGACATCTGGCTCTTCACATCTATGCCAGGATTCCCAAATATAAAGGATAGAGATTCAGCCTGATCATTACAACTCCCTTCTGTATTCCCATTTACTCCTGGTGCAGATTGTTTTTTACACTGCATGCATTCTTCCTTGGTAACTTGTCTTTCTACACCTTAAATACTTTCTTCTGTTTTATTTTTTGTTTCATTTTACTTTTGGATTGAAGTGAAACTTTCTATGAAGCCATATTGGCTTCTCTTGCTATTTTCCAGGTTAGAAAATAATTACACATTTTAGTATATTTTTAGTGACTTGAATTCACTACATTAAGACTAAAACTAAGACTAAGACTGGCTAAGACACTGAGCTTGTCGATCAGAAAGGCTGGCAGTTCGGCAGTTTGAATCCCTAGTACAGGTCTCCTGCGTGAGCTAGATGACCTCCAAGGTCCTTTCCATCTCTGTTACTGTTAAATTCCTTTTCTTAAAATCCAAGGCCTTCTTTTGACTACATCAGCTCCAAATTTCCCTTAATATCAATAATTCCAGTATTACATGATCATTATCTTTTAATGTGGCTGCAAATTCCACTTTTACTATTAAGTATTCCTTTTTGGTGAATCAGGTCACAGAATCAACCATTAATTTGTTTTGGCACAAGAGAGAACCCATAATTAACTCTGCCCATCCTGGACAATAATATGTACAATCATAACAAATTAAAGCTCTACCAGTTTTTGCATTTTCAAGTTATCAAAATTCCGCTGCTACAGAAACTCTTCTCACTCTGGTCAGATCCAAATAGGCTCACTTTATATTCACCTCAAAATATAATGCTCTGTTAGATAGGCTGCTGCCCATGTTCTTGGCATGTTCAACAGAAAACCTGCCAGCCCAAGCAAGTTCACTGAAATACAGAAGGAATGTTTCTCTTTCAACCCTTGCCTGGTAAATGCTCAGCAAAATACAAGTCAAGAGTCAAGAACTCCATGGCAAATAAACTCAAACCACTAGCATCCTGAGTTCCTTGGAAGAGAAATATTTAAAATTCTTAATCAGCAGCATGGATTTCTGAAATAAATATTTGAGAAAAGACAGAAAAGAAGCAGCAACAAATTTGGAGGGAGGGAGGGAGGGAAGGGGAGAGGGGAGAGGGAGAAAGAGAAACTTCTGTTGGGGAGGTAAGCAGCAATTACAAGAAATCCTGTACAAGAAGTTCTCTCCAGCTTGTCAGCATGTGCAAAATAACAAACAGCGAAATCTAGCAATGACATTTTGGCAGAGTGTGGAATTGTGTTAGGGTTGACTTCAGTCAAATCGACTGCTTGGAGAAGAATCTCAGGGGAGGTAGAAATGTGTAGAATTCAGCTGAAGGAAGGAGGGAGGCTTTTCTTTAGGAAGTATTTTAGTATTGCATTCTAAAATAAAATAAAACACAAAACCTCAAGTGCAAACAGAAAAACAGGAATTACTCTTGGAAGAAGAAACCTATAAATTGCCTGAAAATGATGAAGTAGCTGGAATTGGAAGGGGTGGTGGTGGAAAGGACTCAGATCTGCCTGTCCAAAGAATAAATCACTTCCTTCACATTTGGTTTAAAAATGTAACTTTTTCTTACCAGGTAGACATACTTTTAGTTCTCTGTGGCTAGTCACCACTGGTTAATCAGGTCACCTTCTGGGAAAAGTTAGATTAACAGATTAACAGAGTTAGAACGGACCTTATAGGTCATCTAGTCCAACCCCCTGCTCAAACAGGAGATCCTACACCATTTCTGACAAATGGCAATCTTTTCTTGAAAGTCAAGATAAGGTTACAACATCTGGCCAACAAACCTCCTGATGATTGCCAGATGGCAGGCAACTAATTTGCTGCCATTACAGTCCATGTATGACTGCTCTTGTCAACTGCCCAATCCCCTCTATTGTGGTGCCCCTGGATCGAATCCTGCAATATGATCCCCAGCAGTGTGCCGATCCAGCTACACCTACCAAGTCATTCCTTGTGATAGGACCTCTTGATTTTTACATTGGGAACCACTGTCATTGTTCTTAAATGTGCAGGAGAGGTGGGGAATGGGAGAAAAACCACAGAGGGCCAAAATAGTAAAGTAATGCATAAAAAGTATTGCATTGCCTTTAAGTCTATAAAGGAATGAACTCTGGGAGACCCAGAATGCTTCCATCCATTACTGGCATGTCCAAACAGCATCAGCACTTGAGCTGGAAATGCTGATTGTGAGGACAATAAGGGCTTTCTCGAGAGGAGAACACAGTCTTGCATTCAGAGTCATGCCATGTTGTGAAGCACAGTGTATATATCTCAGTGGTAAAATCCATTTTTTTTTACTACCAGTTCTGTGGGCGTGGCTTGGGCATGGTGTGACTTGGTGGGCGTGGCTTGCTGGGTGTGGTAGGGGAAGGATACCGCAAAATCCCCATTCCCTCCCCACTCCTGGGGGAAGGATATTGCAAAATCTCCATTCCCACCCTACTCTGGGGCCAGCCAGAGGTGGTATTTGCCGGTTCTCCGAACTGCTCAAAATTTCTGCTGCCGGTTCTCCAGAACCTGTTAGAACCTGCTGGATTTCACCCCTGATGTGTCTGCTATACTGTCAACACTCTTCTTAGCCAGTGGTACTCTTGCATAAACACAAGAAGCATCATGTGTTTAGACATTCAAAGCTCTCTTCATGATACTGCACTGATTAAATATATTCCTTTTCTGGGACTGATATGGCCCATGATGACTTCCTCAACCATCTTCAAATTCAGTAAGTTTTGTCCTCAGGTATAAATGGTGGGATGATGACCCTCTCATACATAATTTTGGAGTTTCAGGGCACTGATTGACTGGAGATATAGCTTCTGCCTCTGCCCCAAGACTGTGGGGAAATATCCTCCTAAACCATCCAAACTGTGGAAGAAAGGAGAGAGGTTCTTCTGATAGAAGACATAAACACTAAATAGGTCATATTGCACGGAAAACTTTGTGCCCACAAATCTAAATAGGAATTCCACCAAATGACTGTAGGGGAGTATGGGAAGCCAAGAGATTTGCAACTACTGGTAGAGGTTCCTAACAGAACAGCTCTATTGATTTATTACCCAAGTTTCAGAGATAGGAAAAACCTGCATTAAGAAGTGGTGAAGGAGGAGACAGCATTATTGTGCCTGAAAATGAGGTTTATGAGATTATCTTTATATTGGGACAAGACTATTTCAAGTCTCTCCTGCAATGAGCTAATACAGATATAAGCTGATCCCCAGACATGGCTCCACTCCTCTCCTATGGGCTATTGTGATTTGGACGATTACCAACCTGAAGAGCACTGAACCTTGGAAATCACCCAAGCATGCACAGAATGGCCCATATTCAAACCCTTTTGTATACCAATTCAAAGTTCTCATTGGAGTTGCATAACTATTGCTCTGGTGAGTTTCCTGGACTGTTACTGTGACCAACGAAAGAAACATGGATGGGGAACTCTCCTAAGGATGTTGTAAGAACAATCATGTTGGAATGCAAATGGAAACTTTCACTCGCTATGAGCCAGGCAACTGTAGACTGCTGTTGTTCAAAAGCCAACATATTGTAGATGGTTACTCTGTCTCTGTTCCCATAGTAACAGAAAAAATGCAAGCAGCATTTTATATATATAGACTTTATTTGGGTTTAGCAACAATACAAAATATCTCCTACCCTCCAATTGGGTTAGATGTACAGGTCACAGATCAGGATTTAAAAAATGACAGCCATCATCCCCATGACTCCTAGCGCTACCAAAGGAAGAATGTAACAGGGGAAATGTTGCCAGGTCACTCCACCAAGGGCGAGATAAATAACCAGTAATCAATTGAAGCATTGATTAATTAAGGTCTTGCACAAATCCTTAAAATAATACAGTAGCATTAAGAATAATAGTAAATATTGTATAAAGAAAACAAGAAAACAACCAAGCTCAGAGAGCACCAAGGACTTCATATATAAAGATTGTGTTATTATATACTAACCAAATGATAATTATAAAATAACAACAGTAAAAAATAATGCAGTGATGTAAAAGCCTTTTTCAAAACAAATCAACCTTTATTACAAGCAAGGGTGAGGTACCAAGAATTAAAAAAATAAAATAAAATATAACATACAAAAATAAAATTACATTAACAAGTAAAAAAAATCACAACAAAAATTGGAAAACAAAAATCAGAAAAAAAATCTAAGAGGGGAGATAGAATGAATAAATGGATATAACAAACATGACAAACTAATATAAGTTGTACAATCTTATAGATTTTTCTTATTCTTATAAGTTCTTAGAGACTCTAATAAACTGGTGTCACAGGAAATGACCTGTGACACCTGTTTTGTGTCATAGGTCATGTCCTGACATGTTTTAAATGCTCTTGTGCAGAATGTGGAAATAGTATATGTGGTAGAAGGGTTGTTATCTGAGAACAGCAGATGTAGACTTGTCCTGTTCACCCTTTATGTATAAAAGTGAAATGAGGCTAATATGAATGTCTCTGTAGTATATAACCACTGAAGAAATACATGTTGTGTTTTTTTCACATGTCCAGACTCACAGAGTCATTGTCTATTTAGGGAATCTTCCTGTATTGGCCTTCAAGGACAGCAGAAGCAAAGGCCCTTTGATGGTTAAGTAGTTCAAGATTTGTTAAGTATGCCATAGAATAAGCAGCGTACCTGTTGGATTCATAAAAGTTGGCTACCTCCAACTGCCACTCTGCGACTGCAACCTTTGTCAATGGAGCCAGGAAAAAATCCTGAAACATGCACATGCGACCAAACTATCAAAGGACATCTGGCAAAACCTCCAACTTTCCCAATGTAAATTAACATTGTGTGCAACCCATTATGAGGGCATGGTATACCTGCTTAAACCCATCTTTAAAACCCGGATTCTTCTTCAAAAGTGTGCTAAGCCTATCTTAGTAAAGATCTCATATGAGATTGGTCAGATGCTATGGAAAATGCTGATCAGGTACTCAATGGGCTTCTCTACAAGGCAAGTGTTTGCTCTATTAAGTCAAGTCAAACTGGCCACAAAATGAAGTGCCCAGTGACCGGAGGAGAAGGGACAGACTCGCAGTAGTTTAAATTGGCTAAAAGAGCAGAGTTGGACAAAACTCAACCCCTGGTCTTATCAACCACCAAATGATCAGCCAAGCAGGTGAAAACCTATCCACGGGGTGTGAGGGGGGAGGATGTATGGGGAAAAGAGGCAAAATGTTATTTTAAAACTTGGCCAATTAATGATGAATTGAAATTTCCTGGTGGGAAAAAAGCACTGGTTAGAGGCAAGTGAGGAAGAACCTAAGGGTGGACTCCAGAATATTCCATAAAAGAAAGATGATGCTTTGTTATGCAGTACATCAATTTCCTATTTTTTTAAAAAAAATATTAAAAATATTAATATCAGGTAGAGGAGAGAATCTCATGTCTACTATGCTGCTAATTCCTCCTGAAGAAAGATTCCTATATGTCTAGGTAAGATTGTTTCTTTGGGACACTGATACACATCTATGTTGGATCAATCCTTTTAGATTCAGACGCTTCCAATTCCCGGAAGCATGTTTGAGCCATTTCAGAGAAAACAACCTTGGATGTAACACAAGTGACACTCTTCCTGGGTGTCATTTTTTTCCAGAGTGAACTTCTTCAATGGCCTTCACTCAAGTGCCAAGGGAGAAACCGATATAAGAAGGTCATCAGTTCAAAAGTGCCAGGTTTGTTCAATACCTCTATTAGTAATGTTGGCCAAGTATTGAAGCTGGGGAAAATTGGCATTTGCCCTCTCAAAATATTTGTCTAACCCTTCACAGGAGACAGACAGCTTGTTCTAAAAGATTTTATTTTTCCTGCAAAATAACAAACAATTCATACACGGTACAAGGAATTCAGATCAACTCTGGACAGGAGTTCACCCCGTGACTCTTTAAAGAAAAAAAAAATCACTTACCATGTGTGTGATTTCGCAAATGCACAAGAAAACAAAGAGATGTGGGCATCCCATTTATGGCCAAACTGAAAGTTTTTTAAAAATTCTATCCAACTGTATGATGAATACAATGTTGTTGATTTTCCTAATCCTTCTCTTTCAAATTCTCATTTATGATATACATTAATGTACCAAGCATCATTTCCTATCTGTCCCTTTGCTATCTTCCTCCCTTTCAAAGTTTGGGGGATTTTTTTTAAAAAAAAAAAGGTTTTAATATTAAGCCAGAGGGGGAGAATGGCAATTTAACATCAGGGGAGTGATCACATTTAGAGCAACTTGAATTTCCCCTCTGTTTGTTTGTTTTTTAAAGAGATAAACCCTTCAATGTGCTAATTGTTTATAAGAGAAGGAATTACTAATCCCACCAGCCCAAACCATTTTCTTGCTTATGGTGGGCACTTGGTTCCCATTTCATGCATTGAAACGAACAAGGCTTGTTCTCAACATTGCAGAAGAAATAGCATTTTCTACTGCCTTTGGAGCAGCAAACTAGCAAAGGAAGCAAATGACATACAGATCAGTGGTGGGTTGCCCCTGGTTCGGACCGGTTCGCAAGAACCGGTAGTAAAACTAGCCGGAGGCTCTGCCCACCAACCCCAACGTTATCAGGAAGCTTCTGTGCATGCTCAGCCCCATTGCAAACCGGTAGTAAAGGTAAGTAGAACCCACCCCTGATGCAGATCTGTCCTGTTCCCAGCAGTGTCCAGTGCCCAGTGCCCAGTTCCAGCAAATATGCTCCCTGAGATAGTTGCTTCAGTTACTTAATGACAAGACAGCCCTGTTGAACAAAGCAACAAAAGGCATCTGGCTTGGAACAATTTTAACTGCAGCCATTCTCAAGAAATATTGCTGCAGGAAATGAATGCCTGGGTTGTTGGAAAAAATGCTTTTTTTCCCCTTCATTTTTCTAATATGTAAATGAAATCTTCTTGGATTTTGGTAATGGATTTCCTGATTGAATCATTCAAAAGAAGAGAAAGCATGATTTTGCCAAGGGCTGGAAACACCTGTTTAGAAAGTCTTCATAACAGGATTCAGAGCCCTCTTCATAACAGTATTATAGTAAGTAAGTAAGCTTTATTGCGGTCAGAGACCAAATTAAAATAGACAAAGAAAGGGAGCATATTTTACAAATATGGATAGAT
Source organism: Arizona elegans (assembly GCA_022577455.1). Taxonomy (NCBI): domain Eukaryota; kingdom Metazoa; phylum Chordata; class Lepidosauria; order Squamata; family Colubridae; genus Arizona; species Arizona elegans. The sequence goes on along the minus strand of JAKOOJ010000001.1, from coordinate 20,112,903 downwards.
CATGGGACAGTACACCATCTACTGCCTCAAATACAATCTGTACTGTCAATACTAGTGATCCTCTGCCATCGGGCTTACCCGTCTCTTTTCCTGTTTTTTTCCAGCCACGACTACAGCAAAAATTTTTGCCACCTTTAGAGTTATATTGGGGTCTGCGTCCTGGAGTAGGAAATAAAGGCTGAACATATCAGGTGAACCAGGGAATCTCTGGGAAATAGGAGAAATGAGTCTTGATCTTATATCCCGAACAGTATTATATAAAAGTTAAATATATTAATTTAAAAGAAAAGTGAGACAAAAAGAAAAGAAATGGCACTGAAGTGTGGAATATCATTTTTCCTTTTTAAAAAACATCTGTGTGGGTGAAAATAAAACTTTTTTAATGTGTTGAGTAAGGACTCCATTTAAAAATTCTTCGAGGTCCTGAAAGCCCACCCTTTTTGAGCCATTGATCCCCTTGCAAGGTGGGATTTATGTTTTTATTTTTAAAAACACACTGAAGCCTAACACTGTGCAGATGTGTTTCTGTAAATCATCAGGAAGTTTATGGGCTGCAAGCAAGGGCCTGGGTGCCACAAGAAGCCTGTGGATTACCACTTCATGTGCGCGGCTGGAGTCTGTATTTTTAGTAGAATCAGGAACAAATTATATGTTGGATTAAAACACTCCTTGTGGCTCCTTTTTTCCTTCAGTTAGCATAGGGGCAAGGGGCCAATCTAGAATGAGACTTCCAGATGTGAATCGAGCCCCTATATTTACTTTACTTAAAAATAATCTATATACACCAGTTACTTAACATGACATCTCACTGTTGTGACCTAGGCTTACTGAGTCATTAAAACACACGAGTAGTCCCAAAAATCTCTTTTATTGCAAAAAATCCTTCGGGAGAAGTCCTTCGGGATAATCACCAACCTTTATCTCCCTTGACACACTTCCAAAGACCTACTTGGCAAAGCCACACGGAGTCCAGAATCAAACAGAGATGCCGACTGGGAACAGAATTAACAACATTGCTTTTCTGCAAAGGGCCCATGTGCCTTTGCTCCTCTTTTAAGCTTTAGGGGAGGGGCCAATCATCTCCAGGCCTCACTCCCAAGTTGTCCCTTTTGTCTTAACTGTTCTTGCCTTCTGGCACTCTGCACATGTGAGCACTAGGAATAGGCTCCTCCTGTTCCTCTGCCTCTCTGATGACCAACTCTGGAGGCTCCAGGGTCCACGCATAACTCCCAGATGGCCCTGGTCCCATCTCTGCCTCCGACACAGAGCCCTCATCCAAGCCTTCCCCAGACTCCAGCCCATGGTCCTCCCCAGCCTCCTCACTGTCTGAGTCCACTGCCAGCTCCACAGACTGCTGGCGGACCACAACACTCACCTGGCATTCTACTTTGCCACGGCACCAGGCATCTAGAAAATGGAGGAGTAGGGGAGAAGGAAGAAGGTGACTATTTGGTTCTTATCACAGTTTATGGTCATAGTTCAACTGGATTCTGGACTTAGTTCTAGTGAATGAGAGCTGTCTTTCCTATTAATATTTTGTGGTAGAAATGAAGAGAGTTTTTATGGAACCATGCTTATGGTTATAATGAACCTTATAAGATTGTTTTCTTTTTACTCTGTTCCCCTGTTGCTACTGTATGCCCTAGTGGCATCTCAAAGTCAGAATTACATCAGGATAAAACCAATGTATTCATGGCATTCCAAAGAAGTTGCTTTTGCTGTGCCATAAATTTATACTAGCTCCACTAATGACTGAGTTTTTAATGTTAAAATGTTTTGGGATGTCAGATGTCTTCAAAATATAAATTGCTACATAAATCTCATTTTTTTACCAGTTAAAAATAATAAATTCATATAAACAAGAATATAAAGTCTCTAGGGAATCTTTGATGGCCTTTTAATGGTAATTACTTTGTTGCCAAGGACAGCATTTTTTTTACTGGTATTCTTTAAAAGAGCACTGGCTGCTGGTTATCAATGGGAATGAAAACAGAGTAAAAAACATTGGCCTTTATAATAGAGTTGCTAAGCTGCGAAACTCTGAATGACCACTAAAAGGCAGTAAAGAGATTCAGAAAATGCCATTTCTTTGCTGCTATCTAGTAGCTATCCAAGGGAGGTGGTGGCTCAATGGCTAAGGCACTGAGCTTGTCGATCGAAAGGTTGGCAGTTCAGAGGTTCGAATCCCTAGTGCCGTGTAACAGGGTGACCTCCCATTATTTTTCCCAGCTTCTGCCAACCTAGCAGTTCGAAAGCATGTAAAAAGTGCAAGTAGAAAAATAGGGACCACCTTTGGTGGGAAGGTATCAGTATTCTGTGCGCCTTTGGCATTCAGTCATGCCGGCCACATGACCACGGAGACTTTTTCGGACAGCGCTGGCTCTTCGGCTTTGAAACGGAGATGAGCACCACCCCCTAGAGTCAGGAACGACTAGCCACATATGTGCAAGGGGAACCTTTACCTTTACCTTTTTTAGTGGCTATCCAATTTTTCTACTCCTGTTTTGATGCCTTTACTTTAAAGTTAATGTTCTGGTGTTTCCCTATTGCCAAACAGAATAATTGTCACTGTTGAAAGAGAAAAAATATACAGCTGCACAGAATAATCTTTAGCTTATTGGAGTTCTTTATTTCCTACTGAAAGATTTAAAATGCTTATTCCATCAGTTCAGCAGCAATTATTTGTTTAAATTACTTACCTGTGTACTCTTACCACAACATACTTTTAAGTCACTCAAGATGATGTACAATACATTCTTTCCCACACCTATTTTCTTTTCATAATAACCCTACAGGATGATTTAGGCTGAAAGATGGAAACTGAGCCAAGGATTAACTTTGTCATTTAGACCCTTATACTACTGATGCAGCAGTGGGATTCACTTATCTTTCCTGCTGGTTTGCAAATGTGAGTTCAAGCGCCTTGTCTGCCTAGGTACACAGCTTTCTGCACATGTGCAGTGCTCACACATTACGCCTGGGTGAGTGGGCGGAGCCGCCCACAGTCGCCGCTACTGGTTCGCCCGATCTGGAGAGAACCGGGTGAATCCCACCACTGTACTGGTGGGAAAATCCCTCCTCCTCCTCACCAACATGCAGACAAGGACTGATGGGAAGTAGTAGTCAAACAGTAAGGGCCATGGATTCCCCACACAAACATAGTAATTCTCAAGAGTTACTATCTGTCATTCTTAATAACAGTTTGAGAATTCTTATTTCTTATTTATTTTCTTGATTCATTCACTTAGTTTAGTCTTTCCAAATGTGCACTCCAGGTGGAAGCAACAAGAGACAATATTCTAGGTCATTTTGTGAGACTACATACTAAGCATTTATGAGTTGCGATAGCATCCCTCTAATAAATCTTAAAGAACTCAAGTATGAAATTGTTGACTTCCTAGCAAATTATGTAACTTAGCCCTCAGTACAAGAACACTGGAAGGTAGCCAATGTGACATCAGTTTTTAAAAACAGACCCAGGGGAGATGCAGGAAATTGGATGCCAGTCAGCTCAACATCTGTTCCAGGCAAACTGGTAGAAATGGAAATAAAACAAAAAATAACCAGGCACATAGAAAAATAAACCTTGATGAAAGAAAATGAGGATAAATTTTGTAAGGGTGGAATTTACCAACCTTTTAGAAATTTTCAAGTGTGAGAACAGGTAGATGGGAGGACACGATTTTGTTGATACTTGAATTTCTAAAACTTTTTTGGCAAAGCTCTTGAGTGAACTTAATGGTCATTAGGTAGGAGAACCTATCTTTTCAGTTAATGCTAACTGTTTAAAAAAAAAAAAACCTTAAGTGCAGGAATAAATGGGGAATTATCCCAAAGAACGGAAGTAAGAAATAGATTCCCTCAAGGTTCTGACATTGGAACTGTCTAATGATTGTTTAAGGACAAACAATCTTGAATTGGGGATAAGCACTGAGCTGTCAAATTTGCAAACAGTGTTAAATTATTCATGGTGTTAAAAACAAATCCCAGTTTTGGGTATAGGACCCGAGCTTTCTCTAAGCAAGGAAAAGATATTGAGGTTATAGTGAATAGACCTTTGCATGATATGCAGCTTGTTCAACAAACCATAATTTAAACAAACCTGATATCAGAGGTAAAGGTATCTCAGAACTGAGCAGACAACATATAAGATGCAGTGAATTGTGAAAGTCCATTTTTTTTCCATATATAATATTTCAAGATAGAAAAGCATTGGTTTCTCTGAGCTTGGCTTTGTTAACTTAATTAAATAAATAAATCCCGTCTTCTGTGTCTTCCATCACCCACTATCCCACCTACTTATGCTGACTGCCGGCTGCCTGCAATTTGGCAGATCGAATCTCATGATCGAGGCTCAAGATTGACTCAGCCTCCTATACTTCCAAGGTGGGTAAAATGAGGACCCAGATTGTTGGTGGCAATATGCTGACTCTGTAAATCGCTTAGAGAGGGCTGTAAAAGCACTGTGAAGGGATATATAAGTCTAAGTCAGGGCTGTCAAACTCCCAGCCCACGGGCCAGATGCATCATGCACTGGCCACACCCACACCTGGTTTAGCAAAGGGGGGGAAAGTCCTGATACATCACGTGACACTGCAATGACAATGTGAGTTTGACACCCCTGGTCTAAGTGCTATTGCTCTTGCTATTTCTTCAGCAGCCATGATGTTTAAGTCCAACTTTTCTCATGACTTACCTTCACCGTCTCCAATCCTTTCTGCCAGTTCCTTAGCCCATTTCCATGTGCTTCTTCCCCTTCTCTGTGAAACACTCTTTCTACCCTCTTTCTCCCCCAGAGAAAGTTTTTTTTCTTCAGGTATAGTTTGTATGTTTGTGAGATCATATGATAGAATGTCAGTCAGCATTTACCAGTTTCAGCTTACATAATATGTGAATCCAGCCTCTCTCTATTTTCTGCCTACTCTCCCATTCAAAGAATTCATATGCTCACATGTGAATCCTTTGAAAAGATCATCAGGTGATTACTAGGGGATGGAGTTCAGCTTCCAGCACTTTTCCAACAGTGGTTCTGCTTGAATTATCTCTGTTGGAACAGGATTTTCAGCAGAATAAACAGAAAACAAAACGCATAATGGACTGGATTATTTGTGGGACCAAGAACTGCTTTCAAGAACACCTGCCTATTCAACGTGCTCCCATTGAGAGGGCATGCTCCAGATTCCTTCTTTTAAACTTTATCTTATCTGACCTGGGAGGTGTGCCTTTTTGGTGGCTACTTTCTGGTATACAACAGGCCCCACATATTTAGGAAAGCTCTTAAGACCTGGCTTTTCCCCAGGGTTTCAGGTCCAATAGAGTAGAGTCCCCTTTTGGCTGTTTCTTCATTACTGTGTTTGGTTGTAATTTTATATATCATATATTGAGTATGTGTTTAATGTTATGTAATTGTTTGGGTAGTGAATTTGGTATATACAGTACTGTACACTGTCCAGAGTCACAGTTTCTGGGTTGAGCAACCCTATAAATCAAATATATAAATCAGCTACATAGATAGATAGATAGATAGATAGATAGATAGATAGATAGATAGATGGATCGATGGATGGATCAATGGATGGATCGATGGATCAATGGATCGGTGGATGGACGGATGAAATTTATGCCAAAATAAAACAGATGAAACAAAATTGATCATCTTAATACTTTCATCTGGAACTATAGAAGCTGAATACTTCAGTTTATCTTATTAAGACTCTTCCTCCAAGTGGATTGCACTAGCAATCAGAGTTGATCCAGCTCTAGAATGTGGTGCTGCCTTACACAGTCCTAATAATTCTCCAGGGATGCTAGATGACTCTGCTGGTAAACTCTGGAAGGCAAGAAGTCTATTCATGAGCATCTGTTTATCTATAAGCTACCATGTACCCATTTCTGCAATATCCTAACCATTTGGAAGAGTACAGGTGAGCTTAGGCGTTAGTCCAAATTATCAGGCTTATCTAAACCTAAAAGTGAAGCAGATCGTGCTCCCTATCTTTAATGTCATTTATACATTAAATAAGCCTGTCTCTCATTCTGTATATTTGTTTACATCCGCTTATTTGAGTATAGTTGCCAATGCCTTCCTATTTAAATAAGCAATCCTTACAACCTCCTCCTCCTCCTCCTCCTCCTCCTCCTCCTCTTCTTCCTCCCTCCCACCCCCAGCTACCTTCCAATTTCTCTGTTTCTTATGCATGCAAAGTAAAATGCTGGGCAGTTTTTCTAACCGCATTTGAGAACTGATGCCATCAGCATCTTACTTTTCTACTACTGCTGGCTGAAGACATTTTGGCATTTGAATTAAGAAAAAAAGTCAAACCAAAACTGTACGTGTCTTGCTCATTTCACTTTATGGACACTCATCTGAGGGTCATGGAACAAAACAGCCATGAAGTTTGCATGTCTCCCACGTATAGCTTAATTTGTATCATAAAGTAGAGATCTTGCATGTATGACACAAGCCTCCAAAGGGCTGTTTGCTTTGGTAAAAAGATGAAATCCACATTAATGTTGTTGCTGCAAAAATATGTTGCAGTGCAAATGTAACTTCTTTTTATGTCTCCCTTGAGTTAAACAACATCTCACAGCAGTAATATATCATTCATGGTTTTGGTAAGATCTTTCCAGAAAAAGTAGAAAATGATTTATAAAAGAACATTAAACACCATGAAAAATATTGGTACACATGAATTAAATGTAGAGCTTGTTTTAAAAAAAACATTGAAAAAACAAACTCTCATTGGAAAAATTTCCAAGGTCAAATGCTGTCTGGCTTCCACATATTCTCCAATTATTTTGAACCAGATTTGTTTTGTTCTGTTTAGAACCCAATTATACTTGTCTTCAGTATTTAATCTATGACATTTGATATATTACAGTTAATACATCAGTTACTTGCCAAGTGATTTCAAACAGCTTCCATACCTTCCATTATGTGATAGTCAATAGATAATGGCATAAGTATTTAGCAATTCCTACAGTGGCTTACTTATTGCTTGATTGAAGTGCTTTTAGCCTAATTTCTTACATAAAATACTCAAGGTATTTTGAGTATTTTATATAAGAACACTTCAGTATATGTGGCTGATTTATAATTAATGAATACAGTAGTTTGGACAGCCTTATAAGCCAGTTGGGTTTGAATGTTTGCATGTTTTATCTTCCACTTCAGTTTCTAACACAAAAAGGTGATTTTTGGTGCAGGGGTCTTTCGGGTAGTTCATGTCTGCAACTGCTGTGCCTTTTGGGTAGGAGGGCTTACCCAGCCACTGTACAATCCCAAATAAGATTCAGCATCAAGCATAACCCTTTCCAAATATCCATTTTGAGACTTTAACATGACTTTTTTAGACTATCCTTTTAAATATTTAAGGTATATCCATTAACAGTGTTTGTAAGCTGCCATTATATAAAATCATCAGTCATTTACACACACACCCAAAAAGATCAATACAACAATACACTGTTTGTTTTTAAAACAAACAATGTTATGTAATAAATGTATCCATATTGGATAAATGGATTGGAGCATTTTTAAATACAGTGGAGGAAGGATACCATAGAATACATTAAAAATACAGAATACAATCAAAACATGTTAAGGAAAATGTCAGCAAAGATTGGTCAGGAAAATGGTGAACAAAAATATACATCACAGTTAACATACTTAATTTCTTAAAAAGTTGTGTCTATTAGAAATTGATTCTCACAAGCAGTAGTCAGATTCCTTTGTTATCATGTAGGATCCAATATGTTGCATGGTATCCTTTTGTGAATGAAAAATTAATAGGTGTGTTTGTTACACTGTCTATAGGATTGATGGATGAGAGAGAGAGAGACAGAGAATAAAATAGGTCCCGTAATGAGCACATAATGAGCACGTAATGAGTATAAAGTTACTTTGTTACACACCTGCAGATACCTAGTGTGTGAATCCTTGCCCAGATCAGAATTAAATGTGACAAACTAAAATGTAATGGCAATCAAATTCCTCAAAGTATATCATGTACCCAGTTCTTCTAGTTTTCTGCCATAAGCAGCAATATTTTTGAAATGTAGGTTTACTGGAGTTAAACAGCATAGTTGTGTCTACATAGCATGAAACATTCTGGATGACAAGAATAAAAAAAAAGGGTGGCAGGAAAGGGGGAAATAGATTTTATCCACTTGTGAAATATTTTTCATCTTTTCTGGGCCTTCAGATAAATTTCCTTTTCATTGTAAAGTTCCCAGTCCATGAGTTTCCCTTTTGCACATAAAACTGTTTCTCAATCTAAGCAACTTTAAGATATAGACTGGCTTGTGAATTCTGGGAGCTGAAGTCCATATTAAAGTTGCCAAGGTTGAGAAACACTGCAGTAGGAGAAATAACTGATGCACAAACCCTGGAATCATACCTTTGAAATACACCTACCAACAACTATCAGCTAGTGATATCACTGAACAGTGGAGAAAGGCAAGTCTGATCTCCAGAGACAGGGTACAAGTGAAGTGAAGACATGGGGTTAAAACTGCTAGATTTTCAAAGCATTTGAAGATTACAAGCAGGTTGAACACAAGTAGCATGCATAAGAGAGAAAAAAATGGGAGGAAGCTTATCTTGTATGAATTATCACTTATTTCTGAACCTCCTTTCCTCCATAGATTGTTCCTTGCCAAATATCTATCTCGTGAGCCATTATAAGCAACAGAGATGTATGCCTAAGAGATATAATGTCATTTATTCACCTTTTCACATCTCCTGCTCCAGTGTGCAAGTTTTGATACCGTTTGATCACCTTTTCATATCTACTCCTCTAGCATGCAAGGCCTGTCTTTCCTTCAGACTGTGCTCAAACCCACAAGGGGGCAGACTGAGCTAAAAAAGGAAGACTCTGGTTATCAGAGTTCACCAGATCTTGACCACTTTACTGCAGCAAGCAACATGGAAATGAAATCCTCAAAATTTCCAGTAAGATTAAAAGCTGGTATTTTCATTCAGGAATAATTTTGAGGAAGGAAACTTCCACATTTGACTGTTTCAGTCCCATCGGAGTAGAGGAAGGCATATTTCTCTGCTCAGCTCTGGGATTAACATCTGAAGCAGAACAGTTTTAGATTACGCTCACTCTGATATATTTACTTGCAGATTTTGTTCAAGAACATATTGCCTCTGATCCCAGAAGTAGTGTAAAGCCATCATAGCTATATGTTGTAGTTATACCAACACTGACTTCTACAGATCTTTCTCTTTGAAAAAGGGAGAGTTGCATTGGTTAGACCATATTGTGCCAAAATCTGCACTTTGCCTCCACTGTGAAAGAAGCTGCTGTTTGTTTTTCATTTACATCTTATACTCGAGATCTTATACTTTTGGATTTCTTTTGTCAGAGTTTTACACTACAGGTATTCTTGGAATTAGCAAAGGATGCTGTTGCTGCCGCTGCCATTATTGTTTTCTATTAGGTATGTTTCCACTGCCTGTGTGCCCATACTTCTCAATCAGAAATAGCCTACTGCAGTGTTTCTCCACCTGGACCGATTCCAAGGTGTGGACTTCAACTCCCAGAATTTTCCAGGCTGGGGAATTCTGGAAGTTGAAGTCCACACCTCAGAAACCAGCTAGGTTGAGAAACACCACCTATTGGAAGCAGTTTTTTCTTAATGCTTTCCTTGAAGATTTAATTGAAGCACCATTAGAGAGAGCAACAGCAAAGACATTAATATACAGTAAAGTGAAAGATAAGGAGGAACATGTCTCCTTTGGCTACTTTTTAATTAAAGAAAGGTAAGAACATCACACACTTGTGAGAATTTAAATTTATTTAATGTATTTATTTTCTGTTCTTTAGGAGTCGCCATGTTTAAGTTGGGTGGCCTTACAAATCTAGTCAATAAATATATTCATGCGTATGGTTTGTTGAAATTCTATGCCTTTCTTTTGACATCAGATCCCCTCTCGTCAAATTTAATGAGAAGTGGTAGAAAAACATCAGACAAATATTTCTGTGGAACACAATTGTAATAATACATCTTACCTTTTAACAATCTTGTCATTTGAATTATTCCTTTGGTCTTTTCACTAGATGATCATGGCTTTTAGTATTATGAAAAAGGATTTTTCCCCCTAAAATACGATTGGTATATGAGGAAACCACATCAAGGTTTCCACCCATGCAGACTGGGCCTTTTTATTATTCATATGGAGCATGAAAGAATGCTCCTTAACACTTCAACATTGCAAAAGTAACCTCAGAATGCCTCCTTTGTTTATACGAGTAAAGAGAAAGAGTTACTATTTGGCCCTACAGAAAGAAATCTCCTCTGTTTTGTTCTGCAAAAGCCCAAATTTGAAGGGTTACATGGGGCTACAGCTAATTTAATTTTGTTGGTTCATGCATACTGTCTACCAGTTTTATTGATGCTTTGGTATCTACACAGACTGTGATGCTTTTCTGCTATAATATGCATAAGAAATATTTTAGAGAGCAGCTGACAAAGTTTAAGCATCCAGTGCAAGAGGAAAAAAAGAGACAGAAAGGAAAAATAAATCCAGGTTCAAGTTTTGGTCCAAAAATTCTTTTAAGTGTTCTTTCTGTTGAGCAGACAGGAATCAACCCTAATAAACCTGCTCCATCTTTGAGCAATGAAAACTACAATACTGTTAATAATTTATTTACTTTCTTAATAAAGTTGATGTGTCTGATTTTAAGAATGTTTTTTAAATCCTATCTTTCTTTCATTCGTGGGATGGGATATAGGGCTTTAGGTGATCTCCCATTCAGGTGCTGATCAAAACTAAAATTACCTTCAGATGCATGTCATAAGAATCTGTTTACTGCACAGTTTTCTTCTAATCGGGAGTCTTTGACACTTTTTGCCTCATAGTCATGAAAGTAAATAAGCAAACCTTCATTGCATTCGCTTTCACAGTCGTGCCCAAGGCCCTTGAACATCCTGGTGGAAATGTTGGTTCTGTATCAGCTTTCCTTTGAATAAAAATCTTCTTTGACCACATGTAGGTTTTACTTTAAAAAATATTAATCTATACTATGATACCTCATATTACTGAAAATTGGTGAGCAAAAGAGGAAGCAAGAAATATTTGGAGAATTTGCAATTTGTTGTAAACCTTTGGAGTAATACTTGAAAATAGTGATAGGAGTTATGCTGCTTTTCATTCCATTTTTCTTGCCACTTTAATGAAAGATGATAATAAGGATGGTGATAGTGCTCCAGACTGCACAATTTATCATAAAGATAAAAGAAAATTCGAAGGAATATATCCACATGTCTCTCATCACAAAAAAAAAAAATCACAGTATAGGTTACATTCAATGGGACTGAGGGCAAATGTCTATGAAGATTCTCAGTCATCTAGGTCATGGTTGTCCCAATGGTGTTTTTTCAAGAGGCAACTGGACTTGCTTGGGTTTTGTTTTTGTTTTTGTGTTTGTTTTGTTTTGTTTTTTGAAGATGTTTTGCTTCTCATCCAAGAGCTGAAGAAGCTTCTTGGATGAGAAGCGAGATGTCTTCAAAGAAAAACAAGAAAGTCCAGTTGCCTCTTGAAAAAGTACCTTAGGGATTGAGGACAAATAGAAGTATTGAGCTAAATTTCCTCAACTTGACACAGTTGGCTTACAATTTTTTGGTTGACCAAAGAAGCATGCCAACTGACAAAGACGTTTTAACTGGATACTCCAATTTCTTTTTTCCTACAAATTTTTACTGAAGATTATCTTCCATATTTTCTGGAAGCAAAACACACAAAAAGTATTTTCTACGGGCCACAGTCTGTTCCAGATAACGTAGATCAGAAAGAATCAGAAGCCTTCCACGAAGAAATAATTGGCCCTGCTCATAAGCTGACATAACTATGACTTTATGGACTAACACTAAAAAATGGAAGGAGTCCTTTATCCTCATAGGGAAGACAAGAAAGAAAAGAGCCTATAGGGTTAATTCATTTTAGATTCTACAAAGGTTAAAGATCTGCTTTTCTTATTGGAAAACCTGATATGGGGTAGGAAGCTAGATAGTGGATGAAGACTAATGGCTAATTTATTTTCATCTCCATCTTCTCCTATTGCTCCACATATTTCCAGAGTAGAGGCTCTGAAATATGACTGAAAACAAGCTAAGTACTGGTTCAAATTAAGTCTTCCCTGTGTCCATTAATCCAGTGTTGGTCCGTAATATCCTGCTGGGATTTCTAAAGTTAATGTTTCACATTGCACAAGATTTCTATCTGTGGTTCTGGCCATTTTATTACATCCTTTCTAGAGAGGCAGACGGAAAACCTATTTATAAGGCTTTCTAAATTTTGGATGAAAAAAGGCTGCTTAGATTTTAAGCTATTGTTAGCTCCCACTTGGAGGCATAGCTTTTCAGTGCTCAGATACTCCCACCTTCTACAAAATGACTTGGCCAACCTGAATACAGATCTCCAAGTTCTTTTACATAAATAAGCCTATTAAGAGAAATAACATTTCAGCATCTTTTATACAGACCATATTATTCCCTATCTCCTCTGCAAATGACACTGTTTTGCAAAATGCAAGAAAATTGCGACTCAGCCAGCCTTAGGGGAAATCATGTTACATTCGTGAAAACTAGATAATTTCCAGGTGCCTTATTTCAGACATTGCCCTGCAGTATAATTTACTCTCTCTGTCTAAGTGTTTTTAAGTTCATCAGTTTTCCTTTGTGCTTGTCATATATTTTTCTTTGCTTCTTTCTAACTAGGTACTCTTACCCAGTCTTTCCCAGCCTATACTCTCAAAGATTATTGGTATGGCTGGTCCATGAAAGTACCTCTGTAGTATGTAGATAATAAAGTTGAAAAAAGGTGAACAACATTTTTACAGAACAATAGATATGTTAAGGCTGGGCGTAAAAAGGAATGGCTGGGAGGGGAGGGGCCAGACGAGGCACCCCTTGATGTGAGTGACATTGAGTTGGCCACACCCACCCAGTTATATGACCATCAAGCCACACCCACTGTCATATGACCATTAAATCACACCCACAAAATAATCCACGCCCACAGAACTGGTAGTAAAAAAAATTAGAACCCACCCCTGGTATGGCATCTTCTCAGCCATTGCACCACCAGTAGGAATCGAGTTGGAAGTAATGTACAGAGGATCTATCATGGTATGGACTATTGTTACTACTGCTTACATTTCCATTGGAACGGGAATATTTAAAGAACTTCTGATTTTCTTCAAGCTAACATAAATGAACACCGTAGTCCCAAGATCAGAATGGCTTGCCTTGAAAAATAAAATAAAACAGAACAAAAAAGGCATACAAGAGTCAGAAAATATCAGGCTCCAAAGACTTGTAATGATTCTTCCAAGTGTCTTTATTGTTTCACACTTATGAACAAAATCTTGCCAAACTGAAGCAAGCTATTACAGGTAGTACTCAACTTACAACATTTCATTTAGTGACCGTTCAAAAGTGACTTATGACCGTTTTTCATTCTTACAACCATTGCATCATCCACATGGTCATGTGATCAAAATTCAGATGCTTGGCAACTGATTCATATTTATGATGGTCCTGGGACTCATGTGATCACCTTTTTCAACCTTCTGACAAGCTCAGAAGATGTTGGATAACCATTTGTCTGAAGTGGTGTAGGGTTTCCAGCCTAAGCAGGGAGTTAGACTAGAAGACCTCCAAAATCCCTTCCAACTCTGTTATTCTATTCTATTCTATTCTATTCTATTCTATTCTATTCTATTCTATTCTATTCTATTCTATTCTATCCTATCCTATCCTATCCTATCCTATCCTATCCTATCCTATCCTATCCTGTTCTATTCTAATATTTAATAGTATGAAGTCCTATTGCATTGAGTAGTAGGAGGTATATAGCGTAACAATAACAATTTTTGAAATTCTCAAATGCCCTTATTCTTTAATGTTTCCCTCTGTCTTTCTTCAGCATAACAATTCACATTAAACCAATAGAGCAATAACTGCTAATTGTAATGCACAATACCTGAGTTATTCTTTGAAGAAGGTCTCATCAAGTAGCACAGCACGTGGCAGCTGGAATGCTTTAGGAACATGATTTGAAAAGCACCTGTCTTTAATTTAATTTTTTTTTAATCACAACCTTCTGGGTGACATCCCTCAGCTACCTGAAAAGTCCCATTTTATTCCTCATGTTTTCTCTTATGAAGGTTAAAGTTGTGAGCTCACAAATCAAGGCTGTTGTATATAATATTTTGACACCAAGACAATAGCTTTAAAATACTTCACGCCAGATAAAATAATATGACTGCTACTACAAGGAGCCTGGTGGTGCAGTAGACTAAACTACTGTTAAAGTAGTATTTAGCTGCCAGCTGCCTGCAATTACTGCGAGTTCAATTCTCACCAGACTCAAGGTTGACTCATCCTTCCATTCTTCCGAGGTAGGTAAAATGAAGACCCGGTTTGTGGGGGCAATAAGCTGACTTTGTATAAAATAGAACACCACTTGGGGGTGGGGGCAAAAGCCCTACTAAGCAGGTATATACAAAAGTATGAAGGCTATTGCTTAAAAGCATTGTAAGCCACCCTGAGTCTCCGGAGAAGGGCGACATATAAATCAAACTAATAAATAATAATTAAATACTAATACTAACAATAATAACAATAGCCATTAGCTTCCTTTTTATGAGAACAAAAAGAAACCCTCTTTATTTTGGTCTAGTGGCTAAGGCACCAGCCTAGAAAACAGAATACTATGAGTTAATGGCCTTTCTTAGCCATGAAAGCCAGCTGGTGACTTCGGGCTGGTTACTCTCTCTCAGCCCAATTCAGCTCACAGGGTTGTTATTGTGGGGAAAATAGGAGGAGGAAGGTGGATTTGATATGTCCACTGCCTTGTGTTACTTGTAAAAATAATAAAGCAGAGGTCTTCAAACTTGGCAGCTTTAAGAGTTATGGACTTCAACTCCCAGAATTCTCCAGCCAGCATAGCTATGCTGTAATAAAGGTAGGATACAGAATAAAAAAATAAACCTTTTGAGGGGGTTTGCATACCTTTGCCTAAAGCAATTCCTCTGATCATTCCAGTCCTCGGCTTCTAATTGGTTTTGCCCCAATAAAAACTTGAGGACACGCTACTGGGGATTAAAGAAGTTGATTTGTTTCAATGTGCTAGCAATTGTCAGTCTTTTTCAGAGACCACCAGTGGGTTGTTGCAAAATTGTAGACGTCTGACAAGTAGTGAAGAAATGCAGGAGTTGAAAATGGGATAGCTGGAGCCACACTCATTGCTAATTCTCAAATATGGCAACAAGACAGGTTTCTCCATAGGACACAAAATGATTGTGGGATTTTAAAGAAAAACATGGTTGTCTGTGATGGTAACAGTTGGCATTAATCTAGTGAATAGAGTGTTCCAAGGCCATGCTCAGTCTCTTTTCTTTCACTTTTCAAGAGTCATCCCAGTTAATTTGTTTCCAAAGTAGAAGAGGCGGCACAATTAGACTGTCAAGGCTAATATTTATGAATCTTAACAAATGATTTAAACATCATCTTAGCAAAGAATGTCCTTGCAATTGGCAGATCAACAATAAATTTGATGTTTGGAAGAAAAAAATGTCTTCAAATGACAAAATAACTTTAGACTTTTTTCTTTTTGGAGGAAATGTCTTGCTCTTATTTTAATAAAACATTTTAATAAAATAAAACCAAGACATAATAATTTTTAATAATATAACGTAACAATAAAATATTCTTAAAAAAAGCTAATACAATCCTTGGTTGTATAAATAGAGGCATAGAATTAAAACCATGTGAAGTATTAGTACCACTTTGTAAATCCTTAGTAAGACCACACTTGGAATGCTGTATCCAGTTTTGCTCACCACATTACAAAAAAAGTTGTTGAGACTTTGGGGGAAATTGCGAAGAGGAGCAACTAAGATGATTAAGGACCAAAACATATGAAGAACGTTTGCAGGAATTGGGTATGGCCAGTCTACAGAAAAGACAGACTAGAAGTGACATGATAGCAGTATTCCAGTATTTAAGGGGCTGCCACAAAGAGAGGGGATCAATTTATTTTCTAAGGCACCAGAAGGCAGGACAAGAAACAATGGATGGAAACTCATCAAGGAGAGAAGAAACTTGGAATTAAGGAGAAACTTCCTAATAGTGAGGACAAGTGAAACAGCTTTCCTTCAGAGGTTGTGGGCGCTTCATTACTTTTTTCCGACCTTTTTTGCCACAGTTGTTAGGTGAATCATGACAGTTGTTAAGTGAGTCACATGGTTGTTAAGTGAATCTGGCTTCCATATTGACTTTGCTTTTCAGAAGCTTGCAAAAGGTGATCACATGACCCCGGGACACTGCAACCATCATAAATACATGCCAGTTGCCAAGCAACTGGCATGTATTTTGATCACGTGACCATTGAGATGCTGCAATAGTTGTGAGTGAGAAAACGGTCATAAATCATTTTTTTCAGTGCCATTGTAACTTCACACAGTTACTAAATGAATGGTTGCAAGTCAAAGACAACCTATAATCACGTTTGTCTGGCCATCAAAAGAAATGCTCAACTTGGACTATAAACGTAATGAATGGAGGTGATGCAGTAATTAGATTACAATTGTGCAAACTCACATTTGACTCCCGATGATCAGTTGCCTTTGTCTTTAGTCTTTTTCATCAGGTTGTTGTGAAGGCAACATGCAAGGTGTAGACAACCACCTATCTGAAATGGTATAGGGTCTCCTGCTTGAGCAGGAAGTTGAACTTCCAAGGTTCCTTCTAGCAATGATTGACTGATGTAAACCTTTACCTGCTTTTGAAATGACAATGGGGAAAAAAACTTAATCCTAAAATCTGTAGGGTCAAATTTGACCTGAATTTTTATGCATTTAATTATTTGCAAAAGCTGAAATCAAAAATGGGAATGCTGCCAGAATTTGGAATTTGGCAGCAGTGATAAGGAGTTTTCAATCCTTTGCAACTAGGGTAGGCCCATTGTACAGAAGAATCCCCCACTTCTGATCTTTCCATTTGAAGAAAGCTCCCTTCCTGCATCAGAGTTTTTTTTGCAAACTCAAAAAGGAAAAACCTGATCCAGAATAGGATCACAGCAGAGACAAATGGTCATTCTCCATCTAACTCTTGTCATGATTTTGACGGTTTCTATCTTCCCCTGCTTGTTATTTACTATTTTAAGCCATTCAGATAGTTGCTAATTATATTTGTGGCATGAGTCTTCTCTGGTCCTCAAGTGTTTTGGAAGTAGTATACTGAGAAGTAGTATACTGAGTAGTATACTTGGTTTAGTGGTTAAAGTGCTGACCTATGAACTAGGAGACAATGAGTTCTAGTCTCACTTGAGGCATGAAAAATTGGCTGGATGACTTTCCACTCTCTCTCATCCCAATCTACCTTATAGGATTGTTGTTGTGGGAAAAAAGAAAGAAGAGAGAGTATTAGATAAGTTCACTGCCTTGAGTTACTTATAAAGTAATAAAGGCAGGAAAAAAATGTAATAAATAATAAAAATAAAGAAAACTATGCTGCATAAGATCTGACAACCTGGTCAACAGTAATGACTGCATTAGGCAAGCATTTAACTGCTCAGTGAAGACCAAGAAAATCTCCTGGCAGTGGTTAAATTTCCCTAAGCTTATTAGAAATCAAACTAATGGGAGTTTGATGGCCACCCTTTCTGGCCTCACTATCTATAACTACAGATAAATAAGATCACCTCCTCAGGGATTATGGGCTAATGGCAATTCTTGTTTTCAGAAAAGTAAACAATAATCTAAGATCCAGTAGCTTGCTTAATACAGTTAAAATGTTTTACATTAGATGCATACATTAGCAGTTTATAGGCTCACTAAAACAATAAAAACCTAGTAGAAGAGGTTTTGGGGACCAAATCTTCCATCAATTTACTATCAATTTGTAACAGAAAAGAATGTTTCGCCTTGCACTGAGCATTATCATGACTATTCTCCAGTGGTGAAATCCAATTTTTTTTACTACCGGTTCTGTGAGCGTGGCTTGGTGGTGGCTTGGTGGGTGTGGCAGAGGCAGGATACTGCAAAATCCCCATTCCCTCCCCACTCCTGGGGGAAAGATATTGCAAAATCTCCATTCCCACCCCACTCTGGGGCCAGCCAGAGGTGGTATTTGCCAGTTCTCCGAACTACTCAAAATTTCCACTACCGGTTCTCCAGAACCTGTCAGAACCTGCTGGATTTCGCCCCTGCTATTCTCCCAGGTTACCATTGGCCAATTGTATTGTGACTCACATAGCAGTTTGCTTCTCATTTAGGGCCATCTGGATATGGATTACAAATGAGGTCCAAGTACTGTGGTAGTTGATGCCATGTGGAGAAATGCTACGTCTTTCATTTAGTTGTCCTTAAACTTGGAAGATTAACCTCAACACAATAAACTCTTTAATCTAACATATATCAGCAGATTCCTGTTTCCCTGTTTTCTCACAAAAATAACACTTATGCTGCTGGCAGATTCATGAGATCCTTTTTCAATCCTGCTGAGTGAATTAAACCTTTGTTCTGGGCAATCGAGGATTAAGAAGTTTGCTATTTTGGTAATGTGATGGGTTAGAGGTACTTAGATGACAGCTGAGATTCAAGCTGATTGCTGGGAAAAGGAATGAACCTCGTTACCTTAGATGAACTGCATTCTTCTACTCAGTAGAGCAGGCTCATATTAGTGTGATGCTTGTAGCAAGGATGACTGTTCATGTATAATTGCACTTATGTCATTTTAAAAGCTCATTTGCAAAGCATAAACTATACTGCTATCAGTCCTCACCAATACAGATTACAAGATGTAAGCGCAGTAAAAGAGACTCTGAACTTTCTAAAGACTTTATTTAGTCAGCAAATGATTCTCATCTTTGCATGACTTATCCAGAATGAACAGGCATGTCTCACCTTCCCTAATGGGATGGTGCAAAGGCAACCAACACAGAAGGAGCAAAGCTGTTGAGGAAAAAGTATCACTTTGGAATCAGACAGTTATCCAGAAGTCTAGATAAGCTATCAAATGAGAGGAGAAGAACGAAGAGGCAAGACATTCTCATATCTCCAACCCTCATCAATTACCATTTTCTGAAACAAGCACATTAATAAAAATTAATCGGGAATACTGGGCAGTAGAACAAAAGCAACTTTATGGAAATATGTCTGAATCATGTTGTTTATACTTATCAGAATGTTTGGTTAAACAAATTCACTTCGTATATAGCATTGCAGAAAGTAAGACATGACCAAATGGTCATGTCTTACCAGTGATCCATCTGTGGCTGAAGGATTGGCAGAAAGTTCTAGATTACATAGAACAATATGTTTGCACCATGACTTGGAAATACTGAAGGTGATAGATTACATCAAAAGAGGCCCAAAACACTAACTAAAATAAATGAATTCAGAAGCAAGCTCTCTGTGTGCAAAGTATAAAACCAAAGAAAAGCACTACAGCAGTGATGAGTTGCTCCCGGTTCTGTCCGGTTCTTTAGAACCAGTAGTAAAAGCGGCAGGAGGCTCCGCCCACCCACCCGGATGTCATAATTGACAATCTGCGCATGCGCAGAAGGGCGCGCGCACGAGCAAACCAAGTGCGCGCTCCCGTTACGAATTGACAGTAAAGGTAAGTAGAACCCACCCCTGCGCTACAGGTATGTCATTTTCAGACTCTTGGTAAAATACTTCTATTACTAAGAATTTGTGTTAAATACTCACAGTGTTGTAATGTTTTGTTAAGTTGTATACCTGACTGGACAAAATCTAACAATCAACATGGTTCTGTCGTTGAACAGTATATAGTTACAACTTATCTTATTTTTCTGTCCTGTAGTGGTTTCAACCATTTCAACTGATGTGGTCATCAATGAGCCACCTGGCTGTATTTTTTTTTAAAAAAAAAAATCATACCACATTCAAAATTCTTATCTTTTTAATACTCCCTTTTTAAAAAGTGGGTTTTAAAGATTAGGTTGAGTATGCTTTTAAGAGGCCACTTGGCAAGGACAATTTGATAGTTCAAAGCCAGACTCCAATTTTGGCTTGTAGGCATGAATCCACTGTGGTTTCACAGAAAGGCGAAGAAGGTTTGGAAAGAAACTTGCATATTTATCATAACAACAATGAGAAAGAACTTTCCAACTGTTTGGGATAAAACCCAAATTCTGTCTTTGAATGGCAAAATAGTTTGTGATCTGGCTGAGGCAAAATATGTTTTGGATATGTTGGGATTGATTTTAAATACATATTTACGGTGGTTTTCAAACATTGCAGAATTAGCCTATGTTAGTACTCCAAATTATGTCTTTCTTTCCATGATTCTGTTGAGCATACAACAGCTCGCAGCCAAGTATCTACTTATAATACATCTTCCCAAATGTTCTGGTATTCTAATCGCTAATTTGCCTTTATCACTTCAGGTAGCATGGAAGAATATTGCCACGCTCAACAATTTCACTGTAAGCTAAAAGAAGCTATAAAAACAAAAGGTTTGGATTTTTGCAAATTGGTACATGATATCTGTTTATATCTGAAGCTGTACCTTTCTTTTTTCTAAGGAAAACACTGTCAGTTGACTTGCCCATCACCTCCTAAAGCAGGGATGGAAACAGATGATGCTTCACGTTTTGCTGAATTATGGCTCCACAGTTGTTCCTTTACTGATAGTCTCTTTGGTGAAACTTGTAATTACTGTACAACTTTATTTTTTACACATTACTGGGGAAGGGATGAGTGGTAAATAAGGAACAGGCCTCATTTCTATGTACCGTAAAGAATACATTCAAAGAGTAGGGAAAGATTAGCACCATAGGCTTTCAGTGAGTCCAATTTACTGGCTGAGGATGCTGTTTAGGCCTGCAGAATTTTACTCAAGTTTAATACTTGGTTCAGAACATTAAATCTTCAGTCTGAATCTGAGTCAAAATGGAAAGCTAGATGAAAAAGCAAATGTTGGTCTTGCTCCACTAATCATATCTGACCACATCCCTTGACACTAAAAACATGAATGTGAAAGACTCGGAGGCAAGTTTTTGGTCTTCTGTGGTCAGTTAGTTGAATTTCCTCGAATGATTTATGAACTTGAACTATGGGATCGTTTCTTTCTTTCTCTCTCTCACACACACACATAAACATATGGAAGACCACCCATCCTTTCAGGTTTCCACTTCACTGATGTCTCCTTTCAAAGAAAAGAAACATACTAGATAGATTGGTGTGTATTCTTGAATACAATGAACAATCAGCACGCGAATGGAAGTACAGAATTCTGCTAACTATGTATACAAGTAAGAGCAATCAAGATGATTAGGGGACTGGATGCTAAAACATATGATGAACGGTTGCAGGAGCTGGGCATGGCTAGTTAGTGAAGAAAAGGACCAAGGGAGACATGATAGCAGTCTTCTAATATTTTGAGGGGCTACCACTGAAAGGAGGGGGGTCAAGCTATTTTCCAAAGCACCTGAAGGCTAGACAAGGAATAATGGATGGAAACTGAACAAGGAGACAGTCAACCTGGAAATAAGGAGAAATTTTGTAACAGTGAGAGCAAGCAACCAATGAAACAGCTTGCCTTCAGAAGTTGTGGGAGCTTCATCACTGGAAGCTTTCAAGAAGAGACTGGACTGCCATCTGTCAGAAATGGTGTAAGGTCTCCTGCTTGGATGCGGGGTTGGACTAGATGACCTACAACATCCCTTCCAACTCTGTTAATTTGTAATAAAAGTATGTCTCTATTAAGAGTAGACAACAAAATATGTGCATATTTTGTTAGAAGAAAGTTCTGAGTTCAAATCTAGTCTGGTTCCTCCATACAACACACAGGCAAGGTATTTGGAGCAGAGGCAGAGTTTATTTTGACAGCTTAATGTGCACTTCAGCAATGAAAAAGTAGTCTACAAATTTACAGATTTGACGTGGTTACTGAAACCTTTCCTTGGGCCTTCCCAATGATAGAGCCCACCCTCTAGAAATTATTGTAAATTGCAGTTAGCTGAATGGCTGATTTTGTGGGTTTTTTCCACTGATTAACCATATCAAATAGCTTCCTGCTTAATTAATATTGCAGCTGGAGATGACAGCTGCATGAAGAAAGGGATCTTTTGTTTATTAATAGATGTAATTTTGGGTATCCTGAAAGGAATGTTTACCTGAATGGGCTGTCACCTTTGGCTTCATCCTCTATGTGCCTTGGTGTTGACCTTGTAGTAGTAGTAGTACTTTATTGTCATTGCACCTCGTACAATGAAATTAAATGCCATCTTCAGTGTACATTATACATAAGAAAACTATAAAAATAAAACAAAAACACACATCCTTCACATTCTATGCAATTGAGTTGAAAGCCCCTGATATTGCATTAATATTGCACTATACAGTAGAATACCTTGAGTGATAGGTCCAGGTTTGGGGAATCTTATTTGTGCATTTGTATACGTGTGGATGTGTATGAATGTATATACCAAAAGTTAGACCCTTTATTATATAAATTAGATTAAGTGTTCAAATGTTCAAATTTAGAAGGTTTTCTTCTAAAAACCTCCCACACTGGTTTAATATCATGCATCTCAGCTGTCCAATATTGTTAATATTAACCATTAGAAGGAATATAAGGATCTCCAAGTGTCAGAATGTCATCAATTTCAGCCAGGTCTGGAGTGGTATAAAGCAGGGGTGAAATTCAGCCAGTTATATCTGGATCGGGTGAACCGGTAGAGGCAGCTGTGGGAGGCTCCGCCCACCCACACGGACATCATGTTGTCGCTTTTTGTGACGATTTTCAGCCTCTGCGCATGCAGAGCACACACATTTGTGAACCGTTAGGGAAGGTAAGTGAATTTCACTCCTGGTATAAAGGTACTCAACAACATCTGGACATTCACTTGTATATTAATCAAGACTGAGAGACTGACCATTGGTCTGCTATGTGATGTATGCTATGCTGTAAGTTTAAATTTTTGGGGCTACATTTTGCTAAATTTGTATTTCTTTCTTTTCTCATTAACTGATCTGTTATTCTAACCTTTCAGCCTGGATGGAATTATGGAATTATTTCTTCACATATTAAGAAACTTTACGCAATTTATAAAGGATATTCTTTATTTCCTGTTATATTTGGTTTGGTACTGGAACCACTGCCTAGTTTTATCAATAAATGAAAGGATGCTTTGGCTATTAAAAGCAGCTAAATTCAAACATCGTTATTATATGCTAATATATGTTATGCTTTACAAATAATTGTCAGTACTTTATGTCAAAATTTATAGATGCGGTACAACAATATGGTAAATGATCACTAATTATTAGTGATATTTTCCAATGAGCTTTCAGGGAAGGAATAATGTTGTATAAACAAACATTACTTCAAGATCAATATACATATTTAAAAGTATTGCTAATCCTTTTAAGATATTTAGAGCAGATTAAGTTATTAAGAAAGATTTAATAGAAAAGACAAAGGCTTTCTTTGTGCAAATTATGCTTATTTTATAATAATGAGATTCTGAACTTTCCTAATTTTCAACTCCATCACTTAGCATATATATTGACTTTGGTTTCTTTGTGGAATTCGACAACCAAGTATTAGTTAGTTTACTTTTTTGATTAGCCCATAGGCCATATCAAAGTGCAGAGTTCCAAGCACAAATCATTACTAAAATCCGATAAAAACAATTTAAAATGGAATTGGAATAAAAT
This sequence comes from Arizona elegans, assembly GCA_022577455.1. Taxonomy (NCBI): domain Eukaryota; kingdom Metazoa; phylum Chordata; class Lepidosauria; order Squamata; family Colubridae; genus Arizona; species Arizona elegans. The sequence continues at coordinate 20,089,198 of JAKOOJ010000001.1, read as the reverse complement.
ACACTAACTTAATATATGGATAAATAAAATAAGATGAAATTATATTTCAGTGTCACTCCTACAATCTACCCCACATACGCTGATCTCAACAGCCAAGTATAGAAAACGCTATATTGAAATTTGGAAGAAAAGATTCCGCATGACGTAGCAAGATTATTATTATTGTGGTTTCCTACTAAACAAGGGGAAATTACAATTACTTAAATTATGTTTTCAATCACCATCACTTCAATCACATATTACAGAGAGAAATGTTTTGGTTCTTAGGAATGTAAATGGAGATTTTTTTTTCTCATAGATTCATTAAAATATCCCTTTGAAAAACAGTACACCTATTATTCCTTCATTGATAAAACAATTCAAGTGTTAGATGTCCAGCTTATTATTAACTAAACTTTTAATCATGGAACTTCCAGCACTTACAACGCTAATCATAATCCAACAATTGTAACACAGACAACAGGAGTGTCTGGCTCAAAAAGGTGGTGAAGAAAATAAGGAATATGACCTTGTGAAAGATCCATTACAGGATGATGAGGGGAGAAAAATATTTTAAGTCAATATTTTGGTGGCTCAGAGAAACATCTCTTAATTTTCTGAATTATAGAAAGGAGGAAAAGAAGGTACATAATAATTAGACCTGCAAGTCAAGACCAATGTTAGCTCCACTAGGTAGACCAGACCAAGAGGTCATTTCCACAGGAAGACTAAAACTACTTTTATTGAGAATAGCTGTAATGTCAGAATCTTGCATCAGATTTTGCATATCCTCATCATGGTCACTATCTTTCCTCCCTATAGATAGATACTGAGTGATTATTGTTGCAAAAAAACATTAAAGTACCAATCTGCATTAAAGAGCTTCTTCCAAACTAATTTAACTTTTGATAGTTCACAGTATAGGTTTCCAATAAAGTGTTCCAGTAAAGAAGATTATTCATTTCTTTGGCAGCAAATGAAAAAGAAAGCCATGCAAAAAAATAAAATAAAAATAAAACTTTTTTGGACAAATTTATACTGTTAGAATCAAGATGCAAACAGATTCTGGTACTGGATCTAGAACAAAAGATTAAAGTGATTCATAGTCAACTGGATTTAATGGAAGCAAGTGAGACTTATAAAAAGACAAATTTCATTAAACAGAAATATTTTGACAGGTAATAAACGAGATAAATTGTTGGCCTATTAACTGAAAAAAGAACAAGAAAAAAAGAATTATTACTTCAATTTGGGATGGAAAGAAGTATGTCTCAACTCCAGAAAAGATGATAAATCAGTTTAGTAAATATTATTCTCAATTAGTCAGAAAACAGACATCAACTCTGAAAAAGATTTCAGAGTAGTTAAATACAACACAGATAATGAAAAGTACAGATTTTTAAAAAGTAAGCTCCGAAGAAACCAATCAGAGGAGCTGAAAGAAAATAAAGAATACCACAATTAAATCTGTCCTAGGAAATAGCTTTTTTCTTCTATGAAATTTTTTAAAATGTGACAAAACTGTTAATTCAGGTAAAGAATGAGAAACAGTGGCATCAAATACTTTCTCCTTTGTGGTAGAAGGCTCTCATTTCTAGGAGGGAGAATAATCTAATTTGTCCAGAATTATACAGGTTTATCCCTTTATTGAATATAGATTATAAACTCTTTATAGCTACACTTGAAACAAGGCTAAATGGCCCTGAAGCTGATTTAATTTATCTTAGTTGGAACTAGTTTTGTCCTGAAGAGATGCATCAGAAACAATCTCATTTTGGATGCCATATGAATCAGAAAAATCATGGACTAATAGAAACTCATAATGGACTAAAACCTTAGCTCAATATATTGCTAATCAAATTTTCAAACCCTTTGAAATATTGCAAAAGAAATTTGGATTGTGTAGAACTGCAGATTGACGATACCTTCAGTTAAGACACTTTTGATTCCCGTTTAATGCAGATATCTTGAATGATGCACAAAGAGTATAAATAAAGCTCATACTGGTTATTTGCATGAGCTTTGGAATAATGGATTGTAATCCTGTTGATTAACAAATTATGGTTATGCGTCTTAAAATTTTGCATTACCTTAAAATGAGATTAATTGTGTTAGAAATATAATATGATGAAGAGGATGCTTAATAGCAATAGGACTTAGACTTATATACTTTATAATGGTTTCCAGTCCTCTCTAAATTGTTTAGAGTCAGTATATTGCCCTCAACAATTTAGGTCCTCATTTTATGACCTTGGAAGGATGAAAGGCTGAGTCAACCTTGAGCCAGTCAGAATCAAACTCCTGGCAGTTGGAAGAATTAGCCTGCAATACTGCATTCTAACCACTGCGCCACCACAGCGTAGGTCTGTTTCACTATTGTCCAATTTTATTTAAATTTAAATTTTAAAATGTTAATCTGATATCGAATTATATATGAAATATTTGGAATGTATCAATATACAAAGAGTTTTTGATTTCTTAAGTATGGAGAGAAGCAAAGATTATTCTGTTGCAACAGAAAGGCAGTGTCACCTGGGTTTATAGTTTTGCATTGATGATATGAGCTCATTTTCTGCTTATGACCCAATATTGTAGAAAGTCTGGCCAATATTTTTAAATTTTTTTATTTTTTTATTTAGGCTATTTGTTTGATTTCTAACTTGATAAGTGATTCTGGATGGTATACATCATAAAACATAAAAAGTGGTGTTTTAATGTGTGGTGACGTTTTAATATTGTCTTTAAAAACAACAGTTTTTTTATATTGTGTTTTATATTTTGTTTCCCTATCTTTATTTTTCTGTTACTGTTTGGGTTGGGATTTATTTTGCATTTTTTGTTCCTTATTTCTGAATATTTGAGCAACTTTTTTAAAAAGTTTAGATACCCTCAGTTAGACTCCTTTATCTAGGTCTAAACATCATTTTGAAACAATGAATGTGCCCCTCACAATAAGAGTTATATTTGATTGAGGTAGGCAGGAAACCGTTGCAAACTTAATTCATCGTGATATGTGGGTTACTTCATTTAAATGCAAATACAATGTGTCATTTAATTTATCTTGAAACTTTATCTGATGTGCCAAACTCTTTTAACCAGGAGAATCAAATGAAATGTATAACAAATAAGAACACATTTTTCTCATTATATGTGTGGCAAATCATTTGAGACGCAAATGATGGTCTATTGGTCTATTCCAGTGGTGTATATTTTTTTCCTTTAAAATGTGGGTATCTTCTCCCACTCCGGTCTTAAACCTCAAGGCTAGAGGCTATGGAAAAAAAGCAAAGCAATCAATAGAACAGTGTCCTACGTACATTTTTCATGGGTTATGTGCCAAAAACTGGATTAAAGAGATAAAACTGTTTTTCTTCTACAAAACTGCAAATACAACTAGGCACAAGCATACAAACATTCTCTCAATTTGTCAGTCATTGGCTGCCCACTTGTGGTTTGCTGATTATGGGAATTTCAAAGAACACAGGCAAAGGATGCTCAAGAGCTCCATTCGTAGATCTTCAAAAGAACCTTCCAACACTCCTCCCCACCTACATTGCTGAAAAGCTTCCAAGAGAAACCTTCCTAGGTTGTTCTGAGCCTCTTTTCAAAACAAACTTCTCCATATCTGCTGACATGGAAGCAGAACAGAACGTCTTTCTGTGTTCCAAGTGGCCCCTATCCCCACAACTCCTTATACTGTCCTTCAGTTTCTATAGACAGCCAAGGATAAAAAGCCTTACTTTTCCCTGGCTAAGGGCTATCTTGCCCATAAAGTAAGGGACAGAACCATGACAAAAATATTTCATTGATGCCCGAATATAATTAAAAGTGAATATGGTTAATCTGATTTCCATAATTATTTGAAAGGACATTAAGCAGGAATTTAAAATCCCTCCTCACCCCAAACTATATAGAAAAAAGCTATATAAACACATCCTGTGCTGTCTTGCTTCCTCATTCTGTCAATTTAAGGTTCTAGATTCCAGCTGAAATTAACCTTGAGAGTTCCTGCCCCCAAGGCACTAGTGGACTGGTGCAAGAAAAGTAACCTGGTTCTAAATGTTAATAAAACAAAGGAGATCATTGTAGATTTTAGAAACAGCCACATGGTCATACTTCACTCAATATCAAGGATGCAGCTGTAGAGGTGGTCAACAGTATTATGTATCTGGGGGGTGCAGATAACTAACAATCTGAACTGGTCTCTCCACAAGTTATCCTTAGTGAAGCATGCAAACCAGTGTCTGCATTTCCTACATCGATGAGGAGAGCACATCTTTCTCCTTCTGTCCTGGCCATTTTTTACAGAGGCACAATAGAGAGCATTTTAACAAACTGCATCACTGTTTGGTTTGGTGACAGTAGTGCGTCAGGTAGAAAGTCCATACAGAGAGTGATAAGGGCAGCTGAGAAGCTCGCTTCCTGTTATTCAGGATACTACTTATAAGCATTATGTGCTTAGAGCTCAAAGAATTGTTAGAGACCCCACGCACCCACTTTACAGTCTGTTTCTGTTGCTCCCCTCTGGGAGGAGGTTTTGAAGTATTTCTAGCAGGACTACCAGATTCTGTAACAGCTTTGTTTCCTGTGCCATCCATCTGGTAAACTTGCAAGATACATTTCTCTCACCATGTACATGTATACATCTGAACTAGGCTGTGTTGTTTCTCTGTGTCATATAATATATGTGTATATATATATTTAGTCAGTCAGTCACATTTATGTAGTGTATATTGGAGGTGGTGACCTTTGAGACCTGTATATATTTTAATGTATGGCGATTAATGTACATTCAAAGTGACAATAAAGTTATTCTAAGTCTAAATCTAACAATGTGTTTTATGACTATGTATGTAAATATGCCTCCCAGAACCTACACACCACACCAAAAAAACTGTAGGAATATGTATTATATATGTGAATTAATGATGGCTAATTACAATTACTTAACAATAAAATAATCCATTTCATTTATAAAACTACTCTCTAACATACCTTAACTGTTCATTCTCACACACAAATCATTCTCACTCAGAGAAACACACAAGTATGATAAAAGGAACTGCACAAAGAAGGAAAAGGAAAAATATAGAAATGAGGCTTGGGAAAAGGGAGGAGGAGAGAGGAGGTGGAGGTGGAAGAGAAGAGAGGGGAGGGGAGGGGAAGGAGAGAAGATCCTACTTAGTTATTACAGCAAGTGCTGAATTCATCAGACATCCAGTTGTTCTCAGGTGATGTTTAATATGTATTTATTAATAAATAAATTTTATGTATTAATTAATTAATACATTCATTTATTCATTTATTCATTTATTATTTTATTTTATTTTATTTTATTTTATTTTATTTTATTTTATTCATTCATTCATTTCATATGCCATCCATCTCCCAGATAGTGTGACTCCATACTTTTCAACAGTTGATATCTGTACCTCCTATTCTTTGTTTCAATAGCTTTTTCTATTATCTTCGTCTAATTCATATCTACTGAAGGAGAAAATATATCTTCCCAAGGGATCAGTGCAGTACTCTTTAGTTATGTATCTAATATTTTCCTCTTTTACTACAATATTTTTTTCAATTTCTTATTAACATATGTAGCTCCTTGGGGTTCATATCTAAATCTGTCATGAACTCTGTGTGACCTTGTCATTCTAACTCATTCAGCTTACTGTTTAATTAAACAAAAGCCTTCCCCTATGTCTAGTGAATTCACTGGGGTAGCGATTAATCAGCAATTAATTTGTGTTTATCCATTATAGAGATCAGAATGGTACAATCCATGTGGAATATCATGGATTCCACTCTATGGAAACAACATTTGAAGAAGCAAGATAGGAGAAACAATTATGCTTTTCAATTTTGATGTTGGACAAGATTCCTGAGACTGTGGATCATCAAACAAATGGATCATCAAACAAATCAATCCAGAATTCTTAACTCAAGTCACAAATGATCAGAGTCAAATTACCCTACTTTGGACACATTATGCAAAGAGCCGCTCACCAAAGAAAACTCTAATGCTGTGAAGGGTGAAGGAAAGAGAAGGGGACAACCAGCAGCAAGGAAAATTCAATTACTGTGGTTATGGATATTCTTTGAAAGACCTGAAAAAACAGGTTAGGGACAGATTGTCCTGAAGAAAATCTATGTGGTCGCTATGAGATGACAATGACTTGGTAGCACATCATCAATTAATTATCCATTAGTAATGGATAATTAAGCATTACAGAGTTTGGATCCAAGCTATATTAATTTAAAAATGAAAAATGCTCCGTTGTTAAATATGTGGCTTGGCTCACAGTATGTTTATTTACAGCTCTAAAAATGGGAAGAAGTTGAGCTTTCTGACAGGGTTAGAGAACATTATCCCCAAATATAATTTTATTACCCCTTTCACAGGGGTGGGTTCTAACCGGCTTTACTACTTGTTCTCTTCGGTTGCGCGCTTTGCGCACGTTCGGGTGCGCATGCTCAGGTTGCTCGCTTGCGCGCCAAACTTGCGCTTTGCGCAAGCGCATTGCAAATCTGCCCTGCTGAGGAGCGGCAATCTGCTCTGCTGCACCACTCAGCTGGGCAAAAAAAGAAGAAATATAAGGTCAGCATAATGCAGGGGCGGGCAGGCCCAGCTCCTGAAGACAGAGAACCGGTTTGGTGACATCATATCGTCACCGCTACCAGCTCTCGTGAACCGGGCCAAACCAGGAGGAACCCACCACTGCCCTTTCAACCAGTATGATCAGGAAGAAAGTCAGATTTCTTTATTTTATGAAATTGACATCCCATGAAGGAGAGAAACTGCAGTATTGTTTTCACAGTGGCTGGAGTTGTAATATCCTTCTCCCCGCTCCCCCCCTCTCCCCGCTCTAGCAAGTACTTTGAGGAGGCATCTGGTTCTAATGATTTTCAGTTTTAAAAAAAGTCATCCTTTTTTTACTACATGGCCCACATGAAAACCTCAAACTCCAAAACGGAAAACATGTTCCACTCTGATTATCTTTAATTTTTCTAGAATTCTAAAATAGATGTGTGTTTTTCTGATGGTTATGGCAAAAACTAGACCTGGGTTGGACTGGTTTCCAGCAGAAAGGAAGCAGGTAGGGAAAAAAATGGTCTCACCAGGATGTTAGAAGCCATATTTTAAGTATTGGTGAACTGCTTTAACATAAGTTAAACATAAGGATATTCAGGGAAAAAAAGAAGGGACTGGTGTTGTGTTGTGTTGTGTTGTGTTGTGTTTTGGGTGGCGTTTTGTTTTATTTTTAATCTTCTGCAGTGGAATTACCCTTTCTACATTTAATTATTGTGATTTTTAATTATATTCATGTGTATAGTAGTAAATAATCCTTACATTCTTCAGAATTAGTTCAAACTGTCAGGTTCCTTCTTTAGCAAGTACTGTCATATTAACTATACGTGGCTGAATGCTCACGTATTTCTTATGTATTCAATTCTTATTCATGTTAAGACACATCAGTCACTTCTGTCTTTTTTTAGATTAATGAAAAGAAGGACTGTTTAATGCAAAGAAAGAGTAGGGGTAACTTCTGATAGCAGTTTTCCAATATCTATGGGGATAAAGAAGAGGGAGTAAAGCTATTCTCCAAAGCACCTGAAGGCACGACAAGAAGCAATGGATGGAAACTAATCAAGAGTACCAACCTAAAACTAAGGAGAAATTTCCTGACAGTTAGAACAATTAATCAGTGGAACAATGTGCCTTATAAGTTATGGGTGCTTCAATACTAGAGGTTTTTTAAGAAGAGATTGGACAACTATTTGTCTGAAATGATATAGGGTCTCCTGGCTGAGCAGCGAGTTGGACTAGAAGACTTCCAAACTCCCTTCCAACTCTGTTATTCTGTAGATAGTGTGCTTCACTTTGTTGCAGCCAGACCCTTACAGAGGCAAGTATACTCCTTTAACTGAATCAGTGCTTGCCATGATCTCAGATACTTTTTAGAGTAATCTTTACAATGAATGTTGTAACAGCAAGATGGTTATAACATTTGCCTTGTAAACAGAAGGTTATTGAAATGGTAGTTTGTTATTACTGTTTTTCTTTCTCTGACATCCTACTTGCTATCGGACACCCTTAATCAAAAATCAGTGTGATCCTTCTATCTGGGATGGCCATCTTCTTGCACTGAATGTGCAGCTTCGGGAGGGATGCACATGGAGTGGTGAGGGAGGAAGGGGATACCCACGTAGCCAGCCAGACTAGTCAAATCAACCCTGGTAATTAATGTTGCAGCCAGATCACCCTTACATCCTGACTTCCTACATTTTTTGTGCTGTAGTGGCACACTTTTTTATCATTTTTCGACTCGCTTGAAGTAAATGCATTTTATCCCCAGCTCTCAAGATTTTTGCAACTTAGAAGCTGAGGGTGAAACCCATCTAACTTGAGTAATTGGAAATTTGATGAAATGATATCCCAATATTAACTGACAAATGTCCACATGTATTTTAATTCTTCTTCTTATGTTTTAAGGTGAAACATAAGAAGTTACTTCTGGATGAATAAGATAATTTGCTATTTAAACCAGTCTTTTCAACTTATGCCTGGCAGTTATTTGAATGAGAAGACAAACAATGGCTGGATTTATTTATGTTCTAAAAAACATACCAGGTTTTGTGTCTCATTTAACCTTTTTAAAGTAAATTGAAGGACAAAAGTAGAGATTAGAGTGTTAATAAATATTTGGAATTTATTCTACCTAGAATAAATTCTCATCAGTTGGTGAGGAAAATATTCCACTGAGGCAAGCTGAACACCAAGTGATTATGTGGACAAATCCATGTTGTTTTCCTTCCATCCATATGGAAGTGGTTGGCCATTGCAATGTCTAGCCTGCAGTTATTTGATGGTTCCTAGTTCTAATCAGCTTGACTTGGTTAGTGCTTCCTCCTATAAAGGAGATGTGATCTAGCCCAGCAGTCACCAACTGGTGGTCCGTGGATCACTGGTGGTCCGCAAGAAAATGTTGGTGGTCCACAGAAAAATTATTTGCATTTTTTTAATATTGCACTAAATCAGGGGTCCTCAAACTATGGCCCCTGGGCCAGATACATGCAATGAACTTTTGTGTTGCTGCAGAGAGTCTCCCCCTTCAGGATCTTTTTGTGTGGGTTGGAATGGGGACAGAAATTCCCTGAAGGGTCTGCTTCAGCCTCCTGGTGCAGGGCTTTGGGCAAAGGCTGAAGTGCAGCTGGTGGCAAGGAGTCAGAGGGCCTTGTTCAAGTGGGACTGCATCATGGCCTGGAACTGGCTGACCATCTCAGTCCGCTGAGCCTCCAGGCGCCAGTACCTGGCCTTGCACTCCCACAAGTCTTCTGTCTGCTTGGAAAGCCTATGCTCATAGTCCTCAGCAGTGCTTCTGCTGAGCCTCCTTCTCGATCAGATCCAATTTGAACTGAGCCAGCTGTTTTGCCAACTCTTTCTTGTGGTGGCTGCTTAGCTCCAACAACTGCTTCCTGTTGGGGCCCTAAGGAGCCCAGGTGGGGAGACGAGGAGTGGCTGGGAGGGGAGGAGCGAGTAGAGGCTAGCGAGGCACCCCTCGACATGAGTGACATTAAGTTGGCCACATCCACCCAGACACATGACCACCTAGCCACGCCCACCCAGCCAGTCATTAGGAAGATCATTTTAATGGTCCGTGGGATTTAAAATTATGAATTTAGTGGTCCCTGAGGTCCGAAAGATTGGGGACCCCTGATCTAGTCTATCATATAGCAATAGCAATAGTACTTAGACCTATATACCACTTTACAGTGCTTTACAGCCCTCTCTAAGCAATTTACAGAGTCGGCATACTGCCCCCAACAATTTAGGTCCCCATTTTACCAACCATGGAAGGATGGAAGGCTGAGTCAATCTTGAGCCTGGTGAGATTCGATCTGCCAAATTGCAAGCAGCCAGCAGTCAGCAGAAGTAGCCTGCAGTACTGCACTCTAACCACTGTGCCACCACAGCTCTGATATAAAGGGCTGTTTGTTAAGCATTAAATCCTTTCTAATGTGTTAAGAAAGTTGGGTCTTAAAAGTTTTCTTTATGCCTAAACTCCAATGATAACAATGAGCCAATGCTCTTTTAAACTCTGAAACTAATTGCCTAGACCCTAGAATAAATTTATTCTGCTTGAATATTATATCAGTCCTCTACCTAGATCAGAAAGTTTTCCTAAGATAAGAACTTTGGTTCCTTTAGGAAATAATGCCAATACATTATCTTTCAGATTGGTGCATGGGGACCTTCCAAGATAGCAGCTTCTCCATTAAGAATAGTCTTAATTGGTATAGGATATTGTATCTTTGCCCATTGGAAATATTCCGAAAGTTTAAAAAAATAATAGGAATATAGTTAATTATTGTTCTGTATTGTTATGAGATTTTCTTTAAAACTTGCTTAGTTTTAGCCTAGCTGCAATTCAAAGTGTGCAACAGGAAGCAATTGGGCAACATTTAGGGGACTGAATTAAACTATATTTGCTTGCTCATAAATTACAAGGAGAAATGACAGCTGGATACAGAACAGAAGCCATGTGGCATTTGAAAACAATGCCTTTTTTATAGAAGCATAGCCTTCTATTTTATGTAATGTTTCTTACCAAAGAGTCAGAGTCAGGCTAATGGTGGGATAGCTTAAAAATAATTGTAAGTAGGAATGAGGCCAGGCTTAAAATTGTTCAGCTGTTTGTTTTATTATTTGTTCCCAAAACCTTAAATGTACTTTCAGAGAACAATAGTAACTATTGGTCGAGAGCTCTGTATGGCCCAGTTCGTGGAGTCCTCCTTTAGTCTGGAAAATTCCTTATTTGGAAAGAAAAGGAAGAGAGGGGGGAAAAGGAAGGAAGGAAGGAAGGAAGGAAGGAACGAAGGAAGGAAGGAAGGAAGGAAGGGAGGGAGGGAGGGAGGGAGGGAGGGAGGGAGGAAGGAAGGAAAAGAGGAAAAGAAGGGAAGAACAGAAAGGGAAGGAAAGGAAGGAAAAGGAAGGGAAGGGAAGGAAGGGAAGAGAAGGGAAGGGAAGGGAAGGGAAGGGAAAGGAGAGGAGAGGAGAGGAGAGGAGAGGAGAGGAGAGGAGAGGAGAGGAGAGGAAAGGAAAGGAAAGGAAAGGAAAGGAAAGGAAAGGAAAGGAAAGGAAAGGAAAGGAAAGGAAAGGAAAGGAAAGGAAGAAAAGAGCTTGACAAAGAATGCTAGATTTATGGTGATAAATGTTAATTCATTTGTGAAAAAGTAAGATGGAAAATAACCATAGGGAGGATATAAACAAGAAACAGCAGATGGGGGCACATTAGGTAACATGGAAAAAAACCAAATACAGGAGTCAGCCTTATACAAGTGTGGCTGTTTATCCACCTACTCTTATAACACTGTTTATTTGGCCTGGAAGATGGTCTCCAGCAGAATTCGTCCTTATCATCATCTGCTACCTGGGGTCCTTGTGATTGGAAATGCTAAGGGCTGAACCTGGAACATTTGCAAATAAGACTTATCCTCTGTCAGTGAGGTATGCTCCTTCCCTGAAAGCAAACTTAAGCCAAGCTGGAGCAGAGGGAAACCTTTGAATCTTTGGCATGATTTGAATCTTTGGAGGATTTCTATCTCATCAAAGAGATTTGGGATTTAAATAGAAGGTGCTGCTATACTTCTAAGGTAAATGCCAAAGGCTAACACACATGTACACATATAACATGGGCCAAAACATAAAAACTTTACACTGATTGACAGATAAAAATAGCAACAGATTAGTTTTGGTCCTTATTCAGAATTCATTGAGAATGTAAATAACCCAAAACTAGAAAACACGGTGATTTGATTGAGGTTCCCCCAAAGTTGTAGTTGATTAAAATACATTGTAACTATTAAAATAGAGGGATACTGAATTCGCTTGGGCAGATTGTGACTCAGATAAAACAGAAAAGTTGATATATGAAGAAAAGTAAGCAGTGGTGTTATAGAATTCATATTGAACTAGGATGTATGCTGATCAGGGGTGCTATTCAGCAGGTTCTGACAGGTTCTGGAGAACCAGTAGCAGAAATTTTGAGTAGTTCAGAGAACTGGCAAATACCATCTCTAGCTGGCCCCAGAGTGGGATGGGAATGGAGATTTTGCAATATCCTTCCCCCAGAAGTGGATGCAAATGGAGATTTTGTAGTATCCTTCCCCTGCCACGCCCACCAAGCCACACCCACAGAACCAGTAGTAAAAAAATTTGAATTTCACCACTGATGCTGATTGTACTGTTTCTTGAGGATTGTACCATTTCTTTAAGAGATAAAGGAACCACACCCTCTCTCAAGGAAGAATTTGCCACCATTAGAATCAATCCTATTTTAGCTTTTGGGAAGTTTTCACTAACAAGGAGAGGTATGAACCTAATAAACTGGTGGCTAAGATCACAGTCATGAGGCTCAACAGTTACAAACTCTTTCCAGATAATAGGGCAAGACTATATCCCTGGCACTCCATAGGACCTATATCAAATCTCGTTCCAATTGAAAATGAATCTGAGCGATTCCGGCATATTCCTCCAAGCTACCTTATACATGAATTTCTTCCCAAGAGGACTTGAGCCATCCTAAACAAGATCTTTATGAGTATAGCACTAGCACTTAAACTTATATACCGCTTCATAGTGCTTTACACCCCTCTCTAAGCAGTTTACAGACTCAGCATATTACCCCTAACAACCTGGGTCCTCATTTTATCGACCTCGGAAGGATGGATGGATGAGTCAACCTTGAGCTGGTGAAAATTGAACTGCTGGCAGTCGGCAGAATTAGCCTGCAATAATTACAGTTCTAACCACTGCCCCACCACAGCTCTTATCTACCATATTTATCACTCCCAAATCTAAAACAATTTATTTCTATCCCACCGTCATTATTTTTATAAATAACTCAAAGTAATGAACATGCCTAATGCTCTGTCCTCCATCTATTTTCCCCACACCAGTAACACTATGAGGTGAGCTGAGCTGAGAGACATGATTGGCCCAACATCACCTTGCTGGCTTTCACACCTGTAGTGGGACTAGGGCTTCTGGTTTCTGTGTTTTAACCACTAGTTCTTTTACATTTTTTTACAAGCAAACTAAAATGCGCTTAAAAACATGCATTTTGCCAATTTGTTATACAAATGTTTTGACATTTGTACAACCATAACGCTAAGTGAACCATATTTGACCATTTTATTCAACTCTAGAAAATTCTTGTCCTGGACTTTCTGCTGAATATCTGATCCTATACTGTAGATCCATGAGGTGGTTGCTGTGACTAACACCCCAGAACAAAGGCGGACGGAGGGGAAGGAGAGATAAAGTACCTTCCTTTAAGGCAGTGTTTCTCAACCTTGGAAGTTTGAAGATGGGTGGACTTCAACTCCCAGAATCTGCCAGCCAGCAGCGAGAGTTGAAGTCCATCCATCTTCAAGTTACCAAGGTTGAGAAGCACTGTTTTAAGGCATCTCCAAAGCTGTCCTCTCCCAGTTCCATAGTTCTCATGACACCAAACAGTGTTTGTTCTTTGTCTAAGAATGGAGGACATTAATTGAAGAAGCATGTTTCCTTTGCAATTCTAACAGTTCAAAAAAAATAATATTCTGTTCTTCTCATTACACATTTCTCCAGGGCACACCCCTCAAACAGAAGACATAGTGGTTCTACAGCTGAACCTCTTCCCCTCCCCTTAGCAACATTCCTTTATAAACTGCAGTTACTTTCAATGTCAGAGATTGTGGATACAACTCTGGCAACAGAACAAATCTGTAAACAATCCAGGCAGTTTCTTTATACAGAAAAAGTTTAGAAATATTGGACAATCTGCCAAATATTATGCAGCCAGCAGTAAAAGTGAATTGTGTATATTAAGGAACCGCTTAGATGGAGTTTTGGAAGAAACACTGTAGTGTGGCAGATACTATTTTCTCTCCTCGGCTATTGCAATAGGAACCATGAAATCATTTCTCAAAAAATCAAAACTGCACATTATACCAATTAAACATTTCGAGTATCACCCCGGAAAACCTCCAAAAGGTGCTATTTTTAATGGGACTGAAAGAGGAAAACATTGTATACATGACTGCAATTAATCACATTAACAACATTTAATTTTAATCAGATGAAATATAGCATTATTTCATCTAGTCCCTTCGACATTTTTAGAAATGCAACTTGAAGCATCACTCTCAAAAAAACTGGTGAAGCCATTGCTCCAGGAAAAATAATCATCCCAGTATACCCATTTAGGGATCAAATAGATTGCCAATGAATATGGTGGTTTTATGGCAAAACAAAACCAGTGCCTTCTGTGCTTTTAATAATCTTTAAATACATGACTTATACTATCTCAGCATTCCTCCAATAATGGATCCAGGATAATTATGTACTAAATGAACAACTATTATTTTGTCTGTCCTCGGCCTGCTGAATAGTCACATTCTTGCAGTTATATTCATTCTTTTTACACTACTTAAAATGTTAAGAATCTTGTACTTTTTTACTTAATCAAGTAAGGGAAGCTAACTATCCAAATATTTACACATTTGTTTTGAAAGAAGTACCATCGGATAATTTTTAAGAATTAAGCTGAAGTGTTTTGGGTCACATTTCTCATTTCCAAAAAAATCAAAAATGAGAAGAAGAAGAAGAAGAAGAAGAAGAAGAAGAAGAAGAAGAAGAAGAAGAAGAAGAAGAAGAAGAAGAAGAAGAAGAAGAAGAAGAAGAAGAAGAAGAAGAAGAAGAAGAAGAAGAAGAAGAAGAAGAAGAACAACAACAACAACAACAACAACAACAACTTTATTGTCATTGTACGTGTATACACAGTATACCCATACAATGAAATTCACTTAACACCTAAAGACCAGGTCCAACACACATAACAATCCCCAAACACACTCCCACCTACCACAAATTCCCCACCCCTAAACCACCCAAACATCCACACAACAGACCAAGTAATGCTGTCCAACAGCTCACTGATGGTGGCCCTTTAGTTTATTGTTGAGTGTAATTATAGCTCTGGGATAAAAACTATTCAGAAAACGTAGATAGATTCCTAATGATGGCATTTTGTTTCTTCTTAGATTTAAAGGGATGGATTTCATGAAAGAGACAATAGAGAGTGGACAAAGATATCAGAACATCTGCATCCTGAAACCAGGAAGGGATTCACTTACCTTCCCTACCAGTTCGCAAATGTGAGCACGCGCATGCGCTCGGTTCGCTCTCATGTGCCTCATCTGTGCATGCAGACGGCCTTTTGCGCATGTGCAGTACTCGTGCATTATATCTGGGTGGGTGGGCAGAGCCTCCCGCAGTCACCGCTACCAGTTCGCCCGATCTGCAGTCCCACCTATCACTTTCCACATTGTTCCATATCATCTTCAATGAATGAATTAGGATTCACGAATGAATGTTTTCATTCCTTGTTGTGATTGATTGATTGATTGATTGATTGATTGATCACATTTCTACACCACACATCATACCTAAGTGAGTCTGGGTGGCTTACAATAAAAACATATAGTATAAAAGCATAGGTATCATTTTCTTACAAGATTGCTTAAATAAGAATGAGGACCTGATCCTAAACATCAAAGAATCCATGGGAGCCCTGTTTTTGCTTTCTGAAAACTATTTGGAATGAGAATGTTTCATGCAGTAAGAAAAAGTCTGGAGGTTAGTGAAAAGAAAAGGTCAGAGAGTAAGTTTGCTGTCCTTGGGCACTTTCCATAAAATCGACAAATCCTCCCAGGTATTCCAAAACAAATGTTTTGAGCCAAATCTTAAACTTTTCTCCTCTACTTTTCCTTTTGCACAAAAGAGATTCTGTTCCAGGACTGAATTTTGCAGGCAAAATCCGGTTATGTATAGCAGAAAGACCTACTCATAAACAAAACACAAATGACTATCATGAATTACACAATGAAACATTACTGTATAGAATATTTCTATTCAGTACAATAGCCAGCCGTGATTTCTATTCCATCTCTCCAGTTGTATATATGCCACACTTTACGCCAAATAAACTATAGGCTGAGGTATATCTGATACTAGAACAAGAATGGACAACCCATCACCAAGAGGCCACATGCAATGCAGGGATGGGTTCTACTTACCTTTACTACCGGTTCGCAACGGAAGCGGCATTTCTGGTTTTCAGCAAACATGTCCCGTAGCAAATAATGTGTTCACTGCATTCATTCAACAACCTTCACACACACAACAAAGATCATAAAACTAGGTTGGTCACATGGTTAATCCACATTTCGACTATCATGACCTCCAACCATCGTAAATCAAGGACTACTTGTACTTTTTTATATAATATTGGTATATATATTAACATCATAGAAGTTTGATTTATGATGCACTGGAGGTTTCTGTCAGTGGAATGGGAAAAGAAGCAATTTTGGGCAATTCCTTTTTTTCCCTGCAGTTCCATATATCACCTCCAAATTATTCTGTATCATCTTCAATACTAAGATCAGATTTGCTCAGGTACTTTAGGATCATACCTTGTTTATAAAGATAATAAACAAATATAGCCCTTGAAACAGAAATAGCTTGGACATGGAAGTATAAAATTAAGTCAGATATTATGTTAGAGATGATAGAGAAACAGGTTTGTTTTATAATGGGCTAGAAGAGCATGGAATGGCATAGAACAGAACAGAACAGAGTTGAAAGGGATCTTGGAGGTCATCTAGCCCAACCCCCTGCTCAGGCAGGAAACCCTATACCATTTCAAACAAATGGTTATACAATCTCTTCTTAAAAACTTCCAGTGTTTGAGCATTCACAACTTCTGGAGGCAAGTTGTTCCACTGATTAATTGTTCTGTCAGGAAATTCCTCCTTAGTTCTAAGTTGCTTCTTTCCTTGATTAGTTTCCATCCATTACTTCTTAGTTTCCATACATTGCTTCCACTAATTATAACACTTCATCACCTCACCAAGCATGGGATCCCCTTTTGCAGACCTTCTGACAAGCAAAGTCAGCGGGGAAGGTTCACTTAACAGCCATGTTACCAATTTAACAACTGGAGCGATTCACTTAACAACAGTCATAACACGGGGTAGAACTCACCGAATAACTGTCTTGCTTAGCAATGGAAATGTTGGGCTTGATTGTGGTTGTAGATCGAGGCCTACTTGTACCAATATGTGCTGGTAATATCCATTCTGCTTCCTGTTTCCCTCAAAGACCTCTGTGTAGTCATTGACATTTCTACCTTCATCTATTCACAGCACTGTTTTACAGCCACAGGTGGGAAGGTGACAGCTCTCCGCTGAAGAAATGTTCATACAACAGAAACTATATTAATAATTTTTAACTGTAAGTGTACAGATCCAAGTCAACCAAAATGATGCAGATCATTATCCACTGGAAATTAAGGGAGCTATAAAAAGTGGCCAATTTTGGGGGTGTTATGTACTCTCTCACATTGAAGATAGCTATTTTAAAGTATTGAGATACTTAAAAATATGATAATTGACTGAAAACAGTCCAGTCCAAATATTTTTTATTTCCAGGATTGGAATGAAGTGAAACCACTGGAATGACATTCAAGGAAAATGTTTTCCTGAAGTGAGAACATCTTACTTTCAAATGAGGAATATGCAGAAGTCGGTATTACAAAAAGGGAGAGCGGATTATGGCAAGCCTGCCTTTTGGCATCTAGCAAATTCAGGAGCTGGCAGGATCTTCTATGGCTAGAAAAGGACTGAAGAGGTTGGTCAGGTTTCAATGTCAATTTAGGACTTCAGTTATTGTACATAGATGCAAGCATTTACCTACTTGGCTGGGTTGGAAATTAGCTAGGTAGAAATTTATTATCTAAAATTATATGATCAGCCTTCTGATGAAGAAGTTTTAATTAGGATTCTCCTATTGAGAAGGGACTTCAATAAATATCCCCCTTCCAACCCTATGATTCAGTGACATTAAGGAAGGAGCCTCGGTGGTGGAAGGAGCCTCGGTAGTGCAGCGGACTAAGTGCTGTTAAGTACTAGCACTTAGCTGACAGCTGCCTGCAATTAGTTCTGCCTGCATTTGAACTGGCGAATTCAAATCTCACCAGACTCAAGGTTGATTCAGCCTTCCATCCTTTCGAGGTAGGTAAATTGAGGACCCGGATTATGGGGGCAATAAACCAGCTTTGTATAGGACAACACCGCTTAGGGGGGGGCGAAAGCCCTAATAAGCAGGTATATACATAAAAAGTATGCAGGCTATTGCTATAATGCATTGTAAGCCACCCTGAGTCTACGGAGAAGGGCAGCATATAAACTGGACTAATAAATAAATAAATAAATAAACTTTATTTTAAATTTAAAATGTACAGGACACAACATTTTGCCATTTATTCTCCAAGTGAGTCAGCTATGATACACAAATTGTACCTCCAGCAATACAGCCTTGACCAGTTTCATAGACACTTCAGCTAAGTAATTTCATTTCTCTTCAGCTGAGTAATGAAACACACAGGGGAAAGCCTTGGTCGGGGGTCGGCAACCTTAAACACTCAAAGAGCCATTTGGACCCATTTCCCACAGAAAAGAAAACACCAGGAGCCACAAAACCCTTCCCGTGCCTGACTATTTCTTGAGCAGCCACACAACTAGCAGATGTAGTGGAATTAAATGTTCTGTTTTCTTCTGAAACTTTACTTTTCTTGGATTTATCCATGGTTGGCCTACCGGGGGTTAAAAAGCTCAATAAATCGCGTGCCGGCGGGTGTCGCACATTGGCGCTTGTGACACACACTTTTTGAGTGACAGGGAGCCGAAGCAGAGAGGTGAAAGAGCCACATGCGGCTCCAGAGTCACAGGTTGCTGACCCCTGGCCTTGGTTATGTGCTGAAACAGAACACTAGGTATTCAAGAAAAATCTTATAAAACAATTGGTGCCACCTCTAGGACATCACAGTCACCATGACTGGAGCTACCATATCATTAGGTAGAGGCAGCAAGGCATATGATGAGATAAAATAAAACAAAGTTTTACATGCCACTGACACTAAGGTCATTTAATCTACTGAGTATATAGAGTTCTTTTGTTCCTTATCTCTAGCAGATATCCTCTGGGTCCAGATCAGTGATGATGAATTCTGAAAGGCTGCTGATGTCTGAAACAGTGCTCACATCTGGCCCATAAAAGCAGACATTTTGAAATGAGAGACATCTGGATTCCCCTTGGTCTTAATCCATTTGTGTGTGTGTTTATAATCCAGCAACTAAAAGACAAACAAGCATCTGGGTTTGTGTGGTAAAGGAACTACTACCGTTGTGGCTGTGTTCCATCCTGTAGACCATGCTATCATCTACTCTGTGGCATGTAATTAAGTAATTATATGGCTTTGCATATAGTGGGCTATATAATTTTTATGTAAGTATTGGGTTGTTTTACAACATGGGTTTTGCTATAAAAGCAAAACTAATTCAATGTTTTTGTGGGATGTGGCTGTCATCAGAAGGAGCCTAGAGTAAAATTGCCTTATTCCTAGAATCTCAATAATAATAATAGATATGGTGGATAGCCAAGAAAACAAATAAACGCAACATTGAACAAATCAATCCACAGTTCTCACTCAAAGCAAAAATTATCAGAGTCAAATTATCTCATTTTGGACACATTCAAGATACTGTATAGCTCCTGAAAAACCTGAAATAAATCATCCTGGAGAAAAATTGTTTCTATCATTGCTAATTATTTGGAAATTATTTATTAAGTATGTCACAATTGTTTCTGAATAGAAGAGTAGGTTAGCTAGGCTCCTATATAGCTTTTTATCCAACTTTACAATTCTAATTTACTTTAATTTATTAATTTATACCCTTCTTCTGTCCTTTGTCAGGCCAGGAAGCTGTGATTTATCAATGAGCAAAGCAGGTTAGGGACTACTCTGTTTCCCTGAAAATAAGACTTCCCCAGATAATAAGCCCAATCGGGCTTTTGAGAACATGCGCTAAAATAAGCCCTCCCTGAAAATAAGCCCTCTGAAAATATTTAAACACATGCGCAGCCAGTCCCCGCCATTTCCTCTGGTTAGGGTTAGGGAGAAAGAGCTGGAAATCAGGTAAGATGGAAAGAGCCTCATCTTGCTCCATGCACCCCAAAATAATAAGACCTCCTCAAAAATAAGGCCAAGCATTTATTTTGGGGTTCAAAAAAATATAAGACAAGGTCTTGTTTTCGGGAAAACATGGTAATAATTTCATATTCTCAGGGTACTAGCATCTTCTATTCATTTTTCCTGCAAAAGAGCTGTTATTACAGCCTAACTCTTAAAATCTAATTTGTCTGACATTAGGACAACTTTTCTTTTAACTCACTTGCCATAAAGGATGTTCTTAAAACTTTTCACGTTCACTTTTATCTCGCTTTGGTTGAAACCAATCAATTATCCAGCAATGGATTTTGGATTAAGAAACAATTCAGTTATGAAGAAAGGTTCCCACTGATAGGACGGATAAACTTTGCTGAATCTCTTTACAGTGGTACAAGCAGATACCCCTTCTTTTATAGGCAGCTACCTTACTTCTGCTCATTAAAGAGCCAACTCTTCCTAAGATGGATGGCCCCATTCCCATTTAGGGAAAATTAACATTTTGCACAATGACAACAATTGCAATCTGAACAGTATTGGTAAGACGCTTTTCAAAGCCAAAAAGGAAACTCTCACTGATTATCTAGGAAGTTTCCTTATGTTGCATTTGATACTTGTCTCTAGTAGCAATATCCCAAGTTTCAAATAGAGAAAGACCATTCTGTTGTGATCCTTTTTTGTGGTAGTTCAAGGACTGTTCAAGGACAGATCCAGGGGTGCTATTCAGCAGGTTCTGACAGGTTCTGGAGAACCAATAGCGGAAATTTTGAGTAGTTTGGAGAACTGGCAAATACCAGAACTGGCACCTGAGTGGGGTGGGAATGGAGATTTTGCAATATCCTTCCCCCAGGAGTGGGGAGGGAATGGGGATTTTGCAATATCCTTCCTCTGGAGTTGGGAGGGAATGGAGATTTTGCAGTATCCTTCCCCTGCCATGCCCATCAAGCCATGCTAGTAAAAAAATATTTGAATTCCACCACTGGACTGATCCACAGTTCAAGGACTGATCCACATCTTCATTGTCTGTGAATTAGACAGGGATTGAAGAGAACTGTGCTGAATTAGTAGGGCTAAAGGAGAAGGCATGAAGGTCTTAAGGAAATTATGGAGGTAGGAGAGGATGGACTCATCTCAGGAAAGGAAGAGCAGTTTTTACTTCTATCCCTCCCACCCCATTCACAACCCAGGAGGCAGGTTATTGTGCTGTCAGAAGCCCTGGGCTCTGGTTGCTGCTCTTGAATGCCAGCAGTATCATGTTCTTTATCAACCACAATCTTATCATGGATGACAGGGCAGACGTGGTTTGCAGTATCAAGACCTGGATAGGTAAGGAGAGGTTTGTACCTCTCTTATGTGAATGAAAGCCACTAGGGTATAAAATGGGATGAACAAGCTTAGACAAATCACAAACAAAAAGGAATGGCTTTGAAGGTACAGACCCTCTGCTTCCAGAGACATTCCATCTTTGCTCTGAATGAAGTCATGTTTCGCTATGGAGAGTAGGCTCATAAAAGGGGTCCTTTAGAAGTCATACCTCTATTTGAAGAGCAGGTGCTGGTTAGGAGGATCTTTGAACAGTTCCATTTTGTGTGCCAGTTAGCTCTTCCTGAATCTCCAGTTTTGGTACGATCATTCACATTTTGCTCACCTTCTGTTTGTATTATTATTGTATATTCTACAGAAGCCTGCCTTTAAAGACGACATGGAAACATCCACTGGTATCTTGAACAACCATGGGCTGTGCTTTTGTGATATCTCTGCTTCCAGAGTTGTATTGGTTACCAGTTAGATTCTAGGTGCAATTCAAAGTGCTAATTAACACCTTTAGTGCCCTGGTTCTGGACCTGGATATCTATGGGACCACCTTCCCATACATAATAATAATAATAATAATAATAATAATAATAATAATAATAATAATAATAATAATATTTCTATACCGCCCTTCTCCCGAAGGACTCAGGGCGGTGTACAGCCTATTTAAAAACAGAATAAACATCAATTTAAAATAATTTAAAAGTATTAAATAATTTGGCTTAATTTAAAACCCCAAAAATTTAAAACATCCAATTTAAAATTATGTTGCTAACCCAGCCTGGTGGAACAATAGGGTCTTGAGTGCGCAGCGAAATACCCGGAGGTCAGAAATCTTATGAATTTCTGGGGGCAGTTCATTCCACAGGGCTGGGGCTCCCACAGAGAAGGCCCTCCCCCTGGGTGTTGCCAGCCGACATAACTTGGCCGATGGCACCCTGAGGAGACCCTCTCTGTGGGAGCGGACTGGCCTGTGGGAGGCTATTGGTGGCAGAAGACGGTCTCGAAGGTACCCGGGTCCTATGCCATGGAGCGCTTTAAATGTGGTGACCAACACCTTGAATCGCACCCGGAAGACCACTGGGAGCCAGTGCAGCTCACGCAGGAGGGGTGTCACGTGGGCGCAACGGGTTGCACCCATAACCACCCGCGCGGCCTCCGAGTGCACTTCAAGGGGAGCCCCATGTAGAGAGCATTGCAGTAGTCCAACCGGGAGGTAACAAGGGCGTGAGTGACCGTGCGCAGGGCGTCCCAATCCAGAAAGGGCTGCAACTGGCGAATCAGGCGGACCTTATAAAAAGTCCCCCTGGCCACGGCCGTCATATGTTCTTCTAAAGACAGCTGTGCGTCCAAGAGGACACCCAGATTGCGAGCCCTCTCTGTGGGGGGCAAAGATTCACCCCCAATAGTCAGCGATGGCACCTGCTGACTATATTGGGACGCCGGAAGCCACAACCACTCGGTCTTGGAAGGGTTGAGTCTGAGCCTGTTCCTCCCCATCCAGACCCGCACGGCCTCCAGGCAGCGAGACATCACATCAAGGGCATCGTTGGGGTGGTCTGGGGTGGAGATGTACAGCTGAGTGTCGTCAGCGTACAGGTGACACTTCACCCCAAAACCACGGATGATCTCACCCAGCGGCTTCACATAAATGTTGAACAGGAGGGGCGAGAGGACCGACCCTTGCGGCACTCCCCATGCGAGATGCCTCGAGGTTGACCTCTGTCCCCCTGCCAACACAAACTGCGAGCGGTCGGAGAGGAAGGAGGAGAACCACCGCAGAATGGTGCCCCCTATTCCCAACCCCCTCAACCGCCGCAGCATGATACCATGGTCGATGGTATCAAAAGCCACTGAGAGATCTAATAGGACTAGGACAAGGAACAACCCCTGTCCCGAGCCCTCCAGAGATCATCCACCAACGCGACCAATGCCGTTTCTGTGCTGTGCCCCTGCCTGAAGCCCGACTGGCATGGGTCCAGATAGATAGCTTCATCCAGGTGTCGGGGAAGCTGTCGTGCTACCACGTTCTCAACAACCTTCGCCACAAAACGAATAATCTTAGTTTTATCCTTTAAGAACTGTAGGGGAGGCTTCATCTAGACCCACTCTTAAGGAATGTCATCTGCAGGGACCCTGAGGCCAGGCTTTTTCAATTATGGTTCCTTTCTTTGAAGCAGCTTTTCAGAAAGTAGTAGGCCTTCAGCATTACATTACTTTCTCTCCTGGAAGGTAAATATTTCTATCTGTTATGGTTGTTCCCCAAGGTCTAGCCAATTTATGTGGCTGTATTATGGTTGTAATACTATTACCTCTGTAGAGGTCTGTAAACCACTCACTTGTGACTGAAATAACATATAAACCTAGTAAAATAAAATAATAAAATGAACTTTAGACTTTCAAAGGATAAATATTTGGGGTACTTCATAAAAATGAATGAGATGGATTTAATTTCTTTGAACGCTGTTATTCATTTTCGTTGGAATTGCACAGGAAAACTTGTTTCTTATTCTACTGCAGAATGCTCCAAAGCCTGCTGCCTTAGGCTGCCTCTTACCTCCCTACTCACAGAACTAGCCTTAGCTTACAAGCCATATAGTTACTTCTCCTCATGTTTTGCAATTCAGAATTGTAGAGGAATAAATCTTGAGCAGCTTATCTATCATGCATCATTTTTCATATCTACTGTCTGAAAGAGGATATAGCTTCTCAGCCGGTGCAGTCTAACAAATGCCAAGCAAAATGGAACCATTATTTCCTGTTTGTCTTGCTACGTCCTTTTACTAACGTCAATCAAAACAGATTTGCAAAAATATTTTATCAATCACAGTCAACGCGGTGATGTTTCTTTTCCTGTGGCTGATGGCAAAAGCATTCACCAAAAAAAAAAAAAATTAATTGCTTGAAGAGGGAAACAACCTGGCAAAATAAACTTGTGGACCAGGTCTGTCTGTGGAAAATGCTACTTTTAAAACAAAATCAATATGGAATCATTTCTGAGCTTGTCCTAGTGCTGCCCTCATAACACATTGCATCACTGTTTTTTAACAAATGTAGAAATAGACATAACGAGGCAATTTATAACACATTAGCCTCAAATGCACCAAGTAATGAACTGAGGGGAATGGGGAAAGATTATAAGCCCTCAGAAGGTTATTGAAGGTAAACCCCAGCAGTAGAAAATAAAGTTTTATACCTTGAGGCTTCTAATAAATTGAGGTTATGAATATAGTTTAATGGAAACATCATTTGGGGGTTTGAAAACCCCAGAATGCTATGAAAATATTGCACTATTATTCCGGGGTTCTGTCCTAAAGTTTTGCAATGTAATTCAAATGTGAAACGTCTCATGCTCAAAATGAATTGTTTTGATTTCATTATAATGTTCCATCATTGCTTCAACCATAGCCTGATTCTTTTGAGTCCAGAATGGGGCTGTTTCAACATCAAAACACTTCTGAAATGGTCAGAACATTTATTTCAAACTTTGAGACTTCAAACAAGAAATGGAGAGTTTTCAATTCAAAGCGTTTTGAATTTGAAATGTTTACATGCCAGGATTTGATCTCATACAGCGACCATTAGATGTCATAGTAACCAAATTCCTCATAGTTGGTTATCACCATTGTGTCTTATCAGAGAATGAAACCACCATGGCAGAGCTGATACAGTGACGGGTTTGAACCAGAAAAAGAGGGATCAAAGCAGTGGACGTAAACAGTTATGTCTTTGTCACTTCATTCCTGGATCTGAACCTTGGGATGAAATTAGAAAATAGTTCAGTCTTACGTTTTTGAAGGTCTATTAGCAAGACTGGCAACTTGCCCAGATATGAGAACTATAATGATGTCTACTCTACCGACTGTGCTACTTTTCTCATTTTTGCTTTGAAATCCTATTTTGTACCAGTGTATCTAGTTTTACCTGCCTAAGTACAGAACATTACAACAGATATATTTTTCACCATTCTGGATCATTTGATCCAAACCAAAAGATTCAAATTAAGATACACAAATGCAATCTGGGTCCAAAAATTTCCCATAGAACCTGCAAGGATCCCAAACATGGTTAATCTCTCTCTTCAAAATCTGCTCCTCAAGGGGCAATCATTCCATGCACTTTCATCCTGAGAGGAAAAGAATTGATATACTAAATGAACAAGAAAATGAATAATGGAATCTTGTCTGCACCAATGAGTATATCCATACTATTTGACCAAAATGTATCCCAATGAACATTACTTTTTAAAAATCTATACCGAAGACAACATTATTTTGGAAATAGTAATCAGCAATGGACTTTCTGTTAAATTCCATGCAAAAGGATGTATTGGAAATATGTTAAGGTCTTTCCTTTCAATTCTGATAATCCTGTTTTGGTTATGTCACAATATGACCAGGTTCTTTTTGACCTGTATGTGTATAGGGTGCTCAGCATGGCTTCTCCATCTCTTGGATGAGCTCAGCCAAGCACCTTCTCCTCTGTTGGGGAAAGAACCTCTATCAGAATCTTCTGTCCACTCCTTCTCCATTGACTAGAGCCAAATGTTCACCAATGACAAATAAATCCTTCCTTTCTGTTTTGGGGCTTGAGTTGAAGATGTCTTCTCTCTGGGACTTCAATTCCCTTCCTCCAGGGAAACCTCCTGTGGACTCTTCTTTTCTCTCTCCATCCAGAAACTGACAGCTGCTCTGCACATCCACATAACTTCACTCTCCAACCTTCCTCTTTAGTTGCTCTATTTTTCAGTCTTTCCCCTACAGGTAGTCCCCAACTTACGACCACAATTGAGCCCAAAATTTCTGTTGTTAAGTGAGACATTGGTTATGTGAGTTTTGCCCCATTTTATGACCTTTCTTGCCACTGTTGTTAACAGAATCACTGCAGTTGATAAGTTAGTAACCTGGTTGTTAACTGAATCTGGCTTCCCCATTGACTTTACTTGTCAGAAAGTTGCAAAAGGTAGTCAGATGACCTTGGGATACAGCAACGGTCATAAGAATGAACCAGTTGCAAAGCTTCTGGATTTTGATTGCATAATCATGGGAATGCTTCAAAGTTCATAACTGTGAAAAATGGTCATACATCACTTTTTTCAGTGCTGTTGCAACTTTGAACAGTCACTAAATGAACTGTTGTAAATTGAGGACTACTTGTACTCCTCTTCTCCCTCCCTCCTTCTCTCCCTCCTTTCCTCCCTCCCTCTTTCTCTCTCTCTAATTTTGGCTCAAACTGGCAGCACTGAAAAGATGGGTATCTTCCCAGAGCATATAGGTCCCCAATATTTATATACCAGGCAGGACCAGCACTGTCTCTATATCTACATCTCCCAAAATCATTCTGGCTAGAAGCAAGGTCAGCTAATCTCCCCTCATGACAGCACAGCTGCCTTCAAGGCTAGAATTGAGCTTTTTCTCCCTTTTTCATTCCCCACTTGCTGACTCACATCAGGATAATTGCAGCTAAGTCAAGTCACTAAAAACCATATGCCACTGGCTTCCCTGCTTTTTTCCCCTCTTGTTTTCTTCCTTTTTGAAGATGAAGAAGGCAAAGGGGAGGGGGGAACAGGAGCCAAGCCAACTTTATATAATGGTGATTCTAGCAGTCCCCTATTTTTCTCTCCTGTGAGGCAAAAATTAAGTCCTTATTTGGATTTGTTCATAAACAAGGTCCCAGAGGTATGAATGTTTTGAAAACTCTCCCAATTAACTTATTCCAACAATTCTTCCAAAAGGGAGTGAGCTGATGCCCCAAAGAGATAGTGCTCTGCCTCTATAGGGTAAACAACTCAACTTTTTCAGTAAAAGTCTGTAAAAATGAGCAGTAAATTCAGATGCAGCACATTTATTCTTTCCTGCAGCACTCCCTTTCTTTTGCATGAGACCGATATACTTTTAGAGACCAGACATGGATAATGATTTGAATGGGGTTATTTGGATTGAAATAAACATACTTCTGGGAATTCACCTGGTTCCATCTCCTGACATATTTAAAGATTACTTGGAATTTTCCAAAGTGAATACATGGAATATAGCATACTACAAAGCTAGATAATAGCCTCCATCTTTACCTATTTTCAAGAATGTCTAGGTAGTCCCCAGAAGAAGACAGTATCTCCATAGCTCTAGTTTTTTTTTTTGTTTTTTGTTTTTTTTTTGTAAGAAACCCTCTTCTTTCTAGCAAAAAGGAGAAAAGTAAGCTGGAGTGAGAGAAAACATCCAGAAACTTAGAGAGAATGGCAGTCTACCTCCTGTTCAATAGGTTGATGGCAATACTCACTAAGGTTTATGACTTCAGGAGCCTTATTTTTATGCTCATAAATGCCTACACCATTCAAAATGGACCTTCCAATCTGAGAAAGCTGTTTCCCTTCAATGAAACAGTTTTAGGATGGACTATTCCATAACATAGATATCACACCCCATCTCATGTTCCTTTTTCCTGGAAATCTGGTGGAAACCAAGGCTACCATATAATACAAATAGAGATATGCAGGTCAGCAAAATGGATCTGCTTTATTGTTCATATTAAGGGGAAATGAAAACTCACTAAGATCCCCCATCTAAGTATTAACTGGTTCCATTCCTGCTTTTTATATATTCTATAAAAATGTAAGAAATCTAATGTTCCATTTATATTGCACTATTTCCCAAAATAAAGGATATTTTTATTTATCTTCTTTCTCCTAATTTTCCTAGTTATTAATCTGAATTGTCTAATAAACTTTTACAATATAAATTATGTTTTCAGACTTTGACAGATAAATTTTCCTAGTACAAGTTTCTTTAACATAATTTTCCCAGAGTAGCGTTCTTTTTTAAAACAAAAGCAATGCTGGATATCTTCAATTTTCTGGATAAGAGTTTGTTTTACTGTTACTTTACCGCACACAAAGATCATACACAAATACACACACACCACACACATACACATACATACTGCAGATGCCACTTGGGCTGATCAGTACTGAGATCTGATAGGATGGGGGAGTGTCTGGTTTAAAAGAATGCCCAGGAATACAATCCTTGGGAAAGACTGGCGGGGGAGCTATGCCCACACGAGCCTCAGTTGATGTAAGATTCTAGATTGTTTCTCTATACAGGTAGTCACATACCAGTGTTGCTGTAAAAGGTTGGTGAACTATATCAGATTGTTCTCAAGAGTAACATTCTGTGGCTTGTTGGTTATACAGATAAGGATGACTTAGCCATGGATTGCAGACAAAATAAACATAATATCATGGAAACATGGCAAAACTTAACGGCTGCTGTGGCAAGCCATGCAATAGCAGATATGGGGGTGGGGGTTAAACCTTGTCTTCAGATTATGTGCTCTTGTTTTTATATAATGTCCTTTATGAGTGTTTTTAAGTATTGGTAGCTAACCAGTATCATGGATTTCACAGGGATAGCTACATGAATGAAGAGGCGGGAATAAATGGGGAAATGCCCAAAAAGAAGGGTCTCCAATGCTGATTTAAATACTTACAAAACTTAGTGTAATGGATTTTTGATTAAGTCTGTTTGCAATTACTTTGACTTATGTATACAAGGTGTTATTCTTGCAGATTCTTTGGGAATTCCTCTATAAATTTCTACAAAGAAAGCAGCAAGAAAACCCTATTCCTGACTCTAGTGTCTCTTCTTTGATCAGTTCATGCAGTAGTAAATGTCCCTAGATGTGTCACAGCTACAGCTTTTGTGGATAGGTTAATTATTATAACCGAATTTAGTTTTTGCTAAATCTAGCCACCATGCTCCATCACATAAACACTTTACTACAAGTGGTGGGATGGGGGGGGGGGGGGAGGCATGGTGTGTCATAACAGTGTGAATAAGATTTTTCAGAAGCAAAAAAAAAAGTGTTATCAGTATTATAAGAATGAAAATGTTGGAGCACAACGATCAAAATTTGATCCTGGAAAAGAATGTGTACGTGTATATAAGCAAACAACCTGAAGAGATAAAAAAGCCGACTCTAAAACAGTAACCAGAGATAAGAAGATAACTGCCTTGAAGCAGGATCACATCACATTTGACCCAGCAATCTAACAGGTCAAAACTAGGACAGTTGAGGTGACATGTGATAGAATATGTGATGTGCATCAGGCAAAGGATAAAGGGAAGGAAAAGGGGACAGGTCAGAAGGTATCCAATTTGTGCAAACAATAATTCTCTACAGAGTGTTCCTGCCATCTCCAAATTCCATCCATTACCTAGACAGTTTTGTGGTGGAACAAATGAGTACAACTGTGGGTGTTTAATGTTTAATAGTAATTAGAAACACTTTCATAGGTTAATAGAGATTCTCTGTGTGCTGTGCGTTCCCTTGAGCATTTCGTTCCTGCGTAAGATCCCAACGTTCAAATCATTTATTTGATGGAGAATATAGATGGCGATTGGAATATTCTTGGTGAACTCAATAGTAGTAGCACTGAAATTTTAAAAAAAAATGAGAGCAGGGATGCTCAGACATTGCTACCAGCACTTACCAGTGAAGTTGGCTCGTGTTACCACACAATATGACATTAGCACAGTTTTGTGAGACATCATAAAACATGGCAGTGAATGTTTGAAGGCTTTTGCAAACACCCTATTCCCAGCTGCAGAGGAAAATATGCACAACTAGGGAGCCACTGAGTTTGGTTTGGGAAGTCCAATATTTCAATAAGTAATTTTATGGAAGCATGGGTGTTCTGAACAATTAGCAAATAACAGGGCACTGCCGTTTCAGACTTTCCTGAAAAAGAATGACTCAGACCTAGAACATTAGTTAGCTTTATAATCACCAGTACTGTTGGACGCACTGAACATTTGTATTTAAGCATGCCCTGTGATCTTGTATGGTTACTGAATTATCATGATCTTACAGATTCCATGGGAGTTTATTCTTCTAGAAATTTCAGTAGAGTGACCATTAGAGAACTTTCTCCTAGTTCTAGTGGCCTTTTAAAAATAATCAGCGGAAAAATACATTTTAAAGAGGAGCATTTGCACTAGGGTGTCAGCCACAGTTATACGATTGAAGAGATGTGCCTTTTTGACATCTGTGCCATACAGTATTTGTAAAAAAAAGGGGAGGCTAGGACTTCCATCACACAGTTAGGGCCACCTTCTTAACTTTATGACCCCCATGGTGGGAGTCCTTGATTTTAAAATCTCTTGTCCCAAGGACATGAAAGCAGGCTTTTTAGATATCCTGTCTCAAAACTGATCAATACTTTAAAGGATCTTTAAAGATTAATATTGATATGAATGAATTCCAGCATATGAGCTGAGCCTGAAAATTAACAGGACAGTAAATGGGGAAAAGGCAAGCCACATGGTAAAAATCAACAAATATAACATACCATGAACGTAATTCAATCCTAAATTCTATTTACTCTCAAGGCTGGACATTCACAAAATGATAATTTTGCATTATGTACTGTTCTCAAGTAAAGCAAAAGATCAAACTGAGAGCACACCAACATACTGGATCATAAGGCAGGCTGCCCCAGGCTAAACTAAATTTCATGCAATACACTTCATATCTAAACTTCCTGTAGTTTTTACAAAGAGGGAGACAGATAACCTCGAAGGATTCCAAGAGATTGTCCATTTGATTGCATATAATGTTTCCACACGTCAAGGCCAAGTGGACAGAGCTTTTAATTAAAATCTATGAAATAATCATTTATTGCTGAAGAAGAAACCAGAAAAGTCTAGACCTGCCATGGTGAGAGCATCTAATTCAAGATTCTTATGTACACAACCTCCCACCTATCAAAACAGGACATGGGGCAGGGGGAAAGATTGGGAAAAGCAAAACAACACATGAGGAAAAGGTGAATCTAAGGACAGATTTAAAAATGAGGCTACTGCTCTCTTGCTATTCCTATATAGAATACAAAACTAGAATCTCTGCTTCTTTTCATTTATCTGGCATCAGGCAGTATCAAGATTAGACTTCATTTTGCATTTTAAGTCTAGTTGAATAATCTAGGATACAATTAAAATGATGAAACAGATAAATAATGAAATAAGCATGTTTTAACTTGCTGTCGTCGTTGTAAATATGTCATCAAGAGCAATTATTCACCTCCCGAAAGCTAATAAAAAGAGGAGAGAAATAGCATGGTTCACAGAACCATTTGTGTGTTTTTTTCTTTTTATCTCAAACCCCCATCCCCATCCTC
The DNA here is from genome assembly GCA_022577455.1 of Arizona elegans. Classification (NCBI taxonomy): domain Eukaryota; kingdom Metazoa; phylum Chordata; class Lepidosauria; order Squamata; family Colubridae; genus Arizona; species Arizona elegans. The sequence goes on along the minus strand of JAKOOJ010000001.1, from coordinate 20,057,614 downwards.
AGTAAAGCCAGCTTGAGCTCCAACATGTTGCCTTAGTGTCAGTCACTAGAGACCATTTTACTACTATTCCTACAAATTGATTTCCTCTTAATGCTTTTTATGCTTTGCTTTCCCTTCGTGAGAACTTGAAAGAACCTACCTTTGGTTGAAGCCCTCAGCCTAATTTAATGCAGTTCTTGACCTAATTGAAAAACATTTTCTCTGGAAATTAGTTAAAGAGTTAGTTAAAATGATGCAGTGGTTAGAATGCAGTATTGCAAGCTAACTGCCCATAGCCAGGCATTTGATCCTGATGGGGCCCAAGGTTGACTCAACCTTCCATCCTTCTGAAGTTGGTAAAATGAGGACCCAGATTGTGGGCAATATGCTGACACTGTAAACCACCCAAAGAGTGCTGTAAGGCACTATGGGGCGGTATATAAGTCTAAGTGCTATTGCTATTAATTTTCTAATAAGAGCTCTCTCTTCCATCTTTGCTGTCTGATAGAAAATATAGTATTGGAAAAAGAAAGAAAAGAATAGGAAGGCTAGAAAGGAAAGGGAAACTTTACAAAAAATGGATCCCAAAGATTTGGGATTCTTATCCTATTTAGTCCTTATTTCATAGACCATATAGTCTCAAATAAATCTACTTCAGGATAGTAGAAGTAGAGGTGGCTTTGGACTCCCTGTGTAGGAAACTTATTATAAAGCAGCAAGTTTGGTTTGGGTCAGGGAATGGATAAATTTAAAGAACAGGAGAATTCTAACACTGGAAGGACATGATCTTCAGATGGGGTGGCATGCTTTCATATGGAATGCCAGAAACAAGAAACATTTATATTTCTATAGACATACATTGCGAGATTCGTTGATACAGATCTGGGAGGGAATTAGGAAGAAGCACTACTTTAAAATACCAGGCTGGCTATCCTCTATGGAGGCAATGATTTACCATAACACATTAGACATTGGTAAAATGGTAAAATATAACAAAATTTTAGATAATGGGGAAAGATTAAAATCCAACCAAGAATTAAAGGAGCAGGGAATAATTATAGATTGGTGTCCTTATCTTCAGCTACAATCGAGATATAAAAAAGGTTTAGAGGAATTTGGATTTGAACCAAATTTAACACAATTAGACAAATTATTAACAGGCCTTGAAGAGAAATTACTACCAATGAAATCATCCCTGAGAAAATATAGAACTTACTTTTTAAAAATGCTGCCTATCTCTGACTTAAAGTGATACAAATACCTAATCTCATGTATATCTCTGTCAATAGCCTCTTCAAAATTTAGTCTGATTTCTGCCTTCATCATTTAGATCTCAAGATCAAAGAGATGCCTAGAATTGTTATAACAGCCTTTATCCGGAGACTGTAAAAATTAATTGCTAGCATTTCTTCAGAAGGAGAAGTGGTTTTGGAAAGTTAGAGAATCTCAGAGAAAATCCAGCTGTGAATAATGAACCATTAGATGGCTGGGAAGAGATTAGATTTTTCATGCCTTACTGGAAAAAATATTTTTGATCTTCCATGCCTTCACTTCACTTAAGGCTCATCTATCACCCTGTTTACTCTGACACAGGGATGATCTCCTGGACATTCTGGAGGCTATAAATGCACAATATTTATATCCTTATTGAGATGGAAACTATGTGTCCTCAAAGATTCTACAAAAAGTAGATATTGTCTGTTACTTTCCCAGACGGGCCAGGAAGAGTGAAGAAGCAGGGAGTCCACCAGTTAGAACAATTAATCAGTGGAACAACTTGCCTCCAGAAGTTGTGAATGCTCCAACACTGGAAGTTTTTAAGAAGAGATTGGACAACCATTTGTCTAAAATGGTATAGGGTTTCCTGCCTGAGCAGGGGGTTGGACTAGAAGATCTACAAGGTCCCTTCCAACTCTGTTATTCTATTCAATCATATATAATGGCCCATGAGGTCAATTGCTGATAGAGAGTCTAAGCATGACAGAAAGTTATGTAGCTACTTATGCCTGATGAATCTCAGATAAGGATGAAACTGGTCACATTTTGGTTCCTGGTAGTCAATATAATAAAAATACCATATGAATAGAACCTCTGACCAGCATAGTTACCAAAGTTTGAAATTCAGAAAGTGTGTTAAGCCACCAGCATTGATAAGCAATTTAAGGCTGCTATGCAGAATTGCCCCTAGAAAATGATCATAGAGTCTCCAGAATGTCCAGGTAATTCCTGCAGCAGACTTGCAAGGCAGAAGTGAAGGAACAAAAACATAATGATTTGTGAGAATATTTATTTATTTTTTATTTGTTTGTTTGTCTGTCTGTTTGTTTATCAAATTTACTGGCCACCTATCTTACCAGGATAACAGAATAACCTCAAGAGACAGGAGGAAAATTAGTCAATGGTCTGATAAACAAAATTTTACTCCCCAAAAGGAATAACTTTAGAGTAAGCATTTCAGAAGGGACCCTCCCTAGTTCTCTGGAAAGTAAAGGCAAGGGAGCGGGTAGTACTTTCAGACTTGTACGTTTCTGTTACTGTAACTTTATTATAAAGCTAGCATTAGTGCTACCTTTGCTTGGACTATCTCATCCTGCTTGGACTATCTCAAAGATGGCTGTGTTATTTTTACCCTTCCTGTTTCCCTTCCATTGCGAACAACAGATCCATTATAACTAGAGTTAGTTTCAGGCTGATCTAAATGTTTTTCTAAATATAGGTCATGACTCATGATGGAGAAACAAGGAATTCAAATCCTCTTTTTTATTACTTTCTTTGTCCATCTTGCCATCATGCCTATAGTGTATTTCAGTTTTTGTGACATTTGACTTTCTTAGTTTAGTAAAGAAAATGTAGTGGGAAGGTTAGAAGGAAGTAAGGACCAGAAGGGATTCCAGTACTAGAATTTACCTTGTTTGGCCAGAATGCTTTCTGATGTTGGAGAGAGGCATTTGAGTGCAGCCCAAAGGTGCATAGATCTGTAGTCTTAGGTTTCTTTCTTGACTTTTGTAATGTTGGTATCCAGTTTCTAGTTTTAGCATTTTTTTTTAAAAAAAAAAACTGTTTCTTATGTTTTGGCCAATATGTTGTTTTAATACTTTGAAGTATGCTGGGGACTCCATGTGGGGTGGGGGGAGTGGGGCACAAGACAAGATAGAAAAGCTTTTTAAAAAGGACAGCATCCAGTATTTTTACTGCTCTAGTAGAAATCCAGGCTCTGAAAACAAATGCTCTTTTAAAGAAAAGCAGAAATTGACAAACTAGGTCGCTTCTTTCATTTGTGCTAATCATAATTTTGCTTTATGTCCTGAAAATATTTGTTTCTTGGCACTGAATAATTAAGAAGGGAAAAGAAAAAATATATCTTTAAAAACCTAATATAATTTTCTAAAATAAAAAAAAATATATCCTACAAAACTAGGACATTAGACCATCCTCCCACACTGCCTCAGCTCAAGAATTATTGTGATGTGACACAATACTTTCAAAAGGAGACAAACTAAAAAAAAATAGTACCAAACCAGAAGTGAAAATGGATGGAGACAATAGAATAATAACAAGGTTTTCAAAAGAAAATTCCTCCTTTTGCCATTCCTGATCAAGGCTCATGACAGACTGAATATGCCAGGTTTATTATTAATGCTTGGGAAATTATGGTAAAAAAAAATAAGCAGAACATTAACATTAACTTTGCTGGGTTTGCCTTGTATGTGATGCTAAAAAGTAGGGTTGTGCAACACTTTGGGTCTGGTTCTACAAAGGAGCTTTGGAGAGTATGGAACAAAATGTAACATTTTTGACAGCTTCTTAAACTAGTCAACTCCCATGCCTTCTGAAACTCTTTTCCAAAATCCAAAGAACTGCCTAGAACTTCTAAACAGGTACTGTCAACATTATTAGCAACATCATTTATTTATTTTATGTATTAATTTAATTTGTATCATTGATGTCCTGTGTTGGTTTCCACCAACTTGGTGGAAACAGAACAAATCCATTGTTTCAAATTTGAATGCATCAAAAAGTTGAGGTTTGGTTAAGATTCCAATAGGCCATATCAATTCTGTAAAAATTCTCCTGTTCTTCTATCTTATCTTCTGTAAGTCTTCTATTGCTGGACCAGTTCCTGGTAGCAACTATTTGTCTGTAAAACCTGAGTTCCTAGAATTGTATTTGCAGGTTGATGAAATTTGCAGGGCATTGAATATTAAGGACCAATTTGCCAACAGTCAATACAATCATGTTGCTTGTCACAAAGAAGGAATTGAATCTTTTAGGACTTAAAATATATCCAGAGCACCATCATTTATTATGTAAAATATATTTTGTCCGGTTTCAGCAATTAGTTATATTAAAGAATAAAAATTCATAGATTGTTTGTTTGTTTGTTTATATTAAAGATTTGTATGGCTAGCTATCTTAAACAACCCTGAGCAGTTCATAACAGCAATAAATAGAGTCCACTTTAGCAAATATTTCCAAACTATACCACAATCAGCTTGTTAATTCTTTAAATTGCCACAACACACATTTTTCTTACAACAAAACTTCTGGAAGTAATTAACAATCTGACTAGTTCATTTTGAAAATGTTGTCCTCACAATGACTAAAATAAGCATTTGTCTTGTAAAAGATCTAATTTTGTAGGTAAACTTGAAAGACGTTAACCAGCTTGCTTTGAACTGTACAAAGACCAAGGTAGCAATCTGGACTAAATTAACTAATTAATTGAATGTATATATTTATATATATTTATTTATTTAAAATTATTAAATTAACTATTGCACTGGCCAAACATTATTTAAAAGAGGAAGGGCAACCAAATAGATAGTGTTGGAAGAAAATCTTGCTTTCAAGTCTAACTGGGTTTCCCATAGAACACACAGGACAATATTTATAGTAACAAAAGACTTTGATCGTGAGATGTGCTAGATGTATAAATTGAAGTGTTGCCCTGGGAAAAGTCATTTCTCACCCTGTGGGGTGTATTGATCTTAGATATGTAAATCTCTTCCGAGATGTGGGATTTTATGAGGAGTCTCTGGCATTAGGGTTTTGGATGAGAGGTCTGGTGCAGTGGTGAAATACAATTTTTTTTACTACCGGTTCTGTGGGTGTTGCTTGGTGGGCGTGGCAGGGGAAGGATACTGTAAAATATCCATTCCCTCCCCACTCCTGGGGGAAGGATACTGCAAAATACCCATTCCCACCCCACTCTAGGGCCAGCCAGAGGTGGTATTTGCTGGTTTTCTTTTTTTTTTTTTTTTTTGGGTAAATATTTTTTATTTATTTTTTCAAATTTAAACATAAAAACATAACTTTCAAGAGCAAAAATCTTGATCCGGTCATAGATGGTTACCACGCTTACATTCCTTTCACAAGCTCAATTCACAATTTCCATTACATCATTTATAAATAAACAAAAAAAGAAAAAAAGAAGATAAAAAAGAAATTCAAAACTTAAGAAAAAACCAATTTTACCTCAAATTTAACATTTTCATCTATATAAATCCATTATATCTATCCAAAATTAGTTTCAAATTCACTTTCACTCATTTTTACATCTGCTTAACAATTCTAAACATATCTTTATTCTTCTTTACCTTATATCTTATACAAATCATATCAAAATAATTTTTACAATATTCTAACCTCTTGTTAAGTGTTTACCTTACAATTTTATCACCATTTATTCTTAGTTTCAATTCAATACCACTCCATTTTTATTATATTTTATAAAACAACATTTTATCTAATTTTAATCCTTTGACCCTTATCCTCAAATCAGTTTATCTTAGTTTTTTTTTCTCCCAGTTTACATATTACACAGATTTCTCACAAAGGCATATTTTATTTACTCCAATTTCTAATATATTTTCCACTATATCTCCCTCTAATATTTAACTATCTTCCAGCTTGTTCTATTTGATTAATTCTCAGCTTGATCCCCTCAAAACACCAACTATTTAGTTGATTTCAGAATAGTTCCTCAATCTCCTCCAACTCTTCTTTAAGAAAAGAAAAGAAAACTTCTTTCCAAACAAGATCAGTATCAAATCTCCAGGAAAGAGAAAACATAAAAGTAGAACTTTTTCTTCAATTGTAGCCAGCAGTATTTATTCTGCTACTTTGTAGCTTATTAAGAAACGGAAGGACTTTCCCTTTCAGCCCCTTCTCAAGCCTCAGCAGTTGCCATTTTAAAGTTCTTTTTTCCTTTCTTCAATATCTTTTGTAAAGTAAATGAGAATACTTGCGATTTAGGGTCACAGGTCCAGATCTCATCCTCTTTCAATAAACGATCTGTTAATTTTCTTTAAAAGGCTTGTTCTCGTCGCCTGGCTCTGCAAAAAGGCAGAGGTCTCCCAAAGCCCGGAGCAACGGCGAGGGAAATAGGGAGCCTCATCCGCTTCGCCCCCAAGAGTAAAAAAAAACTCTGGGGGCTTCGCGGAGAGCTCTACCTGCCCTCACCTGCTCTATCTCACATTTCCTTATGGAAATGGAGTTTTTCGAGCCACCTTTCAGTTGTAAAGGCGGCTCTTTACAGGCGATGGGGCTGGCAGTCCTGAGGGACCGTCTGGCAGCGACAGGAAGCAAACCGGAAGTTTCCCGAGTCTCAAACTTTTATCTAGTTGGTATCCATCCCACACATTTTAACTATAATATAATTATCTGTTTTATATCATTTTTCCATCCTGCTCTTTCAATTTAAATCTCAGTATATTCCATAAGGGTCATCATTTCCAACTTGTATTACCTTAATTCAAGACTAATCACTAGCATCTGTGTATCTTGTATTTTGTTCAATCAATCCTTATTCATCAATTTAACATTTGTTTGCAAATTAAAATTAAAACATATTACATCAAACAGTACATTTTCTTAAAATTTTCCTGCCTCAAAATATATTCTTATTATTTTTATCCCCTTGATATCATCCACTATTTTAATAGCTACCTCTAGGCTTTTAAACTTTATCATATATACATAGGCTTTTAAACTTTACATTTCAGTTAGTCACATTTAAATTTATCCACTTTAATTCTTCCTTTTCTTCCTTTTCCTCTCTGTCCAAAGTGCTCTATTTCAAGGTTCATCAGTTCAAAGTAAAGAATTTCTGTATGTCCCTCTAAACCTTTTAAAATGTCTGTTCCAAGCGTAGTGCATCAGCTTCCTGTCTTTGTTAACTAGGCCACACCTAGTTTTATCAATCTCCATTGTTAAAATCCAAAATGTTCTTTCTTTCTTCTTTCTTAAAATCATCTGGGACAGAGTAGGAATCTCCAAAATCCTTATATCCAATATTAATTTCAAGTAATCCAAGGTAAAAAGCCAATTAACATGTTTCTTTTCCACCCAGAAAGGGAAATCTCTTCAATCCACTTCCCTGCTTAATCACTGCAGACTCCATGGTTATTTTGTAGCCATCCATCTGTCTATCTTCATTAGCGTCATTTTCTTTTAGAGGCATTAATTCTCAGGAATATCCATTTCTCCTCCCCACTCCAGTTAAAGGCACAGTCAAATTTCAGAAATTTATTAATGCCAAATCATCCAGTTTAAATTTACTGCAACAAAATTCAATTTGGGTCTTTTACCCATTTTTTTTTCTTTTCAATCTTAAAAGCAGCCGCTTTTAATTTTGGGGTCTTATTTTCCAATAATTCCAAATAGGTACGTTATATTGCCTGGGTTGGTGTCACTCACCCGGCTTCTTGATTTTTGCTCTTTCTTCATCTTCTTCCTCCAGCACAATCCTTGTTCCCGGTTGCCGCGGTTTCAGGGCAGCCGCCATGGCTGCCGTTCCGCTGCTGCCGATGTGAAGGAGAAGCCTCCAGCCCCGAGGAACCTGCCCGTTCCTCTCGGCCGCCCAAGACATTCCTTCTTGTCCCCCTGTCCCTACAAGACAGGGGAGGTCCGCAGACCTATCGGCGGCAGTTTAGCAGAGGGGATTTGGCAGGGCTCAGCGGAGCTCGCCATTTCCCCGTCTGTGTCCCTGCGGCGCCAACCTGGTTTTCTGAACTGCTCAAAATTTCCACTACCGGTTCTCCAGAACCTGTCAGAACCTGCTGGATTTCACCCCTGGTCTCATGTCAAGAAGCAGTATTGTGATTTAAAAGATTTCTGTATCTTTGAGGGAATCTTGCTTTCTGATTGATTTTCCAGTGTTGGCTGGCTTCCCAGGGAAATACCCTTTATCAATTTCAGTCTCCCATAAGATGAAAAGGTTTTATGCAGTTTTTATAACTTTGTATGTGGGTCAGGGGATGGTTTTGCCTGTGCAATGAATGAAGAAGGGAATGTGGCCTGGCTAGCAGGGGGTGTCATAAAGTTGTAGTGTGTATTCCATGTATAAAAATTAGAGGAAACTCCAAACTCAGCCTTAGGGCACCCGGAACAGATTTTTCTCACCTCAGATGAAGCAGATCTGATTCAAAATGCTAAGTGAATCTTCTGATCCAATCTGCAGTTCTGGAACTGAGACATGCTGCAAATATTGGTAGTACAAAAGGTTTTGGAACAGAAAGAAGAAGGGAGGGAAAGTCTGTACTTGCATTCAGTAATGGACACATCGGTTGTGAAATGAAATAGCTTATGGTCAAATCAACCTCAATCATCTTTCAAACAGATAGCCAAACCTGAAGGCAAGACAAGAAGTAATGGATGGAAACTTAACAAAGGGCGGTCCAACTTAGAAATTAGGAGAAATTTCCTGTCAGTGAGAACAATTAATCTGTGGACTTGCCTCCCAAAGTTGTGGGTGCTCCATAACTGCAGGTTTTTAGGAAGAGATTAAACAGCCATTTGTCCAGAACAGTATAGGGATCTCCTGTTTGAGCAGGGGATGGACTAAAAGAACTCCAAGGTCTCTTCCAACTCTGTTATTCTTTAGTCTGTTTAATTAAATAGGAAAGCAAAGATAGTGAAGACCATTTAATCAATTTTCATCTTATCTATAGAAACTTTAAGTTTGGGAAGTCAGTCACCAAACTAGAATAGAGTAGAGTAGAGTAGAGTAGAGTAGAGTAGAGTAGAGTAGAGTAGAGTAGAGTAGAGTAGAATAGAATAGAATAGAATAGAATAGGGATTCTTTATTGGCCAAGCGTGATTGGACACACAATGAATTTGTGCATATGCTCTCAGTATACATAAAGAAACAACAAGTATTATCTAATGAGCCGTCACAAAAGTGACTAGGATACTGCTCAATGCAACTGTTAACTAGCAAGCTACACCTAATCTCAGTTTCCTATGTTATCTGGCCCTGGAACAATGGATGTGTAATCTTATCCATTTTTAATGTGTGTAAACACACTCAATTTGGCTTTTTTTTTTAAAGATGACTTGGCAGAGAAAGCCTCTATTTTTTTTTCTTTCTGCTCCTAAGTAATCTTTTAAAGTCAATTTGAATTGGCCTTGAAGCAAAGGAGAAGAGGGTTTACTAAGAATTGGTTGTTTTAAATCATATCTGTTTACCACTCCCAGCTATAAAAGTATTTATTAGTCTAATAAAAGTGAGAGAAAATAAATGGAAGAAACTTTAAATTAAAGAGTCTTCTGTTTTATAAGGGTGTCATAAACTGGCCAAAGATGCAGAATTGAATGCTCCACCAACCAATACCTGGGGCTTTTTCTCAGTTGTATTTTACTGCCCTCTTGGTTATTTTTAAATGGAAGCAACATGCTTCCTTTAGTGGCCTTCTGCTCTTTGTTCCACAATTGGGGAAAAACAACACTCTGCTGTAAACTTTTACTCTTGCTGACCGCAAACCCCCCCCCCCCCCAAATAATGATATTGTACCAGAGTCTACATTATTCTAATCTACAAGGTTCTGGACTCAACCCAAATAAGGCAATTCTTCACACAGATTATGTACAAATCCACTTGCTTGCTCAATTTCAGTTCCATTTGGTATTAGCCAGATGTTCCCAGTACTTTTAAGAAAATATGTGTTATATAATGTGAACATTATAACAGAACATAACCTTTATATTTGTGAGGAAATATCTCCCTATCCAAATTTAGAAAGAAAGGAACAGAAGGTCAGTAAGAAAATCCATGGCTGCTTATGCCATATGCTTAAACTGTCCCAAAGGTGCTTTTTCCAAAAGGAAACTGGATTTTCTTGGCTTTTTGTTCTTTGAAAATGTTTCACTTCTCATCCAAGAAGCTTCTTCGGTTCTAACTGACTGGTGGAGAACAGAAGGATTTATATTCTTTGCTATAATCTGTTCATTAGCACTGAGAGTTTTTGAGACCACTTGGGGGTTTATCTGTATCTTCAAAGTCATCTGCCCTCCCAAACACCCCACGCATCGCATTTTTGTCCTCCCCAGCCCCCAGGAGCACTCTGCAGGCCTCCCAAACCCTCTGTGCACCCCATTTTTGTGAAAACTGGCCCATTTTTGGTCTCCCAACCCACCCACCTCCATGAATCGCGTTTTTGCCCTCCCCAGCCTCAGGAGCACTCTGCAGGCCTCCCAAACCCTCTGCGTGCCCTGTTTTTGCAAAAAAACGGATCCATTTTTAGCCTCTGAAACACCCTATGCATCATGTTTTTGCCCTCCCCAGCCCCCAGGAGATTCTACAGGCCTCCCAAACCCTTTGCGCATTCCTTTTTTGCAAAAACAGGCCCATTTTTTCAAAAAAAATTGACCCTTTTTGGACTCCCAAACCCACCACGCATTGTATTTTTGTCCTCCCTGGCCCCCAGGAGCACTCTGCAGGCCTCCCCTCTGCGCATCCCGTTCTTGTGAAAAACAGGATGCACAGAGAGTTTGGGAGGCCTGCAGAGTGTTCCTGGGGGCCAGGGAGGGCAAAAACTTTTTTATTCTTCTTTACCTCATGCCCATTTACCAAAAAATTGGCATTTTTTTTTTGCAAAAACGGGATGCACGGGGCAGGGTTTCAGGAGGCCAAAATTGGCTGTATTCGGTGTATAAGACACACCAAAATTTCCACCCTCTTTGGGGGGGGAAAGTGTGTCTTATACTTTGAAAAGTACGATAGATGTTTTGTTTCCTCAATAAACAGGCCTGTGTATCTCTCACTGCATTGCACTGCATATACCATATTGCTCAGTTTGGGTCTGGGTATTTTATCCTTCAGGTGGACAAGCTTCTGCCTTAATGTATTCTTGGGTTTAAAGTGTGCCTGTATATTGTGTTGGCTGAAAATCCTACTGAGATTTTCACATATTCTTGCACTTTTTGGTACGACAACATTGCTCCATTTGTTGTTCTCTTCTTTGTCTCTTATGAAGGAGCTCCTGCAGGATCTTTTTGTGGATTTGATGAAGGGTCAAATTAGGAGAGCCACAAGTTCTGAAGGTGTTTTTGTTCTTTCTCTTTTCCCGCTTCAGCCTGGTGGTGTAGGGTTCTGATTACTTCCAGTTTATGCTCTAGTAGGTGATAAGAATCAAAATGTAAATACTAATCTGTGGATTAGTATTTACTAATCTCAATGTTGAGGTTTCTGTCTTCATTAATATGTACTGCACAGTCAAGAAAATCCAGACTATTTTCCATAATATCTTCCCATGTGAACATAATTTCATTGTCCACATTGTTGATGTGTTTGCTTCCACTTCCTGTCTTTTAATTTTGACCCAAGTGTCATCCACATGCCTACACCAGTGGGTGGATGGAATTCCTATGAATAAGTTTAGAGCTTTGGTTTCTACTTCTTCCGTGTAGAGACTGGCCACAATGGGGGACACAGGTGAGTCCATGGTGCAGCCATGTTTTTGTCTGTAGAAACCTTCCTGCTATTTGAAATAGGTGGTAGTCAGGCAGGTAGTCAGGTAGTCAGTCCAGCATGGCACATAAGTGATCTGGATTGAGGTTGGTACTATCACCTAATGTTTCCTCTTGTAGCAATCGCTTCTTTACTACCGTGATTGCTTCTGCTGTTGGAGCACAGGTGAAAAGTGAGGAAACATCATAAGAAATCATTCGGGATCCAGGTTTAGTTCTGAACCTTGATGACAAAATCCTTTAAGTTGTTGGTGTGGTGGATACTGTTCAGTGGTGGGTTCTAACCAGCTTTACTACCGGTTCTCTTTGTGCACGTGCTTTGCGCGTGATCGACGAGCGGGCCGAACCGGGAGGAACCCACCAGTGATACTGTTGCGAACCAGAGAAGCTAATAAAGTGGTTTATAAAACTCTGCTCTCGCTTTGGACTCTCTGTTAAAATTGAACAGCCCTCCCTCAACAGAGGGGGCGGGATACAACCCCACCTCTGTTTACAATGTAGTCTTTTCAGCAGTCCCAAGAAGGTTCCATGCCCATTTGCAGTCTGATTCAGGTGAATCTGAGGATACAGATAAACCCCCAAATGGCCTCAACAACTCTCAGAGTGCTAACAACAGATGACTGCAAAGAATATAAATCCTTCCATTCCCCAGCAGTCAGTTAGGACTGAAGAAGCTTCTTGGATGAGAAGTGATACGATTTCAAAGAAAAACCCAAGAAAATCCAGTTTGCTTTTGGAAAAAAAGCACCTTTGGGATAGACAAATATATGCAGAATTTGTTTTAACAGTATCTTAAAGCTTAGTTTATCATTGTAAGGTAGCACTAATGGTTAGGTTGTTGTTGATTTTGCTTTCTGTTGCAACTAATTTTCTGCAGCCTTCCTGGGTCCTGAGGTTATGATTTATGAAAGCCCCTTGGGGGAGCTGTTCCCTGATATCTTCCCTTCAGTTTTCAGAGAAGCACAGGCTTCTGAGATCAGTGAGGATATAGTTGGAAGAAGACAAGACATCACACATGCACACACATGCACCAGCCACCTCACCACAAAATTAAAAACACTGCCCACAACCCACACAAGTTTCATTAAAATGTTCTTTGCGGGGTGGGAAAAAAACAAACCAAAGGAATTTCCTTTCTAGTGAATGAAAATTGTTAAAGAACAAGCAGAACATTCAATCCAGTATGATATTTATTTTGGCAAGAGTTGTCCAATATTCCAAACACAGAATCTTTCCCATTAATCCTATAATATTTTTCAAAATATCCCGATGCCATGGAGCACTTATATAGGGAATTGTACCCCCTTTCCTCAGTGGTGCCACTCAGGCTAAGCCACCAGGCAGAGTGCCTAAATCTGTCCTGGAATTTCTTCACATTTTCTTCCCCTGAGAGGGAATGTTTCTTGTTCTCAAATTGATTGGCTTTATTTTTATGTTTCAAATTCCTTTTAGTGGTGTTTTGTACTGACAAACATAGACAATGGCACAAGATCATATGGATGCAAAACTACTTCAAAGCATTTTTACAGAAGTTCCCATTCCAACCATAGGAATTTCATTCAAATTCCCTTTTCCTCTGAAAGACATTTCAAGAGCAAATTGAAGAGAACTGGCCAAAAAAAGTCTGCAAGGGAATTGTTTCTAATTTATATCTTTCTATCTATCTATCTATCTATCTATCTATCTATCTATCTATCTATCTATCATCTATCTATCTATCTTTTTCTTTCTTTCTTTCTTTCTTTCTTTCTTTCTCATTAAATCCCTTCTTTCTTCTAGGAACACAAAGCCATATATACAGTATAAATCTTCTCCATTGTTTTCCCATAGTTATCACTTCCATTGCTATAGTTGGGTTTAAGTCAGGATCTCCCTGGTTCTGATCTAAAATCTGTCTCATTGCCTTCCTGCTCATGTCTCTTCTCCTCTGCAGAGGGGAAAAATTAACAGATGAACTGGTAAAATGTCAGGAAAAAGACAGAAGAGAGAGACATAGGCACATGTGTGATATATAGGGTAACACAGGGGTACAGGAGAGGGGCCTTCTCTGCCATGACTCCTGCCCTTTGGAACATCTTACTCCTAAGGTAAGATTGCCTTCCATCCTTCTGACCAGGGGTGAAATGCTCCCGGTTCGGACCGGATCGGGCGATCCGGTAGCAATTGTGGCAGGTGGTTCGGAGAACCGGTAGCGATGGCAGCATGAGGTTCTGCCCATCCGCCTGGGTATCGTTATTTCCTCCTTTTAAAAAGTAAAAAAAAGGCTCTGACGATCACAGCTGTGGTGTGCAATCGTCAGAGCCTTTTTTTAACCTTTTAAAAGCATTTTTTTACAACCTATTCGTCTGAATAGGTTGTAAAAAAATGTGTTAAAAAAGTTAAAAAAAAAGTTGACCACGGCCACCCAGTCACATTACCCCCACCACCACCAAGCCACAACCACAGAACCAGTAGTAACAAATTTTACAATGTCTGTCCTTCACAAATGCTGCGTCCTTATGCTATGCAGATACTGAGACAGTCTCAAACCAATCTAGAACTTCAAGTATTGCATAGGTAGTCAATCAGATTATCTTGTTATCCATCATAGCTTGTGGTATATACTGACGGGGGTTGGCAGAAATCGAGGCTGACTCAATTGCCGTCGGCCACACAATGTCAACTGGCGGCCCCTAGGGGGAGAGCCTTCTCTGTGGGGGCACCTACGATCTGGAACGAGCTCCCCCCGGAGATACAGAGGATCCCGGATCTGCGCACCTTCTGCTGCGCACTTAAAACGTTTTTATTTCATCAAGCTGGCCTGGCCTAAATCTTCTCCCTTTTAAAATTTTAAAATTTAAATTTTAAACACTAATTTTAATTTGTTTAATTATGGGATATTTTTAAAATTTAGCCAAATTGTTTAATCTGTTTTAATCTATTTTAAATTTTGTATTTCTGTGTTTTATCTTTTGGCTGTTTTGGCGGTATAGAAATTTAATAAAATAAAATAAAAATAAATTAACAATAACCATACCTTTAATTAGAACAAGTTAACAGCAATGGCTTGATCGCTAACAGCAACTAACTATCTGAGGGATGAAGCGATTCCTTCAGGCTTTGACAGCTCTTATATATGCGAGCTGTCAGCGTCTTACCCAATGAGGGCTCGGCTCATTTCCCACCAGAAGAGCGCCGTTGCCTGGCGGTGGTAGACACGCATGCGCCAATCTGTCAGGACATAACAGCTTGGCTTACCAAAGCAAATAATTTTCTTTTTTTTTTTCTTTTTTTTTTTGAAGGATGAGAATGGTTAGACAGATTCTAAAAACCCAAGCCAACAACTGCTACAGTTGAAAACGTTTTTCCTCCCCTATTTGGTGTCAGCTATATTAGTTTGATTTTAATCAAGGAGGAAATGACTCGGCTAAAAATTGAGCAATCTACTTTAAAAAAAACAAACATTTGTGTTGGTCAGGAAAACGCACTGGAGGGCAGCACTGGATTTTATTTCCCATCACTGAATGTACCTTCATGGATAAAATTTCACAACTGGCTTTCTCTCCGTCAATGGAAAGTAAGCGCACTGAGTTTGTGGTTTGTAAATACATTTGTACTTTAATCTCTGATTATGCTTTAGTTCATCTCTTGTGTCATTGATGAGCCTTGACTTTATAGTTAATATTTACCATAGATGGTTCTGATAAAAACAAGTCCTAGTGTAACTTCTGCTTAGGACATCAAAATTACATTACTGTATGAGCGTAAGTGCACAACAACCATATTTTAACCCAGATAACTGATCCAGGGGTGGGTTCTACCTACCTTTACTACTGGTTCGCAAAGGGGCCGCATGCGTGCGCTCTTCTGCACATGCGCAGAAGCATTCTGATGATGTCGGGATCAGTGGGCAGAGCCTCCCGCTGGTTTTACTACCGGTTCTATAGAACTGGTCCGAATCGGGCATAACCCACCACTGAACTGATCCCTACAGAAGCTGTTTTGTCTACAGGAAGCAAAGAATCTTTTTGGAGACCATCTAGATTATGGAACCTGCCTTTTGAAAGGGATTCTCAGAAGTGCCAAAGCTTAAACCCACAAACTAACAGCTTTCAGTTCTTCACTGCTGCTCTCATCATGATCATTATTATCTTCTTACATTGCTGGGCCAATTTTTAGGTATTTTTTGAGCCAGGGAAAGATTTGGCAGTACTGAATTCAGAAGTAATGCCAAAGAGCTGGCTGATTAAAAACAGATTCCAACATGAAGATGTAAGCTTTAACAAGTTATTTTTGTCATAGATATAATATACCAATAAGAGGGTACTAGAAACACAATTAGCTGAAACAGGATATGCACATTTGACTAATGCCATAAAGTCTGATTTTTAAAATAATGGGACAGAAATAATGATATATTTTCATAAGCAGAAGCAATTTTCATATGTGGAATGGAGGAGGATATTCCCTTGTCCTTTCAGCCCTTCATTCTCCTCCTCAAAATTTGAGAAAGATTAGGAGGAAGTCCCTCAGGGCTGTAGATGATTGTTGGAGTCCATGCAGGAAACCAAAGAGCAACTACATATGTCAGTAAATAACTTGAGTTTGAACATTACCATGTGTGTGTATTTACTAAAAATAGTTTAAATGTAGCTCAATCAACTAAGACTCAATGTCTGTTACAATTAATAAAAGTTACCAGAGTTTTTACAAAATCAAAACCCCAAATATATCAAATTTACTAAGTTTTCAAAAATGTAAGGTGGCCCGACTCTAGGGGACAGATAATATTAAAAACAAATTAAAAACAATGAGAAAAAAATAGCCAATATCTGAACAGAATAAAAGGAATACCTGGCACACATATAGCATTTTGACAAGGGGCCTACAATCCAATTTAACCCAAGGCCTGGGGGATGAATTTTAATGAACATAGGATACTGACAATATGAATCTTGAAGGTGGATGCTGTTCCAGAGGGCACTGCAACAGAGAAGCCTTGCTTCCTGAATCTCAGCAAAAGACACTGTTTAATTGCTGGAAACGGAAGCTTGCCAATTTTATCAATCTGACCAAAGGATGAGTGACAGTCCAGAGAGCCTCCTGGTGCAGAAATGGGTGGAATTGGTGCACAGGATTAATATGTACAAAGGCCTTCCTGGTTACTCCTGCTACCCGAAGAACCAGGACCATCACATAAGCTCTGTTCATGAAAAGAAACAAGAACTGCTAAAATATATTTATTTATTTATTTATTTATTTATTTATTTATTTTTCTTTTATACCGCCCTTCTCCCGAAGGACTCAGGGCGGTGAACAGCCAAGGTTAAAATACATACAGTATGAAAATTAAAATGATTTTTAAAATAATTAAATCAATTTGGCTACCCAATTTTAAAACCCCTTACCCATAAAATTAATCAATTAAAATCTTAAGCCAGCCCGGCTCCTGAAACAAGAAAGTCTTCAGAGCCCGACGGAAAGTACGGAGGTCTGGGATCAGTCGTATCCCTGGGGGTAGTTCGTTCCAGAGGGCGGGTGCCCCCACAGAGAAGGCTCTCCCCCTGGGGATCGCCAGTCGACATTGCTTGACCGACAGCACCCTGAGGAGACCCTGTCTGTGGGAGCGTATTGGACGGTGGGAGGTTATCGGTGGCAGAAGGTGGTCTCGTAGATATCCAGGCCCTAAGCCATGGAGCGCTTTAAAGATGAGAACCAAAACCTTGAAGCGCACCCGGAAGACATGAAATAATATTTTTCTACTTTATTGAAATATGACCTACAGATGCCAAATAGTTTTCCATTGACATTAATGTATTCATCCCTCCCTGTGCTTTTGGATAAAGTATTTTAATAACTTGTTTATAAATAATACATGTTCGTTCATTGTTTTACGAAGAGCCTATTACCGTGATGCCGAACCTATGGCACATGTGCCAGAGGTGTCACGCAGAGCCCTCTCTGTGGGCACACATGCCATCACCAGCTGCTCTTCCGGGTTCTGTCACACACATGTGCGCCGGACAGCTGGTACATCGCACATGTGCACCGGACAGCTGCTCTCTTCCGGGTCATGCGCACTGGAACCCAGAAGAAAGCAGCTGACCCCCACGCGCATGTGCACTGGCCAGCTGCTCTCTTCAGGGTTCGCATGCGCGCTCCAGTTTTGGCACTCAGTGCCAAAAAGGTTAACCATCACTGGCCTATTAGACATTTATGTTGCAGTTCTTTAAATAGGGGGAAAATATTCTTTGAATTAACTGTTTCAAAGAATACCCTCCACTGGTTCTTAGCCTTTGATCGGGTGCAATATAACCCACACCCAATGTTCAAGCCATATTCAACAAAAATATAGATGCTCAGATTTAAATTCACCCATAGAGTTAATTTAGCATGATTGCAAAGCTGCTGCGCTATTTTACTTTCACCTCTCTCTCAGTTAAATTGAAGAGAAGTTCCACTCTTTTCTAGAGAATTCACCCTTAAAATTCTCTAATTTACAAGGAGGGGGAGCTATGCTGATCCCAAGAAAGCCAATAAGAAAGTACCGTATTTTTCAGAGTATAAGATGCACCTTTTTACCCCAAAAAAGGAGGTGAACATTTAGGTGCATCTTATACACCGAATGTAGCCCTGTCCACCCACTGGCCTTTGGCCTGTACCTCGCAGCAGTTACCTCCTTGCAAGCAAGGGCTCTGCTGCTTGCTGCAAATAGCTAAATTGCTGGAGCAGATTTTTTTTCCCTTGTGCTAATCAAGCTACGCTGAAAACGAAACTGAAAGTAAAGCAGGCTGTTTGTTGTTTGCTGCAGCCAAGCAAAATTAGGCAGAGGCAGAAAGAGATTTCTTTTTCTTCTTTTTCCTCACCAAAAAAGGTAGCTACAAACAATGGGAAATTTAGGGCAAAAGAGGAGAGTTCAAGATTTTAAACACAAAAGAAAAAAAGGAGAAAGAAAAAGGCAAAAATAAAAATGGGAGGGGAGAAAAAGAAAAAGAAATGAAAGAGAAAAATGTTATACATATTTAGAATTGAAATATGAATAGTAGTAACAAATAAATGGGAAATCATGATTGTAAAAATGAAATGAATAATAATTGGAATATTTGTCTTCGTATTTTTGAAATCTAGACAATGATAAGTTTTTCTTTTTTTATTTTTTTTAGAAATAAGAATAAGTATAAACTGTAACAATTGAAATACCTTTAATAATATATGTGGGGAAAGTAAAAAAGGATTAAATTGTAGCGTGGATAACAGCTAGAACATTTTTAAATTTAATTAGGGAAATTGTAATGATTGAAATATTTTTAATTATATATTGTGATGAAAGTAGAAATGATTAAGTTGTGATTTGGAGGATTATATGGGCAAAACTATTTGGGTTATTGGGAGAGTTTAAGATGTGAAAATGAGTAACATAAGAGGGGAAATTATTTGGTTTATTATTATTGGTAAATATAATTAATTGATTTGTAAGAAATTGGATTGCATGGAAATAATTGGAATATTCATGTTTATATTGATTAATATACAAAAAAAGATAGTTATATAACTAATTGATTTATATTAAAATGTTGAATTTGTATTAAACAATTGTAATATTACATAATTAACCAATGTGAGGATGGATACAAAAATAGATGATAATGGGAAGGGTATAATATAGAATGGAAGGGAAAAATTGAATTTGATTATGGTTACAGATGAGAATGAAGGGTAATATTTAGTTTTTAAAAAAAATAGATGAGGAATAAATACGGCAAAAAGGAAATATAGAAATTGTAAATGACTAAACACTGTTTAAATTTGTGAACCAGCCAAATACTCTGTTCAAAGAAAATACATTGTATGTTTGTTTGTGTGTTTGTCTAAAAAAAATTTTTTTTAAATTTTTTCTAAAAAAAACACCCAAAAAGGTAGGTGCGTCTTATACTCCGGTGCGTCTTATACTCCAAAAAATATGGTATTTCCAGAAGATAACGTTTGTCATTAATATACTTGAAACAGAAGATCAGCCTTATGATATCTTTAAAAAATTAAATCTTCTCTAGCTGATAACTGATGCCTCCTAAGTAAAACAACAACACAGAGAATGCTTTATTTTATTTATTTATTTATTTATTTATTTATTTATTTATTTATTTATCAAATTTATATTGCAGCCTATCTTACAAAAGCTAATTCTGGTTTCCCCAAGTAACCTTTAAAACAGTTGTTATTTATTTATTTATTTTTATTTATTTATTCAAATTTCTATACTGCCCTTCTCCTTTCGGACTCAGGGCGGTGAACAGCCAGATAAAAAACATCTATACAAACATCACAGTTAAAAAATAAAGTTAAAATAATTTATAAATTTGGCCCATAATTTAAAACTTGTCAATTAAAAACAATATTAAAATTTTAAAACTAACCCTAAAATCAAGACAGACCGGCTAACTGAAAAAAATAAGTTTTTAGGGCCCGACGAAAAATCC
This sequence comes from Arizona elegans, assembly GCA_022577455.1. Taxonomy (NCBI): domain Eukaryota; kingdom Metazoa; phylum Chordata; class Lepidosauria; order Squamata; family Colubridae; genus Arizona; species Arizona elegans. The sequence continues at coordinate 20,037,431 of JAKOOJ010000001.1, read as the reverse complement.
GGAGGTCGGAGATCACTCGTATCTCTGGGGGTAGATTGTTCCATAGGGTAGGTGCCACCACGGAGAAGGCTCTCCTCCTGGGGGTCGTCAGCCGGCATTGTCTGGCCGACGGCACCCTGAGGAGGCCCTCTCTGTGGGAGCGAACCGGCCGGTGGGAGGCTATTGGTGGCAGAAGGCGGTCCCGTAAGTACCCTGGCCCTAAGCCATGGAGTGCTTTAAAGGTGATCACCAACACTTTGAAGCGCACCCGGAAGTCCACCGGAAGCCAATGCAGCTCGCGCAGGAGAGGAGTCACATGGGAGCGCCCCGTCACTCCCATAATCCCCCGCACAGCCGCATTCTGCACCAGTTGGAGCCTCCGGGTGTACCCCAAGGGGAGCCCCATGTAGAGAGCGTTACAATAGTCCAGACGAGAAGTGACGAGTGCTTGAGTGACCGTGCGTAGGGAGTCCCGGTCCAGAAAGGGGCGCAACTGGCGTATCAGGTGAACCTGACAAAAAGCCCCCCTGGCCACGGCTGTCATATGCCCCTCTAAAGACAGCCGCGCATCCAGGAGGACACCCAAGTTGCGGGCCCTCTCTGTGGGGGCCAATGATTCACCCCCAATAACCAGCGATGGCATCAGCTGGTTATACCGGGACGCCGGCAGCCACAGACACTCGGTCTTGGAAGGATTGAGTCGAAGCCTGTTTCTCCCCATCCAGACACGCACGGCCTCCAGGCACTGGGACATCACTTCCAAGGCATCATTGGGATGGTCTGGGGTGGAAATATACATCTGAGTATCATCAGCGTACTGATGGAACTTCACCCCAAAACCACGGATGATCTCACCCAGCGGCTTCACATAAATGTTGAACAGGAGGTGCGAGAGGACCGACCCTTGCAGCACAAACAAGGCGCCTTGGGGTCGACCGCTGCCCCCCTGTCAACACAGATTGCGACCGGTCGGAGAGATAGGAGGAGAACCACCGCAGAACGGTGCCCCCCACTCCCAGTCCCTCCAGCCTGCGCAACATGATACCATGGTCGATGGTATCAAAAGCCGCTGAGAGGTCTAATAGGACCAGGATAGAGGAATAACCTCTATCCCGGGCCCTCCAGAGATCATCCACCAACGCGACCAATGCCGTTTCCGTGCTGTACCCAGGTCTGAAGCCGGACTGGAGCGGATCCAGATAGAATTAAAAGCCTGAATATAATTTCAGGGCTTATTACAAAGGAATATTACATACAATATAGGTTATATGTAGTAAAACATTCATTTTTAAAATATTAATTTTATTCCTAGTACTCACTGTAAGTGGAGTCCATTAATCCAAATCTATTGCTATTCTGGACAGCAATAGATCTAAATTTAGTGTGATCATTTGAGATTTTGTTATTTTTTTTCTTTTGTTATTTTCAATTCAAGAAAAGATATTACCTCTATCAGTGACATTAATTTTAATGCAAAAGACTCACGTTTATTACTCAGTATCAACTTACCATATCAACAAAACTATTTTAGATTCCTTACCAGCATGTATCAAACCATAAATTTTGCTAGTCACTCATGCTTAAGATTCTGAACACAGAACTAACAATACATTTAAAAAATCCAGTGTTATCATGCACCTCAAAGAAGAAGAAGAGGAAGAGGAAGAGGAGGAGGAGGAGGAGAGGAGGAGGAGGAGGAGGGAGAAGGAGAAGGAGGAGGAGGAGGAGAAGGAGAAGGAGAAGTTGTAGTTAGCATCCTATTTATCTTCATTTGCGCTGTTGAGTGAAACCCACAGCAATTAAAAATTTAAAAAAGTATCCAAATTGGAATTAAGCCTTGGGATTATGAAATACTGATGTCCCCAAACTGGAACTGACCCCATCATTGCAATAATTCAATTCCCAGCAATCTGTATGACTCAGACTTCCTATTGCTGTGCCAGATTACAGTAGCCAAGAGAATGTGACAGCCAACAGGCATAGTTCTCTGATTTATCCATCTTGAAAACAGAGAAAATAATTATTCAATAGTTAGTTAATTGTTTATCTACCAATTTAATGTTGATGGTCTTATAAGGTTAATGACAAAACCTCAAAGGTTCTCTTAAAATTTAGAAGTCAGTCTTGGAGAATGGACTTTCTGTTTCCTTACATCAGCAATGAATAAGTTCAGCCAACAGAGCATATTTGGACCCCCAGTCCTTGTTCTGTTTCCCCCATAGCCCCCCCCCCCAGGATGTCTTGACACAGCTCCCCAAACACAACAAACTTCTGAAGTGAACTCAAAGATTCCTTTATTAGGAGTGCCAGCAGCCCCAGCAAAACAGGCTAACAAGTCTGTCCGGCTGGAAGATGAATAGTTCTCTGCCACATCTATTCATCTCTGCCCCCTGCCTTTTATCCCCAGAGCTAGGATGGGGCTTCATTAGCAGTGGTGGCTCTTCCTTCCCAAGGATCGGCCCATGGATTTCCACTGCTCTCCTCTTCTCTGCCTTCATCCGCACATCAGCACTGGATTCAACTGTTCCTCCTCTTCCTCATCAGTCACCTCCAGACCTAGGGGCTGTTGACTCTCCGAGGGCTGATGGAAGGCCCAGGCTCTACCTCTGTCTGTTTCTCTGCCAGCTCCATTTCCTCCCCCTAGGTCTAGGAGGTCTTGGACCTGACTCCCACGTCTCCTCCTCCTCTGATTTGGCTGCTGGAGGGGCTGGCGGCTGACAGGCCACAACACAGGATCAATCCATTGAAACTTGACACAAAATATTGAATGATAACGTTTCTAATTTTTGATTTAAAAATAATAATAAAATGTGATAAAGTTAATGTGCACATTGATATTTTAGAACGCCTTCAGTCCCATTAAGTGGGAAAAAAGAGATGAAAAGTCTAGTCACAGTCCATCCTTTGGCATCACTGCTGTGACCCCTATGCTTCTCCATTGTCAGAAAAGAAGTAAGAAAGAATAGCATTAGCTGATAAAAAGAATTATTGTAATTGATGTACAAGATAACTTGTAGGTTGATGTTTTTGAGCAGACTATTTCCCAATGGAGGTGTCAGCCCTGGAGAACATCTTTCTCTTTGGATCTTCAGGACTGCCACATTTAGTGCACAGACCTGCTGTGGGGAAATAGGAAGGGGTTGCATGGAATGGGTAGAGATATATAGCCACAACAACATTCTTTCCTCTGGGAGTGAAGGACATTCAGCCTGTACCTGGAGAGGCATGACTGGGAAACTTTTCCAGTTGGGACAGTGGATTGATTGAACCATGTGATGGACATGTGGGTGCAGGGGAAGGGGCTTTGACTTTCCTTTGGGTGAGGAAAACCGGGGGGGTTTCAGATTTGGGTTTTCCCAGATGTGCCAATATGACATCTCTAATAAAATGGAACTTGGAGAGAATGCCTGCCTCGGAGTCTTATTCAATTGGGGGTGTTACTTGGAACCCTGACATTAACCTGAATCTCCTTTAAAACCTCAACCAGCTACCCGCTTAGCAGGTCCTGAGCCCTGAGTGCCAATCCAATTGCTGGGCGACGCAAAGACTCTGGGAAGATGGAGGAGAAGACGGCGACTACGGATGGAGCTACCAAGACTGGTTCAGAGGTCGCCATTGAGACCATCTACTCCCCTTCCAAGTCCGTGGTTGCTGCAGTGGAGGCCATGGAGGCTGAGCTTCAGCAGGGCACCCGGCCCAAAGAGCTGGCTCCCAGGCAAGTCGTGCAGCTGAATGCCTCAGGAGTTGGTTTTTGGGGCAATGTTGCAGGGACCTCTGATCAGAACAAACAGAGCAGAGTGGGCCCATGCCTCTGGATGGAGAGAAACCAGGCCTCCGGAGCCCAGTGATTCCAGAGAGTGGGGTCTCCCACCGCCGTCATGGAGCCAGTTGCTAGCGGGTCTTCTGGAGCAGTTTGACCAGCTCAGCAAGGGCAGCATCGCACAGCCTCCCCCCCCACTGGCCAACCTGGCTGGGCTCTGGCTCAACCCACCTTCATCTTCCCAGGCCTGGGAACCATGACCGTCCAGAGTGGAGCTTCAGCTTCCTTTCACTCGGCACAAAGCGAATCGCATCTTAGCCTCCCTCATCAGACGCAGTCCACCAGGTGACAGCACCTACAGGAAGTGGCATCGCGAAGCCACAAAGGCCTTTCTAGGGACAGAGCAGGGTCAAGATGCGCTGGCTGCTATTCACCCCTATCTTCACAGCCATTCTTACTTGGTTCTTTTGGTCTCATCTGAGCCACCTTCTAATGGGCAAGTTTTCAATTGTGAAAAGTTTAATAGACAAAATCCACCTGTATTTAATTCAGATTTCCAAACCTAATGGGTTTCTATATACAGCTCTTGAACTGAGTACAGTACATCAAGACTATGGTCCTCTCTGTGCACTTACCTTCCTTCCATGGCTGGCTGCCAGGGAAGGCAAGCCTGCAGCCGCCGCCTCTTTTTTTTTTCAGTGTGGCTGGACGCTTCTTGTGCTGAAAAAGAGACAGCAGCTGCAGGCTTCTTGTAGCAAAAATTACTGGAGCCGCTCCACACCGCTGCCCTGTTCCATGTGCTGGCTGCACATGCACACACCATTGCCTGCTGTGCCGCTCTGCTTGGACTTGCCCAGGCATGTCCCTGTGGCACGGCAGCAGCAGGCAACAATGTGTGTGTGCGCAGCCCATACATGGAACAGGGCAGCAGCGCATTCAAGAAGCAGAGTAATTTTCACTGCAATGTGACTGAATGGGCATGGCCATGAGTGATGTTAAATTGGCCACACTCACTCAGTCACAGGACACCCCCCCCCACCAAGCCACGCCCACAGAACTGGTAGGGGAAAATTTTGAATTTCATCCCTGCTTGTGTGTGGAGAACATCTACCTTCTCCCTTTAATGAAGGACATGCTGAGTCACTTAGTGAAGGCCAAGGTGTTCATCAAGCTGGATAGAAGCCTACTATCATATATTGATTAGGGAGGGGGACAAATGAAACAACTTTCAACTGTCCGCTGGGCAGCTTCCAATTTAAGGTCATGCCATTTGGGCTCGAGGGAGCCCCTGCCATCTTCATGCAACTAATTAACGAAGTGTTGCATGAGCATTTGTACAAGGGGTCCTAGTTTACCTGGATGACATCCTCATATTCAGCGAGACACTGGAAGGACACCTTAAATTAGTGCGGCAAGTACTGAAAAAACTCCTAGCCGCAAAGCTCTATGCAAAACTTTCTAAATGTGAATTCCATCAGACCTCCCTAGAGTACCTGGGCTATCAAGTGTCGAGCGAAGGAATTGATATGGATCCAGGGAAAGGGAAAGCGGTGCTTTAAAAATATGTACAAATAATTGCCAGGTCAAACCAAAAAATCATTCATTCATACATTCATTTATAGGTGCTGCCCAGCTTCAGACTGATTGTGAGTGGCTCAATGCATAAACATGACAGAATAAAACATTCTGCATAAACAAGATGGAATAAAAACATAAAGTAGAAAATATACAGAACAAGATGTTGAATCCTCCAACAACACCCAAACTTATACAAGGATGTACAGCACAGGGCCTTACTACTTTAGCCAGCCAAGTCTTTAAGGCCTTCTAGAACACTATCAGGGTGGGAGCCACAGAGATGCCAGGAAAAACCTCATTCCAGAGGTTTCCATACAGCAGATGACAAGACAGAATGCATGCTTCCTAGGTCCAATATATCGTACCGTTTCATCAAAGAGACCAGGGTATTCATTCATTCATTAGTTCATTCATTCATATATTATTTATTTGATTTGTTAGGGATGACCAATTTCAAAAGACTCTGGGTAGCTTACTAAGTATTAAAATTAATACACAGTTAAATTAAATTAAAACACAATTAAAAACTTGACAAAACAAAACACCCCCCTGCCTTTTAATTATTTCTTAACATCACTTGCCTCTTTTTAAATTTTATGTAGGGTTTACACCACCTGGAATCCCTCTGTGAGGGAGAGAGATGGTTTTAAAATTTGATAAGTAAGTAGAATGAATGAATGAATGAATGAATGAATGAATGAATGAATGAATGAATGCAAGCGTACATGCATGCATGCCTGGACAAGACAACAACTGTAAAATCCAAAAATCAGAACCCTAACCCTAGGCCTTGAAGCGGAGCTATGTTCTTAAGGAACTGCTACTACACTTGGAAGAGAAGCTATGAATATCTCCAGAAGGCAAGAAAAGGTGCACGCTTCCTCAGTTACACACAATAATATGTAATTGAGGAGACCTGGAACACACCCACTGTTGGTTCATACTGGCTCAGCAGAACTATGGGAGATAAAGGGTCACCCAAATGGATAGAAATTGCAAACCTATTTTCTCAGAAGTCATTGAGAGCCAGTGTGGTATACTGATTAAGGCATCAGGCTAGAAGACTGTGAGTTCTAAGTCCTGTCTTGGGCACAACAGCATGTGAGTGACCCTGGGCCAGTTACCTCTCAGCCTTAGGAAGGATGCAATGGCAAACCACTTCTGAAAAACCTTGCCAAGAAAACTACAGGGACTTGTCCAGGCAATGTCCAGGAATTGGACAGGATTGAATAGAAATGGGGGGGGGAGCCATTATCTCAAATCCTCATAAAGTACAACCTGTCCTCAAAGAATACTATACTATAATTAAAACATAAGTTCCACTGTGTTCAAAGTGGTATATTTTCCCCTCCAAGTTAATATTCATAAGACTGAAACGTTATTATTAATTTGTACAACATAGTATTAGAATTGGAGTATGATATTTGTCATGTTTTTCCTAGACTAGAAATAAAAATTAAATGTTGTTGTATTAATTAGTGGGAGGGGCAAGCAAATTTCAGGAGGGGGAAGCAAATTTCAGAATTTATTTTAATTATTTGAAAAACGCACAATCTCTTTCAAAAATGAACTTCTTGTGAACAATAAAATATATATTCTATGCTAAATAGCTAATAAATACCTGCCTTCCAAAAGAGGAATTTTTTCCCCATCATAACATGACTATGCCTACAGTTTTTTATAATTCAATCAAGGAGTTTCTATAGAAATAATAACAATCATTCATGCAGAATTTATAATTTGAAACAAAGATGCTTGAGGAACACATTCAGCCATAAACCTCTTCAGCAGAAGATCATTTCAAATGCAATTACCAAATATTTCATGTATATCCATAAGTAATCAATAGTGCTTCAAAAACCTTATTAAGCATAACTATAATAAAATGTTCTGAAATAACTAATTTAATAACAGAAAGTAATTTAATAGAGGACATACAGCTCACAATATTATAGGAAGTATAAGGACATAACCAGTGAAATATACTTGAATAAATATTATTTCTTATTTATAAGCATTAACTATGCACCTTTCTCATACATTTCAAGCCAGTTTATAATAATCGTAAACAATAATAATATAATAACCTAAAACAATAAAAGCAATATTTCTGTCAAAAAACAATTGCAGTAATAAATTTTGAACTAAAATAAAGTTCATCTTCCATAACAATAGAAGGAAGCAATAGAATCCATAAAGGCAGCCTTCCTCAGCATTCTACTCTGCAACTGCTACCGATAACCTCCCACCAGCCAATACACTCTCACAGAGAGTGCCTCCTCAGGGTGCCCTCAGTCAAGCAATGTCGGCTGGCGGCCCCCAGGGGGAGAGCCTTCTCTGTGGGAGCATCTGCCCTCTGGAACGAGCTACCTCCCGGAATACGACTGATCCCAGATCTCCGCACTTTCCGTAAGGCCCTGATGACGTTTTATTTCAGCAAGCCGGCCTGAATAGGTTTTATGGGTTAGTTTTAATTGTATAGCTTGGAGTTTTAAATTGGGAGGCCGATTAATTTAATTTATTTTTAGTTATCTTAACTTTTATATTGTATGTTATTTTAATTTTCAGCTGTTTACTGCCCTGAGTCCCTTTGGGGAGAAGGGCGGTATATAAATTCAATTAATAATAATAATAATAATAATAATAATAATAATAATAATAACAACAACAACAACAACAACAACAACTGACCTGTAGCCAAGATGGCTGGGAATGCCAGAATTATAAACAACATGTCCCAAAATAATCAACTGGGGAGAAAACCATTTAAAACTGAAGCAGTGTTTCCAGAGGTGTGTTATTGATTATTTCAGTAAAAGGGCAAAAACATTGCCGAGAAAGGAGGAATAAAAAATTACTTTCTCACTCAACATACAAAATTTGGAAACAGAAGAAGGTTCAGCAAGTGCACTATGGCCTTGAACCAAAATATTACCATATAATTCTAATGAGTTTGCTGCCCCCTTTGCAATATATCATTAAATAATATGAAATGCTCTGCAAAATTAAAGAAATGATTTGTCTTTTATAAATATCACAATTGTTTAAAATGTAGGCATTAAAGTTAAGGGGTTAAATATTACAGGTAAGCTATTTAAAGAAAGCCTCCATCACATAATTCCCAATTGGTATATTCTAAGCCATGCTGAGTGAGATTCTGGAATTTGTAGTCCACAAACTTCATAGGCTTTCTTTGAGGGATTTCCAACCAAAGTCCATTTTAGAAGTAAAGGATCATAAGCTAAAAGAATGAAGCCCTTGAAGCTGCCCGTAAAGAAATAGCATCTGAGCCATACACTGTGGTAGCTTACAAATAGATGTATTTTGTTTCTATTAAAGTGTTATGGTAATTATTTCTAAACATGCATCTATTCATGTTTATTTATAAGAAGCATAAAATTCAAACAATTCCATGTCCTCCTTTGTCAGTTATGCTTAAGAGGCCACTCAGCTACCATGTTTATAGTGGTCTACTTTCTGTAATACCTTGACATTTGCCTTAATACAGTTACTTGCTACTCTTGCTATCCAAGTTAAACATATCAGAGGAATATAGACGTTTAATGGACCAATGAGGGAGAAATTTTAAATAAATCCATCTGGGCCAAGCTATTACTTCTCAGCATCAGTTATAATTTTCCATTTATTAAATAAAATAGCCTGACAAACATAGCCTTTTTTGTAGAGCTGTCAATCAATACAACTTGAGGCTACTCCTACTGGTAGATGATTTAGGATATAGGATCACCTTAAGTGTAGGACTCAAAATAAAGTAGTCCTGAAAGGAACTAACTTAATTTGATATTTGCTATGATTCAAGAAAAGGCATGAACAATAACATCAGTGAACCTTAGAGAAAGCAACTAATGGAAGTATTATCCAAACCAAGTAGAGCAAGCATTCTTAGCAACAAGGTCAGCATATGTAGTACCTGCACCTCCCAGAATCCTTGCAGGTGAGTCTAGGAACATTAAGCCCTGCTCAAACATCTGTCTACATGTTCAAAGATGTTGAGTGCAGATTTTGCAAGAAGTAATATTACTAGCAAGAAAACTACATTTATATCTGGGATTGAACTTGACTTGAAGGAGACTTTATTACACTAGCAGTTAAAAGGATGGTCTACTTCCCCAATTTGCCATCTCTTACAGTGTTGTCATTTGACTGGGAATTCTGGGATTAGCAATCCAAACATGTCTAAATCTTCATGCTAGAGAAAACTAACCCACTAATCCAGGGGTGTCAAACTCACGGCATCAGGTGGCATCATGTGACGTATGGGGACTTTTTTCCCCTTTGCTAAACCGGGCATGGCCAGCGGGTGACACATTGGCCTGCGGGCTGGGAGTTTGACAGCCCTGCACTGATCCATATTTGCCCCCAAGGACTCCTGCATCAAACAAATGAATATATAAATGATCATGTTGGATCATGTTCCAAAATGGGACTGAAATAGATAACCACTGTGGTTTCTTTGACTTAATTGCAATCAAGGCATGTTTGGAGCTAGGTGATCTAGAGAACCTGAGAGTGCCTGCCATATGCTTTGTCTAATAATCCAGTCACTCAGCAATAAAAGCAAAAATAATGCAAATCATGGTGCATTTCATGTTTTCTGGCCAGAAGCAACAGCGATCAAAAAACAACCGGCAAATGCTATTTTATTTCCTATCGTACTCCATTCTAGTATTGTCATTCCAATCACTGGGGAAAATAAAACAACCGTTTATATAGTCATTTGTTTGATGCAGAAGTCTTGGGGCAGATGTCATCACTGCTTAGTCCTACTAAAACTTGGCAGTGGGCCTTGGATGTTCAAGAGAAACAGTTCATCTTCACTAATAAAGCCAGCAAAACTGACAACCTTAAAAAACTGCAGGGAATTTTGCATTAACAAATACTCAACAACGTGGGCTCATTCGACAAACAGTGTACTTTTCAGTGACTTTATCTGTGCATTTACATTCCCTAAGGATGACGTGTTGAGAGACCAGTTCAGATTGTTAGTTATCTGGACCCCCAGATACGTAATACTGTTGACCACCTCTACAGCTGCATCCTTTTGGGGTGGGAGCTATAAGTTTTATTTACAGTTTTTCTTTAACAACCGACATTTTTTTATGGACAGTGTAATGACTGAGTTAACATATTTTTCACACAGTGTTCACAGTAATAATACAATTACATATATAAAATTTTTATCTTCCAACTTCTAACCTTAATATCCACATTATAATTGTAATATATTCTTTTATATACTTATTAAGTCCTAACATTTTAATATGATAGATGTCACTCAGTGTTCCATCACATTTTCAATACCTCATCTTCTATAAACACCATTAAAACCAATTGTCAGTAAGATCTAATCAGTCCCAAGTTTATACCTCTAAGTCCCCTGGATTTATAGTCCTTATAGCAGGGGTGAAATGCTCCCGGATCGGATCGGATCGCCCAATTCGGTAGTGATTTTTCCCTGTGGTTCAGCAATCCATTAGCGATTGCCGCCCAAGTATCATTACTTCCTGGTTTTTTTACCTTTTGCGCATGCGCAGAAGGTTTTGTGCATGCGCAGAAGGTGTGTGTGCGTGCAGCGTGTGCACTTCCGAACCGGTAAGGAAGGTGAGTAGATTTTACTCCTGCCTTATAGGCTATATTTTCCTATATATTTTTTCCATTCTGTTAATCATAATTTTTAATTTAATTTAATTTAATTTCCAATTTATATACCGCCCTTCTCCCTGAGGACTCAGGGCGGTGTACAGCCAAGATAAAAAACATAGAATACAAATATTAAAACATTTAAAAATATATATAGATTTGGGCCGAAAGTTAAGAATAACAAACTAATTAAAAAATTTTAAATTTAAAAATTTCTTCTAAGCCAACCCGGCTTGCTGGAAAAGATGGGTTTTCAGGGAACGACGGAAGGCATTGAGGTCATGGATTCTCCTTATCTCCGGGGGCAACTGATTCCAGAGAGTGGGAGCCCCCACAGAGAAGGCCCTCCCCCTGGGGGCCACCAGCCTACATTGTTTGGCTGATGGCACCCTGAGGAGGCCCTCTCTGTGGGAGCGCACGGGTCGATGGGAGGTCGTTGGTAGCAGCAGGCGGTCTCGGAGATAGCTAGGCCCTATGCCATGGAGCACTTTAAAGGTGATAACCAACACCTTGAAGCGCACCCGGAAGACCACCGGGAGCCAGTGCAGCTCGCGCAGGAGCGGTGTTACATGGGAGCGCCATGTTGCTCCCATCACTACCCGCGCTGCTGCATTCTGGACCAGCTGGAGCCTCCGGGTGCTCTTCAAGGGGAGCCCCATGTAGAGAGCGTTGCAGTAGTCAAGGCGAGAGGTGACGAGGGCGTGAGTGACTGTGCACAAGGAATCCCGATCAAGAAAGGGCCGCAACTGGCGAATCAGGCGAACCTGATAAAAGGTCCCCCTGGTAACAGCCGTCAGATGTTCCTCCAAGGACAGCTGCCTATCCAGGAGGACTCCCAGATTGCGCGCCCTCTCCGAGGGGGCCAGAGACTCGCCCCCAATAGTCAGCAATGGAGTCAACTGACTATATCGGGATGCCGGGAGCCACAGCCACTCAGTCTTGGAAGGGTTGAGCTTGAGCCTGTTCCTCCCCATCCAGATCCGCACAGCCTCCAGGCACTGGGACATCACTTCAAGGGCATCGTTGGGGTGGCCTGGGGTGGAGATGTACAGCTGGGTGTCATCAGCGTACTGGTGGTATCTCACCCCAAAGCCACGGATGATCTCGCCCAGCGGCTTCACATAAATGTTGAACAGAAGGGGCGAGAGGACCGATCCCTGCGGCACTCCACAGATGAGAGGCCTCGAGGTCGACCTCTGCCCCCCTGCCAACACAAACTGCGACCGGTCGGAGAGAAAGGAGGAGAACCACCGCAACACAGTGCCTCCCACCCCCAACTCTTCCAGCCGGTGCAGCATGATACCATGGTCGATGGTATCAAAAGCCGCTGAGAGATCTAATAGGACCAGAACAGAGGAATAACCCCTGTCCCGAGCCCTCCAGAGATCATCCACCAACGCGACCAATGCCGTTTCCGTGCTGTGCCCAGACCTGAAACCCGACTGGAACGGATCTAGATAGGATGTTTCCTCCAGGAATTGCGGAAACTGTTGCGCGACCACACTCTCAACAACCTTCGCAATGAAGCGAAGGTTGGAGACAGGACGATAGTTGGCCAATATTGCTGGATCCAGGGACGGCTTCTTGAGGAGAGGCCTCACCACCGCCTCTTTCAGGGCAGCGGGGAAGTGACCCTCACTCAAAGAAGCATTAATGACGCCCTGGAGCCAGCCTCGTGTAACCTCCCGGGAAGCCAGTACCAACCAGGAGGGACACGGGTCCAGTAAACATGTGGCCCCACTAAGTCTCCCCAAAATCCTGTCCACATCATCGGGAGTCACAGCATCAAACTCCTCCCAGATAACATTCTCAAGTCTGTTCCTCGTCACCCTGCCCTGATCTACCCAGTCAGAGTCCAGATCCCCCCGGATCTGAGCGATTTTGTCATACAGGTATTGTCCGAAATCCTCCGCCCTGCCTTCTAAGGGATCCTCCCGCACTCCCAGATGGAGCAGGGCGCGGGTCACCCTAAACAGGGCGGCCGGACGATTCCCTGATGATGCAATAGAGGCGGAAAAGTAGTTAGACTTTGCCGTCTTTATCGCCACTAGGTAGGCCTTAATATGCGACCTTACCAGTGTTCGATCAGATTCAGCGAGACTGGCCCTCCAACCGCTCTCCAGGCATCTTTTCTGGCGCTTCATTTCCCTCAGCTCCTCAGTAAACCAAGGAGCCGCACGGGATCGGCATCGGGTCAGAGGCCGCAAAGGCACAACTCGGTCCAAGGCCCCACCAGCCGCCCGATCCCAGGCAGCTACCAGGTCCTCGGCCGAGTCATGTGCTAGATCCTCAGGAAATGGCCCAAGCTCCGTCTGGAACCTATCAGGATCCATCAGGCGCCTGGGGCGGATCCATCTAATTGGGTCCGCCTCCCTGCGGCGAGGGGTCGCGGTTCGAAGATCTAGGCGAAGGAGTGAGTGGTCAGTCCATGACAAGGGTTCCACGTCTATATCCCCTATAACAAGACCACTCAACCACTGGCCAGAGACAAAAATCAAATCCAGAGTGTGACCTCCCCTGTGAGTAGGGCCATGAACTAACTGGGTCAGGTCCATGGCCGTCATGGAAGCCATGAATTCCTGAGCCACCTCAGACGTTTCACCGACGGATGGCAAGTAATAATAATACTTTTAAATATACCTAATCCTAGTCTTCCATCTCTTAATCTTAATATATCTGTATTTATAATAAACTATATTATGTATATATTATGTGCTACTATTTTCCCAATTTAAACTTTCTACTTATTTCTAGTGGTTTTCAATATTGTTACTACCTTACAAAATATTGTTTCTCTATCCATCATCTCTCAGCCTTTCTAGAATTTCATCACATTGATTTTTTTGGTGATTCTTTTATATTTCTCTCTTGGAATCCTATGTCTTTCTAATATTTTTACACAAACTGATCATTCCCACTGTCTTCTCCTTTATCTCCTCCTGCTGTGTCTTTAGAATATCCATCCATAACCCTTTCTTTGTTTTTGTGAGCTCCTCCTTTTTTCCCTCTATTAAGGGAATTGTCTATTTGATTTTTAGTATTTGTCATTGTTGTCTTTTCAGTATTTTTTTCTGCTTTTAACTTATTTTTATCTTTTTGTAGTTTATTTTGCATTGTCTCCTCTACCACTCCTTCTAATTTCTCAGCTGTCTTCTGTGTATCATATTCATCTTTTCCCACAATTTGTGGAGTGCCCTCTACTTTCGCATCTTTATCTCTAAATATTCCCATCAACTTCTTATAGTTCTTTGTCATTATTTCTAACATTTCTTCATAAAACTTTCTCCTGCTGGGTCATTTTGTAACAAACTAATATCCCTCTAATATCCCTGTACCCCAATATCTAAAAAATCCCCCCCAAAAAAACAATTATTAGTAAGATTTGATCAATCCCAAAGTTATTTCTCCAAGTCCCCAGAATGTCTATAAAATGTCTGCTTTTCAGTCTTTATAATTTCCAATTTACACCATCCCAATTTACACCTACCCAATTGTCCAGATTTTAAACTTTTATTCATCTTTTCTTCTTTTTCTTCCCCCCTTCTGCACTTTTCTTCTTTTGCTTTGTAAGATGATCTATCATGTAATATTAATAACCCAAATCCAATTTAGGCCACCAAGTTTCTTCCCATCTTTAAATCCGCTTTTCAGTGTATTGTTCCAGTAGAGTTTTAGTGTTTAATTTAATTTGCCTTCTGAATCTTCAAGAAGTTCAGTAAATATTTCCCAGCATTCCAATTGCCTACTAAGATAAAGTCAAAGTCAGGTAATTTTCCAGATATTATTTACTTTCTCTTCTATTCCTTTTGGATTTTATACAATGCTTAGTCAGGATGACATCCGGTTGACATCGTGGCAAGAATGGCTGGAAAATAGTGGAGCTCCGACAGGCTCCGTGAAATGCAGCCGGTAACTGCTTGCTGGGAGACCCTACAGGGTTAAGACCCCCTGGAGGGGAGGTGAAGAAACAAGAGGCACTTCATTGATTGTGAGGAAAATGCAATTTCCTCGCTGATCTGAAGAAAACTCTCCTGAACAGCAGCAGGGATGACTGCCACTTTTGGTCAGTCACAAGCTGGGACAACTGGGACACTAAGATCTTGTGCTGGAGCGGTGTGTGGACAGAGCAGTGAAACTGGGTGAGAAAATTTCCAACTGTTACCTTAGAGACTTAACTTAAACTTAAAGTTCCAAAAATGATCTCCAAATACTAAAAAAGCAGTGAATGGATTTATGGAGAAAAATTAAAGACTAAAAACTAAAAAGGAAGACTAAAGATTAAAGATTTAGAAGAAAAAGAAAAACCTAAAGGATGATTTAAAATATAGAAAGCCTGGAAAAGCCAAACAGTGTGAAAAGTGACTATTGAGAAAAATTGTTTTTCTAAATTTTATCTCTAACTCCCCTGACTGGATGACACTGAGCTTTTTCTGTTTTTTTACTGTGTTTACCAGAAAATAAGACAGGGTCTTATTTTCTTTTGACACCCCCCCCCAAATAAGAGTTTGGCCTTATTATCGGGGGTCTTATTATTTTGGGGATATAGGAGGTGGCGAGCATGGGACTGGATGTCCCGCCACTACTGTCACCTCCCCTCCCTGTTCTTTGTGCCAGCCGAGTGGCCCAACATGTCCCACCCTACCCCAATGGCAACAGCTGGTTCCCTTCCCCACCGTCTCTTTATCGAGGGGTGGCAGGTGGGGTGGAGGAAAAGCGAGACACATGGAGCGAAACATAGCTCCCCTTGCCGTCTCTTCTTCCCCCCCCCTCGCCGGGCATGACAGGGCTCCTGCCCCTCACTTAGTCACCCACCCCCTTTAGGGATGTAATTTGGGGGTGGCAGGTGGGGCGGGTGAGAAGTGGAATGCAGCTCTTACCTTTCAAGCTCCATCGCTTTCCTTGCCATTGTGTCCAGGGAAACACACTGTAAAAGAAAGCCTTCTCACGAGTTCAATCAAACTTCTCGAACTCATAAAAAGGCTTTCTTTTACAGCATGTTTCCCTGGACACAACAGCAAGGAAAGTGACGGAGCTTGAAAGGTAAGACGCACATCCCGCTTCTCACCCACCCTACCTGCCACCCCCAAATTGCATTCCTAAAAGGGGTGGGTGGGACGTGTTGGGCCACTCAGCCAGTGCAAAGAACAGGGAGGGGAGAGCATGTCCCCCCCTCCAGCCTCACCTCCTTAACACATTTTGGTTGTGTAGCAAGCAACCAGAGGAAATAGCGGAGCCAGCTGTGCATGCGTGGGGGAACTTATTTTGTGGGGGTGGCTTATATTATCGCATGCGCTGAAAAGCCCGATTAAGTTTATTATCTGGACATGTCTTATTTTCAGGGAAACATGGTATATTCTGTGGAACGCTCGAATTGGGAGCAGGGGAGCCATCTACTGGAGGAAGATTTCTACAGCTGCTTCCTTGATACTGAGTGGAGTATGAAGTCGTATCCTATTCTCAGAGAAGACTGAACCAAAATAGGAATTGATACCCTTTCATCTTCTTACTGAACAGTTAATATATTGATTCCTTTTATTTTATTTTGAACATATTATGCATGTTTTCTTCTGGTCACAATACTCCTGCTGTTAATGCAACATCATTTTATATATTTAACTTTCTATCATAAAAATGATTACTGCTGCTGGCTCCAGTGTGTGTGTGTGTGTGTGTGTGTGTGTGTGTGTGTGTATATATATATATATATATATATATATATATATATATATATATATATATATATATATATACATACATACATACATACATACATACATACATACATACATACACATACACATTTGTATGTAGGTCTTTGGTTATTCAGGTTTTCTCCCACGTAGAATTGGAAGTGTCTTGGCGACGTTTCGACGAAGTCTCATTCGTCATCTTCAGGCTGGTGTTTTCGGCTTTGTGCTTCTGGGAGCAATGTGTGATCGCAGTTGTTTCTTCCTTTTAACTGCCAGTGGGGGTGTGAACTGATTGGTGGGGGGCTTGGCTGTGCTCTGATTGGATGGGGGGGTTGGCTGTGCTCTGATTCGATGGGGGTGTGTTCTGTTTAGGTAGGGGCTTGGTTGTGCTTGGGTTAGTCTGAGTTGCAGGGCGATTTGAGCTGGTGAGCTGCGTTGCTGTTGTTTGACTTCGCGTTCGTGGTTGTGCCACATCTTCATGGTGGGTGTCAGTTTGCTTCATGTATGGATTGGATGGGGTTAAAGTGGCTAATGATGCAGCTGTGGTCTGGCTTCTGGTTTGTGGTCGTGCCTCATCGGTGTGGATTTGGGTTTGTTTTTTGTGTGGATGTGTTGTGGTGACATCCTGTGTGGTTTTCGTGAGTGTGGCTCTGGTGTCATTCTTAGTGTTAGGGACTCATTTGTCAATAAGGGCGGGTTTCCAAATGGCTGGTAGGCGGGAGGTATCATCTCGTTTATTCATGCTGTGTGGGCGTTTTTCTATCTCGATGGCTTCTCTGATTATTCTGTTGTTAAAGTGTTCAGTTTTGGTGATAGTTCTGGTCGTTTTAAAGTCAATTTCATGTCCTGTGGCTCTAAGATGCTGGACCAGGGAAGAAGTTGGTTCTTCTTTTCTGACTGAGTTCTTGTGTTCTTCAATGCGTGCACTTATTATTCTATTGGTTTGTCCGATGTATGTGGTGGGGCAGGCAGTGCATGGGATTTCATATACTCCTTGATTTTCTAACTCAATTTTGTCTTTGGGGTTTCTTAGGATGGTGGATATTTTTTGGTTTGTGCAGAATGCTATCTTGATGTTGTGTTTGTGGACGATCTTGCTGGAGCACCTACCTGGAAAAAACCACTAGACTTAGTCGAAACATCACCAAGACACTTCCAATTCTACGCAGGAGAAAACTCGAATAATCAAAGACCTACATACAAACACCCGTGAAAACCTCAGAAAACATACATTTGTATATATCTATATATATACAGTTGTGGCCAGAGAAAATGTGTTACAGGTCAAAACATTTGAGCACATGTTCTATGAATTTGAGTAAAAAAAAATTTTCCTGCTTTGACCAGATAATTTTTCATCCCCAGAGTATGTCTAAATAGGCAGCTGTTTTATATTTCAAGAATTGTGCCTCTGAAAGCAAATGTGACAAATGTTATGCAAGGTTTTTCAAGGCTGGTTGTGTTCTTAAAGCTATTTAAGTAGGGTCCCCAGAAGTCAATGTACTCCTTCAAAGGTAGATTTAGGATTGTAGCCATGAGATTTAGTAAGGCTCAAGGAATTGCTTCCTTCTACCCTCCTTTGCATACTTGTGTTAGAGGAAAAAAGATTTTCCAGTAATTATTTTGGCAAGACATAAAGCTTATTTTACAAAGGCCAAGTCTGCTGAAGAATGATAAGTATCTTAAGTATATTTTTTTTACTAGCGATTTTGTAGTTAAGTAGTTTTAACATGGTTCATTTAGTATTTGACCCTGACTTAATGGTGATTATTGTGACATAAGTCATATAATAGTACAATGTTTAACTAATAAACATAACATTCAGTGCTCTCAGAATCAGAATTATGATGTAAGGTAGAAAATTCAGTTGTATTTCTATTGCTTTTTTTTATATCAGATAAATAACATAAACTTCATATATATATATATATATATATATATATATATATATATATATATATATATATATATATATATATATATGTCTTTGGTTATTCGGGTCTTCTCCCGCGTAAAATTGGAAGTGTCTTGGCGACGTTTCGACGAAGTCTCATTCGTCATCTTCAGGCTGGTGTTCTCGGCTTCGTGCTTCCAGGAGCAATGTGAGATCGCAGCTGTCTCTTCCTTTTAACTGCTAGTGGGGGTGTGAGCTGATTGGGTGGGAACTTGGCTGTGTTCTGATTGGGTGGAGGTGTGTTCTGATTGGTTAGGGGCTTGGCTGTGCTCTGATTGGATGGGGGGTTGGTTGTGCTCTGATTGGCTGGGGGTGTGTTCTGTTTGGGTGGGGGCTTGGTTGTGCTCAGCTTAGTCTGAGTTGCAGGGGGATTTGAGCTGGTGAGCTGCATTGTTGTTGTTTGGCTTCGTGTTTGTGGCCGTGCGAGCTCTTCATGGTGGGTGTCAGTCTGCTTCATGTATGGATTGGAGAGGTTTAAAGTGGCTAATGATGCAGCTGCAGTCTGGCTTCTGGTCCTTGGTCGTGGCTCATTATCAGTGTGGGTTTGAGTCTGCTTTCTGCGTGGATGTGTGGTGGTGACATCCTGTGTGGCTCTCGTGAGTGTGGGGCTGGTGTCATTCGTTGTGTTAGGGACTCGTTTGTCAATAAGGGCGGGTTTCCAAATGGCTGGTAGGCGGGAGGTATCGTCTCGTTTGTTCATGCTGTGTGGGCGTTTTTCTATCTCGATGGCTTCTCTGATTATTCTGTTGTTAAAGTGTTCCGTTTTGGCGATAGTTCTGGTCTTTTTAAAGTCAATATCATGTCCTGTGGCTTTAAGGTGTTGGACCAGGGAAGAAGTTGGTTCTTCTTTTCTGACTGAGTTCTTGTGTTCTTCTATGCGTGCACTTATTCGTCTGTTGGTTTGTCCGATGTATGTGGTAGGGCAGGCGGTGCATGGGATTTCATATACTCCTTGATTTTCTAACTCAATTTTGTCTTTGGGGTTCCTTAGGATGGTGGATATTTTTCGGTTTGTGCAGAATGCTGTCTTGATGTTATGTTTGTGGAGGATTTTGCTTATTCTGTCTGTGGTGCCTTTTATGTATGGGAGGAGGGCATATATATATATATATATATATATATATATATATATATATATATTTGTTTTCGTAGATTTTCACGGGTAGAGGTATGCAAGTTTTGGTGTATTCGGGTCTTTTCTCGTGTAAGATTGAGAGTATCTTGGCGACGTCGTCAAAACATCTTGTATATATATATATATATATATATATATATATATATATACACACACACACACACACACACACACATTGGTTTTGAAAACAAAAACATGGAAATGAAATTAAACTCTACTTCAAGCTATTTAGTATATAATATATATTTTATTATTCATGAGGTTTCTTTTTGAAAGGGATTGTGCATTCTTCAAATAATTAAAATAACCCCTGAGATTTGCTTCCTCCTCTTGAAATTTGTTTGCCCCTCCCTTTGATTAGTACAACAACATTTAATTTATATTTCTCATCTATCTTTTATTTCTTTTTGGTAGGTTGGGCTATAGTTTCTTTTTGCATGAAGACCGATGCAAAGAATGAGTTAACTAGCTCTGCTTTCTCTCTACTGCTTGTTATTTCCTTGCCATCTTCTCTCTTTAATGGACCAATTGTTTCCTTGACTTTTTTCTTATTGTTATTTATATATTGAAAGAAACTTTTGTTGCAAGTATTTGTTCATTCTGAGCTTTTGCTTTCCTAACTTCATCTTTGCAGATTCGGGCTGATATTCTGCCTTAATTATGTGTCCCTCTTTCCATTTTTTGTACTTATCTTTTTTGTCTTTCAGTTTATCAGAGAGATCTTTGTGCAACCATGCTGGTTTCTTCTTGTTTCTTTTCTTTTTCAGTGGTATTGTGTTGGACTGGACTTTTATGATCATATTTTTCAGAGTTTCCCAAGCTTCTTGATTTGTTTTCCCTTTTAGGATTTTTATCAATGGAATTTTTCTCAGATTCTCTCTGAGATTGTTAAAATCAGCTCTTTTAAAGAGCTGGTTGGGTTATATTCTGTTGTTTATGTTAGCATTATATTGAATTCTAATGTGACATGGTCACAATCACCCAAGGTTCCTGCAACTTCAACCCCCTCTCTCTCTTCTTCTCTATTAGTAAGAATTAGGTCCAGTATAGTTTTTCCTCTAGTTCCCTTTTCTACCTTGGATGACAAAGTTGTCAGCTACGTTGGTTAGGAATCTGTTTGATCTTCCACTTGCTGCAGAGTTTGTCTCCCAGTTGGTATCAGGGTAGTTAAAGTCTCCCATTACTATTGTGCTTCCTACTTTACTACCGTAGTTCCTGTCTCCAGGATTTTTGAAAGATATGGTTCGTGGTTCCAAGTTCATACATGGCAGTTCCTTCAGAACCCTGGAATGTAATCCATTTGGACCCAGTGATTTAAACTTGTCTAGAGTGGATAGGCATTGTTTTACCATTCTCTTGTCTATTTTGACTTGTATTCTGAATCTGACTTTTATGATACTATTTTTGTTAGGTTGGACTCATTTTTCATTTTGTGTTATGTGTTTTTTGTAATGTTGTGTAATGAAGTTAGTTTAGAGTGTGAACTCAGTAAATTTTGTTTATAAGCCATGCTTTATGATTTAGCTGCTGTGTAAATAAGGCACATCAAATTGTAGTCTGAAAGTCCATCTTTCCAGCAGCTGCTGTTTTCAACAGCTGAATGTTTATCATTTTATTAAATACTGTGCAACTGTATACCAGTCAAGAGATAACATAACATTATCACATCAAATCTTCTTTCTTACAAATAAAACTCTTCTTCCTGGAGCATTCAATACAATTATAAACATAGCAACAAGGTCATAAATCTCTAAAAAGAGTGATACAGAGAAAAGTTTCAACTAAAACTTTATTTTAATTTTCTTTATATTCATTTTTGCTTGTGAATCATGGTTTGTTATAACATCATTTTAGAGGCATGAAAATAGTTCTTGAAATCTGTAACTGATCATTATTATAGTCTTAGGAAAGGATCTCTGTTTTCAGTCAAGATGATTACAAATCAATATATTTTCATTTCTTTGTCAGTGCTTGGGACAGGGTCTTAACATCAACAAAGAAATATGGTCAGTACCTCAAAATACCGAAGCACATTGATTTGACAGAGGAATTTTTATGAATCACATAGACTTGGCTGTACTCCAGAACTCATTTCAAGGATGAAATTAAAGAATTGTTCATAATATCCTTATAATGTTCTTGAAGCCTAAATATATACATGTATTGTTTTCCTTTTAGGAGTCAACTTGTGTTCATGGAAGTTTGGGATTTTACATAAGAGGAATCCACTTTTTTGCTGGTCTTTTAAATTATTGCATGGCTTTATGGGATATTTTCAGGAGAAGGTGGTGAGTGAGGATAAAGTTTAGTCTGAAAGCAAATATACAAGTCATTCCTAATAGGGGTGATAAAATAGGTCACTGCACTTGGCCACTGCAAGGAAGAAAGTCCACTGACTGGTCTTCCTTGTTCCCAGGTTGCAGTCTAATCAAGGTATTCTAGGGGACAACAAAAGTTGGCCAAACATATATTGTTTTCAAGAAGCTTCCATATGAAGGTTTTCATTAAGAATTCACATTTGTCAAGATGATCATGGATCTATCCCAATTAGTTTCTCACCCCATGCATGCAGCTGCTGGATTTGGTATAGCTGGTGCTAATGAACTGAAAGTGGATAAATTTTCTGTAACCCTATTGTCATCAACAGAGTTAGATCTAATATATTTTAACTGCCAGTTTCATTTGTAAGTGTGAGCTGGATGATGTGACAACTAAGTAGATATGAAACTTGCTCAAAAATTATATTTAAGGAATGATCATAAGTGGTTCTTCATTCAACAGAACTGAGATACTGAGATACAAGCTTTAGTACTGGACCCACTATTAGTTGGATGAAAATGTAGAGGAAATATTTAGCAACTTTGTAGATACTAATACTATGGAAGATAGAAATAAGACTGAAGTAATCTTGATAGGTTGGAATAATAAGGTACAACAGGCAGAATGAAAATTTAAGAGAGACAGGTCAGAATTCTTTAGTTGGGAAATAAAAATCATATGCACAGAAGAATCCTTAGTTTGGTAATGGTATTTGGGGGGAGGGATTCTTAAATTGTACTTGGTTATGTGTTACATATTTTTCCAGTCATCTGAGATAGATTGGAACTAAAGGGGGGGGAACCTTGAGGAAAATTATTTAGCTCAGGAAAAATATTATAATAAAATAGTTTCTGCTGCGTTTAAAGAGATAACCTTCTGTATGTCAGGGGAAAAAATTAACCACTATTGTATTTCAAGCACTGATAAATGGAATTGTTTTGGGGGGCGGGTGGAGTTTGTGACTTCAAGTCAATGTTGACTACTGGCAATTGCCTGGATTAGTCCCTGCAGTTTTCTTGGGAAGATTTCAGATGTGGTTTGCCATTCCTTGTTTCCTAAGGCTGAGAAAGAGCGACTGGCCTAAGGTCACCAACTGGTTTTGTGCCTAAGGTGCAACTAGAATTCATAATCTCCCAGATCTTAGCCTGGTATATTAACCACTATACCAAACTGGCTCTCAAAGGGAGATATAGAAGCTATTAAAATGCTTGGTAAACATTAACTCAATTGAAGGGCATTTTTTTCCTCTGCAAATAGCTAATGAACTTCTAGGGTTAGCCTGCATCAGACTGAAGCATGCTGTCTGAAACAGACAGGAACACTCAAGATGAATAAGTGTGCTTTGGAAGTGGAACAGAAAAATGCGCCCTAAGGTCACTTCGAGAATGACTGAGGGAGGGATAGAAAGAAATCTGTTCTCTGTCATTTCTAAATGCAGGGCATGAAATAATGGATTTAATTTACAGGAAGTCAGATTCCACTTGGATGTTAGGAACAAAACCTTCCTAAGTATAAAAAGAGTTCAACAGTGGAACCAATTATCCAGACAAACGTTGGACTCTCCTCACTGAATGTATTCCAGCAAAGGCTAATCTGCTGTCTGTCAGAGATGCTTTAATTTGAACTCTTGTTCTGAGCTACTATCTTTGAATTCACATCCCACAGTGATGAGTTGGGTATATGCCCTTTATGGTTCTGTTTTACGATTCTGTGTCCTTTGGCCCTTAATGTTGTCTCCTCCCTAACTCATGAGCAGCTGAATCTGAGTGTTGCTACCCTTCTCCCTCTTTGTCTCTCCATGCTAGCCATAGCTCTCCTTTGCCACACATTTTTTTTTGCACTGACACCAATAAAAATGGAATTAAATATATGGACAGTTACCTCTTACCATCTTACCCTTCTGTATTTGTGGAATGTGAATTCAAAGAGACATATGAAGAATGGTTGCAGGAATTGGGTATGTCTAGTCTAGTGAAAAGAAGGACTAGGGGTGACATGATAGCAGTGTTCCAATATCTAAAGGGCTGCCATAAAGAAGAGGGAGTCAATCTATTCTCTAAAGCACCCAAAGGCAGGACAACAAGCAATGGATGGAAACTAATCAAGTAGAGAAGCAACCTAGAATTAAGAAGAAATTTCCTAACAGTGAGAACAATCAACCAGTGGACTGCCTTCCCTTCAGAAGTTGTGGGCGCCCCATCACTGGAGGGTTTCAAGAAGAGACTAGACAGCCACTTGTCTGAAATGGTTTAGACTCTCCTGCTTGTGCTTAGACTAGATGACCTCCAACATCCCTTCCAACTCTGTTATTTTATGTTCTATGTTCATTATCTCCGCATCAGATAAGACATCTAAAATATTTACTCCATTTCTATATTGTAAAAGCCTTGGAATTGATTACATAACTAAATAGAAAAGAAAATTACACATTTAAAAATGATGAGCAAATTACAGATAGAATATCAGCATCATGCATGAGAAATAACTATTTCTTGTTTTTTAACTATTTTTAACTATTAACTATTTTTAACACACAAATATTTTTTTTCCTAACAAAATGGTCTTTCATAAACTTAGTTCTACTTTCACTTTGACTATATATTTAATTTTCATTTGGTGTTAGTTGTTTGCTATAGGTTTCAGTCCCCCTTTTTTCTTACAAGTGTTGTACTTTTATTACCATGTCCTGTTTTCTAAATATTTCCTTATTTAATTTTTTTTAATTAAATTGCTGGGAGCATGATTTCTTTTAAAGAAAAGAACTGGGAGTAACAAAAAATCTTTTAATCCTTCCAACAATATCCTTATATGACCTTGAAATCAGGCTGTTAAACTCAAACATTATTAGT
The DNA here is from genome assembly GCA_022577455.1 of Arizona elegans. NCBI lineage: Eukaryota > Metazoa > Chordata > Lepidosauria > Squamata > Colubridae > Arizona > Arizona elegans. Next base: position 20,012,506 of record JAKOOJ010000001.1, on the reverse strand, counting down.
CATGTTTTGCAGTCCCTGAAGAAAAGCTTTCAATGGAGAAAGACCCCGGTGATTAATTATTTTTGGCCTCAAAAGGAAAATATCTAAAATGCAATTACATGTGGTTTAGATACAGACAGTAGAAGGTTGACAAGGAGGAGGGGATGCTGCCTGCTGCTTTCAAGCAGATCACAAGCATATTTTGAAGTTTCCAACTGGTTTCAAAAAGACTTGATGCAATGCTTCACAAACAGTGGCCTATATCTTTTCTTTGCTTTTCTTTTCCAGCCTTAAGTGATACTCAAGCTTTTAACATAATTCCAAGCTAAATTCTCTTAAGAAATTGTTTCAAAACAGAATGTTCCTTTTAGTGATTTGAGGGAAATTGAATTTCCCACCTGGCTTAAAGGAACTTAGAAACAGAATCTAGCTCTAGCACTATGACATTAGTCATACTCTAGACACTGTTTGCTGCAGAGCTGGTATAGGTTTGGCATAGTGCAAAGTGATTTTGTGTGAGCCATGATTTGTGCCAGTAGTTATAAATGAACATATACCACAATTTATTTATTTATTTATTTATTTTATTTGTATACTGCCCTTCTCCAACAGGACTCAGGGCAGTGAACAGCCATGATAAAACATAATGTATAAAATTTAAAAGCAATTTAAAAACATTAAATAATTTGGCTATCCAATTAAAACAACCGGGGTTAAAATCAATTACAAATTAAAATGGAAGGGATGGGATCAAGCCAGCCCGGCTAGGTGAAAAAGATGTGTTTTCAGGGCCCGACGAAAAGTCCGGAGGTCTGGTATCGTGCGTATATTTGGGGGCAGGTCGTTCCAGAGGGCAGGTGCCACCACAGAGAAGGCTCTTCCCCTGGGGGTCACCAGCCGACATTGTCTGGCCGATGGCACCCTGAGGAGTCCCTCTCTGTGGGAGCGTACTGGTCGGTGGGAGGCTATTGGCGGCAGAAGGCGGTCTCATAAATAACCCGGCCCTAAGCCATGGAGCACTTTAAAGGTGGTCACCAACACCTTGAAGCGCACCCTGAAGACCACAGGAAGTCAGTGCAGCTCGCGCAGGAGAGGTGTCACATGGGAGTGCCCCGTCGCTCCCATAATCCCCCATGCGGCTGCATTCTGGACCAACTGGAGCCTCCGGGTGCACCCCAAGGGGAGCCCCATGTAGAGGGCATTGCAGTAGTCCAGATGGGAAGTGACGAGTGCTTGAGTGACCGTGCGTAGGGAGTCCCGATCTAGAAAGGGACGCAACTGGCATATCAGGCGGACCTGATAAAAAGCCCCCCTGGTCACAGCCGTCATATGCTCTTCTAAAGACAGCCGTGTATCCAGGAGGACGCCCAAGTTGCGAGCCCTTTCTGTGGGGGCCACTGATTCGCCCCCAATAACCAGTGATGGCACCAGCTGGCTATATCGGGACGCCGGAAGCCACAGCCACTCGTCTTGGAAGGGTTGAGTCAGAGCCTGTTTCTCCCCATACAGGCCCGCACGGCCTCCAGGCACCGGGACATCACTTCAAAGGCATCGTTGGGTTGGCCTGCGGTGGAGATGTACAGCTGAGTATCATCAGCATACTGATGGAACTCCACCCCAAAGCCACGGATGATCTCACCCAGCGGCTTCACATAAATGTTGAACATAAGGGGCGAGAGGACCGACCCTTGCGGCACCCCACAGACAAGGCGCCTCGGGGTCGACCGCTGCCCCCCTGCCAACACAGATTGCAACCGGTCAGAGAGATAGGAGGAGAACCACTGCAAAACAGTGCCCCCCACTCCCAACCCCTCCAGCCAGCGCAACATGATACCATGGTCGATGGTATCAAAAGCCGCTGAGAGATCTAACAGGACCAGGAGAGGAGCAACCCCTATCCCGAGCCCTCTAGAGATCATCATTGACCAATGCGACCAATGCCGTTTCTGTGCTGTGCCCAGGCCTGAAACCGGACTGGAGCGGATCTAGATAGACACTTTCATCCAGGTACTGTGGAAGCTACCGCGTCACCACACTCTCAACAACCTTCGCAATAAAACGAAGGTTGGAGACTGGACGATAGTTAGCCAAAACAGCCGGATCCAGAGAGGGCTTCTTCAGGAGGGGCCTCACCACCGCCTCTTTCAAGGCAGCCGGCAGGACACCATCGCTCAAGGAAGCGTTAATAATCCTCTGGAGCCAGCCTTGTGTAACCTCCTGGGAAGCCAGCACCAACAAGGAGGGATACAGGTCCAATAAACATGTGGTCGCGTTCAGCCATCCCAGAATCCTGTCCACATCCTCAGGAGCCACAGGATCGAACTCCTCCCAGATAACACTCTCAAGACATGCCTCAGTCATCCCATCTGGACTTACCCAGTCAGAGGCCAGGCCTTCCTGAAGCAATCTTGTCATGCAGATACTGCACAAAATCCTCAGCTCGACCCTGCAAGGGATCATCCCGCGCTCCCTGATGGAGGAGGGAGCGGGTCACCCTAAATAGGGCAGCTGGGCGATTATCTGATGACGTAATAAGGGCGGCAAAATAGCTAGATTTTGCCGCTTTTATCGCCACTAGGTAGGTCTTAATATGAGACCTCACCAGCATTCGGTCGGATTCGGAACGACTGGTCCTCCAACCATTCTCCAGGCATCTTTTCCAGCGCTTCATCTCCCTCAGCTCCTCGGAGAACCAAGGAGCTAGGTGAGTTCGGTGCCGGGTCAGAGGCCGCAAAGGCACGACGTGGTCCAAAGCCCCGGCGGCCGCACTGTCCCAGGTGGCCACCAGGACTTCAGCCGAGTCATGAGCCAGAGTCTCAGGAATTGGCCCAAGCTCCATCTGGAACCTGTCAGGATCCATCAGGCGCCTGGGGCGGAACCACCTAGTCGGTCCCACCTCCCTGCAGCGGGGTGCAGCGGTTAGAAAGTCAAGTCGAAGGAGCGAGTGGTCAGACCATGACAAGAGTTCGATGACTATATTCCCTGTATCAAGACCACTCAACCATTGACCAGAGATAAAAACTAAGTCCAGAGTGTGCCCACCTGAGTGAGTAGGGCCATGAATTAACTGAGTCAGGTCCATGGCCGTCATGGAAGCCATGAACTCCCGAGCCACCTCAGACATTTCACCGATAGATGGCAGGTTGAAATCTCCCATGACCCAAAGTCTGGGGGTATCAACTGCCACCTTGGCTATGACCTTAAGCAGCTCAGGCAGGGTCATTGCCACGCGGCAAGGAGCCAGGTACATGATCAACAAACCCATCTGCACTCCACAGCCCCACTTCACAAGAAGGGACTCACATCTGGCTATCTGTGGAACAGTGGTCTCCCTCGGATCAAGACCTTCCTTTATGATAACTGCCACCCCCACCCCCCGCCCCTGCCCTGAGCTCTCGGCTGGTGGAATGCGCGGAAGCCTGGTGGGCACATATCTATGAGGGGAACTCCCCCCTCCTGGCCCAACCAGGTCTCCGTAATGCCTGCCAGGTCTGCTCCCCCCTCCTGAATAAGATCACAGATGAGGGGGGTATACGATGATGTATACCATAAGATATGGTTACAAGGAACTACAGCTTATTGTGATGTGTGAGCTGTGTAATGTGTGGGCAGTATGCAGTTTGTGGGACGACTGTGTGAACCATTTTTGTTTCATGGACCTTTTTGAGAATTTGGTAAAACCTACAGACCCCACATCTGGAAAATGTTTTTAAACACATAAAATACATAGATACAGCATACATTACAAAACAAACCAATTATGCTCAAATGCATATGTATACATCAAAGATATAACATAGTAATATACATGTTTCTTTATTCATTCAAAACTAAGACAATACAGGTAGGCCTCATTTAGTGACCACTATTGGGACTGGCAATTTGATCCTATAGTCATTTAGTGACTGTTTAAAGTTATAACAGCACTGAAAAAAGTGGTTTATGGCCCTTTTTCACATGACTGTTGCATGCAGCATCCCCCATGGTGATGAAAATTCAGATACTTTACAACCGATACTTCACGTTTATGATCACTGCAGTGTTCTGGGCTCATATGATCACATTTTGTGACCTTCTGACAAGCAATGTCAATGGGGAAGCCAGATTCACTTTACATCTATGTTGCTAACTTAACAACTGCAGTGATTCACTTAACAACCATTGCAAGAAAGGTCATAAACTGGGGGAAAACTCACCAACTGTCTTACTTAGCAACAGAAGTTTTGGACTCAATTGTGATTATTAAGTTGAGGACTACCTGACTATGCTTATGATCTTACACATGTTATAAATGTGAGGATTGGCCTTAAAATTACTTTTTCATCACCATTGTAACTGCAAACAATCACTAAATGAGGTAATAGCTAAACAAGGGTCATCTGTATAGTTCATTAATATATAATAATTTTAGATAGTGAGATGTATTTGAGTTAACAAACATTTTTGGACCTAAGGGACCATGAATTACTTTGTTGTCTATATACATTGTTGGATGAAATGCTAAATTTTAGTTAGAGTTTAGTGAAAATAAATTTGTACTTTTTTTTCTCTATTAAAGTTTACAAATCCATTGGCATCTACCCACAGGCCTCAAGGAGTTGTGTATCCCTGCTCTAAGATTGCCCTAAATCTAGTGGCGGGCATGGATTATCTTTACTGATGCTTCTTTCTTCAACTAGTGAATACTACTATTTCTCCTTCTTCTGCATTTCTGTAGTCCATTTTACCAGACCAAGGCATTATTTGCTAGACAGGGATGGGGATACTTATGGTGTTTCCCCGAAAATAAGCCCTCCCCTGAAAATAAGCCCTCCCCCAAAATAAGCCCTCCCCCAAAATATTTAAATGCATGCGTAGCCAGTCTGGTTAGGGTTAGGGAGACAGCTGGAAATCAGGTAAGATGGCAAGAGGAGCCCCGTCTTGCTCCATGCGCCCCAAAATAATAAGACCTCCCGAAAAATAAAGCCAAGTTTTTATTTCAGGGTTCAAAAAAATATAAGATGGGGTCTTATTTTCAGGGAAATACGGTAGCAACATAAATTCTGGCCTCAGTTGTTGTCATAAGTCGAGGACTACCTATAGTCCAGAGTTAGAATGTAAATAGTCACTTTCCTCTTCCTCTATTTGATCGCTTTAATAAACTTTCATTAAGTTTCCTTCTCTTCTACTCAGTGACTTCTAAAGCCCAAATGCCTGATATTTTTCTTGCCATTTCTATCCCAGGGTATTTCTATTATCTGTGCTAAGCTAGGAAGGACCCATATCCATCATGGTGGCCATAATCACTAGCCACTGTGGAGTGGCTCTCCTATACTGGCTACATTTGCATGATTCAGTCAAGCAGAAAATTCTTTTAAAGTGCTGTCATTTCAGCACAGATACACATATACATTTTGTGCTGCATTTTAACCAAGGTTTGAGACTTCTTGCTTTGGTTAAATAAGCGGCAACTTTGAAATTCTGTCACAGGGGACAAGCAGCATAAGTTAGCAAATATTCCAATATGCTAACTTCGTGCATTGGGCAAAAACATCCAGAGTTTAAGGGAACATATTCCATAGTTGAGCGCAACAGGGATTCAGAAACTAAATTCTCCTGGGCCCCTTGGTCAAATATGTAACTTCAGGCCTTGAATGTTTATCTCCCAGGTGTTTAAATAATATAACTTCGAGCAAGCTTACTGACCTTTATTTATCAAAGCTTGCAGTATATCCTATTTCTGGCCTCTGAGAAAATGCCTGTTGTTATATTGTTCCAAATATTCTTTGTTTGCCGTCTGTCTGTGTAGATGTCTGGCACAGATTAAATATCATAGTTATATTTTAAATAAATCAGTTATCCCTTTGTATTCAGCAAAAAATAAAATTGCAAAAGCCTGCCCAAGTTACCCATTATAAAAGTTACCTTAAAGAAGTTCCCCCCCCCCAAAAAAAAAGAAAAGCACTGATCGGTCTTTAACATACAATATGTGCAGAGGAATTAAACTATTTAAGCAAGCATAAATTCTGCTGAAAACAAAAGGCAATGGGATGAGCAGAGAGGCTTTATATTCTTGTCTAACCATAAGCCTTAGGCAATACATTAATTATACATACCTGAAACTAAATATCTCATGAAGAGTTTATATATATTCTGAAAAATATAGATGACTAAATACTCTCCTCAAAAGCCAGAAAGAGGGTTAAGATGCCAGATGTCATTCAAAGTTTGAAGTAATGCAATTTTGCAATAGATGCTATAAAATGAATGCCTTCAATAGAACTTTATTAAAATGCCAATTCCTAGAAGTTTCAGGCATTTACAAAATGACAATAATCTTAAAAAGGCTTTATATTCACTCTGATGAAGAATTCAACAACATTCAAAAATCTACACAACTATTGTTGTTTATGATTGGTGGTTTTGTTTGCACCATTTTAAAATAATGCTTCAATGGATATTTCGCCAGAATAAGCAAAGTCTGGAGTATACAGGCAGATCTTGACCTACAACAGTTCATTTAGTGGCTATTCAAAGTTACAACAACACTGAAAAAAGTGACTTATGATTCTTTTTCACACAACCATTGCAGCATCCCCCATGGTCGTATAATCAAAATTTGGATACTTGGCAACTGATTCATATTTATGAAAATTGCAATGTCCTGGGGTCATATAATCAACCTTGCAACCTTTTGACAAGCAAAGTTAAGGGGAAACCAGATTCACTTAACAACCATGTTATTAATTTCACAACTGCAGTGATTCACTTAACAACTGTGGCAAGAAAGGTCGTAAAATAGATCAAAATTCACTTAACGAATGTCTTGCTTAACAACATAAATTTGGGGCTCAATTGTGATCATAAGTCGAGGATTACCTATATCCATAAATAGAATATTAAGATGATGATAATTAAATGAATTCATTTTATTCAGTTATGTAAGAGCCTTGATAGTACAGTGGTTTAGTGAACCCTGTTATTAACACAGCTGCCTGCAATTTCTGCTGGTTCGAACCTCTCCAAGGCTCAAGGTTGACTCAGCCTTCCATCCTTTCTAAGGTAGGTGAAATGAGGACCCAGTTTGTGGGGGCAATAAGCTGACTTTGTATAAAATATACAAAAGAATGAAGGCTATTGCTTAATGCATTGTAAGCCGTCCTGAGTCTCCGGAGAAGGGCGGCATATAAATCAAATTAAAAAAAAATAATAATAATATTTTTGATTATGATCTCACATTTGTGAAACTCTGTTTTGCCTAAGGATAAATCAACATAATTATGAACATGATCTCATTCTGTTGAAATAACCTTGGCAATGGCAAATTCGCTTCAGCAGTCTAACATTTAAAATGAGAAAATGCTTAACTTGCTTCCTATTCTTTAACCTGCATAACAATTGGTAGTAAAAAATAATAGCTTCTATTCTAGAGAAAAACTGATGGGGCATTGTGCATCAGGCAAATAACTTGAATATTGACAATGACAATTGTAGGATAACCTGTTTGTTCATAAAGCAAAGTTCACTCGCTTGCACTAAGGAAGTTACCAACATGTTTCAAAATTAAGAAATACAAAACTTTCATTTGGTTGCTCCTTTGCAAGTCATTTGGCTGGTTTTGATCTTAGTAATTAACAAGAAATTGCTATTGTTAACTATTTTAGCACAAAAGCACTATCAGAGAACGTCTGGCTGCCCATTCACCATGCTCAACTATTATTTACAACTTTTTTTTTTGCTTTGTTCTGACATGTATTGCTCAGTTTTATAAAATATTTAGTACATGGATAATTTTTGGAATATAAATAATGTAAAGAATTGTCATCTTTGGGCCAAAATAAACATGATACCAAAATTGTGCAACTATATTTCAAAACAGTTGTTTTTATTTTAAATAACTATGAGGGCTCTGGGTTGAATTACAGGAGAGATGGGAAGGCTTTTCCAATTCTATTTTCCTATATGCCATTTTCTCCACTGAGATAGCCCCTTTGGGAAGGTAATGGACTATTTTGCATGAGATATTTGAAGCACCAGTCCGGATAGATTGTACTTACTGTAGCAATGACTCTCTTCTATTGGCAGGATTTAGGTCTTAGATTTGATTTCAATGGAAGGACTTTTTTTTTTAATGAGAAGATTTGGGACATGCTAAACTCTTCTTCTTGTCATCCCCAGCAGGGAACATTGGAAATTGTGACCACATGACCATGGGACACTGTGATATTGTAATTGCAAGCCAAGCACCAAGCACCCCAATAATGATCAGTGGCTGTGGGGATGCTACAACAGCCATAAAATATATAAAGCCTCGTTGTAACTACCGTTCATTCAGTGCTATTGTAAGTTCAAACACTCTTTGAATGTATGATCATTAAACAGGTTCCACTTGTATATAAACTACAGTATTTCTATTCAAAACAGTCTTTTCTGTTCACAATCCTAAAAAACCTCTTTAAAATACTAGAGAATTTACAGGAATGGATACTGTTTTGCTAAAGAGGAGAAGTGCAAAAAATGTAAGACATAATTGATTGTCTGAACAAAGATTTTATATTTTATATTTTCTTTTCCATAGATAAGTTATCTTTATAGATAAGTTTTCCAGACTGGCTGTATGTTTTGTAGTTAAAAAAATAACTTTTTAATACTTTAATTTTTTTTCCAAGCCTTCCTGCTCACTTTTCTCCACTATCAGTTGATCAGACCTGTTGCAGAGATCTGATTTCTCAGAGAAAAGGGGATTTCCAGTAGAATCACTGGTATGAAAGAATTACCGCTACTAGTGATAGCATGTATGAATGTGCTTAGGTTTGTTTGTGAAAGAAAAAGAGATGGAATTTAAATGCTATACAGTACATGTACATCTTACAACCTGGAATCACATGGACCCCCTAAGTCAATATCTTTCTTAGTATTATGGCTTAGTGGCTCATCACAGAGTTTATTTGTAAAAAGTCCCAGGGAGGTAATGATTATACATCAGTTTCCTGTGTCCCTATATTATCTGTACAAACCAACATGATTAACTACAAGTGTGAAGCAATGATCAGAGATTACATTCTGCATTGATTGATATGACCACAGGTCATGATTTTTCATCAGGACTATTTTACCCATTCCCACTGGAGCAAAGAAGTCTTTATTTAATCCATAGCTGCTGTCCCAATTTATATAGACTACTGTTGTCTGAGGTTATTTTCATGTCATCTGAAAAGCTAGGGATAACTGTTAGTAATGGTTAAGTAAGATTTATTTATCAATAGGTCACCTGTTTATTTATCAAATATTTTATTTAGCCAGAGTGAAGTTCACCAAGCAAGCCTGAGGAAATATGAAAATATTACAGTGTATGGAATGAAAATGCTTTCTCTCACTTACAGGTCCTAGTTGTCCCCCTATATGCTCCAGTGTGTGCCATACTGTGCATGTATTACCCAGTTTAAAAATGAATATTGGTTTGATCAGCAGAAGAAAGGAACTTTGTTCCATGTCCTGCCTCTTAGAAATGTGTAAGTTTCAGGATGGTTGGAAAGAAAAAACAGGAATTTTGAGGAAGTATCAGCATAATTCTGAAACTCCCACAGAATTTATATCAGTTCTCTGGTTAAACCTATGCTTTTCGGTGATTAATTTTGGTTCAAGAGTTCCCATTTTATTGGATGTACACATCCTGTTTCTAAGAGGAGATGGTCAATTATTGTTATGGTTTGTCTTGAACACTCATTGTACAGAATGGAATGAAAAATACAATAAATATGCAATAGTGTCTCCTTTCCTATTATTCCTGTATATTTATCCAAGTATCCTTTTTATTTCAACCTGAAAACAATAGTATTGAATTTGAAAAAGGAACCATATAGCAACCATTTGCATTTGTAGATATATGAATGCAGTGGATTAATTTCTCAGGTTCAAGGCACTTAGCAAATCAAGACACTTTTCCTCAAATGAATACCCTCATTGATTCAAGATACCTGTTCTGACAAGTTGAAAGGAATGAATTTTGGATAGTATTACTACATACAGTATCATCAAAGGCAAACGGTCATTTACAGTATGGATTTACTGTAATGGGTTGTACTGCTAAAGTCAAGAATGAAAGGTATGCTTATTTAAGATAAGTTAGTCATATAGAATTATATAGGTCAGCTAGAAAGTTCAAGGATCCAGCAAAGCAAAGGACAATTTGGAGCAAAGGACCCATCATTCTCTCAGCACTTTCACCAGAATCTAAGGTTTTAGTGAAAATATTTCAGCCTCCCTATTTTTTTATCCAGTTAAGTTGATTTGCTCCACATTTTTAACCATTAGTCTTAACCATTTTTAACCATAGTATCTTGCAAATGCTAACAAGTATTCAATAGCTGCCATAGTCAGAACATTAGACTGGGGAGAACTAGGTTTATGTCCAACCTCATCTGAAAACTTGTTAGGTAACAGTTAAATCTACCTCAGAAGATTGCCATAAGACTAAAATAAACCATTGGTAATAATTTTTGAATCTTGGAACAAAATTGACAGGTATAAAATATATAAAATGAAATGTTCTCTATATAGAGATAGGTCCCCTTTGAAATGAATGGAGTTAAAATTAGGGCCAATGGTTCTTCTCTAAGTATGATTAAGTTTGAATTACATTTATTATCTAGCATTTATAAAACTTAATATATAGCAAACAATACAGGATGGATGAATGGATGGATGGATGGATGGATGGATGGATGGATGGATATCTTTCAAGTCAGTTTTTGACTCCTGGCAATTATCTGAAGTCCTTGAAGTCTTCTTGGCAAGGTTTTTGGAAGTGATTTGTCATTGCCTCCTTCATAGGGCTGAGAGAGAGTGACTGGCCCAAAATCACCCAACTGATTTGTATATAAACAGGACTAAACTCCTGGTCTCCTGGGTTCTAGCCTAATGCTACACCAAACTGGCTCTCAGAAGAAACAGGAAGCAAATTGCAGGATGATCAACAGCCTTTTTAATTGAAAATATCTAGAATTACTAACATAGCTGAAAGCATTCCTAAAAAAGGAAAGTCTTGAAAGCCAACTAAAGGTGTTGACCTGATACAGAAGTAGTTTAACATTAGCTTTTCACCTCATGTTTCTTGACTCTTCAGATTAACCTCCAGTCTGAAGTTCTCTGAACCAACCATCCCAGAACCAACCAAATTCAATCCTGCTTGGCTTCCAAGCCCAAACAAGGTCAGCGAGGTGCTGCCATCTACTGAGACATTTGAAAATTCAGCAAGCCAACATCCAAACTCCCAATAGACTCTATCCAGCCACTTTTGCAACTAGGCTTGGTAACCAGGTATTTTCAAGAAAAACAAACAAACCATTTATCCATATTAATTGGTGGAATTTAGAAGAAAGGAAAAGAGATATACAAAATGACAGTAAATTCTTTCTCACTGACGCATACAGGATTCCATCTCTCACACCCTCCAAACTGGTGGCTCCTGAATAATCCAGCTGATGCCTCACTTTTGCAAAGAATTTTGTTTTGCATCTGTTATGAAAACGAATGCTAGATTGGATCTTAACATGTATTTCCATTAGCAAATAGACATAACTGGCAGATATAGCTGGTTATACTCAATTTTATTCTGAGTACTTATCTGCCATAGCCACATCGGAGCCCAATTCGGAGGAGGAGGCGTTGGAACTGGGACCATCCAACAGGGTTGGCATGTCTTCCTTGGCATATTTGGAGAGGCTAGGGGCTGAGGATGATTCTGTCCCAGGCCCCTCAGGCATTGGACGAAGTGGTTGACCAGATGGAGAGCTGCGTGCCTTCACAGACACAGGAGAGAATCAGCTGCTGGCAGGCAGTGGTGCTGTTAGGCAGCAGATCCCCTTTGATGAGGAGCAGCTGCCTCCTCCACTTGATCCAAGGGCAAGGAGACAGGAGCATAGGAAAGCCTAGAGAAGGGCTGGAAGGCTACTCAGAAGAAGGGCGCCCCACTCCTCCTCACAAGGAACATCTGGAGTGGAGTGACTTAAATAGAAGCTGTGGGGAGTTAATCTGTGCCAGGAACAATTGTTCATTTTGGATTACACTCCCCCAGCTTTGACTTGTGTCTTTTTGCCTTGCTTCGAGGTCAGCTATTCGCCTTTGCTTTGAGAGATGCCATTTGTCTTGCCCTAGCCTAACTAGTGGACTGCTTTTTCCCTTTGCTTTGCTTTATCTTCAGAACTGCCTTTACCTTTGTACCTTGCCTTTGCCCTGAGGACTGCTATTTGTCTTATGCCTGGACAGTGTCTTGTGGACTTTCCTGGTAATATATGGGCTGTTGTTTGGGGGCTGGGGGTGACTGCCTTTAGCATAGCATGGAATGGAGCCTTACTGGTCATTGAAGGGGTGTTTGTTGAACACTTCTTGAGGACAATAAAAGACTCTCTAAATGTGTGCCTTGCCTTGTTCACCTGGGTCACAATATTATCTGACTCTCTACAACAGTTTTGATGCAGGTGGTCTTATGACAACAAAAAATAGAGTGCATTGTGAACTTCTAATAACTCTATGAAATTACTCAAAGAACAATATTTAAAAGTTTAATATTAACATATTTTACTTGAATCACCCATTGTTCTAATAACTGCCCAGATTCAAGAGGTAAAAATGGTGTAATAGAAACATATGCCTGTATTTCCCTGAATATTTGGCCTTCTTTACACTGCATTCTAGCTTTATTAAATATAGGGAAGGAAAGAAATTTTAGGTCTTACTTTCAGATTAAAGTTTGCCATAAATAAATGTTTTATATTAAAGATGTCTATGATTAATTATACAAGGTTTCTACTTATTTTTTCTTATTCAGATTCAGGTAGTCAGACAATAACATTCTGACTGTTAATTGTTTTGAAGTTTTTTCACCCAAATCATTATGAATCTAACATAAATATCCATGTATTGTTGGAGAGTAATAAATTGAAATGTGCAGTCCCTTCTGAAAAAATTATTCAACAATGGACAATAGGTGGTAGAAGCATATTGGGATGGTCCTCACTTGGTATTAGATGAATAGGATATTCAGGGTCAAGTTAAAAAAATATGCCAAGCATTTTCAACTGCTGCAAAATATTTTTAAAGATATTTTATTTTATTATATATTGGTTTTTTTTCATAAAATCAAAATAATAGCTTTGCAACCAGGTGCTAAGCTTACCTTGTATAGCACTACTACATACTTTAGCTTCTTTATGCTATATCTATCTATCTATCTATCTTATGCTCTGTGTGGTGTGTGTGCATAAATAAAACAATGTGGTCCAAATTAAAAAGTTGTATTCCACTAATTTTAATAGTAAGCATTTATTTAATGACTTTATTTTTCCCAATGACTCTTTAAAAATGGTTTTAACATTTTTTTTCAAATCTATTATATTAAGAACAAGTTCAGAGGCTGAGTTATAGTGGTTATGTAACTCAAATCATTCTTCTGACAAAGGAGAGGAGGGTCCTGCCAATACCTGAGGAACTGCAAACTTTGTCAAATCAGAAATATATATATATATATATCAAGCAGCAGACCAGGGGGATATGAGCATGTTCGGTGGCCTTCGAAACAGAACGTGTTTAGCAAAGGTTGTAGTGACAGCACTGTTTTCCATGTGCAAGATTCTGGGTGTAATCACTGATATCTAATTGGTAAATGGGAGTTAGAGAATTTCTACTTGATGCCCTGAAAATTCATTACCATGCTTTTGGAAAACACCCAACCAGACAGGGAGGAGGACTTAAGTAGGAAATTAGCCTTGAATTCTTGCACAACTGCAAGAGATCCAGGATTGACACCCCCACCCGCAAGCCCCACAGAACCTTATCTACCCTATTTCCCCCAAAATAAGACAATCCCTGATAATTAGCCCAATTGGGCTTTGGAGTACATGGTAATAAGGCCAAGCGCTTATTTCAGGGTTCAAAAAAATATAAAACAGGTCTTATTTTCAGGAAAACACAGTATCTGTTTCCAAGGAAAGACAAGCAATCTGAGGATATTCCTGCATTATAGGCCAAATACAATAAATAATTAGCCTGAATTTTACATATATGGATATTATTGTTTGCATATAACACATGCAAATGATATACAGACAAATTAACTCTCTGGGATAATGCATCTTCAAGTCTACCTAGTCTATTCAACATTTCATTGCAGAAATAAAAGGGCACTTGTACATGAAAGCCAGTATAAACTAAATAGATGTAGGTCAAGAGATGAGAGGTTTCATCTAATATAGTTGAACACGGTTTACCTTTTCCCTCCTTCTCTTGTTTGTCTAGTTAGCCTTTTCTGACTCAAGGGGCAACAACATTCTCAAATCTCAAAAGAAGTCATTCTCCACTCTGCTCCACTTTGACCTCTCGTTAATTGGGAACAATGGAGGATGCACCCTCAGTCAAGAACTGCCATGGTCAAAGTGTGTACTCTGCACTGAACTGTGGCCTTTCTCAAACAAAATCCAATAATTTGTTAACACCCAGGGTAGCATATCAACATAGATGTCTTTGACACAGACCGAACATTCTTCTGGTCAATTCACATTCTTTCAGTCAAATCTGCGTTACTGAATTGTAGTTGTCATTGTTGTCAGGCAATGCCAATGTTGGCTGCATTTGGCTTGTTAGAAAAGCCCTCCTCAAGCATAGTAAGAACATATACAAGTGTAGTAATGAAATAAATACAGCTCATCTTGTCTAGAATCCATCTCAAATATTTTTCTTCCTTACTGAGTACAGCAACAACATTTTCCTTGTACTTTTAGCAGTACTTTGAATATTTAGCCTCACCACAATTTACACTGTGGTTATCATTTCTCAGTGCCAATTACATTTAGGTTCCCAAAGTCCTTCTTTAGAGTGGTAACACAGGGTTTAGCTGATCTGCAGAAAGAGTTTTAGGAAACTCCTGTTGGTTGTGTATAAATGGATATACTAATAATTTTACCACTACCAGTGGAAAATTGTAGAAGACACTTACTGTTGACCAATGTCAAGAGTAATAGTTACCCACAATCCATTAGACTAACATGGAAACTTTTTAAATAATCTAGACCTTTATGCCTACCACACCAAGAAATTCTAAATTATCTAAACATGGAATTCTTACACTGTGTAGCAGTTTACTACTTAATGTGCACTATTCAACCTTTACCAGAAACATGAAATGGGATGGCTTTCCAACCAGAAGTTGCTACTTTGATTCTAAACATGTTTACTTAAAAATAAAACCCACTGACCATTAATAAGCGAATGTGTTTAGAATCAGATTCAGAGTGTTCTGTCAATATTGAGAGAAATAGGCCTAAAACTATTTCAGGTAAAACCCAATTCCATCTAATTCCAGCCCCTTTTAACTGGATTGGCCTCTTCACAGAACATGCTACTCTCCAATCATTAACATCATGTAATTAGTCTATAAATCAAAAATTAAGTCATAGAAAATGGCTTTATACCAAGTTAGAATATTTTGTCCTTCTACTGATATTTTTAGCATAAGAGCCATGGTGGCACAGTGGTTAGAGTGCAGTACTTCTGCTGACTGTCAGCTGCCAGCAGTTCAGCAGTTCGATTCTCACCGGCTCAAGGTTGACTCAATCTTCCATCCTTCTGAGGTCGGTAAAATGAGGACCCAGATTGTTGGGGGTAAGATGTTGACTCTGTAAACCACTTAGACAGGGCTGTAAAGCACTGTGAAGCAGCATATAAGTCTAAGTGCTATTGCTATTGAATAGTAGTAGCTTGTTAGGATATGGTTTGAGCCTAACTATGTTGTCCAGGCAATATAAGTGTACTGTAACTTTAATCTGTAAATGTATTATGTGACTTTAATGCTGAGTCATACTGTAATTAGGTAATGACTGGTTGTGAGAATATTTAAGCAAGGTATTGTAACATGTTCAGTTGCTGCTATGCTATGCTGCCATTGTGTATGAAGATGATGAGATGATGAAGCTGATATGATAAACTACCATTGAGAGGAGTTGTTATCTGCTAATCATCGTTTGATGGATCTGCAACCATCGTGGTTTGTGAACCAGAGTGAGTTTGTTATTCTAACCAACTACTGTTTGTTGGGTAAGAAGATTCTGTAACTACTGGACTGATTTACTGGCAAAGACTTGGAATTTGTTTAAAGACTATGAGACTGTTTTTCTACTATAAAGTAAGCTTTTGATAAACCAGTTTGCATAACTCTTATTCATTGCTCTCAGCAACGTTTCCTTGTGCATTTACTCTGCTGGTTGGTAACACAACAACAATATCCTTAACATAGCTCACCACAGTTTCAGACAAGAGACACCTCAGTATTACCTGTTGAGAACAAAGATTAAATCTTGGGATAGTAATTACAGTACACTTCTGCATAAACTATGACACTCAACATTTCTTAGTATAGCATCTCATCAGGTAGCCCTATATTTCCCAAATGGGAATGATACCATCAGACCAATAAGGCAAGGTTAGCTATTGTTTAGGACAGATAAGGGCAAAGTATACACAAACATACTTTGGACAAGGAAGATTACATATATGCTTCCCAATGTTCCATCTCCAATATAATCCATATTAGGCTATAAAGACCTGAATGTTGTTCTGAGTGAACAACATTTATCAGTTTATTTAAAAAACATGAAGATACTGTAGAAGAACTGTTGATTTCACATCTTCCTTCCATTAATCAATGACCAAATCTTGAGATCGTCATATTTTTTTTCGGATTCCTCTTGAATTTCACAAGTATTCCAATTTTATAAAAAAGCAAAAATGCTGTGCAGAACAGGATTTTCACTCCTGGGTTTCCAAGAATAAATTCCAAGAATAAATTAAATTGCTGAGTTTAGCTATTTGGCCTGTGTGCTAAAACGGAGACCTTCCTCTATGACATTTTCCCTTTTCTTTCCCTGAGACGGGTCCAGTGTCAAAGATCATATTCTACACTACTTAAAATGATAGTTCCTACAGGAAATACCATCATTTTTAAGAGATGATTCATAGCTTCTGTTCTAATGCCCCATACAATTAGGATTTGATAAGGTAAAGGTTATGGATAAGTGTATTATTCCCTCCCCCTTCTGTTGCCATTTTGACTGTGGCCCTGGTCTCTCTCTGTGATTTATTTGCAGAAGTGTTCAGGAGGAATCTGTTAAGGTAGAAAGTTTTTAAATCACACTAACAGCCTGCATGAATGAGTTGCCTCACTGACTTAGGGAGCATTAACTGAACTAAGATAGTGGGAAATACCACATACATCTCAGTTTTCTTTCATATGATAAAAATCACATGACGGATCAGAATACCAAATATTCTTATGAAAATGAGATCTTTTAAACAGCTTTCCTTCTTGAATGACAACCCTAATATGATCAAAATGGCAAAGAGCAAATTATCAGCAGATGGGAACACTCCAAGATTTTTAAATTATTTTAAAACTTTGCAGGAGGGACATTAATAAACTTTGACACACTCAATCATCACAGAAACCTGTTGTGGCTAGGAGCAAAATGGAAATCAATAAAGAGATGTAAAATAGATACTTTGAAAGAAAATATGGCTTGGTGTCTAAATATGACTCTCTGTATTGCATAATCTCCATTTTTAAATACTCTTCATATCAGATATTGATGACAAAAAGGAAATGGCTATAAACATCAGGTCCTGTTTCGTGAGTTTCCCTAAGTCAGCGGTTCTCAACCTGGGGGTCGCGACCCCTTTGGGGGTTGAATGGCCATTTCACAGGGGTCGCCAAAGCCCTCTCTTCCCCCCCCCCCACGCCTTCACTCACCCTCACCCTCTGCCTCTGTTGGATGGCCGGTCGCCGTTTGCTTACGCCGCCCACTCCCAATCTATTGCTGCCTCCTGAGTCCCAGCTGATGGCTAGAGGGAAACAAACCATTTAAATTCTTGCCGCGGGGCTTCAAAGGGCCGCCCTACAGCTGATCAGTGTTAAAAGAAAACAAATAAGACCGGTGCCTGCAAAAATAGAAAAAAACAGCCCCTTTCAGCTTCAGCATAGGTTAATTACCATAAATTGATTTGATCAGCCTCCGGACTCTCAGCTGATTTGCTCTCAGCTGTTTTGCGGAGGGCTCTGTTGCTAGCTGCAAAGAGAGGAGCAGATTTTTTTCCCCCTAGCTATGCTGAAAAAATGAAACTGAAAGTAAAGCAGGATCTTTTCTGCAACGTGACAAAATGAGGCAGAGAGAGATTTCTTTTTCTTTTTCCTCACCAAAAAAGGTAGGTGCAAAACTGCAAACAATGGGAAATTTAGGGCAAAAGAGGAGGTTCAAGATTTTAAAACACAAAAGAAAAAAAGCTCTATTTAACTAGGGAATTGTAATAATTGAGATACTATTAATTGTATATTGTGTTGAAAGCAGAAATTGTTAAGTTGTGGTTTGGAGGAATATATGGGGAAAATTATTTGGTTTATTATTATTGGTAAATATAATTAATTGATTTGTAAGAAATTGGATTGCATGGAAATAATTGGAATATTCATGTTCATATTGATTGATATACAAAAATATAGTTATATAACTAATTGATTTATATTAAAGCGTTGAATTTGTATTAAACAACTGTATTACATAATTACATAATTAACCAATGTGAGGATGGATATAAAAATAGATGACAATGGGAAGGGGTATAATATAGAATAGAAGGGAAAAATTGAATTTGATTAAGATTAGAGATGAGGATGAAGGATAATATTGGTTTTTTTAAAAAAATAGATGAGGAATAAATATGGCAAAAAGAAAATATAGAAATTGTAAATTTAATTGAAATGACTAAACACTGTTTAAATTTGTGAACCGGCCAAATACTCTGTTCAAAGAAAATACATTGTATGTTTGTATGTGTGTTTCTAATCATTGCTATTTATTCATATTTGTTCTCTTTTATTCTTTAAAGTTTAACAATTCATTCTTTATCTTAATATCTTTATATTTGTTTGGGGTTGGCTTTCTTCCCTTTCATCTTTTTTATTGTACAGCAATGTTTCTCCTCAAACCTACCACCTCTCTCTTTTCTTTCCTTCCTACTTCCTCTTCCTTTCTCCTTCTCCTCCTCTCTTCCTCCCTCTCTTACCCTCACTCCTACTCTAATTTCCCTTCCCTTCCTTCATCCATCTCTATTGCTGTATCCTTTTATGCATATGGACTACTCAGAGGGCTGAAAAAGTTATTTTTAACTGGTCCTCGCACTTTTGACCAGTCCTCGAACTTACGACTGTCCTCACATTTTATGTTTTTGCCCTATCTTGTCACCATGGTGAAGAGAAGCAGTTGTGAAATGAGTGACACGGTTGTTAAGAATGCTGCACGGGCATAAATGTGAAGATGGTCATAAGTGTGAGGACCAGTCAAAAGTGCGAGGATCTGTCAGAAATTACTTTTTTCAGCTCTCTGAGTAGTCTCTATACACATAGCCATGGCCACCCGGTCACATGACCAGCTAGCCATGCCCACCCAGTCACATGACCTCCAAACCACGCTCACAAAATAAGCCACGCCCACAGAACCGACAGTAAAAATTTTAGAACCCACCCCTGGTTGGGGGTCACCACAACATGAGGAACTGTATTAATGGGTCGCGGCAATAGGAAGGTTGAGAACCACTGCCCTAAGTACCTGCTTGTCAAATCTGGGCATGTAATATTTGAGAGTGGCATAATCTATCTAGGCTCTATTTGAGGTTTAGATGTTTTTTTAAATTATTATTTCTGCTTAAAATTTCTATCCCATCCCTGATTTAGCTCAGCACTCAGCATGACGTATCACAATGCACAAAGAAATATAGTGCAGAACAAAAAAAAAAGAACAACACAGCAGGAAAATGCAAACTCACAAAGAGGATCTGCTTTTAAAAATTCAGTCATTGCCCTCAAACATCTAATGAAACCAATGAGGCTTTGCTAAGTGCTTCACATTCTTCTAAGCTTATTAAAATTAGCCTTAAGAAAAGCATAAAATTAAGTTTATAAAACCTTTAAAGCTCCAAAACATTAAGGGTCAAATGAGATCTCACATTGTTCACATTTCACACTGCAGTGTGTTTTTGGTTTTGGTTTGCTTTGTTTTCATTGAACAATTGGTGCTAGCTGGGCTGATGAAGCTGAATCAGAGAAGGGCCCCATTATGGTAAAAGGAAGGAAGGAAGGAAGGAGGGAGGGAGGGAGGGAAGGTAGGAAGACTGGAACTAAAACAAAAATTACATATGATTTAATTTATTTTACGGGTCTCCAACCTTGGCAACTTTAAGACTTGTGGACTTCAACTCCACAAGTCTTAAAGCTTTGCTGGCTGAGGAATTCTGGGAGTTGAACTCCACAAGTCTTAAAGTTGCTAAGGTTGGAGACCCCTGGTTTAGTGCATATTTAGGTTAAAATCAATGTTATTCATTAAACAAAGTCCATGTGATGACTATACTGTAGTTACACACTTCTCCTTCTGTTGTATTAAAACATGATCATTGGCTGGCAATTTGGCAGGGGTGGGGGGTGGCCGGGGAAGAGGTTGATCTGAGACACTCCAAAACTTTCAGGAGGTACAAATATTGGATCTCAAGTTGTGTACGTTTGTAATGCTACTTATATTTTGTGTGCAATGAAATCTAAGATCACATCCTGATACCGCTGTTTCTAAATGTTTGGGTAATAGATACATGCAGGGACCCAGAGAGATCTGCTTTTAGTCAGAGAAGCCAGTACTGGGCTCCTGAAAAAACACCTTAATAGGCTGCATCATGAAGAAGGGGGTATCCCTGTTCTTTCCACCTCCCTTTGCATTTATTCAGTGGAATGGGAAGGACTGACACCAATTTTCAGCAATGATAAGAAAACATATTATTTGCCATTTGACCCTTGTAGGGGAATAGGATAGGATAGGATAGGATAGGATAGAATAGAATAGAATAGAATAGAATAGAATAGAATAGAATAGAATAGAATAGAATAGAATAGAATAGAATTTTTTATTGGCCAAGTGTGATTGGACAAACAAGGAATTTGTCTTGGTGCATATGCTCTCAGTATACATAAAAGAAAGAATATGTTCATCAAGAATCATAAGGTACAACACTTAGTGATAGTTATAGGGTACAAATAAACAATCAGGAAACAATATCAATATAAATCGTAAGGATGCAAGCAACAAAATTACAGTCATACAGTCATAAGTGGGAGGAGATGGGTGATAGGAACGATGAGAAGATTAATAGTAGTGCAGACTTAGTAAATAGTTTGACAGAGTTTAGGGAATTATTTGTTTAGCAGAGTGATGGCATTTGGAAAAAAACTGTTCTTGTGTCTAGTTGTTCTGATGTGCAGTGCTGTATAGTCTCATTTTGAGGGTAGGAGTTGAAACAGTTTATGTCCAGGATGCAAGGGGTCTGTAAATATTTTCACAGCCCTCTTTTTGACTCGTGCAGTATACAGGTCCTCAGGTTGGTAGCAATTGTTTTTTCTGCAGTTCTAATTATCCTCTGAAATCTGTGTCTGCCTTGTTGGGTTGCAGAGCCAAACCAGACACGCAACAAAGCATTTTAGTAACCTAGTTAATGTGCAATACTAATCCACAGTTTTAACACGCATTATTGAAGGAGGTATCGTGATCTGATATGCCCAACTATTGGCTTCATACATCAAGTTATGCCACACACAAAAAAAAAAACATATTATGACTTAGCACAATGTGAGAACCCAGCTAATAAGACTTACACAAGAGGAGCTCTTGGAGGATTGTGCCTTAATTGTCTCTGTTGCCACAACTTGTTTAGAATAAATTTGGATTTCATATTATAATTTGCAGCAACAAATTGATCAAGCTTCTGTCTTCCGTGGGAACTAAGCACAAGCTGTTAAAGTGAGGAAAATAGATTTTACTGCTGAGATATGAATTTTAGGAGAGACAAGTGTGAGCAAACAAAGCTGTCTCCTCAAATACTGCAATAAGAAAGTGCCAGAATGTCTGGTGTTAAAATTAATACACTTAATAGAGAATTTTAACTCTTTCTTCATCACCTAGACAAGATATATTACAGCTGATCCATATTATCTGATGTTCAGTTAGCTTTCTGCAAGAAGCTAGTTATGCAATTATTCAGACTAGAAGTTTTCAGTCAATGTGAGAAATCATGATTGAGATCTTATTGTTTCCCTGGAATATGATGTTAGAAAAGGAATGAAAATCTTATTTTCTTCTCTTCTGATATCGCCAATGGTCCTCACAGACATAGAACATTAGAATCATCATTCCTGCGTGCAAAATTTCATTTCTGTTCAATCATTGTTCGGCTGCCCATCAATTTTTGGCATGTAAACAAAATATTTGAAAAAGGGCTACCACATATACAATGGATTTTATATGAGTAAGCCCAAAGAATTGTAATTCACAAACTGAACATAACTGGAAAATATGATATGGCTATAAAAGACGGCCATTCTAGTCATATGCTGCCTTAATGAAATCATTTCTGTATCACCAATAACAAAATAGTTTTAGTTTATTCTGCAGCGTTCAGATCCTACCATGATTACTGTGCCTAATTTTGGCTGCTGTACTTTAAGAAAATTCACAGAAGGAGAGACTGAAGGGTGGAATTACTTGAAGTCACATTTAAGAAGGTCAACATGCAATGGTCAGTAAAACTGTATTGCTGCCTTGAGCCAGCAATTTACTCTTTCACTTAGAAAAATATAGGATATTTTCTCTACTGTTTTTATAGGGAGCTTTTACTTTTTTGCAAATACTGATTTCTCTCGCAGCATCTTGTTTGACTTAGCTATTTTTATGTTGCATCAAAAAGTCTGGTTTGATTATGTAATTTCTTTAAAGTGCTGAATTTCCTTCCATGACTTAGGGATTATAAATTGGGATATTTAACAGACATGGCAAGCCTCTTGCATCAAATTCCAATTTTAAAAGGGCTATTAGTATGCTGTGTAATGTAATTTTCATGATACAATTTCTTTTATATTTTAATGCAGTCTACTATTATTTTGTGGCCAGTCTATATGTGCACCACATATGTTTAAAATCTATAATAGTTTTTGAACTATTATATGGTTATCTTTTCTAATCTTATGCAGAAGCATGGTGCATTTCCTAAAAGCTTTCCCCACCCCCCACCCCTTTTCCAATTTTAGAAATTCTTTTCTGTTTCAAGGCTGGAATAAAATGTTGATTAAAAACATTCCCATTGTTCTTTTAGTTCTTAAATGTCTAGTGAAAAACAATACGTTTCTAGAAAGAACACCTTTAAATTGTATTTGTAATAATTAAGGATGATTCATTTTGACAATGCACTTATCACTCATCCCACCAAAACAGATTTGCGAACTGAAACATGGACTCAAGTTTGAAGTCAGTGAATTATACTGGGTGACTACCAAATACTTTTGAGGTTCTTACAGACTGTGTTTGATTTTAAATAATATTTCTGTATCTTTTCCCCTTATAAATTATCAAAATGGAATATATAATTTACAGCTTCACTTCCATTTATTGAGGATGCTAAGGGTGGGAGTTTAATGTGTAATTGGCTGTCTGAGAATGACAAGAGTTTTATCACCTAATCTGTATATAATAAATAATATATATTGATTATTGATTATCAGAATCGATATCAGAATTATTTTGAAGTAGCAAGGCTAACTTTTTTTTTTCTCTATTTATTGTCTTGCCTTTCATTTTCTTTAAACTGCCCAGTTTATAAGGCTTTCTTCTTCTTTTTTCTTGGGTAAATGGAATATTAGGCTTCCGGGCTGCTCCAACTGGAGTCCAGCTCAGCTCTCAGCATTCCGTAAGTGTGATGGCAACATGAGGAAAAGTGCTTTGTGACATCACAATGCAATTTCTCATACTTTTGAACTTACGTCAACTCTTCACAAGAGATAGCATTCCCACCACAATATCATAATGTGCATCATCACTTGTACCATCTTACATTTTCTACAGTCATTTTTTTCAGCATTCTCGGTGAAGGTTCCACTTGATGAATCCAATTTAAGTCATTTTTCTAAATTGTGCATTAGGGAAGTTTTAGATTTCTTAGCCTGGAATGTATGAATACCGAGCTAACCTAGGCAATAATATTTCTTTAGCAAACTTGATCTGATGTGAATCAGATTTTAAATTTGTATTTAGCCATAAAACCGAATTACTTCTTTTGATAGTGATACTGCATTTACTTCAAGCTGGAATATCTGATATAATAAAATCTTATATGTAACTTGAGGCTGAGATATGAACAGACTAGGTATCTTTCTGAATTTATTTATTTATTTATTTATTTGTTTGTTTGTTTGTTTGTTTGTTTATTTATTGGTTCGATTTATTTATTGGTTCGATTTATATGCCACCCTTCTCCGGAGACTCAGGGCGGCTTACAATGCGTTAAGCAATAGCCTTCATACTTTTGTATATACCTGCTTGGTAGGGCTTTTGGCCCCTCCTAAGCAGTTCTTTTTTATACAAAGTCAGCTTACAGCCCGGGTCCTCATTTTACCTACCTCAGAAGGATGGAAGGCTGAGTCAACCTTGAGCCTGGTGAGATTTAAACTCGCAGTAATTGCAGGCAGCTGGCAGCTAAGTGCTACTTTAACAGCACTTTAATCCGCTGCGCCACCAAGGCTCTTTTCTCAAACTTCCACTATTATCCTAGCAAAGGAACTAGTTGTTCTATTAACTAATTATATTTTGTAATATTATTTGGCAGACTAACTGTCTTATATAAAGCCATTGTTCCCACATCTTTTACAGCTTGCTAGAAATGGGTAACTTGCCAGTAATACACCAAACATAAATCCAAACAGGAACTTTTTTTTAATCTTTTACGACTTCTTTCTGCCTTGCTATTCATGTATGCAAATTATGAGGAACTCATTTAACCTTGAAGTGTAAACTTCAATTTTACCAGATGAATATTTGAGATCTAGAGCACTGAAGAATAAATTGTCCATAAAAATGTCTCTATACTTAGAATTTTCCTTTTTATAGGCCTAGCTTTATAAAAGTAATCAATGCTCCCCACACCCACTTATATACAACCACATACCTATTTTGTCTTTGTTTTCTTAATTGCCTATTCATAAAAACAACAACATAGAGAACTAAAATCATCTTTGAAATAGCTAAGGTAAATCATGCCTTAAATTCATCTTTGAAAGAAAACAGATGCCTTGTATCCTGGAATATGGACAGTTACAATAACATGTGGCTGATAGAAGAAAAATTAACTCACTTTTCACTCTTGCTAATATCCTGTTCCAAATCCTACCTCCTGGAGCTGCTTTCACAGCAAGCAGCTTCCACTGGGGTCTGGATACCTGTATTTATGCACAAAGCATGGCATGGCATGGCCCTTATCTGGACATCTTATTGTTCATTCAGCAAGACTCTTCTTCATGCCAAAAACAACAATGAAATAGTCTTGCTTCCAGCTTGCCACAGCAAACAAGGCGATTGATTACACTTTACTGAATAATGTCTTTTTTTTAAAAAAGCCTTCTCTTAAAGGTATTGGTCTTTATTATATAGCAATGGGTTTCATTCTACAGTTGGCATGATCAGTGTTGTTTTAGCATCTTTGTTTCTCTGTTCTAATCTCCCCACTGCCCTGGTCTGTTTTTAGGGGATTTGGAATTCAATAATAACAGTGAGTATTGTTGGAAGTCTGAAGGACTCTTTATCTCTGGAATGTTATTCTGGTTTTAATATTTCTGTAACAGAATCTTACCGTTATCAGTTCAGTCTTGCATAATTGCCATTTCAATTAAATCCCCCAATAGTTTTGAATCCATGCATGAGAAACTTCTAACACCAGTACATTACACAACGAAAGTCTTCCTTTGTTTTTCTATGACATATAAGTTTGTGTAATTTGTATTCTTGTATAACTTAAGAAGGAAGAATATGTAAGAATCAGACTTCAGAGGTACTTCTGGCCAGCCCTGAACTGCCACTTTTATTTATAGGGAAAGTACATAAAAACTGGGAGGAGTATTTTGTTGCAATCAGCTTTTCCTAAACAACCTTTTTGCGGTTATGTTCCCAAAATGCTACTCTGCACTGGTGTTAAGAAAGAGGCACCAGATTTGAGAAGGCTCATTTGATGCAACAGGCCAGAAACTTTTCCATTTAAAATTCATTTGACCACTCAGCTGAGTGATTGGATAGTGTAACTATTCCAGCTGTACATAAATGCTCCTGAGTATATCATATTTAATACTAAAGTACAACAGACAGCAGGTTTGCAATGAGAGTATTGACCTTTACTGCAATACATTGATTCCAGTTTCCCAGGGAAATTGATATTCCTTCCCCCTTCAAACAAGGAAAAAGGAGGCAACAGAAGCCAGGAATCCAGGTTCTCATACAGCAGCCAGGAGAAAGTGGTAAAAATCACAGTGCCCAGCAGCCAGCCAGGGGTTGGAACACATCTGTAACAGTTAGGTGTCTGCAGGGCAGGGAGGCAAATGACAAAAGTAGCATCTTACCATTGCAACGTAAGCTCCACCTTTTTCAATGTGCATTGTAACGTTGCACGCAATACAAAAGTCACAGAGCAGACAGCATGACATGCTGTCATTTTGACAAAAGTGTCAGACAATGTAAATGTCTCTGGCATTATCTTGTAGCTCATCTTCCACTGAGGCATTACTGATTATTCATATGGTCAGATTTGCACTGAGATGAGAGAATGTCATGGATTGCAGTTGCAGTCTAATTTCTAGGATCTATAAACTATGATTCTAGTTTATAGTTTTCCCTCCAAATTCCAATTGGGCATTAGGATAGGAACTGAGTGTGGCCATGTGTTCAACCCCAGCTGTTTGCTGCTGGATGGAAAGTATACTGTCCAGGACAGCTTGGGCAAAAATGCCTCTGCTTTGTGCAAAGGATTTAAACCAGTGGTGGAATTCAATTTTTTTATTATTATTATTATGGGTTCTTTGGATGTGGTGTGACTTGGTGGGCATGGCAGGGGAAAAATCCTGCAAAATCCCCATTCCCTCCCCACTCCTGGGGGAAGGGTATTTCATAATCTCCATTCCTACCCCATTCTGGGGCCAGTCAGAGGTGGTATTTGCCAGTTCTCCCAACTACTCAAAATTTCCAATACCGGTTCTCCAGAACCTGTCAGAACCTGCTGAACAGCACCCCTGATTTAAACTCTCTAGCCCGCTACAGCCCCAACCTCAACATGGGAGTCAAGACTCCATGATTATTAGAAATATTGTTTGGCAGGGGTTTTTTTTATAAGGCTCTATGGCGCCAGAGAAAGGTGTAGAGTAGACCAACGCACCTAATATTTAAAGCCGGGCTCATTGAAACAGAAGCAACGATACAATTTCTGACTACGTTCAGTTATGAATTATGAATACGTGCATAAGAGCACCAGCGTGCCTACCGTCCCTGTTCTAATGTTCCCTTTATTTGTATTCATTTTATGTATTCAATTCATACTTATTCTTATATATATTATCTAATACGTACTTGGCAAATAAATAAAATAAATAAATAAATAAATTCTCATTGGGGAACTGTGGGAGATTAAGCCACTTGACCGGAGAGAGATGCGGCATCCCAGCTCGGCGGTAGCCCGGCCTTTCGCGCTTGCCTTGTGGCCGGCCGACTAATCCGAGGCCTCAGGAGCCCGTCACGAGTCAGCGGCAAGGGCGGCGGCGGCGGCGGCGGCGGCAGCGCTATTCCAGAGCCTTTGCCAGCCAGACGCGCTTCGGCTGGGAGCTGCCGCTGTCCTCGCGTGAACTCGGCTCGTTGGCTGCCGCAGAGGGAGCCGGGGGCGCGCAAGGCTAAGGGAGAGAAGGAGGGAGAGGAGCGGAGAGAGCGAATGAGCGAGGCAAAGAGGCAGATTGGCAAACGCCCCCTCCCTCCTTGGAGGCATATAGAGAAAGAGATGCTACGAGCCTTGCCTTGCCTCCCCCCCCCCACACACCCGCCCGCCCCATCCGTTTGAAGTGGGGAGGAGGAAGGGAGGGAACCCTAAATAATCATTCCGCAGGGAGAAAGACAGGCAGCCGGGAGAGGTAAGATCCGAGGGAAGCGAAGGAATTAAGGGGAGGCAACAAACCCAGACGAGGGGGGGAGCCCTCGAAACGAGAGGCGTCGAGAAGGCGCGCTCAGGCAGCCCGATCCCACGCAGAATTACTTAGCAGGCCTCAATCAGACGCCTTCCTCAGTAAGTAAAGGCAGAGGGTTGCCACCTCGCTCTCGCCTTCCCCTTGGGGGGGTGGGGGTGTTATGGGGAGGGTTAACACTGCAGAGGTCTGGTCATCGGGGCCCGGGTATTTAAGTGAGCGGGAGCTGTGGTGGAGAGCTTCGAGCCCCGGCCTTCTCTCCGCGGGGCGCTTTCCGCCACTTTCGCTTAGGCTCCGGGCCAGACTCCTGCTGAAAGTGAATGGAAACCGGATTTAAAGGAGAAACACCTCCCCCTCTTCTCTTTCTCCCCCCCCCCCCACCTCTCCCAACTCCCTCCCAGGAAAGCAAAGCCTGAGCCACGCAAACGAGCGTGTTTTTGCTTCTCCTCCGGGGGGTGACGGGGGGACGTGGAGGCGGAGGGGGTGGGGGAGGGCTGGTTTGGTACGCCCGCTTTGTACCCTGTGAAAACGAGTCTCTTTTCGAGAAACGAGTGCCCTCCGGTCATCTTGCGTCAGTCGGGAGCAGCCCGCATTCCCTTTGGCCGAAAGGGGTAATAATTATGACTTAATCTAACCAGTTTATCCCCGATCAGCCATGAAAAAAAAGGGGGGTGAGGGAGGCACCGAACCGGCTGGAGCGACGGAAGGGGCGGAGACGGCAGGCGTCAAAGCGAGCTGTGCCCTCGCCTGCCCTTTCCGCAAAAGTCGCTACTGTTGCCTATGAATGCGATTCCATCAGGGCCACGGCGCTCCGAGAGGAAGGCAAGCCCTCCCCGCCCCCCCCCCCCGAAGAGGTTTCTTGAGGAACCCCGGCCGGCCTCCCCCTTTTTTTTTTCTCCCGTCGGATACTTGTGCCAACCTGCCCCTTTGTGCGTTTCCCTTTCGCGACTTTGTGGCTCGTCCTCTCTCGGCTGCCTCCGCTAATTTCGTGCGCTTCGACTTCCACCTGCTTAACTGCGAGTCGTTGCCAGCCGCTTCCAAGATCCTCCCGACTGTGGCTCGACTTTCCAGTCCTCTTCCGGCTTGTCTTTTGAGCGCTGGCGTCGTGCTAATAAAGCGCTGTATAACCGGAGAAAGTGACGCAATCCCTGCAGTAATCTACACCTGGAGGACCAGATCAGGGATGTTGGAGAGGGCACGTCTTGGATAATGAAGAGTGGGCGTGGGGGGACCATCTGGAATTGATGGATATTTCTAACCGTTTAGGTAGCACTTTCGGTGGGAATGGTGCTTTCCATTAATCTAACGGTTGATACTGGGAAACAGAAATAGATGGGATAATAAGAGATCAAGCAAGCCTGTAGGAAGCAAGGTTAGGGGTTAATTTAATAAAAGATATTTATAAGTAAATATCTTGGTTCCAACAGGAAGTAAGTGGCATAGGGTCATTTTTGGGTGTAAGTGGCCAGTTAAGGTGGGCCTAGGCCCTAGCCTACTTTGTGAATCTTGGATGCCTACTGGGAGCAGCAAAGAGAGTTTTTTTCCTTATATTTTTGCTGTCACCTAGTGGTCAACCTGATTCTTACGTCCTGGATACAATAGACTTGGTGCAGCAGTGATTTGAATCATCAGGTGGTACCTTACTTGCTTGGCCAGGTTTCCCACTAATTAAAATTAAATTTAAATTATTAATGTTAATATCTTCCTCCTACTGCAGAGTTTCAGCACGCAAACAGGCTCAGTAGAGACAGTGAAACAAAAAAGATTTGATATTACAGGGACATGGGCGCCAACTCTTTCCAAGAGAATCAAACTCAACAGGAGCTTATGTGGAGGCATACATGTCTTTCTGCAGGTGAAAAATTAAAAGACATTTATTAGGCATAATAAAGAGAAGTGTGAGACGGGCCAGACAGGTCCTGGATCTTGATCATGTGATCAATGATGAATGGCACCCCTAAATCCCATGACTTTCAGTGATGGCTATTGAAGCCTTGCTTAACAATTTTCAGCTGCAGCTTCAAAGTTATTAATTTATTTAAGAATACCAATAAAAAAAATATTTGCAGCTCAGGGTTGAAATGAGGGGTCCTTGATGCTCACTGAGCTTGTTTTCTTGCCGACATTTCATTACCCAGTTTAAGTAACATCATCAGTGCTGGTGTTACCTAGTTTGGATAATGAAACGTCCGCAAGAAAACAACCCGTCTCAGAGAGCAGGACCCCTCCCCCTTACTCAACAGCACGTAACTTTTATCTGTAACCCAAACTCTCATCGGCAACATTCATCTACAGGACAGCTTGCATTAATATGTCTTCCTCTAATTTTGGACAGTACATTAAGAGGTAAATATCCTCCCCAACTGCTACAGAACATTTGACAAAGAATGTTAGTGTGCATTCCGCATTCCATAAACATGGAACCCTATGCATAGGATTGCAACCATTGAATCCAGTGCATTACATTTGGCAATTGGGTTATAAATAGGATGTGTGGATAAGACATAAAATAAACCTCAATAAACATCCAGCAGGGATCTATAATTCTAAATTGAATTATAGGGAGTATATCCCATCCCTGACCCTTCACATGTCTACTCAAAGCCCCACTGAGTGCAATGAGTCCCATTGCTAAGTAAACAGAATCAGAACACCATAGTCCCAGTATATTAACCTGCCACCCCTCCAATTTCAAGGATACATTCTTAGGTTTTGTTTTTGTTTTTTTAATCGTTTCTTTAGTTTCCTGAGACAGACTCCCCCGCCCCGGCCCATAGGTTAAGGCGAATTGATCCCCTTCTGTTGGGGGCAATGCTTACTTGCAAGGAGTTAATCAACAATAAGCTTGAGAAATAATGCCGACTGTCAAAAGAGTCCTGGGTTGCTCCACAGGGAGAGAAAAATTGACTCAGCGGCGTTGCAGCCTCGGACCGCCCCTGGTTGCGAAGCGGGGGAAAGAAGGCCGGGCGAGCGCATACGTAGCTCTGCCTGGGATTATAAGGACTTTATCCTCAGATGACTCGGTTGCCGCCTCCGCCTCCTTCCCGCCGCTCTTATGTCTCGCTCTTCTCCCGGGGCGCTCGCGAATAGGATTTTTAAACTCCAGCTGAGTGATTTCTTGAACCGTCGTGTTTGGGGGAGATAAGAAGGGGGATTTTTTTTTCCCCTGAATCATCTCAAACCCGTCCTGCCCCCGTTTCCTTTTGGCCCCACGCTCAATCCCTCTCTACACCCTTCCCCAAAGCCCCAGTCCCAGGCTGACTCCTCCACTTCTAACTCTCCGACAGAGGAAGCCGCGGTTCGTTTACGTTTAGAAGCGCACGAAGCTTCTTCAAGTCGCTTCAGGACGGGCAGGCACCCTCGATCCACTGTTTGTTTCAGGATGAAACGCTGTGCGAAGTATTCATATATTCTGCTTTGGCGCTGCTTTAAAAAAGGAGGTCCGGGGTAGTTAAAAAAAAGCTTGCACGCTTATAGAATGGGAGGGACGCATCTAGCGATGCTCCAGCCTCCCGACGCTTCAAGCCGAGAGGTGTGTAGAACCTGTTACTCTACCTGGGATGAGATTCATTGAAATCTATAGGGTTCACTTCGGGTAGATTCCGACGGAGGATTTTTTCCCCCCAGGTCAAGAGTGTTCGATTCTTCAGGTGGGATTTTGTCTTGAATGTCGTGGCCCTCACACTTAGCTTCATCTCACGCTGTTAGACTCTTACCTGAGGCAGCGCAAGCAAACCCCAACGGCCGTTATTTCTAAGTAGACGACAGGCTCGCAGCGGCAAGGTGATATTTAATTAAGAAACTAACAGGCAGCGCGCGATCCTGTGTTGTTGATAGTTCTCTCCTCAGATCAATAAGACCTGGGCCTAAGTAGCTGCAGCCTTATTCCCAAGAAGGAACGTTTAGGATCGCAGCTTTATTTTGGGTTGGCAAACACCGATTTCTTCGGGGAGGGGAAAGCGGGAAAGGTTGCGTTGGGCTCAGCGAGGACGCCGCGTTGAGATGAACTGGGCGCCCTGCCGGGAACGGGAGAGAGCGGAGGCGAAGAGGTCTCTGTAAAAGCTCTGCGATTGGAGAGTTCAGCGCCTCTCTTCGGCTCCAAGGTGTTTAGCCTCCCCGTTCTCATCCAAGGGGAATAGCTTCAAGCTAGGCAGGAGGAGGTCCGGAAGAAGGCAAAAGAGCAAACCGGTTCTGTCCTGCTGCCAGGAAAACCGCAGGGACAGTCATCAGAAGTCGAATTCGACTTCGCTTTATATCCAGCCAAGTTTGTGGGCCTTTTTATAACCGCACCTGTGCAGCTGGGTACTGACCATCCCGGTTTCTAACCATTTCCTTTAGTTCACGTTCCCTTTTTTCTAAGGATTCTGAAGGGAGAAGGAGGACTGGATGTCCTCTCGACATAGTACTCACTACCCACCCACCCCGCCGCCGCCGCCGCCGCCGCAAGGGAAACAGATGCATCGCCCACAAAAGCTTTGGAGTGTGTTTGGCATTAGAGTAAGTTCGACCTTAGAGTAAGTTCGGCTTCGCTTCCTGAGGTCGGTTCCTGAAGGCGGGTTAATCGGCCAGAAGGATGGGAGTTGGTTGATTTAGCTTGATCCCTCCCGCCACCGCCCCCCTCCCTGGAAATTTCCCGAAAACTCAGCGGAAAAACCGAGCGGCGGGTTTTGTGACACTTGGCATGTCTGACTAGATGGCTCAGTGGCTAAGACACTGAGCTTGTCGATAAGAAAGTTCGGCGGTTCGAATCCCTAGTACAGTTCTCCTGCGTGAGCAGGGGGGTTGGACTACATGACCTCCAAGGTCCCTTCCAACTCTTGTTATTGTTACCCCAAGTAACCGCTACCTATAACCAACCGGTCAAATACTTTGGCCACCTAATCAAATACTTTGGCCACCTAATGAGAAGGAAGGACTCACTGGAGAAGAGCCTAAATGCTGGGAAAGATTGAGGGCAAAAGAAGAATGGGACGACAGAGAATGAGGTGGCTAGACGGAATCACTGAAGCAGTCGGAGTGAGCTTAAATGGACTCCAGAGATGGTAGAGGACAGAAAGACCTGGAGGAACATTGTCCATGGGGTCGCGATGGCTCGGACACGACTTCGCAACTAACAAAACAAAATAAGCAACCGGAAGACAGGAGCTGTTGCTGCTGCTGGCGAAATCAGTTTCTGCCAGCTTAAAAGCTAGGAATGAAGTATATTATAGCATCCGATTCAGGCAGCCTGCTTCATCATCTCGTGGGGCCGTTCTAAAGAACTCTTTCCCAGATCGAATTTTTTTTTCTTTTTCGGAACTGAGAGGAGAAGGACAAATTACAAAAAGAGTTCAGATCTGCTCCGCTATATTATTTTCTGCCTGCAGACTAGCTGTGCCCTAGTTGTGAAATTCGCCGCCTGTCCTGACGCAAAGGCGTTGAATCAACAGGGCATCGAATAGCTCGCTTCAACCTGCCAACAGGGGATCCAAGAAAATTGCGGAGAAGCCTGACTTCCCTCTCATTAAACCTCACCATTGAGGGACAAGCAAGATAGGGCGCGGTGGGAGTGGGGTGGTTCCAGGCTACGACGATCCTGGAACCGCAATCCTTAACACACGTTGACGTGAATTACATTCAAGGAAACGTACCTCTGAGGACAGAGGGTTAAGGCTAGCCCTCTCTGAGAGCCCCTGCTAAACCACCTGTTTCTTACTCTTGATTTTTAGGCATTTAGGGCTTTTAGGAGATGGTTAGGTCCATGCAGCAAAACAAAAGTCTACAGGGTGTGTTGAAGACAAATACACAGTTCACTCTATCCCAGGGGTCTCCGACCTTGGCAACTTTAAGCCTGGCGGACTTCAACTCCCAGAATTCCCCAGCCAGCTTTGCTTTGGTGGCTGGGGAATTCTGGGAGTTGAAGTTCGCCAGGCTTAAAGTTGCCAAGATTGGAGACCCCTGCGAGTCTAGCCAATTTTTACTGTATTAGAAATAAAGCCTGTTTTTTAATTCCCAACGAAGCCCTGCAGTATATGCGCCTTTACAGCGGAACTGCCCACCTCACCCCCACCCACGAGTAAGCGCACCGAAAAGTTTAACCGTAGGATGCTAAAACCATTTGAAATGAATAAAAACGGGGCCACACAATACATCTGTTAGTGTTTAACGTGTGAGTCGCCACGATAATCTTCTAAAATCTGAAGTCAGGATGACTCACCGCAGAATAAAAGTATTTTGCCGGTGCCCGGAGGTGACCACGGCGAGGCCATTTTTCCCTTTGCCTTCGCCCCACCTCTCGACGGCTGCTGCACTCGGGCATCTCATTAACCGCGGTGTGTATGTGGTGCGGAATAACTCCGATTTAACGGCGTCCCCCAAGGAAGGTAGGCGAGACGGGAAGGGAGATTCTGGCACATATTTTTTCCCTCAGATCTCGCCCCAGCTCCTCCAAACCCCTCGTCTTTTTTTTTTTCTTTCTTCGGTCAATTTATTCCGTTACTGGCTTTTTTTCCCCATAGCCTATTTCACCCATCCTGGCATCCAGTGCTCAAGACGATGGATTAGACCGGGGTATACGGGTCGGGTCAAAACCAAATCTGTTCCGAATCTATAACCACAATATACTTGGAGCAGTAATATCTTATGGTGGAGACTGGTAATCAAATGGATTGCTCGACGTTTTCCGCAAATATTGGCAATCAGGCCTTACCCCCTCCCCCTCAAAAAAATATTACTAATCTTAAAGCGTTAATAGGATCCGAAAGAAAGCAAGGAAAGCATCCAGCGAAAGGAAGGGAGTGAGCTAGATAAGGATGCTAGGGGACAAAACTACTAGGGACGATTCTTTTTTTCCATGCAACCTACTCCCTTGAGATTTCCTCGTGGTCTCCAATTAGGCAAGACTAGACGCTAGCCAGGGCAGGTCCATGGGTGACCAAAAATCTACCTCCTAGGAATGAGAAGATCAAACTGGTTCTTGCTCTTCTTCTATCTTCAAGCTAAACGATGGTCATGGCAAAGTAAAATAACGTCTGGCTTTCTAAAATAAAGTGAGTTATCAAGTCATAAGGATGAAAAGTGTGAAAAGGAGCTAAAAAAAAATTGACGGAACACGCAATTACTATAAACCTTTCCTTCCTTGTGGCTCAAACCCTTCTTTAAAAGTTTAAAATCGAAGCCAGCGCTGCCAGATGAAATCACGAAAAGTCAGAATTGGGGGGGGGAGGTGTCGATGGAAGTGAAATTGCTTATGCCTCCCTCCCCCCCCCCCCCCCACACACACACACAACTGCCGGGAGGGAAAACTTTATTCCATATCAGTCTTTACAATAACGCGTTCCGTTTAGTTAAAAATAATAATAATAATGACAAGCACAACGAAGTTAGATCGCAAGAAAATTCAATGGGTTGAGAAAGGAATCCGGTCAAAGGGCCACGATCCTCGCACTGCAGCGGGTGTGTCCGGCCCGGTGGGTGTTTCGCGTGAAGCCACCGCTTTCCTTATCTTCTTCACTCGGGAAGGAAATACAGGCGAGACCAAATGAGCAGCAGCTGTTTGAGGGAAGCGTGTCAGCTAATTGGCAAAAGAAACGGGCCGGGCGGGGAGAACATGACCGCAGGGCTGCATAATGCCCAGCTGGGAATGAGCAGCAGCCCCATAAAGGACCCGTCCTGGTCGTAGTGCGTCGCTCTTTCTACCCGCCCCGTCCTGTTATTTATAGAAAGATCAAAACGAAAAAAACCAAAGGCGTCATTTGACACGGGAACGTTCGAAATCAGAACGTCCGGGGACTCTTTCCAATCGACGCAGAACGCGACGCTTAACCAGCTAACTAAACGAACAGAGGAATTTGGGGCTGGTGCGTTAGTCGAATGTTGGCGGGTCCTGACACACACACACACACACACACCCGCACACACCCGCGAGTTTGATCCCGAAGGTTCGCGGAAACGTTTCCCGCCTTTTGTAAATCCTCTCAAAGCTAGACTTGGATGGGTCCCTTCTGACTTTCCAAGGAAAGCCGCTGCTTTTTGCCTGGATTGGTGTTGCTTTAGTAACTTTAGCAAAAAATTGCTAGAAGCAACTTTGTGTTGCTTTAGTAATTTCGTGTTTTATATTTATTCACGGCTTTTGGTTGGTTGGTTGGTTGGTTTTTTGCCTTCTGATTTTGACCCGAGGAGCCTTTCTTCACATGGTATCATGCAAATAATAAGAATGGGAATCATAAGAAGTGTGTGTGTGTGTGTGTATGTGTGTGTGTGTATGTATGTATGTATGTATGTATATATATATATACCATATATGATATATATATGGAGATTATATATATATATATATATATATATATATATATATATATATATATATATATATAAATATCATATATGGTAATTTGTTTTAGATTATCCTATGGCTTCCTGAGTCCTGTCCCCCGTCCCCCATTCAATCATGTCTGATTCTTAGAGGCTGACTTGTCCAGTCCCTGCAGTTTTCTTAACAAGGCTTCTTAAACGTGGTTTACCATTGCCTCTTTCCTAGGGCTGAGAGAAAGTGACTGGCCCAAGGTTCCCTTCCCCCCCCCCCCATTTTATTTTATTACATTTATTCCAGATTTAAGAGAGAGTTTCATTGCAAATGTTTGGATTTATTTAAAATAATGATGTTGACATTACCAGCTGGATGATTCCCAGCTGGGCTGTTTCAGAACATGAGCCATATTGATTTGTTGCAGAATATTTAAAAAAGGAGTTTGGGGCACCCTTCACGTGTTTTGCCTGGTGCCTCATAATCCAGTGAAATGAATCCAGTATCATATTCCACTTTGTTAAAAAGAAACCCCATCGATTTCTATAAGACTTAAGAGACTTACTCAGAATCCATATATGACATTCCTATTGCAGTCTTTGAAAGCTTGAGTTACAATAGTCGTTGGGTTCTGATTTTTCTGCTGATTGGAGTTCAGATGTGTGTTGCACCTGACAAATGTGGCATAGGTTGGACAGAATAAAATCTCCCCAAATTAACTGTACAAAATTTTTTTAAGTGTATTTCATCCTGGGTCTTTTCCTTCCCAAAATCATGCCTTGCTTGCTTTAAACTTCACATGGTTTAAAACAAAAATGGGAAGACTTCATTCTTAAAGGAATATACTATTTGTTTTGCATTATAGGGCCATTTATACAACAGAAGCTATGGATGGCATATATACAGAGACAGGGGGAGGGGAAAAGGAGAGAAATTGGGGTGGGGGGGTGGGGATAATTTCCAAAACTGAATGGAGAACACAATTCATCCAGTTGAAACTTTGTTCGTGATTGTTCCACACTTTAATTCAGGAAAGAATGTATTTTGTTGCTATTATGTTGGGTAGCCTACTATAAAAAGTCAAGAGAGTAAATGATTAAATTTAGATTTGCCTCCCGTTCATAAAACCTATGGACATTTGCCATAAACAAAGGTACATTTTTTTCATTTGCTGTTGATTAATTTTTAATTGCCGTTTGTCCATTTTAAAACACATTGACTGAGAACAGGTGTTATTTAATAAAGTACATTGATGTCACTTTCCTGCCATGATTACCATCATGCGTATGAATACAAAGTATTTTAACTAACTTTAGCATCATTTCTTTCAGTTTTAAAGTTAGTTCACTTTCACTTTCTACTTTGCATGCATGGACATTCACAAGAATCAATGACTGCATCAAAAGACATTCAAACACCCCTACCTTAAACTTTACTTTTGTTCAAATTAAAATGCATGGTTTATTTCCCCCGATTAAGGGCTAATATATATTTGCTACATGTACATGGTGTCCTCCAATTGCACACTTATGGCTGAAGGGGCCTGGATCCAGTGTAATAAAAAAAAATAACCAACCAGTCAATTAACAGTATACTTTCTTAAGATTAATGGTGAATGCTCTTTATATATAAAATCAAATCTTTCTTATGGTCATAGACCAGAATAGCTCTTTGCACAGAGGCTATGGAATATCTGCCATAAATTTTGCATACTTTTGTCCCAGAATCTGGATAAAACCTGAGTTTGTGTAATATTGTAACACAATATTCCATTTGCTTTTAATGGTGTGGGATATACAGTAGGATAGAATTATTTACATATTTGAGATTCCAATATTTGAAGGATTTCCCCTCTGCTCATATACTTACCTGAAACTTCAGCAGAGATTCATATTTGCTACCAGAACCACTTTAGAAAAGTCAGTCTGAAAGTTGTGATTAATATTATGAATAAGAGTGAAAATACTGCCCAGGGAATTACAAATCTTTGGAGTCTTTAAAACAGGAAACCATTCATAGGATGGTTATTAAAATGGTTATTTTAAGCTTTTTGATGTTTGTCAGAGCTAAAACATATATCACTTTTCTTACGAATTTGATCTGCAAATTAAGTATCTCTTTCTGAATCAATGTAAAGCAAAGTGAATAGCATTCTTGGTGACTTATCCAAAGAACATCCCCGCAAAAGTCTGTTTTTCTTCCAAATGTAGAAAAGGCAGCTGCAGTTTCTTTCAACAAATCTCTTGCCTCTCAGACGTGAAATGGAAACTTGCTCACTTCGGTAGGCCTCATCACAGCTGTCTTGACAAATTTAAGAAAAAGAAAGTGGGAGGCTTCTTTAGACATTTTTTTTGGAATGGGGAGAGGAATTGATGTATTTCAATGGAACAATTTTTCAGTGACATTTAAAATGGATGTTTAAATTACAACCCCCTTGATAGAATTAAAAATCATCACTCTTTTTTTAAAAAAAATAGATTTGGGATTTATGGTTTTCTCCAATTGTTAAAAAATATCTTTCTGAAGGATTTATTCTACATAAATGAAAGGAAATGACAAACAGAAAGTGTTTTTCCTTAGTTCATTTTGCCTTCCTCTTTACTGATCCTTCTGGAGATAAAGAAGCTGGAGCAAACCATTTCCCTGTAAGACACCCTCCTTTTGTTAGGAAAGATTCACTCACAGAATTACTCTTTAAAAATACCAAAGTACTTTTGGGGGTTTGATTAAAACAAAATTCTCAGAAAGTCTAGAATTCACACAAAATTCTATTAAAATACAAGATTCTGTATTAATTGAGCAACTATATATTTTCATGTAAATTAAAAATAATTTATGCAAAGTGGACATAATAGAATACTGCCATGTTTCATGACATAGTTTGTTTAGCTTTTAATATTCCACTTTTCAATATAAACCTTATGAGTGAATTCTTTATATTAGTATTTTTGCTGAATCAATATTCATAGACAGACATCCCATGCCAAATGTGACACCTCCATGGTTATTGCTTTCAACTTTCACCTAGGTCATATTGGCAGAAATTAAGTACAGAAAATTAAGAAATCATGGCAACATGGTTTCCATCAATGAGGACAGTTTATACAGCCAGAGATGTAGCCAAAATCTTGGAA
This sequence comes from Arizona elegans, assembly GCA_022577455.1. Lineage (NCBI taxonomy): Eukaryota > Metazoa > Chordata > Lepidosauria > Squamata > Colubridae > Arizona > Arizona elegans. The sequence goes on along the minus strand of JAKOOJ010000001.1, from coordinate 19,973,013 downwards.
TTTCAACAGAGATGCTGAAAAAAGTATTTGGACTACATAATAAAATAAAGCAAAAGCAAATTCACAGGTGAATTGAAGTCATTAGCAGATAATACTGTGGGTCCCACATTGGGAAAGTCTTCACTAGCTAATGCAAAGGTGGCCTTCAAAAACATAGGAGCCAGCCAGATGGCTTGCTTAGTGTATCTGGACAGCCATTTGTCTGAAATGGTACAGGGTCTTTTGCTCAAGGTGGGGATTAGATTAGAAGACCTCCAAAGTCCCTTCCAACTCTGTTATTCTATGTTCTATCTGTGGGCAGATATATATTAAATGTATGTCTTGTGCATTCAATTAGACACTGAATTAATACACAAATTAAAAGTATTAAAAAAGAAGGGGCAACAGAAGAAAATACCATGCAAAGGAAAATTAGGAAATGAGAAAACATCATATAAAATCAAAAGTTTTGAGTTTGATTTTGTATAAAAAAATCAAACAGATGTATAAAGCAAATACTATTGGTCATCCAATGCAAAGTAAAAGAAGGAATGACACAATTTTGCTTGGGAGGAAATTTCACAACTGAAATTTTGTTATTGAAATAATCCTGCTTTTATATTTGTCAACTTAAAATTTTCATGTGATAGGAGATAAGAACATCAATTCCAATAATGGATATTAGACAGATTCACCTGAATGGAGGTGGCCCTTTAGAAAGCCTGGCACTACAAAGCTGAATTGTGTTTAGAAACATTTTTTTTCTAAGTGTTAAGTGTTCCAATTCCAATGTAAAATGGGCTACTAAACTAACAAAATCTGTAATGTGGTTTACATTCATTTTGCTTTTGTGGAAATTAAATCAATCCTAGTCAAAGTAGTTTGGAAATGTTATATAATGTAAAATGGCGGTACAACAGCCTTTCCCAATTAGGTAATTCCTAATATTAAACAACAGTCTCAATATTAGGGGTTACCAGATTGAGGAAGGCTGTTCTAGTGTATCCTTAATAATATCCAACGCTGAGCTAGGAAAGTTATCTTCATAGTTGAGTTGTCATTATGTCCAGTTCACCACACAGATGCCAGAAATATCTCCCCATCAAAAAGAAAAGTATGCTCTAGATTGTTCCAGGAAAAGAAAAGTTAACATAGTGTGCTATTTGTCACTTCTTAAATATGTGTCACACTCCTTAAATTCCTTTGAATCATTTTCTATAAACAATGTTTTGTGGGAGGTCTCCTCTGAAGACAGGGTTGAAATCTGTTTTATTTTGATATGGAAAAATGGACGTTTTTTAAAAATGTTTTTTAAAAACGTTTTTTGCCTACTTGAGAAGGCAAAATGATATCTTTGATTAGATTAGCCTGTGGCTGGAAAGACAGTGCAAACTCTTTTTTTAAGCCAAGTGGATTCAGAAGAAATATTATTGAAGATAAAGTTTATCTAGTTAAAACGATCAAGCAGATTTAGTGATGTTTCTCTATTCATAGTAGGAAAGTTGTGTCTGTTCCGTATCAACATATGTCCCATAGGATAGAATATTTTTGGGAAGCCGTTCATGCACAGAAAACCATATGAGGTTATGATATAAGCTGTGAGAAAGAAAAGGAATTTTTATGTGGATTGGTTTCATTTGCCACACTGGGATGCATTTTACAATATTATGCTAATAATATTGCTCTACAATGTAAACCACCCAGAAGTCTTTTGGTTGGGGAAAGGCTATAAACAGCACATATAAATAAACAAAATCAAAAGAGTGTGTGCTGCTTCTAAGTTACACAAAATCTTACATACGCAAAGGTGCATGATTTAGCCATTCTGTCATCCCACATGAACAATCTGCATCTGATTTTTAGCAGAAGACCATTTGGGGTTTATTTCTTCCATCACAAGATGTTATAGTAGGAAAATTACATTTCTGTAGCCTATTGTAATTAAAACTCGGACTCTGGTAGCTCCTTTTCAGAATAACTTTTTTTATATAAAAAGGCATAAGCTTTTTTGAATCATTTTGAATAATGATGATTTACCAAGGTAGAAAAAAATCCTGTCTTCTTTTTACCTCAGAATAATCCTATGAAAATAGTGAGGCTGAGAGGCGTTGCCTTTAACCTCAGTTGTCCATTCCACCTTTAACTCCAAATGAATTTTAGAATTCATTACATTTTATACCATTTCTCTGAGTTCAAGACATCATTTTCTGCAAAATAACTGTCAGTTGACAACATATTGTATTCCAGTCCTGAGCTTCACTGACAGTTTAGTATTGATGTCAAGGTTCAAAAAAGTTAGAAGACTTTATACTATATGCTAGCCTGTCTCCCATTTAAATTTTATTTTATTGCACTTCTACTTTATTTAGCTCTAATCTTGCTAATTTTGTTGGTGTATGGGCACATGACCAGTGTATCTGGTCATGTTCTATATATGTTTCAAGAACATTGTTGGCTTAATAATATGTCCATTTCACCTAGGTACAAAATTGTGCAAAATGTATGTTAAAAAAAATCACAGTGGGTTGAATGTTTTTTTTAACAATATTTAACAGTGATAACGACTAGTGTATTAAACTGATGTGCCTATCTTTATACATAAATAAATACAACCCAACATAATCTAGAGTATTTTGGGCTATTTAATATCTTATATGATAACTTTGTATGTGACCTTTTAACTAGATATTTTAGTTGATCTATATCTTCTAGCAATGTTTTCTAACAGAGCTATATACACATGTTCGTTTATTTATTAGATGTTTATCCCACCTTTATCACTTTATAAATAACTCAAGATTGTGAATACACATAATACTCCTTCCTTCTCTCCCCCTACCCCCAACAACAACATGTGAGGTGGGTTGGGCAGAGAGAGAGAGAGAGAGAGAGAGAGAGAGAGAGAGAGAGAGGGAGAGAGAGAGAGAGAGAGAGAGAGAGAGACTGGCCCAAAGTGATCCAGCCAGCTGTCATGCTTAAGGCAAGACTAGAAATCACAGTCCCTTGATTTCTAGGTCAGCCTCTTAACCACTATATCAAACTAGTTCTGTTCATTTCTGAGTAATGCAGATATATGCAATGGGACTAAGACTCTCTAGTTTTCTGGGTGCAATCCTCATTACAGGACAGTGACAGTATATGATCTGAGTAAACATCAGGGATAGCCACAGAGCAGTAAAAAAAAAATCAAGATGGCAGCCACAGCATGAAATTAAAACCCTGTCTGTTTTTACATGTATTATGTATTATGACTATCAGATATTCAGTAAACCTACACAGATAAGATTGTTTCATAAATTCATTGGCTGCTACCAGTTGTTAAAAACATCTGGACTTCCAAAGCTCTATACACATTTCAATGGCCACTGGACTGAAAGGAAGCTATTTTCTGAAATCCTAGTAGGGATGACCCTAAATACAATTCAGATTGCATATTCTGTTTCCCATATTACAAGGCCATTGTTTTTTTTTAATGCTTAACCACAAAATAATCACACTTCAGTCACTTGGAATGAATGTACCAGCTGGTTGAATTCATACAACACACCAAACCCGATGAGACCAAAGGCAAAAGTGGGGTGGGGTGATCAGGATAGGACACATGTTTCTTTAAGAGAGTATACAATTGATTCCCTTTCCGGATTGTCCATCTCTGGCAATCAGCCCTTGGAAAGTTACTCATGAGGAAACATGATTCTCTTAATGACAAATTCTCATATACATATGAGAAACTGACTAATGAGATGATGCTGGAATGTAATGTCAGTTTAAAGGCAACTGAGGCCATTTGGAGGCTTACCTCCCATGTGGCCTACACACACACACACACACATATACATACACACACACGCTTTCGTACAAAACTGCAATCAAGGGTTTTAAGGCTTAGTTCATTGGGTCAACTTAGGCAGGATGCATGGCATATTCATGACATAATTGAATCACTTAATGTCCCTCATAAGTAACATTTCATGCATCCTGCTGATGCCCTTCAAGTACCAATCTTTCATGAAATAATATATATTCCCACATGCAAATCAGACAACAACCTTTAAACTGTTGCTGTATTGCTATTTGGCAAAAGGTGAGTTAAAGTCATTAAAATTTTGTGTTCAGAAGAATAGATGCTAGCAATTTCCATTCATAACTTCAGTGTATACAAAAGAGAATGAACTGAGCTGAGATCTTGGGTCTTAAATCACTTAAATATGAGCCAGCAGTGTGCTGCAGCTGCCAAAAAAGCCAGTGCAATCTTAGGCTGCATTAACAGAGGGATAGAATCAAGATCACGTGAAGTGTTAATACCACTTTATAATGCTTTGGTAAGGCCATACTTGGAATACTGCATCCAATTTTGGTCTCCAGATGTAAAAAAGATGTTGAGACTATAGAAAGAGTGCAGAGAAGAGCAACAAAGATGATTAGGGGACTCAGTGGAATAACTTGCCTCCAGAAGTTGTAAATGCTCCAACACTGGAAACTTTTAAGAAGAGATTAGATAACCATTTGTCTGAAGTGGTGTAGGGTTTCCTGCCTAAGCAGGGGGTTGGACAAGAAAACCTCCATGGTCCCTTCCAACTTCGTTATTCTATTCTAGTCACTCGATGATCTGTAGCCCCCTACTGGTCAATGTACTGCATGATACACATAGGATGAGAAAATATTGTTTGGTGTGTGATGTCCTAACTATGATATACTTGGATTTCTTTTTTTAAAAAAAATAACTCATACATAATGCCATCTGGAAATATTCTCTGAGTAGAGAGAACTCCAATATTTGTTATGAAGCTGTAATTTTGTCTGTAATTTTCATATGAGAAAGTTTCCCAGTTTATGGAGAGGCAGAAATTTATTACATACATCACTGGAGACAGAAACAGAGAAAGAGACAAGGACAGGGACAGGGACAGGGACAGGGATAGGGATAGGGATAGGAAATTGTAGAAAACAAAATGAAACTCAGTTTTTATTATGCCACTGTTTTTGAGTGTGTCAACTGGCCTAAATCAGTTTACAAGCATGTGACTATTTCTCTAGAAAAGATTGCCCACTGCTGACATAAGCAACAGGATCAAGAGAAGCTCTTGATAGCTCTTCTCTACTATACAGTATGTTCCTCCGGTTTATCTTTATGGTTGCATAGAAGGTCAGTGCAGGCATTCGCCCACATGTGAATAAGTTTAAGTCTGCAGGAAAGATACAAAGAAAGCTTGCCCCAGCATCAGCACATTCCTGGCCGATTCAGGCATGAAGCCAAGACTGATCAAAAGTTTTGCAATAGTGGCGAATATCTGTAGCTCGGGTGTAGGATGAGGATGAAGGTTCGTTCTCTAAGCTTGTGGGTTGGTTTCCAAATGTTTCTTTAACAGGCTAGGTAACATATTCAGCAGAATTTAGGGGATATCAGTATCAGTGTTCTTCTGTTCATAAGGGCTTCAGACCCTCACAAGACCCTCCCTTGACACACCCACACCTGAAGCCCTTATAAAAGAAGAACACTGACATTGATCAAAAGTATCTAAGTGGGTTTGGCTAAACATGATGACATAAAAAATGCCTTATCTGTATCTGGAGGCCTTGTAAGGGGAGGGTGATGTCAGCAGTCTTGAAGGATGGTGCAGTGCATGACCTCAACAATCAGACTTCCTTGGACCAAACCATATTATACTACTAGGTCTAACCTAGGAGTTTGAGAGAATGTCAGCAAGAAGACAATGGTGCATCATTAGCAAAACATCCTTTCCTTTCCCAGTCGAGGTTCAGGACCCGGCAAAGGATAGGAACAGCATTCAGTTGCTCAGTTGCTTCAGGACCTGAACATCAATAGTGCAATATTTCTATTCCTATTAAGACCTCCCAACAGCAAGTACGACCATTAGTCCTGCTATTTTTCTGGATTGCTTGCATGGCATTGTTTTACAGTGATTCTACTTTATTTATTGAGGTAATTCTAGACAGTGGTAATAAGAATGAAAGGTCAGCTCTGTGGACATCTGTGGGTAGTCTGAGGTTTTAGTCCTCTCCTACATGAAGTTCCTGGGAGAAATCATCCATGAGACTGGGGAAGGTATCATCAATGTACTGTTCAAAGTTAATTGTGTACTATGTATTTTTATACTGATCCAAACTGCAGATATTCTAGAAGTCTTGACTCTGAGCTTGGAAACTGTTGGGTCTAGACAGGCGATTAGAGGTAGAAGGTGAACCTTAGCAATATGCATGGAAGTTCCATGTCTGCTCCAATATTAACTCTGAATGTGGAGGCATACCTCTGAAGGAGCACATCACTAAAGGACTCTCCCTAAAGGGGCAGGTTGTGTCTAAGGTCACCCTTAGCTGAAATCATAGTTGAGATTTCACATGGAACAGATAACTTAGCAGTGTTAATTCACTCTCATAGCATCACATGTGTGTTAGACATAAAGCTGCCATTGGAAATTCAGTTTTGCAAGAATTAGTTGCTGGTTATTAGCATGTAATGCCAATGCAATGGGCCATGCATTGACTTACAACAGGTTTCTAGGTGGAATTCACAGTATTGGTCTTAGCCTGTAATGCCTTATGTAACTCCAAGTATCTTCAGGTATCGACTACAAACAGAAGTGATCTACCCAACTTGTATGTCCTAGGAAAACAGCCCTCTCTGTATTTAATTTACAGAAGGTTTAATAAATACAAAATGAAATCTGAACATGAGTAAACTAAATATAAATAATAGAACTAAAAGGCAATTTTCATGGAAAAGGAAAAAGGAACAGATCAGAAAAAAATTAGATTTGGGAAACAAAAAATAAAAGAACAAAAAAATTAAATGAAATAATTATTGAGCTGACTTTCAGATTATATTTACTAAAATACATGAGTCCAGCCGTATAGATCTCAAGACCCTTCTGTTCCCACTTGCCTTCACAGAGGAACATTTTTCTTGATTTCCTCCTCTGTCTATTCAGTTGTTTGCATCCTTACATCTTATGCCAGTAAATGCAGGCAGCTAGAGATACTGATTGTGAGCATCTTCCAGAAATTGCAGATGGACAGAATTAACTCAAGGAACAAAAACTGCCATTTATATCTACAATAGTACAACTATTATATCAGATTTATAATTATTATGAATATTTTGATATTGTCACCAAAATTTTTCCAAGAAAACCTGGCTGGATGTTCCAGAACAGAAGAATTTCTAACAGATGATCAAAGTAGAATAAACTAATTTTTGTTATTGCTGCTGCTGTTCTTTCTTTTGTGATTCATGCTCCTGCTGAGAGCATCTGATGAGATCAGCTCAGATTTCTCTAGGCTAGATATCTGATCAATGGCTGGTTTTGACAAAGCAGACAAAGCAGACATGAAATAAATATAAGCAATGTTACCACTAAACAGATAGCCAGAAAATTATTGAATTCATCTTGGAAGCAAAGTAGTTCTATGTTTCATTTTAAAATAGGGAGTTTTAATATAATAGTTTTATCCATAAATATTTCTTTAACAAATATTCTATTTTCCCTTCTATTTAGTACTATGAAATCTACTTAAAACCTTTCCCTACATTTCTTGGATACTGAAAGATTCCAATGTTTCAAATTCAAACTTTCAATTTTCCTATCAGCATGTGAGTTTTAAAATATTAGATACCAGGTATCTGGGTGAATTGGCCTTGCATTTATTTAATGAAAATATAAGTAAGCAAGAAGAATCAGATTATATTCATGTCTGTTGTAGACATGAGATCCAACAAACAGACAAATTATCACATAAGTATCTGAACAATGTGGTACTTTCCCCCCAGAGTTGGTTCCAGATTTGAGGGGACTTTGATTCAAGAATGCCTAGTGGAGGTATTCCTACTGTTAAACCCTATATATTTTAAGAGATTATCGTTATAATCTCACAACCATAGTAGACAACCACATAAAACTGCCGTTTATAATTGCTATGATCTTCCTGATAAAGCATTGTTCCATAGCATGCTGGGACATTTAAAGAACATCTAGATCTGGTCATTCAGCATAGCTTGCAATTAAAGATCTAAAAATAAATTGAAGGGAAGAACAAGGGAGTGTCACATTGTGGGTAATAGTAGAATGCTGGCATCTAAGTCATTGTTTAATATATTGACTCCAACTTTGGCTTCTTCCCAACAACATGCTTCCCAATTTGGGAGAGTGCAGCTGATCTGGATACTTTATTTTACACAAGGCCATCAGTTCTCTAACATCAGCTGATTTCCCAAGGAGGGAAATCAGATGTAATGCAATAACTCCAGCTTGAACTTCCTGACATTCCCACTTCTCTCAGTCAGTTGGCCTGATGATGCAATACAAAAAGAACAGTAATTGGTCTATAGCATCCTTGGTTATATTCCACAGTGTCTGTATAGTGTCTGTATAGTTAATTCTTTGACTATAAACATTTTTCAAGTCAAACACCTTTAGTCTGTTTATACTTTTCTCCTATAAAGTGTTGACTTTTGCCATGGGATTGTGGCCTTTGTTACTGGATGTTTTTGCCACATGATCCAGAGTTTCACTGATTCATTTAGCAGTACTAATAAAATAAAATAATCTAAGACTAATGTCAAAGATTAATCTATAATATACTTGCATTCAGAATTTTTTTTAAAAAAAAAATCCAGATCCAAACATAGGTCAATTTGGTACAATTTACAAAGCCCAAATTGGGGCATTTTCATGGATTACACAACCTGACTATATTAAATCTAGTATTTTTGATGCACTTCCTGGGTAAAAGGATGTCATTCTTCATTCAAGATTTACACTAGTCATCCATCTCATATTTTATCAAACCAATACCCCAGTGATATCTTGGATGAGCTCAATAAAACTATATTCATACAGAAACTAATATAGCTTCCTAATTTGGAAGTATTCCTTTGATCTTAAATTCTTTATGGATTTTCAGATGGCCGCAGTGGTTCAAAAATTAACTCTATTTGATATTTTATTTTATTGCCAGTATGCTAAATGGAGTAATAAAATACTTGTGCTTTTTTTCAAATATTGACACTTCTTGTAAAATCCTGAAGTAGCAGATAAGATGGAGAAAGCTTAGTCTATTGCACTAAAATCTTTCAAGCTGGGCAGGACCTGCCAAGAGCAGTTTCAGAACTGCCAGTTCTTTAAAAATTTATTTATTTATTTTGAATGATACAATTCCACAATTTATTCATGGCAGTAAGTGTTTCTCACACCCTCACCTGGTGCTGCCCTAGGCAAATAGTGCAGTTCCCTGGACAATCATGACTAATCATTTTTTTAAAATTTCATTGTAACGTTGCCTGCCGCCAATACCCCCAGCATTTAAAAAAAAAAAAAAAAACTTCTTGGTGATAAAAATAAGCTGCAACAAGGATAGGAAAGTAAATTGAAATCTATTGGTACATCTCTGAGAAATTTGCAGTTTACAAGAATAGGAACAACGCCAGTGTTTTTCTCTCATCAATTAAATGGCTGGAAAAGTTGCACGAGGGAAAAATAGGAGTGGATTTTGGCTTGGGAAAGACTCTTGAGCTTGGATATGATACTGAACATACCGGTATGTACACTCCACATACCTGGAGTGTAGCATATGTTCAGAAACATCTTGTTTTTATTCATAGCATAATCTCTCTACCCAAATGCTCTTTTGATTTCAGGTGGTGGGTGTTATTTTTTAAAAAAAGCCCATAGATTCTGCTGCTACATTAGCCTTTTTCTCCTCTATCTGAGGCACTGTGCATCATGTAAGTCTAAAGTGAAGAGATAACTTTGAAAGTCCATTGGAGTAGAACTGAAATTACATTCTTTCACAGCAGCAGAAAGAATGGGGGGCGTTTTATTTTTTTCTTTCCCAGGGTAGTTCTAGTTGAAATTCCTTTCCTTTCCTGGAAGCTGCAATTTGCTTTGAAAAGAAACCCTCCATTGATGCCCCTGATGGAAGTCTTCCTGATATCCAGCTTCAGAGGGGAAACTTTCTTAGGACCAAAGCAGGAGAGGAACTGATTAAATCAATTCTCCTTTGTTGTTTGCTGCACCAACTCCAGTAATAAAGATAGAAAACCACATGTCAATTCTCTACAATCAGCAGCTGCGAACTGTAGATTTCAGTTTAGTTTAGATTTATGGATTTAGATTCAATCTACACTGCCCCAATCTCTACCTGCTGCTCACAACCTCTGTTTCAGGGTTTCTTTTCCACTGTGCAGTTCATCAGTGTGCACTTTCTCATGCCTGTCCCCCACCCAGGGGTAAAATACTACTGGTGAAATGTTACCGGCCGAACCGGTAGCGATGGCAGAACAAGGCTCCGCCCACCCACCCGGTCGGAAGTAACCTGTTTTTTACCCTCTGCGCATGCGCAAAAGGGTTTGCGCATGCATAGAGGGTCCGTGAGAGCATGCATGGCGCGTGCACTTCCGAACTGGTAGGGAAGGTAAGTAGATTTCACCCCTGCCCCCACTTCCCTTCTGCCTCCCTGGCTGAGGGTGGAAACAGCCAGGTGAGCTGCAATCATAGGAGCAGCCAGAAGGATTGGGAGTCTCAGAAAACCAATTTTGCCCTCCCTTACCTGCCCCCCACCATCAAGGGATGCAGTGTGGCAGAGCTGAATTCCTGTAATTTTCAAGGGTAGGGGATAGCGGTGCTTTTTGCATTCTTCGATATTGATTAGCATCTTGAAATAATATAACAAATTAAGACTAATATGGGCAAACCCTGGGGAAATTTCAGTAAACTCTTTCAGTTTGTAATGCAGATTACAACACCCAGTCGCTGCTGAAAATTCAGAGGAGTTTGCAGAGTCTATCAAAAAGAAGAGATGTTTACTGCTAAAATAACTGGAGAAACTGTTATCATTTTTTCTATCTTTGTTGTGCCATGAGGGGGTTGGGAAGATTAGTTAAATCTTAGAATTTATTTTAAAATAATGTGTGAATTGTCACAGTCAATAAGAGATCTGTTTTTACATACCAGGTACAGAAATATTTTCTTTTATAAATAGCCAAAATCAGCTGATACATATTCATGGAACCTAATGAATTCGCTGAGGTTAAAAGAAAGCAGTTATTGATTCAAAATGGAAGTCTTTGTTATGTTTCTTATTTGTATCTATTTACAAAATAAAAGGCAGATGAGGGTTTTGTTCATTTCTGCCTGCACTGCATTGACACAGGGGTATAAGAGGGAAGCAAGGAAAGCACGATCATCTTGCAAGATTTGATTATAGCCTACCAATAAATATAATGCTAGTCTTCCTGCAGAGTTAATTTTGGGGCCTGATCTACTTTGTGCAGATGACACCATGGCATTTTGCAACTTAGTTATTTGCAAATCTACCTGTTGATGTGGCAAACAAATCTGTAGCAAGGTGCTCTGCAGACAATGGAACCACTGGAAGCTCTTAACTAACAAAAGCAAGATATTCAGGCTCTCCTGAAAGTGATTATGAAACTTACAAGATTGATGCCAGCCTTCCTCCATCTCAGCTTTACCACAGGTCCTCAATTAGTGCAAATTGATGCTATTATCATACTCTAATCCAACTTGAAACCCAACAGTAATGCATCCAGATAATATATCTTTTTTGGGATTCTTAGAAGCTGAAGCCAAATCACCTTTTCAATCACCTTCCCTAAATAGGGACAGTTGGAGACTAAGTGGAAATTGTTCAAAATCATTAGGTCTAGCAACGGCATCTTGAGGAGGAGGCACTACAGTTTCCATTAAGGCTGAGGAGACAATCTCTTTGTCATAGTAGATGTCTCTACATGGATCCAATTAAAAGGTCATTCCTTGACCAACCAGGAGAGATCTGATTATGACAAAAAGTTGGCTGAACCCACAGACTAGAGGAACATGTCCACTTCCTTAAGAGACAGCTATAAATGTGTTCCAGATAACCCTACAGGACTCTGCCCAAGGCACTTCTACTGGAGCGCTCCAGTTATAGTCCAACTTCAAGCAAATCCGAGTATCCTATCTGCCAGAAAGTATTGTGCTTTGACAATGGAGGGAAGTTCTACCTCCAGTTACTCCTCCAGCTATTTGTGGCATTCATTCAAAGCATCAGTAGTACTATCTTCTAGTTCTTTCAACTGAAGCTGGCCATGGCAGCTGGCCTAGAAAGCCAAGAAACAGAGTTACTTGATCATGGCCGCAGACTGATTGGAATGTCCTTCAAAATCAGGTCACATTACAACTATACTAAGATAAAAATCAGATCTAGAGTGCATTTTGTCTTCAAACTTCAATAATATGGGACATGTCATGGTTGTCATGGTGACACAGTTATAACAAATAATTTGGCTATACAAAAAAAACCCTTTCATCATTACTATTCCAATTTATATAAAAGATCTGAGATCTCTCTGGAAGCAATAGAATGTTATCTCCAAAAGTAGAATTTACTATGTCTAACAGACACACAAAGAAAATTTATGAATGGACCAATCATGATGATGGAAATCTCACAAGTTATAAAAAAATCAAGTTAATGATTTATTCTCAGTGTTTTGAAGATGAATAAGCACAACACCTTCAGAATACAATAAATTACATTTTACAAGGAAATGGGATGCCAGAAACAAAGAAACAAGGCAACATCACCTAAAGAGGAGCAAGACCAAAACTTAACTAAAAACTATACTCTAATATCATTATTAAACAGTAACTACGGTATAAGATTTTTTCCACTCTATCACTCCCATTCGATTATAATTTCCCCAAAAACAGAAAATGTTCTAAAGCAAGTTACATCCTCAGAAGACAGAAGTCTCTCTTTGGCTGTAGATAATAGTCTACTAAAAGTGGTTAGTCATGTGGATTGACAGCTCTATTGTCCATAAATGGTGCACCTCAGTCTCGAACAGATCGTATTTTCTCATCCACTAGACACTCCACTCACCAGCTAACCACTAAAGCTTTCACTTCACAATTTGCACAAGAGAAGCAGCCATCTGGGGACTGTGTGGATATATTCTTTTTTTTCCTCTTTGCTCTGGAGGAATTTTCAGCATCCCACGGATGTTTTCTGTGGGCACTAAGGGCTGAGGTGTCATCTTGCTGAAGAGAGGCTCAGCTCAGATGTTTGCTGCCAAGTCCATCACACCAGAAGTCCAGGCATATTTTAGAGAGGAGAAGACATAGCTTGTCTTGCCAATACAAAAACTTGATGTGCTTATTCATAGTTCTTTTGTATTCTTAATGACTGAATAACCATAAGTGAAATACATTCTGTTCATTTAGTTACTGTAATTTGTTTGAATGGACAAGAATAGACTGAAACTGGGGATGGGGGGGAATAACTGGGGGTTATTCCCCAGATTAATTGATTGATTGATTGATTGATTCATATTTCTAAACCATCCATCTCCCTCAAAGGGGGTGTCTGGTTGATGTATAATATAAAGTAGCCAATAAATAAAACAATGTATAAAAATTAGCATTATAATTAAATTGGGATTAAAACTGCTAGATAGATGTACTGTAAACGTATGTGTTCATATGTTATGTCATCTCTTCATCTACGTAATATAATTTGTTTTAGAAGGTTTCTTATTGGAAGCCCAGGCTGAAGGAAAAATAGACATGTTTAAGGCTGTTGCTTTTTATCGACTTTGCTCCTGTGATATTAAGAGCAAAATAAACAATCAGAAAACTGTAGTGCCTACAAGAGGAGACCGCTGTTTGCTGCTTTTATAGACCTTACAGCAGCATTTGATATGGTAAACAGAGAAGTACTATGGAGTAAACTGACATCTCTTAAAATAGATCCTAGACTTCTAGTTTTGATTAAGCCCTTTACACAAGTACCTGTTTGAGGTTGTGGTATGGGGTTAATGGGGCTCTGACTAACAGGATTCACACAAATAAAGGGGTAAGGCATGGGTGTATCCTGGCCCCATCACTATTTAGTTTATATATCAATGACTTGCCAGGGTTAATGAAGGATCCCATGGTACACATGCCGAAGAGCCTAAATACTTACTGTAAAAGCTTGCTTTTGCGGATGATATGATTTTATTATCATATTCACTAGTAGGATTACATAGGTCTAGATTATTTAGAAGATTCAGCTCTTATTGCCAGGATAACTCCCTAGCCATTAGTAAATCTAAATCGAAAATAATGCTGTTTGGAAAACATCATCAGAGACATAGGTGGCAATTAGACGGTGAATCAATTGAACAGGTACCTTTGTATATTTAGGCATAACTTTTTCCAAGACTGGGTCTTGGGCTTGCCATCAACAATGGAGTACACTTAGAGCAAACACCTGTTTGAATTTACTGCTTAAATTAAAGAACCATAGTTACTCAGGGTCCCTAGCCCCATTAATTAAAGTATACAAAGCTAAGATTACCCCTATGCTCTTGTATGGAGCAGAGGTTTGGGGTCTATATTCAACCACAGCCCCAGAACAAACACAGTCCCAGCATTTGAGACATATTCTGGGTGTAGATCCAAGAACATCTGCTGCAGCAGTTGGGGCTGAATTGGGAATTCATGCAATTCATGCACTATCCAAAATTAGAGCATATAACTACTGGTGCAAAGACAATGAAATTGAGACTGATAGACTCCCCAAGTTATGTCTACTAGAGCAAATAAAATGACAATCACAAATCTCCTCGATCACCAAACTAACAAATTTTGTAAGAAGCTGTGGCCTTCCTGTCTTTTGAGTAACAGGAGAACAATTCAAAAAAAGACCTGCCCTAAGAATTAAGGATATAGAAGCACAAAATGATATAGCTATCCTTAGTATGATGGATAACTTGAAATGGCTCAGCAAATTCAGACATACTTTTCAAGTAGACAGCAATTAACTGCCAAAACATCTTAGGGAGATATTTACGTGAACGAGATTCGAACAGCTTGACACAATGATCAGATATGGGAGATTTCATTCTATATCCTACAATGAGCATCTCTACATTTGCAGAGCGGCAGAGATAGAAGACCTGGCTCACATCCTATTTGACTGTTGCTTGTATAAGGGGGTGAGAGACAGGTACCTTGGTCCATATACCAAACGAATGGTCCATTGGGATCCCCATATCAAAACAACTTACTTTATGTGTGGCCAGAACCTGAAAATAACATTTAACATAGCACAGTACTTAAACAAAATGGTTCAGTTGAGATCTGCATACATGGGACTGATTGGGGTAGATTGTAAGGGTGACACCAAAATATAATTTTATATCATTTTATTCTATATATTTATGTATTAAATTATACTGTAATTATAAGAATCCTATAACTATTGTATTTTACCTTACTCTTATTTTAAATTGTTTGTATAAGTTTTTATTGGCGATATGTGTTTGCACCTTGTGCTTTGATATGGCCTATAGGCTAATCAAAACTATCATTTTAAACTGTATTTTATTCCAATTTCATTTTAAATTGTATTCTATTCCAATTTCATTTTAAATTGTATTTTATCCAATTCCATTTTAAATTGTTTTTATCAGATGTTAGTAATAATTTGTGTCTGGAATTCTGCACTTTGATATGGCCCAAGGGTTAATCAATAAAGTAAAGTAAAAGTAGTTACAAATGATCTTTCCTATTGTTTCTTGTAGATTTCCCATCTCTCAACTTCACTGAATGGCTCCCTATTCTGAGAGAAAGGCAGACAAAACAGACAGACCAAAAGAGAAAGACTTCCCCAATTAATTTTTCCACAGTAAGAATAATTTTATAAACGTCGCAACATTTTTTCAAAGCAAAAAGTCCAGTTCTTGAACATCTCCTTTCTATGGAAGGAGTCCCTTGATCAGTTTGATTGCACCCACATATTCCTTTCTACAATTCTATATGATTCTTTTTGAAATGCAATGAATAAAATTATATATTCTATAATGTGGTCAGACCAATGACTAAGTGGATAGGTGCACATTTTGAAAGCCTGCTGCCAACAGAATATAGCATCTTTCCATGATTCATTAAAAGACCCCAGTCTATTCTTGGCTCCTATATTTGCCTGAAGAAAGGGCCACTGGTTTAAAAGTCACTAACATTAGCAAGTAGATTCTTTAAAGCAGTGATATATTCCTTCCAGCTAATGAAGAAACCTGAAAAAATTAGGGTCTCCTTTAATGAATCGTTTAAAGATACTGTGTTCCTGCTGAATTGTTTTTGAAGAATGCTTGGCCCTTATAAAAGTATTATAATATTTTTTCTTTCATTTATTTTTACTCTTTTTTTTAATAACTCCTAATGTGGAATTTTGTTTTTCTCCTTAGCAGCAGACAGTGGGTCAATAAGTCACATAACTGAGTGATTCAGCCTGTAATGGGCCATATGGGCCTAAGAACTGTCTTGCCAGATCAGACCAATTCAGTCTCTAACAATGGTCAGGAAGATTGTTCTGGAAATAATATCCAGGCCACAAACCCAGACATATCATTTAATTTTCCAACTATATATAATAAATTTGCCTGTAAGAATCTGCTAAAATGATTAGGCTTATGAATTTGCTCAGGAGGAAACCTGAATACTCAACTGGATGATCTCCTTCAAAGTGTCTGAGTCTTGTCCTAAATAGATTACTGTAGAAGTATTTAACTAAATGGAGGAAATTTCTTTTCTTGCCTGATTTCTGCCTTGTTTGTTTGATTGGCCAAAAGATATAGAAATTTTTTCTGCTTTTTCATAAAAGGAAAATTTGGAAAGGACACCCAGATTTATTTTATTATTTTATTTATTACAATTATTTTTATGCTTACATAAGCTACATGTAAAACATAACTGTATAACAAACACACGTAATGGTGTGTGCTGTTTTCTTTTGTATTTTTTAAGTTTGATGACTTCTTATATGCTTTCTGCCCCTTCCCTGAGATCTTATACTGTACAGTATAAGCCAGATAGAATAGGGATCTACTCCAGAAGTGACCATCTCACCAAAAACTGTCCTCTTCTTCAATAGTAACAGGTTTAAGCTCCTCCTCAGTTATGTTTCAAAGCATTATCTGGGTTATCTCCTCAAGATCTGCCCAATTGAGTTCCAATTCAAAATGAATCCAATTGACTTTATCAAGTTAATATTTCATAGAGGTCCTCTAAACAATTTTTCAGGCCCTCATATCCTAAAAAGGCTTAGGTTAATATGAAAAGGGCTGCATGACAGCACTCCACATATGCAATAAGGTTGAAGAAATAACTATACTTCACTGTCCTGACTATCATATTATAAATCTCAGCTTTGACACATAGTCATGTCTAGTCAAATTCTCTTTTTATCTTCTATCAACTTCATTTGGATATCCTTCTGGCACTTCATCTGCTGGAGATTTTCCATAAATCAATGAAATCTATTTGATCCATAGATCAAATGAACAACCTGTGATTAGAATACAAAGAGAGGACATTCAGAGGCAATCCTACCAAGAGCCCCCCTGTTGAAGAAGTTGATAAGGCTGTCAAGGGAATTGTCTTGAGGTTGCTGGGAAATTCCCCAAGTGTCATCTAGAACTCAAATGCATCCATAGAGTGCCTGAGATGGATTGCTTGAATTGGCCCCACCTCCCTGTGGAGGATTCTGGTGCCAGTTAACCCCCAAGTCACCAGAAAGTGATTTGTAACTCACATGTCCTTTTAACATCATATCAACTGCTCCAAATAATAAATGCAGAAAATATGAATACAATAGATGATTCAGGGAAGAGAAATGGAGACAGTTAGTGGTTTGGTAAGTAAGTTTTATAAGAAAAAAATAAAAGAACTTCAGTAAGGCTGCAAAAACTTTTTTATTTCAGCAGGCTGGCCTGGCCTAACTCTCCTCTTTTAAATTTTTAATTCGTGATTTTATAAATTGGGTGTTTTAATCTGCGTTTCGGCCAAAATATTTAATAATTTTAAGGGATTTTTAATATTTGTATTATCTGTATTTTATCTTGGCTGTTCACCGCCCTGAGTCCTTCGGGAGTAGGGCGGTATAGAAATTTGATTAATAAATAATAATAAATAAATAAATAAAAGACTAAAATAAAATCTTAGATTCTACAACACAGAATGATTGGTTTCCCCAGTACCTGCTGCTGTACAAGACAAAGTTCAGTCAAGTCAAATTGAATTAAGTAACAAATATCAAAATAGCGATACAATCTCATTAAACAAAGAGAGGAAAGGGGAGAAAGGAAAATAATGAATGAATCACAAACCATTAGAACAGAGATAAATCAGCCAGCAGATATTGCCAAAGTTAAAGCCAAAGCCATTTTAAGTATCATTGAATCCTCCCTCCAAGATCATAAGTAGTAATGTGTTTAGCTTGGTTAATGTGCTTTTCTGCAAAGGATGGAAAGGAAATTATATATGTAATTCAATAAGAACAATCTACTACTGAGACCATCATTATAATAATGAAGTGCTTCATTTTTCCCTTTGTCCAAATCCAAGTTATGAATTTGTCTAGGATGACCCTCTCAAACTTTGACATTGTCAAAATTTGGGCTGGTAGGAACTAATACTGTAAGCCCAAGGTTATGTTTTTCTCCCATGAGAAGTAAACTAATCATGCAGGATTAAGTGGGACAAAGAACAATCTGAGAAAATTAATTTTAGCCAACTTTGTTTGGCAGATTCTTTCATATAGGCCTTCATGACAGAGTAAGACAGATTTCCAATTAAAGAGCAAACATTACTTGTAAGAAGTTCCAAGTTGCTTGCAATGTTTTTTGTCTTTAAGAGCACAAACCTGATTTCCATGAAGAGAAAACTCAGCACATTGGCCCTGAAGAATTACATTGCTGCATGGACAAAAGTGTTGCCACTGTGGCTGTGAGACAGGAGGAAAGTTCATTGAGTTGGGCAAGCCAGAAAATATTAGATAGTTAATGTGCAAACCAAAAAGTAAATGACCCTGAGTCCAAAGAGACTCTTGAGCTCATACTTTGGAAGAATAAACTGGCTTTTTTTAGAAATATGAAGTCCACATTTCTCGTCTGACACAATAATCCCCTGCAGAAAAAAGGAAATACTGTAGTTTCATTTCCCTCAATTGGCCAGTAATTCTTTTAAAATAAATTAAAAACAGCCTCACCTCACTAAAAAGCCAGGCCTTTGATTCTCAGTTGCCAGCAATTTATTCTATTATTTTCATAGGCCACCCGGGCACACAAACACCACAACACAGGTATTCATAGGAGAGAAAGGAAAGGCAAATATCAAAACATGCTTTAGAATAATGCAAATGGACAGAGTTTGGCATCATGGTATTTCTAGATCTTTTACACAAACACCAAGACTGCAGAGCATCATACAAGCCCCCAGCTTTGCATATTTATGGTGCACTCTTAGATAGAACAGGGATCTGGAAGGTTCTTATGCAAATATCTTAAAATCAAGGAGAGAATGTGCTAGGCTAGTGTCAAAGAATTGATAACTGGAAGTTAGTTGAAAGTTAGGATCTATCCAGAATGGGTAGCTGTACAATTCCAATCAAATCAAGCCTTTATTGTCAATGCACAACATGTCTACAATGAGATTGAATGAGCCTCCCTTGGTGCAGCCCACCCACCTCCAAAACACAGAATACATCTCAATAACTCAATAAAGAAAAGGAAAAAAAAATCCCTAAACCCTAATAAGTTATAACTAGCACACATTCCCATATACATATATGTGTATAACATTATATTATATTACATCGGTATGAACATGTTGCACATGTGCTGGCCCCGCAAAGTCATAACCGCAGTGAATTAACACATGCTTCATCCTTTCTAAGCTTCCATCACTTCTAGTTTTTCATTCTCCACATCTAAATAACTTTAATGAGGCCCAATTAATATCTTTACAGTCTGAAGTCTGAATTGTGGCAATTTAGCATTTTTTCTGGTCAGTTCTGAAAATGGTTACATTCTTCTGACTGAGAAAATAATGACCAAAAGACTCCCACTGGCTCTTGCTGAATCAGGATGGCATTGTGTGAGTGTGTATGTTTGCTACTGAATGTCTGATTTAGTTCCTTGAACCTTCACATTAGAGAAAAAGAGTGGGAAACCGGATAAAAGTCTGATGCTTCCCGTAATCATTAACAGTTCTGAGGCATTCAATGGAATGTGTCTGGTTATTTTAGTATAAATGGAGCTGATGAACTAATGACTTACCCAAGCGTTGCTAACAGAACATGATGCTAGATGGGAATGATGTGATGTCATCTCTTGGGAGACAGCCAAAGAGCTTCTAACCAAAGAACTTTCTTGCCAGTCAGAAGTAATTCTACAATTATAACAGAAGGATGTTCCGAAAATGAAACAAAAACAATTGATTTTTATGCAAACCACAGGTTGTTCTCTGAACATATTTTAACTACCAGGATTGAGTCTTGGAACACATGAAATTAGTTCATTATGTAAGTATACAGTATACTGCAGTTTGAAGATGGCTTAATAGTGATTCCCTTGTGCCACTAGAGGAGCATGGGAAAATGTCAGCCCAAACTTCTCCAAGCTGCAGTTTGTTAATGATGGGCAAATTCTTCTTCTAATTTCAGTTTCAAATTGACTCAATTGAAATTTCTTCTTAGTCTGTTTTCTGAAAGTTTTCCTCCAGTTAGTAATATTAGGATATGTCTGCTAATAACATCATATACATGAATGTTTATGTTGTGCTGCAGAACCAAAGTCTCTCGTATTGGCCAGAACTTAAAAATTCATCCCCTTTTTTGCAAAACAAACAAGGAATAAAGACATCTAAGTGCAGAAGAATAATCAGAGGTTTGGAAAGAAGAACAGAGAGTTGGAACCAAATGAAGATATATTGGACAATTACTCTGCAACTTTCCTTCAATCATTGTTTGGTCATGTCTTCTGTTTTTTAATGTTTGCTCTAGCTTTTGAATCTCTTCCCTGTCTTCATGAAAAACTGCAAAGCCAGTATAATCTCAAGGATTTATATGAGATTTTAATAATGGTGCAAATACCATCTCTCACAAAAATGCTCTATAATTTTTTTGTAAATATTTAACTCTCAGATGTATTCCACTGAAAAGATCTCAGACACCAAAGCTGGGAAAGACCTGTGCCCAAATTTATTGTTAGGTCTTCTTCTTCTTTACTTCCTCTTTTATTGCTTCGGGTGTCAAGGGAGGTATAAAGTTCTGGTTCTTGTTCTTCTGGCAGCTTCAACCATTGTTAATTGATGCTGCTGCAATGTGTCTTTGAAGTTGTGTTTCCATCTTTTTCTTGGTCTGTCTCGTGTTCTTTGACCTCAATTCAAGTTTATATGTCTAAAAGATCTCTAAAGTACTAGAGAAACTGAGTTTGCCTGGAAGAAGGGAAGCAACTATTTGGACTAGAGTCATAAGAGGCATATCAGTAGAATTCCTTGTCATAAGAATGACATTAGGTTGTGTGACAAGCATTTTTCCAGATTCAGTATCTGTTGTCACTTGAAAACTGTGGCTTAGCTACCTTGAATATGTCAGATGCAATATGCATCGTAAGGGTGTAGGGAATGAGCATACATAGATTTATATCAAAAGTGGATAACCTTTTGGGAGTCAAAGGCTGCATTTGATAGCTTTGGAATGAGCAAGGAACAAGTGATATGTGATGACACAGACCAGGAAGAGGTCCATCATGCAAAGAGACAAGGCTTAGCTTCATTTTTAAAACAATGTTAAGTCATTTTTTATCTTTATAGCAATAGCAATAGCACTTAGACTTATATACTGCTTCATAGTGCTTTACAGCCCTCTCTAAGCTTACCAACCTCCAAAGGATGGAAGGCTGAGTCAACCTTGAGCCTGGTGAGATTTGATCTGCCAAACTGCTGGCAGCCAGTGATCAGCAGAAGTAGCCTGCAGTACTGCACTCTAACCACTGTGCCACCGCAGCTCTTATTGCAATTTCAAGAGTTTTCTTTGTACAAATGGCAGAAAATCAATCACATAGGTTCTTGGGGAGGGGGAGGAGGTTGTTTTATGGAATTCATATAACTTTGGAGGTCATGATTTATATACTAGTCAGCCATCAATTTCGCTGAAGGTGCCCAGGTAATATTTTTTACAAAAAGTTGTCTTTAAAATGTAATATGATGCTTTTACTCTACAACTACAGTATAAACTCAAAGGTAAATCCCAGCATGTAGATAATCTAGTACTTAGCATGGTCATCTTTACTTTTTTGTTCATCAAGGATACATTATGGTGGACTGAAGGTCCTCCTAAGATATGAGCAAAATAGATCATGCTTTAAAAAGATAAAATGTGTAGCTAAAAGTTCACTTTGGAAACAACTTCTCTGTGCAATTTTTCTTAAAAACTTTAGAAAAGTATGATTAAGCTTTAATTTCAGAATGACATTTTTGCTGTTATGAATAAGTTCAGGGTACCTTAATGGAGCAGGATTCTTGAATCACCTAGGCAACAGCTTTAAGCTTTTATTATTTCTTCTTCAATCTCTCAAACAGAGATTGAGCTGGTCTCTGTTGACTGACTTCAGAATATGTCACTTTTTCATATACTATTAATTTGAGATCTGGAGGACAGTTAAAAAATGTGCTCATTTTTGTTACTCATTAAAAGATCATGACAGATCATAAGATTATTCAGGAGATACCTGTTACACAGCTCTCAAAATCATTGAGGCATTTCACAGGGACCAGCAGAGTCATGGCCATTTATGTTTTTCTTGATAACAAATAAATAAAGCTCTCAAATGGGATTGTGTGACGGCACCTCCCTCAACCTAATACTTTCTAATCAACATACAATAAGTTGGAGTCTAACATATACCCCTAGTTTGGGGTAGGACATATCCATATACCTTAGTAGATAGCAACAGAGGTCTTAGAAAGAGTTGGAAACTTCTGGATCCTTCTAGAAGGAATGAAATCGATTTCTATTTGCAGAATGTCTGTGTATGGTGTGCAACTGATGCAACATAGCCAAAGTCATTGTAGTAGTAAAAGTATTGCTTCAGATTTTAGTATTTAGTCTTTTCCATTGCAATCTCCCCAATTCTGCTCCTGAAGATTGGAGGAACCATTAGAAAAGCACTAGACTGGTCAGAGGGGAGTTAAACTAGGAGGGGCAGAAATCAGGTGGAAGGATCTTATATTAAAGGATTCTCAAGAGTAGCCACTGAGGATTGCAGGTAACTACAATTGGCAGAGGTAGGAAAGTCCTACATCATAGTGCGTTTCCTTTAGCCTGGAGAGCAGGCCACTCACATTTTGTTCAACATAAAGAACTTGCAAGTTAGATAATACTGTGTGCATGTTGATTGTTATATCTTCAGAAGTTCCTATATTTTTTTAAAAAATTACATACATCCAATATTTGAAGGTAAGCATTTATTTTTAAAAGCATACTGCAGTAATGTTAATATTTATTTTGCATATGACCTACCCCCGGAGATATGCACGATACCAGACCTCCGGACTTTTTGTCGGGCCCTGAAAACACATCTTTTTCACCTAGCCGGGCTGGCTTGATCCCATCCCTTCGGTTTTAATTTGTAATTGGTTTTAATCTGGGTTGTTTTAAATGGATAGCCAAAATTATTTAATGTTTTTTAAATTGCTTTTAAATTTTATATGTTATGTTTTACCATGGCTGTTCACCGCCCTGAGTCCTGTTGGAGAAGGGCGGTATACAAATTAATTAAATAAATAAATAAATAAATAAATAAATAAATAATTTTTTTTGTGTTGAGGAAGATCATACTTCAGATTATAAGAATTGATGTTTTCAGAATACCAAGCTAAACATTCAGTTTTGTTTTCTTCTGCTGGCTTTTGTT
This sequence comes from Arizona elegans, assembly GCA_022577455.1. Taxonomy (NCBI): domain Eukaryota; kingdom Metazoa; phylum Chordata; class Lepidosauria; order Squamata; family Colubridae; genus Arizona; species Arizona elegans. The sequence continues at coordinate 19,949,276 of JAKOOJ010000001.1, read as the reverse complement.
ATTGTGGTGGTGGTGTTCGTGGTAGTTCTTCTTTTTCTGATAGAAAACTGGATGCTCTAGATTAATCATTATCTCCAAGGCCCACATATTACAGACTAGTGAGGATTAAATAAGAGAAACTCCTGTATCCCATCTTGAGCCCATTAGAGGTTTGTGATTCATCATACAGCAACTCATAATAAATGAGTTCTCTTAGACTGGGCTTACAATAGGTGTCCTTTAAATAAAAGTTTATTTGGGCTTGCTTAATTCATTTTTATGCTGATTTTCTTTCTGAATTAATGTCTTACTGTGTTTTCAGTACTTGCACTAGTGTTATAATAGGATTCTGTAGAGAGTAAGGAAGATGACCTTACCAGAGATATGCATCATCCATTTCTAGGGAAACAAGGACTTAAAAATATCCCTTATCAAATTAGTAACCGAGTGTATTTACAATATCTCCATCAAGGTTATCTTCATTACTCTATACAAATCCAAAGGTCTCAGATCATGTTCTTCTTGCCATATAAACCATATTGGCTATTTCTAGTCTGGAAACTGGGAAACTCGAACCACATAGTGGTATCAATGCTTCATGGCCCAGTACATTCCTTCATCAATCCATATCACAAATCAAGCTTGTTCCATCCATTAAAAATGTTTTAGAAAAAAGACTGGTTTATGGCCATGTTGACTGAGAATTCTTGGACTCTTGAATGTATAGAAAGTTGCACTCACAAGAGGAATAAGAAATGTACTTCCCATAACTCAAAACTGCTATAAAATCTATATAGCAAACTGATGATTAGGCCAAATTGTTGGAAGACTTGGGAAGGGAGGGACAGTTCTGCTTATCAATTATTCATGGATTGCAAATCACACATGTTGATATATTAGCTTCACAGTGATAAGGTTTAGTGTCATCACTTATTAGTTCATGTCTTCTGGATAGCAAATTCAATACTGTTATACTAGGATGTCTGTATGCTCCCTAAGCATTCTTCAGACAAATATTTTTGTCTCACAGATGATTCATCCCAATAATCACTCTCTAGGCAAAAGAAAGTAATTTTTTTAGGTTTGTTCTTTAATTCTGGGAGTAGATCCTGCCTTTAGTTTGTTTAAACTTTATTTTCTCATATATTTTTTGAACCTACTAAACTCTTGTTCCAGTGCAGATCTTACCCAATTCTTGGGTGTTGGCGTTGGGGTGGGGGGGACAATGCCTGGAATATAGCTGAAATATATTCCTACTTGAAAAGTGGAGATAACTTTCATATTTAAGATTTAACTCATATTTGCAAAGAAACATGTGAATGACTGTTGCTGGATTAAGATTTTAATTAAGGTTATGCTTGAAGGGGATTAATTGAACTGGTATTTCTGTTTCGCTTTATGCAAACCAAATCCTCATTAGCATTCTTCATTTTGATGTTCTCCAGAGGCAATAGACTACAGCTTCAAGTCCCCTCCCTCAAATTTAAGTCAGGATTTAAAAAAATCATCTTTTTAAACTGCATGTCTGACTTTTTAATTATATTTTCCTTTTTGTTCTATTTTCTATCTATATGATTGCAAGAGTCCAAATCAACTTAATAACACATAATCATTTTCCTTTGATATTTGATTTTTTTCCCCATTATTCCTGCTAAAACAACTTCATATCTCTATATTAATCATATAAGTGAAATTTGGAGGTCAAATAAGATAAACACAATAGATAAATAAGATAAACACAAATTTCAGATTTTGCTGTATGGCAACCTGACTTACAGCAAGCACACTTAATTTAACATTGAAGGTTCAAACATGATTTCAGAAAAATTTCAATCATGTAATGAACTGTATGACATTATGATGTTTTGCTGAGCCAACAGTGATGGAGGGGCTTACAGAGGGGACAACTGTCTTGGGACGGGGATGAAGGCACTGGAAGAGAGTAGATGGGGCTTCTTTTTTCTTTCATGGTGAATTCATGGAGGTTGGGATTTTGTTGTGGGAGATGTAGGGCTGGGACTGGGTTATGACAGAGATCTGTTTCTCAAAGCAACAACCAGCTTCTGATGACATTAATGGCATTAATCTCCTGATTTTTGCATCTCTTTAAGAATCTTCCAGCCCAATATTACTTTTTTAAAAGTGATAGAGAGATTTTATACAGGGAGGAAATAATGAATAATGAAAAATTAACAAGAAAAATGGACACAGCCAAGGATGGGATTTTCAGTTTAAATACTAGAGTGGTAATTCAGAATTATTGCTGGTTATATGCGGAAATGATCTAAATCTTCACAGATGTAAAACATCACTTTCCAAATCTTGAAACTATTTCATTCTTCATCTTTAAATGTAAATGATTGGAGGAAAGCTCTCCTACAATCAGTTCTCAAATTTTAAAAATCTGGAGCAAACAGTTAAAAGGGTTGCAAGGGGAGGAACTGCAAGAGAAAATTTGAGGGGAAAAGGGGGTGGATTTACTGGGTCAGAGTCTTAATTTTACTTTAGAGAAGGAATTATATTTGAAAATACACTTTGCAACTTTAGGAAGGTGTTGAAAGTACATCTGGCAACTTTGGATCTCTGAGGGAGATGGGTGGTTAAGTAGTGTGATTGAGTGATTGATTGATTGATTAAAATGCAGTGTTATTGATATATATTATGTGATAATAAGTTGGTAAGGCATTTTCAGAAATTTTAAACCAAGGGAAAAAAGCACTGGGGAGGTAGTAAAAATAGGACAAGATCATCTATCTTAATCATCTCTCTGCAGATGAAAATGTATCTTTTCATACAGTGCCTTATCAAGTTTGTTATGGATAAAACAAACTAGCTACTCAAGCAGATGTTGGATCAGTAGGAGTCTCCAGTGGTCATTTCATGTTGAGTGCCCCAACATTTCCATTTTCCTAAATTGGAAACCTGGTAGAAATTATGCTTATTTGTTCCATTGTTGGTTTGCGTAGCTGTCTCACTCAGAAATCTTCCAAAACTTCTCATAAATATTGGGGGAAATGCTTAGCTGGGTGAGCAGCTAAAAAACCAACTAATCAGATCATATGCTCCAGCAGACATAGGAAAGCCAGCACAGACGTACATTGCTTGATTCTGACACACTGGTGTTGGCACTGTTGTGTTTGAAAATGCAACAAACAGGTGCAGCAATTAATCAATGAAGACAAGGTTACACATAGGAATGTATAAAATGTTTCAGGCTCAGAACAAAGTTCAAATCTTTTTGAGTGATAGCATTTTGAGGTTTCTGGAATCTCTAATTATGACTTCCTAACCTGTCACATGTTCTGAACTCAATGTATATGACCAAAAGTTTGGTTCTGAAGCAAAACCAAAACACTTTGAGTTTTCAGTTTTGTTTCGGTATAGCAGAGCCAATATAGACTATTCCAGCAGGATGTTTTTGAATGAGACTATTTTGTCCTGAACTCTGAAAATGTCACTGACTGTATCATACAAGCTCCTAATTCTGGAGCATGGAACTCTGTAAGCTATGATCAGTTCCTCGGTGCTGATTTATAGTCATCCAGTTATTACTGTGTTTACATAACAGGACAAGCTTTATATCACCTCCGCAGTTGGTAGAGGACACTAGACGACGCTATATCAGAAAGGGGGAAATGGGGCCGCCGCCAGACGTTCCTTTGGGATCGTCAGCTTCCATTCCCTGTCAGAGCCGCCGTTACAGCGGATGGCGGCTCGAAAAAACTCCGTTTCCAAGAGGAAACGGAGATAGAGCCGGCAGGGGTGGGTAGAACTCTCCGCAGAGTCCCAAAAGTTTTTTTTTTAACTTTTGGGACGGAGCGGATGAGAAGCCCCATATCCCCTGCCGCTGCTCTGGGCTTTGGGAGACCTCTGCTTATGCAGAGCCAGGCGTCAAGAGCAAGCCTGCGAATTTAACAGAATACTCAAAGAAAATGCGAGCTGGACCCTTAATACTGAACCGCAAGTATTTCACCTTTCCAAAATCTATCTAAGAGAAAAGAGGAAAGGAAAAGAGGGAAAAAGAATCTTTTAAAATGGCGTCTGCTCTGGCTGGAGAAGGGCTAAAAGGGAAAGTCCTTCCGTTTCTTCTTACTACAATGTAGCGGAATAAATATCAAGAAACCCGATTTTAATATATTAGAATTTATCCTTGAAGAGATTGTAAGAAGGGATGAGATTGTGAACCAGCAACTTGAAAAATTTAAGCAGGAAATTAAAGAAATTGGTGAACTGGTCAAATCAAAGTTTGACTTTTTGAATCAAAAGATTTTAAAAGCTGCTAATGGTTTATCAGGCTTTCTGATTCGGGTGGATGCAAAGACTAAATTATTAGAGTCTAAAATGAAGGAAATTGAGGAGAATTTGGATGACATGACTCAAAAAATTAAAAAGGATTTGATAAACATTCAGGATAATAGCTTGGAAGACAAATCTAAAATGGAGACTGACCAAAAGATTGGTAATGAAGAAAATGTACAACAGAGGATTGAAAGAGAAGTTTTAATGATTCAATATAATTTTACAGAATATGCAATTAGACTGAGAGGTTTGCAGGAAAATAATAGAGATGATCTAAGGAAAATATCTTCTGAAATTCTGGCTGGGATCTTAAAGGTTCAACCTGATGAAGTGTATTGTAGGATTGATAGAATTTACAGAATAAACTCCTGGTTGGCAAAGCAAAGGCACTTGCCTAGAGATGTGGTGATCTATTTTACAGATAAAGAAATTAGGAATAATATTGTGCAGAACTCTTTTAATTCTACCTTGCAATTTCATGGAAGAAAGATTTGGATTTTTAAGGAGCTCCCACCCAAGATGTTAATGGAGAGGAAGAAATTTGGCTTTCTAGTGACTGAATTAAAAAAAAAGAAATATCCTATTCAGGTGGGACACCCCAGTTGGCCTAATATTGAGATATCAAGGAATAAGATATCAATTGCATACTGTTGAAAAAGCGGAAGATTTTTATCAAAAAATTTTAAAAATGAATTTAACACCTTTAGGCATAATACAGGATAAGCAAAAGGAGTTGGAAACAAAAGGAAAACATCAAATTACAGAGGCTGTGATGGATAAATTGTCTTTGGACTCCCTGGATACCCCAGCTGGACTGTCTATAAATAAGAGAGCAGTGTCATCCGACTCCAACGTGATGAACCATCAAGTCACAGACAAGTGCGCAAATCAATCAGTTGATATACAAGTGATGGAGAAGAAAGATGAGATGATAAAACTAACCCAACAACAACAATACATAAAGCAGAATGAAAATCAACTAGCAGACACACAATTGGTAGGCAAGAAACGAGGATGGAAATTCAACCCGGAAAAGAAAAAGAAAAGAAATAGATCGCATAGAAACAGCTTTCTAAACTATGCAACAGTGATGCCAGGGACTTTAAAAAATGAATGAATATTTGAAAAGATAGTGGAGGCGAACAATTGTCTGATACTATCCTGAGGATTGTGGCAGATCTCTGCAAGGCCATGATTTTGGGATGTGAAAAGAGCCTCACTTTGTTGGATTTGAATCATCTAAAAAAAAATTTTTTTTTTTTTTTTGGTAAATATATTATAATCATTTTGAGTTATAAGGCAGGAGAGTCTCGCCGGGGCATGCAGAAGATCTGGATGTTACTCAGTAGGATGATGGGAATTAATAATCCTGATGAATACCACAACTATAACCATATGGATATAATTATAATTATAATGTCATTCGGGTGGTTGTTTTTGCTTTTATACAGATGCGAGGATATCTACTACTGATGGGGGCAGAAGATGACTGGAGATTTTGAACAAACTGTTGCACCAGCATGTTATTTTACCCTATTATGGGTGATGGATTTAACAATCCAGAGGAAAGACATCAAAGAAGATACTATATGGATTATAAATTTAAAGTTATTGTTTTTTCCTTTTTTACAAAATGGAATGCATATATAGATATGTGTATATCTTAGTAATGTGGGCAGTGGATTATATCTAGAATTGTACTGCATGATTTTGTAGGAATTGAAGGGTTGAAATAGGTTAGTTTACTGATTGATTAGTTTAAGAAAAAGGATTCTTAAGTCATATATTTAGGGGAGTGGAGGACTTAACAATTCAGTGGAAAGATACTAAAGAAGATATATTTTTTTCTCTTCTTTTTTTTTTTCTTCTTTTTATAAAATGGGATGCATATATAGATATGTGTATATTTTAGTAAAGTGGGTAGTGGATTATATCTAGAATTGTACTGTATGATTTTAAGTCATATATTTAGAGGAGTGGAGGAATTGGACAGAATTGAATAAATGTTAAATTTGGATGCAGGGAGAAGGTCGATTTAAAATGTTATATTAATATATATAAAAGATTAAAGGTTAAATTGTAATAATACTCAATAAGCTTAACATGTTAAGGGTCAGTACCTCGAGAAGGGATTAAGGGAAAGGAAAGATATTATGTATGTAACTAGTTATGAAATAGCCTATTGTTGTGAAGAAGTCACAGGGGGGGTTGGGTGGAAAGGGTGGGTTAGGGAAGAGGGGGGGGAAAAGGGGGAAAAACTTGTATTTGAAAACTTTTTCAATAAAAAAAAAAAAAGAAAGGGGGAAATGGACTACACACTATAAGCTAATGTTTTTCTCTCAGGTGCTGTGTCCTATCACCTGTACTGGAATAAGATTCAAAGGCCAAACCATTTCTGAATATGGAATGAGAGGAGAGCATGAACCATTTCATTCTTTAGTAACAAAATTTCTTGAAAGAACCTGAATCATTCTGATCATTTTCACAACTTTCCGTTCTGTTGGCAATTTGGTTCCTTCATTTGGAAATCTGGAGCCAAGAGCCTATGACTTGCACTCAAAAAAAATGAAGATATTGATCTATTCAATTAATCTGATTATGAATTATTTTCATTTTACCTTCCAAAGCAAGCTCTCATATCCGCCCAATATCTGGTGTGAAGTTTAGGACATCAAAAGGCATTTTCCAGCCTGTTATTTCTACGCATGTTGGGACCACAACTCTAATTAAATTGAGGAAAGCCGACCTACTTGAAAGGGCTTGCCCCAAATTTGTGCGGAATAAATAATTCTGTCCTACCTACAACCTTCTAGGAAGCTTTTGTAGTGGGAAGATGTTAATTGTGGAACTTTATTTTATATTCAGGGAAATGTGTCACTTTATTGTGTTGTATGCTTAAATATAAAGTCAACTCAAGCACGTATACTGCTTGTTCATGCAATACACTATTTGGATCAAAGCCCTGGCACTTTACTTACCTTTGATACAATGCCTAGCTACTGCAGGTTTTGTAGAAGTAAACAGCAAAATTCTACACAGAGCACATGTCCTGCTATGAGTTATGGCCTGAATGGTTATGAGCTCAAAATAATAATCTGTCATACGCAGGACAGAGGATGGTGGCAGTGAGCGGTAATAATCTTTCCAGATACCCATATTGCCTGACAAAATTTCTTTCAGATTAAGAATGTTTTTGTAGGCATGTATAAACAAACTACTAAATTGGAAACAGAATTTAAAGCAGGGATTCTATGCTGGTGTTGCCTGTATCCCAGGCTCTAACAATAATAAGAGCAAGCTGTTTCCTCACTGTGAGAAGCAAGGGATCTTCCTAGCATAAGGTTATTGGCATGGACAGACCTCTCACTTTGTCTCAATATTATGTGGCTTCCATTTGGATCGTGTATTTGCCTTGCCATTAATCTTGCATTATATGGCAAGAGAAAACTTTCTGTCCTGGCCTGGATTCTATTAAAAGATGGAATTTCCCAGTACACCATACCTCTCTCCCTCATGTTTGGAACCAGCAGACTAGAGCCACAGCAGGCATTGAGCATATGCAAAAAGTTGCTCCAGAATCCTAGACATTTAATCCCAAATGATACAAAATGGCTTCCTTCCAGTCACGATGTATAGTTTTTTAAGGAACTCTGCTCAGTCAGTAAATTACGATACTTCGTCTGAATGCAGAATGACCAGCAAATAAAACAGTTTTCAGCTTCACTCCTTGCTTACATTAATTCCCAACAAGGGAACAAGGGAACAAGGGAACATTAACTTGAGGAACAAGTTAATGTTCCTCAATACTTTTCAAATAATTAAGTTTTTCTGATGAGATTATAATAAATTAAATTTTGCAAATTTAAAGCAGAACAGACTCCTGAGATTATGGATTTTTCACTCCAAAATATTGACAGCAAGGGACACGCAGAACAATATTAAACAGAAATGTACAATTTAAGTGAAAAATCCAATACTGTAAAGAGAGGCTGCATTTGTTCACTACCTGCATATCTTTCTCAGGTAATCAGAGTATAGCATATGGACCATCAATCTGTTAACCAAGTGCTGCTTCCTTTTATTCAAAATTATAGAACCAAGAACTTGCTTTTATTTTATTTTATTTATTTATTTATTTATTTATTTATTTGCTGCTTAACTGTGAGGTGATAAAAACCATATCTGAGATAGATAGATAGATAGATAGATAGATAGATAGATAGATAGATAGATAGATAGATAGATAAGGATGATGGATAGATAGAAATAGCATAAAGTAGCAAAGTAGATATAGCTAAATAAGCAGTAAAATTACAATAAAAATAAAGGTTATAGCTAAAAGAAGGGGGAACAGAATGTGGAGGGGGAACTTGTATTTGCCCATCAGCTATTTCCAGCATGATACTCCCATTGGGGCCCCAAGGATCTTGAGGAAGGTCATGAGGATGAGAGCCAATCTCACCTTAGGGGGTAAGATGTTCCAAAGGGCCAGAGCCACAGCAGAAAAGATTCTTCTCCTGGACCCAGCCAGCCAGCCAGAATTCCCTGACCAACAGGGTCAGTAGCACATTTCCTCTGCCCACACGGGTTGGGCGGGCCAGTCCCATTGCAGTGAGATGGTTCCTCAAGTAGCTTTACACTTTACCATAACTATGAGCCATGGTGGCACAGTGGTTAGAATGTAATATTGCAGGCCACTTCTGCTGATTGCGGCCCGCAGTTCGGCAGTTCAAGTTTCACCAGACTCAAGATTGACTCAGCCTTCCATCCTTCCGAGGTCGGTAAAATGAGGACTCAGATTGTTGGGGAAAATACCCTGACTCTATGAGCTGCTTACAGAGGGCTGCAGGGCACTGTGAAGAGGTGTATAAGTGCTATTGTTATGATCCTATATTGAGAAAATGTCAAAAATAGTCTAAAATAACTAATTTTTTAAAAAATATATAAATACATTGCTTTCAACGTTTTAGCAGTAAATTATAAATTATCGTAAATAAGCATTGGTTTAAAATAAAATAATCTGCATATAACAAAACTTACTCAAAATTTACTCAATAAAACTCAAGGCAGACAAAAAGCCTCAATCTTCACACAATGCATGATTCATTGATCAAATCAATTTCCATGAAATCTTTCAAATGCCAATGACTAGTTTGGGTATAGAATTGAAGGAGATGAAGCGAAATAAATCACAGATGAGTTTGACAAACAGTGCACATAATAGCTAGCATTTTTTCTTCAAATATTCACTCAGACCCATAAACCATATAACAGAAGAGCAGTAACATTTGATAGTTCCAGTGGCATGTTGTAATTGTTAGTTTTAAATTGTAAAACTACTATAGAATTCATAACAAACTACAGATAATGCCAATCTACTTACGCTTAAGTGTATTTGAAGAGGCAGCTTTGTGTAAGGACAAAACAAAGCTCAAAATATAGACCTAGCACAAAATTCAGTGTCATGAGAATCTCATTTTTCTTTGCTATGATACCGTAAATATGTTTCTGGTTCTCATTTTGAGTTTAAAACAGTGGACAATGGTCAATAGACATTCAGAAGTCAAAGACACAAGGAACGGATTTTTCCCAAAGCAGGGAGTGTAATTTTAGTCCTGTATATCTTTTTCCTTGGCTATCAGAATTATGCAAAATAATAGCATGCAAATGTGCTTGATTAGCCTATTTTTCATTGGTTGCCATCATCCTGTCCTTTAGCCAACCTCTTTTTGTTCCAACCTGCTCTCCTCTGTACAATTTGACACTCCTGATAGATACCGGATGTTATTCCAGTGCTTGTCAGTCGCAGGATAGAGAAAACCTGAGTGACTGGCACAAGTGTGGCATGCTTCATTCTGAAGTAGTCACCTCAGTTGAACTTCGTCCATTGAAATATGGGGGTGGAGTACCTCTTCCATCTAAATAGTAACCAATGCCAAATTTACAAATACTTCACAGCTTTTGCTCAGGTTCTATTCAGAGTAAATACGCATACAATTTGCTCCTTTTTCACGCTTATTATTTAAATCAATGAACGCTGAAATAAAAAGATTTTTAGCAATGCATTCTTTTAGCCTGTAGGCTGTTTTGTGGCAGATGTGTCTAACTAGTCTCTTTTATCAGTTTCTTTCTATTAACTGTCAGACTTCTGTAAGACAAATAGAATTTCTGTCACTTGCACTTTCTTTGCCTTCTCTACTGGGAATAGAGATGGGAAAATTGGAAATGGATAAGGGGAATGAGAACTGCCTTTAAATAAAAATATGAGTGCATGTTGAATGATCTTCCAGAATCTTATTTAAGAAGAGAGAGGGTTTGTTTTTTCTTTCTTCTTCTTAGTGTCATTCTCTCTTTCCTCATCTTGTCCCTAAATGGCCCACGCTGAAAAAAAATTCTGCTCGCAGTTGCTCAACTGGAATGAGGACAAGTTGTTTTCAGTGGCCCCTTTCCAAATGCTTGTGCTGTAAGTTCTGTCATGACTAGCCTCTGGAGACATATCTGAACTAAATTTCGGACGCTTCCCTCAGCATGCCACTTACTTTTCACTTTTGGTCCTCTCAAGAACATTGCAAATCCAGCAGGAGCCAGAAACTGATAACAGTAACCTAAGGGCAGATACATCCTCTTTCTCTTGCACATCTAAAAAGGTCCAATTCATCTCAGATGTTGCAGTGGCCAAGGAGTCAAATCCCCTTTCAAGTTTAAGGAATGGTAATGAATGAGATAGGACAGAGCACTGATGATGTGCCACAGATGAACCTTGTATAGAAGGAGTCATCGCTTAGGAAAAGGCAGTAGAGACAAGGGACGGGTTGCTTGGAGAGAAGTGTTGGTTCTCAAATGAGCTTACAGACCAGATAGGAAAGTGGAAAGCCCTCAAGATAGATTAAGTTGCAGGTTGGAGACTTCCCAGTCCTGTGCAAAATTGTCTTTCTATGGTATGGGCTGAAAGGATATGATCAAACAGATATGCTAAACCTAAGCAACCAAATCTTATGTTTGTTAGAGTGGTTCTTCAACATGTTATTTTGAGCTTTACAAGCAAAGTTGGAATATACACGCAATGCAAAGAAAAAGCTTCAGTATACCATTTTGGAACAATATTCACAAGCAGCTGTCAAGGGATGTGCGAGCACATTTTAAAGTTGAAAAAGACAGCTACTATTAATTACACTTCCTACAGCTTTGCCATCAGCTGCTGAAAAATCTCCTTAGCTAACCTGAGATTTTGGTTTACTCTCCTTCATATATAGCTTCAGGTACAGGATCTAATGAGGTTTTTTAATCACTCTTTTGCACTATTTATCAAAACCAAATGTATTACAACAACTTGCCATTTTTCAGTTTTAAATATTACTAAAAACTTTTACTTACTGGCTTCTATATTTGGTTTTGTATCCTTTGTTTTGCAACATTCAGTGACATCTATTTCTTTACAGATCCACTTTAAGCAACTTCTCTGTATTTTTAAATCTTTGCTCCTTCTTCCTTTTAATTTGTGTTGTCAGTTATCATTTTTCCTTTGCCAATACTTTCCTCTTTGCTATACCTCATTATTTTTTTAAAATCCTATTCCCCCATTTTTCTTATATCTGCTGCTTCTTCCCCTACTTTCTTTAAAGCACATTTTAAAATATGCTCTTTGATATCTGCTTTCTTTTCTCTGTGTATGTCTTTCCATATGGTCTTGCATTTTTAGTCTGCTGGTGCTTATATGTATTTCTTTATGGTCACATTTTTCTTTTTTTGAACTTTTATTATTTGTATTCCTTTGTTTGGTTTTAGTTTTGTTAAAAACCCAGAGTTGCTTGGCAAGTGAACAACAATATAAATGGAATGAAATTAAAAAAAAAACTTTTGGTGAAAATGTATTTTTATTTAACCAGTCTATAACATCCAGTTATATTGTTCAAAATTATTGTAATAATTTTTTGGAACATGTATCCACCTCTCTCACCTTTTCCTCTCCTTTTGCATGATTCTTCTCCTTATTCTACACAGTTATAAATTTTTAATTTGGAATGCTAAACAAAAGTATTTCATTTCTTTATAACTACAACATTCTATTTTTCTGAGGGCCAAGTTGTATGGCTGTGAACATATAAGTGACAGCTGCAGTCTACCCACAAATTACATCCATGCAATCAGGATCACATCTGTTTAGCCCTTAGGGATGATACAAGGAGTGGCAACTACAAAGGCAGGCGGGAATTCTGGAGTACTTAGGGTTGCTTTTAATTCACATTTTTCTTATAATTCCATATTTCCCATCATTTATACTGTTCTTTTGAACTTGACAGATGGTACCAATCTCCACAGCCAGTAGCTTCCTATCTGACAGATGGAATAAGCTTCCTTGTGGTGGGCCAAATATGTTTGGATAGACCATTGCAGATAACAAGCTCAGTTTTGGCAAGGTAATGAGAACTGACTGGACTTTTTGATGATGTCACTGAAGGTTAAAAACTTACTAATGCTTAAATGTAATATACGGTAAATAGAAGGGAAATGAACTTCCAAGAAACACTGGGAAGAATGTTTGATTACACCAAGTGTTGCCACCCACAGAACTCTTTGGATGACTGGATTTTTTTTATATTAAAGAGTGGGGACAAAACTACCAAGACCTGATACAATCGACTGCCCTCTAAGTATGGTCCATAAAGCCCCAATTCAAATATTACCACATCACCTAGATTTATCAGTCATAATTTTATTAATTTCAGACTCTGATTTCAGGATAATCGTCTCCTATATAGGACTATATATTACTAGCATTAAAAAATGAAAGTAACATCTAAGACTTCTTGCACTGATTATGAAGTAAAGCAATAATGATTTAACTCCAAAATATTCTAGTGTGAGCAAAACATATTTTAGCTTGTGCAAAAAGAATCAAACTGCTTTCTACCAAGAGTACGTTCTAATGCCCAGAAAAAGTACAGAAACTCTTTTTAGCCATGAGAAGAAGAAAAAATCCATAGTGGATCTTAGTGTGCAGAAACTTTGAGAAGCCTTCTCAATGATGGAAGTCTTTGGCTTTTAAGGTTTATCAAGGCAAGCACTGTTGGTGTGTCTGTTTTGTTACTTCTTAAAGTATATTTTTAATTCAGAATTTAGGGCCTTTAATAATTGTCGCCGATTTAAAGATGTCACTTTTTTATATAGTTTTAATGGTTTCTTGGTTTATAATTTTGTACTTTTATAAGGTTATCATTGTCATTTTTCAAGTTGTTGTATATAGTAGTAATCATTATTGCCATTGTGGGGGCTTTTTAACATGTACTTGGAAAGGAGCACATGAAAATGAAATTCAGCTCATAGCAGGGTGGATAAAAATCAATGATTTTTTTAAAAAAATCAAAAAATCAGATTTTTTTTATTTAAATCAGATTTTTTGATTTTTATCTAATTTATTTTAATAAAAAACTTTTGGGGTAAAAATCTATCTTAAGATAGTTTTCTACTTAAGATACATAAATAATTTAGTTTATTCAGCATGAAATGGAGCTTAGTTATGTAGCATGAGGCTGTATATTCTGCAACACTGGGACTATCGGTGAGTCAACAGTGGGTCAAAGGAGTAGCAGAGATGACAGTTGCTCTTTAAAAATTATGATTTAAATCGAGTTGATTTAAATCAAGTCTTTTTACTAGTGATTTAAATCATGATTTAAATCGTGATTTAAATCAACTCGATTTAAATCAAATCCACCTGGCTCATAGTTCATTGGATGCAAGCTAATCTGAATCAGGTTGCTGGTCTATGTATTCTTACTGCCAATTACTTACATGTACATTATATTCCTTGCCTTTTTTTCATTTCTTATGGAATGAGCGGCCATATAAATTTAATAAATAAATGAACTATAGTACACGTTATCTCTACAGAATTGATATTTTCAATTACATAAAATAAAGCCTGGGACTGATTAGTAGTCTAATAAATATAAGAATATAATTTTGTCAAACTGCCCAAATCAAGCGGAAACCAAATCCTAATGCAACTTTTGTTCATCTTTTAACAAACCTGTTTCAGTTTAGTATTTTGCCAGTCACATTTGCTTTATTTCATGTTGTTCCATTTGACTCTTTATTTCTCACTTTTTTTCCCCAATGAACAACTAATGTCCACAACTAGTAGTATAGCCCTATATACAGTGGTGGGATTCAGCCACTCCGCACCACTTCGGGAGAACCGGTTGTTAACTTTCTGAGCAGTTTGGCAAACTGGTTGTTGGAAGAAATCATTAGGGCACAGAACTGGTTGTTAAATTACTTGAATACCACCACTGATTATATACCATCTTGTTTTCTGTGGGGGTTTTTTTTAAGGATTTTGTTTTCTGGTGTGTGGGTTGTGTTTCAGGAAATCCTTGTTGATTTTAGCGTTGTTTTCCCTTTAATTTAGAACGAATTATTTATTAGAACTGGTTTGGGTTTTTTTTCTTTTTTTAAATTCTCTACCCCTGGAAATCCTCAAAAAATACATAGATGTACTAGATTGTAATAAAACATACATACTCTGTATTTCATATTGTCTACTAAGTTTAACACACACACACAAACACATGCACTTCAACTTGTTAATAACCTGAATTCTTGAACCAATTACAATTCTGTACTTGAAATTCTTTAAACAGATGTTTATTTTTACCCCATTTAATCACAAAGATTGAAAGACCAATAATAATACAAAATCAGAAATAAAAGGCTAATCACATCCAAATTATAATTATCTGAACCTTCTCATTATGGAAAACAAGGGAACAGAATTTAGCTGACCTTTCAAAGTTCTTTCCAAAATTTCTGTGCAGAGAAACTCGGTAGGTGTCTTATTTGAATTTCTTCAGAAGGAGGAGAAATTATTTGACAGTTTAGCAGCAGTAGGATTGCATTACAAACAGGAAAAATTCTCTCGTAATGTACTCCCTTAGAATGTAATTGAAGTTTAAGTTGCCAGAAAAATTTCATACCACTGGAGAGAGATTTATATAGTGAAACAGTCACATATCTCTTGGCCACATATCTCTCATTAAGTTAGGCCAAGTGCACCATACTCCTTTCTTGAGAATTTCTGTGAAATTGTCTTCTTTAAATAAATTTTAACAGCAACTTTCTTTTTCATCAAATTAAATGACAAAAGCTTTAGGAGAATTTTTCTACTAGACACTATTCAAAATGAAATTGAAGGACCACACTGCTAATTATTTAATTTATCCTTACATATCTTTTATGTGCATACTATACTGCCATGTAGCATAAGTTAAAATTTCTGATTTGGATATCAGAATGTCACAGGACACTTCATTCACAAATGAGTCATAATCAAGCACAAATTTATGTTCCCTGGCCCTTTAATTTCTGTTTTACAACCCTGATTCCAAATTCTATCTAGAATAAGATAGAACAACTTAGAACAATAATTATATTGTGCTAAATTTATAAGCCCAACACTTGGGTAAGAAAATCATTTTTAGAACTATCTGCATTGGGATGAAGAGCATAATTAATTATGAAAAAATAGCATTACAGCTTTTTGACATCAAACCTAACTTAAACGTCTTTTTTATCCCCTCGAGAATCTGCTTTATTTAGACTTTCAGAGCTACTGGTATTAGAACAGACCCCACTCACTTACCTCCTCAGTGACAGGATTGGTTTAATTATTCTATAACTATTCCTGAAAATGTGGGTTCTGCTCTGCATAATTCTGGCTCAGGCAGTTATACAACAGCCTCTGGCAATTTACCTCTTTGTTGAACAGGCCTAGTACAACCCTGCTGAATATTTAACCTAAAACTTCCCTTTCTTCTCAGTCCAATTATATTTGTTCCACCCTCATTGACTAATGAGAATAATTGATCCTTGTCCTCTTTATGACATTCCTTTATGCTTCCTGTTCTCGTGACCCCGTGGATTCTTCTTCTGAACTTGGCAAGGGATGCCAAGTTATCTTAACCTTTCCTCTTGGATGACATGCCTTGCCAAACATTTTTAATACCACCTCTGTTGCCGTCTTCCAGAATCCCTCCAGCCCTTTATATGATTGACTAAATTGCTTCTTTTTTCCTTTCCTTTCCTCACAAAGGTTTAGAATCCAGATCGGATTGTTGCTTCTTTTATCACGTTAAGCTCTAACAGTTGCAACAATTACTTCAGCAAATTGACTGACCCCTTAGTAGTACCAAAACCCCAATTGCTGCCAAAATGTTTAATAGGCATACGAAATTTTACTCAGAATATTCTAGAGAAGGGGACAGATTCACTCAGTTGAATCCATAATTATTTTATTTTATTTTATTGCCTGGAATACACTTTTTTCTACTGATTAAAATTTTACTCATATACAGAACAGCTGTGTTGCTATCCCTCATTTTTGTTTCACCCTGACTTCCTTCCTATTTGCTTCTGTTGGCCCCTTTTCCACATCAGTGACATTTTCCAAATATTTTCCACCATTGCTAACATTTGTTTGGCAGTGAGAGTACTGAAAGATTTACAGACCAAGATTGAACATGTTTACTCAGAAATAAAATCCTACGCGGTTCAACAGAGCTTACTTCCTAGTAAGTAAGATTATAGTTTGAATCTTAAAGTCTTTTCAGCCTGGTGCTTTGGGGTCACCCATATTAGGCTGGAAGGAATATTGCAGCCTAACACACCAAGGAGGTGCCAGGTTATGTCCTTCATTTCTTATGGGTTTATTGAAACAATATCATCTAATGGGACCCAGGATGTGTGCCATTTCTGCTATGAAGCCTGTCTTGTGGAACAGCCTCCCCCATGAGATTTAGATGGTCCTAATCCTGATGGTTTTTCAGAAAGTTTTCATGACCTGGCCTTTCTCTTGGGCACTGGATCCAGGATGCTACAGGAGCTGATAGCAATGACTTTGTTTCAGGGGTGAAATGTTCCCGGTTCGGACCAGATCGCCCGATCCGGTAGCGATGGTGGCGGGTGGTTCAGAGAACCGGTAGCAAAAATCCCTGTGCCCCCCCCCCATGCCCAGCTGAGCCACACGATCATCAGAGGTTGTTTTGGTTTTTTTTTACTTTTAAAAGCATTTTTTCTACAATTTCTTCCACAGAAAAAATGCTTTTAAAAGTAAAAAAAAAAAGCCTCTGATGATCGTGCGGCTCAGCTGGGATCGGCAGAGGTTTTTCAAAGCATTTTTTTTGCATTTGCAGAAAAAATGCTTTGAAAAGTTAAAATAAAAAAAAAGTTGGCCACGCCCATCCAGTCACATTACCCTCCCACCAAGCCACGCCCACAGAACCAGTAGTAACAAATTTTACATTTCACCCCTGCTTTGTTTCATTTGGTCAAGGAGTTTTGAGGTGCCTTAATCATTTTAAATTAGTGTTTTCATTTGTTTATATTATGTTGTTGTTGTTGTTGTATAGTGTTATTTATACAATCTACCAATAGTTCTAACTGGATTTGCTACTTTTGACTTCCCATAGATCCTTTCTAAACATCTACAATAGTTAAAGATATTTTTTTATTTATGTTTTTATTTATTTGATTTCTATAGCCACCCATCTCAGCAAGTGTCTCTGTGAGATTCTCGCAATATATGTGCTAGTCCAAGTAATAAACTTTCAGCAATTGATGAGTTGAAATTCTCTCCATTTCTATTATTTTTAAGTGCTTTTGCAGATTTTCTTGGTGTGTTATTGTTGGTCGCACAGTCAGCCAAAGGTTTAGATTGGATTTTGTATTTTTATCATCTTCACAAGGACCTGGGATAGACAAATGTTGTTGTTTAGTGGGTGTTAAAGATATCACTGCGGGATGTAAGTTCCAAATAAAGCTGCCTTTTGCAATTGATTGATGGTGATTTTGATTATTATTATTTGCAGTTTATGCAGTTTTCTTGCAACAGCTAATTGGATGATCTACTGTTTCTTCAGGTTCTTTGCAGAGATGAAATTTGCTGTTTGCCCTCTCAATTCCAGCTTTATATGCATTTGTTCTTAAGGCTTGGTCTTTTGAGGACCCAGTTGTGGGGGCAATAAGCTGACTTTGTATAAATATACAAAAGTATGAAGGCTATTGCTTAATGCATTGTAAGCCGCCCTGAATCTCCAGAGAAGGGCGGCATATAAATCAAATTAAAAAAAAAAAAAGGCTTGGTCTTTTCCAGCCCAAATTTGCCCATCTGACTTTTTCTTCAATTTTCCTGCTTTTAGCCATTCCCATGTCTTCTTGTTATCTGCTCTGTCTGCTAGTTTTTTCATTTACTGGCTATGTAGTGGGTTGCCTTGCCATGTCTCCTTTCTATTATTTCCTGTAAGCCACTTTGGTTTCTGGGGTATTCAATAAGCCTTCATGATGTACTAGCTTCAGTGGATCTTCTTCACTGTCCTTCGGATACTCTTCCAATCTTCTTTTTTCTTCTTCAACTGTATGTGTACTTGAAACTTTCCACATCCACCAATTTTCCTTGGTAAGTAGAAGCTGTCAACATTATTGCATGATGAAGGTTCATCGTCATGATTTTTCCCTTCTTCCTATTTAAAGGTTTTAGTTCAGCTTGAATCAAGTCCACTATTCCGGCTATGTATCTAATGACTGGAATTGCCCAAGTGTTAATTTCCTTGGTAGTATTTCCTCTACTCAGTTTGGATTTTAAAATCTTCACTTACTTGATGTACTCACTTCTAACCTTCTTCTTGACTTCAGGGTACTTGATGTTGTCATCTTGAAGGATGCCCAGGTATTTATAGTGATCTCATTCATCCAGACACTTGATGTTATTTCCATAGAACATCTTGATTCCTTCAGTTTTATTATTTTTTCCCCTGTTGAGGCAAATGTGGCACATTTGTACAGTCCAAACTCCATTGCAATATCTTGGCTCTATATTCAGACAGGATTGAGCAACTATTCTATTTCAGATGGTGTTTTTACATACGACTTCAGATCATCCATGTAAAGGAGGTGGGGTAGCCTGATAGATGTTTTTGATGTTCGATAGCCATGCCCCAACTTATTCAGGATTGCTGACAGACAAATCAATGCAATAATAGCAATTATGAATCGCCTGTTAAAAATTTCTCTCTTGATATTAACCTCTCCCAGTCTATCAGGTTTGACTAGCAACTGTGTCTTCCATTGTGCCATTGATCTTTGCATAAAGCTTCTCATGTTATTATTGACTTCTCTTATTTCTAAGTACTTGATTAGTGGCAGGGAGTTGAACGAAAAGAGGAATTAGGTGGATAAGCCTTTATAAGTCCCTTAAAAAAACAAAAGCACAAAGATTTGAAGAGTTCTAACCAATAAAAGAGATCCTGGGGAGTTACCTGGGAATTTTAAAAATTCAATTAATTTTTTTTTTGTCATGATTCAATAGTGGAAAGCCTATTGAGAAAAGAACAATTAAGAAACAGTATCCTAAGCAAATATGGTGTTTAGACCTGTCCAATGTAACATTGGCAGATGTTTTGGCAGCTGCTTGTATTTAGTTTTATTAGTAATTTCATCATCATTATTATCATTACAGTTCATCACTCAGTCACCCAGATGTTCAGACTGGATTTGGTGTTTTTGTCTGCCTATAAAGTTCTCCCCAAGGACCTGGAATAGGCAGATGTGGATGTGTGATGGTGTTACAGATCTATCATGGGATGTAAACTGTTCCAAGTAAAGCAGCCTTTTGCAATTGACTGATGGTCAATTTGTCGATGCCAATGGTGTTCAAATGGCGTTCCAGTTGTTTTGGGATTGCGCCCAAGGCACCTGTTACTATTGGTACTACCTTTGCTTTCATTTGCCACAGTTGTATTTCTATTTGCAGGTCTTTGTATTTTGTTATCTTCTCCAGTTCCTTCTCTTCTGTTCTGCTGTCTCCAGGTACTACCACAGACACTAGTCAGTCTTTTTTTTTCTTTTTCCTGTTGATGGTTGTTAAGTCTGGCGTGTTATGCAGCAGGTATATGTCTGTTTGAATTCTAAAGTCCCAGAGCACTTTAGCTTCTTCATTTCATATTACTTTCTTTATTTGATAAGTCCTCCACCCACCCACCGTTCTTGCTTGCAGGCAAATGGTATGTCATGTAGATCATCCAATGCACTATTATTGCTACTTTATCATGTACCGAGACACATTGTGTTCAGTTAAAATTATTCTGCTAAGGGAACAAAAATGCAATCTAAGTCATTGAACTTTAGTCGGTAACAGCTGCATTTTAATCTTCAAGTGGATGCCACTCTGAAATAACAGAAGATGGCTGACGCTTGTTGGAATTACATGAGAACTACAATTCATGGTTGGTAGTATTAACAATTTTCTTCAAGATGTGAAATATGCTGTTCTATTCTAATGTTTTCTATTATATGGTAACTACAAACTAATTGTTGGAATTATTCTTTATTTAAACCAGTAGAGAAATTATGTTTTAACCAATATTTAATGAAATTAACCCAGTAATTCCAAGAAGAAATTGTGTTTTTTAAAAATTTCTCTATTTTCCCCCACCATCGTTTTATTAATTTGCAATAATTCATCTAATACTGTAGATCACAGGTAGGATTTATATCTTATTTCACATATCAACATGCAACTGCCCTAGCTCTTCCATCTCCATCACCTGTGCCATGGTGCCTCTATTGAAACTTTTCATCTGCTTTCAGAAAAAGTATATTTGGGATATACTTTATCTGAAAGATAAAGACATATATGCTTTTTAAAAGCAAGTGAGGGAAAAGAGAGAAGGGAAAGTTAGTAAACAGGAGTTTACTTGCTTATTTTTCGTTGGAATGCTTAACACTTGATTAAGATGAAATATTCAATTCCATCCACTCTAAAGATTTGTTTTTCTGTATATATTTAACTGTAGCCCATTATTTGTTAGTATTGCTCCTCTAAACACATCTGCAGATTAAATTCTCTGAGAACATAAATGACTATTATACTTTAAATATTATACTGAAAGGGATTGTTTCTCACTGCAGCTCTGGCACTATTCCAAAGACAAGATGTGTCTAGCCGATAATGGAATATAATGTTATATATAATAATTTTGATGAAAAGTTATTAGAGTCAACAATAAAGAAGAGAAAGTTAGAAAAATAGAATGACAGAAAAAAATACTCTTGAATCTCCAGAAGGGGCTGTTGTCTAGAGAGACAAGGTTGAAAACTGAATTGGAAGTCCATGACCATTTTACCATTTTATGAAAAACAAAACTGTCTGGTGTTTTGAAAATAATTTTAAGACAGCCTTTTCTAACACAAATACCCTCCAGATGCATGAATCCCTACCTCATTTATTCTCAGCAATGTCCTTGCTGGCTAATGATTCTGTGATTTCTTCTTTCACAGTGTTACCAGTCAACTCTCAAAAGTTATAGAAAATAGAAAATAGAAAAATACTCTCAACTCCTAGTTTACGTCCTAGTCAGTAATGCTGATGGCTGAATAAAGATTTGATTAATTGATCCTTATCAGTGCCTCAAAATATTATTTTGCCCAGGATCACAATACATTGCTATGTGAACAGGGGTTGGGTTCAGCCTTGTGGACAGGCTCAGAGAAAATATGGAATGGAATGGAATGGAATGGAATGGAATGGAATGGAATAGAATAGGGAACAAGAACAAGAACAAGAACAAGAACAAGAACAAGAACAAGAACAGAATAGAATTCTTTATTGGCCAAGTGTGATTGGACACACAAGGAATTTGTCTTCAGTACATAAGCTCTCAGTGTACATAAAAATACATTCATCAAGAATCATAAGATACAACACTTAGTGATAGTCATAGGATACTAAATAAACAATCAAATCATACTAGGAAACTAAATAAAACAATATAAACCGTAAAGATACAAGCAACATGGTTATAGTCATGTGGGAGGAAATAGGTAATAGAAAGGATGAGAAGAATAATAGTAATACAGTGTAGTAAATAGTTGGGAGTGTTGTGGGAATTAGTTGTTTAGCAGAGTGATGGCATGTGGTGAAAACTGTCCTTGTATCTAGTTGTTCTGGTGTTTAATGCTCTATAACATTGTTTGAGGGTAGAAGTTGAAACAATTTATGTCCAGGATGTGAGGGATCTGTAGATATTTTCACAGCCCTCTTTTTGACTCATGTAGTATACAGGTCCTCAATGGAAGGCAGGTTGGTAGCAACTGTTTTTTCTGCAGTAATTATCCTCTGAAGTCTGTGCCTGTCTTGTTTGGTTGCAGAGCCAAACCAGACATTATAGAGGTGCAGATGACAGACACAATAATTTCTCTGTAGAAATGAATCAGCAGCTCTTTGGGTAGATCTCCTAAAATCTACCACCATTTCTACGGTTTTGAGTGTATTTAGTTCAAGATTGTTCCGGTCGCACCACAAGGCTAGTTGTTTAACCTCCTGTCTGTATTCAGATTCACTGTTTTCTTGAATGAGACCACTTGTCAGATCAAAATCCCCCAACTGGCTTTGTGCCTAAAGTGGGACTACAATTCAGTCTCCTGGTTTCTAGCCTGGTGCCTTAGCCACTATACCAAACTGATTTTGACACCCAAAGATGCTTTTCAAAAGCATCTGAAAATGTTTTGCTTCTCATCCAAGAAGCTTCTTCAGAACTGAAGAAGCCTCTTGGATGAGAAGCAAAATGTTTTCAAAGAAAAAAAACAACAACAAGAAAATCCAGTTGCCTTTGAAAAGCACCTTTGAGCAACCATGACCTGGATGATTGAGAATCCCCATAGAGATTCTGCCTTTCATAACTTACCTTGCTTTACCTTACCTTACCTTGCCTTAACTTACCTTTCCTCATTTCACTTCACTTTATTTCAGAGAGGAGACTTTTCAAGCCTATATATACAGTAGATGCTGGATCTCTTTGGGCTAACTCCTTTACTTTACTGTACTAAATTATGCCTCATAGAGGGAATCAAAGTTTCCCACTCTGGTTTCTATCTAAAAATAAATTGTGTTTACAAACAAATGAGCTTCCTTACTGGAAGAAAACAGTACTGCAATAGGCAGGCCCTGCCAAAAGGAGGTTATTGTATCACTTCCACATTAGTGACTGTTGAATCATTAACACATCCTGTTTAAATAAAAGGCAAAATCATGCTCCCCCAACTGATTGGAGGAAGAATGTTCCGAGTCAGTGACTCTTTCAAAATAAGTAACCTTCACCAAGGTAAAGTGTTACACTAACGGTAATGGATCAATTAAGCACTTCTGATGCAAGGACAAAACAGAACAAAGGTCCTGCTGTAGAAACACAGGAAGTTGTTTTGTCATTGATTCATGTACATTCATGGAGTAAAAAAGATGTTGAGACTCTAGAAAGAGTGCAGAGAAGAGCAACAAAGATGATTAGAGGACTGGAGGCTAAAACATATCAAGAACCGTTGCTGGAATTTGATATGCCTAATTTAATGAAAAGAAGGACTAGAGGTGACATGCTAGCAGTGTTCCAATATCTCAGGGGCTGCCACAAAGAAGAGGGAGTCAAGCTATTCTCCAAAGTACCTGAGGGCAAAACAAGAAGCAATGGATGGAAACTAATCAAGGAGGGAAGCAACCTAGAGTTAAGAAGAAATTTCCTGACAGTTAGAACAATTAATCAATGGAACAACTTGCCTCCAGAAGTTGTGAATGCTCCAACACTAGACGTTTTTAAGAAGTAATTGGACAAACATTTGTCTGAAATGGTGTAAGGTTTCCTGCTGAAGTAGGGGTTGGACTAGAAAACCTCTAAGGTCCCTTCCAACTCTATTATTCTATCCTGTCCTATCCTATCCTATCCTATCCTATCCTATCCTATCCTATCCTATCCTATCCTATATAACTAAGTGTGATCTACTCTGATTGACGATAGTTCTATACAAGGATCTTCCAATAAGAGATCACAAATGAAACCTGGGGCTTTGGGTATCCAAAGAGTATGCATTATCACCAAATCATCACCTTCCAAGTTCCACCATTCTCCACATCCCAACCACCCCTATCCCAAGGAGCAGGGGTTTCCATTAGTTTGAGCTGAGCAAGCCAATTTCCCCCATTGTCTTCAGTGAAGGAAGACTTTAAAAAGGAAATAGCCAAATTATGCATTCAAAACTCTATCCTGAGAGGTAGAACTTTGGGAGCAATAGAAGATTTGGTACTATTTCACTTTTTGCTTCTAAGATAATTGGGGATTACAGTACCCTTTAAAATTATTGCATAAACTAAAAGTATCATTGTTCCTACTGTATGTAATTTTCCAGATATGAAAATTACAAATTACCGTCACCAAAGTTAAATTTCTATAACAATATAAAAAAGATCCAGCTACCCCTACATATATATATAAAATCCACAAAAATTTGTGAAAGAAAAAACTTGTTATTTTTTAAGATGCAGAAATGTCACTTTATTAAAAATGAAAGTGAAAAAGAATGAAGCTCACCAGGAGAGTTGCTTCTCTAAATCTAGCACATTTTGCAGACCTGTTAAAGAAAGAAATATGGGGCCAATGGTGAAAAGAAGGGGCAGAACAGAAATATAATAACATCTACAATTAATGTAGAACCCATTCAACAAATTAAGCAATGGCAAAAAAGAACATATTTAAATTTATATGGCAAGGAAACAAACCACAAGTTAAATATTAAGTGTTACAAGCTGGATCTTCTTTATATTGCTACAGAAATTTAGCTGTGGGGTGGGTATTTGTTATTTCATATCTGGAAAATAGCATACAATAGTAACAAGGATACTTCTAGCTTGTGCTAAATTGGGTTTACCAGACTTGAAATTGTATTTTGCTGCATGTTCCTTGGTCTGGATGAAAGAGTGGATATTGCTGAGAAACAAGAAACAAGATCATAATATGAGGTTTGGGTGACATGGATATTTATAGTATGACAAGCTTAAAATTAATGTGGACCTTAAAAATTATTTTATTAGATGTATCATATTGAGAATATGGAATAGATATAAACCCAGATACTGTTCCAAAATGCTTTTGCAGATATCATCCCAAGAAGCATTTTACAGAAGAGAACTGGCAGACAAAAATAAATGGTTGATATACTAGGATTTATCAGAAAACTATCAAGGAGAATTTAAAATCAAATCAAAAAAGCAGAAGGATGCAGTTGATGGTTTTCCCATTTGAAAGATTTAAAATGAATAAAAAGATAAAAAGGCATGGAGCAAAGTAAGAATTTAAAGTATAGTTATGTATCATTGATGAACATGTAACTGCTAAAACATACAAACTTGTGTTGAAATTTGAAAGAGGAAGAACGGGTTAAATAATGTATGATAAAATGGGCTAAAACCTTTGGTTATAGTATAGAAATGGATCAATGGAAATACGTAGTGAAAAGGGTTGAAGTTTTCATGTGTTAGAATCTCAAAGAGAATTTTTATAAAATAATATGCCATTGGTACATGACACCAGATAAATTATCCAGAATGTATAAAAGCACTTCAACAATACCATATATTGGAAATGTGAACAACATAGACAATTTATGATGCTTAGAGGACAAGTAAAACAGCTTTAAAAAATGCATACAATACATACTTTGATACAAAAGATTTTAAAAAGCAATTCAATCTTTAATTGAATGTTAAATACAATTATTCAATTGAAATCAGAACTTTTCCTTTTAGAATTAATGAGTAAAGAATAAGAAAAAAGTTATGGAAGATAATTTCAATATATGATTACCGCAGTGAGATTACTGTATGGACAGAGATTGAAAGATTTGACACTATTCACTAAGGAGGAATTGTTGGTAAAGTTAACAAATTTTGCTGAAATCACTTTCTTTTATTAGAAAAAAGATATTATCTACAGTACATTTACTGGTGACTGGAAGATTTTGGGGGGCTTTTTGTGTAAAAATGTAAAAAATGAACTTGTCATTTATGGTTTGATGATTAGACAGAATAGATTATAGAAAAAAAGAATAATATGATGTAGGTTTAGAGAGAGAGATGTTGACATATATTTGTACTTATAACTTCTATGAAGAATTTGAAGCCATTTCTATATATCTTTTTTTCTTTTCTACTTTCAGTTTTTTTTTCTTTTTTGCCATTTTCACTCTCTTTGCTTTCTTTCTTGTTCATTTTTCTTACATACTTTATATTAGTTGATACCACTTTTTAATCTTCTTGTGCACATTTTAAGATAAAAATTATAAAGAAATAATAATAAAAAGAAATAATTCAACAAATACAATCCTATGAAATGATTTAGTTTTAGATTTCCTATTTGAAACATTATCTGTTACTCTGCTTGATTAGTTCTTTTAGTAAATTTTTAATTCCACTCATGAATTAAGTAGATGGAAATGAAATATTTCTTATTTTGTAATAATTTTTACTCTAATTTTTTTTAAAAAAACTCTATTCACTATAGTGTTGTTATAAAATACTTGGTACATTTTTATATTTAACAATGGAAAATTTATATTTCCATGGAGATCTGAAAGGTAGTATTTTTATATTTATTTATGGATGCAATGTTTATTACTCTTTGTAAAGAGAGCAGATATTTTCCAATCTATACTTGGTAATATATTAGGAAGCTTACTGAGATTTTTCCCAGTGACAGAAGCTAGAAAAATTAGCAATAATAATAAATAAACAGTAACAACAATAATACATGATGGATTTTACTGTATTTAATTAATTTGGTTTAATTTTAATTAATTTTAAAGGACAATTAAGTCCAATTTATTTATGCTTCCCTCCCATTAAGTTTTTTCAGGTTCGGTTTCCTTTCACCCTGGCCCAGAAAAAGATGTGCTATATTGTTTATATATTTATATATAAATTTATATGTTTATATGTATATATATTTGTTTGCTATATTGAAGGTTAAACTTCTTTCTTTCCCTTGAAGAACAGAAAAGCATTGTTGAGTTGGATTATTAAATCAGGTGGTTCCTTATTTCCCATTTGAAGTGCAAACCCCACATAATGGATGGTCACTGGTGCCCAAACTTTTTTGACCTGTAGTTTTATTTCTGTAATTATTTAATTCAACTAGGCACTATCCAACTTTCCCTTTCTCCCTCTCTCTCTCTCTCTCTCTCTCTCTCTCTCTCTCTCTCTCTCTCTCTCTCTCTCTCCCCGTGTCTGTCTGTCTGTCTGTCTGTCTGTCTAAGAAAAGTTCCTGTAGCTTTTTTGGGCAGCATTTTTTCAGAAATGCTGAAATGGTTTCTGAATTTTCATTTCTGAAACTTCAAAAATGGTTTGCTTTCTTCTATCTAGGGCTGAGATGAGAGTGATGGTCCAAAGCCACCCATCTAGCTTTGTGCTCAGGTTTTGTGGTTCCTAGCCCTTAATTGTTACATTAAACTGGCTCTTAAATTGACTGTCTCCAATCATAAAACAACCATCTTCCATGAGGCAAGCAAGGCATTGGGTTGCAAGCATAGCATTCTTTCCTGAAAATTTTGCTGAGATTTATGTGGGACTCAGAGACACTATTGGGAATGTAGTTTACTCTGAAGTGGGAGATTTGTTTTGCAAAAGGCTTGGTTCTTGTTCATTTTCATACATTAAACAGTTCTAAAGAGCTAGGCCAGAATAGTTAGCTAGTATCAAGGTTGGCAACTCAGAATCTGTCCTATATTTGAGTGCTACGTAGTTATTTCTCTACCATGAGGTGGTTAAATCCTTAACTTTTCTTTTAAATGTCAACAGCTTGTGTAAAAGTAAAATATACAGTTATAAAATGAATGAAAAAATGGATCAATTTCTCAAAACAAGAATGGCAGGATTTGGCCTGTTTTCTCTAGGATTCTTCATTGCTTTTTTGTTTCATGATGGTTTCATGATAGCCATCCCACTAAATATTCAGATTGTGGAGTGTGAATCTTGAGAAATTATCATGGAAGTCTACAATATATTATTTTTTAAAAATCAGGGCAATGTTTTAGGTTGATTATTCATTTCAACTGGGATAAGAAATGTCTAGAGAAAATAAAAGATTTCCGCAAATCCTGGAGGAAACATCCTATCTAGATCCGTTCCAGTCGGGTTTCAAGGCTGGGCACAGCACGGAAACGGCATTGGTCGTGTTGGTGGATGATCTCTGGAGGGCTCGGGACAGGGGTTATTCCTCTGTTCTGGTCCTATTAGATCTCTCACCGGCTTTTGATACCATCGACCATGGTATCATGCTGCACCGGCTGGAAGAGTTGGGGGTGGGAGGCACTGTGTTGCGGTGGTTCTCCTCCTTTCTCTCCGACCGGTCGCAGTTTGTGTTGGCAGGGGGGCAGAGGTCGACCTCGAGGCCTCTCATTTGTGGAGTGCCGCAGGGATCGGTCCTCTCGCCCCTTCTGTTCAACATTTATGTGAAGCCGCTGGGCGAGATCATCCATGGCTTTGGGGTGAGATACCACCAGTACGCTGATGACACCCAGCTGTACATCTCCACCGCAGGCCACCGCAACGATGCCCCTGAAGTGATGTCCCAGTGCCTGGAGGCTGTGCGGATCTGGATGGGGAGGAACAGGCTCAAGCTCAACCCTTCCAAGACTGAGTGGCTGTGGCTCCCGGCATCCCGATATAGTCAGTTGACTCCATCACTGACTATTGGGGGCGAGTCTTTGGCCCCCACTGAAAGGGCTCGCAATCTGGGAGTCCTCCTGGATAGGCAGCTGTCTTTGGAGGAACATCTGACGGCTGTGACCAGGGGGACCTTTTATCAGGTTCGCCTGATTCACCAGTTGCGGCCCTTTCTCGATCGGGATTCCTTGTGCACAGTCACTCATGCCCTCGTCACCTCTCGCCTTGACTACTGCAACGCTCTCTACATGGGGCTCCCCTTGAAGAGCACCTGGAGGCTCCAGCTGGTCCAGAATGCAGCAGCGCGGGTAGTGATGGGAGCAACATGGCGCTCCCATGTAACACCGCTCCTGCGCGAGCTGCACTGGCTCCCGGTGGTCTTCCGGGTGCGCTTCAAGGTGTTGGTTATCACCTTTAAAGCGCTCCATGGCATAGGGCCTAGCTATCTGCGAGACCGCCTGCTGCTACCGACGACCTCCCATCGACCCGTGCGCTCCCACAGAGAGGGCCTCCTCAGGGTGCCATCAGCCAAACAATGTAGGCTGGTGGCCCCCAGGGGGAGGGCCTTCTCTGTGGGGGCTCCCACCCTCTGGAATCAGTTGCCCCCGGAGATAAGGAGAATCCATGACCTCAATGCCTTCCGTCGTTCCCTGAAAACCCATCTTTTTCAGCAAGCCGGGTTGGCTTAAGAAGAAATTTTTAAATTCTTTTAATTAGTCTGTGATTTTTAACTTTTGGGCCAAAATTTATATATATTTTTAAATGTTTTAATATTTGTATTCTATGTTTTTTATCTTGGCTATACACCGCCCTGAGTCCTCAGGGAGAAGGGCGGTATATAAATTGGAAATTAAATTAAATTAAATTAAATTCAAGTAACCCCAGTATCTGGTAAATCAGGAACATGGCTTAATTTATTTTAAAAACATCCACAACATGGTTTTAATATATTGTTATTAGATAATGTATCGGTATTCTACTTTTTTGATATTATAATCTGCTTTTTTAAAAAAACATTCAGTAATAATTAGAAACATACCACCAAAACAATAATTGCACTTAGAGTTTAAGAAAAACTTACATAAGCAACATTCGTAGGACAAAATGTGAAGTAATTACAAATTAAAAGCAATAAAAACAGCCCCAATCTGGCTGAAGCAGATGGTTCTTGTGCCCAGTTAAAACAAGAATGGTCTAGCACAGCATTTCTCAGATTTTCTGCAATCATGGACCATTAACTTAATATTTTTAAAATGCAGAACTAACCAATTAAATAACCAGTCCATCACAATTTTGTGTTTAAGTCCATGGGAATTCAACTTTTTAAGACCGTTACTTGGTATCAGGTTCCCCTAGCAATATGCAGAGCCCACTGCAGTTAATTATAGTGGGTTTTTATTTATCTATTTTATTTTGTAACTCTTGGCCAGCACTCCAAATCTGTTGAAATGACAACTTGGCCTCTGCATTAGCTGGATAGCATATGAAACAATCCCCTTAAGCCATATCCTATCTCTTCTGGCATACATTCATAATAATCAACTTTTCTTTTCTACCCAAGCTACTTTAACTATAACAGAGATATTTTTAATGTCAAAGGACTTTGAGGTCTAATGTCTGAGATGATAGCAGAGTCCATTTTTAATATTTTCCCAGTTAGATTGACCCAGACTAAAGAGAAATGCAAAGAGACCCTGGACAAGTGGGGGTTTTTATATCTCCTTATTAGGGCTGAGGAGATGTTTTATTTTGTAAAGAAAGACAAAAGTGATATGTGTTTTGTCTTGATTGGATGCTATGCTTCTTTTCTTCTCTTTTGGACCATCCACTCTTCCCGAAGTAAAAATTCCTTGGTTGCTGCACTCTGTTAGCTCAAAAACACAAGTCTTGTCCCTTCTCCTCCCAACTCCGCACCCCAAACTTGTCGAGGTTGCAGCTTTATTAGCAACCTTTGCTGGGAAAAAGGCCCAAGCAGAAGGAAAATAAGACAAAGTAGATGCCTGCAATTTTATTCTTTTCACAGATGGGGAAGTTTTAAAAATATTTCATCTGTATTCAACTAAAGGGAATAGAAGCAACCAAATAATATTTTAAACAAGAATTTGGTTACAGTATAGAGAAATATTGCTTTAAAATGACAAAAGGGTAGGACAGATTTCAGTCAGGGGTGAAATTCAGCAGGTTCTGACAGGTTCTGGAGAACCAGTAGCGGAAATTTTGATTAGTTCAGAGAACCGGCAAATATCACCTCTGGCTAGCCCCAGAGTGGGGTGGGAATGGAGATTTTGCAATATCCTTCCCGCTGGAGTGGGAAAGGAATAGAGATTTTGCAGTATCCTTTCCCTGCCACACCCACCAAGCCATACACACAGAACCGGTAGTAAAAAAATTTGAATTCCACCACTGATTTCCATGCACTTTTAAGTGTTTCTGCAAAACTTGAAATTACGTTTTCACTCCAAGCCCATTTCTAAACTTCCTATTCTTAACAGTACCGTGTAAAAACACTCTGTAGATTAACAAAGGCAAGGCAGCACTTAAATCAATATATTTTCTCTCCAAGAACTGGGTGCAGTAGACTTGCGTTGTTTGTGAGTGCGAAGTGAACATATTGATATACTTCTCAGTTAAATACCAAGGTCCTTGGATAAATATTTTTTTAAGAATGAAAAAAAAAATCCAATATGTTTAGCAATCATGGAATAGGGGAAAAATAAAAAGAACATTCAGAGTAGATAGAATCCTGATAGATCAGTTTTCTCTCATGGACTTAAGAGACCCCAATGAATATGCAGAAGACATCGTCCATGCAAAATAATTGAATGTAATACAAAAACCATAATCCAGGCATCCTGTTTATTTTTTATTTATGAATAAGTGTATATATGTCATTGGTAAACACTTTGTTGTCTACACGTCTTTACTTGCATTCAACATGAGATCAGTTTTTCATCATGTGCATGCATCTTCCTCTCCTATTACTTTTTCATGTCACTGTCAGGAAGCATTTACTTCCATTGTCAATTATCCCATTAAGGACAGATTTCTCTTTCTTTCAAACTAAGGCAGCGGTCCCCAACCTTTGTGGCTTGGTGGCCCACCTCAGGGGGAGAGGGGAACTGGGCCATATGAGTGACGGGCCAGTGTGCATGTGTTTGCACACTGGCCCATTATGCAAGTAGATCTGCGCATGTGCGCCATCCCACCTCTCGCGTGGCCCAGTTCCGAATAGGACATGGTCTAATAATGGGCCATGCCCAGGAGTTGGGGACCCTTTGAACTAAGGGATTTCAAAACTATGGTTAATGAATCTGGTTATTAGAATTATACATATCCCTGATTCAGTCAATGATACTAAGCATAATTTGGTTTAACCATTGTTTGTTGATTGAACCAGAAATAAACAGTCAATCTTGCAGTTGAGCAAGATAATCATTGTTAGTTTATTTATCAAATTTATACAACTATCCACTCACAAAAAGTGACTCTAACAAAAAAGTATAAAAAGATAAGTATGACAGTCATTTTAAACATACACACACACACACATAAGAGATTTGATCAGTAACAGCCAACTCAAGATCTCAACATTCTTGACCAAATTCTCTTTTGCTTTCTCTCTTTTTTAATTATTCTTGTCTTGGAACTATACAGATTGGTTGAAATTTGGACAAGTATTACCTAGGAAATCTCATCAAATCATCTGTCCTTGTTTCCAAATCATGGTTAGCTACAGTTACAGTCAGTAACCAACAACAATCATGAGTGTCTTGAAATATGAAATAATTTCATAACCAACCCCTGTTTGCACATCACATTAAGTTAAACTGTAACTTAGCATGGTGGATGAAACCAAATATTCAAAGAATAGAGCTGGAAGTGACCTGGTAGATCTTCTAGTCGAGCCCCCTGCTCAAGCAGGAGACCTTATACCATTTCAGACAAGTGATTGTCCAGTCTCTTCTTAAAAACCTCCAGTGACGAAGCACCCACAACTTCTGAAGGCCAGCTGTTCCACTGGTTAATTGTCCTCATGGTGAGGAAGTTTCTCCTTAATCCCAGGTTGCTTCTTTCCTTGATGAGTTTCCATCCATTGTTTCTTGTTTGTCCTCTGATGCTTTGGAAATAAATTGACTCCCTCTTCTTTATGACAGCCTCTCAAATAGTGGAATACTGCTATCACATCCCTCACTAATCCTTCTTTTCTCTGGACTAGCCAAACTCAAATCCTGCAACCGTTCTTCATATATTTTACTCTCCAGGCCTTTAATCATCTTAGTTGCTCTTCTTTGCACTTTTTCCCAAAGTCTCAACATCTTTTCTGGTGACCAAAACTGGATGCAGTATTTCTAGTATATATAACTAGAAATATCTTCTCTCTTGTCCTCCTGAATGAATTTTGTTTCGAGAAAGCAAAACAATTGGGGAAAAGTGGTACAAGAAAGCAGAAGATTAATAGATGATGGATGACATCCTCTGGACCTCTCATAAAATCCCATTTGAAGTAGCTTAACAAAAGCCTGGTCTGATCAATATCCTACCACTGTGAACTTGTTCTCAGTAACCTAGGATAAACCTGATATTATGACATGTTGATATATGCAATCAAACTGCCTGTGTTATATAAGCAGTATAGACAGAATTTAGTTCCCAAGGAGATTATAGTCTAAATGAACAGCTGGGAAACAATAGAGGGTGGTAAGAGCAAACAGGCAGGGAGTGCAGTGTATGTTGATGAATGCTATCACACAAAAAAGGAATCATCTGCAAAGTAAAACATTGCTTGAATTAACATCACCAGAACATATTACTTTCAATTAAAGGATGACATTAAAATGAACAAGGTTTTAAATAAGCATTGGATAAATGAAATGTATACTTTAGGTCTCAGATTGTATTCCTGTTGCATTTGAAGAAATGAGTAATTCTTTGAAATGAAAGTCAGGAACATTGCTCATAAAGTTTCATAATCCCAAGTCTCTTGAAAGATCTTGCAAGAATCTTAGGATTTTACTCCCAAAATCACATCCATTCTCATAATAAAAGGTCTTATGTACAAACACGTAAGCATTTTAAATTACTTGGTGATTACATGATCACGATTATGAGTCCTAATGATGATTAGGAAGCTATTGATAGACTAAGAAACTGGGGAATGCTGTGATCCCTGTTGGCAATACACTTAGAATCCTTACTTAAAATATGAAACATAATTCCAGGTTTCAAATAAATTCTTAAATTGGATTTTTAAAAAAATATATTGTAGGACCCCTCCAGATTAGAGGTAAAATTTGAAGTCTAGTAAGGCAGTGCCCTTACTTCATTTTGCTTTGGCGTCAACTCTTCTTCACAGATCGCAAAAATGAAGCTGTGGTTTCAGCCTCCTCAGATTGTCTTTATCAGGCTCTACAACATACCAATAAATCATTGGTGTATCATTATAGTTAAGTATCAAGGAAAAACTGTCAGAGCTTTACTGTCGCTCACCAGAGGAAACATAAGAAAAATAAGGCAAAATTGAAAGCTGGTAACTTCTGAAGTATTTCAATATGGAACTTTTATGTGAATAACATGTTTAGTGCAGAAACAGTAGCTTGAAAAAGGTGTTTGGGTACAATTTCTCAAATGTGTTCACTAGGCATTTTAATGTGTGTAAAGACATTGGCTCGGTGGCTCATGTAAATAAGCACCTTACTCATTTAATGCAACCAATGAGCACAGAGGGATGATGGGCTCAAGCAAGAGAAAGAAGCAGGAAGTTGTAGAGCAAAAGACTATTGGAAGGCAACTGTGGTTGTAACAATAAGTTGGAGAAAGATTAAGAGTGGATGGTTCTTTGTCTCTACTAGGACCCTAGGAAAGCAGGGGTTCCAATGTCATACCTTCAAATGTATGGGGATTTTGCCGAGGCTCAAATCAAACTGAGTTGCTTCATACTGATTTGTTAGACAGTGTAAAGGGGATCTCGTGAGGTAGCTAAACCTAAATTGCAACTTGAATTTTGTGTATGTAATTATTTTGGACCACTACAGAAAGCAAACGTATCATCCACAAAACAGAGCATCTAACCCAAACCCTTCTAATTTTAGTTCTCATTTCTCGTTTTATAAAATGGCAAAGAGAAAAGGAAAACAAGAATAGACGTGATTGTTCAATATCTCTTCTAATCAAAGGGAACACTTCATTGGCAGTTCTCCAATCAATATTGCCTAATATCAAAAATTTATGGACTTTCCTGTTTGTTTGTTTTTAAGAAAGTGTTGAATTTATAACTATTTATAAAACCCTTGCAACTATCAACTGAAATTTAATTAATATCTTACCAAATGACATCTTTAGAATGTCCGCAGTTTCCTAAATGTTGTCCATTGAGAAAAGGCAATTAGAGAAATTTCCCCTGAATCTATAAAACTCTTCTTACACACACACACAGATATTTTATATACCTATACCTAAAATTTATTTTTGAACCCTAGAAAAAGAATAGCCATGATTGCAAATGTCATCCAATTGTCTCATCTAACAAAAATGTCATAAGAAATTACTATTTTTAAAAAACAGAATGGGTCTAATTTCCCTGCATCTATTTCTTAATAGAAAGATAATGAAATTGCTACCATACTTAGAGCACAGGAGAGATCGACATCTACAATATGAAAAGAAACCAGTTACAATACTATAAAATGTCATATATTGATATTAGGTAATCAGTGACCTCAGTATTGATATGAGAAACAGTGATGAGTAAACATATTAGCTCCAGCAGGATCAGAACCAGTACTCTTCCAAGTGATAAATCATAAAAACATGAAGGAAGGATACTTAGTGCTTAAGCTTGGCTTCAGGGCTTCCTAGACACATCAGTTCACTATTCTGAAAACAAAATACTGGTAGCTTTTTATGTTTCTATGCAGCCTTGCAAAAATTGACCCAGGGACATCATAGCTCTATTAGCAATCCTCAAAATCTCCCAGTATGAGAAGAACCAAAGCAGGCCCATTTTGAATCTAAAGGATCAAAAGTAATACTTTATTTCTTATAAAAAAAAAATAAAGCATTGGTCTCACTTTTTAAAAACTCCTGAAGCCCCTTCCCAAAATTTTGTTAGCTTTGTTTTTATAGGTTTTAATATTTTTAATATGAATGATGATGATAATAATTGTTTTAAGCATTTAATTGTTTTAGCTTTGTTCTACCCTGCTCAGAGTCACTTGCTTTGTGAGATGGGGGACTGTATAACTTGGAGAAATAAATAAACAAAACAAAATAGGCCCTGCTGATTTCTGGAATGTGCTCTTGATTTACTACACAAAACCTGATATACCCCTTTGGTCAATGGTAGTGGTGCTCAGGCAGCAGCAGGACAGACATGCAGCTGGACAGAATATAGCTTCAGATGATGAGTAGTGGGCATAAGAGCCTTTTTGAGGACAGGGATGTATTTGCCAGATATCCTGGCCTGAGCATCTTGGCAGAAAGATGGAACATAAATGGAATAAATAAATTTTGAGGAAGCTATATCTGACCTGGTGTAAGTGACAACTGTTGGCTGAGGTAGCAAGGGAAAAAGATGAAAAGAGATTTCTTCCTGTAATTTATGTCTAGTTTAAAAATTGAACTTTCTTGTTATCTTTCCTACATTCTACTTTCCCCTGCCTGATGTAAAAATACCCTCTGATATCTTCCCCTCATGAGTCTTTGTTCTTTCTTTCTTTAATAACTCTTCTACTCTTTGGCCTCTGGTTAAATCTCCCTTCCAGCATCCTGTCCTGCGCTCTATAAGCAGACAGTGCAGCATTGCAGTGGAAATTAGTCATAAAGAATGAATTCTGTGGTGGCAGCCATAGTTATAAAACCAAGTTTTGTAGGCGTAGGCTGAAGCAGCCGCCATGGGTTTCTGTGGCCATTCATAAATCTGCAGTTCCAGGAAGACTTCGAAAGTTTTATTTTCTAAGGAATGTTCATTATGCAAAAGCCTGACAGGCTGGGTTTTGTTGTTATTATTTTCACCTTTTTAATCCTTAGTTCATTGCAGCAGGAAGGAACTCTGAAAGTCACATATCATTTTCATGGGTATGCGGAAACATGGGCTTGTAGTATCACTACCCAGCTGACTGTTGGGACAAGTATAAGGGAAGATGAAGTCAGTGCAACCACACCTGAAGGCAAACATTTTATGCTAAAATGCATCTTTGTATTCTGAAATTACCATATTAGTCCTTTGATTGGACACCCCCAGGAAATACCAGAGCTACAGAGTAGACTAGGATGTTGGGGGTGGAGGGAAATCCCCAATGAAGGCAATGGCAAGCCATATGTGTATAATAGCCAAGAAAAGGACATGGGTCTGTCCTTGATGTCATCAAACTAATTGGAGTTGAAGGAACCTTAGTTTAATACATACATAGAGCATCAGCCACTAAGGCAATATTTTAATTACTGGGTATGGTCCGCTTATTACATTTTTCCCCATCTCTTCCAAAATACCACCCAAAAATTCAGAGGTCTATATGGTAAACCCTTGATTTAATGGACTAATGGAGCAAAGGAGCATCCATTAAGAAGTAAATCCAAATGGATTTTTATGCTTACATATTTTATGCATAAGATGGAAAGGGAATGGAATTGGATGTGTGTGTGTGTGTGTGTGTGTGTGTATGTGTTAAACATTTTATACATATGTAAACTTTAAAACAGGATTTGATATATGTGCAGAACCAAACAGTATACGGACAAGACTTTGTCCATCAAATCTGAAGTCAATTAAACCAAGTTCATTCAACCAAGAATTGACTGTATATTTTTAAAAACCCGCTGAGTAGGCAGAGAAGTATGAATGTTATAGCCCAACCATTGTCCCTTATCCCAGAAAGGGTCAACCTTTTGGTGGGCCAGAGCCTCTTTGACATGGGGAACTTAAATTGGGTGATGCCACATTATACATCTGGATGAGGCAAGATTTAGAACGGCAGGTTGACTTGTCCATCTCTGCGCATTCGAAGATTTTTTTAATTAAGTCCTCTTCTATTGGTGGACATTCCTTCTTCCAATTCTGCGCATATATTATAAGTTAACAAAGAAAATTAATGAAAGAGAGGATACAGATTATTATAGAATGTGGCACAGATGGCATGATTGGTAGGAGAAAAGGAAAAATGAAAAAAAGGAGTAAAAGAAAACAGGGAAAGGGGAAAAAAAGAGATTGTGTTGCAGATCAAATTATAGTATAGTCGATATAAAGGAAGTTAGATTGTTTAAGCAGATTAATGAAAAAGTTAGAATATATGTAATAATAAGAAAGGATCACCTTAAATGAGTTGATAACAACAGAAAAATGATATGTATATAAGTTTTGTATGTTTTGTGTTGTATGTTTATTTTAATGTGTTTAAAATAAAAAACTTTTTAAAATAAAAAACATAGAATGGCAGGTGGAAGTGGTGGGGAGGGTCCTTTGCTTTTGAACCTTATGAAAAAATAATTATGTGTTTATTTTCCATGGTGGAGCAGTGGTTAGAATGCAGTACTGCAGGCTAACTCTGCCCACAGCCAGGTGTTCAATTCTGACTGGCTCAAAGTTGACTCAGCCTTCCATCCTTCCAAGGTCAGTAAAATGAGGACCCAGATTGTTGTAGGCAATATGGTGACATTTGTAAACCACTGAGAGTGCTGTAAAGCACTATGGAGGGGTATATAGGTGCTATTGCTATTTCCTCCTCAGAAATAATAGGAAACTCTGCTATCCATTTTCATCCATCATTAGAGTATCAGAAAGACTTCTGAAGACTGCAGACAAAGAACTTGTCCACACCCACTCTTAGCCTAGTACATCTCACACAGTTGTTTAAGGATCATATAGGAATGGGAGAACTCTATGTCTCACCATATGTTCTTAAAAGAAAAGTGGGGTGTATGTTTAATAATGTATAGATACTACATGTATTGTTGTGTATGGAAAAAAATTCTTAGTAGTATGAAAGTACCATTATTAGGACCAACCAAATGATACTGAAGCACGTTCAAGCTTTCAAACTGAATTTATTGTTCCTAATGGACTCACACAACCATCCTTGTTTCTTATAAATGAATAGGACTCCCCTGTCTTAATCCACAACTAAGCATGTAGTGTTGGCTTTCATTTATATTGCACAAACAGCTCAAGTGCATCAGTGGTGGGTTCAATTTTTTTTAGTACCAGTTCTTTGGGCGTGGCTTGCTGGGCGTGGCATTGCTTGGTGGCCGTGGCAGGGGAAGGATACTGTACAATCTCCATTCCCTCCCCAATCCAGGGGAAGGTTACTGCAAAATCCCCATTTCCTTCCCAATCCAGGGGAAGGTTACTGCAAAATCCCCATTCCCTCCTCAATCCAGGGGAAGGGTACTGCAAAATCCCCATTCCCTCCCCAATCCAGGGGAAGGGTACTGCAAAACCCCATTCCCTCCCCAATCCAGGGGAAGGGTACTGCAAAATCCCCATTTCCTCCCAATCAGCTG
This sequence comes from Arizona elegans, assembly GCA_022577455.1. Classification (NCBI taxonomy): domain Eukaryota; kingdom Metazoa; phylum Chordata; class Lepidosauria; order Squamata; family Colubridae; genus Arizona; species Arizona elegans. The sequence goes on along the minus strand of JAKOOJ010000001.1, from coordinate 19,909,969 downwards.
GGACTTGGGAGACAGAGAATAGATGGGGGCGGGGCCAGTCAGTATTTTTACTACAGGTTCTCCAAACTACTCAAAATTTCCACTACTGGTTCTCCAGAACTGGTTCTCCAGAACTGGTCAGAACCTGCTGAAACCCACCTCTGAAGTGCATGGGTGCCATATGGCCAGCTTTTGAAGAAATAAACTGGTGAAATAACCAGGAATAACCCCAGATGTTTTTTTAGAAATGAAATTAAAATTACTTTGAAATCACTACCACTTATAGAAAATAATTCTAAATAAGGGCGATACTTGGTCTGCTCTACCAGGTTTCCAGATAAATATTTTTTTTGAGCCAAAATTTTCCAGGAATTAATAATTCAGGGAATCCCTTGTAATGTGTGTGCACTTGCGGTGAGGAGGGGCTATTGCCCTCATATCCTCTTGGAGGGCTTCCCAGAAGGAATGCAGCTGGCTGTCCTTCAAACTGGTCCTTAGACTAAAACTTTTGATATTTCTAAATCTGTCTTCCCCAATTTGATGCTTACATCCAGACTGAACTGCAAATTATTCTCAATAATTTAAAATGAGTATTGTTTTAAACTTTGACTAAGCAAAAAAGGCTATGCAGAAACAGAATTGCTTTGAGTGGGAAATCCTTACCACAAAAATCCAAAACTGGAAACTAGATGGAAATTTTAAAAAAATTCCAGAAAAAGATTAAACACTTACTGTTGCCCAGAAACCTGGATTTAAAATAGACAACATTAAAATTATTTCAGCATTGAACCTAATATTTTAAAAGTTTACGATTCAATGTCCATTCCCAATTGCACAGCTAAAGCCAAAATATGTTTTTTAAAAGATTTAAGTTCTTCTAAGAACTGCCAAAGTGTAAAATGAAATATATCTAACAGAAAAAGTTTAATGATGTAAAAATAAAACTTTGAAAAGCAGAAAAATTAAATTAATTTAACTTTAAATTTAATTAATTAATTAAAAATAAAAATAAATACACTTTTTAAAAATGTGTATTTAAAAAAAAATTGGTTACAGGCACAACCTTTTTTTCCACCCCTTCTTTTCCATAATCTGTATCATGAGCTGGTCTAATTTGCATGAAATAACATATCAGCATCCCCATATGCCTTAGTTTGGCAACAGGCTAAATTGAAATATTTACTAACCAAAGAAATAATGGTCCCAAATTACCTATAATATTTTCAAGTCCCAGCTGATATCTGTACCAGCAACTATTTATTTATTATCTTTATTGTTAAGTCATTAACTGCTTTAACAGGTTGGTCTTCTTTTTAGCGAACTGAAGAACAGGACCAAAAAAAATGAAAAAGCATTTCTAAATCACAGTTCGATTTTCTAAATAGCTCGGCATGAACATCTTGTATTTTTACTCTTCTTTCATCATATGGGATAAATAAATACATATTATATACTCCAAACTGGCGGAAGCCCAAAATATACTTCAGTTGACGGCACTAAGTTATATGAGAAGCAATGATTAAGAGCTCTGACTGAGTCATGCCAAATCAAACTAAATCTCTCTTTTCCATAAACCTCATGAGCAAAATAAACTACCATTGTAATCTTCATCAAAACAACATCAAATTAAATAATTCAGTCAGAGGGCCCTTTGAGCCTTCATGCTTCCTTCATGATTTGCTGCTTATTACCTCATTTGTGCAGCTACTAAGAGTGCTAAAACCCAGGAATATATCAGGCTCATCATCATTTGAGAGTGGTTATTGTCCTCTCAAACCCCATCCAACCAACTATCCAATCCTCATTAAGGTATAGAAATCAGCATTACGTCTTCCAATTCTTTTTTTACCAATCATTTAGTCAATCACATTTAAATCATTTTTTATGAAATGCATATATAACTTTCTGAGAAATTAGATAAGTAAAAAGTAAATTAGTAAAAATCCTATGCTTCGATTATCAAAGCCCAAACATTGCATCATTTACAAAGGAGTATTGCAGAAAAGTAAGAAAATGGATGGACATAGCTGCCAAAGTATTGTTTGGAATGCTACCCCAACCCAAAGCCAATAACCTTGTCATTTGAGACTTGGTCCTTGAGACCAGGACCTCTCAAATCTGGAATGATTCATGGTGCTACCCAGATCAGGGAACAGCAATACTTTGAATGCAGTAAATCCAACACCTCCCCTCACTGACCTCTGCAAAACCCCATTTTGTCATTATTTTCACCACATCATTACTCTTCCTTTGATGATTTCTGTTGCTCCTCAAAAGGTAGTAGAGATGTCTCTGCACACAAAAGGGATGTTTCCAAGAATAAAATTGTTCTATACCAGTTTCTCTTCCTGGACAAAGAAGACAATCTATTATATGTATACTGTAATCTCTTGGGTGTCCTTCTAGAAACCATGATAGTCCCAGAAGGGAGAGGATTGATTAAAAGGAACAAGAAATGGAAACAGGCAATTAATAATTATTCAGATACTTAAAATTAATCCAAACCACAGTAGCAGGTGTTTGGGTCAAAAACATATCACAGGTTAGGAAAAATAATTACAAACAGAGAAGGATGTGAATGTGATTAATTAGTGTAATCATGGACTATTCCTTTGGGAAGTTTGGTTTTAAAAGCAAAAATAACTGAGAAGCATAGTGCCAAAAGTCACAAAAAGAAGGTCACAATTCAAATAAATAAAAACTAGAGCTTATAAAGCAAAGATGGGAAAAGACTATTTATTAAAAACAATTAAAGTATTTATTTATTTATTTATTTATTTATTTATTTATCTGGAGCTTGAGCGGTGCAGTAGCCTAGAGGTGAAGCTCTCACTTCACAATCAGGAGGCTGTGGGTTCAATCTTAGGTAGCAGCAGATATTTCTCTCTCTGGGCACAATGAGAAAATATCTGCAGCGAACTCTGCATTGGCGACAGGAAGGGCATCCGGCCAGTAAAAGCTCAGCTCCATTCAGTTGCCCCGACTCTACCCTGAAGCAAGGGATTATGGGGTCATTAAAAGATGGGGGGTATTTAATTAGAGCATTAAATAAACTGTTATTTAATAGACTCTAGAATTCCAAAAAAACTTTTATATGTATAGTAGATTTTAGGCCCTAACAAAGTTATACTTGGGGACAAAGGGCATTTAATACAATGCATGTGGTTATCTTACACATTCTTTTCCTAAAATTCATGTTGGCATAAAAGGATTCCCAGAGGGTTGCAAGCAGTGGTGGGTTTCAAAAATTTTTACTACCGGTTCTGTGGGTGTGGCTTGGTGGCATGGCATGGCATGGCTTGGTGGGCGTGGCAGGGGAAGGTTACTGCAAAATCCCCATTTTCTCCCGATCAGCTGGGACTTGGGAGGCAGAGAATAGATGGGGGTGGGGCCAGTCAGAATTTTTATTACCAGTTCTCGAACTACTCAAAATTTCCACTACCGGTTCTCCAGAACTGGTCAGAACCTGCTGAAACCCACCTCTGGTCACAAGGTTGTTGTTTCAAGAGTATTCAGGCTATTTGGATTTTAAAATCCTGTGTTAGATCTGCAATAACAATCCAGTAATCTAGTGGATGAGTAGTTCCCAACCTGATATTTTTCCAAATATGCTGAACTACAGACCCCTCATCCTCATCCACCATGTCATACATCTGGAGAAGTAAGCAACTTGGAAATAAAAAATAAACTTCAGAAGTGGTTATTTTCTCTTCAAGACGTATCTATAATTTAAAGGCAACAAAAAGCATTTCCAAACTAGAGATTTATATCATCTCTCTGCCAGCAATAATTGTTCTGATATGAATTAGTGATTTATCATCAGAACAGTCGCTGCTCCATAACTGTAAAATGTTTTTTGAGGAAATCCTCAGAGAATCTGATGACATCTTGAAGATAAACAAATGTATTTTATATTTATGGAATAAGTTTTTCTGTAAAGCCCCATGTTGTTTTCTTGACTGAAAGAAAAAAAAGAGTTATCCTTCTGGAAACATGACTATGAAAATAATCTTGACTTGCTAGCTTGATCTTTTTAAGCATCCTACAATCCCATCCAGAACAGACTGAAACCACAGTACGTCAAATGTTGCCTTTGGCTAAATAACCACATCTACGTGTCAATCTACACATGCACACTCATATTACAGGATGATTATATTCTTTTGGACACGTTTTATTTTTTCATTCTGTGTGACTAAAAATAGGCTTTAACACCTTTTCTTTCACTGGCCCCTGTGTACTAAAGCACCATTTACAAAAATGTATTGTTATCCATTGTCCCTGGTTCATAAAGGCAATCTTCACTGAAGAAAACTGGATGATTAATAAGATTAGAATAAGATAAATAAGTTGCATAAACTCTTCACAGTCAACAAGGGTAAATAAAATGTTCCGGCAGAGTTGCCAAAACCACACTGACAATCAATCGGCAGCTGTCCATACTACATAAATAATAAAAAGTATTGGCTGCTGCTGGGCATGCACATAGAGTACATGCATTAATAAACCCAGATTAATAACGATTTCACTGTTCTCTCCACACAAAACCAGCCATAATGTGACTCTTTGCTCTTTTGCCCACAAAAAGTGGAACTGGGACCAGCATGTGACATGATTACTTCTTCTGCATCTCCAAATGCAAATTTTTAGAATGCCTTTTAGAAGTGGGTAGAAATCCAGGAGCAGCATTTGTACAGCAAATGTGTGGGAAAGCACACTTTATTTATTTATTTATTTATTATTTATTAGTTCAATTTATATGCCATCCTTCTCCGAAGACTCAGGGCGGTTTACAATGCACTTACAGCAATAGCCTTCATTCTTTTGTATATACCTTCTTATTAGGGCTTTTGGCCCCCCCATAAGCGGTGTTTCTACAAAGTCAGGTTATTGCCCCCACAATCTGGGTCCTCAATTTACCTACCTCGGAAGGATGGAAGGCTGAGTCAACCTTGAGCCTGGTGAGATTTGAACTCACACTAATTGCAGGCAGCTGGCAGCTAAGTGTTACATAACAGCACTTAGTCCGCTGCACCACCAAGGCTCTTTTGCATGCTTCCCCTCCATCCTTCAGTCTAGGGGCAAAGTTGCACTATTTCAGATTCTACTTTAATAAATTTTATGTCCCAATCTACCCCACACCCCAAGGAATTTGCATTTGCCTTCAAAGTCATAATGTTTCTGTAGCCCTTAATTGACCTTTATTGTGACAGCAAGAAGGACTGATTACACATAGTACAAAAGCTGGAGCTAAGCTCAGATGAGGTGATATGTTGAAGAGAAAGAATCCAAGGATGGTAGATGTGCTTCTGGATGACCACAGGGCATGATCAAAATAATGGTCATAGTCAAAGCTCCGCCTGATTTTTATGCATGGATAAAATCTTGTGCTGTAATTATCAAGTTGCAAAATGCTTGCCAACTGACAGGGAAGGGTGGACATGACTAGGTAACATTAAAATATTTGTATCATCATCATGTTTGTAATGAAACATTATCCAGTTGAGCGTTTCTCAAACATGGCAACTTTAAGGCATGTGGACTGGTGGCTGGAGATTTCTGGGAGTTAAAGTCCACAAGTCTTACAGTTGTCAAGTTTGAGAAATACTGGTTCTAGTTAGGGACATTTTGAACAGCTGTTCTTTGTTCTTTGTAATTCTGCTGCTTTCTCAGTTGTGACCCAAGGGAAAAATTTAGAAAGTTGGGATATCATCTGTCATAAATTAAGGTATCATTGCAGACCAAGTAGACCGTACACATAAGATGGAAATTATTTAAGGAGTCAGTCAATGCTTTTAATGGAAAAGCAAATAGAAAAACAAAGGTTCAAGCCTGCTTGAGGGATTTCAGGTTAAGGAAGCTTGGTGTCAGTATTGTCCTTAGTGGATATATGTCCACATAGCACAAATATACACTATTGTATTCCTATATGTATAAAGCTTCTGATTCTTCAAATATATACATTTTTAAATGCTAGGCTGTCACCTCAGGACAAAAGATTACAAAGGAATTATCTACTTTTTTATTATTAACATTATTAACATCCAAAGGATATTTTGGTTAAGAATGCCTCATCCTAAAACCAAGGCATCAACACCAAAGATCAGAAAAACTTGATTTATGCAGCAAGATTGCAAAACTGGGACTGAATTCCGCTAAGTCAGTCTGTGCCTAAAATCAGTCTGTAAAAAAAAATGAGCCTCTAACAAAAGCTCCAGGGAAAAGGCAATCTTTAGCTTTGAATGGCCAATGCAAAGAAATGTCACCAATTGAATTGCTAGTAAAGAACAGAAACTCCACCAAAGGAAAGGAAAAATATATCAAGTCTGATGTTTTCTCAGACTTCCTCTGGGCTGATTTGTCTCAAGCTTGGAAATTTTCTGATTCACAAGTAACAAAGCTTTGTTTGTGAGTAAAGTGACTTCATCTTCCTGGCTGTTTGCCCCATAGAACTGACAGCTGGAATGAGATTTTGAGGTCATCTAGTCCAGGTTATGTGCAATATAAAGGATGTCAATAATATTCATCATAGAAACCTGTCTATTTCCTGTTTAGATCCTGACAATAAGAAAGCCATTATTCCACTGTCAAATAAATCTTATTGATTGAAAGTTATTTCTTGGTGTCAATCAGAAGTTGGTTTCTCTGCAATTCCAATTCTATTGGTTCTAGCCATGCCAACCCGGGTTTTTGGTTTTCATTTTATCAGGTTAGTCCTTACCCAATCCTCACTGGATTGTTTTTAGGGAGTGGGGGGAGGGGAGTTTGTCATTCTGCAAACCTTGGGTGTTTCCATTCAGCATGCTTGTTTCTCCTTTTGCTCTCTGAGGAGTTCTACTAGTCTGCATGTTGCTATTAATACAATCTCTGAACTCTTCCCTCACACATGCTTCCAAAGTCAGTGGAGAAGACGCTGCGGGCATGAATGTGTCCTGTGGAACACATGAGACACTCTTTTATTTCCTCATTGTTCCATGTGCTTTAACAGTTTAACTATGAATGTGCCACGAGCTTCACATGCATGGGTCAAAGAGCCTTGGTGGCACAGTGGTTAGAATGCATTTCGCAGACCAACTCTGCCCACAGCCAAGAGTTCGATCTTCACCGGCTCAAGGTTGACTCAGAGTTCTATTCTTCCGAGGTCAGCAAAATGAGGACCCAGATTGTTGAGGTCAATATGCTGACTCTGTAAACCACTTAGAGAGCACTGTAAAACACTGTGAAGCCATATCTAAGTCTAAGTGCTATTGCTATTTATGGATAATTTAGTCTTGGACAAATGTGTATTAAACTCTTTAGTCTCCGAGCTGGTGTCTTCCAGATATGTTAGGATTACATCTCCCAAATTTCCCACCAATCTCCTAAAGATAAGCACCACCAAGCTAGGAAAGATAACCCAGAAAGAAGAATAAAAATACAGGGAAATGTTGGTTTTGAACCATGGAATATCTGTTTATTAACCTGGGCCATATTGCCTTGAATATAGAATGGAAGGAGTTTCATAAAGGAGCATAATGGGAGCTGTATTCAACCCATTTGAGAAAATATTGTTAAAAGCTGTAGAATACTACTCTATAGTAGAATGTGTTTTGTTTGCAGCCACTGTTTCAGTTGTTTCTAAGAGAACAGTCAAATTACTTCCTGAGTTGAGCTACATCTCCTTTACTCTCATGATAGCAGACAAGATCATACTTTCATCCCACTACCATTTTCTCTTGAGAGGGGCATGACCTTGAACTAATCAAGGTTAGGCTATACCCAATGAGTTACCATGGGGATAAACAAATTGGAGGAATTTTTTAAAAAAATGTTTAATTAGGTAAATGTATAATTACTTTACTGATGAGGTCAGGCTTAAACAACCATGATCTAATCAACTGGATCATCCTCTTTCCCAGAATCTGGCATTGAATATAAAAAAAGGAGGAAGAGGAAGAAGTGAAAGTTATGAGCAAATAAAAAGCTAAATAAATTCTGACTGTGGGAATTTAATTATGAGCAAGATTGAGTTGTATAGCTTTATGTTGAGCTGATACAAAAAGAATAAGCATCTTTTCCCTTTAAAAGAAAACCAAGATGTGTGTACAGTATGTGTGTCATATGTATGTAAAACAGAACTCTTCCACTAAATGCAGAAGAGTTCCAAGCAAAATGACCTGCAGAAAGGAGTTCTCTTCGTCCTTAGACAACACTGACAGAACTTGTAGAATTTTTGGAAGATGTCAAGGTTGGGTAGGTTAGAACAGATGCAGTTTAACTTCCAGTACCTATATAGACACTGTCCATGTTGTTTTCTTGTGATTGCTTGTTTCTTTGACTATATAGGATTATGGTTTAATCTCAGTATTCATTTACTTCGGTGTTAAGACCATTGTCTTCGATCTATACTTAGTGCGAGTAAAAACTGCTTCATGTCAAGCGTAACTCTTTATGGATTGCAAACAATATAGAAATGATTTGCCAGTGCTTTCTTCAGGAATTTTTTTTTCAAAAATAAAGCATATCTTTATTTTTCTGTAGGAAGATTCTGCTTCATCTTTATTTGTAAAGGAGGGAGGGAGGGAGAATGATTAAATATTGGGAAGTTGGTCTTATTTTCAATGAAGCGCCACCACTTTGGATTTTTTCAGGATTTGCTGAGTTTTGTGAATTTCATTTTTCTGATGCTCTGATCTGTGATTGTTTTCCTGTTCTGATGCTTTTAATGTGAACATTGTTAACCTTTTGTTGTCATCAATGCCTTATATTCTAACATTGGGTGGTATATACCACCTTGAAAAATACCTTAGGACTACATTAGAATATTTTAAAATAAATAAATGAACAAAGATAGTTTAACATTTCAATTTGAATTAAGGATGGGGAGAAATGAATTAATTTTATATGTAAAGTTATCTGTTACCAACCCTAATCTAATACATTTAGATGATACTGAAAAAATGCAGTTCTCTTGTAATTTACCATTTTTAAGGTAGTATTGATATATATGTATTCAGAAGAATAATGTACAAAATGCATCATTTTATATAAAATTGTTTCCAAATGCTGTCTACATTAGGGAAATTTTGAACTGAGACACATATGTTTGGAAAACTATCCACCCAAATAATGGACATTTTAATGCAAACTTTTAAAAATGCAGACCTGAGAAAAATTGAAATTGGCAGATTTGTCTATTCTTAATGCTAAACATGTGTGTTGAAAACCCTCAAACAAATGGGAGAAAAGAGTATTATTTTTATCTTGAACTTAATATTTTTGTTCACCATCTAACCCCAACTTGATGCAGCTATAACCAGAAAGGCAAGTCTGACAGCATGGAAAAATATAGCAAATTGTCCAAGGCCCAACACAGGTCTATTCTTCCCTGTAACAGGACAGCCAAGAAAACTGAGCTGGACTGAAAAAAAATACAACTGGAAATATATAATAATATCCACTTAATTCTGATTTCTTGGAGTTATGCTGAAAATATGAGCTGAACATAAAAAGGAACTGAAAAATTACTAACGTTGGTCCTTCTAGTTATATTTCTCAGAGGGAGGGAGAGACAGACAGAAAGAAATTTGAAAAGTTAATGTAAGACTTAGAACAAAAGTTCCAGGATTCTGTCTACTTTTTATTAAGCATTTCCATCAAAGTGGCATTTTAATGGGAGAGCACAAATCAAGCAAAAATATGTGTTATCTTGGAATACAACTGTCTTTTATAGAACTGTTCTTTTGATTGAGAGACTTAGACTTAAAATAATATCTAAACAACTCTAGGAATTAAATAATGACAAAATTTGAAAGATTTAGGATGAGGCATGCAAAACCTATGGCCCTCCAGATATTGACAATATGACTTTCTTTTTATCAACAGGGTCAATAGGAAGAAATGCTAGGAGATATTGTTCATCTATAACTGTGTTTCTCAACCTTGGCATTGCTGGCTGAAGAATTCTGGGAGTTGAAGTCCTCAGAATGTCAAGCTGCCAAACCAGAGAAACATTGATCTAGAAGGTCACAGGTTCCTCAATTCTCATATATGGATAGGCAGAAACTGCACTAAAAATATTGGGGAAGGGGAGACAGAATATCTATCCAAACTCTTTAGATTAAAGATGAGGGACAATGGAAACAGAAAGAAGCGATACAATGACATAATAGTCACAAATCTGAAAAATAAAAATAACTCCTACAATGAAGCATACCTCTGACCAGAAAAAAGTAGAAAAATTAGACATTTTAATTTTTTTTTAATTAGTCTGAAAGATCATGTAAATGCATAATAGAGAGGATTCACAAAGATTATTTAATTGAAAAAAATAAATAGAATATATCAGCATATAGTTGTTAATGAACATTTATAAATGAACAACAGCATCTCCAATGCAGAATGCAGAATAAAAATTAAGAACCATGCAGTTCCTGTGCAGTAAAACCATTAACATAAGTAAGAAAATACCTACTAAATGATACCAAAGAATCAGTTAACCCAACATTTTGTTTCTCCAGAATGGAAAACCAGAAGTCTTCTAAATTCACAAACAGAACATCAAAGCATAATCCGACCTCTTTAATTGTTTGAACTCAAGAGTCATAGTACATGTTGTGTTTAATACAAATAAACCAGTGTCCTTTGGAGTTGTTTTATGCAAAAAAAATAATAAATTTAGGAGAAGCTGATCCACTTCAGATTCACAACATTTTTTTTATTGAAAAGTTTTACAAAAAAAAATACAAAAATTTTCTTTTCCCCCATGTTCCCCCCACCCTTTCCCCCCCTCATCCCCCCCTCCCCCCCCCAGACTTCCCAGAGCAAAATACAAGGTATTTCATTTAATCAATCATAAGATAGATTAATCTACTTATCCTCAAATCGTTGTACTTTCGGCTCTCCCTTCTTAGGTGGTTCCAAAGTTGGGGGTAAGCCCCCAAGATCCAAATCTTCTTCCATGATAATTCCTCCAGCTGCAACTTCAGCATAGGTTTGTATCTGTTTTCCATCTTTTTCTTGTTGTAACATCTCCATTTTCTTCCTTCCCCCCCACCCAGTGAGGGTGGGTATCCAGCTTGTAAAACATTTACATAAAAATCTTTTGCCTTCCAAACTGTGTTTAACCAATATCTTTCTTCATTATAAGTCACTATTAGACCAATTGGGACATCCCATCTGTATGCCACTTGTTGATTTCTCAGCTCATTTACCAGGAAACCAAAGTCTTTTCTACTTCTCAACATCTTTGGAGGAATCTCTTTCAAAACCACCACCTCTTGCCCAGCGACCTGAACTTTATTCTTGTAAGAAGCTTGTAGGATTTCATTTCTGATCCTCCTAGTTGTAAAATAAATCACCACATCTCTTGGCAGCTGTCTTTGTTTTGCCAACCAGGAATTAACCCTGTAAATTTTATCAATTTGGATTGCCACATCTTCTGGTCTTTCTTTAATTATCTCTGCCATAGCATCAGCACAAATGTCTTTTAAATTTTCTTTGCTATTTTCCTTCAGGCCTCTCAATCTCAGAGCAAACTCCATGGATCTGTATTGTAACATTACCAATTCATCATCCACTTTCTCTGTTCTGGTCATGACATCACCCATTTTGCTTTCCAAATTTAAGTTGGCTTCATTAATTTCTTCAACTTTCTCATCAAGCTGGATAACAAGGTTTGACAATCCTGATACAGCAAAAACAATATCATCTCTTATTTTATCGTGTTCCTCTGCAACCGCTTCCTTGATCGAACTTATATCTTCCTCAATTTTCTTAAATTTCCCTTCCATCAGTAGTGTTAAATTATTCATTGCTGTGGCTTGGTTATTCATAGCTTCTCTCATTGCTGTTGCTTGATTATTCATGGCTTCTTTCATAACTTCTTTAAAATCATTAAGTGCTGCATCTTGACTCTGAGTCTGGCTCTGTGAATCAGCCGGAAGTTGTGCTTTCTGTGTCACCACTGACACAACTGGCGAACCTCCCCTCCTTTAACAACTCCTGGTTTCACTTGTCTAGAAGCCATTTTTTTCCTTCCCCCCCCCCCTTTTCTTTAAAAGCCACAAAGTCTTTAAAGATGTTTGTAATTTGTAGTCTCTAATTTGCCAAACAGGGTAGTTTTTATTTTCTTTCCTCCACAAACTCTCAGTTCCCAGCAGTTAATAGGCAGTTAATCCACTCTCCCAGCGCAAAGTTCTCAAGCACTTTCGTTTCTGGTTTTCACTTTCAAAACCATAACAAAGACGCCATCTTCCACCTCCAGCTCAATAAGATTCAAGTTGAAACAAAGTAACTTCGGAGTTAAGCTCTGTACTTTTAAGGCTTGTTCTTCTGTTTCCGCTCTGCCTGCGCTTGCAATCAATCAAATTCACTTTTAAAAGCAGGATCGGATCGCGGCTTCTTGCTCTGCTTTCACAGAGTTGTCCTGGCTCCAGAGCTTCTTGGTGGGCTGGCTGGGGAACTCTCACCCTCCAAGCCTCTGGAAATGTTCCAGAGGGCTTTCAGGGAGCTCTACTCTCACCCACTGGCTCTCCTCTCCTTCTTTTCCCGAAGGAGAGTTTTTCAGCCGCTAGACAGCCGATTTGCGCTGTCAAAGCGGCTTTTACGGAGACGCAGGGCTGGCGGTCTTGAAAGACCATCCACGGAGCCTGCGGTGCCAACCGGAAGTCCAGATTCACAACATTTTAAGGAGGACTTTAATCCTTCAATTAGATCTTCCAACTGAGCAATGACTACCCCAGTACAGAGGCTAGCATTTTTTAAAAAAAAGTCTCAGTGGGTTTTTTTTAATTAATTAGATACTATTATAAGAACATTTTTGAGGAAATTTCAGGGGAACTAAATCTCCTCGCCTAATGTTCCGTATGTCCAATATAGACTGAACCCTTGGTCTTCCAAAGCAGTTTAGAATAAAATAAAGGGGAAAATTGCATACTATTTAACATCATTTTTGCAATTAAAATTTCAAATGCATGCCTATCAGAATCTGGGATTTATTTATTCCAATATATTTCTCATTACAAAAATAAAAGATTTGGGGAAAGCGTACGTAAGTAATAAACCATTAAGCAATTAAGAGAATTAAAAATATACATAAACTTATTGAGTTTCCACAATGTACTAAGTATAGAACAAAATGAGGAGCAGAAAGAATAAGAAATAAGCAAAATGTAAAGCAAAGAAAACAGATTGATCAATCTTCCTCAAACTGGTAGTCTATCCATTTATTGAAATATAGCGTCTCTCATCTTCAACCATGGAAGTGCTGGCCAGGGAAGGATGTGTGAGGCCCCCAACATGATTCCACTGTGTTATGGAATTCCAAATGGCAGGGAGCAATAATGTGACTGTTGGTTTTGCTATTCTGTAGGAAAACCAAGATTCATATTCCAAAAAGTATTGCCTAGAGTTGGCAAAAGTTGAAAATCCTCCTTGCCAGTAATTTTGATTTGGATAAATTTGGTCAAAACTTTAAAAAAAAATCTGTGAAACAATAGAACAGATAATATAGTGGTCACCCAGGTGAAGATCACATACATGAAAAAATTAAAAGTGAGTCATGGGAAAAATAAAAGGACAATGAAATAAAGTGGAAAAAAGAAAATACATACTAAGAGAAATTGGTCAATGGAGAAGATGGTTAATTTTAAAAAAAAAAAGACAAGGGACATAGTTAAAAGAGCAAGCTAAATAATATTAGCCATACTCAAACTTTTATCCTCCAGATCAGTGGTGGGTTTCAAAAATTTTTACTACCGGTTCTGTGGATGTGGCTTGGTGGGTGTGGCTTGGTGGGCGTGGCAGGGTGGGCGTGAATTCCCATCCCTTCCAGGGGAAAGTTACTGCAAAATCTCCATCTCCTCCCTTATCAGCTGAGACTTGGGAGGCAAAGAATAGATGTGGGTGGGGCCAGTCAGAATTTTTACTACCGGTTCTCCGAACTACTCAAAATTTCTGCTACCGGTTCTCCAGAACTGGTCAGAACCTGCTGAAACCCACCTCTGTGAGTTTGGACTTCCAAGTCCCATCATTCGTAGCCTGTTTAATCAGAGAAACCTCCTTTATTCTGCGTGTTAAGGGACAGAATTTTAGGGGAAACTGCTTTGCTTACACATCCAGGGTACCAATTTGGGAAAGGCTGGATTAAGGATTTAAATGGGAAGAGCCAGGAAAGACAAGATCTCTCAAGTTGATAATATGCTAGAGACTGGATGGTTGAATGAGTTTGATACATGAATTATGTACAAGTTTAAATACCTGTGAAATATTAACACAGAAATCAACCAGATCACCAATTTTAGAAGCAGGTTAGGATAGCATAAGGGCACACAAATTCTTTAACATGTTGAGCATTAAACACCACTTAAACTAATTAAAAATACTGTATTTCATTGACACATATAAACAGCTTAATACTGTGAATCCCCTAATTCTTAAAAAGAATTGCAGCACCTTCCTGTGACCAATTTTGTGAGAACCTGGTTAGCCTTTGGACTGCAATCTGCATTGCATTTCAAAGCAGGCTTTTAATTAGAATTTTCTCTTCTATGTCTGCAACTGGCAATGATTATCTTGCTGAAAAGTGACAGCTGCTTTGCTTGGCACTGCAGTGGCTGATATTATTAAATGAATATTGCAACAGATTGAATGTTATGTACTGTTAGTGTGTCTCCATGATATCACTGACAAAAAAAATACTGCAGGGTATTATAATTTATTCTGATAGTTAATCATTACAAAACATTCACTAAGGATCCAGTTCTAAGAAATTGACCCCTTACGTCTATGAACGTATCTGGAATTAATTTTTTTCATACAGACTACATATTAATATTTAGAACAAAAGAAACTGAACACCGTTTAACTCCCATAGTTTTAATTTTCATTGATTCCATGCAGTTTCCTCACTCTGCTTTTTTTTATTTCAGCAAACAAAAATATGAAATTGTCTTCATATTAAATGATATGCATCAGATCTCTCTGGGATCAATTCAACATCTCTTCATATTTGATTTCCCCCTGTTCATCCAAGATTGGATAAAAGTAGTTTTCAATTAAAATCCAATTAAAGATACAATTGGGTGGAACCTTTAGAGTAGACCAATTTCATGTGACTTTTAAGTATGAAGAGTCTGGATCAATCCATGATTGTGTTTACATATTGTATATATAGGAATGAAGAATTGTGTGATTCTTCTCTTGTATGTAGCATTTGATTTGTTTTATTTACATCAAAGATTTCTGCCTGGCTTTTCTAAGTTACGTGTGAAGAGGCTCTGGGCATGCCCCGTTTGGCTAGTTCTTTTTTTTTTTATGTGCATGTAATTAAAGTTAATTGCTGAACTTTCCAAAGTCAAGAACTTTTACAAGCACAGATAGACCTACAGCTCTTGCCCTTTTCTGCATAATTAAAGAAAATTCATTTAATAGCAGGAGGCAAGGTGAATGAGGTCAGTAAGAGGCTCAATAAGAGCCTATAATACAGTGGACTAAAGCACTGTTATTAACAGATTAACATCTGCTGCTTGCAATTACTGCAAGTTCAAATCTCACCAGGCTCAAGGTTGACTCAGCCTTCCATCCTTTCAAAAGTAGGTGAAATGAGGACCCAGATTGTGGGGGTAATAAGCTGACTTTGTATAAATATACAAAAGTATGAAGGCTATTGCCTATTACTTAATGCATTGTAAGCCGCCCTGAGTCTCCGGAGAAGGGCGGCATATAAATTAAAGCCAAAAAAAAAAAAGTTACAGTGACAATAAGTGTACCATTGGAAGGCGTGAAGGACCAGGTTAGGACAGTCATGGAGATGTGGTCACAAAGTCAGAAATGATGTTATATAGACAATTAAAGTACTAGTACGATATGAGAAGCTCCATTTGAGATGCTTGTAAAGATAAAAAATGAGCTAGCAAGACAGGAACTACAAAGGACTGTTCTGTCTACATTGATGAGGGGTTCCAAGGCCATTAAGAGAAGAGGCAAGTATCCACTGAGTTGGAAGGCTGGAGGAAAAAGCCTAGCATTTAAACCTTGCAGTACAATTCCTCATACAGACCTTGATTTCTGTGCACTGCAATAATGGAAATCTTATCTGTGCCTATGGCTTCATTCTTGTCTGCAAGGAAGAGTCATGTCTCGCTCAGCACTGAAGATAAGGCAGGCTAACCACACAATAAAAGCCTGGAAAAACCATCATCTCATTGTCATAGACTTCTCCTATCCCTAAAAATTAGCAGCAACTGACAACCAACATAGAAATAGAAATGCATACAAATCTCAAGAAACATTGATGGATGGGTTTCCCCAGTGTAGAACAGGAAAGAATGTGCTACAAGAAAAGACAAAAATGGAACCAGTCAGATGCTGAGTAATAAATGGCAAAGTATTTAATTGCTTGCAGTTTCTTGGCTCTTTGGTAATAGAGAATCAGTCAGAAAACATATCCAAATCTTTGCAGTGGAAATAAACAAACAAAAACAATGCCACCCCAAACTGAAATTAATAGATCAGCATAACCTGTTCTAACATGCCGTATGAACCGGAAACAGTAATTTGTTTTATTTCAACATTTTGGCAGGCGTAAGTCTTTAAAAGAGGAAGAGGGGTCTTGTTCCTGTATTTTAAAAAGTAAAAGATTAAACTATTTTTGGTCACTCTGAGGGGGTCTTTGTAAAGAAAATCTGTAAGTAGCAGACTATTCTTTATTTCAATGAATTTATGCAGAGACAAGCTATACCTCTCTTGATTTTTGACAACTAAATAGCATTTCTCTTGACTTCACTTCAGTGAAGTAATGCATTCTTTTACTTTTTAGAACAAAAAACTAATTTCCCAAAGAAAAGCAAGAGAAGATACATTCAGAAAA
Source organism: Arizona elegans (assembly GCA_022577455.1). NCBI lineage: Eukaryota > Metazoa > Chordata > Lepidosauria > Squamata > Colubridae > Arizona > Arizona elegans. The sequence continues at coordinate 19,893,141 of JAKOOJ010000001.1, read as the reverse complement.
CAACAGTTTTGATAGACATCCCTTTTATGGCGTGTCTTATCTAGCTAAGGATAATTAGCAGCAATATAAATGCCAGGTATGGGGGAGAAAATACTAGAAAAGGTTTCTATTATGTGAGAAAATAGTCTCAGCTTACCTGATAATGTTGAGCAAAGCAAGGGATGTTAGTACTTCTTGAAAAAGAAGTATTATGTTTGTTTTACACTGAAATAAAATAACTAACCTTCAAAGAGACTCTGGACTACCCAAAATTGAAATTCTGTGCCTTTGTATACAGAAGTAACTTCTCAGAGTGGTAATACTGAACCAATGTTATCCTGTTGCCTTTATCTGTGATGGGATTAGGCAACACTCCTGCAAACAGAAGAAGTTATAAAATTGTTTCTGGACTACCCTACTTCAAACATGAGTGCTTTCTTAAAATATTAGATGGAAGCCCAGTCTCTAGATGTGAACATATTCACAACAGACAAGGGAAAAGTCCCTGAGAGCCTTTGGCATCAGATTCTAACTAATGTGGAGGTTCTGTAAAAAGATCAGATAGATCCCATAAATTTGAAATTTCTCCATCAACACATTGATTTTCACCTCCCACTTTCTCCCAGATTGTAGGAAAAGGCTTCATATCTACCCCATAAACACTTAAAACTGGCTAGAAAAATGCAAATTAAAATAGTAAGTAAAGGAACAAGCCTGACACTGATCTGATGGGGAAGTGAAACTAGGTTTGTAAAAGGATCATTTTAGCATCAATTCCAGAAACTAAGCAAAGTTGTCAACATACTTTTAGCTGCTTTTGTTTTGTTTTGCCTCTGGGTTTTAAAAATGAGACAAATTCCAAAAGTGAAAGAGATTAGCTTTAAGAATTAGGAAAATAAAAATAAAGGCTTCATGGAGGCCTTTATAACATTCGTAATGTAACCTTTGTAAGATATACAGTATATCTAAAATATAAAAATGAGAAGCATGATAATAATCTTATATAGAACCCAAGCATCAAAGTTAGAAAATTATCTCAACTTACTTGCCCTCATCTTTTATAGCTTAATGGAAGGGTAACATTCCTAGTCTTTGACCTCAATTTTTTTTTCTTCTACAACAATAGCACATGACTCAATTTGGAGGATTTGGAGTTTGGGTCAATTTATTTGTTTTTATTATTAAATTTTAATTTAGTACCAACTAATGTCTTTCAGCAGCTTACAATGAAAAAAATAAAATCAGAATTAATTTTTTAAAATAAAATCTAATTAATAGCAATCATCATTTAAAGCCTTTAAGGCCTTTTAAAATGCCAAGAAGAAATTATCCTTTTGATTTCACAAGGAATGAAGGACTAATTCTAGAGAATACTGGAATCAGAATTGCAAGAAGTTTGTGACCTCCATAGGCCAATCTCCTACACTGGAAAATCACATCCAAGCTTCTTTCCTGGGACGTAATCATATTTTGCAAGGCAACAGGGAAGTGGATGTCAGCGCTCCTGGCCCCAACTAGGCAGAAAATACGACCAGATGAGCTAAATCTACTTTATTGTATAGTTATATTAACAGAACCTTGCACGTTGGAAAGTATAAAATTTCCCTCCACCCAGTGGTGAAATCTAAATTTTTTTACTACCGGTTCTGTGGGCGTAGCTTGGGCATGGCTTGGCTTGGTGGGTGTGGCTTAGTGGACGTGGCTTGGTGGGCCAAATTTTATATTCGATTTTAATTGGTTTTAAATTTTATAAATCTATGCCATTTAATATGGCTGTACACCGCCCTGAGTCCTTTGGGAGAAGGGCGGTATAGAAATCTAATAAACTCTTAAACTCATTCCCTCCCCACTCCCAGGGGAAAGATATTGCAAAATCTCCATTCCCACCCCACTCTGGGGCCAGCCAGAGGTGGTATTGCCAGTTCTCCAAACTGCTAAAAATTTCCGCTACCAGTTCTCCAGAATCTGTCAGAACCTGCTGGATTTCACCCCTGCCTCCACCATATATAACTACTTGATCCTTTAGGGTGGATTCTTTGTAGGTTTCTTTCTGCCCTGCTCTGATTACTGGGGACTGCACCACTGGGAGCTCCTACCTCTCTTGTCTAATTGTTTCTTTGGCAGCATCTCTTCCCCCCTTTGCCCAAAGTCATTCCTACATTCCATTAGAGAGGGTGCTTCACATTAGCTTCCAGATCAGCAAGCAAGGAAAAACTGGGGAGGTTGTAGAAATGAGGAAAACTGATGGCAAAAGGTTTAAGCATTCTTTCCGATATCTTGCTCTTTGCGGTAGCTTTGCTGCAGGAAACACCCTCCAAATTTTCAGTAATCAAACACTGAAAAACCCTAACCCGCCAAAAAAAGTCAATATCCAGGAACAGCTAGTTGGCAAATTATTTCCAGAGCTCAGAGTATTAAACAAGAATTACCAGCTTTTCTATCCTTGGGGAAGGTTGCTCTGTAAATTTAACCTAGAGGCTGAGTTCTCCAAGCCCTCACAGGTGAATTGTCCTACATTCCCGGAAGTCCTTCACAATACAAAGCACATATGCTCAGAGTACATAAGGCCACTGACAGTAAAAGTGGGAGGAACCTGCAGAATAGGACTTTTATGAAAATCTACAGGAATCAGGACATCCTTATCTTATGACTGAAAACAGTAAGAAAAATAAACTATCTTAAATTTAATTAGCATAAGGCCAAAAACCTCACACATCAACACATTTCAGTGGAGGATCAGACCATCCTCCAATCCTACAGTCTCAGTAATTACTGCACAAAGCAAGGACAAAATGAATTGAAAATCATTGAACTGTTTTTACTTATATTTCAAGCACTCACAGGGATTAACTGGTTAAATCCAAAGATGCTAAGAAAGCAATGTTGTGTTTATCAGTGTTAAATTCTCCTGTGTGATATTCATCTCCCCATTCAGATGGCCCATGGAGACATACTGTAATTTAGTGAATAATAAGATTGATAGGGAAGTTTAGTTATCAATTAAGCCAGAGATGCCCAACCCCTGGGCCGTGGACCCCTACTGGGCCACAAGCCGTTCAGAACCGGGCTGTGGAAATGGCACACGAGTGCACGGGCGCATTCCCTCTTGCGTGAGCAGTGGGTAAGCATGTGCCGCTTGCTGGCTGCCTCCTCTCCTGGTCTGCAAAGCCGGAAAGGTTGAGGAATTCTGAATTAAGCAATAGAACAATGCGGAACTCATGCAATGATAACCTGAAGAACTGCAAGTACATTGTTAACTACAATATTTGAAAATAGATGGAAAGAATCTTTAATCTATAAAGCTAACAATTACCATGTTTGTATTACAGATCATCATACAGAAAATCTATATGGTCTCTACGAGTTAAAAATTACTTAATGGCACATAATTAATCAATCACTGGCATAAGATGTAGCTGACAAGACAAAAAAGTATCTTCTAAAGCTGGTTTTTTTCCCCCCTGGGAATTGGGGAAAATATACACTCTTATTTTCATTAACCTCTAACTGAAATGTAACTTGTTGTTCAATAGTGAATGTATTATTCACTGTATTATTATTATTATGGCCTTTGGTCTATAGGTTTTACAGACTCTCAAAGGGATCCATGGTACAAAAAAAATAGAATTCTGTTCTAACGTGTTGTTGTTGTTGTTGGAATTGTATTTTGGAGAGTTCTTTGTTTGCGGTGCAAGGAAGACAATCACACACCTAAACCAATGGCAATAGTTTTTCAGATCTTAACCAGAATTTTTTTTAAAAAAACTTGTGACCTTCCAAAATGGCACTTTTTATTGATTCTAGGTAAAATTGCTAACAGCCAGGAATAACACAAACTGAAATCTAACCATAAAGGGAAGGTCATGGCTTCCCCAGTAACATAACTGTATCGGCAGTTCTCTCCAATCTAACTGGGGAACATGGGGGGTGGGATGGGAGTCTGGAAAAATTATGTGATTGGAAGTTTGAGATGGAAGAATGCCAATGTACTTGCTTTGAATGTTCAAAACAGGCAGGATTGCTAAACTGGCAAAGATCTGAATTGTAAGCATTTCTAAGGGGGCTTTGTAAGAGTTTTAATTGACCCTAGTCCTACAAAAGAGGGACTATCATCTCTACCTCTCAAAAGTATTTTTTTTTCTTTTATTGCAATGTTATGTTCCAGCAAGGATTACAATTTATTCTCTGTGGAACAGTATAGGACTCATTGAGTGCTATGTAACATTATCTGTGTGTGAGAGGCTATACATTATATACATTTTCAGCATGCTTTTACTTCAGATTTGTTTGATTTTATAAGTGCCAAGAGTAAAAACAGATGTTATGCTATTCAATGTTTGGATATCAAACCCTATCCCAATATAACTTATATGTCCCTCAAGGCATGTGGATAATCTAGTAAGTTTAGGGATGGATGAAGAGGCCAGAAAATGCTTGGCTTCAGGGTTTTCATGCCATTTTTCCTAAATGCTTGACATTAAATATGAATCAAATCTAGACTTCAAAAATATAGCCAAGTTTAGGATTCAACTCTGCACAAAAACCCAAGTCAAGGTTGATCTGAAATATCAGTAACTCTTAGAGCAAGTTTATGTAGGAGCATTTCCACTAAAATCCAAAAAGCAAGTTAAGCATACATAAATACTGCCTAAGCAATTGAAGCTCAATCTCTTTTGATCCATAAGCTTGGTAAGAGCAGTAACTGAAATTTCTTCCAAGGCTGAAATTCTGTTATGGGCACGTTCCATTTCCTTTTGCTCAATTCAACGTAAAATTACAAAATAACCACTTGTTAAGGAATTAAGATCAGGCAAGAAGGTCGCAACCACAAATACATTACAGTACATGTACTATGCTCTTTCCAATCTATACTTCTTGAATAGGAAATATGGATGTATGGATGGTTTTAAGGATAGAAACATCAAATTTGTGTATGATGCAGCAGTACTTGCACTAAAGAGACCCAATATATATTCTGGAGGAAAAAAACCTAATTCCTCTTGCTGAAATACCACTTGGTATTTCAGATTAAACATAATAAAGTTACCAATGTAAGAGAGTTATGCAAGAGAAAAACAATCAAAGTTCAAAAACAATACGAACAACCAAGGGAGAAACCCTTGAACACCAAAGAACATTAAGTTCATTTATGATGGCAAGTTCTAAATTTGAGGGTGCTTTATGTTTTATGTTTTGTTTTATTAGATTTCTATACCGCCCTTCTCCCGAAGGACTCAGGGCGGTGAACAGCCAAAAGATAAAAACACAGAAAATACAAAATTTAAAATAGGTTAAAACAGATTAAACAGTTTGGCTAAATTTTAAAAATATCCCATAATATCAAATTCATGTTTAAAATTTAAATTTAAAATTTAAAAATTTTAAAAAGGAGAAGATTTAGGCCAGGCCAGCTTGATGGAATAAAAACGTTTTAAGCGCACGGCGGAAGGTGCGCAGATCCGGGATCCTCCGTATCTCCGGGGGGAGCTCGTTCCAGATCGTAGGTGCCCCCACAGAGAAGGCTCTCCCCCTAGGGGCCACCAGTCGACATTGTTTGGCCGACGGCACCCGGAGGAGCCCCTCTCTATGGGAGCGTACTGGCCGGTGGGAGGCTATTGGTGGTAGTAGGCAGTCCCGTAGATAACCAGGTCCTAAGCCATGGAGCACTTTAAAGGTGGTAACCAAAACCTTGAAGCGCACTCGGAAGACCACCGGGATCTTTAGATCTTTTTTAAAAACTGAGGGACATAATAGAGGTGCATAAAGTATAGTAAATTGTGGAGAAAGATAACAGGGAAAAGCTCCTTTTCTTCACAAAGTGCATAGTTAAGTATTGGCTTTTTCCATAGGTGATCCAGGCCAGCTTTATCTTCCTAAAGTGGCCAATAAAATGTTTCTGGAAAGTCCACAAGCAGGTTAGGAATGTAATCTCCTGGCATTCTCTTCTTCAGTGATTAGTATAAAGTGGGATCTTCTCACAATACTAGAGATAATGTACTGACGCAGAACTACGAGCCATTCCAGGAGCAATTGTCATGAACATGTTTAACACATACACACACCCTTTAAAGGTTCCTGCTACCATCTCTTGAAATGGCAAATTCCATAGTTGAAATATGTGCTGTATGAAGCTGCACTTCCTTGTCTATCCTGAGTTTTCCACTCCATTTCCTTGGTGGTTTAGGGTCCTAATATTATGGAAAGTGCAGTACAAAACATCTCCTTACCTAATATTTTTCTCGACATTAGTGTTGTTGTTAGTTGCGGAGTCATGTCTGACCCATCGCAATCCCATGGACAACTTTCCTCCAGGCCTTCCTGTCCTCTACCATCCTCTGGAGTCCAAGCTCACGCCTACTGCTTCAGTGACTCCATCCAGCCACCTCATTCTCTGCCGTCCCCTTCTTCTTCCTTTGCCCTCAATCATTCCCAGCATTAGGCTCTTCTCCAGTGAGTCCTTCCTTCTAATTAGGAGGCCAAAGTATTTGAGTTTCATCTTCAGGATCTGGCCTTCTAAAGAGCAGCCAGGGTTGATCTCCTCTAGGACTGACTGGTTTGATCACCTTACAGTCTTCTCCAGCACCATAGTTCATTAATACTATACTGTAATTACTTGTAGCGATTTCATAATTTCTTGCTCAACTTTTTTTTTTCCTAAACAACAAAACCTTAAAAGTTGTAGATATATTATATTGCTCTTTTCTAGGGTTTCTCAACCTTGGCCACTTTAAGATGGGCAGACTCTTAACTCCCAGAATTCCCCAGCTACAAGGAGAGTCAGTTTGATTTGATGTTTAAGACTGTGAGTTCTAGTTCTAGTCGCACCTTAGTCATGAGAGCCAGCTGGGTGACCCTGGGCCAGTCACTCTCTCTCAGCCCAACTCATTTCACAGGGTTGTTGCTGTGGGGAAAATAGGAGGAGGAAGGTGTGCTGGATATGTTTGCTGCCTTGAGTTATTTGTAAAAATAATAAAGATGGGATATAAATAAGTATATAAAATTAAAAATTAAAAAAAAATTCAGCTGGAGCTCTAAAAGGGAATTCTGGGAGTTGAAGGCAACCTATCTTAAAAGTGGCCAAGGTTGAGAAATACTGCTCAGTATAAATACTGACAAAGAAGACTCAAAATATTTCATAGTATGGAATAGATGGTATAAGTGGATAAACCAAAGGAAAAAAGGGTAAAGATAAGAATTAGGGGAAATGCAAGTAATAAAAAAAAATGCACCGTCAGATGGATAGAATAGGTAAATAAGTCACTGTTTGTATATTTGTATATATGTGTTTATATAATTACATATATTTAGTTTGTTAGTGTAATTGTGGATTGAAAATGTAAATTTTATGAGTGAGAAAATTTGTATATTTTCTTTTTTTTTTCTTGTAAATATTTTTAAATTCAATAAAGTTTGTATTTTAAAATTTAAAAAAGAGAGATAGAGAAATACTGCTCTATTTCCTTGAACATATTCACTCTCTTGTACTTATTGGTCCTCTTGTCATCAATAGTCTCCAAAGCCAAGTGCTCAGTAATGTACAAGTGTTCACTGATCTCCAGAGTCTCCAGAAAATTGTCTGGCTGATTGAAAGTAAATTAAAACCTCCAGCTTTGGAGGGTTTAATTTACTTTGTATTATGTAAGGGGTGGAGGTTGGTTTTGTTTTTGGGATCCTTAGATCAGGGATAGGCAATCTAGTGCCTTTCAGATATTCTGGACTTCAGTTCTCAGGCTTCCCAGCACAATTAACCACTAGAGATTAAGAGACATGTAGCCAAACATCTGGAGAACACTGCTTAAATCTACTTTATTCCCTATTTTGAAATATGGAACTGTCTCCTTTTCTAGGGTTACTGGAAAAATTCCCAAATTAAAACTGAAATTAAAAACCCACAGCACCTCTTAATAGAAGCAAAGGGTTCATAAAATTATGCTCAAGATTATGCTAAATAAGATGGGAAGCTATTTAAATAGTCCTGAGTCCTGCTGGAAAAGGGCGGTATGAAAATCAAATCAAATAAATAAAAATAAAATAAAATAAATAAATGTTTTAAATACATACTTTTTTTTTCTGTACTGCTTTGCTGCCATCCACTGGCCATCCATATTCTTACATCCCAATCTGGTAGTGAACCCAGAAATGCAGCTTAGGGCTACAAATTCAAATTGTATGGCTTTTGGTCATTTAACCAGGTTTGGTCAGGGTCATTCACACCCTGGTCACTTCCCATTTGGATTACTGGAATGCACTGTAGAAGGGGCTATCCTTGATTACTACCCAGGAACTACAATTGGTCCATTCTCCCTTAACATTTTATAATCACCAAGTTATTAGAAAAATATGAAACTTCTCCATTCCAGATTGGTTCTTTTTTGGTTGGTTTATTTTATTATACAACAGATGGGTGTTTAATCCAATATACAGTATAATACTATCCAAAATTTATCTTGCGTAACAGGGCCAACACCGTTTGAAAGATATTAGAAGCGATGATTCAGACATACCCAAACACAAGACCTCTCTTATACCATCAAAGCAGCCTGATATTTTAAAGCAGGGGTGTCTAACTTTGGCAGCTTTAAGACTTGTGGACTTCAACTCCCAGAATTTCTCAGCCGGCCATGCTTTAACTTTAAGCCCACAAGTTTTATGAACACGAGTGACCAAGGTTGGATACCCGTTTTAAAGATTTCTATTGGAGCCTTAAAAAGTTGCTGCTACTTCATTAAGACAAGCTTTAAAGCACCAGGTCTATTTTTTCAGGCTTGCACAGAAGCTTGAAAAAGAATGGGCTCCTTTAATAAACAGCAGGGAGGTGCTTGTGCATGGTTCAAAACCTGCTTCTAAATCGTTTTCAAAGTACTCCACTGAGCAAAACCACAAAGTGAAAGTCCTGTTGCATAACATTAATTTGTTGATGATGGCATGAGATCTTAGTTTTGTTAATAGTTTACCGAAGGCATCTCCAGCTGAAAGAAGTATGCTAACAGGTGAAGGGAAAGACTTCTGCTTAAGACCCAGAATAAACACAGTCCACCTTGGAACAGAATGGCTTCTAATGTAAGGGGAAAGTGTGTGCTTGTATGCAATGTGCCTGTGTTACAAATGAATCCTAAAGCTGTTTAAGGACTCATAATTTCAGATGGTGTATTCATTCCATCTTGTATATCGTACTGAACTCTATACCCTTGGGGATGGAATTAGTGAACAGAACAGAACAGAACAGAATAGAATTCTTTATTGGCCAAGTGTGATTGGACACACAAGGAATTTGTCTTTGGTGCATATGCTCTCAGTGTACATAAAAGAAGAGATACGTTCATCAAGAATCATAGGTACAACACTTAATGATAGTCATAGGGTACAAACAAGCAATCAAATCATACTAGGAAACAATATCAATATAAATTGTAAGGGTACAAGTAACAAAGTTACAGTCATGCAGTCATAAGTGAGAGGAGATGGGTGATAGGAACGATGAGAAGACTTAATAGTAAGACTTAGTGAATAGTTTGACAGTGTTGAGGGAATTATTTGTTTAGCAGAGTGATGGTGCTGGGGGAAAAACTGTTCTTGTGTCTAGTTGTTCTGTGTGCAGTACTCTACCTTCAACAGCGTCGTGTTGAAGGTAGGAGTTGAAACAATTTAAGTCCAGGATGCCAGGGTTAGGCTTTGGTTTCTTGCGCTGCTAATTCCAAATATTCTCAAGTGGTCGGTTAAAAACGGAGTTTAGACACGCGGAGGGCTACGAGCTACCGATTTCACCCTTCGGCCGACAGCTACCTCTAGTGGCTGCTGCGGGAAGCAAAACTTATCTTGCGCATTTAAATCTCGCCGTCGATTTCGCCGCGGTCAACAGGTTTAACCAGCGAGGTAACTCCGAGACGAGGTCACCAACCAAGCATTAACTCCTTTCTTTCGGGATAACGACGGCTATCCTTCCACGGCCACGTGGACGACGTAGCAGAACCCGAAGGCCGAAAAGGCAAGGCGTCCGTTTCCCCAAGCAGGAGAAAGACCGAGCCAGGTACTTTTTGTGTTGGTTTTTTTTAACCGACTAGCCGTGGCTTCTCGCGCCTCACCGCTGGCAAAGGGGGGCGGGCGGGCGGAGGCAAAAACCCTCGAGGGGAAGGTGGGGCTCGAGTCGTCTGTTCCGAGACTTTAGACGAAGTTTGGCGACGCTGCTCCGTGTGAGAGGTTTGCTTTCCGAGGCGTTTGGGTGCAGCGGGAGGGTGGGGGGAAGAGAGAGAGAGAGAGAGAGACTCTCGGAAGAATTTCACTTCGGCCTCGCTTTCCATCCGCGTTTGGTAGGCTGGGGGTGGCGAGCGCGGGAAAAGAGAAGAGGCAAGAAAGGGGCGACTACTTGCCCGAGGGTGCTTGGGAAGGGGGGGGGGATCCGCGTATTGGTCGGCGCGGGAGGCAGTCCTCGTCCCGAGCGTTTCATTGATTACCTTCGCTCGCTGCCCACGTTTACACCCAAGTGAGCAATGTTGGAGGAGGAGGAGAAGGCCGCCTGTTGCGTCGATTATTCCCGGCACGCCCGACCTGCCCGGGAAAAGACCCGGACATGCCTAAAGCTGCCTGGCCTGAGAGCGGCCGTTCTCTGCGCCGTGGCACGTCCCCCTCCCCGTCCTTCCAAAGCCGGGTTGGGCCTGGCTCGCTTGCGCGTTCCCTCGGTCCACTCACTCACCCCCCACCCACCCCCCAGTGCCTCTCCTTCCCCTTCTCTTGGCCAGTATATTTTTAGGTCATTCGAGTGGAGGGGTAGGTAATCCCCGGGCTCAGGTTCCAAAGGAGGCGGGTTCCGGCCGGAGGTGGAGTCATTTTTTCATTTAAATCCCCGACTATAAAATGGGTTTAAGGAGAAGCGGGATCTCATCAGCTGAGGCGCCCAGAGGAGCTGGTGGGAGTGAGCGGCGGCGGGGGAGGCGAGCGGGAGGCACGGGACCACAGCGTGGGTGCCCAGCGGAGCTGCCACTCCTGCCGCGGCGATGCTACACTCCGTGGGCGCCCAAACCTTGCAAGCGCTCAGCCAGGTGGCCGCCGGCGTGCTCCTCCTGCCCCGCTTCCTCCTGACCGCTGTGATGCTCTGGCTCCTGGATTTTCTCTGCATCCGGAAGAAACTCTTGCTGACCGCGGCGGCGGCGGCGACACCTGGTGAGGAGCAAGAGTTGGCGGCCGAGGACGGCGACTCGAGCGACGGGACCTGCCCGCCGGACGACCCTCCGCTCTGCGTCTCCGACTCGAACCGCATGTTCACCTTGGAGTCGCTCAAAGCCGTGTGGCACGGGCAGAAACTGGACTTTTTCAAGGCGGCGCACGTCGGCGCGACGGCGCCCAACCCGGAGGTCGTCCAGCTGGACGGGCGCACGCGGCTGCGCATCCTGGACTACGCCCGGGGCAAGAGGCCGCTGATCCTCAACTTCGGCAGCTGCACCTGACCGCCCTTTATGGCGCGCCTGCGCGCCTTCGAGCGCCTGGCCACGCGCTTCGTGGACATCGCCGACTTCTTGCTGGTCTACATCGAGGAGGCTCACCCTTCCGACGGCTGGGTCAGCTCGGACGCCGCCTACGACATCCCCAAGCACCAGTGCTTGCAGGACCGGCTGCGAGCCGCTCAGCTGATGAAGGAAGGCGCGCCGGGCTGCCCGCTGGCCGTGGACACCATGGACAACGCCTCGAGCGCCGCCTACGGGGCGTATTTCGAGCGCATCTACATTATCCAGGAGCGGAAGGTCATGTACCAGGGCGGCCGGGGCCCCGAGGGCTACAAGATCTCCGAACTCAGGCGCTGGCTCGACCAGTACAAGAGCAGCCTCCGGGCCGGGCCCAGCACCGTCATCGTCCAGGTGTAAGGAAGACTCCCCGGCGGAGGGAAAAGCGGACGGGAAGGAAAAGAGGCAGCTCGAACTGCTTCGCTTTCCTTTCCCGCCCCTTTCCGTAACTCCCGAGAGCCTCTGTGTGAGTTTTCATGCGAGACGTTATTCAAATCATGTTGATTTGCCCAGCATTTGTTATTGACATCCATTTCCACGTGCAGTTTTGTTTCCCTTTATTTCCTGATTGCGTGCGTCAACGAACAGCGCTCGCTCTCTCTCTCCCTCTCCCTTGCGTGGGGGGGGGGGTGGAGGAGTGGGGTGGGAAACGCGCTTCCTGGTTTTTTTTGGAGGGCCTGTTGCTGAGCGTGTGCGTGCACGTGCGGGCTTCGGGTGTACGTGTGCGCGGGTGTTTCCGATGGGAACGGTCTTCTGCCGTGCACGTGTGTCTGTTGGAGAGAAGTTTCGCGTGCCCAAGCGGTGTGTGTTCTCTCTTTATTTTATTTTTTTTTCTCTCTCTCCGCTGTCCTAGCAAAAGCCTTGGCTGGGAGTTCTAGCGTTTCTTTATGATGACCGGTTTCGAAATGGTTTTGGAGCGCCAGGAAACCGAGTCTGAAATTGGGAGATGCTAGAATTGCCAGTTTTGGTTTTTGAGGAAAGCACAAAAAACACAAAAAACACAAAAAAAAAAAAACAAACACCCCACGAGTCTATTTATGTGATTTCTGAGCTGGTGGTATATTGAGCTTCTTTTTTCTTTTTTTTCTTTTTTTTTGTAAAATACCTGTTTTTTATGAGCTTTTTATAACATTATTAATAAAGATGATTGAATAAAGTATGCCTCATTTGGATCTTTCTAACCGAAAAGGGGAGCTCCAGAGATGCCGCAACTTTCTCAACTTGGTCTAATAAGGGTCCCAACAGGTGGGGAGAAATAGCTGGGGAGAACCCTGAGAAAACATTGTTTACACACTACTGTACGAATATTTCTTGTGGACTAGTGGCCACCTGTAAAAGAGCTTTCAGACCTTCGATTTGAGGAAGTTGCTCCCAAACTGGTGTGATCAGAAGCCACTTGTAAGCAAAGGAGAGGATGCCTTGATGGATGTGACAGGGTCGGTGTTCTACCACTACCTTTTTTGGGGACACAATGGGGGGGGGGGATCTGGCATGAACAGCCTCCTCCAGTTTGCATTCTATCAGGTGGAAGGTTTTGTTTAATCGGCTCTACGGAAGATTCAACTGCCAGCCTCCCAATTGGGAAATATGCAGGTTTAGCCACCTCAGAAGACAGAATACCTGGCGTCACCTCTGGATATGGTGGGAGAGAACTGTGTTTTGTGACATCAGCTTTTAAGGGTTTGCCCATTGTGCTAAGTCATTGTTTTTTTTAACCATGGTTTCTTAACTCAAGTAGAACTTGCTGGGTTTACACAGCACCCTGAGTCATATAAACAAGGGGTCACAAATCACAAGTCAGTTTACACTTAAACCAAATAATGATTTATTTTGTGAGACTCTAACCACTGTTTTATGAACTCTGCAGGGGCTTAAAAAATAAAAGTCCCAAAAACTTCCTCCCTCCCCATTGAAGGAAAGTTTATGCAACTAGAATTCTGGAATCTCTATGGATTTGAAGCCCACTTATGCAACATAGAACTTGGGGTTGCAAGTCTAGAAATTAAGTGTCTCTCTTCTATAAAAGTTGTTTATTCTTAAGGCATTGGGTGGGGGAATAGACTTCTAGGGTTTGCTACTATCATCCTATACTGAATATGTAGATGTGTAAAGAAAGAGCCAAAAATATCCTCATACACACCAGTGTTGGGTAGATTTGTTAAGGGAAAGGATTGCGATTTGTAAATCATTTGAACTTGCTGGGTGGGCTGAGCAAAAGGAATAGTTGGATTCCCAGACAATGCCTCTAAATATATGTGGGCTATTTTCATTCTCCCCACCACCACCCCTCCCAGAAAAGAACTACACACATCAAGTAATCTTTGAGGCTTTGGTTACATCACATCTTATCAGCATATTGTCCTTTGTGGTTACTGATGAACAGTTACCTGCTCCAAGATTTCTGGTACTAACATGAGTAATGGGGGGTGGGAGGAGTAAAAGTGTTGTGAAAAGGCAGTTAGCTTAACTGTTTTATGGAAGAGAACTGATGCCAAGTCATAGGAAAGGATGTTTCCAATCTCTTGTAGGAGCAGTTGCGCTGCTTGTAAGATTTCTCTGCTACAACCCATTGCCTACACAGCTATAGTTTGGATAGGTCTCTTAATCTTATGCCACACAACTTAAAATCTTGGCATGCAGTTTCAAGTAACAATAATATGTTGCATTGTATCAGGGAATTGTTTCTTAGCTCACATTGCTCATACAGGAATGGTCAGCAGATACTAAAGTGTTTTAGAAAGAAGGAAAAAATTAAAAAGTCTGATATTCTTACCTGTTATCCCCACAAAGGATTGCCTGCTGTGATATACACAAAACCTTCAAAAATGCCTAGCAGTTTTCCATTTTTCCAGGTTTCTTATGTCGATTCTAATCATTATTAGTTTTATTAATGTGGGAAATATGCTTGCTTTACCATAATTTTCCATATCCCATATAAAAAATAACCTGTTTTACTCCAAGCAACGTGACCTTAATAAATCTGGGCAGCCAACTGCTTACAGCTGGGCTAAGAGCTATTATCAGTACTTGTTTCACTATTACCTTCAGAGCACTTTGTTTACTTGAATTGAGCAAAGATGTATTACTCAAACCCAAGTGCTAATTTATGTATTATTTGTGATTATTGTATAGTTAGACCTTATATAATAAAGAATACCAGTCAAATACAGTCAGACCACCAACAGAACTGCAGTGTTTGAACATGTAAGCTATAATCCAAAACTCACATTTCTAAACATAGTGGTAGGGTTATGTGGGTTTTGAGTCACCCTGAATTCTCATACGGCTGCTGGCTAACCATTTCAGAAATCGGGTTGTAGCCTGAAAAGATTGAGGTAGGATCTTCTTGGAATCGAGCTCAGCTCCTGGGAATTACATGAGCATTTCCCTTTCATTTTCTTGGCAACAATATGGAAGTGGTTTACTCAGCAGTGTCCATGGGAGCCAGGGATCAAAAAGGGACAAATGTAGCACTGCATGTACAAAAGGTTTGGGGCTGAGACTGTGATGCCACTTCCAACATTTTGCCTCTTTGTAACATGCTGGTCACCTATTGAAACTGCTTTCTTGGGGGATTGTTCACTTAGTGTAGCCCACGCTTTGAGTAAATTACTCAAAATTAGATAAGATGGGGTTTTCTTGGGATAACAAGACATGAGTTCATTATCCAATCATAACAGCAAAATTTAAATAAAAGACTCTGGTAAGCCGCTTTGGGGTAATAAAGAAGAAGAGAAGCACTGGGCTAGCCTTAAGACTTCGTATAGGTGGTTCTCGACTTATGACCATAATGGAGGGAGCCTGCCCATCACCATCATAGTTGTGACAATCATAAAACAGGTCACCTACATGACCAGCCCACTTTTACAACCCTTTATTGCAGCAGTCATTAAGCAAATCAATGATTGGCTATGGGCTGGTTTTGCCAAAAACCGGAAGTAAATGTCAGTTTTCAGCAAAAGCCTTGTGAGATGTGGTCACATGATTGTAGGATATCGCAAACAGCTGTAAATGAGGGCCAGTTGCCAAACACCTGATGTGGTCACATGACTGTGGGCGGAGACCTGGCCTTCAGAACTGGGTTATAAGGACCTCCAGGGAGGTCTATTATAACTTTGGACAGTTGCTAAGCCACCAGTTATAAGTCAAGGACTACCTGTACTAATTTCTGTTGGTCTCCCATGCAGGGAGAAACCAGATCTGACCCTGCTTAGTGTTTTAAAGATTAAGTAAAGTTGGTGAGGTAATGCCACATGATGTCAGGCTCCTGTACCAGGATTTGGCAGGGAATCACAGATCTCGTGACTTCATAGGGCTTCACATGATTCCTAGGTGAGGACTTGGCAGAAATCTCATAGGTATGGCTCGGCTACAAAAGACTGTTTACTGAAGATATGAATGAAGCTAAAATGAAACTATTGCTTGTGCTTTCCCTGAATAGTCATCTTCTTGCACTTTACAATGCCTTAAACCCATCATTTTTTTTCCTGTCCTTTCCATAAATTAATAGATTCTGCTTGGCTCTTGATAGGGATTGTGAATATCTGCACGGTATTTGGCCTGAGAAATGCTAACTTGCCTAACTCACATATAGTAGCTACGTGGACACATCCCTCTTGTTTGCTTTGCAACAGTTTGGAAGTAGTTAGCTATTACCTTCTTCTAAATACACTTTAAAAAAAAAAAAAACTTTCCAGTTCAACAGAAAAAGGTTAGTGTCACTTTAAAATACCACCCTTGTAAATCCATAGCTATGCTTGTTCTGCCCCTTCCCATGCCACCAGAAAACAGCACAGACTTGTTTGTGTTCTTCCAGCCTCACGTTCTGGCTCATAAACCCTACATGGTGGCCACCAAGTGTGACAACCCAATGCAATCTTTCTTAACCATTGTATTATTAAGAAGCACAACTTTTATGTTTTAAAAAAAAGTACATTTAAAAAATAACCCTAGGCAATTTCCCCATAAAATTAAAACAGGGATATATAGGTAGAATGTTTAATTTGTCATTTAGAATTTAATCAGAAAGTCAGTGGTAGTTACAAAATAACTTAATTATTAAATATATACATAGTTCTAACTTCAGTCCTTGAATCACAGTAGGCCAAAATCATCATTTTGTTTTTCCCTTGATATATTCAAGGATCCTTATACGGTCCACAGGTTATGTCTTTGGCTTTAAACCCAACTAAGGTAGACATTCTGGATTCTAGCTTTATTCCAGCCTGCGAAATTTGGATCTTCGTTCATTAATTCGTTATAACTTTACTTAACTGATATCATGCCCACCTTTCCTTCTGATGCATTCACTCTTAAGCAGAAAGAAGTATGCCACTCGGCTAGTTAATAGCACATCTGAGTAAGCTGAAATGAAATCTGCACTTGAAAACAGCATTCAAGCAAATCATCTGTTGATTTCATCACTGAGCTCAAAAGCAAGGGGTGCCACTAAATGTATTTATCTGGGACCTAAATTAATACCATTTGGGGGGTGTGGATTTGTTTGGGTTTTGTTTGTTTGTTTTTTGTTTGCTATTTTGACCAAAATAGTTGTTGAATTTGCTTGGGCATGCTTCAATTTTCTTTATTATAATTGTATCTCTAAATTTCTTCCATAGGGCCCAAAGCAACACAAGAACTCCTTCCCTATGAAGAAGCATCCCAAAGATTTTGTTAGACAAATTATACTTACAATATGGTAAGGAAAAAAAAAAATCCACATGCCTTATGTTATTTCCAAATGTTCCATTTCCAGCATGTTTCAGAAAACAATTGTAAGAAATTTAATATTGTTTTTCTTAATTTATTAAGGAACACACATGGTGGACAGTGCTTTAACCCCAAATGATTTTATTTTTTTCTTTTATTAAGAATGTGACTAGCCCAGACACGTTACCTCTTAAATAAGATCTGAAGGAAGACATATATTGATTTTGGTGTCTTCCAAATATATTTAGTATCCAAATATATTGGATCTGTGATCTTCAGCAAGGCTGGTTCTGAGAATTCTGGAGCTTGAAGATCAACAGATCTGGCATATACAAAGGGCAATAAATCCAAGAAGGCTGCTGTAGCCATAAACCACAACCCACTCAATTGCATTCCTTCTGCTCTTGTGGAGGAGAAATTTTACTTGAAATCAGGCGTGTCCAACCTTTTGGCTTGCCTAGGCTGCATTGAATGAAGAGGAATTATCTTGGGATGTATATAAAATGTTGTGTTGTGTTTAGTTTATGATCTTGTGGGGCAGCATTGCTAGCTGCCCAGGGCCACATGCAGGCCACGGGTTGGACCCATTTGCTTTAAATAGCAGTAGCAATAGCACTTAGACTTCACAGTGCTTTACAGCCCTCTCTAAGCCATTTACAGAGTCAGCATATTGCCCCAACAATCTGGGTCCTCATTTTACCGACCTCAGAAGGATGGAAAGCTGAGTCAACCTTGAGCCTGGTGAGATTCAATCTGCCAAACTGCTGGCAGCCAGTGATCAGTAGAAGTAGTCTGCAGTACTACACTCTAACCACTGTGCCACCGAGGCTCATCCAGGGAACCCTCTCCTGGTTGGTGTAATAATACCACACCAACCATAATGGCTTGGTAGGGAATCTGAATAGCTGCAGAACATCAGGAGCTGTCTTGTAAAGTAGCTGCTTCCTGCAATTTCTAGTTACATTTCCAATCCTGAACTAGAAGAAAGAACAGAAGTCCAGGAAGAAAGCATAGACCTACTTGTCTATGGAGATTCTCAGTCATCCAAGTCATGGTTTGCTGTGGTCTGCCAGCAGCCTGCGGACCTGGCAGCAGAGTCAGACAGCGAGGAGGCTGGGGAGGAACATGGGCCAGTCCTGGAGTCTGGGGAAGGCTCGGACGAGGACTCTGCATCAGAGGCAGAGATGGGGTCAGGGCCATCTGGGAGTTATGTGCGGACTCCGGAGCCTCCAGAGTCGGACATCAGAGAGGCAGAGGAACAGGGGGAGCCTGTTCCTAGTGCGCGCATGTGCACTAGGGTTAAAACGAAAGGGACGACTTGGGAGTAAGGCTTGGAGACAATTGGCCCCTCCCATAAGACATAAAGGAAGAGCAAAGGCACGTGGGCCTTTGCAGGAAGCAACGTTGTGGATAGTGTCGGTTTGTACTTTGAAGCTCCGTTTTTGACTCTGTGTTTCCGTGTGGCCTTGCCAAGATAATTGCCAATTAGGTCTTTGGCAGCGTGTCAAAGAAGATAAAGATGGGTGTTTACCAGCCTTATCCGAAGGACTGTGGCAGACTTCTGTTGGATTATTTATAAACTCTTGGTGATTCAGCACGTGCTGTGAATGAAAGGAATTCACAGCCGTTAAAATTAAAAAAAAAGGCTTTTGGGACTAATTGTGTGCTATATCAGGAAGCCTAGGTCAGAACATGGTTGTCCCAAAGGTGCTCTTGAAAAAGTTGCCTCTTGAAAAAGCACCTCTAGGACATAGACCTACTTCCAGTATAGATATATACCGGTATTTAGCAAATATATGAATACTTGATATTAAATAAACAGATACAATGTTTTTTATAATCCCTGTTTCTAATCCAGCCTGCATTTATTGTTTTAAAACATTCATGAGCTATTAATTGCATGAAAGATACTACATCTGTTTTAGCCCTCAAAGTAGCATTATTTATTTGGATTTATTAGAGCTACTCAGTTCCATCATGTTGAAGGATTGATGGAATAAACATTTCATCCAAAAGGCTTGCAACACAGTCATGTTTTGTTGCAATGACTTTATATTTTAGCAATGCCAAATAAAATTTGGTGTTTGCAAATGTTTGGTTTACTACTGATAAGGATCCCAACCATCAAGGCAATGTAGAAATGATGACTGTATGAGCAACATCAGCAGTCTTCCATTTGTGTGGCATGGGAACATTTTAGTTTAGGCCTCACTTAAGACTAGCAAAGATAATAAGTCTGGACTTCTTCATTTTGAGCATAGAATGTATTCTATGTAGAACAGTGATAGCTAACCTTTTCCGGACCAAGTGCCCTAAGCACGCACCCAAACCCCCAAAATGCAATGCGCGCGCATCCCCACGCATGCATACACTACACACACCATGCGCATGCAGCGCCCCCACACGTGTCCCGCACATGAGCCTGCTGGCCCCACATGCACCCCATCCCCGTGCATGTGCACATGGCCCCTCGCACGTGCCCCGCCCCCTCATGCAGGCGCAGCAGAGACCCGAAGACCAGCTGGCCGGTGGGAGGCGCATGCGCAGCAGAGCTGAACTGGGGTGACTGCTCGCATGCCATCAGAGAGGGCTCTGCGGGCCACCTCTGGCACACGTGCCATAGGTTCACCATCACGAATGTAGAATATAGAAGGCTGGGTGTTAATACTTCCAAAGCCACATGTGATTATCCTGTCTTGATCAGGCTGCATTGTTATTTTAGTTTGGAAATATATTTAAAAGCGGAATAGTGTCAGTTTGTCATCAGTTGTGGTGTGCTGTGATATCCCTGACACATTTGCTGAATCATGATTAATGTTAATTCATGTGTAGAGTGTCATGCCTAAGCAATAATTTCTAATAATGTATTGGGCTATAAGCTATTCACCATGACACCCAGCCATAATACCATACAACAATTGAGAAATTGCAACATAGCAATCATACTAATTACTTTTGCAATTTGATATTATACTAGCTAGTTTCGCATATCACACAAAGTCGTGGCTTGCTTAGCGTATAATCTTTGACTGACTTCATGCTATGAACTAAATGAAGAACAGACCACATGACTTACTGTGATTTATGAACCCAGTTACCAGGGAGCGTCTAACCTTTTTTATTTTAGTACAGCAAGCCTCTGCTAGAAAAAGACATAAGAAGTTCTGCCTCCTTTATATAAATCTTTCAAAACGCCTTCACTTCATTTTTGGGATCTGCTAGAGAAGCAAGCATAAGCAAAAAGCACCAGCTTAGCACATGTATATATGGATAAAAGCCAGTGGTTTCAACACAACAAACATGTGCCTCATTGGTGCATTTTGGTCTTTTATTGACAGCACACATATCCAATGAGCACAATAACACATCAGCATTAAACCTTGTTTTCCTGAAACAAAAAAACCCACGTAGTCTTTGATTTATGTCTTAAATTGAGCCCAACATTTCTGTTGCTAAGTGAAACATTTCTTAAGTGAATTTTGTCCCATTTTATGACCTTTCTTGCCACAGTTTGCAGTGAACCACTGCAATTGTGAACTTAGTAACATGGTTGTTAAGTGAATCTGATTGTTCCATTGACTTTGCTTGTCAGAAGGTGGCACAAGGTGATCACATGATTTTGGGACATTGCAACTCAGGGATGAAATGCTCCCGGTTCGGACCGGATCGCCTGATCCGGTAGCAATGGTGGCGGGTGGTTCGGAGAACCGGTAGCAAAAATCCCTGTGCCCCCCCCACCATGCCCAGCTGAGCTGCACGATCATCAGAGGCTTTTTTTTTTACTTTTAAAAGCATTTTTTCTACAACCTCTTCCGACAAAAAATGCTTTTAAAAGTAAAAAAAAAAAAAGCGTCTGAGGATCGCACAGCTCAACTGGGATCATCAGAGGCTTTTCAAAGCATTTTTTTCTGCAACCTCTTGGCCGAAGAGGTAGTAAAAAAAATGCTTTGAAAAGTCTCTAACGATCCCAGCTGAGTTGCCTGATCCTCAGAGAGGCTTTTCAAAGCATTTTTTAAAAAGCCTCTCTGACGATCCCAGCTGAGTTGCCTGATCGGCAGAAGCTTTTCAAAGCATATTGCAACTAGAAGCCATGGATTTCGGTGTCAAATTTTTACATATGATTAGAAAAGTATACTCCTTCCAAACGGCAAAAATTATGATTAATGGAGATATGACTGAAAATCTGGATATACAAAAGGGTGTGAGACAGGGTTGCCCTTTATCCCCACTACTGTTCATAATTTCATTGGAAATATTACTAAATGAAGTTAGGAAAGATGCGGAAATAAAAGGTTTGAGAACACGGAAAGAAGAGTACAAATTGCAAGCCTTCGCTGACGATGTGGTATTTATAATGGAGCAACCAGAAATAACAGGAACCAAACTTTTAGCGAAGATAGAGGAATATGGAAGAGTCGCAGGGCTTAAAATTAACAAACAAAAAACTAAAGCATTAACAAAGAATTTGACAAAGGTACAGGAGACAAAACTAGAAGATAAATTAGGAATACAAATTGTAAAGAGAATAAAGTATTTAGGAATCTGGCTTACTGCTAAAGCAATAACAATTAGAGAAGACAATTATAACAAATTAATGAAACAAATTAGAAAAGATCTGGAAACGTGTCATTTCTAGGGAAAATCGCATCCATAAAAATGAATATACTGCCTAGATTACTCTACCTCTTTCAAGTAACCCCAATCTGGCCAGGAAAGAACTATTTTAAGGACCTTAATAAAATAATAACAAAATTTATTTGGAATGGGAAAAGGGCCAGAATCAAAATAAAGTGTATGCAAGGTATTCGGGAAAAAGGAGGTTTAGGCCTACCGGACTGGGAGTTATATTACAAAGCAGCATCGCTAAACTGGATAAGGGATTGGATAGATCTCAAGAATAAAAGAATGCTACTACTAGAGGGCTTTGAATTACAACGCGGATGGCATGCCTTTTTGTGGGAGGGAAAGGACAAGCACCATGGATATTTCCAGCAACATATTATCAGAGAATCACTGTACAAAACATGGCAAGAGATTAGAAAGCACTATACTAAAATTCCACGATGGTTATCGACAATGGAAGCACTAATATATCCCAGCGCCATGGATATAGAGAAAATGAGGAGTTATAAAGAACTACTGAACAGTGAAGGAGAATTACAAATAAGACAAGAATTACAAAATCAGGGTATAGACATTGATTGGTGGCCATACATGCAAATAGAATCAAGATACAAAACTGATTGGGCACAATTCGGATTCCAAAATGAACCGAATGAACTGGATAAAATATTACAAAGTACAGATGAGAAAATGATTACCAAAATTTATAAGTACCTACTAAAATATAAATTAGAAGAGGAGGTCGTCAAAGAGAATATGATAACATGGGCCAAAAATATAGGATATACTATTGAACTGGATAAGTGGGAAAATTTGTGGAAGATAAATTATAAGATGACATTGTCTATACCCTGCAATGAAAACCTTTACAAAATGTTCTACCGATGGCACCTCCCACCGGCGCGCCTGGCCAAGATGTTCCCAAATACGTCTCCAATGTGCTGGAAATGTAAATCACAGAAAGGGACATATTATCATCTCTGGTGGTCATGCCAAAGGGCAAAACAATACTGGCAACAAATTAAAATAACGATTGAAGAAATCACAAAACAAAAACTGGAAATGAGGCCGGAAATCTTTTTATTGGGAATAATCACAGCACAATATACCAAAGAAATAAAATATCTGATCATCCATATCCTCACAGCAGCACGTATACTCTTCACCCAACATTGGAAATCTGAACAGTTACCCACAGAGGACAAAATAATAGCTAAAATTACAGAATGTGCAGAATTGGATAAGCTCACAAAAGAAATACAAGAGAAAGACGATACTGATTACTATTTAGTATGGCAAAGATGGTACAGCTGGCTGGAGGCAAAAATAGGAATATAAAGATAATTTTCGACTATTCAATAGAAATGCATAGAAGTAAACAAGGAGTCAATTATATATATACATATATAACCATGTAAATATGTGAATGTAGATATAGATACAAATAGAAATATGAAAATAACCCACCGTTGTAGTAACTTTTAAAAGTCAGTCATTGGACTGAATTGATGTTTGTCCGTTTTGTATGTTGGTTTAATGTATTTATGTTGGTTTGTTTGTTTGTTTTTATTATTAATAAAAATATTTTTAAAAAATGCTTTGAAAAGTTTTTTTTTTAAAAAAATTTGGCCACACTCAGCCAGTCACATTACACACACACACACCAAGCTACGCCCACAGAACCGGTAGTAACAAATTTTACATTTCACCCCTGCTGCAACTCTCATAAATATGAGTCAGTTGCCAAGCATTTGAATTTTGATCATGTAACCATGGGAATGTTGCAGTGATCGTAACTATGAAAAATAAGTTAGTTTTTTCAGTGCCGTTATAACTCTGAATGGTCACTGAAGAAGCTGTTGTAAGTTGCAGACTACAGTATCTGTTTTGACATGAAGAATGGAACTTAAGTACTTAAACATAAGATTTATATAGTCTATTTCTAAGCACCGGATACATTTAATGGATACTCATCCATTATGGGTGGCTGGATGGATTTCAGTGAGCCAGATGTGGCAAGTGCTGTCCTCCCCCAATTTATCTTAAATCATAAACCTGAATAGAACCAACTTAAATTAGATTGAGAGACTAGATTTATAAACTGTGTTTAAGACTAAGTCCAATTAATAGATTATCCCAAGGGAATTCTGCTACATGGTTTACACAATATTGCAAACCATTATATGTTTGGTTTTGATTTTGTCACAGTTTTATGTAACCAGAGCCATTGTGCCTACAGTATATCTGCAGTATATGGCTGAATGTGACATGTGAATTTATTTATTTTATTCCTCACATTTATATAGCCAACCAATTGTACTGTAATCAGTTCGCAGCAAATTAAACCCTGCCTTAGAATGATGTATAAATCAGGTTAACATATTGGCTGCCAAATACATGATCTCAATGAATTCCGCAACATAAAAAAAATAAATTGGATCAATTTCATATTGTTGATGCAAAGATAAGACAAAGAGAAGGATGGATTAACTAGGGCCACACAGTGAGTTAAGTCAACAGAAAAGAGAAGCAGGAAAACTATGAAAACTCATATCTTTCATCAAACTTGTTATTGTTGAACTACTTATGATTTCATTCTTTTTATTATGTTTTATCATTTTTAAAATATGCAGTCTTTCTTGAACGTTGTATAAACAAATACATGGAGTATAAATGTAATAAATAATTTGGCAATTTGAAAACTTAATAATGCATTGCAACTTCATCTTTAATGCATTTTTTTTACAAATGGCGATTTACTGAAAAGGAAAGCTCACCACATATATGTAGTCCTCAACATACGACCACGATTGAGCCCAACATTTCTGGTGCAATGAGACATTTGTTAAGTGAGTTATGCCCCATTTTATCTGCAAACTTTAACTTTCTCATAGCAAAGAGTTAAAATAACAGTAATCTTAATAATCAGACTGAATTACATGTATTTTCTATGTCCAAAATTACTTGTCCCAGTCTCTGAACATGTGATTACCTTACCTTTGTTCTGTCTTCAGACCAGAGACTTAGTTTGTCCTTGTTGCTTTATTGGCTGATGTACTTCAAAGTCTCCCAAGTTTGGTAATTTAAAAGGCCAAACATAAACCATAAAATACAGAAAACTTTGAAACAATTTAAAAGAAAATATTCAGTTTGGGGGCAAAAATTTTGAAGGAGAAAACTTCCAAACATAGTTTTTTATTTTAAGCTTGAAATATCAATACTTTGTATGCATTTTGTATGCAATACTTTAGTATGCATTTTTACAGTTCTCAAAAGGTTTGACATCCAACTTTTTTTAAAAAATCCATTGCCTTCTAAATTAAAATATAACAAGTATTTGTTGACTCTTTGTTAGGCAAGCATCAGGTAAAAGTATTACTGGAACTACACAGGGAGAATTAGGTAAAGATACCTAAATAAGAATGTGCATTACGGTAATATCTGGAATTGGGGATGGCCATAATTTGTTCTCTTCTTTGGTCTTGCAGAAAGTTGCTTATCTCAAGTCAGATTATTAGTCCAGCTCCCTCCTGTCTACCGCAGGAATGAGCAATCCCAGCAAAGTTGGTGCTCCTTGACCTACTTTCAAATGGGCTTTGCAAGCGAGCAATTCCAAATACCCAGGAAGAGCTTGTTTTCCACAAGTAAGAGAGAAGAGCATAGAGTAAGAGGAGTTCCAGAAGAGGGAGGGGGAAGAACACCAGAGGTATTTTTGGCTTCACTGTGACCTACCTTGCATCTTCCTGCAAAAGAAATGTGACCCTTAGAGAGAGAGAGAGGTTTGCCCATCCTCAACCAGTACTGACAATAAATCATTCAGGGTTTCTGTCCAAAAATGGCTAGGACTGAACCTGAAACCTTGGCATAGAAAGGATGTATGCTCTCACACAATTACGTAAAGACCTTGGAAGCATGCTGGAACAATAGCCTTCCAAATCCTAGGAAGATAATTTCATTGGAGAGGATAGTAGCACGTCCACATGAATGGCTATAAGAAAAACGAGATCATCACTTCTTTTAAACAAACACATTATAAAGGCCCCAAATAAAGGCTGATTGATACAGTTGTAAACAATAATGGCTTTGCTCAAAACCTGGAAGCCCTTTCATTTGCTAATATAGCATTTATACTCTGCCTTTCTGCATTTTCTCTCATTTCATCCTTTCAATGATACATAATATAAGTAGAGAGGCCTATTTATTGATTTACAAATATAGCATCCAGTTGAACATCCAGGAATCATTAAGCCTGGTTTGGTCCTTTAAGCCAAAACCAAGGCAACCATGTTTCAGAATAGTGCATTATGTTAAGCCATACCCAGTATGAAACGTCTCTTGCAAATTTAAAATACTGACGTTCATCCAGAAAAAAACATTGGGTACATTTTTCATCATGTCTTGCATCATATTTAGTAGGTCCATGAAAAACAGCAATTTTGTATAGCCTGAAGCTCACTGCTTGTCTAATCCTGTTAACAGATTCCTTAAGAGTCAAATATTTTGATTTTATTGACTACAAAATGTTTCCCATCCGTGAAAAAGAATTAGCTGAAAAACTTGGGAAATTCCCTTCTCTACGCAAATCAGAGTTATCTGACCCCAGCCTTATCTCAGCTTCTTCTCCAAATGAATAATCAGAGCAATTTCACTAGGCACTGGGCATTTTTAGAGATCAGTTTTCAACATGATTAGAATGAAGGACTCTAGACCTGACAAATAAGACAATATTAAAATGTCTCTCAGTATCAAAATTATATTTTATTTCTTCTTTTCTTGTTTTTTTCTCTCTTGTACAACTGTCTTCCCACAAGCTTAAAATAACATGTATAATTTTTACATTCTGCTATTTTAATGGATACAGAACAATTTGCATCTATATACTGGTAGTCCTCAAATTACAACCACAACCCCAAAATTTATGTTGCTAAGCAAAAAATTTGTTAAGTAACTTTTGTCCCATTTTACCTTGCCACGTTTGTTAAGTGAATCACTAGCAGTTGTTAAGTTAGTAACACAGTTGTTAAATGAAACTGGTTTCCCTGTTGACTTTGCTTGCCAGAAGTTTGCAAAAGTTAATCACATGACCCTTTGACACTGCAACCATCATAAAGATAAACCAGTTTTCAAGCATCCAAATGTAAATCACCTGACCATGGGGATGCTACAACAGTCATAATGTGAAAAATGGTCATAAGTCACTTTTTTCAATGCTGTTGTAACTTCAAACATACATAACAAACCATCATAAGGAGGCATCTCCTTTCCACAAAGATTTTAAGTACCGTGTTTCCCCGAAAATAAGACAGGGTCTTACTTTCTTTTGACCCCCAAAATATGGCCTTGGCCTTATTATTAGGGGGTCTTATGCCTAAACCTCAGCCCCGGAGCACAGACTAGCTGCTTCGCCGGTGCCGCTCAGGCCACTGCCTCCAGCAATCGTGGCAGCTTTTTCATTGCTTCCTGTGCAAATAGCACGAGGTGAGGAGCTGAGGGGGGGGCAGGAAGGGGGGGAACAGGCCCCACACGCACCTGCCATCCACACAGACATTCTTCTCCCAGGCAGCGGCTGCACGTTCAGCTCCCCAAATCTAGCTTGCCGATCTCAGTCGACGAGGGGGAGTGGCAGGTGGGTAGGGGTGGGGAAGGAAGGAATGAAATGGAATGGTGTATTTTGGCACTCCTCTTTCAGCCTACAGTCCGACAAAGTGTGTGAGCAGGTTAGTGCATCTTCAGTAGGATTCTACCTTTTTTTTTCCATATAAAGTGCACTGTGAACAGAACATTGTCATATTGCTCTCCCGTGTCTTAATTTTGGCTGTCTCCGCCACGCACAGAGGAGCATGTTGAATTTGTCTTCTCACCGAAAGACCCAAACTTTTCTTTCTACAAGGGGAACTCTGTTCTTGCAAAGGTGCCACAACTTTACTCTCGAAGCCCCTTTCCAGAAGTGTTTTCTTGAATGGCATGAGCCCCCCTGCCTCTGTGGCGGGCTTTCACCGCGGCCCTTGTACCTGGAACTCTGATTGGGAGCACCTGGCCTATCTCTCTCTCATATTGCCTTTCCAGTAAACAGGCCTCCATCCCGGACCACCATGCCTTCCAAGTGGACCCTTCATCCCTACGCAGGCTGCGAGCCGCTGGGGGGCTGCATGGAGATGGATGAGGGGGAGCCAGATTGCTCTCCCCTGTCTTAACTTTGGCTGCCTCCGCCACGCACAGGCCTGATTTCAAGGACCCAGTGTCTTTCTTTCGGGATCATCTCGAACCTTGACCAGTTCCCATCAGCCCAACGGAAGGGGAAGGGAGGAACGCTTCAATGGGTGAGGAAAATTGGCACGCTCCTGAGCAGAAACCCCCGGGTGGGATGTCCATCCCGACAGCTAGTCCATGTAGTGTGGCTTCGCGCCCCCCCCTCCATGCAGCCCTCCAGGAAAGAGAGAGAGAGAGAGAGAGAGAGAGAGAGGGAGAAAGAAAGAAAGAAAGAAAGAAAGAAAGAAAGAAAGAAAGAAAGAGAGAGAGAGAGAGAAGGAAAGCTACAGTAGTGGCCAAAATTGTGGAAACCTTTTGGGAAAAGTGTATTTTTGAGGTTTGATTGCTAATAACACCACTTTTTTTTTTTTTTTTTGAGTTTCAAGATAATCATATTCCACTGCTGGAATGGCCTGGGAATAGCCCAGACCTTAACTTAACCCAATTGAAAATCTATGGAGCCGATTAAAAAAACTTGTTAGTCAGAAGTGACCCAGCAATAAAACCCAGTTAATAGAAGCAATCATTCAATCTTGGTTTCACATTATAACAGCTGCAGAACTAAAAGACTTGGTTCACTCCATGGGAAGACGTTGTAAGGCTGTAATTCATGGTAAAGGTTACCCAACTAAGTGTTAACTGATGTGATAATTTTTGTTTATCTCGTTTTTTCTATGTGTTTCACTTTTCTTCTTTATACTGTAACTACTATTCTAATAGCAAATCCTTCATAAAAGTTATTGCATTATATTATTGATTAAATTATCTTTCCATTTATATATAATTTTATGGTAGTACTCCAAAAAAAAGTGGTGTTATTAGCTAGTTTTAGAAAATACACTTTTCCCAAAAGGTTTCCACAATTTTGGCCACTACTGTAGATTAGGGCCCAGGACTGCATTGCAATGCCAGAGAGGCTTCCAAACAAGCTTCCATGCTTGACCGATGATGCCAAGCTTGTGGGGTGGGTCTCTACCCCAATCAACTGGCCATTGGGAGACTGTAAACCTCCCCTGGCTCTTGCTAGCCTTTGAGGAAGCCAGCTGCCTGCATAGAAAGAGGGTGACAAATTCTGTTAAATTACTTGCCTTGATGAGCAATATCAGGTTGAAGAGTACAGTAGAGGAAAAGAAGCCAATAAACTAAGGAAATCTCTTTGCAGGCTGTTTGCAGTCGAGAAGTTGAAGAAAAAGTTCAGACCAAAAGCAAAAGTGGCTACAGCACAAATGTTCACCAAATGCAGAAGCTGAGTCCTAAAGGCAGCCAGGCAGGCAACAAAAAGGTTTCTAAGCTACTTTTTTTAAAAAAAAAGTAGCTTTGGGGAGGGGGTATTTGGGGAGGGGGTATTTTCTGTCATAACTTTGAACCATTAGATGATCTGTCATATCTTGAGGACTACCTGTCATCTACATGAGAGGTAACAGGTATGAGCCTACAGTGCTGGATTTTATTTTCTAGGTAAAGTACACAGATACATTCTCACAGCTTATACTGAATTGTTCCCAAATATCACCACACGTAAAGAAGGGGGGGTGAGATAATATGTATAATAAGCATGTCTCAGAGATACTGCGGGTTCAGTTCCTGACCAGAGCAATAAAGTGACTATCGCAATAAAGCAAGTTACACAATTTTTTGTGTTTCCCAACGCATATAAAATTATGTTTATAGTATAGTCTGTTAAGCATGCAATAGTATTATGTCTAAAAAAAACATACTTAATTTTAAAAAACACTTTATTACTTTAAAAAATGTCAATCATCATCTGAGCCTTCAATGAATTATAATCTTTTTGCGGGTGTCCTGTAAAAAAATGAAATATCTGAGAAGTATATTAAAGCAAAGTGCCATAAAACAAGGTTATATCTATCGCTCTAATCTTCTGTTGTGTACTGGGGACATTATTTTCCCTATTTCATTGCCAAATAACATAAGGCAATGAAAATGAAAAGGGGAAGTTTTAATCAAAGGAATGGAAGTAGCAGGAACATGTGGCAGAAAATGATTGTGTAAGAAAGTTTTTATGGGAAAGATGAACCTGAAAATTTTCTTTAAATTATGACAGAGTTATGATGTTCATAATTTTTGGCTTTATCACTGGAAAGTATTTTAACTTCATTTCTTTATTTAATCCAACTGAACAAGTCCCAAACCATTATAGGTGTAATTAAAAATTTATTTTATGATACCTTGGCACTGAGATTTGGTTATTTATTTATTTAAAAGACTTGTATTCTACCCAGACTATAACTGAGTAATTTAGTCAATACCATATTTGCAGTATTAAAGACTACAGGTCATATTTAAAAGAATTCAGAATAGAAGTGTAACACTGACTTTTATCCATATCATAAACATGTTTCAGAATAATCATAATGTAGAAACTGCAGATAAAATTGTTTTTTCAATTCATAGACTAATAGGAGTATTAGCACTGCAGTTATGCTAATTTCCAATCAAGTTTTTTAAACACTCAAATTATTGCAAGAGGAATTGGGATATCTAAGATTAAGGGATTGTAATATATCCAATCAAAACAACTTTTGATTTCAGAGGTTAATCCAATTGCATTAGCAAGGTCTAAAACTCCTGACTACTGTAAGCACTGAAATGTGTTCAGGATTATTCCAAATTAAAAAGTATTGTTAAAATGGACATGGTATTTGCAAGAATTTTTGAATAAAAAATTGGAATTCCCGATAATAACAAACAGGGATTAAAGTCCAGACTAATGTATCTTTCCTATTATCTGAAGATGACATTAAATCAAAAAACATTTTCTCATATTTATTGGACAATTCAGAAGATGTTTTAAAAGGACTCATTTCTACTGGAAGTAGAACTGAGGATTCTTGTGCATATTCTATGGATTTGCCATACTACGGTCCCGTTTTGGTTTCATAGCCATAAATTCCTTAATATTTTGCAAAGAGTAATATATTTTAAGATGTGAATGTGATAGATAACTATGAATCTATCAAGCATGAGGTATAGAGAAAATGATAAGAGAATAGAATAGAATAATAGAATGTTCACTTGATAATAACAGAATTGGGAGGGACTTTAGAGGTCTTCTAATCCAACATTTCAGACATTTCAGATTTTACTGTTTTATAATGGAAAGACACTGCTATAATCTTGGATTAATATGTATTCATGCCATGCTTGCAAACTGGCTTTTTATGGATGTAATGGAAAGACTGATCAATACAAATGATTTTGACCAAGGTTTAGTACAGTAAATAAACATCTAGAAGTTGTTTTTTATATGTATTTTTTTGTCCTGTAACATTTTCTTTTTTTCTCTCTCCTTTTATAGTATTTTCAGTACAACTTAATGTTGGAAAGAAATCATGAAAGCCATGAATAATCCATCAGCAGGATAAGTCTCCCCAAATTGAACACAACAGGATCAAATTTGGTGTGGTGTGAAAGCCAGCAAAAGAAATAACAAGGTCAAAATTGACCCCGGATCTGGCTGAAAGTGCAGAGGAAAAGATTCCTGAAGGAAAATATACCCCTCTACATCCCTAAGGGGGAAGCTGTTTGGTACTAGCTTGGTATGGGATTTTTTAAAGATTTTTTTATCCTGCTTTTATTATTTTTTATAAATAACTCAATGCGGCAATCCTACCAACGCTCCTCACAGTCTCCTGGTTTCTAGCCTGGTGCCGTAACCACTAGAACCACTAGACTGGCTTAATTTGTTATATTGCTAATGCAGGGGTGTCAAATTTGATTTCATTGAGAGCCACATCAGGGTTTTGTTTCACCTCGGGGGGCCAGGGGAGGCATGGCCAGGTATGCGTGTGGCCATCTCAACATCACTCATTGAGGCTCCATTTTTGGCCACGACGGCCTCCTGCAGCTCTCTGCCAGTGAAAACGGAGCCCAGGAGAGCCACACACACAGCCCTCCCAAGCTCCATTTTCACTGGTAGAGGGCTGCAGAAGGCCGTCGCGGCCAAAATGGAGCCTGAGTGGGCTGCACACAGATTCCCCAAGCTCCATTTTCACTGGCAGAGGGTTGCAGGAGGCCATCACGGCCAAAAATGAAGCCCAGGAGGACAGTGTGTTGCATTCCCAAACTCCATTTCCACTATCAGAGGCACCATGGGCCGGTCCTTCGCTGTTTCCAGGGTGGCTCCACAAGCCAGATCTAAGCATCCTGAGGGCTGGATCTGTCCCACAGGTCTGAGCCCTGTGCTAACGGCTCAGTCCTACTCCCGGTTTTCCTCCATAGTTATATGATCCACAGTGAAGTGGCAACACATTTGCACCCTGATTAAATGTGCGTTAGAGACAAGCCATAGGCAGAGAGGGGCAGCATATATGTTTAATAAGTAAATCTTCCTCTTTCCTTCCTTCTCTCACGCAGAGAGAAGCAATACATTACTTTGTTACATAGAGAATCTGGTGCTAGTGTTGGATGCCAGTTCCTCTGACTTAACAAAAAATGGTGGGGGGCGGGATTGGACAATTTCCTGGAGGTCATGGGGATCAATGCTTTAATGCCATCTGACATTCATTGTGCAATTGGTTGGCCCCTGCTGGACTAGATAGGCCACAGCTCTGAGGCAATGCTTATGTTCTTATGTTTAAAAAAATACAGAAGCCTCCGATGTCCACTGTGGTAAAGGATTTGGAAACAATCCTAGGAGCCTATTCTGCATGCTTTCTCTATTTTGTTATTCTTTCCACTTCCTTGGAATGTTGGAGAGAAATTACATTTGTTTATTATCTCTGTCTTTCTGTCTATCAGCAGGATAACTTTCCGAAAACCACAGAGTGAGAGGAATTAGATATGGCAGAAGAAGACAACAAAAGAAATGTGGAGCCTGAAAATAAGCCAGATCAAGCCATTGACTGCAGAGGAGGGTGGGGGGGAATCCAGAATGCATTTCTATGGAAGAATATTTATGAAGAATGTCAATGATCCAGGTCATGGTTGTCCCAAAAGTGCTTTTCCAAAAGACAACTGGACTTGGGGGTTTTTTCCCTTGAAAATGTTTTGCTTCTCATCCAAGAAGCTTCCTTAGTTCATTCTTCAGAACCAAAGAAGCTCCTTGGATCAGAAGTGAAACATTTTCAAGGGAAAAAACCCAAGTCCAGTTGCCTTTTGGAAAAGCACCTTTGGGACATTTATATGGGAGACAAAGTTGAGCAGCAGCTAGGAATGTTGCTGACTGTTCCATTCTAAACTCTCTGGTCATCTGACTCCAAGTAACGCACACACCTTTGGCATTTGTAATGTGTGCATATATAAACACCTATGCAACGCAAGGCAAATATATGGTACACACTAATATATGCCATATTTATTTCATATTTATTCATTGCATAAAATTTTTAAAAATGATACTTACTATGGCAGTGATGGCTAACCTTTTCTGGACTGAGTGCCCAAAGCACGTGCGTGCCCGAACCCCCCAAATGCAATGTGCACATGACCCCATGCATGTGCCCCACCCCCATGCATGTGTGTGCCCCCATGCATGTCCTGGCCCCCATGCATGCGGGGCAGGCCTGCATGCGGCTCCACCCCCCCATGCATATGCAGCAGAGACCCAAAGACCAGCTGGCCGGTGGGAGGCGCACACATATGCACAGTGGAGCTGAACTGGGGTGATGGCTCACATGCCATCAGAGACAGATGGCGTGCCATAGGTTCGCCATCACAGTCCTATGGTAACTGCTGGTAAAAGGGGTTGCACTCTTCGACTACATTGTTTGCTGCTTGTTTTGGTTCTGCATTTTTTTTTTCCTTTATTTCTATACATTAAAGCTTTTTTTAAAAAAAAATCATGTAATGATGTAATTTTTTATTTAAAGGGCTAATTAAAAATTAAACCAATGGAAAGAATCTCTATATCAGCCGCTCAATGAAGAGAAAAGAATGCTAGCAGGCAATGATAAAAAGGAAGAATTGCTGAACTCTTATTTTTACTTTGCTCCAACAAAACAACCGTGAAGGCAAGATGAACCAGTTCTGAAGCCGGAGGTTAACAGAACCAGCTCAGGTCTTATCTGAGTTAATTTAAATCTCTCCAGAGCTAGATAAAGAAGCAGCATTTTCATGATCCCAACAACCCTCTATGTATTATATTTGAAAAATGCAGGGGAACTGGTAATGGCAGGTGATTGGAAGAAGAAAACTTTGTATCTGTACCTTCAAAAGTGGGGGGGAAGGAAAATTTGGAGAAAAACAATACTCTTCATCTGATATCAATACCTGAGAAGTCTGCAAAGTTAGATCATAAAAATATTGCTGTATAAGCATCTTGAAAGCAGCCTGTTAACTGTCAGTAATCAGCATGGATTTATCAAGAATAGATCTTGACAAACTAGCCTGATTTCAGGTTTTTTGAATGGGTAACTTCTAGGGGAATGTTGACTGCATGAAATAAATCTGATGTCATCAAAGTGTCAGATATCTCATAGTATCCTGATAGTCAAGCTTGTTAGTTGTTATTTAGAAATGTTAAAAAATGTTCATCAATATTGCTCATCGAACTGGAATGAGGTATTAAGTGGGGTGCAACAACTGGCACCCTACTTAATAGTTGTCACCATTTTTATTAGGATGAGGTAGAAGGAATGCTTATCAAATATAGAGGGAATAACTAATATCTTAGAAGATAAAAATAACGTTCAACTGGATCTTGACAGCTTAGAGAAATGGGAGAAAATTACATATGACAATTTAACTTAAGCATGCACCAGCATGCCTACCGTCCCTGTCCTAATGTTCCCTTTAATTGTATTCATTTTATGTATCCAATTCATGCTTATACTTATATAGATTATCTAATACGTACTCGACAAAATAAATAAAAATAAGTAAATAAATAACTGAGACAAACACAAAGTTCTTCACTAAAGAGAATTCAGTGGGGAGATATAGGATAGGATGTATGATTTGATAGAAATAGTCATTGATTGTGGTTTTAATTTGTCTGGGCCAAACTATTTAATTCAATTTTATTTCTGCTTTTTAAATTTTGTATATATGTATTTTATTGTTGGCTGTTCACCGCCCTGAGACCTTCGGGAGTAGGGCGGTATACAAATCAAATAAAAGTAAAAGTAAAGTAAAGTAAAGTCATAAAAAGGATTTTGGATTAGTAACTAATTTCAGGCCGAATGTAACACAGCATTGTGAGATAACTGCAGAATGAAGAAATGCAATTTTAGCCTCATTCAACAGATTCAATGCGGTTTCCAAATCATGGGAAGCAATATCCCACCCAAGCTCAGCATTGTGGCAGTTCATGGCACTGTAGCTTAAGGATATAACCAAAATGGAATAGCTTTGGAGAAGGGCAGTAAAGATGATTAGAAGAGTAAGTAGTCAAGAAATTTACTACTTAAAGAATTTACTAGGAAGATTTGAAATTAAGATCTATGAAGAAAGATTTTAAGACTCAAAGAATCCTATGAAGAAGGAGCTGAATATATTTAACATTGAGAAGTGCAGAGTTAGAGGCAAGGTAGAAAAAGCACTTTTGAAATACCTGAAAGGGTATCATCAGAAGAAAGTCAAGACCTATAATCCATTGTTTCATAAAGAAGAACAACATGCAATGAGGGACATTTGTTATAAGAAAGCTGATTCCAGTTGAATGTTAGAAAATAATGACCTAATAATAAAACCGTTTGAATTGCCAATTACCCAGAGAAACAATGTGTTTTTCTTCACTAGATGTGTTCAAGTGGAAGCTAGTGGGAGTGTTTTAATTTGAATTTCTACTCTGAACAGGAATAACTGGCTCCTTACAACTGTATAACTGTATTTTTCTATGAGGTCATGCAGGTAGAAAAAATTCAGTTCTGTAAGTTTTGCCCAAAATATGTGTACGACTGCAGTATAAGCCTATTTACCTTTCATTCTATTGAGCACAATGGGGCTTATTTCTGGGTAAACATTAAAAACTATTAATTATTATAATACCATTCTATATGCCAACAAAAGAATATGCTTGTTCTGAGTATCTTACAGTCTGCATTTTAACCTGGGGAAGATCACAAAGAGCAAAGTAAAAAGA
This sequence comes from Arizona elegans, assembly GCA_022577455.1. NCBI lineage: Eukaryota > Metazoa > Chordata > Lepidosauria > Squamata > Colubridae > Arizona > Arizona elegans. The sequence continues at coordinate 19,857,042 of JAKOOJ010000001.1, read as the reverse complement.
GGAGAAGATTAGAGGCAAAGACTTATTTAGCCATACTTATTGAATACTGCATTGTATCCATGGGGATTAGGGATATTTAAAAAACCTTTTAAAGAAAAATAAACACTGGATGTTTCTTGTATCACTGGATAATACAATGCCTTGTATGGAACACTTGATTGATCATCTATAGTGACTTTACTTTCCACAAGTGTCAGTGGTCAGCAGTTCCTGACATGTTCCTAACCTTTTTTATTATTATTATTTGATTTATATGCCGCCCTTCTCCGGAGACTCAGGGCGGCTTACAATGTGCTAAGCAATAGCCTTCATCCTTTTGTATATTTATACAAAGTCAGCTTATTGCCCCCACAAACTGGGTCCTCATTTTACCTACCTTAGAAAGGATGGAAGGCTGAGTCAACCTTGAGCCTGGCGAGAGTCGAACCTGCAGTAATTGCAGGCAGCTGGTCTTAATAACAGGGTGCTTTAGACCACTGTACTACCAAGGCTCCTTACTTATGGTTTCTCTATGTAACTTGGCTATTACTAGCGATCTTAAACCTAAATGTTTTCCAGAATTGTGGATTTTTGTCTGCTGCCTCCAAAACTGAACCACTGGGTAGTTTGAGGTGACTTTCTTTCCCTCTGATTTACTAGGTCCATGGCAACAGATAAAGCTGTCCTAGAAATGATGTTAGATTGAATGAGGAAAAGAAGTTCTTCGAAAATCTCAAGCTATTTGATTCCACATTTGTTATGAAGGACAACCAGGAAGTGCAAGGCTGTTGTCAGCCAGATTCGCAGCACGTGGACGATAAAGAACAGCTTGTACCTCAGATACATGTATACAATTCCAAACAGCAATCAAAATAAGTCCAAAAGTAGGAAAGGCGGAGGAAGTTATGCTTGTTACAAAAGAAACCATTTATTTGGGAAAACAACAACTGCTCTCAAATTGAGGAGAATTAGGCCTCTATTACTGTTCTCCTTTTTCCTTGAAATACCGTAAAACTTTTAAACAGAAGAATGAATTTTTATTATTGGGAACTAGTTTTCTTCAGTTTGATGCTCTCTTGATTTTCAGTTAAGTAGGGCAATGGTCATTTTGGTTGAGAATTATGAAATATTCAATCTATTAACATATATAGGGTATCACCTTCCCAACGCTGGAAAAAAGTTGATTTTGTAGAAGTTCAAAAGAGATAGAATTAACTAGTTTCTGTCTCAAACATTACTTCAGTCAGAGTTCTATAATAACCAAAAATAGGCAACCTATTGCCATGAGAACCAGTGACTCCTCACATACCCCCTTTGATGCTTATGAGGATTGTCCCTAGTTGATCATTTCTAAAAGGCTTTTTAAAAGAGTCTTAATAAAATGTGAAATAGGAAGCTGATAGGCTGCAAAGTCAAGTACCAGCTTACATCAGCCCAGAGCATCATTTTTGTAGCAATACCTTTGGTTCTTGTGAAGGTTGTACTGAGATAGACGGATCCAGTGTGGGATACTAGTTTGCCTTCAGGTAAGAGTGTTGTGTGATTGACCATGCCTATTGTAGCAGTCTTTGGGTAAGCTCTTTTTCTCAAAATTCCTGTTATGTCCCCTCTTTGCACCTGGAAAAATCTGACCCAGATTTGACAGGACCATCAAGAATGATAATCAGTTTTTCCTTTACACAAATGGCTATCATCCATATCTACCTACCTACCTATCTACCTATCTATCTATGTATCAACCTACCTATCTAATATTCTAATTTACTTACCTGCCTACCTATCATCTCTCTCTGTTCTCCCCCCTCATTTACCTTTTTTTAAATTGTTCTTCTTTTTAGTTACTACCAGCAGACAATTATGGAGCGCAATTGTTGCTTCTTTTTTTTTACATTGTGAGTAGCTGAGAATCTATGTATGACTGTGGCAAGGTATAGATGAGATTGATCAATCAATACTTGATTGGAGGGCATTCTTGCTTCATTGGATCTCTGCTAATAAGTATGAGTCCAATGATCGTCAGATTATCAGGAAGTATATGAGACAATCATTGGAATCAAGCCTACAAAACAAGCATTACATTTATAGTAAAAGGAAAGCATTACTTATTTCAGTCCCTTCTCATTCCAAGATCTTCTTTAACAAAACACCTCTGCACTTTTAAATTTGCAATAAATGAAATTTTCCAGAATCTCTTATCTTGAAATATTAAATATGAGTTCCATGATATTCTTCAAAAAATGGGCTAATCTGAAAAATTGATCTTTTTTCTCTAAAAGTAAATGTAAAGATTAGCAGGTCTACCCAAGCAAACACTCATTAAGAAGGGATATTAGGCAGTGATAAGAATTAAAGTATGTTTCATTACTGTAGTTATAACATGATTTATCCATGCATTAGAATCACCAATCTATAGAACTGAAGAAAATTTGAAAATGGTTTACCATAATCAAATTTTCTATTGACAGCAGAATATACATTCCTGAGATGAACATCCATCTTCTGCTTAAATGTTTAAACATTTAAAGATATTCTACTGATAAACAATTGTTATAATTCAGGAGGAGGGATTTTTAAATATATAACTAAAGTATGCTTTGTATGCCCATATGATACCCCTGCTATGCAAACTGCACTAATTGCCAAGATGTTTCTGGATGCAATTCAAGATGTTGGTTATCACAAATAAAGTCTTACATCCTATGGGGCATGATGATCTGATGGATGCCTACCTCCCATGGTGTCTGCCCAAACATTAAGAGCCACAGAATGGGTGTGTCCAAGGTCCCTATATTTATTTATTTATTTATTTATTAATTTAATTTGTATACCGCCCTTCTCCCAGAGGGACTCAGGGCGGTGAACAGCCAAAATTAAAAAACATACAAATACAAAAGTTAAGATAATTAAAAGAATTAAATCATTGGCTACCCAATTTAAAACCCCAAATCCATAAAATTTAAAATCCCAATTAAAAACCATTTAGGCTAGGCCGGCTTGATGAAATAAAAACGTCTTCAGGGCTTTACGGAAGGTCCGGAGGTCCGGGATCAATCGTATTCCAGGAGGCAGTTCATTCCACAGGGCGGGTGCCCCCACAGAGAAGGCTCGCCCCCTGGGGGCCGCCAGCCGACATTGCCTGACCGACGGCACCCTGAGGAGGCCCTCTCTGTGAGAGCGTATTGGCCGGTGGGAGGTTATCGGTAGCAGCAGGCGGTCTCGCAAATACCCTGGCCCTAAGCCATGGAGCGCTTTAAAGATGAGAACCAACACCTTAAAGCGCACCCGGAAGACCACCGGGAGCCAATGCAGCTCGCGCAGGAGAGGTGTTACGTGGGAGCGCCACGTCGCTCCCATAATCACCCGCGCGGCCGCATTCTGCACCAGCTGGAGCCTCCGGGTGCTCCTCAGGGAGAGCCCCATGTAGAGAGCGTTACAGTAGTCCAGGCGTGACGTAACCAAGGCATGAGTGACTGTGCACAAGGAGTCCCGATCCAGAAAGGGGCGCAACTGGCGTATCAGGCCAGGCGTATATGAAGCAGTATCATCCTTTGAGATACAGGACACTTTTTCTGATGAGGTGCCTGCCCTCTGCAATGAAGTCCGTCCTGATAATTCCCATTGTTAATGTTATTCAGAAGGTCTTAAGGACTTGGCTACTGTCCCAGTCTTTGGGATAGTAGTAAATGAAATTCCTTAATTTTAATTTTGACATAGAGCATAGAGCCATTTCATTCTGCCTTGAACTTGATGGTCCTTCTAATATTTAAAGTCTTCCATCATGTCAAATCCAGTTCAACCTGTCCTGTACTCTCAGCTCTGTCAATCTCAGGATTAGATTTCCAACACTTTTCGCGGGATATGTCACTCCTACAAAGTAGACCAGACTAAGAAACAGATGCCATGTGTGTTCAAAGTACTTTTATTCAGATTAGTGATAGTAACAGAATTTTGCAAGTCTGAATGAATTTCTCATCCTCTCTCTTTTATCCTCATGTAAATTTAGGGGGTGCCTGTCTGAAACCCTTCCCCCTCACTTGGGCTTCTATAATATTTATCTACTCATTGTCTTGGTAATAAGTTTTCCCTCTTTCTGTCAAATTTGTCTTTTTTAATCTCTACAGGATATGATCCAGTTTATCAAAGTTCTTTTTTGGACACAATTTTCTTAACCAGCACAGAATAGACTCATAACTTCTAATCTACCAGTAAATATTATAATTCTGTTAATTATTATGCTGCCTCAGTATCTATGAACTAATGTTATCCATACGTATAAATCATTGATTTCTTTACATTTGGTTACATAAATACTTTGGGGCTGAGGGCCATACTTAGTCTTGAAAACCAAGGGAATCTCACTCCAACTGGTGAAACAGGCAAGCAATGTTATTTAATATTAATGTAGATTTATCATTATTTTATCTATATTTAATGTCCTCTTTTCTGCACTAAAATTTAATTTAGCACAATTCACCACAAATTTGGGAGGAGTTTTGTAGGGAAGGCACATCTAATGCCTGCAACTTCTTCACTCCTTTGATATAAGGACTGGTTTATATATGTACAGTATATGCAGCACATGAGGACTGTTTCTTCAAATGCATCATTCAGTAGATCAATGTTTTTCAACCTTGATAACAAGGAAGGTTCATCATATCCAGACCCTTATAATCTTCAGTCCAATATTTCTTAACCTTAGTCATTTTAAGAGGTATGTGGAGAATTCTGGAAGTTGAAGCCTACACCTCTTAAAATGGCTAAGACACTACTTCAGACACTGAATCAAAATGTTGACAGCATTTCCATTGTGGCCAGGAGTGGTGATGTACAATTGGGTATTGTCAGCCTATTGATGATACCAAACCCAAACTGATGAATAATTTCATCCAATGGTGAGATACTGGGTAAATGTAGGTATTAAGAAACAAGGGAGAAAAAGAAAGAGGATAGCAAATGAAAGGCCACCTGACTTATCTCTCTTTCTCTACTACCAATGCTAGGAACTTCCACAGATGAAGGAAAGAATCATTCTAAAACAATGCCTCCAACCTTCAACTCTACAAGCAATCCACAGGGATGCTATGGTCAATATCATTGAAGACTACTGGAAGATTCAAAGGGCCAGGAGGTCGCAGTTCCCCAATTCAGCTCACAATACAGATTATCCATAAAACCAACAGAATCCATCTCCATTCCATGCCCAGGTCTGAAGCCTGGAAAAGGTCTAGACTATTTGCTTTGCTCTGTAGCTGTACACCAACAATCATCTCAATAATCACTTCCAGGAAGCAAAAATAGTGATTGTCAAAAAGAAATAGATCCAGGCAGGGTCTCTTAAAATATGCACTAGAGGCTCTTTCAATGCTGCTAGCACCAATCCCCCCTGAAGATCAGTCACTATCATAGCTATACCAGAATCCTTAAGGAGCCAGGAAGAGACTGTATCAAGCCTGTATCAAACCCAGGAACAATTGGGAAAGCATCCTATTCACTTCCTTAAAGTCAACAGGCCCAAAAGAATCCCAGATAATGTGACAAAATGTCACTCCATTTTACCACAATGAATTTGGACCACAGTAATCAAGAGTTTGGTGAATCTCAGCAACTTCTTTGGTAAAATGCTGGGCTATGTGGTCGCAGCAGCCAATAAGGGAGTAAATGTAAGCAAAGATATTGACTGTCAGCCTCCCACATAATAACAGTAGCAACAGCACTTAGACTTATATACCGCTTCACAGTGCTTTACAGCCCTCTCTAAGCGGTTTACAGAGTCAGCATATTGCCCCCAACAATCTGGGTCCTCATTTTACCCACCTCGGAAGGATGGAAAGTTGAGTCTACCTTGAGCCTGGTGAGATTTGAACTGCCAAATTGTATACAGCTGGCAATCAGCAGAAGTAGCCTGCAGTACAAATTCCTCATACCCATGGCTTGTCAGTTTGGTATCCCACTTTACTCCATGGACACGGCAGGTATTTCATTTGCCACTTCTTATCCTGGAGATCCCCAATAAATTGGGAAGCAGCCCATTCTTGAACCAACAGAAAGAGGACATTATGGGCAGTTGTGAAATGTAAAATTTGTTACTACCAGTTCTATGGGCGTGGCTTGGGGGGTAATGTGACTGGGTGAGCGTGGCCAACTTTTTTTTTTTTTTTTTTACTTTTAAAAGCATTTTTTCTACAACCTCTTTGGCCGAAGAAGTTGTAGAAAAAATGCTTTAAAAAGGCTCTGACAATCCGAGCTGAGCCGTGAGATCATCAGAGGCTTTTTTTTTACTTTTAAAAGCATTTTTTGTCCGAAGAAAAAATGCTTTTAAAAGTTTTAAAAAAAAGCCTCTGATAATCGCACGGCTCAGCTGGGCATGGGGGCGGCAGGGATTTTTGCTACCGGTTCTCCGAACCACCTGCCGCCATCGCTACCGGATCGGGCAATCCGATCTGAACCCGGAACATTTCACCCCTGATTATGGGGCAATCTTGCAACTGCCAACAACCAGGCACTAAACAGAACTGCCTAAAAGATTAGGGTGAAGGACTCTAACTACATGCCAGAAATCATCCCTATCCTTAAAGAACCCAGAAGAGAGCATCCTAATTAGTCTATTTATTGTATAAAAATTCATGGCAAGCATCCATCTGCCCATGGCTGTAATGTTTATAGGAATGACGCGAGAGGCAGGAGGAAGAGCTGCAGCCTAGATAAGGCTGTTGTGATAGACAAAAACTGAACCTGAAGGAGGAAGGATGGTGAAAGCATCTCAGAAGGTATTGTCCCTAACTTTCAGAAAAGTAAAAATGAAGGAAGGGCGGAATACTTTAAGATTTGCAAGACTATTGTGAGCTTTGCAATGTAGTCCATATAATAAACCCAACCAGGACTACTAGCTTACATTAACAGAATCTTACAAGTCTGAAAGTTACTTACATATAGTTAATTTCAACAACCAATACAAATAAAGGGGGAAAGTTGCACCATCACACTGAGAAGAAGGAGAAAGCTTATATTCTGCCTTTGGGTTTCTTAAACTCTTAAATTTAAGGGGCCTTAATCCAATAGAATTAAAGAGTATTCCAAGACAAAATGTTCGTGCTTAGCTAGGTAGAGAAAGAAGTAAGAAGGCAGTTTGAAATACAGAATCTGTGAATAGTAAAAAATAAGTTGGAGCAGGATTAGTGCCCTTGGTTCCATTTTGAGCTCTGAATTTTTTACAGCAGGATGAAATGTGGCAGAACTTCGATTTATTTTATTTTTTTTCTCTGCTGGTTCTTGAGGTAGATTTTCAGCTTCTAACTGACTAGTTTACCTACTTATTAATTGTTCAATAAAAATTATTGGTTCATCTAGGCTCCAGCCTAGCAATTCTTTCATTATAATTGCTACAATTCATTAGACTAGTATTCTAGGGTTAGAGTTGTAGGCTTAAATTTCTTTTTTATATGTAACAATGAAGTATTGTTCTAACTTTTGTTTTAAAAACAAAAACAACCCTGTGCCTTAACTATAAAATCTTTGCTGAGATGGCATCAGCTGGAGAAAATGCAATTGTTCTTATGGCCTCATTGGAATGAAAAAGCTAGTTCTAACTACCAAGAAAGAAAATATTTTGAAGTTTGAGATAGCTTCAAAGCCTCTTAATCCAGATTTAATTTTCTCAATAATGCCATAATTGGACTATTTTTCAGTTAAAACAAAAATATGTCAAATCCCTTTGAATACCATCAGAGTAGTAGGTACTAAGCTCCACTGAAGAACTTGTCAGTTTTGTTCAGTTGTCTAATCTAGAGCTGATGAATTTAAATTTATCAGATTTCAAGGGGGCAGTAAGTAAAGTAGCAGACAGGAGGGATTTGAAACTTTGGTGGCCTCGGTGTGTGTTCATTAGTTGCAAAATAATAATTTGCTATTAGCATTACTTTCTCCCAGCTTACAATGATTGCCTTTAATAAAAGGTGCTTAAGTCAAGTATTACCAATCTTTAAACCATGAAATGTTCAGAAAGTTTTAGCTGTCTTGTATACTAGGAATATTTTGCAAGTCTGTGCAGAACAAAGTGACTCATTTATTGACGTTTGAACGGATACTTAAGTTTTTAAAATTTTGTCTTCAAATTGGGTATACATTGGGAAGGGAGGGTGGAACATATGTCAAATACTTTAGAAGCGTATTTTTCGGAGTATAAGACGCACCTTCCCCCCCGCTAAAAGGGGGTGAAAATTTGGGTGCGTCTTATACACTAAATGTAGCCCTGCCCACCCACTGGCCCCCACCCTTTGGCGTCTTTCTCCCAGCAATTTACCTCCTTGCAGCAAGCAGCAAGAAGAAACAGCCCATTTCAGCTTCAGCACAACCTAATTAGCACAAATTGATTGTCAGTAGGATCAGCCTCTGACCCTCAGCTGTTTCAGGCTGCAGGGACTGCTATTGCCTATTGCTGCACAGGCCTCTATTGCTTGCTGCAAGGAGGTAAATTGCTGGGAGCAGATTTTTTTTCTTTTCTTGTGCTAATCAAGCTATGCTGAAAACGAAAATGAAAGTAAAGCAAGCTATTTGCTGTTTGCTGCAATGAGGCAAATTTGCTGGGAGGCAGAGGCAGATTTCTTTTTCTTGTTTTCCTCACCAAAAAAGGTAGGTGCATCTTATAGTCTGGAGCATCTTATACTCCGAAAAATATGGTATTTGAAGTATCAAAATATTCAGGATAACCTTCATGAACTGGAATATAAAACAAAAACTATCAAGTTGAATTTCAACAGAAATAAATGCAAAGTCCTAAATTTGGATAGGAAAAATCAAAGACATGAGTACAGGATAGAAAAAAATCATAAAGTATCAAGCAACTGTACATGCAAAAAGAATATCTTTGTGGCTCGCAAACTGAACATTAGCTAACAGTGCAAAGAGAGAATTTTCATAGTCGAGATATCATCTTGATTGGATTGGTCTGGACATCACAGACTAGGAAAAGCATTGATGGACTGTCACTCAATGAATTATTTGTGCATACCTGCCAAGAAAAAAGATGGATTTGATAGGAAATATTTTGGGGTGATTAAAATATAGCATGGAATAAGCATTTTACCTTCAGATCAAGTGGTGTTTATACTGGCCAGATGTCATGAAGAAAATCTATCTCTGTGATTGCTAGAAGTCCAAAACAACTTGATAGCACATGACCAGTCAGTGAACTGAAATTGGCTACATCAATGTTGCAGACATTTTGTGAATGGGCAAGCCTCTTGTAGTAAGTCTAGAGAAACTGCAAACCTGTTCAAAGCAAAGAACATTTCCTCCAAGCCCACTTAGTTCTCCTTTTAAACAATTCAATCAACTTTTCAGTAGCATCAACTCAGGGAATTTAAAAGAGTTATTTCTTATTGCAATTATCATGCAGGAATTTAAAAAAAAAAAATCACAGAAGATGTTTGTTTTATGCAAGAAAGTGTTTGTGGAAGGGGAACGGGAAACAAAAAGGCAGGAAAAAAAACCATAAAGAACATAAGGAACAGTGCATCCATAACAAACTGTGATAGGAGAACGAGATGTTATTACACAAATGTCATAATTACGTACTTATGTATTTGTATAAGGCATTGTGACATACAGTAGCAGCATTTGCATGATGACGTCATCATGCAAATGTTGTCATTTCCCTTGACGCCCACTTGCTGCCCATGATAGAAATGCAAATATCTTACAAGCCACAGGTATTTGAAGGTCAAGCCTTTATTGCAGACTCTCTGCAAGGCTTAGAAATGAAGGCAATGAACAAACTGAGGTTCAACTCAGGCCTGCCAAAACCAATGTTTTGCTTTTAAAGCAGGGGTGAAATCCAGCAGGTTCTGACAGGTTCTGGAGAACTGGTAGTAGAAATTTTGAGTAGTTCGAAGAACCAGCAAATACCACCTCTGGCTGGCCCCAGAGTGGGGTGGGAATGGGGATTTTGCAGTATCCTTCCCCTGGAGTGGGGTGGGAATGGAGATTTTGCAGTATCCTTCCCCTGACATGCCCACCAAGCCACGCCCACAGAACCGGTAATAAAATAAAATTGATTTCACCACTGTTTTAAAGTACCATATTATTGTACATTAAGTATATACTATTATAAGTAGCTTACTATGAAATACCGTACTACTAGTAATACACATTAATGCACCATATTTTTAAAAAATACATTTACTTAAACATACAATTACTTTGAATTTTTATGTGTTGCCATTACTAAAATTTTAAATAACTAAAATTGCTGCCCCAAATATCACATTTCCTAGAGTTATATTTTTCCTTTTTAAAAAAAAAATCCTTCCAAGAACACTTTTCTATTAAGCACTTGACTTGTCCACCAAGAAACATCTGAATGTCTTCCATGGAAGCTCTCTATCTGTGAAAGGGCTGGGACACACAGTTTGCATTCAACCCATTTTGCCTCCTGGTTGCATTACTATGTTCATTTCTCTTTCTGTCTCTTTCAGGGTCACTCCCAAATTATTTACCCTTCACAGTAATTTTCTGCCCTTTGCCTATCGGGATTAGCTCTCTAAATAACTCTTGTGAGCATCACATACTGATGTGAATTGCAGTATTGGCTTCAATAAAAGCAAGGGCATCTTGCAGAAGTTGGTCAAAAAAGGTTAAAAAGTAAATGAAAATCTCTTATTAAGGATCTGATGTTTTAATAGCTAGACCTTTATTCTTTCAATATTGGCAAATAACATTTTTTAAAAAAGAATTAGCATTCTGACAATAGTCTAAGATCATATACAATAACCTTTCCCAATCAGATACATTTGGAATAAATTGGAGCTATAATTTCCTCAAATTGTCAAACCACAGAGTGGTTATTCCACTCTGGAATTCTGACCCTTCCAACGTATCTGGAGTTGAAGTGAGCAATAAATATTAATAGCACAAATATGGTACAATCCAGGGGTGAAATGCTCCCAGTTCAGACCGGATCGGGCAATCCAGTAACGATTGTGGTAATTGGTTCGGAGAACCGGTAGCAATGGCGGCACAAAGCTCTGCCCACCCATCCGGGTGTCGTTACTTCCTGGTTTTAACCAGGAAGTCATGTGTTTTTTACCCTCTGCATATGTGCAGAGGGTCTGCGTGCGCATGTGACACGCACATGCACGGCGCGTGCACTTCTGAACCAGTATAGAAGGTAAGTAGATTTCACCCCTGATACAATCCTAATACCGGATATCAGCTAGGGGCAGCAGCTGCAACAGGAAAAACAACCTTAAGAAGTGTTGAACCCCAACTCACAATACTAAATTTAAACTAAACTCTGCTGACACTTTTTCCAAAAACTTTTTATTGAAAGACATAAGCCTTCACAAGCTGTTAGTTGGAAAAGGTGCTTCCAGATTCCTAATTTGAACCTACCATAAAGTAACTTGAATGTCCTCCTACAATGTAAGCCAGACTGTTTTGTCAAGTAAGTAGGTGCCCTTTTCAGATGAGCCCCCCGGAAAAAAAAATCTAGGGTAGTGCTGTAATTTAAGCATGTAAACTATATATTTCAAACTCTTCATTCTTGAACAGAAGAATGGAGCCTGCAAATTATATTTAGTCTAGCCCAGAAGGGATAAAAAGCCTTTGTTAAGCTGCAAATTTTATGACTATTGTACTTGGTGCTCTCCAAGGTTCTTCAATTCCAGCCTAATTAAGCCACAATTAGTCGTTCATCATGCCCCGTGGGCTCCCACTTGTGGCCAAGACAAGATAAATCACCATTTGTCTAAAAATAAAATCTTGGAGGAAAAAATTCTGTCCCCAACCCATGTTCCATGAGAGGCATAACACCTGAAAAAGCTCCCTCTACTAGTTTTCTCTTCTAACCTCAAACATGCTAATACCTAGAAGGAGTCCTACCAAAATCAAACCAAATATTGTAAGTAGATTTTGACTCTAAGATTTGCAAGATGACATTCTTGGTAAAGTCATTTCCTGTTTTCACATTGCTCTCACTTTTCAAATTCTTAATTATGCTCATTGTGTGATTCTTCCTTCAAAGGCATACAAAAGACAAAGAGTCCATCCTCTCAATTAGTTTGAACAGATGAATCAGAGGGAGCTTATCTCAAATTATCCTTCTACTGAAAAGTCACCACAGTTAGAAATTCTGTCCAAAGTAAACTAGTCATCACAGCAAGAAATTGTTTTACTTTAAATCCAAGATACAAAGCAAGAGGTGAAGATGACTTTGTCCTGCAGAAGTCCATGTAACACCAAGATGTTGGATTCTTGGAATTCCGCTTCCCACATGAACTACAACAGGGAATATGGAGAAGTGCATTTTCCAAACTAATAATGGTTGATTCATCTTTTGGTCTTTGGGACTTTCTTCTCCAATATGTTTCAAATGTTTTATTTTATTATTTATGTTGCTGTTTTTCTAATTGCTATTTTAAATTTACTCTTATAGAGTAATTTTTATATATATAATATTTTGTATAAGCCACTTTGAATACATAGAAAGATGTGTCTAACTAATTAATGTAAGTGAATCAGAACTGGAAGAAGCTATCGGCCATCAAATTTAACACTGTGCTCAGTGTATGAATTCAGATTTAAGAATTCTTCAGAAAAATGATCCATTCTCTACTTAAACACATCTAGCAAAAAGAAGCTGACTAAACAAGAGTAAAAGCAATGCTAAACACCTCTGTTTGCTTGCCTTCTTACCCTGTTGGTCTTTCTTCTCCCATAATTGATACAATAAATGAACTTGTCTGGGAGAAAATAGCAAGACAGATTGCCTGGGTATTAAAAGGTAGGTGCACAGCAGTAAGTTCACTTTCAAAAATATACATGAAACAAACAAAATGTTAAAAAGTTAGGATATTTATGTAGTTACTTACCAAGCACATCTAAATTATATTAAAGTAACCAAAATACACTGGTCAAAAAAATAAAGGGAACACAAAAATAAGACATCCTAGATCTGAATGAATGAAATATTCTTAGTAAATACTTTGTTCATTACATAGTTGAATGTGCTGACAACAAAATCACACAAAAAGTATCAATGGAAATCAAATTTATCAACCCATGGAGGTCTGGATGTGGAGTTACACTTAAAATTAAAGTGGAAAAAAACACTACAGGCTGATCCAACTTTGATGTAATGTCCTTAAAACAAGTCAAAATGAGGCTTAGTAGTGTGTGTGGCCTCCACGTGCCTGTATAACTTCCCTACAATGCCTGGGCATGCTCCTGATGAGGTGCGGATGGTCTCCTGAGGGATCTCCTCCCACACCTGGACTAAAGCATCCCCCAACTCCTGGACAGTCTGTGGTGCAACGTGGCGGTTGGTGGATGGAGCGAGACATGATGTCCCAGATGTGCTCAATTGGGGAACGGGCGGGCCAGTCCATGGCATCAATGCCTTCATCTTGTAGGAACGGCTGACACACTCCAGCCACATGAGGCCTAGCATTCTCATGCATTAGGAGGAACCCAGGGCCAACCGCACCAGCATATGGTCTCACAAGGGGTCTGAGGATCTCATGTCACTACCTAATGGCAGTCAGGCTACCTCTGGCAAGCACATGGAGGGCTGTGCGCCTCCCCCAAAGAAATGCCACCCCACACCATTACTGACCTACTGCCAAACTGGTCATGCTGGAGGATGTTGCAGGCAGCAGAATGTTCTCCACGGCGTCTCCAGACCCTGTCACATCTGTCACGTGCTCAGTGTGAACCTGCTTTCCTCTGTGAAGAGCACAGGGCGCCAGTGGCGAAGTTGCCAATCTTGGTATTCTCTGGCAAATGCCAAACATCCTGCACGGTGTTGGGCTGTAAGCACAACCCTCAACTGTGGACGTCGGGCCCTCATACCACCCTCATGGAGTCTGTTTCTGACCGTTTGGGCAGCCACATGCACATTTATGGCCCGCTGGAGGTCATTTTGCAGGGCTCTGGCAGTCTTCTTCCTGTCCCTCCTTGCACAAAGGCGGAGGTAGCAGTCCTGATGCTGGGTTGTTGCCCTCCTACGGCCTCCTCCACATCTCCTGATGCACTGGCCTGTCTCCTGGTAGTGCCTCCATGCTCTGGACATTACGCTGACAGACACAGCAAACCTTCTTGCCACAGCTCGCATTGATGTGCCATCCTGGATGAGCTGCACTACCTGAGGCACTTGTGTGGGTTGTAGACTCCGTCTCATGCTACCACTAGAGTGACAGCACCGCCAGCATTCAAAAGTGACCAAACCATCAGCCAGAAAGCATAGGAACTGAGAAATGGTCTGTGGTCACCACCCGCAGAACCACTCCTTTATTGGGGATGTCTTGCTCACTGCATATGCTTTCCACCTGTTGTCTATTCCATTTGCACAACAGCATGTGAAATTGATTGTCAGTCAGTGTTGCTACCTAAGTGGACAGTTTGATTTCACAGAAGTGTGATTGACTTGGAGTTACATTGTGTTGTTTAAGTGTTCCCTTTATTTTTTTGAGCAGTGTAGCTTTACAATCCCCAAGGCATGTCACATCCCTAATGTTTTGAAATTGGAAGTTACAAATTTGACATGCCTTGAACATATACAACTTTTTAAATGATTAAAAATGCTTCCTTCTTTCATATCTAGTTTATTTCATAGCCTCATCTCACCCTCACGATCTGTTACAGAATTGGATAGCAAGTTATGTTGAGTTGCTTTGTTTTATTGAATATTGGAGTGAAGTATATTAAATTAAAAACTCAATTTATAAAGAGTTGTAGTTTATTTTATCTGTTAATAAATTTACCTCCTAAAGTCTGATTTAGTTCATGAAAAGATACGCACTATATAGCGCTAAAAAACAAAACCAGATGTTGCAACTGTTCAAGTTTTCCCAATCCACATACTTCCAACAAACACATTTCTCTTCTCAGTGTCATGCGTCTTAATTTTCTGACTGTTGTTATTGATTTCTTTAATGCTAAAACAAATGAGGTGGTTTATGCCTTACAAATGAAAGCAAATATACATGTATACAATACAATACAATGCAATACATCAATACAAATATACAAAATAATGTTGAAGGATCAAATCTGGGTCAGTCACTGGGATCAGAGGTTTAGTCTTCTGAGCTTTTTGACTCGTGCTGTAGCCTAGTGATGAAATGTACTTAATTTTGCTACCGGTTCGGAAATGTGAGCACGTGTGCCTCTTCTGCGCATCTGCAGAACCTTCTGCGCATGCACAGAGGATCAAAAATGGGACCTAATGATGTCTCGGCGGGTGGGCAGAGCCTCCCGCCACCTGCCCTACTGGTTTGCACGAGCCGGATATATCCGGCCGGATTTCACCGCTGCTGTAGCCCATCCTCAGAGAATGTGACACATTCCAGTAGAGAGAGACGTCCCCTGAGGATGGGCTCCAGCACAAGTCTGAAAGCTCAGAAAATTAAACTTTTGGTCCCGGTGACCAACACAGATTGAATCCTGGTTTATGTTTGATTCTGAACAGCCAGAAAGGAAAAACAAAACATAATGTATCTTTTCAATTTTTATTTAGCAAGCTGGAAAAACCTTTTCAAGACATTTTTTTCCATCTTTTTGTGTGTATGAAAATACAATTCCATTTACAGAGTGAATATTACTGCTACCGGTATTTCTTACGAGAAAAGGTAGAAAAAAGCTAATTGTTTACACCATCTAATGGTGTACATGCAAACAAACTTGTAATGAACTCCTTAGCAGGACTTCCCTTCCCTTTCTTCCACCTTTGCCCCTCACAGAGCACATTGTTTTACAGACTGCCCCAAGTTCCTGGGGAAATTTGAAGTTACAAGCCCCTTTATAGAATCAAAAATATAAGGATTGGGAGGGATCATATGAATCAACAATTTGGCCAGTACAGAAAAAACGGAATCCTTGAAAAAATGGTCATCTAGCTTTTGTAGTGGATTTTATGTACTATTCACCAATTTCAGCAACTCTGTAAGAACCCATCATAATCTTAGTGCCTAGATTTCTGGTTTAAAAGAACTGTCTATATTTAGCATTCAAAATAAGAATCTTTATTTTTACTGGACTCTTTAAAGTCTAACTATCTTTTTACGGAAAATGTTGGGAAATATTTTGTTTCAAAAAAGGCATTGTTTATCCTTCATACCTGTGCTGGAACTCTTCTCTTTATCCACTCATCTGTTCCTGATGATTAAAAGCCCCCCTAGCTGAAAGTTTCATTCTTCTTTTGAACCTAATCTGTGTGGTGTGGGGCATCTAACATATCCTATAGGATATGACATATTTTTAAACGGTATAATTGACTACATTCCAGCTAAGTAGGATGTTGAAAAGCAATGTGGTTTGAACAACGTGATTATTTCTGGCTTCTGAAGTTGTAACAGAATGTTCATTTGTCCAGCTGAATCATCCTTTTTATTGCCATTATTGCTCTTTTCCAAACCTGTAACAAAATCAAATTCAGGATCCCACAGACTAGTAAATCTCAATTTTAGCAACTTTAAGATGAGTGGACTTTAACTCCCAAAATTTTGGGACCTGAGGTTCATACATCATAAAGTTCACAAGATTGAGAAACACTATCCTAGGTTGTAAGAAGTAAGGAACAACTGTATCTTCTTTTTGGATAGTGCCATTTTGTCAGCATAAATAATAGCTCTTTCAATGGCAATAGGATGCTAGTTACTATTTTATTAAATTGGTGCATTATGCATGACAGAATGATATGAACATTAAAAGAGCTCTTTATGATTTACTGCTGCCAATTTTTTTTAAAATGCATTGGTCAATTTCCCATCTCCTTGTTTCAGAATAAGAACGTTGCAAAGAAGTATAATTCTTAAGGATTTCTGTCAATTTTCTGTAGTAGTGAGGGAGAAGGATCAAAATCAGATTTGTGTAGAACTTGAGGTTTTTAATAAGCAACTGAGAATATAGCATCAATTGCCCTGAAAAAGCTTGTATTTTAAATTATGTAAGGAGTCAAAGAATGTCTCTTTTTCACATAGTCAAAGGATTAAGAGACCACCAAAATTGTAGTATTTTAAAAAGTTGATAATGTATTTCTCTGCCCTTTACTATCTGACATTGACATTCTTAAACACTTTAAATTCTTTTTGTTGGCATTTTTCTTTTTCCCTTCAAAAGAGACAAGTAAGAAAAAAGTTCCACTATTCAATTTTTATACGTAATACATACAAGATCTCAAAAACCACTTCTTTCTATGTTTTCATATACTTACAGAGACAGGGGTGATACTTCAGGTATTTTTATGATTTTGAAAAGGGGAAGTATTGCTTTCATTTAGAAGTAATTCTAAGTGTGCTAATAAGGAAAAGGAAAATCTAAATAACGTGTTTGAGACATAACACTAATTATTTTAGAGTGTCCTTGGTTTCAAATGGTTTGAAAGTCCATACATTTGTCTGAATTGTGAACTATAGGTATAGGAAAGTATGCTTACCTTAGATTAGTAGAAAATACATCACCTTGTGCAAGAGGGAGTCACTTTGGCAAGCTTCTTGGATCCAACATTACTTCCAGATGCTCAGGTGACTCTAGAAGCTGGTAGGTCAGCTTTCTCACTACTACCTAATCTGATAGATGCCTTGCTCACTGCCTAATTAGAGTCTAACATGTGATAGCTATCATTTGGAAAGTACAGTATTGCAAAACATCACAGCCAATTTCCTTTCCGATTTTCAAGGTCACATTAATAGTGATTGAACAGATTTTCTTTTTTTTTTTTCTGGGCCCCTTTAATGTACTGGTGATTTTCTACATGTCTTCAACAGTTTAGAGTCAGAAAAAATTAATGCTAAGGGATCAAGAGATATGTGCTTGGTGAAATAACAAAAGGTTGTTTACTTATTTTAAATGGCATCCCTTTTTTTTTTTTAAGATGGCATCCCAATTTTCAAATTCAAATTCCCCCTCAATAAGAATCAACTAATTCTCTTGTCCTGGAATTGGCTCAAATATTCTGTCTCAAGCTACTCTAGAAATTCTCTTAGTTGTTGTGGTCTGCCAGCAGCCTTCGGAGCTGTCAGTGGAGTCAGACAGTGAGGAGGCTGGGGAGGAACATGGGCCAGTCCTGGAGTCTGGAGAAGGCTCAGACGAGGGCTCTGCATCAGAGGCAGAGATAGGGCCAGGGCCATCTGGGAGTGATGCACAGACTCCAGAGCCCCTAGAGTCGAACAGCAGAGAGGCAGAGGAACAGGAGGAGCCTGTTCCTAGTGCACACATGCGCAGAGCTGCCAGAAGGCAAGAGCAGCTAAAGCAAAAGGAACAACTCAGGAGTAAGCCCAGGAGATGATTGGCCCCTCCCATAAGGCTTAAAAGAGAAACAAAGGCATTGTGCCTTTTGCAAGAAAGTAATGTTGCTAACTCTGTTTCCAGTCGGCATCTCTTGTTTGTTTCTGAACTCCGTGAGGCTTTGCCAAATAAGGCCTTTGGCAGGATGTCAAAGAAGATGAGGGTTGGTGATTATCCCGAAAGACTTCTTCCGAAGGACTTTTGTGGCAACTAATTGGAACTCAGCTGGGAATGAAAGTAATTCTCAGCTGCTACAATAAAATACTTTTTTCGGGACTAATGGTGTAATGACTCAGTAAGCCTAGGTCACAACAACATTACTCAAGCCTAATATGCACTTGAGTAATCACAGAAAGGAAGAATCAAGAAAGTCACATCCTGCAAGCAGAAATCCATTTCTGGGAGAAAATAGGAGGAAGGAACCCACCCCACCTCATGCACACTTCTCCACCCTCCTGTATACTCCCCCAACCTACACCACTCTCCCTGTGTTCCCCAACCCATGTGGCACTGTTACACACCTACAGTCTCCCAATTCAGCACCCCCCATACATCTTCTTCTCCGACCTGTGGGGCACCTCTTGGGCAACCCCACACAGCCTCCCTATGGTTACAATTCAATCTAGTTTTACCGCTGAGATTTTGCCATTAGGCAAAATAAGATGCTCCAGTATCCCAGTGAAGCTATCTATTTATTGCTGGGTGGGACCAGGAGGATTGGAATTCTAATCTTCATTGGTTGCCATGTTTCAAAACTGTTAGAGCTTATTATTACTTGGAAGAACACCTCTGAAAGGGAAGTTGCAAATATAAAGAGAGTGAGTAAAAATTATTGATACTCTTTTTTTCTTCTCTTTGCAAGAGAATGTGGAATTTTTAAAAACATTATGAGTAATAATAATATTGGTTTTAAAAATTTCTAGTACTTGGCCGCATAATTTAAGATGCTGGATGGAAGGATTGTAGTCCTTTGGTTCCAAGTATTGCAGCTCTCTAGGCATTCCATTAAATTATTCTTTCAGCAAGCGCTAGACTAGAGCAAGTATGTATTTTTAAGACTACAAAGAAAAACATCTTAGCTTACCACTTAGGAGGCTTTTGAATTTTATATTAAACTAATAACAGAAGGAATGTTTTTCTCTTGGAGGAAAGTTGATAAAAATTGTGCTAAATTCTCATAAATACAAATCAAGAACCTTTTAAAAATGTGCCTGCAGCGGAGTAATTAAGCTTTCATCACTGGTCAGATTTCTGATTTGGAAAAGTTGTGAGAGTATGTTAATCTTGGAATAATTTTTTTTCTGATTTATTTTTTTATTTGTGCTTTATAATGTGCATTTCCATGTGCCATTTGGCACGTTATGAAATATTTTCCTGTGAGGAGCTGTGCAGGGCCATACTGCTTGTTATGTAAATAGGTTTGTTTGGCGGGAAGTTCGAATTAACTGACCCTCAGCTGATTGGCTGACCACCACAGCTGCAAGGCAGAGTTACAGGCCTTCCTGGGACTATTAAATTTTTACGCCATCTTCCTCAAAGACAAGGCAACAGTGGCAGAACCCCTACATAGACTGTTAACCAAGAAAGCCACTTGGAAATGAGGGAAGGCTGAAGACAGGGCATTCGCCGGCATTAAAAAACTACTATCAGCTGAAAGCTTCTTAATTCAATACAACGCAACGCTTCCCCTTGTTCTAGCATGTGACGCGTCCCCGTTCGGGGTGGGAGCCGTCCTGAGCCATAGACTCCCGAATGGCCTGGAAGCGCCCATCGCATATTACTCCCGAACTCTATCAAGTGCCGAGCGAAATTACAGCCAGCTCGACAAGGAGGCCCTCGCCGCCATTTCGGGAGTAAATAAATTCCACGAGTACTTGTTCGGGAGGGATTTTGAGCTAATCACAGACCATCGACCACTCCTGGGTCTCCTCGCGGGAGATCGACCAACCCCGGCAGCACTGTCGCCCAGGATGACACGCTGGACCATCTTCCTCGCAGCATACTCCTATCGCCTGGTACATCGACCAGGGGCGAACATGGGCAACGCGGACACACTCAGCCGATGCCCACTACCCGACAGCCTAGAAGACCCCACACCTGGCATCCCCATCCTGCTGATAGACGTTTTGGACTCTGGGCCCATAACGTCAGCCGAGGTTGCAAGAGCCGCAACCAAGGACCACGTGATCCGGACAGTCGCAAGTTGGGTCATGAGGGGGTGGCCGGAAAAGATTGGGAGTGGGGAACTTAAACCGTTCGCGGGAAAATGAGACGAATTGACAATGCAAGGGGGTTGTTTGCTATGGGGCGATCGGGTTGTTATTCCCTCACGCTTAAGGGAAAAAGTTTTAACGATGTTGCATGAGGGGCACCCTGGGATTGTGAGAATGAAGGGGCTAGCCAGGAGCTACGTCTGGTGGCCCAGCATGGATGCAGACATTACAGAGTGGGTGGGGAGATGCCAGCCCTGCCAAGAGTCCAGATCAGACCCGCCAACGGCACCCGTGAGGGAGTGGGAAAGGCCCCAGGGACCCTGGTCCAGAATACATATTGACTTTGCAGGCCCATTCCATGGACAGATCTTCATGGTCGTCGTAGACGCATTCTCCAAATGGTTGGAGATCAAGCTAATGAAGGCCACTACCACCGACGCAACCATCAGAGAGCTAAGACAGTTATTCGCCACACATGGGTTACCGGACATCCTAGTGTCAGATAACGGGCCACAGTTCACCGCAACACAGTTCGAGGGGTACTTAGCGGGACTTGGGATCAGACATGTCCTTTCTGCCCCGTTCCACCCGGCTAGTAACGGACAGGCTGAGAGATTTGTGAGGTCAGCAAAGGAGGCCCTTTCACGCTTAAGCCCCGGGGACTGGCAGGAAAGGGTAGACAAATTCTTAATAGCCCAGCACTCCACACCCTGTACAGCCACAGGCCGAAGTCCGGCCGAACTACTAATGGGGCGGAAACTCTGGGGAATACTAGACAGACTCAACCCCAACTACTCCCCAGAGGTCTTCAAGGGGGGGAGAGGAAACTTAGAGAGTTCACCATAGGAACACCGGTACACGCTAGAAACTATGGACAGGGCCCACTCTGGGAGGCCGGAACAATCACAGAAATCACAGGCCCCAAGTCATACAGGGTAGACATGGGGGATGGGAGAGTTTGGCGCAGGCACATTGACCAATTAAGAAAAAGAGTAACCACAGACACCGAAGACACACCAGACGACCCCATCTCCAACCACGACTACCAACCAGAAGCACAAACCACTAGCCCGAGTAGAGCGGAGGACTTAGCTGAGGACTCTGGTATCCAGCGCCGCCCCGTCAAGGTAGTCCCAACAGCCGGAGAAGTCGCCGCCCACGAGGAGGTCCCGGAGGCCTCATTGGCGGAGCAGGGAGAAACAGAAAGTCCCTCCGACCTGCTCAACGCCGCCCCTCCGACTGAACTGCGCAGGTCAGCTAGGACTCGCACACGCCCTAGTCACCTGAGAGACTATGTATGCAAATAACACCCCAAGTGACTTCTGGGAGGGGAGGAGTGTTATGTAAATAGGTTTGTGTGGCGGGAAGTTCGAATTAACTGACCCTCAGCTGATTGGCTGACCACCACAGCTGCAAGGTATATAAAGGGAGCTGGCTCCCCAGGTCAGTTGCTGGAGTCTCACCCTATAATAAAGAGCTGTTGTCACTTACTACTCTGGCTTGCTGCGTCCTCATTCACCCCACTTAACACTGCTCTTCCATTTCTGCACGCAGCAGCAGCTGATACAGATATATGACTAGGATAAATAGTTGTTGGTGCTGTTTTCAGAGCTTTGTTAAAATCAACCTGATTTTTTTTTAAGTTCTTTATTTTTATTTCTTATACACATATTGTAAATGTACATTCTCTTATCCATAATTGATCATATATATAATATTTTTCCTAATGAAAGCATAAAAATAAGACATTTTAATTACATTTGGGGTTGCTCTTCTACCCTTTTTCCCGTTTTCACAACAAACCTTCTTCTCCTTCTTCTTTCTTTCCCCTCCCTTCCTCCTCTCTTCTTCTACTTTCTTCCTCCTCCTCTCCTCCCCTATCCTTCCCCTTCCTCTCCCCCACTCCTCCCCTCTTTCCCCCCTTTCTCGCCTTCTCCCCTGTTCTTGTCCCCTACCCTTTCTTCCTCTCCTTCCCCTTTCTTCCATTCCTCTCTCTCCCTCTCCTCCTCTTTCCTTTCTTTCTCCTTTGTTGTGCAATATTTCCTTATTTGGTATCCGAGCAACTCCAGTTTTCTAATAATATATACTTTCTTTTCAATTTCTTTTTCAAGAAAAAAGAAAATCAACCTGATTTTTGATCTGCTGTATTGGGGAAGGAATGCTCCTTCATTAAGATAATCCTATGAATTGTGAGAATTTGTTGCAACAATACACCAGTAAATGGGTTTTGCAAAAACAATGGGATGACTAATTTCTTCTGGAAAAAATCACAACTTGGAATTCACAGAAGAGTTATAACGGAATATATTCCAACTGCAGTTTTACTGTTATATTTCACACAGTGGGTAAAAAAGTTATCTAGATTAGTACATGAAGGTCCTCCAAAGGACTCAATAGTATAAATAGCAGAAAAGATTTGTGCCATTTTAAAGGCAACAAAGCTTTATTTATACGCTTATGTGGATTACAGTTGCATAGACTATAGTCCTGAGAACCAAACTGTGTCCCATAAAAGTTTGTGATAATCATGAAAAAGATTTGGAAGAAGTGCTTTGGACCGCATGCAATTGCAGCATCTTTCTGCTATTCATTAAAGGAGATTTACTATTTTTTAGGATTCTTTGTGGCTTAAAATGAGCACTGCTGCTTTAACAGTTGCATGAATTTTAATAGATTCCTGAAACTCATGGAACTTTGTTTTCAGGGCTAGATGGAAGCCAGAAAAAGACTGGCTTTGTAATGAATAGCAGAGAGCTATTGTGTTCAAATTGTTTAAATATGAACAACTATAATCAGTATTTAAAATACATATGACTCAGGGGAAGGTTTCAAAACTTATCGCTGCTAGTTTGCTCATGGGCGCGCACACATGAAGCTTCTGCTCATGCAGAATCCAGCCGGTGGCTGTTGGATTTCAGAGGGAAGGATGTTCCAAAAGGCAGGGATTGTTACAGAAAAAATAAGCCTTCTGCATGCGCAGAAGTGTTTGAATGGGTGGGCGGAGCATGCCACCGCCGCTACAGGTTTGCCCGATTGGCAGTGAACTGGTAGCAACCCACCACTGATATGACTCTAATCATTTAATTATGAAACATTAACCTGCTACTACTCTGGAAGGGACAATTTAAACTGGATTGTCTTTATTTCTTTAGGCTCCAGGCTCCAACCCAGGAGTGAAATCCAGTTCTAACAGGTTCTGACAGGTTCTGACAGGTTCTGGAAAACCAGTTGCGGAAATTTTGAGCAGTTGGGAGAACCGGCAAATACCACCTCTGGCTGGCCCCAGAGTGGGGTGGGAATGGTGATTTCGCAATATCCTTCCCCCAGGGGTGGGGAGGGAATGGCGATTTTGCAATATCCTTCCCCTGGAGTGGGGTGGAAGTGGAGATTTTGCAGTATCCTTCCCCTGCCACACCCACCAAGCCATGCCCACAGAACCGGTAGTAAAAAATTTTGGATTTCACCATTACTCCAACCTCACCCTATCCCAACCTTTGAGGGGAAAGCCAGCTCTTTACAGCCTTCCAGAAGGCTAAGAGGGTCAGGGCCTGCTGGATTTCAGAGGGAAGGATGTTCCAAAAGGCAGGGATTGTTACAGAAAAAACAAGCCTTCTAGATCCAACAAATGGAAGCATTTAAAGAAAAAGATGTGCCCATCTTTATCCAATTTGATGGAATGGACAGATGCCCTCAGAGAGAGGAAGTCCCACAAATAACCTGGCCCCATGCCATGAAGGGCTTTAAATATGGCAACCAGCACCACAAAAAACTGGGGGTCAGTACAGTTTGTGCAACAGCAGTTAACATGGGCAATCCAATTGTAATTCTTAATGAACCAGGGACGTGTGGTATCTAGCAACTTCTGACCTTGTTACTATTGCTTTTCCTAGGTTTCTAGCTGTCATGATGGGCCTGAGCCCCTGCTCCAGTCAGCCTGAGTGTTGCACCTTTTGAGATTCTACTTCTTGCAGAAAGAGACCTAGCAATGGGAGGCAGCCATGCGAAAGAGCTTTCAGCCTTCTGAAAATTCACTGTGAGATGGAGAGAGTGAATTGAGACTGTAGCCAAACTTGGATGTGAAGAGAGAGAAAAAAGAACAGGAATGTCAATGCTTAATGAAGAGTGTGTGTGCCCAACCTTGGACAAAGTATTGTTTCACTAAAAAAACAAGGGGAAGAAAGAAAAGAAGCAGAAATCAGATGTTACCTGGTTTGGGAACAGAGGCAGAATTTCAACTTTGAAATCCCTCATCCAAATCCAGAACTTTAACTCTAAACAACATAAGAAGCAAAAAGTTTTAGCCAGAAATTCTTGTAGACTGCTGATGATACCAGATCAGGATATTAGTATTTGCTCTATTTCTCATGCAGTAGAAATACAAAAATAAATAAATAATAATAATTCAATTTCTGTGAAATCTTCCATTTATTTGCTCTGTTGACCTAAATAATAAGCTGTGTTTGTAATTCTTTCTTCCTTTTCCATTTTATCTTCACAGCAACACTGTGAGGGAGGTTAATTTTGGATGAGAGAGGAAACAGGATTTGCATAAAGTAAGCCATTATGTGATCTATTTGGTTTTGTTTTAGCACATTGACTGAATTCAGCCACTGTAGTTTGTAAAACATGGTTTATAGACATATTGTTTGTTTATTTAATTCAATTTATTTATTTAATTCAATTTATATGCCGCCCCTCTCTGAAGACTCAGGGCGGTTATTTCAGAATATTTTGGGAAGTCACCCCAAAACCATCTTTTAAACAAACCATGACTTACTGGAAAGAGTGGAAAGTAGAATTTCTTAATCTTAATCCAACACTCATAATCATTATACTCATTTATTCTCCGTTAATATTAAAATTCAACTCTGACTGTTCTTTAGAAGAACAAATGCTGAAGCTGAAGCTCAAATACTTTGTCTGCCTAATAAGAGAGGACTCATTGGAAAAGACCCTGATGTTGGGAAATGTTATGTCCTTATAAGGACATCCGCCCGGATTGGCTGCCAGCCACCGGGCGGGAAAGTTTGAATCCCTGTCAGGGGGCGGTGCGTCTGCCGGAGCGAATATAAGGAGAGCTCCGGCAGCGCACGGCAGTCTTGCTACTGTTGCTGTTTAATAAAGTTACTTATGTAACGAGCTGGTCACGTCTTCCATTCCTGCGCCGATCTAACACTGGCGACGAAGGACTAGAGAGAAGAACGAACCTCGCGGCACCAAGCCAACAAGACCAAGACTCCGGCACCGGGAACTACAGTAGGCATTTCCGTAGGCATGGCATCCGCTGAAGTCACTTTGCCAGCCCTTGCTCCTTTCCGGCCAGGGAAGGACAAGTGGAAATCCTATGTAGTGAAATTCCGGCAATACCTGAGAGGCAACAACATCAGGGATGCCGATGATGACCGGAAAAAGGGCATTTTCCTGGCCAACTGCGGCTCCGAGGTCCTCGACATGGCAATCGATCTCGTAGCACCACGAGACATCGAAGAAGTGCCATGGACAGACCTGCTGCAGATCCTGGAAGACCACTTTGCCCCAACAGGAACACCAGTGACGAACCGCTTCACCTTCCATCAAAGGGACCAGAAGGAAGGTGAGACGATCAAGGAATTCGTGGCCGCCCTACGCCAGATCGCAGCCAGCTGTGAGTTCGACCACGTGGACAATGCCATCACTGACCGTGTGGTTTTTGGCATGAGGGACAGAGGCCTGCAAAAGAAATTCCTGAGCAGGAAGAAACTCGTGCTCAAGGATGTGGTGGAGGAAGCCACCGCATCCGAAATCTCGGAGAAAGCAGCTGCCGCAGTAAGCAGAGCAAAGGGGATCCATAAGATTCGCTCGACGGCGCAATCATCAACAGAGGATTCCACAGCTGGATCCGAGTCAGAGGGGGAGTCCACCGTCCACAAAGTATCCAGACCCCCAAGGCGGGAAACCGCCCAACGGAGCTACAAGGGAGAGCGCTGCGCCAGCTGCAGAGGGGACCATGCCAGGGCAACCTGCAAGTGGAGAGATGCGACCTGCCGACGCTGCAACAGAAGGGGTCACATCGCCGAAGCTTGCAGAGCCGAGGAACCAGCCCCAGAGCCCCCCAGCCACCGCTCCCGCGAGAACCGGAAGGATTACCAGAGATCAGCCAAACGGTCCTCTGGCCCTTCCAGACGCAGAGACGACGAGTTTCCCCGGAGCGGAGCGGTCCACCAGACGACCATCGCACACACGACTTCGGACAACGCCACCAAGTTCCACGTGACCATCCACGTGGAAGGAGCACCCTGCAACATGGAGGTAGACTCGGGCTCGGTCTACTCCATCATGGATTGGCAGCAGCTGAAGCGCCTGCATCCCAGCATCACCAAGCGAGAGCTGAAGCCACTACACTCCAAGCTCGTCGACTTTGGGGGAAACCCCATCGGAGTGTTAGGAAGAGCCGATATCCGTGTCACCTACAAAGAGTTCGAAGGCAAGCTCCCCATCACCGTCGTGAAGGACAGCCGACCGAACCTGCTAGGAGTGGAGTGGTTCAAGCCGCTGGGGCTTTCAATCGAAGGCATCAACCAAATTCGCAGGGACGAACTCGACAACCTCATCGAAGAGTTCAAGGAAGTCTTCGATGGTAAGCTGGGGAAATTTGTGGGGAGGCCAATCTCTTTCAATCTGGACAAGGGAATCACGCCAATTAGGCTCCAGCCCCGCCGAGTTCCGTTTGCCCTGCGGCCCAAAGTAGACGAGCAGCTGGATAAGCTGATCGCCCAGGGCGTCCTGGAACCGATCGATCATGCTTCATGGGAGACCCCCATTGTGACCCCACTGAAGCATGATGGGTCTGTGCGCATCTGCGCCGACTACCGTTGTACCATCAACAAGGCGTTGGCACAGAGCGCATACCCAGTCCCAGTGGTGCAACACCTGCTGCATTCCCTGGGATCTGGATCAATCTTCGCGAAACTGGACCTGGCCCAGGCTTACCAGCAACTGCCAGTAGACGAAAAAACGGCGGAGGCTCAAACAATTGTCACGCACAGGGGGGCATTCAAATGCAACTGCCTCCAATTTGGAGTCAGCGCTGCCCCCAGCATCTTCCAATCCATGATGGAACGCCTTCTCCAAGGCGTTCCAGGGGTGGTGCCTTACTTCGACGATGTGCTCATCTCCGGTGACTCAAGAGCTCAACTCCTTGAAAGGCTCAGGCTTGTCCTGCAGCGATTCAAGGCCAAGGGCTTGAGGGTCAGGCGGGACAAGTGCATCATAGGAGTACAGGAAGTCGAGTTCCTGGGCTACCTCATTGATAGCACAGGCATCCACCCCACCAAATCAAAAGTGGAAGCAATCCATGAAGCCCCAAGCCCAAAAAACAAAACGGAGCTTCAGGCTTTCCTTGGGTTGCTCAACTTCTACGCCATTTTCTTAAAACAGAAAGCCACAGTTGCTGAGCCACTCCACCACCTGCTGGGGAAATCGGTTTCCTGGAAGTGGGGCCAGGAAGAGGAAGCAGCGTTCCGGGCCATCAAAGGACTATTGACGTCCAAAAGCGTCCTCATTCAATACAGCGAGACGCTGCCCATCAAGCTGACTTGTGATGCGTCTCCATACGGGGTGGGGGCAGTCCTCAGCCATGAACTGCCCAACGGCACGGAAGCCCCAATTGCCTACTTCTCGAAGACAATGTCCGGCGCGGAGCGCAACTACAGCCAGCTGGACAAAGAAGCCCTGGCCATCGTGGCTGGAGTGAAGCGTTTCCACGAATACCTCTATGGAAGACGCTTCACCATAGTCACCGACCACAAGCCACTCCTGGGACTACTCGCAGGCGACCAACCCACCCCAACCTTCATGTCCACGCGGATGACGAGATGGGCCATCTTCCTGGCTGGCTACTCCTATAGGCTCGTGCACCAGCCAGGCACAGCCATAGGAAACGCCGACGCACTCAGTAGATGCCCATCGAAGAACCCGGTGGAAGACCCAGCCCCCACGCTCCATCTATTCCACATAGATGACGACGCCAGCTGTCCAGTCTCCTCCGCAGATGTGGCCGCACACACCCAGAGAGACCCCACCCTCCGCCAAGTAAGGTCCTGGATCCTCAGGGGGTGGCCATCGGAACAGACGGAAGAGAGGTTCAGCCCGTTCACCAGGAAACAGAAGGAGCTGTCCACCATAAAGGGCTGTCTGCTATGGGGAGACAGGGTGCTGATTCCAAGCACTCTGCAACGGCGGACGCTAGAGACACTGCACAACGGGCACCCGGGCATCGTCCGCATGAAGGCCCTGGCACGGAGTTATGTCTGGTGGCCCTCACTGGACAGAGACATCGAACAATGGGTCTCCAGATGTGACCCGTGCCAAGAAGTCCGCCCCGCGCCACCGCAATCTGAAGTCACGAACTGGGAGACCCCCAGCAACCCCTGGTCGAGGGTACACATCGACTTCGCGGGCCCGATGCAGGGGCGACACCTCCTCATCGTGGTAGATGCCTTCTCCAAGTGGCTCGAGGTGATACCCATGGCATCTACCACAACAGAAGCGACGATCCGAGCACTGCGCCGCCTGTTTGCCACACACGGGCTACCGGACGTGCTGGTCTCGGACAACGGTCCCCAGCTCACATCCCTGGCCATGGAGTCCTTCCTGGCAGGACTGGGCATCCGCCATGCCCTCTCCGCTCCGTACAGGCCGGCCGGAAACGGACAAGCGGAACGGATGGTCCGGCTCACAAAAGAAGCCCTCACCAAGATGGGCCCGGGAGACTGGCAAGAACGCATCGACAACTTCCTCCTCACCCAGCACATCACGCCGCATGCCACCACCCACAAGAGCCCGGCCGAACTCCTCATGGGCAGAAGGTTGAGGTCACCCTTGGACCGGCTGCACCCCCAATACAGCCCGGAAGTGACCGCAACCGCCAGCCGGCCGCTTCGCGCCTTCAGCAAAGGAAATTCAGTTTTCGCGCTGAATTTCAATGGTTTTCCTAAGTGGCTGAAAGGGAAGATTGCCAGCACAACCGGCCCCAAATCCTACACCGTCGAGTTGGAAGATGGACAGGTCGTGAGACGTCACATCGACCAACTCCGGAAAAGGTGGGGGGAGCACACGAAAACCAGCCTGACGAGGGAGGCCTACAACACCCAGACGAGGTAGGCTTACAACACTCCTGCGAGGTAGACCTACCATACCCAGACGAGGTAGGCCTACAACACCCCTACGAGGCAGAGCAACGCCATCCCGACGGGGTCGGCCCAGCACACTACCAGGCACTGTCACGCCGGCAGTGCAGCGAGGTAGACCGGGGCCAACCGCACGGGGGATGGCAACACCAACCCGGCCAGGTAGGCACCCGGCACAACCAGCACAGGGACCCCCGACCCAGCCCGCAGGTAGACCAGGACCTGCCCAGAAGGGAAGCACCGCATCCCACCAGCGAAGGCAACCCACGGCAGCCCTACCAGGGAGACCTCAACGCAAGGCGAGTAGACCGGGGACCATCGCAGATGGGCACACCACAGCACATGGGCGAGGGTGGCACACGACTCCCCGGCGAGAGGGACCCCCGCCCAACGCAAGAAACAACCCGGCAACAACAACCCAACCCAGACGACCCCAACCACCAACTGGCGGTAGACCAGGGACTAGGGGGAAGGGAAAGCCGACAACAACCCGGCCAGGGAGGCCTGCGCCACCCCGGCAGGGGAGACCTCCACCGACCCGAGGAGGCATCCCCACAACGACACCCCGACCAGGTCGACCACCACCAACCCGACGGGGAAGGCCAACGCCTGCCCGGCCAAGGAGACCTGCGCCAACCCTGCAAGGTCGGACACCGCTACCCGAGCCAACACCACCCGCAGCGGGCAGACCGGACCCAAGGGCACCGGCCCGAACCACCCTCCAGACCACAGTGGGCCGGGCCGCAGCAGAACCGCAGCCACCGGGAGACCAAGGAAGAGCAAGTGACAGCCGGGGTCTTACCGAGACTCAGACGCTCTTCCCGGGTCGGAACCGAGCAGCACAGCCGAGGCGAAAGATCCACAGGCCAGGAGGAAGACCACCAGAACCAGCCATCCAGGGTCTGCGGTCCGGCCAGAGGCGCTGAGGGTGACCCCGCACACTCGCCAGCCGAACCGAGCCCGGTTCCGGGGAAGGATCCAGGAGCCACAGGAACCCCGTCCGTCCAGGGCGGGGACTCGGGAGAAATGAGACTGCGCAGGTCAAGTAGGGTGCCTAGGCGTCCTACGTACCTGCAGGACTACGTCACGTTGATTGACGAACACTGAACGTTTTTTCTTGGACTAGGGGGGAGGAGTGTTATGTCCTTATAAGGACATCCGCCCGGATTGGCTGCCAGCCACCGGGCGGGAAAGTTTGAATCCCTGTCAGGGGGCGGTGCGTCTGCCGGAACGAATATAAGGAGAGCTCCGGCAGCGCACGGCAGTCTTGCTACTGTTGCTGTTTAATAAAGTTACTTATGTAACGAGCTGGTCACGTCTTCCATTCCTGCGCCGATCTAACAGGAAAGATTGAAGGCAAAAGGAGAAGGAAATGGCAGAAGATAAGATGGATAGATAAAGTCAGCAATACAATAAACATGACCTTGGACAAACTCTGGGAGTCAGTGGAGGACAGGAGGGGGCTAATGTGCTATGGTACATGGGGTCATGAAGAATCACACACAAATATTGGATTGACTAAATGGTATCTGATGCTGCACATAATCACTGCAGGGAGACTGGCATTCACACAAGAATGGAAGAATGAGAACTTACCAACGGACTCAAAAATAATTTATAAAATTATGGAATGTGCGGAGTCCAACAGAGTTACAAAACTGATCAAAAGTAAAAGAGATTCAGATTTTTATAGTAGTTGGAACATGTGGTATGATTGGATCCAGAAACGATGGGAGAGAGATAAAAATTAATGTTGGATTATAATTATAGATGATGGAATAATTATGGTAATCAATA
The DNA here is from genome assembly GCA_022577455.1 of Arizona elegans. Lineage (NCBI taxonomy): Eukaryota > Metazoa > Chordata > Lepidosauria > Squamata > Colubridae > Arizona > Arizona elegans. The sequence continues at coordinate 19,825,607 of JAKOOJ010000001.1, read as the reverse complement.
AGTATTGGAAATGTAAATTTGTATATAAGAATATGTAAATAATTTATATTTTTACTTTCTGATTATTGGTGTATATATATATATGGATATTTTGGTGATGTTACACCATGATAGAAAAACTATTATATATTTGTTTTTGGTTTTGTTTTGTTTTTTTTTGAACTATAACAAAAATGTATATATAAAAAAAAGAATCACACACAACTTAGTGACTGAACTTCAACAAATATTAACATTTGTATACTTTTAGCAGATTTTTAAAAACTGTTTATATTATGCTTACATCTAAATGTGATAGTTCTTATCTCCTGTTTCTATTTTATTTTCACAGCAACATTATGAGAGGTTAACTTTGGCTGAGATATTTTAAAAATTGAGATTTTTCTATTCACAAAAAGTTCTTTCCCCATAGTCCTTTCCCTGAAAAGATAATCCGTTCTGAGTCAGAAAGAATAATAATATTTTATCTCACTAATTACAATATATGAATAATCCTGGATGTAATCATTTAAAAACAAGCAAGTATTCTTTTGGAACCACTGGCTTTTGCTTATGTGGACAATCCCTTGATAGAAGGTCTATTGGATTTTAAAGAAGCTGTGCTGTGCTAACAGAACATGAATGTTTATTGGAAGTGCCCTCAGGCTTTACTGTAAATTGTTTTTAACAATTGCTGTATGTATCATAACTCAGTCTGGTCATGCTGATAGGATTTCTGGAAATTTCCAGAATTCCTAGCCAGCATGACTCCCAATTAATTTAAAAGGTGCCAGCTTGGAGAAGAAATGCTAGTACCAAAGACATATAGGCTATGTGTATCCATTCATTCATTCATTAAGTTACACTTCTAATACGATTTCCAGTATTTTGCTCTCCCATTTGAGAATAGATTATGGTAAGTTTTGAAATTGGAATCAAGACGAGTCTTTCATTCCAAAGAGAATGTAAGAAAAAAATCTATCTTAAAACAAAGTATGGCTGGCCTCTTCAAAAAACTAATATTTCTGGGCATCACACTACAATTTAAACATTGCCAAGCATCCATCTAGCAGAAGATTTGTGAATATCACTGGAATTATTTAAGGAGAGAGGGAGGGAGAGAGACACAGAGACAGAGAACTTCTTAGCCTCAAATGAACTTTCACCATCAGTCTTGAGACTAACATTGCTAATAACTCAAGAAAAAAAATATGAGGATTTGTTTGAAGGCAGGTTATTCGGTAAAATGTAGAGAGCTCTGCGACTAGTGTGGTTAATACCTCTTTACACGAGATTAGTGAATCACATTTTTAAATCCTATGGGAATTTAGCTTAGAAGTTCGCTATGATATTTTTAAGGGAGGGGGAACATCAAGGTGCTGGAGCATACACAATGACACACACACACACACACAAGATTTTCAAATGCATACTTTGAGGATCAGGTAGAAGAGACAAGGTAGGTGGTATCATGCAAATTTTAAGAAAACTGACTTTAAAGAGATTTGGTGGTCAGAACGGAAAAGACAGACAGGATAGGACTTTGAAGGACTTCCAAGTGAGGATTTTTAAAATTATGGAATTACTCTGCTTCATTCCCGAGAGAATGCCCCTACATATTTGATATAAACTCATCTGCTACTAGCTAAACAACAGCTGAGAGAAAGAGCACAGAAGTCTCATCTCCATGTGTAAATTTGGCAGCAATGTTTTGTTCATTCTTGTTATATCACTTCAGGACTTTTTAATAGTAGTGTACATTCAACAGATAGTATGAACACACAATAATTTAATGCTTACAGGAGTAAATCTTATGAGCACAAGCCATATACAGGAACTGCAAAATCAGTTACAATTGCAATTTAAAAAAAAAAACCCCACCCAACAGTTACCAAAAGAAGGGAACATTAAAAACATGGGGTTGCTTGGGGTATCATCTCTTCTAGCATAAGCCCTGCACTTGGGAAGTTTATGTGTATATACCAAAATGGCCAAAAGGTGAAAGAACAATTCAGTTTAAAAATAATATTTGTTTGCTCATTTAAAAAAAAACCTAATCACCATAGTTGCAAAATGACTGGGAGGTTTAGGGGGCTTAAAATTATATTGTTACTACTATTAGGCTGCATAAACAGAGGGATAGAATCAAGATCACGTGAAGTGTTAATACCACTTTATAATGTCTTGATAAGGCCACACTTGGAATACTGCATCCAGTTTTGGTCGCCATAATGTGGCTGTGAGGATTTGGATGGGGAACAACAGGTTTCAACTTAAACTTGGCAAAACTGAGTGGCTTTGAGTTTTGAGATCTTCATCTTTGGTAGTGGATGGAGTTGCAGTGCCCTAAACATACTCTGTGTGCAATCTGGGGGGTCCTCTTGGACTCACAATTCCTGCTTGATGAGCAGGTGGCAGTTGTGGCTAGAAGGATCTTTGCACAATTTTGTATTGTGTGCCAGTTGCACCCATTCCTTGACTGAGAGGCCTTACTCATGGTCTCTCATGCCCCGTTCCTCTCCCTGGAAGTATATCTGGAAACTTCAACTGATACAAAATATATCTCTGCTCCGCAAAATGCATTGGTTACTTGTTTGTTTCCGAGTCCAATTCAATGTGTTGATGTTGATCTTTAAAGCATTTCATGGCATGGGATCAGGTTATTTGAGGGGCTGCCTGTTCTCAACTTTAATTATCCATCCCTACAGGTTCAACAGACAGGGCATATTACAGGTTCCATCATCTAGGGGGCTACATTTAGCAGACCCTAGGCATTGGGCCTTCTCTGTGGTGCTCTGTGAATCTTGTCCCCTCTGGCCTCATCTCTTCTGAGCTTCTGAAGAGCCCTCAAGACTTGGTTTGTCAGTAGATATGGAAACGCCAGAGGACCAGTGAGCTAATAAGGTGGCTCCAGTCGTGGGATTCAAATAATTTAACAACCGGTTCTCTGCCCTAGTGATTTCTTCCAACAACCAATTCACCAAACTGCTCAGAAAGTTAACAACCGGTTCTCCCGGTGGCTCCACTATTGTTAACTTCCCTCTGTCTACTTGCTACTTTAGTTCAGTTTAGTAGTTTTTGATGCTTTAATTGTTAATAACTGTAATGATTTTTGGTATTTATTATCGTTTTAACTTGTTGTAAGCCACCCAGAGTCACTTGTTCTGTGAGATGGGTGACTATATATGTTATGTCCTTATAAGGACATCCGCCCGGATTGGCTGCCAGCCATCGGGCGGGAAAGTTTGAATCTCTGTCAGGGGGCGGTGCGACTGCCGGAGCGAATATAAGGAGAGCTCCGGCAGCGCGCAGCCAGTCTTGCTACTGTTTCTTATTCTAAATAAAGTTACTTATGTAACGAGCTGGTCACGTCTTCCATTCCTGCGCCGATCTAACACTGGCGACGAAGGACTAGAGAGAAAGAGACGAACCTCGTGGCACCAAGCCAACAAGACCAAGACTCCGGCACCTGAAACCACAGTAGGCATTTCTGAAGGCATGGCATCCGCTGAAGTCACTTTGCCAGCCCTTGCTCCTTTCCGCCCAGGGAAGGACAAGTGGAAATCCTACGTAGTGAAATTTCGGCAATACCTGAGAGGCAACAACATCAGGGATGCCGATGATGACCGAAAAAAGGGCATCTTCCTGGCCAACTGCGGCTCCGAAGTCCTCGACATGGCAATCGATCTCGTAGCACCACGAGAGATCGAAGAAGTGCCATGGGCAGACCTGCTGCAGATCCTGGAAGACCACTATGCCCCAACGGGAACACCGGTGGCGAACCGTTTCACCTTCCATCAGAGGGACCAGAAGGAAGGTGAGACCATCAAAGAATTCGTGGCCGCCCTACGCCAGATCGCAGCCAGCTGTGAGTTCGACCACGTGGACAATGCCATCGCTGACCGCGTGGTTTTTGGCATGAGGGACAGAGGCCTGCAAAAGAAATTCCTGAGCAGGAAGAAACTCGTGCTCAAGGATGTGGTGGAGGAAGCCACTGCATCCGAAATCTCGGAAAAAGCGGCTGCCGCAGTAAGCAGAGCCAAGGGAATCCACAAGATTCGCTCCACAGCGCAATCATCAACTGAGGGTTCCACGACGGGGTCCGAGTCGGAGGAGGAGTCCACCGTCCACAAGGTATCCAGACCCCCAAGGCGGGAAGCCGCCCAACGAAGCTTCAAGGGGGAGCGCTGTGCCAGCTGCAGAGGGGACCATGCCAGGGCAACCTGCAAGTGGAGGGATGCGACCTGCCAACGCTGCAACAGGCGGGGGCACATCGCCGAAGCTTGCAGAGCCGAGGAACCAGCCCCAGAGCCCTCCAGCCACCGTCCCCGCGAGAATCGGAAGGATTACCAGAGATCATCCAAACGATCCTCTGGCCCATCCAGACGCAGAGACGATGAGTATTCCCGGAACGGAGCGGTCCATCAGATGACCATCGCACACACGGACTCCGACAATGCCACCAAGTTCCACGTGACCATCCACGTGGAGGGGGCACCCTGCGAAATGGAGGTAGACTCGGGGTCGGTCTACTCCATCATGGACTGGCAGCAACTGAAGCGCCTGCAACCCAGCATCACCAAGCGAGACCTGAAGCCACTACACTCCAAGCTCGTCGATTTTGGGGGAAACCCCATCGGAGTCTTAGGAAGAGCCAATATCCGAGTCTCCTACAAAGAGTTCAAAGGCAAGCTTCCCATCACCATCGTGAAGGACAGCTGACCGAACCTGCTAGGAGTGGAGTGGTTTAAGCCGCTGGGGCTTTCAATTGAAGGCATCAACCAAATTCGCAGGGACGAACTCGACACCCTCATCGAAGAGTTCAAGGAAGTCTTCGATGGTAAACTGGGGAAATTTGTGGGGAAGCCAATCTCCTTTAATCTGGACAAGGGAATCACCCCAATCAGGCTGAAGCCCCGCCGGTTCCATTTGCCCTGCGGCCTAAAGTAGACGAGCAGCTGGATAAGCTGATCGCCCAGGGCATCCTGGAACCGATCGATCATGCTTCATGGGAGACCCCCATTGTGACCCCACTGAAGCGTGATGGGTCTGTGCGCATCTGCGCCGACTACCGTTGTACCATCAACAAGGCATTGGCACAGAGCACATACCCAGTCCCAGTAGTGCAGCACCTATTGCATTCCCTGGGAACTGGCACAATTTTTGCGAAACTGGACCTGGCCCAGGCTTACCAGCAACTGCCAGTGGACGAAAAAACGGCGGAGGCCCAAACAATAGTCACACACAGGGGGGCATTCAAATGCAACTGTCTCCAGTTTGGAGTCAGCACTGCCCCCGGCATCTTCCAATCAATGATGGAACGCCTTCTCCAAGGCGTTCCAGGGGTGGTGCCATACTTTGACGATGTACTAATCTCCGGAGATTCACAGGCACAACTCCTTGAAAGGCTCAGGCTAGTCCTGCAGCGCTTCAAGGCCAAGGGCTTGAGAGTCAGGAGAGATAAATGCATCCTAGGAGTACAGGAAGTCGAGTTCCTGGGCTATCTCATTGATAGTACTGGCATCCACCCCACCAAATCTAAAGTGAAGGCAATCCATGAAGCTCCGAGCCCCAAAAACAAAATGGAGCTTCAGGCATTCCTTGGGTTGCTCAACTTCTACGCAATGTTTCTTAAACAGAAAGCCACAGTTGCTGAGCCACTTCACCGCCTGCTGGGGAAAGCCGCGTCCTGGAAGTGGCCATCGCAGAAGACGGAGAAGTTCAGCCCATTCGCCAGGAAGCAGAAGGAGCTGTCCACCATGCGGGGCTGTTTGCTATGGGGAGACAGGGTGCTGATTCCCAGCACTCTGCAACGGCGGACACTAGAGACGTTACATAAAGGGCACCCAGGCATCGTCCGCATGAAGGCCCTGGCACGGAGTTATGTCTGGTGGCCCTCACTGGACAGAGACATTGAAGAATGGGTCTCCAGATGTGACCCGTGCCAAGAAGTCCATCCAGCGCCACCTCAAGCCGAAACAGCGAAGTGGGAGACCCCCAGCAACCCCTGGTCGAGGATCCACATCGACTTCACGGGTCCGATGCAAGGGCGCCACCTCCTCATCGTGGTAGATGCTTTCTCCAAGTGGCTCGAGGTGGTATCCATGGCATCCATCACAACAGAAGCGACGATCCGGGCACTGCGCCGCCTTTTCACCACCCATGGACTACCGGATGTGCTGGTCTCCGACAATGGCCCCCAACTCACATCCCTGGCCATGGAGGCGTTCCTGGCAGGCTTGGGCATCCGCCATGCCCTGTCCGCCCCGTACAGGCCGGCCGGAAACGGACAAGCGGAACGGATGGTGAGGCTCACCAAGGAGGCACTCATCAAGATGGGCACGGGCGACAGGCAGGAAAGGATTGACAACTTCCTCCTGACCCAGCACATCACGCCGCATGCCACCACCCACAAGAGCCCGGCCGAACTGTTGATGGGCAGAAGGTTGAGGTCACCATTGGACCGGCTGCACCGCCAGTACAACCCAGAAGTGACCGCAACAGCCAGCCGCCCGCTTCGCGCCTTCAGCAAGGGGGATTTGGTCTTCGCGCTGAACTTCAGCGGCTCTCCTAAGTGGCTGAAGGGGAAGATAGACAGCACAACCGGCCCAAAGTCCTACACCGTGGAGCTGGAAGATGGACAGGTCTGTAGACAGCACATCGACCAGCTCCGGAAAAGGTGGGGGGAACGCAAGAACACCAGCCCAACGAGGTAGGCCCGCAACCCCCCAGCGAAGTAGACCTGCAACACCCCTGCGAGGCAGGACTACCATACCCAGGCGAGGGAGGCCTGCGACACCCCGACGAGGTAGGCTTACCACACCTCTGCCAGGGAGACCTCCACGCCGGGCGAGTAGACCGGGGACCATCGGAGATTGGCACACCACAGCTCATGGGCGAGGGTGGCACACGCATCCCCGGCGAAAGGGACCCCCGCCCAACACAGAAGACAACCCGGCAACAACAACCCAGCCCAGATGACCCCAGCCACCAACCTGCGGTAGACCAGGGACTAGGCGAAGGGAAAGCCAACAACAACCCGGCCAGGGAGGCCTGCGCCACCCCGGAAAGGGAGACCTCCACCGACCCGGAGAGGTAGCCCCTCGACAACATCCCGACTGGGTCGACCACCACCGACCCGACGGGGTAGGCCAACACCAGCCCAACCCGGGAGACCTGCGCCACCCCTGCGAGGTCAGACATCACGACCCCAGCCAAGACCACCCACCACTGGCAGGCCGGACCCGAGGGAACCGACCCGAACCACACGCCAGACGACAACAAATGGAACCGCAGCCGAACCGCAGCGCCCGGGAGACCGGGGAGGAGCAAGTGACAGCCGAGGACCTACCAGGACTCAGACGCTCTTCCCAGGTCGGAACCGAGCAGCTTCGACGAAGCGATAGATCCACAGGCCAGGAGGAAGACCCACCGAACCAGCCATCCATGGTCTGCGGTATGGCCGGAGGCGCTGAGGGTGACCCCGCACACTCGCCAGCTGAACCGAACCCGGGTCCGGGGAGGGAACCGAGAGACACAAGGGCCCCGTCCGCCCAGGTCGGGGATGCGGAAGAAATGAGACTGCGCAGGTCAACTAGGGCGCCGAGGCGTCCTACGTACCTGCGGGACTACGTAACGTTCATTGATGAACTTTGAATTTTTTTTCGGACTAGGGGGGAGGAGTGTTATGTCCTTATAAGGACATCCGCCCGGATTGGCTGCCAGCCATCGGGCGGGAAAGTTTGAATCTCTGTCAGGGGGCGGTGCGACTGCTGGAGCGAATATAAGGAGAGCTCCGGCAGCGCGCAGCCAGTCTTGCTACTGTTTCTTATTCTAAATAAAATTACTTATGTAACGAGCTGGTCACGTCTTCCATTCCTGCGCCGATCTAACAATATATAAATTAGATAAACAAAAAAACAAATAATTTGCCAATCTCGTCACAGGATAGAATTTGGCTATCTGGGCAGCAAATTGGATATTATAGCAACATACTTCTCTGTTGACTTGGGGTTGGGAAGAATGAACTTTAATATAGCTATGAGAACTAGAAATTAGATGTTGTGTTTTATGCACAACAAAAAACAAAGCTTGAATTGTGTAAGAACACGTACTTGTCGCTAGATGTCAGTGTTATGAAATATTAGTCTTGTAGCAACAGAAGAACAGAATATATGAAGCTCCGTGTTGGAGTCCCTGCTCTCTGAGCTTGGTTGTTTGCTTGCAAACATTTAGTTACCAAGCTCAGAGAGAACCAAGGACTCCACAATATTAGTATTGAACAGCACAGAGGTTCTCTACATATATCCATAAATCAAAGGAATTGGTAACTTACCATTTAACGCAATGACACTGAAACTCATTCCTTAATGGGAAAAAAAGTCAAGAAACAACAAAAATTAAAATATTTTAATCCAAAAACATGAATGCCACATGCCACATCACATCACTATTTTAAAACTGCTTCTGCTATATTTAAGTTAAATGTTATTGTGTTAAAGTTGAGTTTCTCAGTCAAAGCTGAAGCATTAGCGTCTCTTAGATTAAATCCTCTGGATGAGCTATATAACAAATAATATCTACTAATTATTTTGTCTGATGGAAATCCAGATGAATTTTACACAAAAAGGGGGAGATGGGGAAGGAGAGAGAGAGAGAGAGAGAGAGAGAGAAAGGGAGGGAGGCAGTGGGGGGAGAGACAGGGAGAGGGGAGGGGAGGTGGAGAGGGAGGGAGGGAGAGTGTGTGAGTTTTGGAGTCCTAATAATTTTAGTAGAAAGAATAATATTTCCTTCAAATAATTTGGAGTACCTAGGCTAATGGGAGGAATAGTTATTGTAGTACAATATGCAGAAAATATTTGTTTAGAAAAGATTGTTATCAAGAGATATTTGACATTCCTCAGCAAGGAAATTACTGTAGTCTGTAGTATGTTACTTTTGCTTTGGACACATGCATATTTATTTATTTTATTTTTATTTTATTTTATATCAAATTTATATACCACCCTTTTCCCTGAGGACTCAGGGCAGTGTACAGCCAAATAAAAACATAAACTACAAACATTAAAATACTATTTAAAAGATATATATAAATTTGGTCCCATAATTAAAAAAACAATGACAAACCAGTTAAAAACATTTAAAAGTATTAAGCCAGCCCAGCTTGCTGAAAAAAGAAAGTTTTAAGGGCAAGGTGGAAGGCACTGAGGTCTTGGATTCTCCTTATCTCTGGGGGCAGTTGGTCCCAGAGGGTGGGTGCCCCCACAGAGAAGGCCCTCCCCCTGGGGATCTTCAGCCTCAATAGGAATTTCTGTATGTTGTTCTGATTTAGTTTCAGGTATATTTAATTTTTCTGAAAAGGAAAACATAACCTAAAATAATGTTTCTTCTAAGTGGCTGCTGAGTTCAACACACCCATTTCCACACACATTTCCATACATGCCTATCTTGCCTTCCTTTGGAGGTGAGCAATGTTATGCAAATTGCTGGAAGAGAGTAAGAAATAGTAATCTAGAGAAATTACAAGCCTGAACATGAAATATCTTGTCTAACCTAACTTATTATAATCTGATAAACATCTAATCTAATTTACAACACTGATCGATATATTTGTCAATATTTTCCTGTCCTGCATACCAGTCATGCTTCCATCAGAGTCTTATGCAAAAGTGCGGCTACCCCAGTCAAATGCTGTGCTTCAATTAATCCCTAACAGAACAAACAATATCACAACCTCTACATACTGTAGTGTAACATTTTTCTGCAAACGTGAATGTGTACTTACTACTGATTGCATTTTGTTCATTAAATTTCTTAGCACTTTCTTTTGAGGATACCATTGGTTACAATCTTCAATCAAAACTTTCTAAGTTATTCTTCCTTAGGTCCTTTTGACTCCCGAGAAATTTTGTTGGTGCCTTCTCCCTCATTATACCAGGGACATTTTAGCTTTCCCTTAACTTGAGCTCCAGGCAATTCATTCTGTCCATCTAGGATCTTTGCTTCCTCCCCATGGAAATAGGCTTTATTTTCTGTTCCTTGAAGATTTTGTTAGATCTGAATCCCACTGTTCCTCACTTCTAGTCCCAGGGAAATGCAATTTTGCTCCTATACCATGTCTTAAGACAATGTTTTGCTTGTAAGGATAGGTCTTAGGACATCCTATTGGTCAAGCCTGGTTTTAGGACATCCTATTGGTCAAGCCTGGTCTTAGGACATTCTATTGGTCAAACCTGGGGAATCTGCTCCACCTACACCTCCGCCTCCCCCACTCCCACCCCAATCCCAATTTGGGTTTTGCATTCAATATGGATTCTACTCCCTTCCTACTGAAGTCTGGAATTTTGATTAGCTGTCAGGTTGAATCTTATTTATTTCACTTATATATTTCTTCTTCTATGTCCACTCTTTCCCAAGTTCTATTTTTGACAATACCAAAAATGGCCTTTTTCTCTTTCACCATAATTAGTCAAATTAATCATGCTCTTTAATATTCATTTCTTTCAGACTTCCGGTTTCCTTGTCTTCGGCAGCGACGGTGCCTTTTTAAGCGCCGTCAGCCCCGCCACTCGTAGAGCCGCTTCTCGATTGCGAAGCGGCTTGAAATCTTCAAAATCTTTAGGATTTATGAAGAAGAGGCAGCAGGGTACAGGTTGAGCCCCTGCAACCCCCCCCCCCCGGGAATTGTTTCTGGGGAGGAAACAGGGCGGCTCCCTCTCAACCTGCTGAGACTCCGGGCGGCGTGGGACGTCTCTGCTTCCGCAGAACAAGCCGGCTGCAGGAAACTCTTAAAGAGCGAGGAAATAACCCAAATAAACACTTGAAATCTACTTGAACCCCGAAGTTTTGAACTGCAAGTATTAGCTCTTTGCTGATTTTTTATACTGAAGTGAAAGTTTCTGAATGAGTGAAAGTGACTGGAAAAAATATGGCGCTCAGCTTTAGAGTAAATGTATCAGCGGATGTGGATTGGTGAAGTCATCTTGCTTTGTTACAAAGTTAAAGAAAAGTTGCTATAAAGAAAAAAGATTTTGATATGGGAGATTTAAAAGAATTCATTTCAAATATCCTGGATGACAAATTTCAAAAAGCTCAACAGGAAATAGATGATAAAATAAATAAAATAGATGATAAAATTCAAAAGTCTCAACAGGAAATTATGCAGGAAATGCAACAGAACCAAAAGAAGGTGACCAAAAAAATAACAGATGTGGCGTCTAGCCTGGCAGGATTTATTATGAAAGTTGAGTCAAAAGTGGATGAATTTAAATTAGAAGTTAATGCTAAGATGAAAAATAATGATCATAAATTTTTTGATGTTGATGACAAGATGCAGAGAGTTGAGAACGAGATTGTTATGATGCAATTCCGGGCAATGGAATTTGCTATACGGCTTCGAGGAATTAGAGAAGAGGAGAGACAAGATTTGAGACAGATCTGTGCTGAAGCCCTAGCTGTGATCTTAAAAACTGATCCTGATATGGTCTTTTGTAAAATAGACAAAATTTACAGAGTCAACTCTTGGGTGGCTAGACAAAGACAATTGCCTAGAGATGTGGTCATATATTTCACAGACAGAGCAATAAGAAATGATATCCTGCAAAAATCTTTTCTTACTTTTGTGCAAGTGAGCGGATCCAAGATTACAGTCTACAAGGAGCTTCCACCTAAGATGTTGAAATCCAGAAAAGATTTTGGCTTTCTTGTTAAAGAATTGCAGAATAATCAAATCCCATTTCGTTGGGACGCCCCAACTGGCATAATTTTGAGATATAAGGGAGAGAAACACCGTTTGAATACTGTGGAGAAGGCGGAGCAATTTTATACTCATATCTTTAAAGAAAGAACACCATCTCCACGTACATCTACAGTTTTGGAGATTAAAGAGAGTGATAAGAAGCAACCTCAAGAATCGCAACAACAATCTAAGCAGGAATCAGAGGAGTTGAAGGGCGCTGAAGGAGGTTTTCTGGATGAGCCTTTGCTGGAACCTTCTCCAATCTTGGAGCCGGCTTGGATGGCTGAAGTCAAGGACCAGCGTATAACCCGAGCAAAAGCCAAGCAACTTAAAGAAAAGTTACAGCAGGAAAGACAAGATGAAAAGGCTGGGGCCGTGGGGAATGCAGGACAGAAGATTTCGGATGAAATCCGAATGTTCTGCTCTTTGCTCCAGAAGGAGAATAATGATGATTAAATGTTTATCTTGGAATGTGAATGGGTTGAATGTAACACAAAAAAGGAAGAAAGTATTTGCATATTTAAAACAACATAATAATGATATAATTTGTTTACAAGAAACGCATATTACAGCTCAAGATCAAAACTATTTGAAAAATTCCAAACTAGGAACACATTTTATATCTTCAACTAACCAAAAAAAGAATGGTGTGGTTATTTACGTAAATAAAAAATTAACAGCCAAACTTATAGAAGCTGATCAAGATGGTAGGTTTGTAGCAATTGAATTACTTTTTGCTAATAATCAAATTCTTTTGATAGGAATTTATGCTCCTAACCAACAACAGGACTATTTTTATAAAATGTTGCATACGAAAATACTTCAATGGGATTACAGATCTATCTTAATTATGGGAGATTGGAATGGAGTAATTGATTCTAAATTAGATAAAAAGACTTTGGCGAAGTCAAGGATTAGATTACCACAGACTTTTTTTGATATGAAAGAAGATCTGGAATTAAAAGATATTTGGAGAATACATAACCCAAAAGAACTGGATTATACTTTCTTCTCTGACAGACATAGATCTTTTTCCAGGATTGACTTCATCTTGTTGTCTGATGATTTGCTTGTCAGGACAAAAAGAACAAAGATTCTGCCAAGAACTTTGACTGATCATAGCCCAGTGTGGATAGAAATTGAGACACACAAGACTGAGAGACGCTCTTGGAGATTAAATGAAAACTTATTCAGATATGAAAAAAATATAATAGAACTTAAAAAGTATTTGAAAGAGTTTTTTGAAATGAATTTGAATAAAGGCACCCCAATGGAAATTGTCTGGGACGCAAGCAAAGCTTATATGAGAGGGGTGCTTATATATATGAACTCTAAACATAGGTTGACTCGACAAAAGAAAAGACTTGAATTGGAAGCAGAAATAAAGAACAAAGAACAGTTACTTATTAAAAACCCAACAGATGAAAGAATACTTGGTGTCATAAAACTTCTGAAAGATCAATTCCAAATGCTTATAGCGGAACAAGTTGCAACAAATTTACAATATGCGAAGCATAATACATTCTGCAACGCCAATAAACCGGGCAGGTGGTTGGCTTACACATTAAGGAAGAAACAGAGCACACGGACTATTGATAGTATTGATATTGGAGGGAAAGAAGTTTTTCAACAGAAATTAATAAAAGAAGCTTTTCTTGAATATTATACTAAACTATATGCCAGAGAGGAGGTGCAGAATGGACTTATAGAAAAATATTTAGACAACAAAAGAGTTACAAAAATCACTGAGCAACAAAAGGAAAGAATGAATTATCCTATAACAGAGGACGAGATAATAGTAGCAATAAAACAATTAAAAACAGCTAAAGCTCCTGGAACGGATGGTCTGACTGCAGTGTATTATAAAACTCTGCAGGCAGAAATGGTGGAACAACTTAGAGACTTATTTTGTAATATACAACAAGGGGGAAAAGTACCCCCATCATGGACTACAGCTTATATTTCTTTGATACCAAAAGAACAAGCAGGTCCCAAAAAACCAGAGAACTACAGACCAATATCTCTCTTGAATACGGATTATAAAATTTACGCAAAAGTATTAGCCAACAGATTGATGCCAGTAATTCAAAAGGTGATTCATGATGATCAAGCGGGGTTTATTGAGGGTAGACACATGAATGATAATGTAAGGCAAGTAATAGATTTATTGGAATATCTTGAGAAGAATAAACAGATCCCTGCAGTGCTGGTTTTTTTGGATGCAGAGAAGGCCTTTGATAAAGTGGACTGGAATTTTCTATTAAAGACTTTAAAAAGGATGGACTTTGGGGACCAATTTATTCAGGCGGTTTCAGCAATCTATCAAGAACAAAAGGCACAGATTATTATTAATGGAAGTTTGACAACAGAGTTTAAAATCGAAAAAGGAACAAGACAGGGATGTCCGTTGTCCCCACTGTTGTTTATTTTAACACTAGAAGTCTTGTTAAACACAATAAGGGACTCTAATACTTTGAAAGGTATAAAGATAAGGCAAGAGGACTACAGAATAAAGGCATTTGCAGACGATCTGGTTGTTAGCCTAACACAGCCAATGGAATCAATAATCCAGATGAAGGACATTATACAAGACTATGGTAAAGTTTCAGGTTTTAGATTGAACCAGAAAAAAACTAAGATGGTAGTTAAAAATATGACACAAGATCGTAAACTTGAGCTTGAAAGGAGGGCAGGTTTTGAGATTGTACCAAAGGTAAAATATCTAGGAGTTCAGGTTGCAGAATCAAATATGAAATTGTTTCAAAATAACTATGAGGTGTTGTGGCGAGAGGTGCAAAAAGATATGGAGACTTGGAAAAAACTGCAGCTGTCTCTACTTGGAAGAATAGCAGCAGTTAAGATGAACATTTTGCCAAGATTTCTTTTTTTGTTTCAAATGATTCCGGTGCTCAAAAATGATAAACAACTAAAAGTATGGCAAACTGGTGTGAATAAGTTTGTCTGGAACGAGAAAAAACCAAGAGTAAAAATGAAAATCATGCAAGACGTTCCAGAAAGGGGAGGTCTTAAACTTCCAAACCTACAGTTATATTATGATGCAGCAGCTTTGACTTTACTAAGTGACTGGTTTGGAGGAAAAAAGACTGGAATACTAAACGCAGAAAGTTTTGATTTGGAATTTGGATGGCACGCATACTTATTTTATGACAGTAAAGTGGATAAAGTATTTAAAAGCCATATACTTAGAGATTCTTTGTTGAGAGTTTGGAAGAAGCACCGAAACAATTGGGATTATAAAATACCGCTATGGCTGGATCTTGGTCATATTTTGTGGAATACAAATATAATGTCACTCGGGGGGGTTTTATACAAAGAGGTTCTTTTTACAGATGCGGGCAGATGGCAGCTGAAGACATTACAGACATTGTTGGCTGAAGGGATTAATTTAACTTGGTTACAATATAATCAATTGCAATTGAGATGGAAAGAGGACCAAAAAACTGGTATTATGATGTATGAGGAAGAATTAGTTAGACACATAAAAGAGAAAGGCCCAATGCATATCAAAAGACTTTATAATGTTTTGTTAGAAAGGAATTCAGAAACTGAATTAGTTAAAGATTGCATGATTAAGTGGGCACAAAATTTTGAGGAACCAGTGATGTTGGAAACATGGGAAAAAATTTGGGTTCAGAATGTTAAATTTACACAGTCGCAGAATCTGAGGGAAAATTTTTATAAAATGTTTTACAGATGGCATCTAGACCCCAAAAAATTGTCGTGTATGTACCCTAATGTGCAGCCTAAATGTTGGAGATGTGATTGTTTAGACGCTACATATTATCATGTTTGGTGGACCTGTAAGAAAGTTAAGGCTTTTTGGATAAAAATTTGGTGGGTCATGCAGAATGTTTTGAAGAAAAAAATTCAATTTTCTCCACAATTGTTTTTATTGGGTATAGTTAAGGGTTTTACATCGGGTGAAACAAAATTGATATTGTATATGATAACAGCAGCAAGATTGTTGATAGGTAAATATTGGAAAAATGAAGCGCTGCCTACGATTGAGGAATGGACTTTGAAGATGGCCAGTTTTGCAGAGATGGCGAAGATTTCAGCATTTCTAAAAGATCGTTCTCAAGAGACTTATGAATGGGAATGGAAGAAGTGGATAGATTATGTTCAGAACAAATATCAAACTAGGAAGTATCAAATAGCTTTTATTTGAAAATGTTATATTAAGATAGAAATTTTTTAAGGTTAAGGATGAAAATTTATTAGAAAATGTTATATTAAGATAGAAATATTTTTAAGGCAAATAGGATGAAAATCTATTTGAAAAGGTTATATTAAGATAGAAATATGTTAATGTAATGAAGATGAAAACTTGTAAGGGGGAGGGAGGGGTTCAAGTTTTATATATAAAGGAGGGTTTTTCCTTTTATTTGACATGAGTATACTGTGAGGAAGTCCGGGGGGAGGGGAGGGTTAGGGTGGGTTAGGGAGGTTGGGAAGTTTGGGGTGGTTTGAGGGGGGGGGGGGAAGGGATGAAAATGTAATTGTAAAACTTTTGCAATAAAAAAAAATAAATAAAAAATAAAAAAAAATTCATTTCTTTCTCATCTTACCTTATGAATAGATCCAGGCATAAATTTCAAATTCCAAAGAAAGAGATATTTTTCTAAGAAAATACTGACTGAACAATTACCATTGTCATTCATTTTGGGGTCTCCAATTGCCTAATTACTTTTTCAGTACAGTAGTCCTCGCTTAACAACCGCCACTTATCAACCAACAACTTCATCCACTAAGCTACTTGGTTGTAAAGTGAAATGTCACATGACCACACCAACTTATATCATCTGTTCCGGCTGTGGTCATTAAGCAAATCGGCCATGGTCTTTAAGTGTAATGCCACATCTCCACTGCTTCCTGCTGGCTTCCTCATTGACTTTGCTTGTGGGAAGCCAGCTGTGTAGGTTGCAAATAGAGATTACATGACTGCAGAATTTTGCAACCATCATAATTGCAAGCCAGCTGCCATTGCCTGAATTGCAATCCAATGACTATGGGACATTGCAACAGTTGCAACGTCAAGGACCAATCATACATCTCCATTTTCAGCATTGTTGCAACTTTGAATACTCACTGAACAGGCATTCGGTAAGCAAGGACTACCTGTACTCTCTTGTCATGTTCCCACCCATCCATTCACATCATCTAACAGAATTTTTCCCCTCAGAATGAAGCACATTTTTGAAGATTTTGCTTCTTTCCTTCTGAGGTATTAGATGCCACACTACTGCCAATCTATGATGTCATATGTACTCAACATAACTTAGATGTCACAGATCAATACTTTTTGATATACAGTTGATTCCTGTCCTCATAGTTAGATAATTATTATATCCCAAAGGTGCTTTTTCAGGAGGCAACTGGACTTTCTTGTTTTTTCTTTGAAGACATTTTGCTTCTCGTCCAAGAAGCTTCTTCAGCTCTGACAGGATAGTGGGGAATGGAAGAGCTGAAGAAGCTTCCTGGATGAGAAGTGGAATGTCTACAAAGAAAAAACAAGAAAGTCCAGTGATCTCTTGAAAAAGCATCTTTGGGACAATGATGACCTGGATGACTGAGAATCTCTACAGACTTTTAGCATTATTATATCTTTTTCCTTTTTTATTTTGTAAACGTGTAACATAGCTATTTTATCTTATTTGTTAAATCATGTTGTTTACCAAGATTCAAAATTAGTTTTCTATAGTATAGAATCATAAAATGTGAGAGTTAACAGCATCTTGATATTCATCTGAATCAACCTGCTGCTCAGTGCTGGGATCCACTACTACATCCCTGAAAAGATGATAATCTAAATTCTATTTAAACATATCCAACCAAGAAAACTTTATCCATCTACCAAAGGCAGCAGGTTCTATTTTTGAACAGGAATTTTTCCTGATGTCTAACTCCTTCTCAGAGTATGAGTTTTCTTCAGCTCACTTTGTTTTGCACTCCCTTGATCTCAGACCATTCAATGTCTTTTTTATTATTATTTTTATTCTATTTTAAATTAAATAGTACAGGTAGTCCTCGACTTACAACCGTTCATTTGGTGACCATTGAAGGTACAACCACGCTGGAAAAAATGACTTATGACCCTTTTCATACTTACAACCATTGCAGCATCCCCATGATCACGTGATCAAAATTCAGATGTGTGGCAATTGTTTCATTTTTATGACGGTTGCAGTATCCTGGGGTTGTGTGATCATCTTTTGAGACTTTCTGACAAGCAAAGTCAATGGGGAAGCCAGATTTACCATATTTTTCAGAGTATAAGACGCACCGGACTATAAGACGCACCTACCTTTTTTGGTGAGGAAAAGAAGAAAAAGAAATCTCCCTCTGCCTTTGCCTCTGAGCAATTTTGTCTCGTTGCAGCAAACAGCAAACAGCCTCCTTTATTTTCGTTTTCAGCATAGCTTTATTAGCACAAGGGGGAAAAAAATCTGCTCCAGCAATTTACCTCCTTGCAGCAAGCAGCAGAGCCCTGCACAAAACAGCTGAGAGCAAAACAGCTGAGAGGTCCAATCAACTTGTGCTAATTAGGCTATGCTGAAGCTGAAAGGAGCTGTTTTTTCTTGCTGTTTGCTGCAAGGAGGTAACTGCTGGGAGGCAGAGGCCAAAGGGTGGGGGCCAGTGGGTGGGCGGGGCTACATTAGTTGTATAAGACACACCTAAATTTTCACCCCCTTTTAGGGGAAAAAGGTGCGTCTTATACTCCGAAAAATATGGTACTTAACAACTATATTACTAATTTAAGAACTGCAGTGATTCACTTAACAACTATGTCAATAAGAATCGTAAAATAGAGCAAAACTCACTTAACAAATGTCTCGCTCAGCAACAGACATTTTGGGCTCAATTGTGGTCGTAACTTGAGGATTACCTGTAACAGAAGGATTATCTGTAACAGAAAAAGAGAATAAAATAAAGAAAATTATTATGCTAATACATTCATTTTCAAGAAAAAAACATAAAAATAATTTTTAATGAAACAAAGTAGAATGTTATAATAGTTACAATTCCGTATGTATCTTTACCTAATGTAAATATTATTCAAGTAGGTATATATTTATATCCAACTCTTATATACTGTGTCTTAACCAGGGGCAGGTTTCAAAACCCGTCGCTTCCAATTTGCTCATGGGCACGCTCGCACTTGCGTGTGCATGTCCAGACAGGTGGGTGGAGCCTCCCACTGCCGTCACTACCAGTTCACCCGGTCCAGGGCGGAACCAGTAGCAACCTACCACTGATTTAACAGCTCAATACCTTCTTTAGGTCAGTATGAAATCTCACCAAAGTTGGACTGATTTGTGAATGAAGCTGTCAGATAGTTAATTTTACATGGCCTGCTGTCATAAAGTCAGTTTCATAAGCTAGTTACTTACAGACAGAAATCTCTGTATCCATTATCTAGAGTTCCCTTGAGGTCTGATTTGCAGATCCAAGAATAAAACGACATCAATAATTCATTTGCAGTTTGCAAACCAATCTCATTTTTTACACAAATCGTTTTGGTTCTACACAGCTGCTTACTCATTTTTCTCATCTATATACTGTATGTTATGGGTGTTTAATATTTCAAGCATCTTTAAAACAATAACATTACCCATTGCCTGAAAATAAAAATAAATGCTTTACACGATGTCCTAGCAACAGGTAAAATATCCATTTTCTTTGCATTTCATGCTGTGAATGTATGATCAAGAGTAGAAATAATAAAGATGCATTATCATCTTATAATTTCTGCAGAAAAGAAGAGTGGAGAACACACCTTCAACATTAATTGGTTGGCCTGAATAAATTATAATTTATTCAACTATAATATACTATTATGTTATTAAAAGCTTCTATGGCGGCTCCACTCTAATACCGTGTTTCTCCGAAAATAAAGCCCTGTCTTATATTTTTTTGAACTCTAAAATAAGCGCTTGGCCTTATTTTCAGAGAGGTCTTATTATTTTGGGGCACATGGAGCAAGATGGGGTTCCTCTTGCTGTCTTACCTGATTTCCAGCTCTGTGTTTTAAATATTTTCGGGGAGGGCTTATTATCAGGGGGAGGCTTATTTTAGCACATGCGCTTAAAAGCCCAATTGGGCTTATTATCAGGGGATGTCTTTTTTTCAGGGAAACACAGTATACAGTATGTCCTTTCTATCATCCACTGTTGACCTGGCCAAAATATCAAACAGGATCATTGTCTCTGAGTAATCTTGCCTCCTTATCACCACTGAGAAGGTGACATAGAGTAAGAGTGCTTAGATCCTCTAAGATCCTTAGGATCCTAATAAGATCCTTATTTTTAAATTCAGAGATCTGGATTTAAAAATAAGGATATCAGAACAAATCTTAATTCTTGTTTGTAGAATAAACCACAATTGTCTGGATTGACATAGCGTCTAAACCAAAGAAGCCATGAAATGGTTATAGTAGTGTGAAGTATAAACCACACCTCAGTTGGAACTCAGTTGGAGCTTGATAACCTAAGGTCCACTAAGGTTCTCCATTTTTAAAACATTTTAACACCTGTAAACCACCCAGAGTCTCTGGAAATCAGGTGGCATATAAATGTATTATTATAATTATTATTATTAAATAAGTAAAGATTATTCTTCTTGGTTACATGGTATTACTGTTGATTTTCATACTAAAATGGTATGCTTCAACAGATAATGAAGAGATGCATAATATCTCTTCAAACCTCAAACCATTTTAGATGATAGAAATGTGTGTGTGTTTGTGTGTGTGTGTGTGTGTGTGGTGTGTTTCTAATCTTCAACGTTTTTCTAATCTTCTGCCAATCTTCTGTAGTGTGACTAACAGTTGAATCTAGAATGGCCTTATGCAGAAGGAGGAGGATGGATTATGCCCATACATTAAGATTTACTTCCTAAGGATGGAATCAGAATTAAGAGAAAGTAGAATTAATCCTATACATCCTTAGTTGTTTGTCCATGTTCCTTGCTGTTTGGTCTCGTCTGTTACATGGTATCGCTGCTTCTATACAAAAATAATATAATTGTTGTATCTGATTTTGAAACCAATGCTATGAGGGTTCAAGACCCATTTTCTACTCCTACATTAAATGTCAATGCTTTATAAAAGATTAGAAATTAGAAGCAGAAAAATGTGACTTGGGTATAGAGTTGATGCATCTTTGATGTCTAGTTGCTTTGAAAATGTGATTGATTTCTCAAAATATGTCTCCTGTTATTTTGCTAAACATCAGATAAATGCACAAATGGATTTTTGTACGTTTATACAAGCAGAGGGTCAAGTGATTCACAGGGTCAAGTGATTTCTCTCCCTGAAGACTTTTGAATTCACATTGGGATAAATCGTGTTAGAATCTTGAGATCCACCCCAAGGGCAAAATATGTCACAAGATGCATTTAGATTCATGTGTACCATGACCTTAATTTTCTCTGCCAAAGCATACCTTTTAACAACAGGCTACAGTATTTAAAGAGACAATGAGTCAGCAATGTTTTGTGCCATATGCTATACCCTGTTAGGTAATTATGAGTTGTCATGGAAGAGAGGGATATTTTTGCATTGTTTTTTTCCATTTAACTCAATGGGACAGACATTTCTTGCATCAGCTTTCTCAAACCTGGCACCTTCCTTATATGTGGAGATTATACTGGTAGTAAGACTTTCCAGCCACTGCAGTCCCCCCATAAATAAAGGATAGCCAACCGGAGAAGATTGCCTGTTTTGCTATTTTATTTTTCCTGGGAAAATTACAGAATATTACCCACTAGATTGTTCAGGGAATTGCACTGTATTTCATGATAACAGTGGTATATAATTTGCCCCACCACTGTAAAAGAATTGCTGTTGTAGCAATTATATCCCAAATTCTCTCAAGGAGGACTTAATTTCCAAGCATGAACAAATGTCTCTGAACCAAACTACAGAAGATACAGAAGACTTTGAATTCTGGACTTGTTTGGGAGGTTATTTTAAACCTACAAAGGAAAGAAGTTAATTTTCATTTATATACCTAGCATAGAATTTCCCAAAACTGATAGAAAGCAAATCAGGCAATAGGGCCGTGATGGCGAACCTATGGCACGTATGCCCTCTCTGATGGCACGCAAGCCGTCACCCCAGTTCAGCTCTGCTGTGCATGCGTGTGCACCTCCTACCGGCCAGCTGGTCTTCGGGTCTCTGCCGTGCATGTGGGGGCGCAGGACAGGGGTGAAATGCTCCCGGTTCGAACCGGATCACCCAATCCGGTAGTGATGGAGGCGGGTGGTTCGGAGAACTGGTAGCAAAAATCCCTGCCCCCCACCCCTTGCCCAGCTGAGCCGCACAATCATCAGAGGCTTTTTTTAATATTTTTAAAAGCATTTTTTCTACAACCTGTTCGGCCAAAAAATGCTTTTAAAAGTAAAAAAAAAAAAGCCTCTGATGATCGTGCGGCTCAGCTGGGATCGTCAAAGGCTTTTAAAAGAAAAAAAATCCTTTTTTTCTTTTAAATGCCTCTGACGATCCCAGCTGAGTTGCCTGATTGGCAGAGGCTTTTTTTAAAAAGCTGGGATCATCAGAGCCTTTTGAAAGCATTTTTTTACAACCGCTTCGCCAAAGAGGTTGTAGAAAAAATGGTTTTAAAAGTTAAAAAAAAAAGGCCCCACCCACCCAGTCACATTCCCCCCCACCACGCCCACAGAACCAGTTGTAACAAATTTTAGATTTCACCACTGGCGCAAGGGGGGCGCATGCGCAGAGACTCACCAATCTAGGTTTTGTTTAGGAAGATTGATGAGTATATTATCCTGGCCAGAAATCTTTCCAGATTTTACTTTATTTAAAAATCACAATCTCTCCCTTAGACACTGGTTCTCACTGTACAATCTGCTTTGATCTGATGTTACTTGAATTTTCAGTGAAGATATACAATGCCTTCTCTGAAAAACATATATTCGAAGCAGTTACGCCAAGAAAGGAATACAAAACAGGTAGTCGTCAACTTACAACAATTCATTTAGTGACTGTTCAAAGTTATAACGGCACTGAACAAAGTGACTTATGACCTTTTTTCACACAACTGTTGCAGCATTCCCATGGTCATGTGATCAAAATTCAGATGCTTGGCAACTGACTCACATTTATGACTGTTGCAATGTCCTGGGGTTATGTGATCACATTTTGCAACTTCCTGACAAGCAAAGTCAATGGGAAAGCCAAATTCATTTAACAATCATGTTACTAATTTAACAACTGCAGTGATTCATTATTTATTCATTTATTCATTATTTAGCATATGGAAAATACATGGACTTATAGTAATTCAACTGAAAAAATCAGACATTGGGCTGGTGTAGGCTCTTGATGGACATTCAGACACAATGTGATGGATATTTTGTTGAGGAGCACCACAGTCACACTGAGGGGTAGAGACAAGACCCCACTTGAACAGAGTCCTGGCAGACACCATGTTAGTGTGTGTTGATGTCAAAGTTGTTAGACAGCTGTTAGTGATTCAGTAACATGGTTGTTAAGTGAACCTGACTTCCCCATTGACTTTGCTGGTCAGAAGGTCCCAAAAGGTAATCACATGACACGGGGACATTGCAATCGTCATAAATATGAATCAACTGCCAAACGTCTGAATTTTGATCATGTGGCCATGGGGATGCTGCAATGGTCATAAGTGTGAAAATCGGTCATCAGTTTTTTCAATTCCATTGTAACTTCACTTAATGAACTGTTGTAAATCAAGGGCTACCTGTAATCAGATTACATTATTAAATGCAGATTGCAAGCCAGAGGAAGGCCTGTTGGGTAATCAAATATACCCTTAAATTGTATTTTCCACATATTTCCTACTGCAGCAATCTCGTGTAAAGTATAAGCGTCTGTTTTCAAAGACTACTGTAGCCGGGCCAGGTCTTCACAACAAAATCAAGACATTTTTAAAAACCTAACGAATTGATCTTCGGGTATGTTTCCCAGACTTCACAGGTAGATACGGCGGGCAGTGAAAGAGAAGCATTACATCCGCATCCCAGCTTGGCAAGTATTGTTTTTTGGAAGCTAAGATCCTTTCCCCTGAGAAAGGAGAGAAAGAAGTCTGGAAGGACAATGCAGGAACCGCTCAGAAACGAGAGGACAATTCCCAGTGTGGAGAATTAACCAGTGGGAACAGCTTTGCCTTCAGAAGTTGTCGGTGCTTCATCACTGGAGGTTTTTAAGAAAAGACCGGACATCCGCCTATCTGAAAATGGCATAGGGTCTCCTGCTTGAGTAGGGGGTTGGACTAGAAGACCTCCCAGGTCCCTTCCAGCTCTATTCTGCTTGAGAGCGGGAACCCAGCCGGCCGGCTTCCACCCCGCCTCACGCTGGAAACCAAACGTCAACGTCAGTATTTAAACCACGCCCTCTAGAAAGCGGCGGGGTGGGCGGGGGAGAAAGGTGTGAGTGGGAGGAGGAAAAAGAACGTTAGAGCCACGTGACGCGGTCAAGCCAATGGAGAGGCGGCCAAGCTAGCCCCGCCGTGAAGCAGGCAGGCTAAGAGGACTCTTGGCGGCGGCTACATTCTCCTCCTCCTCTTTCTGCCAGCGCTCCCGGTAGTCGGAGAGCAGGGGGCGGGGGAAGAGGGAGACGAGTTCCGCGCGGGGTCTGAAGGAGGGAGCCAGCCAGCCAGCTAGCTAGCAAGCAAGTGCGAGAGGCGGGCGGGAAGGCGAGCCCGGCTGGCTGGCTGGCCGGCCAGCCGGAGGAGTAAGAAACAGCTGAAGAAGAGGGAGAAGGAAGGAGACGGGAGGGAAAGAAGGCAGAGGCAACGGGGCCGGCACCACTGCCACCATCACGCTTCCTCCTCCTCAGCTACCGTCCTTCCCGGGAGGCTGCGACTCCTCGGCCTGGCGGGCCCCCAGACATCCAATCGGTCGGCCATGCCGAATAAAAACAAGAAGGAGAAGAGTCAGGTCAGGCCCGAGAGAGGCAGCGTCGGCCGCGGAGTAGTCCCAGGCAGGAGCAGGCCCTGGGGGGTGGGGGGCGGGGGGGAGGAGAGGTGTTCTATCTAACTGGTTGGGTGGAGGCAGACTGGTGGGCCTGGAGAGCTTGGGGAGGGGGCGCCCGAAGGGAAGGGCTACAATGCTGTGTGGGTGTGTATATGTTTCGATTTATTGGGAATCGGCTAGGTTGGGAAAAGGTTTTGACACTCCCCTGCACATTAGTGGAAGGTATTACTTGGGAATGAGTCCTTCTCACCTGTAGTACTTTATATGGCACTATTCATGTATGCATACACACACGTGTATTTCTTGTGTAAAGTCACCGCCCCCCTCCCCGTTCCAGACTTGGGTGGAATGAGGTGTGGGGAAGCAAGAAGCACGTGTTTGTACTCTGCGGAGAACGGGAGTCTCTTGCCTTTTGGAGAGGAAAAGGCTTAGCGCGGCATAAGCTCTAAATCTGACAGTCCTTTTAACCACAAGACTCTTTGCTGCAACAAACTTGACACAAGCTGCCACCCCCACCCCCGTTTTTGCAAGTGGTGTTTTGGGATGGCTTCTGGATGTCCTAAGTGTTCACTGATGAAAGAGGATGGGCTTATTTTGGAAAGTGACTTAAACTGTAGATGCTTAGTTGTGGTGGGGGGGGGAGCAGTTCTTGCAACAGACTGGCAAACTGGTGTGGAAAGCACTAACAGGGGTTGATGTAGGGAAATCAGTCTTGTTATTATAAACTCACTTCAGGATTCACTTATTTTTCTGTCTTTCGTTTTGACATGTGTTTATGAAAGTGTAATTGAGCAAGTGTTAAGATTTAAAATACTGTTTTCCTATTGGAGTAGTATGCAGGCATCATTCTATCTAGGCAATGGCGCAATCCTGTGCTTGTGTACTTTGGAATAAACTTTATTGCTCAGTGAGTCTCATTAATTCAAGTATGCATACCAACAGGCTGTATATGCATTAAAGCTGTATACTTTGTCTGGTAACTGGCAAATAGAGATCTAGTATCTTATTGTTTAATATTGAGTGAAACAGGAAGGTTCTCTTGTTAATTAATCCTGTAGTGTTGAATTCTATGATAGCATCTCCATATATGCTCATAAATGCAAATGTTTATTACATGTATTTTATTACTTTTATTAGAGTACTTTATATACACCAGGGCCTTAACTGGTTTGCTACAATTCTGCTTGCCCTTATAAATCTCAAGAATAAATATCTAGGGAAATTTGTCTATTGGCTGAGGGCCTAGGTTCTTGTTGGCACTTGCATTCTGAAGTGTTTTAAACACATATATGAGTACAGCTCATCATTTGGCATAACTTTTTAAATCCTACACATGGAAGCTCCTTGGTAAGATACTTGAACTCATGTGACCTCTCCATATTACAAATTTAATTAGGCCTTACAGAGAACTAGTCTACTGCCTTTGCTTTTTAAAAACTATTTCATGTTTTCTGTCAATGAACAGTGGTTTCAAAACTCTACTGTTTTGAAACAGTATTCTGTTTGATGTGATGCCCATTTTTAAATGCCCATTTACTAAATAATGACTTTTTAAACAAAATTATTCTGTGTGCGCTTGAAATTTTCTTATCTCTGTCAATTTTAGGAACCTCCAAAAGCAGGCAAAAGTGGCAAAAGCAGCAAAGATGTACAAGATAATCTGGATATTGAGGTGAGTGTTTAAATACTGGAAAAGTATGCTATGTTCTATAAGATTTGAAAGATTTAGAAGTCCCTTGTTTTGTGACATCTCAATCTGAATTTTCTGAGTAACTTTAAACCATTTCTCGCATTTCCCTAATCATATGGATTCTAGGAATGATTATATTGGTTTACTTAATTGAAAGAATTATTACAATAATATACTATAAGTGTTTTATAAGTTTAAGAAAAATTACTGTATAAAAGCTAAGTTTATTATTGAACATCTGGAGTCTCACCATATTTCAGTAGAACTGCTAGAGTATGAGTTAATTCACCTGTTCATATTCTAAATTGTTTATAAGCTTGCAAATTGCAGTGACAAAAAATTCTTAATTAAATTAAAATTCTACCAAACAAAACTTTTAGTAATCTGATTGATTTAAAAACTAATATCCTGTTTTAACTAGTCAGTAATTGTCTTACCTGTTCTGTGTTTCTTACATAATGTAGAAACTATTCCTATAACCCTAGGGCTTTTCTATTCCATCATTCATCTCAGAAATACACAAATTTGGTTATTAATATTAGAGTAACGTTGTGAAAAGGATCAGGAAGATGATATTTCTGTAACTGATAAAACATTTAAAAGCTTGTCATATTTCATTAAGTAGGGATCCCTTTACTAAAAAGCAAACTATAATCATTCTGAAAGTTAGCCAATGTTAAGAAATGGTCAGTAATTCTAAAGCTCCCTCAATTAGACTAGCACCTCCTTGACAAGAGATGAACCTCCCACATTCTGCTTATAACACTACTGCAAAAAGGATTCTATCTAATTATCAATAAAAATTGCTAGTACTTTAGAGACAAATAAGGGTCCGTTCAGCAGGGAATGGCAAATGCTGTGTCAGGGGAACATAATTCTCCATACCACCAGTCATGCCTTAGTTAAACTAACCTTAGTTGTGCATTTTGGGGAAAAAATGAAAGTTTTATGATAGATGCTAATGTTCATAAGATATGCTATGAGAGCTTGGGGAGTTATTTTATTGAATTTGAACTAGACATGGCATTACGGTATTTATTTAACTTAGATGCTGCTCACTTCCCTGCCCCGTGTGACTCTCGGCAGCTTACAGTAACACAACAATTACGAATTAGATATTGAAATTAAATAAGATGCTGTTACTTTATGAATCAAATAAAGTAATGATTCTCTGTTTTAAGATGAAAGTACATTTCCTTTAAGAAAAAATATTATAAATGATAGAAATGTTTTGTATTTTGTATTCAAAACAAAGGATTTAGAACAGCTGAAGATATGCATGCTGCACCTCTTGGCACCTTAGAAAAACAGTGTCTGTTCCTGGTTTCACCTGATAGTCATACAATCGCATAAAAGTCATATTTGAAGTAAGGAAGAGCCAGTACATTTTTTGGCCTCCTATGTATACAGTATTTTTCTGTAAGAACATAGTTACCATGTGACTTCAGGAAAAGATACATCATCTTTAAGGATGTGCTGACAGATATATTCATGCCCACCTCTGTTCCAAAGCAGTTTTTCTGCTTCAGATTCAAGTGCTATGCATACCTAGTAAGGATGAACACCGTATATAAGTTTATTCTCAGTGTTTTCCTTTGTGAAGCTTTCTTGCATTAAATATTATCAAAAATATTTGATAATATTTTCCCTGTTGTTCTACAAGTCATATAGAAAAATTTTCTCTGTTGCTGGGGAGAGTAGAACTAAGGAGATAGGAGCATGCACAGAGATCTAATTGGATGTATATTTGGATTAACTTCCATAGCTGCAATTCTTAAAACCACAGAATGGTTAAGAATTGTATGTCATTTAGTATTGCAGGGCATCGTACATGCTGAATTGTGAGAAGCTGATAAAGTGATGATTTAACATTCTGACACAAGCATTTTAAACATGGTACATATTTTATCTTTTGTAGAAGTACATTGTACATATGTACATGGGAATACTAATGGGAAAGCTTGTTGCCCAGTTTGAAATTAAAGTTCTATGAAAATAGAGAACTTGCATATTCAAATGCAGCTTATCTCTGGATATATATATATAGAGAGAGAGAGAGACCTTAAGAATCCTTTTCCAAGTAACAGATTTCTAGGATATACAGTACAAGCATTTGACCAGAGAGTGCTGTTTATATGGGTGAAGAATAATAGAATTAATTGAATGTATGCATAGATGTGCTGCAGACAGTAGAACTAAATGAGGTAATGATAGGAGAGCTTCTGGATCCAACAAAGGAGCCATTTACTATATTATTGTGTGAACCTTGTGATCAGTCAGAAGCATTTGGGAAGCGGTGTACAAAATTGAGTCCTGAGTCCTGCTGGAGAAGGGCAGTATACAAATTAAAGCAAATTAATTAAAGCAAATAAAATTCAGATACTCATTTTCCTGAGCTCAAGAAAAGGCACAGCCCTGAAGTTTTCAACAGATATAGCATTGAATCAGGGATGAAATCTAAAATTTGTTACTACTGGTTCTGTGGGCGTGGTTTGGTGGTGGTGGTGGTAATGTGACTGGGTGGACGTGGCCAATTTTTTTTTTAACTTTTAAAAGCATTTTTTCTACAACCTTAAGAGGTTGCAGAAAAAAATGCTTTGAAAAGCCTCTGACGATCCCAGCTGAGCCACGCAATCATCAGAGGCTTTTTTTTAATTTTTAAAAACATTTTTTCGGCCGAAGAGGTTGTAGAAAAAATGCTTTTAAAAGTAAAAAAAACCAGCCTCTGATGATCCTGCGGCTCAGCTGGGCATGGGGGGGGGGCAAGGATTTTTGCTACCGATTCTCCAAACCACTCACCGCTACCACTACTGGATCAGGCAATCCTGTCCGAACCAGGAGCATTTCACCCCTGCATTGAATCCAAAACTCTTGCCTGCTTCATATCTAAACGCCACACATTTCTAACTGCAAGCAATGTTTTATAGTTGTTCATAATTATAGATACGGTAGGATGTAGTATATAAGAATTGTTACTACCAGCAGTGTCATTAATTTGTTTAGCCTTTTTAAAAAAACAAACAAACATGTAATTAGGGGTCCTCAAAAATTCTAGGGAGGAGTCACAAGCAATTTAGAATAGGGTTACTTTTTTAAACTCATCAAGCTCATACAGGCTTTCACTGGGCAACCCTGGAGCACACTTACATAGGTAGAGCAGAGAACGGGCATATGCAGAGGGAGAGCAAAAAAGTAAAGATGATGGCTTCAGTTACCAAAAGGTGGGGCTTTGCTCATTTACCCTTAGACACAATGTGGTCGTTTGAACACTCCATAGATGCTACTGGTAGAGAGCAGAGTCTTAATAAGGTTTTGATAGCAATCAAGTTTGCTTGTGCAGACAAAGTAGGATCGTGGTAAAATTCATTCCTGCTGTGCCTGGCCAAACCCGCAGTGGACTTGCACAGGCAAAGCAAGGAGCAAAACCTGGAGCAACTTTTCATATATAGCTTTGTATCCCGTCTACCCATCTAAAAATGAACTCACCAGTCATATAGCAGCTTTATTATTTATTAATCTATCAATCCAGGGGATTACAAATTCTTACAACATATACTGGTAAATTATAATGCCTGAAAATGTAAAGACATATTGTCTTTCTAAAACACCCCATAAGCCTTTGTGTGGCAATAGGAGTTGAGTTATTTCATGATCCATTTTACCTTGCCTCCAGTGCTTTGATATGCTGTAATTCTGCCTTGTTTAATTTTGTCTAATTTTTGTAAATTCAATCTGAAACCTTTGTCTGAAAATGTACTAGCATATGTTATTTTTCCCCGAATGTTAATGAAAAATGCCAGATTGTAAAGTCTAAAGATTGTCCGCAATTCAAAGGACAGAAAGAACAAATAATAGTAACTTAATGTATTTTATTTATAAGTATCTTTATAAATGATCACTCTGTTTCAATTTTCACATCACTTTCTAAAAATATTTGTGCACTAGTGAAAGAAACTATTTCAGACATCATGTAGTTATATAAACATTAAAATGTAGATTTCTAAAATCAAAACAAAAGTAGATTATAGCCAAACTTGCAACTCAATTTGGGTGGCGGGGCAGGGGTTGGAACTACATATGATGAGGTGTAATCCTGATAGCAGTAAACCTGGTATCATCATCATTTTCTTAACAGTATCTAATAAAACAAAATATAAGGCATTATATGAGATGGTTTCTAATCAGGGCTGACATGCTCCCGGTTTGGACTGGTTTGGCCGAACCGATAGCGATGGCGGCGCAAACCTCCACCCAGTCATTACTTCCTGGTTTTAACTTCCTGTTACTTCCTGTTTTTTACCCTCCGTGCATGCGCAGAAGGGTTTGCGCATGCGCAGAGGGTCCAAGTGTGTGTGCACACTTCCGAACCAGTTGGGAAGGTAAGTAGATTTCCCCCCTGTTTCTAATACTTAGTCAGCACTAATTAAGTAAAGCTGGTATATAAACATACATAATATATAAACATACATAATACAGTATAAACATACTGGTATAAACATACATAATACAGTATATATTTTGTCAGATGAGATACAGGACTACAATTTTTGGTAGCAGTTGAGCAGCTACCTCTATCCTGGTTTCAGAAAAATTTCTGCATACTTATGAAATGAGGATTGTCATCACATTGTTTTTTGCATCTAAAGCCAAATCTTCCTGTTATAATGGATACTGTTTTGTTTTATTTAGCATGGTAGTCTCTTAAAACTAGTATATTTTGGGGGAGATTTGACAAACTGTTAGAAATAGAGAATGGTTAATTTTCTATTTCTCTGCAACTATTATTGCATTATAAACTTGGATCTCCATATAGTACCATTTATTGCCTTGCTTTGGATTCTAATTGAGATCATTCTATCATTTTGGCACTTGTGCACAAGCACTGACTTCAACTGCTGCAGATCTTCTTTGTCTTGTCCAAAGAAAATCTGGTGTTCCTCTGATGTGAATTGACCCAATCCAGGCCTTTTACTTCACTGATTCCCAGAATGCCAATGTTCAGCCATGACATTTTTGCTCTGACAGCATCAAGCTTGCTTTGGTTCATATCCTGATATTCCACAGACTAATGACATATATATCTTGGCAGATCTATCTTTTCTTTTGTCTGTGGATATATCAGTAGGTGGACATCTTTTCAGCTAGCCAGCTATCTGGAAATATCTAGATGCCCAATATTAGCTTACACAAAATATAAAACGTGTTATTGTTTTCTGGCATAGCTGAGAAATTGCTTAGGTCTTTTTCTCTGCAATCTTACTTCTCTTGCAGTAGATTTATTAAGAAGAAGCTAGTAATAAGCAAGAGATTAATTCATACATAAGATGTAAATGCCTAATTATTTATGTTAGATTACTTCACAAAATATGCCTTTGCAGAATACTTTCACATCCAAACTGCCAAAGGAGCCATTGAGATCTTGTGCAGAATGAAGAATATTGGGAGACTTCATATTTGTGAGATATTTAACATTTACGATAAAGCATTTAATGTAGGGTTCTATGGGTTACTTCTGGAGATATTATCTGTATTCTGGCATTTGCAAGCATTAAACCATAAACCTCTGGCTTATAATTGCCATATTTTACATATACATTAGACAAGACCCTAAAAATCTAATATTAAATTCAATATTAAATTAAATCACTATTTTTATTTCCTTTTCTAAATAAGCAAAGGAGAGAGAAATTTGTGATCATATACTAAGACTTCAATATTAGAATTGGAATTTCTATTAACATGGATATTAGTATGTCATTATGTCAGGGATGAGGGGACACAGTGGCTCAGTGGCTAAGACAATCAAAAGGTCAGCAGTTCAGTCGTTCGAATACCTAGTGCCGCATAACGGGGTGAGCTCCCGTTACTTGTCCCAGCTTCTGTCAACCTAGTAGTTCGAAAGCACATAAAAAATGCAAGTAGAAAAATAGGACCCCTGTTGGTGGAAAGGTAACAGTGTTCCATGCGCCTTTGGCATTTAGTCATGCCGGCCACATGACCACGGAGATGTCCTCGGATAGCACTGGCTCTTCGGCTTTGAAACGGAGATGAGCAGCGCCCCCTAGAGTCGGGAACGACTAGCACATATGTGTGAGGGGAACCTTTACCTTTACCTTTATCTTATGTCAGGGATAAATTATGATAGGGAAATAGTTTTCATCTGGAATCTCAGATTGCCTCCTGCAGCATCTAACAGGGACTGCAAATTACAGATCTGAATATTTAAATTGTTCATGACTTACAGTATAGTTATCTAGCCTATTCTTAAAAGCTTTCAGTGATGGAGAACCCACAACCTCCCTAGAGAGATTGTTCCTCTGGAGTACAGATCTTATCAACAAATTATCATCACACTCCCTGAAATTCTACCCCTATACTGAATAGCAATCTGAGAACAGAACAAAAAACTTGTTTTTTCTTCTATTTCCACAATCTTGTGTCCACAATATAAGGACACAAGATTCTGTCCTTTCTCTGCACTGTATTCAAAATAATTCAGCAATCCTGCAGTAGGGAAACAAAAGCTCTTACATTTATATTCCGGACACTATTTTTATGAGGGTAATTATTAAATTACTTTTTAGCTCCTGCAATATTTTACCATTCAAGAGCTGATAGATGTTTATTTCTGAAGAACTTTTATTCACACCATATCCAGTTCATTTTGAAGTAATATAGTGTATGTTTCATACAGGATGACATTATTTCTGGTGTTTGTCTAGGCTGATACGATAAACATACCTTTTTTTCTGGATAGCTTTGGTTAGCTAGTGAATATTTTTTGTGAATATTTTTACCATATTTTATATGCCTCTGAACCAGCATATATTTCATTTTTTATACTGAAATGCTTTTTCAATTCTTTCATTCATGATTATAGGATTGCTTTATTCAATTTTTTAGTCTAACGTAAATGTATTTTTTCACAACAAATTGGTCAGAGTTAAGTGTGGTATAAAATTCTAAGATGTTATTATTTATTTTGTCCAACTCAAACAATTAGTAATCAGATCTTTTTTAAAGCTGATTATCAAGAAAGGTGGGGAAAGTGTTACCTTCATGTCCAGGATGGAATTTTATATTTTAAATAATCCATTCTATTAAAACTATGTAATGTTTTCCATTATGAAAAAAACCAATGTTGTGATCTTTAATTTGCATTATTTCCTGGGCAGCATATATCAGTTTTGACCTTGATAGAGGCAGAATTCCACCTTTTATCTTATGTTTTATAAATAATTTCTCATTGTTATCCTCCAAATTATTCAATATTTGGAATCTTCTCCATTAGTTCCTTAAACTTAGTAACTAGCACAGCTGAAAAAACAATTAGATCAGGGCCATCTTGGAATCTTCACTTTTGCTAAAATGGAGCTGACTTTTTTTTCCTTATTCTTGGTACCAAGTTCTTATACATTTTACCCAATTCAAATCCAGATCCAGATCAAAATAGAGGGGTTATTGTTTCTTCATCCCAGAATGCAAGAAGAAAATTGCAAAGCCACCCATGTTATTACAACTTATTATACTTTAACATGTCAAAGCAATAGCAATATCTAGCCATCCTTTGCTGATGTCAAGAATATGAAAAGGGGTCAGGTCCAGTCAGAACCTGGATGAGAGAATACCAGAGCTTTCCAGAATAAGCTATAGATTAAAGTAGGATATGTGAAAAGAAAATCTGAAATAAGGTAAAATGGTAAAAAAAACCAAAAAAAAATGGTAAAAAAAAAACCTATATTCTTGCAAAAAATGCTGTTCCTGGAATTTAAACTTGATTTGAAGGGAGATTTTATGGACTGTTTGTTCTAAAACACTATGGCTATGTGTAATTTCTTGTATCATCTTAATATGGTTTTTAATAATGTTCACTGTCCAGTGTAGAAGTTCTTTTGGGTGTGCCAGTTACATACCCTGTTTCCCTCAAAATAAGACATCCCCTGATAATAAGCCCAATCGAGCTTTTGAGCGCATGGCAATAAGGCCAAGCGCTTATTTCAGGATTCAAAAAAATATAAGACAGGGTCTTATTTTCAGGGAAATATGGTATTGGCAGCTAACTATGAAGTACATTTGAAAAATATAGTATGTTAAATAATGGTAGAGTTTTTGTGAGCATTTAGTGTTTCTGTATGTGTCATGATTGCATGTGAGATTAAAAGCAAGCGGGTCTTGTGTGTGCTGTTTTGGAAGCCTTTGTGATATTATAGGAGGCTATAACAAGGGTAAGGTGAAAAACTGCTCTTTTTGAGTGGGCTTTTTAAGTGTTTGATGGTAGATTTATAGGAGTAATGAATGATAATTCAAACCAATCTTGTATAATGAAAACAAATGATCAAGAATGTAGAATCTTGACTAAGATGAGTTCAAATTCATCATTGTCATATTTGTCTTGATATATTTACATTTTTGTATCCATAGTTGTGAATTTAGTTCCACGGTTATGGAAATTAATATTTTAAAGAATTAGACTGAATGGTCAGTACCTGTAGTTTTACTTCTTATAAATAAACACACACATCTTCAGTCTTTAAATTAGAATTTATTTTATTTATTTTTATTTGATTTATTTGATTTATATACCGCCCTACTCCCAAAGGACTCAGGGTGGTGAACAACCAAACAGTAAAAATACATAGATACAAAATTTAAAAACAAAGTAAAATCGAATTAAACAATTTGGCCCAGACAATTTAAGACACCCCAATCATTTAAAACCAATTAAAATTTGCAAAATTAAAAAGAGGGAAAAGATTAGGCCAGGCCCGCCTGGTGGAATAAAAAGGTCTTAAGAGCGCGGTAGAAGGTGCACAGATCCGGGATCCTCCGTATCTCCGTATCTTCCAGATAGTAGGTGCCCCCACAGAGAAGGCTCTCCCCCTGGGGGCCGCCAGTCGACATTGTTTGGCCGACAGCACCCGGAGGAGCCCCTCTCTATGAGAGCATACCAGCCGGTGAGAGGCTATTGGTGGTAGTAGGCGGTCCCGTAAATAACCAGGTCCTAAGCCAGAATTTAAGTAGTTATAAACTTAAGTATCTCTAAGTAGTTTATCACTTAGAGTTTATTACATTTAAATTATAAACCTGTGCCAAACACCTTTCCTCAAATAGCTGAAGATTAGGAAAGAGGAAATGGTTTGGAGAATAAGTAATTTTTCTCAGCAATTTCCTCAAGATATTCCTTTCTTGAGTACATATAAAAAAATCAACTTTGAAGTAGTAATATTATTTCAGTACTTTGCTTTATAGTTTGCAATAACATTGCACATAACATTAGAAAAATTCCCATTTTCGAATATAAAATTCATTGTTTACACTGTTTACAATTATAAACAGTTGTATATGCCAAAATTTAATATATTGTAAATCTAGTTTCCTCCACTGGAGGTTATTCAGTTTTTATGTCCAGAGGGATATCTAGGTTTATTGTGAAAGTAAAGTCATAGTTTTGAAATAAGTACACTAATGCAGGGATCCCAATCCTCTTTGAATCACTGGTGCTTTGAGAATGTGTTCTGGGCATTCTCTCAAAAATTTCACCTTGGAAGACATGGCCAGTCACAAAGTAGGTTGAAGTGATTTAAAGAAAATATAAAAACAAAAAAATAAATCAAAAGGAAGAGATGAAATCTGAATGATAAAACAGAAATTTATGGTTTGTGATCTGCATAATGTTATAGCCAAATGCATTTTGTTCAAGGCTTAAGGATAACACTAGGAATAAAGATGATTCTAGAGCTAGTTAGCAGCAAGAGAGATGCCTATCAGCACACATTTCAGCACTTACGACTTATTAATGAGAAAGTAATATCTATAGGAAGAAAAATTGTGCAATTTACCGTATTTTTCGGAGTATAAGACACACTTTTGTCCCCGCTAAAAGAGGCTGAAAATTTGGGTGCATCTTATATTCCGAATGTAGCCCTGCCCACCCTTCAGCCTTCGCGCATCCTCTTCCTTGCTGCAGAGATTGTCATCGACAATGGCTTAGCCATTTTGGGTGCTGCGTGTCGCGTTTTCAGCCTCCAAAAGCTCCATTTGAGAGCCCTTCTAGGCTGCAGGGATTGCCAAAGTACATCACCACTGATCGCCACCTGAAAACATGACACGTTTGGAGGCTGAAAACACAACGCGCAATGCCCAAAATGGCTACCTGGAACAGCTCCTGCCTTCTCTTACCCTTTCCGCACTTCGCCTGCTTTAGTCACTGGAGGTCCCTCCGATGATCAGCTGTGCTTTTGAAGCTGTTTTTTAGCCCCAACCAGGTGCGTGCGCTCAAAATCAGCGAACTAATGTGCTGAAGCTGACCAGGCTAAGGACACTAACCAGATGAATACCTGGTAGGCAGAATTTTTTTTTCCTATTTTCCTCCCCAAAAACTAAGATGCCTCTTATACTCCAGTGCATCTTATACTCCGAAAAATATGGTAAATAGCACATTGAAAGGCTTCCCTGAAAGTTAACATTTTTAAAATACATTTTTCAAAGGAACCCATGAAGGCAAGAGCCTTCACTTTTGTAAGGGGGTAGGGAAGGAATGTCCTGTGATTTCATCCAATTTTCTCTTTGATAAAATATCTTATGATATTTTACAACATCTGTAAGGTTGTCCCAGGGAAGTATCGCAAAGAAATGGCAATAATTTCTCCTAATACAATTCAACTCTTGACTATTATACTAATACACATTTCATTCAAAAGAGATAGGTACATATATGTGCTTTCAGTTGTATATACAATACATAGGTAACAATAACCATCCCCATATTAGAAATAAAGGCTTAAACATGACTATTACCATGAATTTCAAGATAGCCGAAAAGAATATTATTCTCTCTGGAAATGGGAGCGTATGTGTTATTGACTTAATGCTATAAGATTTGTAGCTCATGGTTAAACTCTGGGGTCCTTGGTGCTCTTTGATCTTGGTGGCTTTCTTGGTTTGTTACCAACTACTGGTAGGTAATATCGCTGCTGCTGCTGATGTTACCTAGTTTAGTAATGAAACAACTCAAAGAAAACCATCAAGCTCAGAACATCAAGAACTCCACAGCTATAAGGTTTATTTCTAAACAAAAAGCTTGGGAAAGTGGAGTCTTGTTGGAATCTTGCATGAGCAGCAAACCAAGTTCTTGTAGCTTCTATGCAACCATAATTTTCGCCTTCCTCTAAAGTTGTAACTTTTTTTGAAACTCAGTAAACCAGCTACTATAGATATTAAACACTTCCAGTAACTTTAGTAACTTTCTTGTCTGTTTTTAAAAATTTGAATAAAAGAGAAAAAGAAATCAAAATATATTAAAAGCAGTTTGCAGACATTTAATCTCCAAAGTTGTGTGATGGTTTATTTTGTAATCCTGAATTGCAAATAGAGAAAGCTTAAAGAAAACCAAACATATTAAAAATACTTATTTTCTAAAGAAAAATGATCAGTGGACATCACCATCTTTCTCAAGAACCTTTATCTTATGGATTTTGATGATAATAGGCATTTGTTCATTTACATTAAAGCTTCCTCACTCTGCTTCCTATCACTATGTACCATTTCCTTTTAGGCGTAGGCACAAAAACCAGCTGGGTGATCTTGGGGCAGTCTCTCTTGCCTCTAGGAAGATGGCAATGGCAAACCATTACTGAAAAACATTGTTAACAACATTAAGTGAAGTTTGCATCAATAAAATCTGTTGCTGCCTAATTAACATTCTTTTTAAGAAGTCTCATGATGTTTTGCTTTTTAAAAACAGGTCTCATGCAAAAAATCAAATACTGTATCATCTGCAACACAGTTATCTAAAATCAAAGCAACCTCTACACAAGCTGCAGCAAAGAAAGAAAAACGGCAGAGTTCTTCAAAATTTAGTATTACGAGTAATAGAGAACTCCAAAAACTGCCAGCTTTAAAAGGTATTTGCATTTTTTTCCACACAAATCATAATGCAGGTGGGGATCCCAAAGGTGTGGGTTCACACAGTTAGTCAAGCCTTTAAAATACGAATTTACTGTGGATTATTTTTTCCTTAGTTGTCTTTTTTTTTCATTTTGCTTTCTTTGTGTTATGTTTATATGTATTTTTTATTACTTCATTAATGTTTTTTACTTGTTCATCACTCAACATCACTTTGGCATAAGGGGCAGGCATAAAAATTGAAATAAGTAAATGTTGGTTGTAAAAAAATTGGCAATATAATGTATTGTTTTAAGCTTTTTTAGCAGAGCTTCTGACCTTTTTTCTTCAAAGATCAGATCTTCACACTGCATCACAGAGCATTAACCAGGTTGTTCATACATTATTGCTAAGGAAATATAGCAAGATTATTGCTTTAGGGCAGAAGCAGCAGAGGATGATCCAAAATTCATATAATATTATGCTGTGATAATGTCCAGAAAAAAATAGTTGAGAATTTATGCTCATCAAGGGGTTAAATTTAAAGTAACATTCATTCAAGCAGTTTATTGTGAATCTGTAGAATTTTAAAGCATACTGTATGCAGATGTTGAACTTGAGAGCACAACGTATGATCACACTCCCTTTTGTTATGGAGAACACCTATGAATACATTTTTGATTGACTGCCATCAACTTGTTTTAATAGGAATATTGTAGAATATGCAAAACTCTCAAATTTCCAAAAATCCTTACATAGAGGAAAGCATTACTTGCTATTTTGATGTCTATAAATAATTTTATAACTATGAATTACAAAATTAAAATTTCTAGAAGTTTTAATTTTACATTTCTAGAAAGCGTGTTCTCTTTCTGCACAGCATCTTATTTTAAATAAGCTAAAAATTTATTTTGTAATTCTTCAGAAAAAGAGGCACTGCCCTTCCATGAAGCGGCCAGGTTTTTAAACATAGGACTAGCAGCAAATAAACACAAGATAACACTTGACTAGAAACAGCATAGGATCTAATGATATTATATGCTATTTTATAATTAACTACATTAGAAAGGCTTGATGGTATATGCTAAGAGACTTGTCACTTACAATTTCATGCACAGAATTATGCTTTCTGAATCTCTTTACTATGCTGACATAGCTTGTTTGAGATACACAGATGCCATTATTAGGATTAAAAAGCTTTTATATATTGGGCTGATAATCATGGGATCCTTTCAAACAATGAGAAAAACAAAGTTAAATAAGATCTAGTGGAGGCATTTTGTGTAGTTTGTAAGGCATTAATTT
This sequence comes from Arizona elegans, assembly GCA_022577455.1. Taxonomy (NCBI): domain Eukaryota; kingdom Metazoa; phylum Chordata; class Lepidosauria; order Squamata; family Colubridae; genus Arizona; species Arizona elegans. Next base: position 19,786,020 of record JAKOOJ010000001.1, on the reverse strand, counting down.
CTACAACATGCCAAAGTGAAAAGCAAACATTTGATAATGAATTATAATACCCTGTTTTCCCCAAAATAAAACATCCCCTGATAATAAGCCCAATCGGGCTTTTGAGCACATGGCAATAAGGGCAAGCGCTTATTTCAGGGTTCAAAAAAATATAAGACAGGGTCTTATTTTCGGGGAAACACGGTAATTGCCTGATTTCTAAATTACTAATATTATTATTCATATTCAGTATTCATATTAAACACTTGTAATAATGAGATCTTATCTTGAATGAACCTAAAGTGCTGGGATATACCGGTACTTGCTTTGTGAGGTACTTTCTATACCAGTACTATACATTGCAAATTCCCTCTTGTTCATGACTGCTTATGTGATTTTGAAAGTGGACAACATCATATTACTGATATAATCAATGAACTGTGGTGCTGTTTCTTGATCACGACAAACTTCAATGTGCTGTCTAATGGGTATTTATTTATAAAATATATTTGCCCTTGTCATATTTGCTCAGTAAAAATAATCATGGTTTCTGAGCATGATTGTTGATTTCCTTTTTAAAAAGAACAAGCTTTGATCAGAAAATAAAAAATGGGAGAAGGAAGCAAAACCATGGATTACACACAACTTCATAGGAACAGTGAAGTAATCACAATATATCACTATTCTACAGAATGTTTTCTCTATATAAGTTTAATACTTTCAAATGTTGTGCTTTTTCAGTTAAAATAAAAAATAGGTTTGATTTATCTCCTGAGGCTGTAATTGATATTATCTTGTGGGATGATATTGGTCTGTTGAACCTAAAAACAGATTTCATTTCTTCATGTTTCAGTAATGTTTGACAAGTAGTACATGTGGCCTTCAGTTTTAATGATATAACATGACTATTTCAGATAACTTATCTGAAAGAGATAGAGAACAGTGAATACAAAAGGAAGAAAATGTGTCGAAAATATCTTTATAAAATATCTTTATAAATATTCTTGTTTCTTTTGCAAAAATCCTGCATCTGGATTATCATTAACCTTACTCTGTTTTTGGAAAATGGGTGCAGAGAATGAACTGGAGCAACTTTCTTTTAGTTGCTAGTATTTTAGACAATCTAAAAATATACTATGCATTTTTTTTCATACAATCTGATGGAATTGCTGCTACGTAACACCAGTTTTGCATGTTGAATAATGGACATATATCTCCTACTTTATAAACCCTTATTAAATCAATTTTAATGTTTAATTATTAGAGAGTCCGTTTTAGGACTGATTTTTGCCTTAAAAAAATAAAGGTAATCACCTGGCTCTAAAATGTGTGTTATATATCCTTCAAAGTCCAGCTCACTTTTTTTTCAATTCAGGACTTGAAAAATGGATGCACCTTTCATAGAGGTCAATTTTAAGGTAGGCAGCCATTGAATTGTGCCTCATGGACATGAGCCTATATGTTGATTTTAGCTCTGTATTTTAGCCTTTTTAAGTATAGGCTAACAGTGTTGAGCTGAGTTATCTGGTGTGTTTTTATTAGAACGGCTGCATGTGACATGCAAATGACTGATAGCCTATTTAATTCATTTTTGTTAGAAAGCCAGCATTGCATGTGCATCAACTCTCTTTTTCATCTGGATGAAAAAAATAATTGGGAAGTGGTGGAGACAAAATGGATATATACTTTCTAAATTTTGACAAAATGTTCAGTGTACATGATACTGAGATGCTGAGTTTCTTATTTCTATGTGCCTTCATAGAGTTTTGTTATTGCTCGGTTAAATGCTGTTATCTGGAATAATATATAAAACTTGAACCACATTCCAAAAAACTTCTAATATATATATAAGGTGTATATTTTTGGTTGTGTGTAGCTTTTGAGACTACTAATATCTTGACAACACTAGCTTTGCTTGATTATGTTTTTAAACAGTGAACTCTTTAAGAGTCAATGGTATTTTATGTCACTTCAGAACTTTGATAAACAATGAAATTTAATTTGTAATGTAGCATACTTAGGAAGAAAACTCATATTTACTATAAATGGTTTACTAGAAAATAAACTGAAATATAAGGGATATTATTTTAAGTTGCTGCACATTTTCAAGAAGCCTAAGCATAATTTACCGTATTTTCCAGCGTATAAGACGACTTTTTAACACATGAAAATCATCTCAAAAGTCGGGAGTCGTCTTATACGCCGGGTGTCGTTCTCCTGTAACCAGGCAGACCAGCCCAAAAGACTCTAACGAGCCTTAAATGGCTCTGGCGATCGAAGCTCTGACGATCCCAGCTTTGCCTGCTAATCAGGCAACTCAGCTGGGATGCCAGAGCCATGTTAAAGGAAAAAACTTTTTTCCTTTTACGTGACTCTGCAAGCTCTGACGATCCCAGCTGAGTTGCCTGCCAATCGGGCATCGCAGCTGGGATCGCCAGAGCCCAGAGCCCTGTAAAAAGAAAAAAGTTTTCCCCCTCCAGCTTGCTTACCTTAGCTGGTAATCGCAACGCTTGCCTTGCTTCGCTTGCCTGAATCCATTCCATCAGCAAGCCACTCTCTGCCTGCAATCATGCAGGCAGGAGTTGTGGACTTCAACTCCCAGAATTCCTCAGCCAGTAAAAACAAAGCTGGCTGAGGAATTCTGGGAGTTGAAGTCTACAAGTCTTAAAGTTGCCAAGGTTGGAGACCCCTGTTCTATTGGGTAAGTTTTTTTCCCCTTTGGGAGCTTTAAAAAAATAGTTAATTGGGGTTTTTTTAGTTGTTCTTTTTCAGACCTAGCCATTTAAAGTTTAGGAAGTTTTAAATTTAGTTTTCATATAAAAATAAAAATAAAATAATATTTGTGCAGCTTTCTGAGATGTGGTGTGTTTCTGTAGTGTTTCACTCTAACTACACAAACACACAAAATCTCACAAAGCTGTATGTGGAATTTTGTGTGTGTAAAGTGTGAAGGTTGATTTTTTTTGGGCTTTTTGTGGCTGTGTGAGGTTCCTGCTTGTTGCAGGGGCCATTTTGGGTCTAGCACAGCTGCTTTTACATTGTGGATGAGCCAGTTGTGTTGTGTTGTGTTGTGTGTGTGTAAAGTGTGAAAGTTGTTTTTTGCGCTTTTTGTGGCTGCGTGAGGTTCCTGCTTGTTGCAGGGGCCATTTTGGGTCTAGCACAGCTGCTTTTACATTGTGGGTGAGCCAGTTGTGTTGTGTTGTGTGTGTGTGTGTGTGTGTGTGTAAAGTGTGAAAGTTGTTTTTTTGGGCTTTTTGTGGCTGTGTGAGGTTCCTGCTAGCTGCAGGGGCCATTTTGGGTCTAGCACAGCTGCTTTTACATTGTGTTGAGGCAGTTGATGTTTTTTAATTTTTATTTGGTGTGTGTTGGAAGAGGGGTAGTCTTATATGGCAAGTATAGCCCAAACCCTATATTTTAACAGGAAAAGTTAAAGAGCCTTCTCTGTGGGGGCACCCGCCCTCTGGAATGAGCTACCCCCAGGGATACGACTAATCCCGGACCTCCGGACCTTCCGCCGGGCCCTGAAGACGTTTTTATTTCAGCAAGCCGGGCTGGGTTAAAAAATTTTTAATTGGGTGAATTTTATGTGTAACGGGGTTTTAAATTGGAGAAGCCCAAGATAATTTAATTCTGTTTTAATGTATTTTAATATTTGTAATGTGTGTTTTTAATTCTGGCTGTTCACCGCCCCGAGTCCTTCGGGAGAGGGGGCGGTATAAAAATTTAATAAATAAAATAAATAAATAAATAAATAAATAAAATAAAAGTTGGGGGTCGTCTTATACGCCCAGTCGTCTTATACGCCGGAAAATACGGTAATTTTTGACCATTGAAAGACAGATAATGGCTGGATTTTTATATATGCTAAGCTGTAATAGTGCTAGGATTTAGCATAATGTGGTTTCAATGTGTGACCCAGATTGCTATAGTTTATTCAATAAACTGTGTTTCAAAAATCTGGTTTAACACTGATTACAGGTAATGTTAAATTTAAATTACAGTATTCGTTCTCATTACTCAGATTGTATGAAGTTCCTGATCGATAGGATCGTACCTGCTACAAATCTGAATAGACAGATGTAGTTCTGCAAATATAGCTATCCCTTGCTAAGTCTCCATAAGTCTAGAGTTGTCCATGAACAGATTACAACATTGTTGAAGTATGGATTTTACATTGGAAGAGAATTACATAGAATGTTTAGTATTTAGGAATAACACTAAATAGTTTTTAAAGGATTCCTAAGTGCAAAGTGGAATGAAATAGTGGAAATACAACATTCTTAGGGAGAGTACAGAAATCTAACCTTAATAAATAAGAGCATATTGAAATAATTCAAATTTACTCTGTGTCTCAATGGGGAACAGGAGAAGACTGAATAAACTCTTCCAGGAAAGAATTCCACAGCCTGAATGAAGAGGCTGTCTGCTGTGTACTTATATATAGGTAATCCTTACAGTCATTCATTTAGTGACTGTTACAAGTTACAACAGCACTGCAAAAAGTGACTTATGACTGTTTTTTACAACCGTTGAGGCATCCCTATCATCATGTGATTAAAATTCATGTGCTTAACAACTGATTCATATTTATGATGGTTGCAGTGTCCCAGGGTCAGGTGATCACTTTTTTGCAACCTTCCAACAAGCAGTCAATGGAGAAGCCAGATTCACCTAACAATTATGTTACTAATTTAATAACTGCAGTGATTCACTTTACAAATGTGGCAAGAAAGGTCATAAAATAGGGCAAAACTCATTTAACAAATCTCTCGCTTAGCACCATAAATTTTGAGCTCAATTGTGGTCATAAGTCGAGGACTACCTGTATGGTTGGACATACTCTCTAGAACAGGCCTGTCAAACTGGCAGCTCACGGATCGGATACAGTCTGCACAGGCCACACCCACTCCGACTCCGCAAAGGCAAAAAACATTGCAATACGTCACGATCCGGCTTGCAACGCGCTCGAGTTTGATACATCGAGTTGGATTGCTGTAACATGCTGTATGTGGGGCTATACTTGAAGAATATTTGGAAGTTACAACTCGTACAGAACACTGGCATAGATAGTTCTGGAGGCCCCTCAGGTGGCATATGTGTTGCTCAAGTTGCACTAGTTGCCAGGTGGCCTGTCCCACTCACACCAAGAGAATAGGCTTTTCATGGATCTCATCTGTCAAGTAATTTCGGCTAGTGGAATCCAGGATAAGAGCCTTTTCTGTTGTGGTCTCCGCCCTTTAGAATATTCTGCCACCAGAATGAGGAGAAATCTAGACCCATCCTCTTGCTCTTCCAGAAGAGGCCTTAAAACCTTGCTCGTCAGGCTGACCTGTGTCTCCACTGGGGGTGTTCTATGTTGGGGATAGCTGACGTGTTAGAGAGAAGATCTCACCCCATGCTGCCCATCCTCTTGATTTTTAGTTTCTGTTTAATACTTGTTAATTTTAATTGCTTTTATATTATCATTTTGTAAGCCTTCCAGAGTTGCTTCAACAGTGATATAGGCAGCATATAAATTTAATACACGAAATAAATGAGGCCTGTGCACGCTTACCTAAATAAATATGAAATTGCACCCTAAACAATAAAATACTAAGAAGGAAACTACCTTGCAAAATTAAATTAATTCCTAAAAATGATACTATGATGAAATGTGCCTAATTCTTGAAAGAGTGATTTTTTATAAAATTGCTTTTACGAAGTTAAAGAGATGTTATAAGCATAGTATTTTTCACCATTTAGATTATTATTGATTTGCTTCTAACATAATATCCTCTTTCCTCCCCCCCATCATCTTAAAATCCCCATCAAGTCCTCATCTCTTAATGTATGATACTGTACATGTATACATACATACAAGTAGTCCCTAACCCTCAATAAGCTCTTTGACCTCAGTTAGAATCCTTAGGCCTTGTTGTCTGAAATAAGACCCTAATCAGTTTCACACTAAAGGCTTTCTTTTGCCTCCTAAGCATCCAATGTGCCAGCCCCATGCTAGTGAATTCCTTTTGATGTGTATGCTTACTCTCTTCCCTTGTAATTTCCTTCTTTACTAATTATCCCAGTGTCGGGGTGAGCATGGCAAATGGCAGGAGAGTGGGGGAAAGGTTTGCTCTTTTACTGAGTTCTGGAAACCTTCCCTGCTATTTGGGCTCATCTGGCTGTTTGGGGTTATATCCTTCTGATGCTGTAACTAAATTCAGGAATGATTTGTCAAAATTTACTACCCTCTGGCATCTCCTTTGGTGTTCTTCTTTGGTATCTGTCCTGCAAATTTTAAATTGTCAATGCACAAATTAATCGCAACATATTTTTAAACTGCTGTTACTTTCACTTGCTTATTTACCCCATAACAAGGGAGGGAGAGGAAAAAAAACCCCAGTTTCCTTCATCTGAAGACAGTAGCAAAAAGTAAACAAAGGTGAAGTAAAATTGTAAATAGTTGCAGTCACGTGATTTTCATTTAGCAACCACTTTGTTGAACAACTAAGTTGCCAGAGCCAATTGTGATTGCCAAAGGAGGACTACTCATACAGTCTGATTTGCACATTTTGAAAATGATTTTAAAAACTGCGTCAGAATGGAAGTGAATGCAGTGTTTTCCTACTATTTACAGATAGTCATGCAAGTGACGGATGCTTGCACTCCCGCATAGCCCATTTCCAAACGATAGTGGGCCGCAGCTTGGGGATTGGGCAAATACCACCTCTGGCTGGCCCCAGAGTGGAGTGGGAATGGAGATTTTGCAATATCCTTTCCCCAGGACTGGAGAGGGAATGGCGATTTTGCAGTATCCTTCCCCTGGAGTGGGGTGGGAATGGAGATTTTGCAGTATCCTTCCCTTGCCATGCCCACCAAGCCACACCAGGCCACACCCACAGAACCGGTAGTAAAAAAAAATTGGATTTCACCACTGATACAACGAGGCAAAAATGTGTAAAACCATGTGCTACCAAACATGTAATCTAGAGGTAAGATAGATAAACAAAATATTACCTCAGGCCAATAACATTGAGAGTTTTGCAGTAATACCTATAGCAATCTTATTTTCTCAATCATATGCATACTATCTTATCCATCTGCCCATATTCATGAAAAGAGAGCCCATTTGTACATAAATTATTTTCTTTCTCCCTCTCTCTTTTTAAATTCTGCCTCCTGAGATTTGCATTATTGAAGAAAAAAAAATCTCAAATTCAAGTAATGAATTGAGTTTTAGTTCCTTTTAAATGCTTGATTGTACTAGTCAACAGTAAAATCAATTGCTCTGTAATAGATAAGCAGAAGACCAACAGCAAAAAGGCAAATGTGATAAAGAAATACAATAATTTTTCTCTATGTCCAGAAAAAGATCAGGTAAAGGTTCGTGAAAAAAGAAATGACTTTTCTGCAAACAAACTTTGTGTGCTCCCCATGCCATAATTGTTTTTTTTTAGATGTATGAATAAATTCAATGTAACTGTTGCTTTCAGACTTTTCAAAGAAATTTACATATGCATAATATGTTTATTTTGGGGATGGCAGAAAAATTGCATTTTTTTCTGAACAGTGTTATAGAAAATTTTGTTAGCCTAATGTTTGTATATTTGATGTAAGTTCATTAGAGAGAAGAAAGAGAAATGTTTAATATTTATGTCAAATGTGACTAAAGTATGAACATATTAATCTTCTGAATGTATGAAAATTCTTTTTCATTCCTACTATACTTAAATAAATATATTTATCATGTTATGCTGCTATAAGCTGTCTTTTTTGCTAGCATTTTCAAAGAGTGGTTTAGATTTTCATTTACTAGCGATGAATAGAAGTATGAGCAAGCTGACAATATATACGCTGAATGCACAGTGACAGTCACACAGAGAGCTCTTTTCATTTGCGGCTTTCTAGAGTCATTTTAAGTTGATGTAGATAGCCAATCAGCTTTCTCATCTCTGCTGACATCACTAACTAGCCAGTTCCCTCCAGCTGCAGAGAGCTTCAGTTTCTTTTTTTTTTTAAACTAAAATGGAGGCTGGTTTCTTGCCTTAAGGAGTACACCGCTTTCTCTGCTGAAGCCTAAATGTTGACATGTAATAAAACTGGCAACAGAATGGTGGTAGAAGCAGCCAATTCAAATGGGCCGTTCCAGCCTGTGGCCCTTTTACATATTCGAGGTGAGTTATTTGTGTTTGAATGAATTGTAACCTTCTGTGACTAGCTATTGTGATTCTCGGGTAAGGAAAGCAGGAAGTCTTTTGTGGAAGAATCCATTTTTGTTTTAATGCAGATTTATTAAAGTTGCAAAATCAAACAGCAGGTTTATACCTTATTTTTAAACGATTGAACAATTGGGTGGGCTGCTTGCAATGTTAAACAGGTTTTACTGCTTTCGACCCTAGTGCTCCCCTTCCCTCTTTCAAGCTATGCTGATGTCAAAGGATGTGAAGTCACTATCCCAGAAAGCTGTTTGTGAGGAGTGGATGAAAGAAAAACCAGGACTCTTAAGTTACATTACAGATTTTCCAGAAAATTGCAGTTCTTTAGGACATAAATAAATCATAATAAAAATTATTTTTGTGCGTGCAGTGACACTTTTTTTTATAACCAGTAATAGAGTTTGTCAAAGTGCTGAAAGACACTTTCCATTACATTATCAAAGATATGTAAAACACATCCAAAGAAATCTGTTATTTGTGGAATTTGTCATTGATGGTGATTTTGCATTCCCGTCTATTATGCTGATTAGTAAAGGATGAGGATACATGTTGCTATTTTGGAATCTTAGCTACAGAATGCTGCATGTGGCAGAGTTACTAAATTTTCTTGGAATTATTTCCCATGTATTCTATTTAAAATACTTACAAGATTGGTGGTAGCTTTTGAAGATATGAGACGTTATAATAATAGTTCTCTGTTATAAATGTATACATTTACAGCATTGTTTATAGATTATACTTTGAATTAATTAGAAAAATGTTGTAATTATAGACTGTTACCTTTTTGTTTCTTATATTTTTGATGTATTCTGAAAAGGGAAGCTTTTGAAATGCTGGATTATACTGTGGAGTTTTCAAGAAGTAAATTTACAATTTGAGTTCTGGATATTTTGATCCTGTGTTAAATTTTGTATTCCCATAATATGGAATGCAAAAGGCAGTAATATTTCTGATACTCTGATCTTCAGATTTTAGTTTTCATAATTCATTTTCATGGAAGAATATACATTTATATGTGATAGTGCTGAAGAAAAGTCGTTATTTATGGTTACTTATTATTAATGAAGTTAATTCCAAATTTTAATGTCGTGGTAGATATTTTTAAAAACCTTTGATGTAAGATTTTTATTTTAAAATCTGCTACACAGCATAAAACATTTTTCTAGAAGATAAAGTATATGTTTGTGCCCCTTCCCTAATTAGTTTCAAATACTTAATTTGAATTCCTTTCATAAACCTATTCACTTAATTCTGTCTACCAAAATATGTACTATATTGTAATATGACTCTACAATTATAGTTAGCTTACTAAATAATTTTCAACATGTAGAATAATTGCTGCTGCACAAGTAGACCCACCCTCTTCTACTTGCAGCACAGAGGTATGACCTCAGATTCTACACTCTAGTGAGTTTGGGAAGATGAGATGGCTACATAACAGTCAGAGGAAGCATGGACACTGGTTATAGGGAGCACTTTGCAGCAAGTAGATATAATTGGATTTCATCCACAGGTTGAAGTTAGCTGAACTAACCAAAATGCTGATGCTGTGAGATTAAAAAGTTGATCAAATTGTTGCCCAGGGAAACGGCTTCATTTTTATTACCCAAGAATATGCAACTGCAGAGAAATTACTTTTTTTAAAGCAAATAAGCTAAAAGTGTAGGTATTAGAAATATGGTTTGTTGATTCAAAAAATCTTTGTTTCCTGTTTCTATTGTACTATGTATTACATAAATAAAATGTTTAATATAGAAAAGATCTTGTTACAAGGTTGTAACGTGTCACTAACAATTTTGTTCTGTAGTAACAGAATGGTTAACAGACAGAAAAAACATATTAAAAATAAGGAATCTTGTAGAATTTTGTGGATTGCTTGAAATGGGTGCCTTGCAATGGTATGTTTTAGGATTTATAACTTTAGAAACAAAACTATCTGCTCTGGATCTATTCTATATAGATCCAATCCTCATGTAGATTTTCAGTGTGTGTATAGGGATAGAGGGAGAAAACAAAATAGTTGAAAATGCCGTTCTTTTAGGAGATAAACATCACTGGTACATTTTGTATGATTTCTCTGATGTTGTTTCTGCCATATTATGATAATATAAATATTGTCTACTGTTATTTAAGATTAATGGGATTTAATATATTGCAAGGACACTTGGGTAGATAGGCATAGTTTAGAGAGCTATCAAGCCACTATTGTTATTGCTTGAAAGGAGGAAGAGCTTTGCTCCTAAACTTTCCACTTTGGGGGAGGAAAAGTCCTGTAGAAGAAATGTTTATGCACTCTGGAAAAAAAAAAGTACTTATTATTAGGCTGGCATTTAAAGTAGACCCTTGGCAATCCTAGCTACTGAGAATCAAGATGCTTTCATATTCAATATAATTTTTTTAATTCTTCCTCATCAAATGTTTCCTTTTTTTTTTTTTTGCAGAAAAGCTTTTCATGATTGATTTCAAGTTCACTAATACTATCTTTTTATTTTATATAAAATGCAGTACATTAAGATTCATACACAAACTATTCATATGCTTAATGTTACTGAATTCTGATTTCTGTCAAGCTGTGGTTGTCCAATGCCTCTCCACATTCCAAAGTAACACACTTTTAAACAAAAATACATTTTTGAATGAATGGATATATATATAAAATAAATACAAAAATAAGCATCTGAAATCCATAGTTGACAATAGCTTATATTAGAAAAAATACAAATGTTACAAAAAGGGGTACAGATTATCAAGTTTCTTTGAATGCCTCATGAAATACAAAAGAGTGTGGTAGCTTTATCTCTGTGTATAGTAGACTCTCTGGAACTAAAATGTGTGCACAGATACAAACACACACAGTCACATTCAACAGTTGAAATGTAAACACATAGTTCAAATTGTATCTTTAACAAGATTTATGAGGATTACTTCATATGTATTATATATTATAATTATATATCATATTATATATAATTATATATTATTATATTATATATATATATATAATATTACGGTGCATAAGAGCACCAGCATGCCTACCGTCCCTGTCCTAAGGTTCCCTTTAATTGTATTCATTTTATGTATTCAATTCATGCTTATATTTATATATATTATCTAATACATACATACATACATACATACATACATACATACATACATAATAAATAAATAAATAAATAAATAAATAAGTAGGAAGTAGAGTGGGAAAAATGTCTTATTCCTAGTTGCTTATAGAGGATTGATATCCTCTATAATTAATTTAATTTATAATTTAATCCAATTAAACTGCTGGTCATTTATCAGTTTGTGGTAACTTCAGCTGTAGGATAGTCTGTATTGAGCTTGCTGACGTGCATTGAAAAGGAGTTTAATAAGCAATGTGTGTGATGTAATATTGATTGGGGAATAAAGATGAAATTCCCAGCCCAATGCTGGGAAAGATTGAGGGCAAAAGAAGAAAGGGATGACAGAGAATGAGGTGGCTGGATAGAGTCACTGAAGCAGTCGGTGTGATCTTAAATGGACTCCGGGGGATGGTAGAGGACAGGAAGGCCTGGAGGAACGTTGTCCATGGGGTTGCAATGGGTCAGACATGACTGTGACTAACAACAAAAAATGAAATTGCGTCCCTACAGTGATGGCAGTTTAAAAATGAAAACTATATGCTACACAAAAGTGTTCACATGACATTGGAAAATAAAGGATTTAAGTATTAAAAAGATAAATATGAATGCTTCTAAAATTGTTATAGGGTATTAAAATTTGTTTACTATAAATTACAATTTGATATTTTTATAAAATATTGCACAATACAAGAATTCTTAATAGATTCAATTTTCGCTTTAAATATCAGGTGTTAAGTTCTATACATGTTTTAATAAAATAATTTATCATGCTCTTTTGAAAATGTCTGTTATAAAATGGGAATAAATCAGCAATGTGCAGACTCTTCCAAATAAACCACGGAACAGTACTTTCCCAACATTTTATTTTATTATGAAATAATGAAGGATTAAGAGGCTTTCTTGGGAGTAAAATCAATGCTGATAAATGTTATATTTTCCTACACATCAGTTTTTCATTTAAAATTAATAATAAAAGTTACTATTGTACAGAGCTTCCTTTACATAAAGTTGTTTACTTTCAGCATTGCTGTAACTTTGTTAAAGAAAAATTTAGAAATCTATGCGATTCCTGTTTTCTCAACTGCCTTCAATAAATTGTGGATAATTTCCATAATGTATTTAGTTTTAACTTAATGTGCCTGACTCTATCCGAAAGTAAGTTAAGGTGGATACTGTTAACAAATGTTAAATGCCCATTATTCTTAACCATGTATTGAAACTTGATATTCAGTTCCCAACAATATATGTTCCAATCATTTGGATTTTACAATCATATGGCAGTATGCTTTGAGGTATATGTTTGTGGTATATGTTTCATATTCTGATAGGAATAGAAGTTGGTGTCCACAATTCCAAGATAGTGGCCTAAAGTGGAAGTTGCTAAAATATCTTAGAAGAAGGTAATGAAAAATAAATAAAATAAAATAAAACCACATAACTGGAGTTACTTGGAGCTGAACTTAACTTGTTGGAATCTTTATTTTTTACTTTTTGCTACAGATACAATTTTTTTAAAAGACAGTGCTGGCTCTACCACTGTCTTTTAGTGATTAACCTGCAATCCTTACTTAAAATAGTGATGAGTGATAGTGACAGTGATGATTATTCAATATCATTTACACAGAATTTGATGCAACTGGGGAACCCCAAGCGGGATGGAGCCCATTAAATGGCTCATGTGATTTGTCGCTTGGGTGGAGGGTGATTTTATTATATTATACAATTGTTGGAATAAATGTCCATCTGGGTTCAGTTCCAAGTAGGAAGAAAGACACTGAAAACATGGAGAGTGCTTGGAAAGATGGTTTAATAGTGGATAAGACCACATGGTTTGAGGTCTTGGGCAAAAAAGAGCACATGGGTGAGAGAGAGAGAGAGAGATTTATACACTCCCTTGGGCCTTGCCTTGGAGCTTCCTGTTCCTGTGTAAGAAATGTACTCTGATTGGTTGTCAGACTCCCATGGGGCCATTCAGGGGTAACTTTGTAGGTTGTCAGACTCCCAGGCCTGGTTGAATCTTGCTGGGTGATGATGTAATGAAGGGGCTTTGGGCAATTCCTATTATGGCTTAATGGCTTTGTCCTGGTTTGGATTTTGAGTGGGGGTCCTATCATGTCCTGAAGGCCATGTCTTTTGTTTTGTAGATAAACTGGCCCAGTCTTTGCCTTATAGATAGGTTGGTACCAAAATATCGGCTGTGGGGCAGGGAGCTGAGGCTCTGAATTGGTCTTTAGAAACATGTTTCTCCTTTAAGGAAAATATAATATTCTGCCTTTTTAATATTTCCTAGAATATTTTATTTTCCTAGGAGAGGGGTGGGTGCTAACTTCCTATAATCCCCCCCTTTTTGCCAAAATATGTGGGAGGAACACACATGTTATTGGCAAAAGATTAAAAATTGATCAGATTAGGGAGATATCACTTTCTGTGAACTTCCAGTCAGGTTTTAAGCAAGCACAAGTCCCAGAATTCTTCACAGCCATGCTTTTGCTTTTAATTACAGGCTGCCCATTTCCAAGTGTTGGTTACTGAACCTGCCTTAGCTCTTATTTTAGTGCATCGAGGACTTGTGAGTCCAAATTGAGGTTAGCCAGTGTGAAATCCAAGCTATTTAGTATTTTTAAAATTATACACAATGAGCCTTGAGACTCCTATTAATGAGACCACCAGTGCAGCATATCCTGCTTTACTGGGCAACTGGGCAACATCATTTGTGAGTCACAGTCAGGGGTTGGGGTTTGGAGATCTTTTTTGCTATTTCTTCAAGTGAGGGAATTGCCTGAGGGGGATGCCCCTTCCCCATGGAATTAGCAGGGAGTGACTGCTTGGGCCTTAGTGCCATAGAGCAAATAGGAGAAGCTTTGTGAGGAGGTAGGTGAAGGGGATAGTTTCAGTCTGAATGGAGTGTCTCTGTGTGTGTGCATGTCTATGCAGCTACTTCTAGAATACAGGCAATACGTGCTGGACAAATTTCCCTCCCACTAGACAAAAGTCCAAGGTATTCAGAACTTGCTATGGCTTCTCTCCTTGATTAGTTTCCACCCATTGCTTTTTGTCCTGCCCTCAGGTGCTTTGGAGAATAGCTTGACTCCCTCTGCTTTGTGGCAGCTCCTGTAAACCATCTTGAGTTGCCATGGGTAAATAGGTGGCTATATAAATAAAATAAATAAATAAATAAACTCTTACAATTCATCGAAGAATAGTAAACATTTATTCAATTTCCATCATTCAGTCTGATGTAAGAAGACTATCATCAGTTGTATTTTGATTGTGTATGCTCAGGAATACACTGATTGTTCACACTCTCAAGAAATAGTCCCGGGATGGCAAAGCAGTCAAAGATAAGAAAGAAGCAAGCAGCCTTTTTGTATGTGTGGTATGATATCAACTTAGCAACTAAGGAGAAATTTCCTGGCAGAACAATTAATTAGTGGAACAACTTGCCTCCAGAAGTTGTAAATGCTCCAACACTGGAAGTTTTTAAGAAGAGATTAGATAACCATTTGTCTGAAGTGGTGTAGGGTTTCCTGCCTAAGCAGGGGGTTGGTCTAGAAGACCTGCAAGGTCCCTTCCAACTCTGTTATTCTATTCTATCACATATATAATTGAAAGGGTGGGATTGATGGCCCTGCGCACAGTCACTCACGCCCTCGTCACTTTCCAGCTGGACTATTGTAATGCTCTCTACATGGGGCTCCCCTTGAGGAGCACCTGGAGGCTCCAGCTGGTCCAGAATGCAGCCGCGCGAGTAATAATGGGGGCGACTCGTCGCTCCCATATAACACCCCTCTTGCGCGAGCTGCACTGGCTCCCGGTGGTCTTCCGGGTGCGCTTCAAGGTGTTGGTTACCACCTTTAAAGCGCTCCATGGCTTAGGACCTGGTTACCTACAGGACCGCATTCTGCCACCGATTGCCTCCCACCAGCCAATACACTCCCACAGAGAGGGCCTCCTCAGGGTGCCGTCAGCCAAACAGTGTAGGCTGGCGACCCCCAGGGGGAGAGCCTTCTCTGTGGGGGCCCCAGCCCTATGGAATGAACTGTCCCCGGACATACGAAGGATCCCTGACCTCTGTGCCTTCCGTCGCGCTTTGAAGACCCTATTATTCCAGCAAGCTGGTCTGACAGGATAAAGGTTTTTTAAATTGGGTTTTGATAGAGGTTTTAAAATGATTTTAGTTGGATATTTTAAATTTGGCCAAATGATTGAATTATTTTAATAAGCTTTTAATTTTTATTGTATATTGTTTTTACCATGGCTGTTCACCGCCCTGAGTCCCTTGGGAGAAGGGCGGTATATAAATATAATAAACTAACTAACTAACTAACTAACTAACTAACTAACTAACTAACTATAATGTATGTTTTTGTCATCCTAGCAAAAGCAGTAAGTCCTGAAAACACTGCTGAGTGGTCATTTTGCCATCCTTTTAGTAGTAGTACAGTTAGTTGTTTAAAGAAAACATTTATTTGTAGAGTGATGTTTTTAATTAATATTAAATTAGACCATCTTGTATAAAGATGCTATACAATAGAAGTTATTCTGGGATTGGGATCAACATAAATTATATTCATAATAGACAGCCACAAACACAATAACAAAGCATAAATCTGATCTAATAATTTTCCATGATTATGTTTTATTATTATAATTATAACATTGCCCTTATAGTTTTTATACTTCCTTAAACTGAATATGCAAACTCAATTTTAGCAATTTATGTTACAAGAATAATATTTGCATTAAACAATGTTAGGAAAGGTGTGAAGAACACTCTTTAATTTCATTTTAAATTTCTGTAAAATAAAGTTGATAATTTTGTCTAAACCTAGATTATTTGATCAAAATATATTGAATAAAATCACGGTGGGTTCAAAAAACAAGCTAGGCTAAACCAAATCAACAATACAATTTAAAGTGATCTGTTAACACTAGTTTCTCTTTATATTTAAGGATCTCAGAGCAAGCCAGTTGTCATAAGAATGGTATTCTGTTCATAAATAGCTATCATTTAGCACTTCTCTGTGATTACTAAACTCTTTGCTATCACTGGTCTCCTAGTAACAATGACGAGAGCAGCAACTGAATTTCACTTAGCATTGTATCTCTACTTGTCTGTGCTCCTGTGTTAAGTTAGTCTCGGACATTTTAAGCCACATCAAATATCTAAAATCTGAACACACAGTAGCAAACCCTTTTAATGTAATGTTTAATTGACTTTTAAATGTTTAATCACTTAATATTAATCTTAAAGTCATCAGTTACCCACTACAGTTTTGTCTTCTATTTATGCTTGAAGACGTCAGCGTAGGAAGTATATTTCCTGCAATTTTGAGAAAATAGGTTCTTTCAAATCTTTTCATTTTAAGCTTGCAAAGCAGAACAGAATCTGCATGTTTACTTCTTATTAATATATTCTTACACAATAATTATCTCTAATGACTTACTTAAAGTCCTACTCAAGATTTTATTTAAAAGTAATGTAAAGGTGTTGGAATAAATTAGTAAATTGCGTTTGTAGACTACATCGATGATATAATTTCTATAAATGTCAGTTTGAATAAAAATATTTTCCTATCTTTAAAAAAAAAGAAATAGATCAAAAGCCTTAGGAATTCCTTTGAGGAAGTTTTTGCAAATGTATTAGTGGTATAATTGTTTTTTTCTGATCCCCCTTCAAAAAAATATAATGCTATACAACCTATCCTTGTAGTTCCAAGATACATTAGGAATACTGCCTTACGGCTAGAGAGAGGGTTGGTTTCTATGAATGCCAAAGCATTCATAGAAACCAATTCTAGTCTAAATGTTCTCAAAGATCATTTTAAATCAACTTGGCTTAACAAAATTTTAGATTCCATGTCTTCTACTGGAGACTCTTTGCCCATTACAATTTGAAAATGCCAGGAATTACCTCAAGCAGTATAGCCAGGATATTGATTTCCAAACTAATCTAAGTCTAACATCCCTGTACATCAGTGCCTATTACTACGTAGGAACAACTCCATGGAGCCCCTGAACCACATATTCTTTTGTTGTTCTTTTTTACAGAGAATGTCAGGTGACATTTTTATTCTAAATAAATACTTGCCAGAGACTACAATACTTACATCTTGTTTCTTCTTCCTCCTCTTTTTCTTCTTCCTTTTCTTCTTCTTCCCTCCTCCCTCCTCCTGATACTTTGCTATTTTAGCTTCATGTCTGAGTAATGTATGGCAATTAAAACAACAGGAACTCCATTTTTCTCCCATGGATATAACAGATCATCATGACTGAGCTCTTCTGCAATATTGCCACAGCATTTTGCAGCTGGTTTCAAAAGTCCTAACATTTTGTTAGGGGGGAAGATGATAGTATCGTGTTTCTCCGAAAATAAGACCCTGTTTTATATTTTTTTGAACCCTGAAATAAGCGTTTGGCCTTATTGCCATGCGCTCAAAAGCCCGATTGGACTGTTAATCAGGGGATGTCTTATTTTGGGGGAAACGGTAATATTCTAGTATTTGAGAGGCTGCCACAAAGGGGGGGGGGGTCAATTTATTTTCCAAAGCATCAGAGAGGAGGACAAGAAACAATGGGTGAAAACTAATCAAGGAAAGAAGCAACCTGGAATTGAGAAACTTCTTAACACTGAGGACAATTAGCCAGTGGAATAGGTTGCCTTCAAAAGTTGTGGGTGCTTCATCACTGGAGATTTTTAAGAAGAGACTGGACAGTCACTTGCTTCAAATGATATAGCAGGAGGCTGGACTAGAAGACCTCCAAGGTCCCTTCCAGCTCTATTCTGATTTATTTGTTTTGCTTTGCTAACTCTGTGTTGTGTACAGTCCTTTCTGAGGGAACTTTCACATGCTGAGTTTTGACAGGTACACATAAAACAGTCAGTGCACTATTGACTGTTCTATGTGATGGGTATAACAAATATCAACTTTCTAGGTCAGGTAAGAGAATTTTAAATTGGGAAGAAAAATCAAATTTCAGGTTAGGTGATGTATATTGTAAATGATGAATATTTAAACCCAAGGAAAGAGGACTGATGTATAAGCATTAAACAAAATGTCAATAACTGAATGAGTCTTCAGTAGATCTTGTTATATTCATTATAATGCAAAGATTTACAAGCAAAAGAAGTATAACAATTTAAAAAATCTTTTCAGATGTTCCCCCCGCTGAGCAAGAAAAGCTTTTTATTCAGAAATTGCGACAATGTTGTGTCCTTTTCGACTTTGTTTCTGATCCACTAAGTGACCTGAAGTGGAAAGAAGTAAAGCGAGCAGCTTTAAGTGAAATGGTAGAGTACATCACGCATAATCGCAATGTAATTACTGAGCCCATTTACCCAGAAGTAGTACATATGGTAAGTTATTTAAACTTAAATAAACATTTTTAAAAACCCTTTTGACTTATTCTGCTAAAAAGATTTCTCATATGTAACAATAACAGAAGAGGTTTGGCTTTTGGAAGCATATAGTATTGTACAATCAGATACGTACTAAATAATTAACTTCTAATAACAGTTTATGTTCAGTTATTAGTACCAGTATGAAGAGTGGAGTGTTTATTTTGGTCCTATAGATCCTGTTGTTAATTTTATTAGAATTTGCATGGTACATAAATACATTCTAAATTTATCATAAATGCAAAGTCAGTGTTTAAGCGTATCGTTGACCCTGGGGTTTTCTTCAACCCCAGTAGTATTTTAGGAGAAGTTAAGGTTGAGAGACTTGCTTGCAAAATAAACAAATAACATCTGCATTTATTGCAAGGACTATTAGAACACAGCTTTAAAGCTAGCATAGAGTCATTGAGGTCCTACTTCAGATTGCTCTCAGCCCAATTCCATGATAAAGAACAACATTTTAGATGGTGGTTCTTTTTTTGTTGGGAAATGCAGGTTCCCATTCATTGCAATTCAGTTTGTGAAGAGACACTGCAATTTATGTCTGAATAACATACAAATAAGCCTAAATGGGAGGAAATGATGACCAAGAGATGGATCCCAAACTTTGAAAACAGATCCTTGAGTTTCAATTGTCTCCAATAGCAGTCTGACAGGTTATTTTGAATAATTTCTGAACAGTTTTCATAGGTAGTCTCATACAGGGCACTTTTAAAGAACCTGTGTATTACAACAACCAGAAATTATTTTGATATCACTGTAGACATATGCTCTTTGTCTAGCAAGTGGTGAGGTGCTAACCAGAGCTAGCAGAGAAAGTTTCTCATACTACCACTGCTTGGGCACATTGGATCCAAAACAATTCTCCATCTTCCAGACTGGTTCGTAAGTGAACAACATACCAGTAGTTCAATTCAACCTAAATTATATATTGGGAATAAGCAGCATGAAAACCACATATAGCATTGAGCTTCCAGTTAATGCCCTCTAGAGATCTACTGATCATATTGCCAAAATTTAGCAATGGTGTGACTTTTCTTTGGAGGGTATGACGCTGGAACAAAAAAATGGAATCATTCATTCAATCATTAAAGCTTCAAGATACTCACTATCTCTTCGGAAGTTGATGTACAGTAGAAAGCCAGTACCAAGACACTGATACACTGCAGTTCAAAACTTAGTAAATTTTATTAGGAAGATGATCTGCTAGGGATAATTTTTGAAGATTATGGATCTTCATCTGCCAGTTTTTATCTAATTATTACCTACAAATTCATATTAAAATGAGATTTTAATCAAGGACTTTCCATACTTCAACTTTCTTACACCGATAGCTTAGGATGAAGTGCTTCTCTCAATAAGTGCTGTTCTAATGAGCACAAGAATAATTCTTAATATGAATTAACTTTAATGGAGAAAGAGATACTTTGTGCAAGCAAATTTGAAACAGATTATTAACATATTTTTTTTTGTTAGCTAATCGATGTAGCTGCCCACCTCAAAAAACATGATTGGGTGGTGCACAAACAGTGCATCACTTCTATGATAAATTATACTTTTCTTGTAGTTAACTATGTTCTAAATTGACATTTAATTTCATAAATTGACATTTTCCTCTTAAGATTCTAGGTTGTTTATTTTTTCCTCCTCTTAATAAATTAGAATTTTCTGAGAAACTTCTTAAAAGAAAAGTTTCTGTAATAGAGAAGTTATCATACATTTGTATTTTCTTAGTTGTTTTTAAAAATATTTATGCAAGAACATATTTTTAAAAATTGGGGTTTTTAAAAATACTTTTGCTTAATCAAGTGTGATTTTAGTTTGCAGTTAACATGTTTCGCACACTACCCCCTTCATCCAATCCAACGGGAGCAGAATTTGACCCAGAGGAAGATGAACCAACTTTAGAAGCTGCCTGGCCTCACTTACAGGTAGAACTGAAATACATACTTTCACTCTAACTCAGGAATAGCAAAGTGCAAACTGTGGAATGAACATGTACATCTAGATACTGAATTTTTTCATCTGGTTGGGTCTAAAGTCTGCATATTAATGTATTCTAACACTGCTGTTTCGTTGTGCAGTTAGATTAATGTTTAAGTAAAATATGAGTATGTTTTAATGCAATGTTACTGATCTTAAGATTATAATTTTGAGATTTAAGTTTTAAACATAGGTAAGATTTGTGGTACCTGTGGTTCATTGAACAGAAGGTATAAATGCAATTGTAAACATTCATATAATTTTAAGTAAAATAGTTTTGGTTTCACATCAAACCCACTGATCCGCTGTGATACTCCATGATTAAAAGGTCAATCTTTTTTCTCTTCCCATCTCATAGTTACTTTTCCAAATTATCCTAAACTGGCATCTTCCAGATTTGTTGAAATTACAGTTCCCATAGGTTTTAAACTTCATAATGAATACCTTTTCTAGCTCTGAATACTAGAATTTCTAATCCCAGTATCTCTGGCATGTGTCAGGTAGTCTTAAGTGGTGCAGCAAAGTAGTACATTCACACCAACTACAATAGCGATTATATTTTTACATAAAATGCATTGGGAAATCCATCTAGCTTTTATTTATATATAATTTTTTATTTCACATAATATTTGTTAAAACCAATTCCAGCACATCTCAGATACATATATTGTCCTTTACTCTGTTGGAGAATGTAAATTTTTGCATTCATCTTCCAACATTTTATCTACAATTCAGAGTAGTCATTGCATGTTAATTGGCTCAGAACTGCAAACATCATGAAATTAATATAGTAAATGTTTATTGGGAAATGGAATTGAACAACTTCCTGCCAGGCCTGAGTAAAATGAATGGTTCAAGATGGTTTATGGTCTAAAACAAAACAAAACAGAAGAACATAGAAAGCTGAAGGAATTAATCTTGCATGTACAGGTAGTCCTCAACTTATGACCACAACTGAGCCCAAAATTTATGTTGCTAAGAGAGAAAATGGTTAAGTAAGTTTTGCTCCATTTTATGACTTTTCTTGCCACATTTGTTAATTGAATCACTGCAGTTGTTAAATTAGTAACATGGTTGTTAAGTGATTCTGGCTTCTCCATTGACTTTGCTTATCAGAAAGTCACAAAAGGGGATCACATAAGCCCAGGACACTACAACCGTCATAAAAGTGAGTCAGTTATCAAGCATTCAAATGTAAATCACATGACCATGGGGATGCTGCAATGGTCATAAGTGTGAAAAATGGTCATAAGTCACTTTTTTCAGTGCCGTTGTAACTTCAAACAGTGACTAAATGAACTGTTCTAAGTCGAGGATTACCTGTATTCATCTTGTTATGATTTTGGGTCTGTCTTGGAAAGTGTTTAAAACTTAGTATTGTCTTAACGGCTTTTCAAAATTCAAGTTGATTTACATTGTAAAACTAATTTTTATTTTTGTGGATCTTTTTCAGCTTGTATATGAATTTTTCTTAAGGTTTTTAGAATCTCCAGATTTCCAACCCAATATAGCTAAGAAATATATTGATCAGAAGTTTGTATTGCAGGTGAGGTTAAAAAAGAATATATCTTCAAACAAAGTTCCATTTAATTTGAAATGGATTAAGCAAATAAATGTTCATCTTTTGCAGCTTTTAGAGCTTTTTGACAGTGAGGATCCTCGTGAAAGAGATTTTCTTAAGACTACTCTGCACAGAATATATGGAAAATTCTTAGGCCTAAGAGCTTACATCAGGAAGCAAATTAACAACATATTTTATAGGTATGTCTATATTCTGTGCTGATGCTCAGTAATAGGTAAAGTATTTTAATCATGTTACAACTTTTTTGGTAGAAAACAAAAATGTTCTTAAAATCAAACAAGTATAAAATTCATGAAATGACTGGTCAATCCCATAGCTAGTAATGTAATTTTCTTTCTAAAAGCAGGCCAAAGCATTTTTATTTACTTAAAACTGGAGTTCCATGACTTTTAACAATACTGTATTACCTCATTTTGGTATGTGAATTAATAGCAGGATAATTTTTTTATGTACAGAAGATATGTATAGACAATATATTGCAGAGTGCTTTACAAATAGTTGTTCATTCAAAGCTGTAGAAGCACTATATTTTATCATTTTTCTTTTGTACATTTTGCCCATTGCCAAAGTTTTCCCAAAAGAGAACATATGGCAGAACCCCTTTAAAGAAAGTAGTGCCAGCTGTGCCACAGCTTTGGCCAATCATCTATAAAACACAGAAGTACCAGCTGCAGATAGATGAGTTAGAAATGGAAATAAGAGTGAAAAAGTGTTATCTGTGTGATCCAGCTTTTGTCTATGTACCAAAGACAGAAGTAAAGATTTCTCCTGAAAGAAGGAATGTCAGTTGCAATTATGACAATAATGCTTGAATGTACAATATCATCCCATCAACGTCCTTGTTTGAAAAAGATTTAAACTGAAATGGGATATATAAATGACTTAATTATTTATAAGGTTTACATTCTAGTTTTCAAGTAAAGATAATAATCACATTATAATTAGGAGGTTAGGTTTTGGAAAGCTAATGCTTCAATTATAAGATTTGATTAGGATAAAGATAAATCTTTTCAGGCTTTTACTTTGGAATGGCCTTAACTACCTGTCTTGTTCCATTGTCCTCAAATGAGTGCTCTAGTATTTAAAAAGCTACAGAAACAAGGGAAAAATTGACTAAGCCTGAAAATCTTATCACACAAAAATAATTGGGTCCTATTTACAAATTATTAATACAGTCTAACTCAGAAACCAAACAAATTAAATACTGTATTAATAAATCAATGAAGAATGTAAATGTAATAGTATGCAACATTGGTACTTTCAATGGAAATTAAATCAAATATCACAGAGAAAACTAATGTTTTATCACTGATATATTGCTCCAATTCTGATTGTTAAAGTAGACCATTTTCTAACAAATATAATGATCAATTCAGATTATTCTTCCATCTTTGGCAACAATGTTCCAGCAATTCTAGAAAATTATATATACTACAATGAAACAAATGTTAGAAGTTATATTTCTTTTTCAACCTGCAATATTAAATTTTTCCCATATATTCCCACAAAATATTCTGACTTTTAAAGCTAACTACTGATTTTTTTTTTATAACTAACCAATGAAACCCTGAAAAGCTTTAATAGCCAACATTATATAAAATAGCCTTTGGCATATGAAAAAAAATAGATCTACAATTTTAAAAAATCTTAAATCAAATAGCAACTCCTGTAGTAAAATTTGCCACAGATATATATCAGTATGTTACCACAAATGTTTCCATAAAGAAAACACTATTTTTGTAGCAATAACAGAAAAAATTACTTAGGTTTCGATTTGTTAAAAAAAAATCTCTTCTTTGATATTTACACTTTAGATCTTAAGTTTTCATGAAAGAATTAAAATTGTTCAAAATAATGAGAGTACTCAAGATGACTTGGATCAAGAAAAAGATAACTATATTCAGCGACTCAGAGCATACTTATGTACAGTATATTAAAAATTAAATGGAAATAAAAATAAGAAACATTGCCATAGCCATATAAATAAAGAAAAAACCTAAAAGGCTAAAGAAATATAATAAAGCCTCCCAAAAATGACTTGTGGACGAGATGAACTTACAGTATGTTAATTACACTTCATTTTCTCTTTCTCATTGAGCTGCTCAAAAACTATACTTGAATTGTTTGTTTAAAAAATGGCAAACAAAAAATGTTACTTATATCATCTAGTGAGTTTTGATGTTTGGGGAGGAAATATGCCTCATCAGGGAAAAACAAACCCAACTTCCTTCTATCTTGCCTGTCAGCATAAGCTAACTCCTAGTTTGTGGCTATTACAAGGCTAGTTCCTGAGAAACCTGCTCCGTCTGAAGAGGCTATTGACTCAGTTGATAGATTATGATTTATATGGTTCACATGCAGCTATTAACTCCAGAGCTTCCATTAGAGGAAGAGAGCCAAGAGAGTTATCAAACATTGAACTATACTTTTAATGCAATCGATAAGCAGAAGTTACAATATAGGTCCTTAACACTGATATACTCCAACAAAAGTTAATTTTCAGTTAAAAGGAAATGAAAAGGCTTCAGAAAAATTCCAATTGAATTTCATGAAAACAGACTTTATAAAAATGGGGAAAAATGCATTCTGAGGAGTTGGCACACTAAGGTGAGCTTATACAGATTCAAGACCATTTATGGAAGAAGCTCAGAGTTTTCTATCTTCATTATATTGCTGACGAGAAGCTTCTTGTAGACATTGCAAAGAACCATCCCTGTGAATCAATTCCAGCTCTGTTGGAATTAATGCAGTATGCCAGGTTTCATCAAGATTTCAATCTTATCCTAAGTCCAATTGTAATAAAATTATTTAGGAGGATCTTAATATCCTGTAGCGCTCTAGAAAATCAAAACTGCTGGAATATACAAGTAAAAACCTAATGATCTTCCCTGATTTGCCTTCCAAAATAGTTAGCAAATATGAAGAATTTAATCATCTTTGTGAGACAGCAAAACAATATTTTTCTTTATCCTATGATTTTTTTTCTTTTGCTTGCCTTTGTTGGAAACCAATCTTAATGTAGCTGCCAAATATTTAAAGATAAGGGTTGAAATGCATTCTGATGCCAAAATGCAATAATAGACCTCCCAGTAATTGTGTAAGATTCAAACCCCGCTTCCCCACAATATATTTTAAAGAAGATAATCAGTTCAACAGCAAAGAGAGGTTAAATACGTCTCCAATGATTGTAGTTTTGGAGGGTATTTTTTTTCCCTTTTTAAGAATTAAAATTGTATTTTTTTAAAAAAAAAATTGATTTATATGCCGCCCTTCTCCGGAGACTCAGGGTGGCTTACAATGCGTTAAGCAATAGCCTTCATACTTTTGTATATTTTATGCAAAGTCAGCTTATTGCCCCCACAACCGGGTCCTCATTTTGCCTATCTTAGAAAGGATGGATGGCTGAGTCAACCTTGAGCCTGGTGAGAATTGAACTTGCAGTAATTGCAGGCAGCTGGAAGCTAAATACTACCTTTTAACAGTAGCATTAGTCTGCTGCGCCACTCAGGCTAGGAATTTTGAGATTCCTAGAAGGCTTACTTTCCTTAAATCATTGCCCCAAATGTCTTCTTCTAGACCAGTGATGGCTAACCTTTTCTGGACCGGGTATCCAAAGCACACACACCTGAACCCCCAAAATGCAATGTGCGTGCACCCCCATGCATATGCCCCACGCATGGCACGCCCTCCCCCACATGCGCTCCCCCATGCATGTGTACCCCTGCATGCGCCCTGCCCGGCATGTGTGTGTGCCCCACCCCCTGCACGTGCCCCACCCCCTGCACCTGTCCCTCCCTGGTGGATGCGCACACGGCCCCCCACATGCCCCCCGTGCATGTGCGGCAGAGACCCAAAGACCAGCTGGCTGCCGGGAGGCATGCTCGCATGCGTGGCGAAGCTGAACTGGGGTGACAGCTCACATGGCCACAGAGAGGGCGTTGTGTGCCACGTCTGGCAGGCGTGCCATAGGTTCGCCATCATGGTTCTAGACCTATATGCAAAAAAAATAGCAGCAGTTATAAAATAGATCCAATCATGAAATAGTATCTCTGCTTTTCTCTACTTTTCAGTTTATTCTTTTAAAAATGTGATATAGGTCATTTTCTTTTATTAACATTTTTATTAGATTATAGAATAAAATACAAAGATAAAATACGAAAGCAAATAATAGGACACAGTGGGGACAAAAAGGGGAAAGAAAAATGAGGTGGGGAGGGAGACAATAAAATAAAAAAAAGCATTGACTTCCAACTCCCTCTGTTGTAGTAGAATAAAGCATTAACATCGAACCTCAACTTTTTACTTTTCCAAAGCAACATAAACTAGCCATGTCTATAACAACACATCAATCTAATCAATAAAACCCAAAATCAAAGTTTCATTTTTTTTTCCACCTCAAGTAGAAAGTCCAAAAGTGGTCTCCATATAGTCCTCGACTTACAACCATTCAAAGTTACAACAGCACTGAAAAAAGTGGCTTATAACAGTTTTTCACATGACCATTGCACCATCCCATGATCATGTGATCAAAATTCAGATGTTTGGCAACTGACTCATATTTATGATCGTTGCAGTGTTCCAGGGTCATGTGATAACTTTTGCAACCTTCTGACAAGCAAAGTCAATGGAGAAGCCAGAATCACTTAACAATCTTGTTACTACCTTAACTGCAGTGATTCTTCTCCCACTTAACTGTGTAAAGGAAGGTCATAAAATGGGGCAAAATTCATTTAACAAATGTCTCACTTAACAACAGAAATTTTGGATTCAGTTGTGGTTGTAAGTCGAGGACTTCCTGTATCAGCCAGCCAGGTATGCAGCTATTTATGCTATGTCTGCATTTTAGCACATGGTTTACTTTTGCAAAAAGAATGAGTAGGTAATCCTATTTAAGATGCTAATTTTTATTACATTTTGAGCCTTAAAGGTCGAGGCATTACACACACTTGCATATCTTTTTTTTTTTTTGTTCAAAGTAGTAACTCAATTTATATAAAACTTAAGCCTGTTTCTTTCTTTTTTTTTTAATTTCCTAATAGGGCCAAATCCATTTTCAATGCCTCTTCCTTGCATTTTTCTAGTAGTGGTATTTCTCACACTGGTTCTGTTCTTGGCTGTCATCATCTGGTGGAATTTGATTGAAATTATTTTGTTTTAATTTCGAGCATTGAAAATAATGGTTACTTTTTTCCACATAGTCTGCATAGTATTCATTATTTCTATTAAAGTTTTTTCATTTTATTTTTTCTAATGCCCTTTGGATGCTCCTCAAAAAACAGCTGGTCCTTCAATTATCTTTTCAAAAATATAACATTTTTATTTACTAGAGCTATATATTCAGCATATGATTTGATAATAGGTAATTGCATCCATGCACACCAAAATCTATTTCCATGAATGTTATGACTATCACAAGTCTTTGATTTCCAATCTAGAAATAGTTTCCATTGTGTTCAGAGTGCTTTATTCAAAGCAAGTACTGGATTATAATCTAACTTCTATTCTCTAATTCCATTATAGTCAGACAAGTTTAAAAATCCAGTTTATTGATATCCCTTGTTTTCGTTGAATTTAAAATAACCTTATGTAACACTGTGTATATTTTTCTGATATCTTTCCCTTTGTTTTCCTAGCTCTCCTCAATTATAATAAAAAAAATTAATACAAAATTCAATTGAATAAAAATTCTGAATCTACAAATATGCACAATATGGTTTTAAATTGATGAAAGTAAGTTGTGCTTGTGCCTTTTATCCAACTAAGCATATTGTTGAATAAATTGCATCATTGATGATAATGAATTTGTTTTCTCAGGTTTATTTATGAAACAGAACATCACAATGGCATAGCAGAATTACTGGAAATATTGGGAAGGTAAACTGCTTAATAGTTATGCTTCATAATAAATACTGCTGCTTAAACTTAAAGCTTTCTGGGTTTTATAAAGAGTAACAATGGATCTTGGACTGAACAAAACAATAAACATTTTGCATAGCTTCTATCAGTTATAACTGAAAAAGTCTGTCACTGGAATTGGTGTAGCAAAATGGGGTCATGCTTTACCATTACGAAATCTGGGAAGTAATTCCTAAATTGTTGCCTTTATTTGTATTTGTAAGCTATTTGAGAAGTCTAACAAAAGCACTTGAATTAAAGCACATTTTAAAGTAATGGAAGAATGTGTTTTTCTTTTTTTTTAAAATGAAATTGAAATGCAGCAATACAATATATTTTCTAATTCTAAAGCACTTTTTTCTTCTTCAGTATAATCAATGGATTTGCCTTACCATTAAAAGAAGAGCACAAAATTTTCCTTCTCAAGGTATTACTACCTTTGCACAAAGTAAAATCACTCAGTGTCTATCATCCACAGGTAAATAGTTTGATGTGTACTTGATGTTTTCATATTATTGATGAATTACATAACTGCAAATTTTAAGTAGGAAACTATGAAAGAAAATTATTTTTAATTCTGAAAATGTATGTTCTCTTATGGGATTTATTTTTTTACTTAATTGTTAAATTGCTTTGTTTAAGTTGAAGATTTTTTAATTTCAAGCATTTTAAGCTTTCTCAAGAAAACTGCTAAACTAGATGAATATGCACTTCTTGGATAAGTAATAAAATGCTTCTTTGTGAGTATTTATTTGGGTATTTTCTCTGTCCTTGGTCCTTAAAAATAAATAATAAAAGCGGTGCGGTGGTCTAGAGATGAAGATGCTTGCCTCCCACTCGGAATGTTAAAGAGTTCAATATTAGGCAGCGACAGATGTTTCTCTATTAGGGCGCAAAGAGAAAATATCTGCTTCGAGCTCCACATAGATGTCAGGAAGAGCATCCGGCCAGTAAACACTCGACTCCATTCAATCGTCCTGACTTCATCCCGATAAAAGGGATTAATCTGCAATAACAGGCATGGCATTTTTCTAACAAGAAGTAAAGTGATGTGCATTTTTCTACAGACACAGTTTAACGTTCTAATGATTACCTGTAGAATATAATTGAGATTGTAACCTTCAGTAGCGTTTCATACAGCTTCATTTATTTGAATAACATTGTAAATTACTACTGCTTCATTGGGGAATACACCTCACTTGAAGTGATAGAAGTTCATTATGTGATTATGAAGAAATATGCTTCATCTAGTAGAGTACAGAAATCAGAATCTTTGTATGTTAGTAGCTACAGCTTGGTAGGAGTAGCGTGTGGAGTCTAGTGTACAAATGCAGGTAGGATTAATGACCCAAATTGAACTGTTGCTAGTAAAAACATAATTAACAGTACTAATTAATGAACAGTACTATATTTATTTATAGAACAGTAGAGAAAGAAATTGAAATAAATGCCTAGTATTTTTTAAAAAATAATTTTATTCTCTACCTGTGGTTTATGTGAATTCAGACAGGCATGGAAAGTAGCATCTCCTCTGCCATATATATTATTTCCACTTCAGCATCGTTAGATTTGCTCTACCCATATTCTAAGATTTTTGTGTGATTTGCTCTTATGTATGAATGTGCATTGCAGTATAATATAATATCTCATAATCTGATGAAATAGATAAACATAATAATAGAAGACACCCGGAAAGCTACTTTATCTGTATGTGAAAACTAAATTTTTCAATTCGAGCTTTAATTGCCACAGTTAGTGCAACATTGAAATGTCTAGATCTAGAACCTGGAATATTAAATGAGTTCTGTTGTTGAGGTCTGAAATATACAAACTACTTCATCATATTCAGTCAACAATTTATATATGGGGGTGCATATATAGTACTTTCAGGATTAATCTGAATTTTGAGTACTAAGCTACACTCACAATCCCAGAAAAATGTATTTGCCATGGCAAATACATGCAATGGCATCACTACATGAGCAGAAGAAAGTTTCTTACTTGAGTATCATTATCTGAGGCCTCAAAAATGTTACTTTAGAAAAATCTATTTAGTTATGGTACATGTTATTTGTACATGGCATTGCTTTTTCGATACTAAGTCGTCTTTTATTTTTTATTTTTGCCAAGCATTTATAAGAACAATTAAGTGTTTGTGGTTTTAGATTTTTCTCCACTGATGATTTTACTTCTATTTTTCAGATATTCCTTTATTGTTATATTTTTCAAACATTCACTAAAAATTTTTCTCAAATTCAGATTTTTTTTTTCTTTTGTGGTCTTTTGGGTTTGAAATTCTGTTTTATTTATTCACCCTAGATAAACATTCTATATTAATGTTAGATTTCTATTGAACCACAGCTTAATAACATTATTATCTTCTCTCAATTTAGCTGGCTTACTGCGTAGTTCAGTTTTTAGAAAAGGACAGCACACTTACTGAGCCAGTAAGTCTAGTTTTTCTTCTTCCTTTTAAAAATATTATCTAATTATTTAAACAGCATATTTTTAAAATTGTGATCTTATTACTTCAGCATCTGCAACAGATAACTTGCACAGTGCACTATTCATATCATATGTTCAGAATGGTACAACTTGAACAATTTAAACTGAAAGACAATGTGCTTTTAAAAATTATTTAAAATTGAACAATTTGTGGATTGTTCACAGTTAGAGTTTACAGATTAATATTTGTATATATAGTTCTGGTTTTAATCTACTTCTATTAAAGTGATCACATTAATTAGCAAACATAGACGCACATAGTTCATTTTTAAATTTCTTTTTCTGGATTGCGTTGTCTCAGAAGAAAATGGAAATAATAAAAGATACCAGAATAAAAGAAATTTTATTATTTCATAATACATCCCCACATGAAGTACCTTAGAGAAATTTCACACTATTTTATATCATGAACATAATCTGTTTCCCCGAAAATAAGACATCCCCTGATAATAAGCCCAATCGGGCTTTTGAGCGCATGAGCTAAAATAAATCTCCCCCCGAAAATAAGCCTCCCCGAAAATATTTAAACGCAGAGCTGGAAATCAGGTAATATGGCAAGAGGAGCCCCATCTTGTTCCACACGCCCCAAAATAATAAGACCTCCCTGAAAATAAGGCCAAGTGCTTATTTTGGGGTTCAAAAAATATAAGACAGGGTCTTATTTTCAGGTAAACACGGTATTAACTATAAATGTAATTGTTTTAATCTCTTATTAAGCATTGAAGCTCTAAATGGCAACAACCTAAAGCAGCAATAATGCTTTATTCTTTGGTTTTGTTGTTTGTTTCTACATGGAAACTATATTATTATTATGGGTTTTTACCTCTCTGTTGAGCCAGTTTTTTTCTAATGGTTAAGGCACTAGACTAGAAATCACAAGACCATGCATTCTAGTCCTGCCTTAAGCATGAAAGCTGGCTGGGTGACCTTGGGGCAGTAACTCTCTCTCACTCACAGTTTTGTTGTGGAAAAAATAGGAGGAGAATGGAATATTATATATGTTTGTCACCTTAAGTTATTTGTAAACATAAGAAAGGCAGAATACAAATAAATATACATAGAAATAAGTATTGTATATACAGGCAATAAGCCATTGAGCATTACTTGAAGTATTAGTTATCTATTAATTAATTACTGGTTTTAAATACTGCACTATTTGGAGATTTAAAAAAGAATTAATAATAGACATTTTAATCTCCAGAAGCCCCAATCACTATGCTCGATTTCTCTTAACTGACTTGGGTTTATTTTCTGCACATAGACAAAAAAGTTCTAAATAAGAAAATAAGAATTTCTCACTTGAATAAACAGTACTCTTTCTTTGAGATCACTCTTTGTGAAAATTTCAAAACTTTGTTCAGTCATGTTTGCTGAAGTCAGTACTTCAAACTAACTCAGTCAAAAGTTCAAAAGTTTCCTTGTAATCCCCTATTCACTGGTTATGTATTATGAATTATGGATATGTATTATACATGGCATTAATGATATATAAGAGTAATATTTGAGGCAAGCAATTAGAAACCTAGATATTTGCATATTTTATTTTCAGGTGGTGATGGCGCTACTCAAATACTGGCCAAAGACTCATAGTCCAAAAGAAGTTATGTTTTTAAATGAATTAGAAGAAATTTTAGATGTTATTGAACCAACAGAATTTGTGAAGGTTATGGAACCTCTTTTCAGGCAGCTAGCAAAGTGCGTCTCAAGTCCACACTTTCAGGTTGGTCATTTTAATACATTTAATTCTGTGGTTTTTTAAAAAAAAATTAACATGGCATGCCAATAGTCAGTTATTAGTCACTTTGAATTACAGATAGTCTTTAATGACTACTTGTTCAGTGACTGTTTGAACTTGCAACAGTGCTGGATGAGTGGTTGTTACAACTGGTCCTTGGTGTTCTGGGTGATATAGCAGGCCTGCCAGTCACATGATTATGATCTGTGTGCTCAGCAACCAGCTCATATTTCTGACCAGAACAACATGCTGCAGCTTTTCAAAGGCAACCTCATGGCAGAAAATGTGTTAGATCGGGTGCTATAAATTGTGAAGGCCTTTTCTGTGACATTAGCAAAAGGATATTGTCAGAATATAGTTCTGGCATTTCTGTGAGCAGTAGATAATTGAGTAGTGGCACTTCTAGCAGCTACCAATCACATACCACAATCTATATACAATAGATGTTGCATGCAGAGAACAGATGAACTGCAAGAAATAGCTCAAATAAGATCAAAGCACAATTGCATCATCAAAAAGAGAATATAGTAGACATTCTGTAGTTTGTATAACATGTTAAATGGCTAACTGTCTCATGTATCTTAGGTGGCAGAACGAGCACTATACTACTGGAATAATGAATATATTATGAGCTTAATCAGTGACAATGCAGCTAAGATTTTACCTATCATGTTTCCATCCTTGTATCGAAATTCAAAGACTCACTGGAACAAGTAAGAATCTTTCTGTTTTATATTTCTTGATATATAAAATCTAACACAGCTCAGTTGGAAGACTTTTTATAAATTATGGTAGTGTTTGCGTAATGCCCTTGAATTTCCCATGAATATAAAGAACATGAGACTTCCTTCAATACAATCAGTTAAGCTATATGTTACATCTTATAAGGGACTGAACAAATGTGCAGATCTTTCTATGTGAAATTTATTCTGAATTTTCAGCTCATCTTCTTCAAGAGCTGACAAATTAAAACAGACAGATTAACAGAGTTGGAAGGGACCTTGTAGGTCATCTTGTCCAACGCCCCACCCAAGTTTGATATTGGCACAACATACAAAAGGCTTAAGTATCAGATTAACATGAGAGCATTTCTACACCACTATCTGCCAAATGCTCAATATACATGGGTAATACAAATGCGTGCTTGTACATCCTGCCCCCCAAATCCACTATTTTAAAAATGTTATTATATTTATTAATTTTATTTATAGGGTTAATAAGCCATTCCATCAATTAACTCTGGCGTACAACCCCTCAAATCCATAATTTGTCTTACAGTATAACAAAGGGATTATTTTTTGGGTGGATAATAGGTTATGTGGATAAGAATGTGGGTAGACTTTCAGCCAGAAAAGAATGTTTTACGTAGAACAGAGGAAATAAAACTTGTTTCTCCTATAAGCTTCAAATAAACTAAGAATTACCTATAGGGTAACCAAGGATAACGAATAAATCTACC
Organism: Arizona elegans; assembly: GCA_022577455.1. NCBI lineage: Eukaryota > Metazoa > Chordata > Lepidosauria > Squamata > Colubridae > Arizona > Arizona elegans. Next base: position 19,752,166 of record JAKOOJ010000001.1, on the reverse strand, counting down.
ATTAAAAAATACAAAGTAGTATAATTATTACAGATTTGCTTTTGGGTCTATATAAGATTATTTGAACAAAATAATTTAATTTCTCTTAAGTGATTGTAGTCTGACTTTTATATTTGCAATGTCAGTTCCTAAATTGCTATATTAGTTTGATATATGAGTTGTTGAAGCAACCTAATTCTTTTCCCCCAAATATGTTTATAATGGAATATAGACTTTTAGATTGTATAGTTGTGTTCATTGGGAATTTTTATCTTGATTGTATTTGTAATATACTGTATATTTCAGTTAGGTATTTTTGCATTGTCAGTATAATCAAGTAACGCTACAGCTAATTTATTGGGGATGAATATATCTTTTCTGCAAAAGTTGCTATGTGGAATTTTGCTTTATGCAAAATTATGCCAGACTTCAATTCTTAAACTTAACTGTATTCAACGGATACAGTTGACTTTGTATAAATATACAAAAGTATGAAGGCTATTGCTTAACGCATTGTAAGCTGCCCTGAGTCTCCGGAGAAGGGCGGCATATAAATTAAAGCAACAAAAAAAAAAAAAATTAGAACTGCAGAAAAAACAATACTACCAACCTGCCTTCCATTAAGGACCTGTATACTGCAGGAGTCAAAAAGAGGGCTGTGAAAATATCTACAGACCCCTCACATCCACAGATTGTTTCAACTTCTACCCTCAAAATGACACTATAGGGCAGTGCACACCAGAACAACTAGACACAATTTTTTTTCCGAATGCCAATCATTCTGCTAAACAACTAATTCTCACAATACTGTTAAATTCATTACTAAGTCTGTATTGGTATTATTCCGCTCCTCCTTCCTAGTACCTATCTCTTCCCACTTATAACTATAATCATGTTGCTTGTATCTTTACAATGTATATTGTTTTGTTTTCTAGTACAATTTGATTGCTTATTAGTAACCTATGACAATCACTAAGTGTTGTATCTTATGATTCTTGATGAATATATTTTATTTTTTATTTTATGTACGCTGAGAGCATATGCACCAAAGACAAATTCCTTGTGTGTCCAATCACACTTGGCCAGTAAAGAATTCTATTCTATTCTATTCCATGTTAATATGGGGTTAAAATAGGAGTTTGTTTTACTAATAAAAAGTAATAGTTTGTTTTGTTCTCTGTGATCCACACCAATAGGTTCTGTGTCTGCTCAAACCATTTGAACTTCCCAGAGTTTGAACTTGTTGTGGTAGCTTCATCTTCCTGTCCAAATCCATAGAGTAATCATACTTCACATTAATCTTTTCAATTCTTTTTTGTTAGACATAAGACCAATATGTTTCATGCAGTGTTTTTTTTTCATACAGTGGATATAAAAAATCTAAACACCCCTGTTAAAATGCTTTTTGAGATGTAAAAAAAATGAGACCAATTTAAATCACCTCCATTTTTTTTCTACATTTAATATAACATGTAAACTGTGCAATTCAATTGAAAAACAAATTGAAATCTTTTAGGGAGGAAAATAATAATAAAAACATTCAACAACATAGTTGCATAAGTATGTATACCCTTAAACTAATACTTTGTTAAAGCACCTTTTGATTTTATGTCACATTCCATGTTTTGGGGAAGGAGCCTATCAGCCTTGGGAACCCTTGCCCACTTTTCTTTGCAAAAACAGTCCAATCTGTCAGATTGTGAGGACATCTCCTGTGTACAGTCCTCTTCAGCTCACAGATTTTCAGTTGGATTCAGGTCTGTTTGATCTTCTGGTAAAGGCATTATTTTGTTGATTTGGAGCAGTGGTGGAATCCAATTTTTTTTACTACCGGTTCTGTGGGTGTGGTGTAGTGTGGCTTGGTGGGCGTGGCAGGGGAAGGATACTGCAAAATCCCCATTCCCACCCCACTCTGGGGCCAGCCAGAGGTGGTATTTGCCACCTGTTCTGCTACCGGTTCTCCAGAACCTGCTGGATTTCACCCCTGATTTGGAGGTATGATTTAGGTCATTATTGTGTTGTATTTGTCTTCAGCGTTCTAGCAGAGGCCTAAAGATTTTGTGCCAGAATTGACTGATATTTGGATCTGATCATAATTCCCTCCATCTTGACTAAAGCCCTAGTTCCATCTGAAAAAAACCACCCCCAAAACATAATACTGCCACCACCATGTTTCACTGTGGGTATGGTGTACTTTTGGTGATGTGCAGTGTTGTTTTTGTGCCAAAACAATTTTTGCAATTATGGCCAACCTTGGTCTCATCAAATAATAACACATTTTTCTACATGCTTTTGTCAGGCTTGATACAGGTTTTTGCAAAATGTAGCCAGGCTTGGATGTTTTTCTTTGTAAGCAGATTCCGTCTTGCCACCCTACCGCACAGCCCAGACAAAGAATATGGGAGATTGTTGTCACATATAGTACACAACCAGTACTTGCCAGAAATCCCTGTAGCTACTTTAATGTTCCTGTAGACCTCTTGGCAGTCTCTCAGACCAGTTTTCTTCTTTTTTCATCTATTATGGAGGGACATCCAGTTCTTGGTAATGTCACTGTTGCATATTTTCTCCACTTGTTCATGTCTGTTTTCACTGTGTCCCATGGTATATCCAATACCCTGGAAATTTTTTTGTCCCCTTCTGACTAACACTTTCCAACAGTGAGATCTCTTTGATGCTTTGTAAAATCTTTGCAGTCTCTGGCTTTTCTACATCTTCTATGTTACACTAAAGATATTTTGATCCTCATACTTGATATATTCTTCATACGAGAGCCAGTTTATCACTGAATTAAAGTTCACTACAAGATTACAAGTTCTAGTCCTACGTTAGACACAATAGCCAAACTAATGTCTTTGGACCAATCATTTCCTTTCAGCCCTAGAAAGATGGCATACTATTTCCAAAAAGATTTGCCAGGAAAACTTCATGGACTTGTTTATTTATATGGCAGTAGTCAAGTCTGACTGAAGGAAACACATCCAGAAAAAGGTCCCTCATCTGCTGTTCCTTTTATTAAAAGTGAAAAATGCCAGTTTGACTTTTGTTTCATTAATAATTTTCCTAATGGTGATTGCTGAATGCTACTTCTGTGAAGATGGTAGTTCTATGTTTTCTGGAATATTAGCCAAATTTTTATGAAATTGTTCATATTATTTTTCTTTTTCCTTGCTATTTACCACTTGGAATGTATCTAGAATTTATCCTAGAAAATGTTTTATCATCCAGATGAATAAGTGAGCTCTGTATCTCATGTTCAGACCCATCTTATTTCATCTTTTATAGCAAGCTAATTCTTGAGTCAGAATTTTCTTACAAAGTCAATCTCAAAGTTCCATTTGTTTTAGGTAATTATTTTGCCGTCCTTCTTTCCATTCTCAAGTCATTATTTTAGAACATCGTTCCACATCCTGAATGTCCTTCAAGGATTTGCTTCTAACTTAAGAGGTTTCAGCAAGCCTCATGTCCATTCTTTTGTTATTGGGAAGCAGACAAAAGATTACTGTTGCCTCTTTAGATTAGTCATACTTATCATCATGACATGATGAGGCATATTGGGTATAAGAATCTTTGCTCTGAAAGGGAGGTAGAATTTGAAAAAGCAGTTTTTTTCATCTGTACATCTCTGAACTACTTCCCATATTCAGGGATGCAGCTTACTATTCCCCCACTGGTGTGAATTTCAGAGACCATGATGAAGAAGAACTAGTTACTGACCTGAATTGTGGTTCTTCAAGTGGTCTTCTGTGAATTCACACAGCCTACTATCCATCCCTGTTAGGTGCTGTGCATCACTGGTTCTGAGGATATCTCCACAGCAACTAACAGAATCAGCAGAAACCATTCCCAGTGCATATGTAGTGGGCAAGATGGCAGTTTCCTGCCAAACATTCTAACTCTGGGATATGTTCAACTGCACAGATGCAGAACACATTGGTGTGTATTCACAGAATTCGTAAGTATTATATTCCTCATTGAATCTTTAGTTTCTGTGTGCCACTTTTAGCTAATGGAAACATCCATTTGCTTTGGGGGCTTTTTGTGAATATATGCACTGCAAAGCCTGAATCTGTTTTGAATCTATTGTTTTACTTTATAGGACAATACATGGCTTGATTTACAATGCTCTGAAACTCTTCATGGAAATGAACCAAAAATTGTTTGATGACTGCACTCAGCAATTTAAAGCAGAAAAACTTAAGTGAGTTTCTTTTTAACATATTCTCATCTTTATTTATCGTTTTTTAGACCTGTGCAAACATCCTGTTGTATTTGTTATAAATTTTGTATTGCACTTCTGTAGATATAGGTAGTTCTCAACTTATGACCACGATTGAACCCCAAATTTCTGTTGCTAAGCGAGACAGTTGTTAAGTGCCCCATTTTATGACCTTTTTTGCTACAACTGTTAAGTGAATCACTGTAGTTGTTAAATTAATAACATGGTTGTTACGTGAATCTGGCTTCTCCATTGACTTTACTTGTCAGAAGTTTACAAAAGGTGATCACATGACCCTGAGATACTGCAACCATCATAAATATGAGTCAGTTGACAAGCATCTGAATTTTGATCACATGACCACAGGACTGCTGCAATGGTCATAAATGTGAAAAATGCTCATAAATCACTTTTTCAATGCCGTTGTAACTTTAAACGGTCATTAAATTAACTGCTGTAAATCAAGGACTATCTGTACACACTACTTACTCAGTGGTAAGTGAAACCAGTCTTGATTCAAAATGGAATGACTTTTGAGACAAAATTCTTAAGAAAAGAATTTTAATTAACTTTCAATGTCAACTTTTAATATCCTTAGCTTTTTTAAATCTTATATTTAGTTGTTATATTTTTAACATTTTATTTTTACACCAGAGTCCCTCTGTGAGGAATTAATTGATTGATTGAATTTATATTGCCGCCTATTCGCCCATGGCATAGCAAACAACATAGGTGGTCTCTAAATGTCAAATAAATAAAACAAATAGATAAAAGTCTGAGTTTTTTTCTCATTAAATTCCCCCCCCCCCCAAAAAAAAAAACATTGTGAGAAAACATCTCATCTGTCACCAGGATTGTCAGGATTCCAGTTTGTCAAACAATCTCATCTGCTTTGTCATGCTTTCCCATATTAAAAGTAATAAAATAAGCAATCAGTTTGCAAAAAGTATTACTCTCCTTGGCTTCCAAGTTCAAACATCTTTGGAGAATACAATTCAAATAATTTCTTATGCTATATGAATAAAGAATTCAGGATCATCAAAGAAAATTTTGAGCAGATCAGAATAGAGTTGTAAACATTTAATTACCGGTACTTAAATATATTTATTCATTATATAACATAATATATTGCTTAAAACTAAAAGTTTTGCTTGAAAGATATAGCTAATGACTTGATACTATAATTATCAGTTAGACAATAGAATAACAGAGTTGGAAGGGACCTTGGAGGTCTTCTAGTCCAACCCCTTGCTTAGGCAGGAAACCCTATACCACTTCAGACGAATGGTTATCCAACATGTTCTTAAAAACTTCCAGTGTTGAACCATTCACAACTTCTGGTTGAGTTTTTGTTCAAAAGTGTGTGTGTGTGTGTGTGTGTGTGTGTGTGTGTTTAAATCTCTGCTTCCTGCCCTTTTTTCTCTGGGATTATTGTTTATCCATAATTCTAATATCTATTGTTCCCTTACTGTAAAGGAGTTTGTTCTATTTATAATGTATGCAACATTTAAAAAAAAAGTGAAAAGTTTCCATATTTCCTATCATTTTAATGTTAATTTAATTCCTTTATGTTTATTAAACATTGCCTAGTATGTGTGAATGTTCCTTTTCTCCCCTAGGGAAAAGCTAAAAATGAAGGAACGGGAAGAAGCTTGGGTCAAAATAGAAAATCTAGCCAAATCAAATCCTCAGGTAAGGCACTCTGAGGATGAATATTTTAATTTAGAGCTCACTGGAAGAATAAAGGTTACCAAAGTAACATTTATTTACTCTTTTAATGACTTTCATTGACCATAGGAACCATATGATAGCCTAGAATTCTCCCCCCCCAAAAAAATCCATAAAAACAACCAATTTCACCATTCTTGCTCTGCAGCATATGGAATTCAGAGTATCATTTGATCCTAGCTGCACATAAATCTATAGCCATGGCAATTCTTAGTTATTTTCCACTATTTCTTTATTGCCCTAATTAGTAATGACCAACAAGATCATTTTCCATTATTAAATAACCTTTTAAAACTATCAAAGTTAATGGCCATGACAATATCTCTAATAATGACATTCCATAAATTAAATGCTCTTTAAATTTCTTCCTTTTAATCTCCCTGAAGCTTTGTCAAATCTCTTGTTTTTAAGAAATCGAGTTACATTTTATTTCTGATTTGAAGCCAAAATGCTTTGTTCATCCAAACGTGGACTGATGTTAACATTTCTGGCAATGAAGTGCCTAAATTGTTGTAGCTTCTAAGAATTTTAAGGATCTGAAATTTGCTATAAAAAAAACCAATCTGACTTAACTTTTTGTATTTGGTTAGTACTCAGTATATAGTGACACCTCTCTAGTGAGCAGTCCTGTTGCAATGGAAACAGATGGGCCTTTAATTGAAGACATGCAGGTGCTGACAAAGGGAGTGAAGGAAGAAGCTTGTCCGGTAAGCATATACAGGTAGTCCTCCAGTTAAGATAGCATTTGGAGCTGGAATTTCTTTAACTAAGCAATGCACTTGTAAAGTGTGACATCACCTGACCACTTCACTTAGCTATGGCAATCCCTGTATTATTGCCATCATTAAAGGAGGGTTATGGGTCATTCAGTGAATACCTCCCTGTAGCTTCTTACTGCCTTCCAAGAACCAAAATCTGTGGAAGTTGCAAGTCCGAGGTAGTTTGCAAGAAGGCTAGCAAACAAGTAAGTGGCTACTGCCGGGTAGGAAAAAGTAGGGGAGGCGTGGTGCGAGCACAGCAGGGTTTGAATGGCTATTGCCAGGTGGGAGAAGATGCAAAATGAAAGGAGCAGTGGGTATGGGGTGGCTGCTGCCGGATGTGTGCAGGTGGTGGAGGGAGGTGAGGCACGCATGCAGGGCTTGCAGTGGCTGCTGCTGGATGTGTGAGTAGGTGTAGCATGAGCTCAGCAACACTTGGGATGCTGCTGTCAGATAGAGGAGGCTTACCGGTGCATGAGGGTGCATGAATAACTGGGGAGGGTGCCCAAGTGACCAGGTAAGAGGAGTGGAAGTGCAGTAAGGCTCAGGGAGGATGCATGGGTGGGGGAGATTTACCCAAGCAACTTGCGACCTTGCCTGCCAGTTTTCCTACTGACTTTGCATGTGGGGAGGACTGCAGGGAAAGTCGCAAATCGTGATCAGGTGACTATGGGATGCTGCAATCATTATAAGTGCAAACTGGTTGCCATGTGCCCAGATTATGATCAGGTGACTGCAAGGGTGCTCAGGTGGCTGGAACTTTTAGGATCAGTCATAATTACCACTCTTTCAACACCATTGTAACCTTGAATGGTGACTAAATGAGCGGTTGTTAACTGAGGACTACCTGTAGAGAGAGAGAAAGAGAGAGAAATAGATTACTTCTTCCAAATTTGATTCAGAACTATTTATTCATGAATTGTACAATTTGTCTCTGAAATTGCAAGAAATTAAAATGAGCAGAATAATTTTAGTAATTTTTAAATTATCACTTCATTTGCTTGTTAGCAGAATGGTTTTAATACGTGCTAAATTTGGTCCCACTTTTGTATTTGAATTGAATAATTTTATATTTATGCTATATCTTATAAACTAACATGCTACTTCTAATTAGTTTTACCCAAGATCATAAAGAAGAAAAGATGGAAAACAACATCGTAATAGCTGAACTTTTCACTCTTTTGCACAAATAAGTACTAAAATAAATGCTTCTAATGGGTATAGCATTAAAGGCTTGTCAAACAACAAACAAAAAACAGTCAAGAATGCCAGGTCTGGGACCCTGGTAATATTCATGTCTCTTAAAAATCTTAAGAGGAAAAAAAAAGGTTAATAATACACCCATAACTACTGAAACATTACAATCATAATGTGTATATGGAGCTATTGAATAAATCATTATTTTAAAGCACTTCAAAACTCTAGTTTGTTTTTCACTTGATGACTGATTGTAACTGATATCTGAACGAGAATATGTGGTTTGATTTTCTCAGGAGGCAGCGGGGTGTCATTAGCTTTTGTACTTTGTCAGCACAGGTATATGATGTGTTGCCTGTTTTTCACCATGCTTATTGATTGTTCAAAAACAGAAGTGTTAAGGAGCATGCAACTGAAAACACATTCTTAAATTATGGTTCTTAATTTATAAAACTTTGTAAGTCTTATTGGAGTGCAGTGCTTTATAAGAATATTTAGTGAAGAATATTAAGCATTAAAGAGCCATGGTTGTGCAGTGGTTAAAATGCAGTACTGCAGGCTACTGCTGCCGGTTGCCAGCAGTTCGACTCTCACGGGCTCAAGGTTGACTCAGCGTCCCATCCTTCTGAGGTTGGTAAAATGAGGACCCAGATTGTTGGATATGCTAACTCTGTAAAGCACTGTGAAGTCTAAGTGCTATTGCCATTTAAATATTTATTTAATCATTTCGTAAATGGTAAATAAAACTTGTGAGTGCAACTTAATACAAGTTACACTTGTATGTAGCCAACAAACTGAATACCAGTGCAGGGCATGAGAATAAAGATTAAGTACAGGAGAGAAGAAACAGATGCTTGTAATCTCTTTTGCTTGGGCACATTGGCTCAAATAGTTCCTATTGAGAGGATCTGATAAACTAACTCCCACCACTTACGTTACCAGACCTTGAATTTGCACTCCCCTACCCTCTTCATTAATTTCATGTATTTTGTGGTTTTCATAAGACACCAGGAAAAGACCCAGCTGACAGATATAGCAAATGCCTCCATCCTAAACCTGAATTGCTTATACCACTTTGTGATCAAATATTACACAATTCTGGCCATAATATATCTCACTATAGTTCTTCTAGATGTACCAGAGTCATTGGGGGCATCCATTATCTCTTAAAGGTTATTATCACCTACATTATACCAGGTACATACAAATAGTCCTCGCTTAGCAACCACAGTTGAGGCCAGCAACTTGGGTATAAACTAAATGATAGTCTGTAATTGTATCATGATAATAGTGTAAATGTACCCTGAGGACTTGCGTTCATATGGTATAGATTCCTGGATAATATAACCAGGGCTTCATTGAGAAAGGCTTTAAGATCCCTTTGCTTGCAGACCATGCCCTCCATATACCTTGACAGGAAATTTTGCAAACTGCCTGTTGGACATCATCTCTACCCTTATGGTTTTGGTCAAGTAGATGACATTATCCATAATGATAATGATAATCTTATTTAAATGATAATCTCATTTAATCTCAATCTCATTTAAAATGAAATTAAGGCCTAATTACTGACAGCAGGTAAATTCAAGGGACCCAACCTTGGAAAATTCAACTATTTTCTTGCACTGATGTGCAAGTTGTTGTTTTGACAACAACCAAGTTATTGTCAAAATTTAGTAAGAAATATTTAAATTCCTAATTGTAGCTTTGGCTTTGTTTTGCTGTGACTATTTTACATCTAATACTCTTACTAAACAGTCTTAGTATTTTACTGTTATTTTATTGTATTTTATGACACACTGTATGTTATGACCTGTGGCTACAACATAAGCTTACTTACTCTATATGGTATAGATCCATGATGGCGAACCTGTGGCACGTGTGCCAGAAGTGGCATTCAGAGCCTTCTTTGTGGGCACATGCGCTGTCGCCAGTTGCTCTTCTGGTTTCTGGCGCGCGCATGCGCACTGGCCAGCTGGTCTTTGAGTTTCTGGGGCTCCGGCATGCACACGTTCCTGTTTGGGCACTTGGTGCTGAAAAGGTTCGCCATCACTGGAATAGATAGAGCAAATAAACTTTGTACTGAATGGCTTCCTGAAGAATCAGAAACAAACAGAAACAATTTCAGGGGAGTGCCATAGAAGGTATGGCAAAATCCAGAAATACTGCTTTTTCATTCTTGTTTAAAACAAAACAAGTCTTAATGTTTGATTTTAATCTTTTATGTTTTAACTTAGATGTAACTGTAAGCCGCCCAGAGCTACCCTATGGTATGGTGGGCGGCCCATAAATTTTATGGCATAGGACCCGGGTACCTTCGAGACCGTCTTCTGCCACCAATAGCCTCCCACCGACCAGTCCACTCCCACAGAGAGGGTCTCCTCAGGGTGCCATTGGCCAAGTCATGTCAGCTGGCGACACCCAGGGGGAGGGCCTTCTCTGTGGGAGCCCCAGCCCTGTGGAATGAACTGCCCCCGGAAATTCGTAAGATTTCTGACCTCTGGGTATTTCGCTGCGCACTCAAGACCCTATTGTTCCGCCAGGCTGGGTTAGCAACATAATTTTATATTGGATGTTTTAAACTTTTGGGGTTTTAAATTAAGCCAAATTTATTTAATACTTTTAAATTATTTTAAATTGACATCTATTCTGTTTTTAAATAGGCTGTACACCGCCCTGAGTCCTTCGGGAGAGGGGCGGTATAGAAATAAAATTATTATTATTATTATTATTATTATTATTATTATTATTATTATTAATTAATAAAAACCAGGCACTTTTTGGTGTAAGAAATCTTTGTTTTCTTTAAACATTGCTTTTTTGATTTCAGGGACAGACTGAGCAAAAAAGGGAACGTCCTATGGTACGGCGCAAGTCTGAATTGCCTCAGGATATCTATACCATGAAAGCCTTGGAGTCTCATTGCCGAGCTGAGGATCTACTATCACATGATGGGCATTAGACTAGTCAAGTGATATCTTATTTGGAGAAAAACAATTTTTTTCTGGACTCTGTTCCGCAGTAGAGAACTTACCTTTTTTTGTGCCATACTGATCAGTTACACACAAGTCATAACTTTTGTTCAACCCCATTCTGTTAGGCAATAATTTCAATACAGTGTAAACAGCTCAAGATAAGTAGTTCAAACAATGGTGAATTACCCAATTCTGTAATAAGAAACTTGAGTTGATTAGTATTAAAGACATTTTCTTGGTGCTGTTGGCATAGTACCAACCAGTGGGAAGCATGCATTTTCTCCAGTTATTGTTGAGAGGAGAGCAAATTATCAAGCACTGCTGCTGAGCAACCATTCAGATATTTCAGGCCTCTTCAAACATAATTATTTGTTTGTATATTAAAAGCAGCTCTATATAGAAAAAGGCATGAAACGATAATGTCTATCATGTTTCATATCCGTACATGTGCTAGTAAATTTAAATCGGTTGCAGTTTCAGGTTTTTGTCCATAATATCCATGTGCATACAATGAAATGCATATGTGACAATCTACACAGAAGTTCCATGTTTTTTCCTATTTCGATCAGCTTATAACAAGGATAAGATGAAGTGATCTTGCATGGCTTTTCTTATGTAAGTCCACTGAAATAATGAAGGTTGCACAAGACCAGTGCCAGATGAACGGAGCCTATTTTCTTTCTCTTTCCTCTGTCCATCTCTGCCTGCCATTGGTACCATGGCAATGGTCAAATTTCTCAATTCATATGTAACTATTGAGCATTTTATAAATATGGGGAGAAAAATACCTGAAGAGAAAAAAAAAATTGCATTACTGCCTTAATATATTCTGGCAGTTTGGAAAGTTATAATTCTTTATTACAGAATGGTAATTTTCATGACAATCTTAATCACGTCTAATTTCTAGAGAAATGGTTGAATCCAAATTTGGTTCCAGATAGAAGACACTGTTGGTTGAGTACTTTGTATGGATTGAAGCCATATTTTCTGGTCCGTTAGCATGAAGTACAAAATTAATATTTTGGAACTGAGTGGGTAGAGAAGTTGTGCTCCTAAAAATAAAAATATGTCTGCCTGGGCTAAAAGTAAATAGCATTTTTAAAGTAATTGCATCTATTTTTTGGTTTCAGAATTATTATTTATCAAAATGGCTTTCCCGTTTGTCTCTTTTTTTAACGTTTTTAGTGTATGGAATATGTTACCTGGTAAGAATACTTACAGACATCAGGACATAGATTATTTTGGATACATTTCCCTGGATGTTATTGTTTAGAGGGATGCATCTTGGAAAATTTAGCATTGAAAAATCCCCTCTAATCGCATTCCAACAGTTTCAGATATCTATTTTAAAAGCTGAGAAGTTAGTTATAGTAATTCTGCTGTCAGTATATATTTTGATGAAATAAGTGTCTAGACCATGCACACCTCAAGAAAAAAAGAAAATCCATCTGTGTTACTGTTGATCTTCAAATGCTGCTATGTATTCCAAAACAGCTTGCATGTTATGAGTTTTCTTTTATCTCTTCTAGATGGGAAAGCACAAATAAATTTTCAAAAAAAGTATTGTGCTTTGTCTTTAATATTTGATTGCCCCCAGGATAGCCAGTATTTTAGACCTTAGTATCTCAAGAGCAGTTTCAGATCAATTTGATTTAGAATAAGTTACTTTTTTTTCTTTTCTTATCTCTACCACTAACAAAATTTGCAATTTCTTTAAAATAGTTATTTTAACAAATATATCTTGATCCATAATAAATACTTTACAAAGCAGGCATTTTGGGACCAGGGCCCTGGTTGGTCTCAAATATGAAATGTCCAAGGTATATTGTGAAAATTAAGAATAGATCATATCAGGTGAGAATGATGGGAATTAGTGATAAGAAAAAACTGAATATAAATACCACTCCAAGCTTCAAACAAAATACTTATTTTTTGTGAAAATAATACCTGTTAAACTTGAAAATAAATAATATGCTTTGCCATAATGAAATACAAATAATTAAAAGCAGTTTAAATATGTCTTCTCCATTTTGATGAGGGGAAAGGGTGCTTTTATAATTGCATAAAGCAATGTCTGTATGTATTTTGATATGCCATTGTTTGAACTTCCCATCTTTAGCTGATAATTTATCGAATATCTTCTTTATAATTTGGCTGTTCAGTAGGTTCATGAAAGAGGATTTTGAGAAGATGCAGTCTAATTTTAACCTGGGGAATGGGGGATTGAGAAAATATTGTATATCAATGTTTGGTTGACTGTGTAACGCTCAGCATATAAGATCTTTCACTGTCTAAATTTTACTTTTGCTCTTTACTGAAGATAAACATTCACCAAAAATTAACTATTCTGGAGCAGGTAGCATTATTGCCATCACAATTTGTTCTAGAAATATCAGGCTAGTTCACAAACTTGCCTAAGCAATACTAAGATTTAGTAGTATTCATTTGTTTGGCTTCCTTCTTATCACCATGTTATGCCTATACAAGTTAAGTATTAAATTATTGTTAAAACAAATACATCCCAAATAAAGTGTATAAATAAAATAAAAAAACAGTTTTGGTGATTGTTACTCTTCATAAAGTTCAGTGTTACCTATCTTCCCATGTTCTCCAGAACCTTATGCCTGTACATCAGGAATGTCAAAAGAATTACAAGTGTCTTCTTTTGTGTGGCTTTAGTATGGCTTCATTTTAATATTGTACATACATTGTACTTTGTTTTATTGTAATGAGTAATAAAAATGTAGACTTCATATTTTGTACAGAATGGTCCTATGTACAGAATAAAACATTCCTAGAAACAGCAAAAAAAATAGGTAAGTGGCACAATTTTTCTTTATACCTGTATCTTTATGCTTTAGTGGAATGCTATGTTAATGTACCAACATATTTTTAATATTTTGTAATTTGGATTTTTTGTTCAGACATTGTTTATGGAAAAACTTCATACACCTGCCATTTAATATGCTCTTTTATCTAGTTTTTAAATTCTACAAATGGTGTATTCTATGGATTAAATAAAGAAGAAATGGAATTTTACTTGCTCATCATAACACTGCTTTTAGCCCTAATATAGAACATTGTAAAGTGAATGTGGATTACATAAGCATCTAAGAAATACTGAGAAAACATCCAATTTTATAGAATATCCACTCAAATTTCCATATGTTCTTACAGCAGTGGATGAATCTGTACAGGTGGCAGCCATAAGAAAATTATTCTTATTCTTAGAAAGAAATAAAATATAAACTGAAAACAAACCGCTCTCCTTACTAACACTGATGATGTTACCTAGTTTGGGTAATAAAACATCTGCAAGAAAACAAGCAAGTCGGAGAGCATCAAGGACCCCTCATTTCAACCCTGAGCTACAAATGTTCTCCTTTATTGGAATATTATTCTTACCCTTTCTTTCCCCATAATAAAGCAAATAAGACAACTTTCCAGACAACTTTCTATCCAGTTTCTCCTCTAGCCCCAGTATTCACTGGAAAAAATACTATAATGGTTATCCTGATCCTACTGAATTGATCCTCTGATAATTCTGGATGTTGAGGAAATTTGTTCCATCCACTAACAGAAAAATTCTGACTGGCATCCTCTCTGATTAATACTGCTTATCACCATGTAAGCCATATAAACCATTGTCTGAAAAATATGGAATGCATTTTTCCTCAATTAAGATAGCTGACAAATTTTCCTGTCAGGGTTTCAGGCATATCTGAAGAGACAATGATAAATAGAGAATATTGATTGTCGCCTATTGCAATTTTTATTCTTGCCCTTCTCAAATTGTCTGAGGGTTACAGGGTCTGTAGCAGTTGTTCGGTATTTTGGTATAAACATCATCTGTTTATATACTTTAGTTTAAAATATGATCTGTCTTCCACTTCCCAAAACTAGATAAAAAGAACCAAATTAAACAAATGAGTCAAAAATATACACAGCACCACTGTATCTTGATGACATCAAATTGTAAAAAAACCTAGTATTCAAATAAATTGACAAATTATTTGTCATATAATATACTTAAGAGACCAAAAATGGCCATCTGTGTTAATGTCTGCAGTGACTTAGATGTATGAAACCTCAGTAATGCAGTGCTTCTATAAAGTAGTATATTTTTAATTACCATGTTTTGAAGTATTAAGACAGCATATTCCAGAAGTTTTAGAAAACCTAATATGGGATATGGGGTCATGGATATTATTTTATGAAACTGTTGCACACATCAAAACTTCAGTTTTTCCCGGTCTTCATACAAAATAGAGGATATGAAGCATCTTCATATCTGCCTTTATAGTCTGTCTTCCTCAGTTAAGAGGAAATGCATGATAAGTTATACCCTCCAGCTTTTGAAATGCAGCATCACTTAATTTTTCCATTCCTATCTTCCCCTCCACCCAAACAAGTTGTCAAAGCTCTAGATTATCTTTACAGAAGAAAGCTGCAGTAGCTGTGAAATAGAGAATAAATAAATACTGGTCCTCTGCCTGAGTGAAGTGCCATTATATGTAACCAATGACCTAAATAGCAAGTGAATTCTCAGGACATTTATTGTCATCAATTTGTGCATTTCAGGATAGCAGCATATTTATATTATTGCATGGGTATACTACACCGAAGGCTTATACAGTGACATTTTGGTACTCAACTGCAAATTATTACATTACTTTAAAAGATTACTCTAAACCAGGGGTGTCAAATGGATTTCTTTGAGGGCCTGATCAGCATTGTTCTCCGCAGGCCAGCTGAGGTGGGGGGAGACGGGACAGACACCTGCAGCACCCTGCCAGCTAAAACCGTGTTATGCAGGGCAAAAACTGCCATCCAGGCTGAAAATGGGGTTCAGGGGACCGTATGTGACCCCTCTGTGCCCCATTTTGGCTGCTAGAGGCCCCGCGGGCCAGTCCTTTGCTATTTCCAGGCTGATCCCATGAGCTGGATTCGGCCCATGGGCCTTGAGTTTGACAACTCTGCTGTAAACCAAAGCCAAGGATAGAAGTTCAACATGAACAAGATGGGCCAGTGTCCCACCCCCAAAAAATTAAAAGTGATTAAATTAGAGTCCTATGAAAGAAAAAGTATAAAAACCAATCACACAGTATGGAGAGTTCCCAACTACTGCAATTGTCCAATTGCAAAATCTTGATGGCACAGAACTAAGTTTTAACTTTTAAATGCAAATCAGTTTGGTTACAACTATTGAAAGTCAAATGGTACTCTAGCTTGTAACATACATGAAAAAAAATCTATTTGAAAATATTTTCTATGTGAATTAAAGTGCCTTTCTGAAATCCAGTCTAAACTATTAGTAACAAGCTCTGTACTTTTTCGTACAGTGAGCTTATGCTGCTGTTTTTCCACATATTCTATTAAACCTGTATGCTGCCGGACTCCCAACAACAACAACAAAAAAAAAAAATAGCAAGTGTGATAAAAGTAAGGTCTCGTTCACCAAAGGCTGGGTAAAAAGTCAGAACCTCACAATTCGTCTAAATATTTACAATATTTAAATAACAAAACAGTTCGTGTATTCATATTAGTAAAATAATGAAGATGGGGGGGGGTTCCCTTTCCTTATACTGACATATATTCAAAGAAAATATAAAGCAAGGCTGGGCAGAACACCTGGATTTAGTATATCTTGTAGATTGGCAAGATTTTTTGACTTCTGCTTATTTACCAATGGTAGCAACAGAATAAATCAGCATAAATTAAATTGCTAATACCAGTATTAAGGAAACTTTAGAAAAAGCCAATACAGGTAGTCCTCGACTTAACGACCACAATTGATGTCTGTTGTTATGTGAGACATTTAAGTGAATTTTGCCCCATTTTACGACCTTGCCTCAGTTGTTAAGTGAATCACTGCAGTGGTTAAGTTAGTAAGTTAGTTAAGTTAGGGGTGGAGGGGTGGCGGTTATTATAAAGGAGAGTCTTGATCCTAGGGAAGCCACTGTTCCTCAGACAGCTGGATGTGAGTCCCTCCTCGTGAAGTGGGGTCATGGGTTACAGATGGGCCTGCTGATCGTGTAGCTGGCTCCCTGCCACGTAGCAGCAGCCCTGCCTGATCTCAATGTAATAGCCGGGGTGGCGGTTGAGACTCCTAGGCTTCTTGTCATGGGAGATTTCAATCTGCTGTCCATCGGTGAAACATCTGAAGCAGCTTGGGAGTTCATGGCTTCCATGACAGCCATGGATCTGACCCAGTTAGTTCATGGCCCTACTCACATGGGGGGACACTCTCTGGACTTGATTTTTGTATCTGACCAGTGGTTGAATGGCCTAGATATAGGGGATATAGTCATCGAACCCTTGTCATGGTCAGACCATTCTCTCCTTAGGCTTGACTTTCTGTCTGCTATACCCCACCGCAGGGAGGCGGAACCAATTAAATGGTTCCGCCCCAGGCGCCTGATGGATCCTGACAGATTCCAGATGGAGCTTGGGCCATTTCCTGAGACTCTAGCTCACAACTCGATTGAAGACCTGGCGGCAACCTGGGATAGGATGGCCGCTGGTGCCTTGGATCGAGTTGTGCCTTTGCAGCCTCTGACCCGGCGTCAAAGTTGCCCGGCTCCGTGGTTTTCCGAGGAGTTGAGGGAAATGAAACGCCAGAAAAGACGCTTAGAGAGTAGTTGGAGAACCAGTCGTTCCGAATCTGACCGAACACTAGTGAGGTCATATATTAAGACCTACTTAGTGGCGATAGCAGCGGCAAAATATAACTATTTTTCCGCTATTATTGCATCGGCAGATAATCGCCCACCTGCCTTTAGGGTAACCCACTCCCTCCTCCATCTGGGAGCACGGGAAGACCCCTTGCAAGGTCAAGCTGAGGATTTTGCACAATATCTACACGATAAAATCGCTCAAATTCAGGAAGACTTGGACTCTGACTGGGTAAGTTCAGACGAAGTGATAGAGGCGAGTCTTGAGGATGTTATTTGGGATGAGTTTGACCCTGTGACCCCTGAAGACGTGGACAGGTTACTGGGGAAGTTGAACGCAACCACATGTTTATTGGACCCGTGTCCCTCCTGGTTGGTACTGGCTTCCCGAGAGGTTACACGAGGCTGGCTCCAGAGGATTATAAACGCTTCTCTGCATGAGGGTTTCTTGCCTTCCGTCTTGAAAGAGGCGGTGATGAGGCCCCTCCTCAAGAAGCCCTCTCTGGACCCGGCTATTCTAGCAAACTACCGTCCTGTCTCCAACCTTCGCTTTGTGGCAAAGGTTGTTGAGAGTGTGGTGGCACAGCAACTCCCGCAGTACCTGGATGAAACTGTCTACTTAGATCCGTTCCAGTCCGGCTTCAGGCCTGGTTACAGCACTGAAACGGCATTGGTCGCATTGGTTGATGATCTCTAGAGAGCTCGAGATAGGGGTTGCTCCTCTATCCTAGTTCTATTAGATCTCTCAGCGGCTTTTGACACCATTGACCATGGTATCTTGCTGCGCCAGCTGGAGGGGCTGGGTGTGGGAGGCACTGTTCTACAGTGGTTCTCTTCCTATCTCTCTGACCGGTCGCAGTCTGTGTTGGCAGGATGGCAGAGGTCGACTTCAAGACACCTTATTTGTGGGGTGCCGCAGGGGTCGGTCCTCTTCTGTTCAACATTTATGTGAAGCCGCTGGGTGAGATCATCCGTGGTTTTGGGGTGCAGTGCCATCTTTACGCTGATGATACTCAGCTATACATCTCCACCCCAGATCACCCCAATGATGCCCTTGCAGTGATGTCCCAGTGCCTCGAAGCCGTGCGGATCTGGATGGGGAGAAACAGGCTCCGACTCAACCCTTCCAAGACCGAGTGGCTGTGGCTGCCGGCGTCCCGATATAGCCAGCTGATACCATCGCTGACTATTGGGGGTGAGTCATTGGCCCCCACGGAGAGGGCTCGCAACTTGGGTGTCCTCCTGGACACACGGATGTCTTTAGAAGAGCATATGACAGCCGTGGCCAGGGGAGCTTTCTATCAGGTTCGCCTGATTCGCCAGTTGCGACCCTTTCTAGATCGGGACTCTTTACGCACAGTCACTCATGCCCTCATCACTTCCCGTCTGGAGTACTGTAATGCTCTCTACATGGGGCTCCCCTTGAGGTGCACGCGGAGGCTTCAACTGGTCCAGAATGCAGTTGCGCGGGTGATATTGGGAGTGACATGGCGCTCACATGTAACACCTCTCCTACGCGAGCTGCACTTGCTCCCGGTGGTCTTCCGAGTGCGCTTCAAGGTGTTGGTTCTTACCTTTAAAGTGCTCCATGGCTTAGGACCTGGGTACTTACGAGACCACCTTCTGCAACCAATAACCTCCCACCAACCAGCACGCTCCCACAGGGTGGGCCTCCTCAGGGTGCCATCACTAAAGCAATGTCGAGTGGTGGTTCCCAGAGAAAGAGCCTTTTCTGTGGTGGCACCTACCCTTTGGAACAGGTTACCCCCAGGGATACAAATGATCCCAGATCTTCATACTTTCCGTTCTGCACTTAAGACCTTTCTATTTCACCAAGCCGGGCTGGCATAAATCTCTTTTAATTGTTCTAAATTTTTATGCTGCAAATTCTTAACCGATGAACCAAATTGGCTTAATCATCTTATATTCGCATTTTATATGTATGTTATTTTAACCGTTCACTGCCCTGAGTCCTTCGGGAGAAGGGCGGTATAGAAATTGAATGAATGAATGAATGAATGAATAAATAAATAGTAACCCAGTTTTTAAGTGAACCTGTCTTCCCCATTGACTTTGCTTGCCAGGAGGTCGCAAAAGGGGGTCACATGATCCTGGAACACAGCAACCATCGTAACTATGAATCAGTTACCAAGCATCAGAATTTTGATCAGGCAACCCTAGGGTTGTTGCAATGGTTGTAACTGAAAAATGGTCATAAATCACTTTTTTCAGTCTGTTGTAACTTTGAATGGTCACTAAATGAACTGATGTACAAGTTGAGGACTACCTGTAGTGCATTTTGGTATGACGATTATTTTTTTCTTCACAATTTTTGCACCAAACTCAGGCTGGTGGATTTTAGAATAGTAGTGTGTTTGTTTGTTTGAATAGATTCTACAGATCTGAAGTTTACTCACTCCTGATTTATGGAAAAAATGAAAATTCTGGAACAAAATCCTCTTGTTTTAATTTACTTTTTGGGTTAGTGGTGGAGTTCTCCAGATTAGTGGTTCTGGAATACTTTTATCTGCCTTCCCCAGAAATGCCGTCTGAGGCATGTTGGGAGATCATTGCAACCATGGGCTTATTCCAAGTCATCTAGAGCCCAACTCAGAAGAGTGGTTACAATTTGATGTTCCCTTTGTCATGATTGGATCACCCCTTCATTCCTATGGGATTCTCTAGCAACACCACCTGCTACCAGTTCGGAAGTCCGCGCGTGCGCATATGTCACATGCGATTTTGGACTCTCTGTGCATGACAGAGGGTCAAAAACAGGTTACTTCCTGGTTTTAATGACGTCTGGGCAGGTGGGCAGAGTCTCGTGCTGCCACTGCTACCGGTTCTCTGAACCACCTGCTGCCGCTACCGATTCACCCGAACCGGTGCAAACTGAGGTTGGCTTCAAATTGTAGTCGGGTATAATAAGGGAAAGATTCGGAGGGATAAGAAGATGGAGTAGCCGTAAAATGGGAGCAATGTAGCCAGTGGTGAAATGTAAAATTTGTTACTACCGGTTCTGTGGGCATGGCTTGTGGGGGGGGTTAATGTGACTGGGTGGGCATGGCCAACTTTTTTTTTATTTTTAAAAGCATTTTTTCAGCAGAAGAAGTAGAAAAAATGCTTTTAAAAGTAAAAAAAAAGCCTCTGATGATTGCGCGGCTCAGCTGGGCATGGGGGGGGCAGGGATTTTTGCTACCAGTTCTCTGAACCACCCACCGCCATCACTACCAGATTGGGTGATCCGGTCCGAACCGGGAGCATTTCACCCCTGAATGTAGCCAAATCATTATTTCTCCTCAGTTGGAGATGAAGATATAAGTGGAAAGTCAATTTTTCTTCATTTTCTGATCCCAATTTGACTAACATTATTTTGGCTTTGATTTTTTCTTTGTTTTAATTAAAAATGAAATCTATTTTAAAAATTGAAATTTATTTTTTTTAAAGTGTTTCCATTGTGAAGGAATACTGGTCAAATTGGTCAATAGTCAACCAAGTCTGGGTGTCTTAGTGTGTGTCATGTAAACAAGCTCAAAATATTCTCCTATTGGGAATAAGTATAATTTGGACATTCTGTGTAGTTATCCTAGAATTTAGAAATAATTCTGGAATTTAGAAAGAATTCCTTGTCATTTACTTGTAAGAGGTTCCCCAACTTCTATTCAGCTTTCATAGTCGCAATTTCATTCAAAAATACATAGCTCAATTATATAGCTATTTTCTTACTTTATGCTAAGCTATTTTTCAGTTTGCTGAATAAGCCATAATTGGCTGGAGTCACACATGTAAAGCAAGAAAAGAAATCATAGCTCAGCACAATGAACAAACTTAGATTTTGTGATTTATAAACCAAAGTTTACAATTTGCATTATTGGATTGATCCAATCAATAGCGGTTTATAGTATTTAGAAAACAATGTTCATTTTGCCTAATGCTGTATAAAAGGCCATTGATGCTCCCAGGTATGAATTAAATGTCACAAATAACTGTGCTACAAATTAATTCAGAAATAAATCCCATCTCTTTAATTAAGTTTTATATCAGTGCTTAATTACTACTTGATAGTTGCCAGAATACAGTATCTGGCCCTCTTCCAGCTATTCTGCAATTCAGGAAGAAGCTGAGGCAGCAAGAAAATAAAGGTTCCACATACAGCAAAGACAGTCCCAAAGTTGTTCCTAGCTTGTTAACCTTCACTCCGATATTGAGCAGTTGCTATGAATTCTGGGGCCAGCGATTTGGAATTGTTCTTTCATCTTTGTCAAGATCTCTCAAGGAACACTGCATAAAGATTAGTTCTGTGCTTGGATCTCACATCTGTCCTAACCATAGTGATGCAATTACATTTTTCAGAATCCATTAAGGGTTAACCTTTGCTTTACCCTTTTTAGCATAAGCCTATATGAACTTAACAAACTTATTGTGAGATGTGAATTTGGCTGAAGTTAAAGCTAAGCATAGATGGGTTTCAGCAGGTTCTGACTAGTTCTGGAGAACCGGTAGCAGAGATTTTGAGTAGTTTGGAGAACCCGTAGTAAAAATTCTGACTGGCCCCGCCCCCATCTATTCTCTGCCTCCCAAGTCCCAGCTGATTGGGAGGAAATGGGGATTTTGCAGTAACCTTCCCCTGGATAGGGGTGAGAATGGAGATTTTATAGTATCCTTCCCCTGCCACGCCCACCAGGCCCCACCCACCAAGCCCCGCCACACCCATCAAGCCACACCCACAGAACCGGTAGTAAAAAATGTTGAAACCCACCACTGAAGCTAAGGTTGGAGCTGCCTGATCTACAGGGTGTAAGCGTTTCTTCTTCGACCCAGAGGAAAGTCCAGAATAGAAAAAGAAACAGTCGCGCCATAAGTTGAAACCGAAGCGATTCCCATACTCCTATAATTAAAATGCAGACTGAAAAGCTAGCATACTAAGCATTCATCTTTTCTTCTTATGTACACTGAGCGTATGCACCACAAGACAAATTCCTTGTGTGTCCAATCACACTTGGCCAATTAAAAAATTCTATTTTGTGATCTTTCCGTTTAGTATGGTCTTTCTTATTGACATCGGAATCAAATAATGCCTCGGGGGAGAATTGATTTTAGGATTTTACAAATCCTAATTGCGATTCGCGTGTCTTCGGATGACTCACTCGCCAAAGACTCGATGGAACTTCGCCGCAGAGAAAAGCCGCTTTTCCGAGCCGCATAATTCCCGACTACACTTCCCAGGATCCTCCGGGGCGGCGTTGTCGCGAGGAAGGCGTAGTTAAAAGAACGGCGTCGTGGACGAGGCGGGGCTCAGTGCGAAGTTTCAGAACTCCGCTGCAGGGAGGCTCGGGAGTGCTTCGAAGTACGCTCCGTCCCCCCCGCGACAGCCGAGAAGCCCATCATCAGCCATGTCGGATTCGGGCGGCGGCGGCGGCGGCGGCGGCGGCGAGGACGGCGGCGGCCTGGAAGCGGCCGGCTCGGCGGTGCAAAATGTGGCGGACGTGTCTGTGCTGCAGAAGCACCTGCGCAAGCTGGTGCCGCTTCTGCTGGAAGACGGCGGGGAGGCCCCGGCCGCCCTCGAAGCGGCGCTGGAGGAGAAAGGCGCCGTGGAACAGATGCGGAAGTTCCTCTCGGACCCGCAAGTCCACGCAGTGCTGGTGGAGCGCTCCACCCTCAAGGGTGAGTCACCCGCCGCGGGACGCCCCGGGGTTGCGTTGAGATGGGCTGCCGAAGGGGAATTGGCGGGGAGCGGACGAAAAGAGCGACGGGATGGGGAAGAGAGCCGGTCTCGCCCAGCGGTTAAGCCCGCAGCTGCGCGGCGTTGGAAAAGGATGGAGAGGGTGTGGCCGCAAGCAGACAGGCGGCGGCTGTCAAAATGGCGGCCCGGCTTGTTTGCTCCTTTGTCTGCAGTCGTCGGCAGGGGAGCTGCCTCCGCCCGGGGGACTCGATGTCAGCAGCCCCTTCCCTTGAGGAGGGTCCCCGCGTCGCCTTGCTCCCCCTGTAGTAGTGGCCGTCCGGCTTTTTGCAGCCCTCATCCGTTAGCTCTAGAACAGTGTTTCTCAACCTTGGTAGCTTGAAGATGGGTGGATTTCAACTCCCAGAATCCCCCAGCCAGCAGTGCTGGCTGGGGGATTCTGGGAATTGAAGTCCACCCATCTTCAAGCTTCCAAGGTTGAGAAACACTGCTCTAGAAGAAGCCCGACGTCGCCCTGGCCCGAAAGAGTTGCCTCTTTCTCTGCCTCTCTCCCAATTCCCACCCCGGCCTTGAAAGGATGTGTGTGTGTCCTTCGTTATATGGCTTTTGTCCCGCTTCGTTCTGGCGAATGCTGGCGGTAATTAAATATTTGCCAGGGCCTTAAAAGGATGGAGCCCCAGCTGACATAATAAAACACGGCTGGCCGTATCGGCCATGTTTGTTTTTATCAATACTGTAAATTATAGAGCCTTGGTAGCACAGTGGTCTAAAGCACCCTGTTATTAACACAGCTGCCTGCAATTACTGCAGGTTCGAATCTTACCAGGCTCAAGGTTGACTCAGCCTTCCATCCTTTCTAAGGTAGGTTAAATGAGGACCCAGTTTGTGGGGGCAATAAGCTGACTTTGTATGAATATACAAAAGTATGAAGGCTATTGCTTAACGCATTGTAAGCCGCTCTGAGTACCCGGAGAAGGGCGGCATATAAATCAATTTTTTTAAAAAATCAGTATTTTGTTTTTGGAAGCTGATTTACCCGCCAGATTATTTTCGCCTCCCAGCGTGGAAGTATTTGCTCTGAATGGTACTAACTTTTTGCTCACAATCCACGGCTGCTTCTATGACTCCTTGTAATGCTTCATACATTGAAGCAGGTTGTTTTCCCTGTAAATTTGGGGCATAGCCATCTGGGAGAGTTCCTTTGATCCGCCAAAGCCTGGGAAGAAGAGATCTGCCCCATCGCTTACTATCACTTTTAGGTGTGTCGAAGGATTCTGCCTTCCTTGAAGGCGGAATGAATGTAACAGTTTGATCAGTGTATGGGTACCGGTAATTAAGATGCAAGAGAAAATTGAAAGTGGACAATGGTACCTATTTTGGAATGAATTTTTAATAAACCACTCAGGATTATACTGCACTCTGGCCTTACAGTGAGAATAGTGTCATCAGATAGCTAGGAAACCAAACAATCTGATTTGCTTTGTCAATCTAGATCAGTGTTTCTCAACCTTGGTAGCTTGAAGATGGGTGGACTTCAAGCTACCAAGGTTGAGAAACACTGATCTAGAATCAGTCATTGACCCTTTCCACCTTAACACTGCTTTAACTGATGAGTTGAAATATCTGTATTTTGCACAATAACCTCCGTTACATATTGTTTGTGTGCATTTTCATTGTAAAATATTTAACTATAAGATTAAGAAATGTTTGGGGAAACATACTAATATTATGCATTTCCTAATAAATACAAAAAGGTTCTCAAGATGGAACACCAATAAGGCCCCCATAACATTATTGCAATTGCATATGCGCAGCAGTTTAAATATATATATTTCCATGGCTTACAGATAAGTGTCTTGCGATTATAAGTATATTACTATAGCATAAAGGCAAACTTTCTGTAAGTAAAATTCAGTTTCTTTGTCCAAACATTTATTGGTTTTATAAAAGGTTAGAAATGAATATAAATCTAAAATCACACATTATGAAAGGCTTGGTTGAAGAGGGGAATTTTAACCTTTCTAAAAATGAAAAGATTAATGGCCAAATACAATTACTAATTGATTAAATTTGATAACTTGGGGATGTTAAGGAAGAATACAATCCAAATATCTGCAATTTCTTTAGGCAGGTTTAGAAGTTATTCAGGAAACTTCTAAAAGGAGACAGTTCCTTTGTAAAATCAGAAGTAATCATTTGCAGTATTTAAAATATAGATAGGTATTATTGAAATTTCAGAAAGTAGTTTAGAATGTTTTTGCTTTATATAAAAATACTAATTACTCCAATACAGTAAACACATGCTTTCTTCTAAATGTTCTTTGTGGTTGAAGAATTGTACAACTGTTTGTAAGCATTCTCTATTCAATTCCATGCACTGTTAATATGGTCTTTTACGAATAAAATAATTTTGATAAAGTTATTATTGACTTTGTAAATAGATTTACAGATTTTGTTGGAACTATCTTGTGCACTACATTTTAAATCATGGTAATAATACAATTTATTAAATCACCCTTCTTATTGCCAAATGAACCTGTAATGAAAAGTAAGGAATTTTTAGCTTTGTCTTTCTGATAATCTAGGAAGAGCCTTTTTTTTTAATGTGTAGTAATTGCTAATATCACTTAAATGAGATCAACTAATATTAAATGATAATCAAAATAGTGCATTTTAATGCATTTTAATTCTGTTCATTACATCACTGACAAATGGCTATATCAAAAGTCTAGACTGTGTTTTTGTTGTAATTTAATAGATCCTTTGAAAATGCTGCAGAATGAGTTAAGAATCATATCATGCAAAGCTCTTAAGCTTATCAGGCAAATCTAAATTATATGTCCCAAATTACTGACTTGAGATATAATACAATTTTGTAAAGTTTAAGCTGCAAGTTCTGGTATTATATTCACTCAGTATTTTATTTTCAAACGAACAGTCATGGTAGCTAACAAATATTTAAAAGGTACAGTTAAAACCTGAAATATTTTGTCAGTGCTTAGAGAATTAGGCCAGTTGTGAAACCCATAGTAGTAATTTTCCTAGTCTGGGAGCAATTATAGGAAAAAAGTCTTCTCTTGTAACCCAGATAGATTCAATTCTGATAAAACATTTTAATGTCTACAAAGATTCATAATAGGACATGGTTTCTCAGATAATCAGGCTTAAACCATTTGGGGTGTTAAAAATTAATGACCACACCTTAAATTATGACCAATAAGCGATTGGTATGCAGTGCAGATACTTCACTACAGTAAAGACTCGTGTAATCCTTCTTACAATAGTTAAACCAGTCTCTGCATTTTGCAGTTTTCTGAGACTTTTCAGGAGTAATCTGATAATCAAGATGGGATTTTTGGAAAATTAATATTATCTGAATGACACCAAAATTTAATTCTCTTCTTTAATAAATTTTGTTTATTTTATTTCATTAAAAATTAAAACTTGATTTAGAATAAGCTATAAAACAGAAATAATACCAAATTATATTGGAGCACTTTAAAGAACAGTCTGTTTTTAGACACAAAGTATGTTGATTTCTGACAAAAAGTTGTACAGAACAATGGAGCATCTTTACTCCCTGGAAAGGCATCTTGCAGGATTTTTTTTTCTTTCTAAAACACAAAAGTCTAGTAAACATTACTAAAAAGTATTTTAGCTTTTTAATAAAAGAATAAGAACATTTGTCAATTACGTGAACTGAATATTCCCTTGATACTATGAAAAATGCTGAAAGTTCACTTAATATTTTTTTCCTCCAGAGATGTATTGTTCAAGCTCCTTGCTCTTTTCTTTCTGTTTCCCCATTTGGGTGTGTCTCAGAGAGCACGTCACTGTGCTGCATTGCAGTGGTGTCATTACTACAGCATTGTCAGCTAAGAAATTGATAATCGAGTCCCATTTTCCTTAAACTATGTTATTTTCCTGTATGTTTATAAAGAATCCTCTAATATTTGAGAGAATTATAACTTCTTTTAAGTATAAATGTTATTTGTATTGAATCTTGATAATACAGAAGAAAACTCTTTATTTGTAAACTGTAAACTGGCATAGTTCAGATGCAAAAATATTTAGTGAAAAGACAATTTATGTAAAATAGTATACATAATAACAATAAACAATTCTAACTTTAGAATCTTCATTTCTGGAGCCTTGCCCCCCCCCTCCCCCAACTTCCCAATCTCTTTAGCACTTTCCTGGCTTTTACACTTTTCTGAATTTAAGCCAGTACAAAGCAAGAAAAAATAATAGTCTTCAGTTTTGAAGAGATCGTATGACCCCAAGTTTGAGGTTTTAAATTACTGAAACATACTTGCTTTCTGTGTATGAAGTAATGGAAAGTGTTCTTTTATGCAGTGTGTGCTTAATGATCTCTTTTTAAAAATCACATGACTACTTGTATTTTTTAGCTTTCTAATGCCTTTGTTCATTTTTTTTTATTTTTCATATATCAAAATAAAAATGTATTAGTGGAGAAACTGATGGTAGTAAGGTTTCTTAATTCTTTGCAGAGGATGTTGGTGATGAAGGAGAGGAAGAAAAAGAATTTATTTCTTATGGAATAAGCACTGATATTCATTATGGTATAAAATCAAACAGGTCAGTCAAGATACGTCCTGTAAATATGCTGGTCAATATGAAGTCTGTGCCTTTAAATATGTCTAACATACATGCCTACCTGAAAATGACAGATCAGTATTCGGTGCAGATCATAAATAAAATGGAATTAAATTAAAAAGACAGAATTTCTGTTAGTCAATTAGAAGACAAATTAAAAAGCAGGATTATTCTACTCCTCTCCCCTTTGAAGAGTGAACTTTACAGGTTGGTTGTACTCTCATTATTTAGCCTTAAATTTAGATTTCTCGTGCCAGTATTGTAGTTAGATGATTCACCAATACCAATGAAGCATATCTCACTTTCTGACACAAAAATGTTAAAAGTGCCAATCATGACATATGTCATATGAGTAATGATCTTAATTTCCTATAAAGTCTGAATTGAAAAGAGACCTGGATAAGCATCCTGCAATCAGAGACTACATTTATTTGGCTTTTTTTTTTTTTGTCCAAGGCTGTAAAGAATTATATAGGAATTATATAATTATATAGAAAAAATAGGGTCAGGATGCTCAATCCCCTCCTTTTATAATGGGAGTCAATTACTTAGTAAAACTGTTAAGCACATCAAAGGCTTACATAATTATTTAAGGGTTTTATTTTTCTCAAAAATTGAAAATTCTAATAATTTGATGCTGAATTGTGCTATTATCATTTTAGGTTGCAGCACATGATGGTTTGGCAATTCACATTGGGAAAGCTTTCTTGTCTGATCCTGGTTTAAATGCTCTTTTAATAGTTTAATTTTTGTGGTCAGACTAACAGAAAATTCTATGGTTCTAGGCTATGGTTCTAGGCTAGTCAAAACTTCCCCAGAAGAAGGCAGTGTCAACCCATTTCTATATTATGGCCAAGAAAACTGCATGAACCTGTTCATGGAAGTCAGTAGGATTGAGCATGGATTCAAGGATAATTTACTTCTCAACAGACAAATTGCTGTTATTAGACATGGGGCCTTTCAAGTAATTTGGTAGGATTTTATTGTTTCAGTTTTGTTGAATGCCACCCAATCACTTGTGAGCTGAGCAGCCATATAAATTAGATGATGATTGATTGACTGACTCAGACAATATAAAATAGGTTCTGTGATACTACAAAAGTATTTAACCAATTTTTAGGTTTTGATATCTTTATTCAGTATTGTTATTAGCTAGTTGAGTACATGTTTGAAATGGAAATAAGATACAAATTTAACAAAAAATAAAACTGCCTAGAACTTGAATGTCTTCAAGTTAAACTGAGTAAATGCTCACTAATTTTTTTTATTTTTTTATTTTTTTGTAATCTATAGTTTGGCTTTCATTAAGCGGACACCAGTAATTGATGCAGACAAGCCTGTGTCATCCCAGCTCAGAGTTCTCACTCTCAGCGAAGATTCTCCCTATGAAACTTTGCATTCCTTCATTAGCAATGCTGTTGCTCCGTTCTTTAAATCTTACATCAGAGAATCTGGCAAGGCAGACAGGTAACTACTCTAGTTGGTACAATTTGTATTTCTGATATGGATGAGTGAATTAAAAAAGAAGAAATATGAGAAGATATGTGGAAGATTATTGATAGTCAAGATCCTAACTGTTAAAAGACATTTTAAGAGGTGGTGGTTTGTTGTTGTTGTTGTTGTTGTTGTTGTTTTGAAAGATTAAAGTTTTCAAACTGCATTTGATGCTGCTCCCATGGCTCCTTATAGGAAAGAGGCAACTTTCTCAAGTGTGTGATTCCCTGTGAAAACGTAACAGCGGTTAATTGTGTGGCACATCTCATTCTTTTATCAAGTTTATTTTAAATTGTAGTAATATCTTACCTATGTTTGTGTTGGTGGGCAACATATTCTGGATTCAGTGGTGAAATCTGAACCAGTTTGCTATTGATTTGCTGGTTGCTCATGCGCGCCAAAAGGAGACTTGGGAAGGTAAGTAAACAGTGCGGGAGGGGGGATCAGCTGTTCCGCACAATTTAGCTTCGCTAGAAAGCAGGATTTCCTGCTTTCTAGCAAAGCTAAACCACGCGGTACAACTGATCCCTTCCCCTTCACTGTTCTACTTACCTTCCCAAGCCACCTTTTGGTGCATGCTGCCCGCGCGTGCATGCGCAGTACACACCAAAAGGAGGCTTGGGAAGGTAAGTAGAACAGCGAGGAAGGGGGATCAGCTGTGCTGCATGATTTAGCTTTGCTAGAAAGCAGGATTTCCTGCTTTCTAACAAAGCTAAACCACACGGCACAACTGATTGTCAGAAATACGGGTTCGACTGAACCAGTGGCTTTTTTTTACTACCGGTTCACCCGAACCAGTAGTTTTTATCACTACCGGTTTGCCTGAACTGGAGCGAACCAGTAGCATTTCACCCCTGTCTGGATTGCATGCATATGTATTGTAAATGTCTTAATTATATATGTAGATTTTTATTTAGCCTGTTTTTGTATTTCTCCTAAGGGATGGGGATAAAATGGCTCCCTCAGTTGAGAAAAAAATTGCAGAACTTGAAATGGGACTTCTGCATTTGCAGCAGAATATTGAAATACCAGAGATTAGTTTACCAATTCATCCAATTATCACTAATGTTGCCAAGCAATGCTATGAACGTGGAGAAAAGCCAAAGGTTACAGATTTTGGTGATAAAGTTGAGGACCCAACTTTTCTCAACCAGCTACAATCTGGAGTTAACCGCTGGATTAGAGAGATCCAAAAGGTAAATTGGGAAATGTATTATTCTTATACATGCATAAAAATGTGAAAACGCAGTTGCCATTTCTTTAGCTGGTGTTGGTCTCCATACTAATCAACTTTTTTCCCAAGAACCTAGGGTAGCATAATATATTAGTGTAGTTTATATGCAGATCCAAGCAGTGTGGCCTTTTGTAGGTGACAGAAATTTTGTCAAAATGTATAATTTCTAAATGCCATTCAATATATTTATATGTATAATTTCTAAATACCATTCAATATATTCTGTGCCAATGGACAGATCACTATGGCCAATTTATGCTATAATATTTCAATTTTCAGACCTTGATACTTTGTGATCTTATCCTATTCTTTGTTTTCTATTCTACTAAATTCTGCTATTGCCACATTAACTCTCCACATTTTCTAGTTTTCAGCCACAGTTAAATCTAATGTGTTAGATTTTATCAGTTTGTATTAATATATCCCACAATATTTTAACCTCATTTTTGACTACTTTTTGAATTTTACCAAATTTTTATTACTTGCATACAATAAGTAAGGAAGGTTTTCTGGTATAATTGATTTTCTGTAGATAAGTTGGTGTTCACAAGTTCATATTGTTCTGTTCACTGTTGATATATATTAAAGCGACTGAAGCAGAATAAGGAAAACAAACACTATACACATCACACAAAATTATGGCTTAATTCATTAAATATGTTTCTTCATTTTGTTTTTCTAGGTGACCAAATTAGATAGAGATCCTGCATCAGGTACCGCTTTGCAAGAAATCAGCTTCTGGCTAAATTTGGAACGTGCTCTTTACCGTATTCAGGAGAAGCGTGAAAGCCCTGAAGTTCTATTAACATTAGATATTTTGAAACATGGCAAACGTTTTCATGCTACTGTTAGCTTTGATACAGACACAGGTAAGAGCTATCCAGAAACAGAATTTAGCAGAAGTATTTTTTCTTTACTGCTTACACTTAAAAAAGCAAATCCATATTCTTTTTTTAACACCCAGGTCTGAAACAGGCATTGGAGACAGTTAATGATTATAATCCATTAATGAAAGACTTCCCTCTAAATGATTTGTTGTCTGCAACTGAACTGGATAAAATACGACATGCATTGGTGGCAATATTCACTCATCTGAGAAAAATCAGAAATACAAAATATCCTATTCAAAGAGCTCTGCGCTTAGTGGAAGCCATTTCAAGAGACTTAAGTTCCCAGTTACTCAAAGTATTGGGGACACGAAAACTGATGCATGTTGCCTATGAAGAATTTGAGAAGGTAAGTCTTGCTTACATAAACACATGATGAGGGAACAGGCCAAACATTGGGACAGAATATTAGCTTCAGCTCAGAAGACACACAGCTTATTTCCTACTGCACAAAAACCGTAGCATTGAAGCGAATTACTCATATTGACTGTGTGGTGATTCTGCATAACTATTTTAAAGATAGCTTTCTCACAGATTCCAATTTACAACATTCTGAAATTTTGGAGACATAATCAAACAGCCCTGAAATAGTATTTGTTCCATAATGGCTGATTACTAGTTATGTCTCTCTGTAAATCAAGAAGATGGATTTTAAGTAAACTATGTAGTGCATAATAAACTAAACAAAAACATTAATATATTAATATATATATAATTAGGATATATTAATTTCCTTTATTCAATACTATTTCAGGTCATGGTTGCATGCTTTGAAGTCTTCCAATCTTGGGATGATGAATATGAGAAATTGCAGGTCCTACTAAGAGACATTGTGAAAAGAAAGCGAGAAGAGAATCTGAAGATGGTATGGCGTATCAATCCTGCCCACAGAAAGCTGCAGGCTCGACTTGATCAAATGAGGAAGTTTCGGAGACAGCATGAACAGCTAAGAGCAGTCATTGTCAGAGTCCTACGGCCTCAGGTAATACATATTGCCATTTTTGTTAAAATATTGATAGGTTTTTCAAACCTTAAGCATGCATTTAATCTTGCAGGTGTTTGTTTCATAGGCTTCTGTGAAGATTCTTTTTAATTGAAAAGGGTATTATAAACCAGCTTCCCAAAAAATTGTTCGAATGGTGAAAAAACCTCTCCCACAATTGGCAAGTGGGGATAAATATTGCAAAAACATAGTAAAATAGATGGTGAAAACTCATAGCAAGCATGCTGGCATCTTGAATTTAAATGAATAGGTCATGGGTATTTTTTAGAAACCTTGTTGAATATTAAGACCCATTTTTTATTTGAGTATTAAAAGCCTACTTTTCTGAATACTGAATATCCTATTAACTGCTATGACTTTAAATAGGTTACCGCTGTGGCCCAGCAAAATCAGGGAGATGTGCCTGAGCCTCAAGATATGAAAGTAGCAGAAGTGTTGTTTGATGCCGCTGATGCTAATGCAATTGAGGAAGTAAATCTTGCTTATGAGAATGTGAAAGAAGTAGATGGCTTGGATGTTTCCAAAGAAGGTACAGAAGCCTGGGAAGCTGCAATGAAGCGATATGATGAAAGAATTGATAGAGTTGAAACCCGCATTACTGCTCGCCTCAGGGATCAGCTTGGCACAGCCAAGAATGCCAATGAAATGTTCAGAATCTTCTCCAGATTTAATGCTCTATTTGTTCGGCCACATATTAGAGGTGCCATCCGTGAATACCAAACACAGTTAATCCAACGTGTGAAAGACGACATAGAATCACTTCATGACAAATTCAAAGTTCAGTATCCTCAAAGTCAAGCTTGCAAAATGAGTCATGTTCGAGATTTGCCTCCTGTCGCAGGGTCTATAATCTGGGCTAAACAGATTGACAGGCAACTTACAGCTTACATGAAGCGTGTTGAAGATGTTCTTGGGAAGGGATGGGAGAACCATGTAGAAGGACAGAAGCTAAAGCAAGATGGAGACAGCTTCCGTATGAAACTCAACACTCAAGAAATATTTGATGATTGGGCTCGGAAGGTTCAGCAGCGAAACCTTGGTGTCTCTGGTCGCATTTTTACCATTGAGAGCACTCGTGTGAGAGGCAGAACAGGAAATGTCCTCAAGCTAAAAGTTAACTTCCTCCCAGAAATAATTACACTATCCAAAGAAGTCCGTAACCTCAAGTGGCTTGGATTTCGGGTTCCTCTTTCAATAGTCAACAAAGCTCACCAAGCCAATCAGCTCTATCCTTTCGCTATCTCTTTGATTGAGAGTGTTCGTACATACGAACGTACTTGTGAAAAAGTAGAAGAACGAAATACCATTTCTCTCTTGGTTGCGGGTCTTAAAATGGAAGTGCAGGTTTTGATTGCAGAGGGCATTGCACTGGTGTGGGAATCTTACAAACTTGATCCTTACGTTCAGCGATTGGCAGAGACGGTCTTCAACTTCCAGGAAAAGGTTAGTTTATTTTCATACTATTTTCAAGCCTGGGGTTTTAAATGGATGAGTGATCCAGTAATGTTTCAACGAGAGCAAAATATAAGATTGGGAGCAGGAAATAATCTTTTAAAAAACCTCATTACATCTTCTGTTTCTGAAGGCATTTCTCTAGAGACCAAAGTAATAGACATATCAATTCCTAAATATACTAAAAAGGTGACTATACTAGTGATTTAGCTGATACAATTTATGCTACCTTTTTTCCCCTTCCTAGTATTTTCCTGCAAGTGCAGGATCCACTTTTTG
Organism: Arizona elegans; assembly: GCA_022577455.1. NCBI lineage: Eukaryota > Metazoa > Chordata > Lepidosauria > Squamata > Colubridae > Arizona > Arizona elegans. Next base: position 19,717,990 of record JAKOOJ010000001.1, on the reverse strand, counting down.
GATTAACCAAGTGTCACAGAAGCCTGGTGTCATGGGCTGGGAGAGATCCAAAATCATCCAGCCGACTTTCATGCCTAAGGCGGGATTAGAATCACAGTCTCCTGGTTTCTACCCTGGTGCCTTAACCACTAGATCAAACTAGCTCTGTAAATTATGATGATGATGGTATCCATTCAGTCAACTCTTGGCAATTCTATTGGCCAGATCTCTGCACCTTCTGATCTTGCACTGTGTCTTTGAGTTTTTCTATACTCTAGCTGGCGTCAGCTTGGATCGTGTCCGGCCACCATGTTCTTTGACAGCCTGGTTTCCTTTTACCACTTACTCTTCCAAACATAATTGCTTTGTCCAATGACTATAAAATTGTTACGTAATTACATTTACAAAGTTTGGGGGAGAAAGATTGTTAAGTACTAAAGACTTATTTTCTATCTTCTAGGTGGATGACTTGCTTATCATTGAAGAGAAAATAGACCTGGAAGTCAGATCCTTGGAAACATGCATGTATGATCACAAAACATTCTCTGAAATTTTAAACAGAGTTCAGAAGGCTGTGGATGATCTGAATCTTCATTCATATTCCAATTTGCCAATTTGGGTGAATAAGTTAGATATGGAGGTAAGCTTCACTGGCTGTATTTCTTCCTAAACTCTCTGAGTTATATCTTGGGGAAAAACATGAATAGGTGATTGAATCCATAGTTCTCTTTATTTCTATTCTAAATTCCAAGTTGATACACTTACCTGAAAATAGCCCACACTGTAACTTAGTAAAGCATATCTGCAAACATACATAATAGTACAATGTTACTTATGCTTAAATCTTTTTAAAATTCAATCTATTTGCTTATGATTGATAATACTATATTAGTTTTTCTGTTCAGATGATAACATGCATAAATGGATATTGAAGAGTGACTAAATGTTCTATGAGCTAAAAGGCAATAAGAATTGAACAAACAGCCAGTTCTAGAAATATGTTTTTCCTTGGTTATTAAGTAGAAGCTAAAACTATTAAGCTACATGATCCAATATAGCAGTGGCAAGGGTATATTTTGTGGGTGGTAAATGGAGGTTCCTAAAATTCTTTCAATTTTACTTAGGCACCTTTTCTAAACTGTTCAGACTTATTCAAATCATATTAAGGGTAAAATTTTAAAACTGTCAAATTTTATTCAATAACCCACAAATAATGTTTGGAAATATTATTCTTAACCACATTTTACTTTAAAATTTAAAGGGATTTTCTGTTCTCCAAATTTTTCAGTGGCACAGTTTTCATATAATATTCAGTCATATTGATACTTGTTTTATGTTAAGATAAATGCAAGTAGAAAAATAGGGACCACCTTTGGTGGGAAAGTAACAGCATTTTGTGCACCTTTGGCATTTAGTCATGCCGGCCACATGACCACGGAGACATCTTCGGACAGCGCTGGTTCTTTGGCTTTGAAACGGAGATGAGCACCACCCCCTAGAGCGGGAACGACTAGCACATATGTCCGAAGGGAACCTTTACCTTTACCTTTACCTAGTCCCACTTAATGGCTACAGATGAAACTGGCTATTTGGTCAATAAGCAACAGTCGTTAAGTGAGGCTTCATGCCACTACATAGACTTATAACCTCACTTCAGCTGCAGTTTTGAGCGAGACACTATGTGACTATGAATTGCAGTTTTACTGTCAGCTTCTCCATTCACTTTGCTTCTTGAATCCGGCTATGTGTGAAGCGCACAAATGACAATCACATGACTATGGGACACTGCAACTGTTATAAACATCCACTGGTTGCATAGCGCCCAAATCTTGATCACACGAGCATGGGGATGCTGCAGTGGTTGTAAATGTGAGGACTGGCTATAGAATTACTTTTTCTGTACCATCATAACTTCTAACAGTTGCTAAAAATGGCAGTCACAGAGCTAAGTCATTATGACTCCGTGTATTATGTGAACTGTGTCTAACTAGCCCTTCTGTTGCACATTCTGTAGCTCTTCAATGGAACCAAACAATGCAATGCAAACAAATTTCATTTAAAATATGAATAAAAATAAGCACTGTTGTCAAGTGATACAATTGTTGAACATATTTGCATCCTAGATTGAGAGAATACTAGGAGTTCGTCTGCAAGCTGGGTTGAGAGCATGGACACAAGTACTTCTTGGTCAAGCTGATGACAAAGCCGAAGTAGATATGGATACAGATGCTCCACAAGTCAGTCATAAACCAGGTGGAGAGCCCAAAATCAAAGTAGGTGAAGTTTTCATTTTTAACTATATCTGTGCAGTTTGAATACTATTAGTATCTGTTTATCTGTTGAAGAACACCAGTAGTAATTCAGTTGAAGTTTATTCATATTTGCACAAATGCAGTAAATATAGTTTTTCAGAGAAGCTATCTTCCAGAGTTCTACTAGAAAATTTCTAGCTTCTGTTACCATATTTAAAGTTTGGGGATAAAAGAAAAGTGAGATGCCTGTGTTCTACTACCCTGTATCCCCTAAAGTAAGACATCCCCTGATAATAAGCTCAATCGTGCTTTTGAGTGCATGCACTAAAATAAGCTCCCCCTCCCCCCACTGAAAATAAGCCGGTATTACTAGTCAATAGCTAAAAATTGTAATACTTTCCTTAAACATTCAATCTGGTTTCCAGCATGTGGATTATGTTAATTTCTTTTCATGTACCTCACATTTATTCACTTGTTGTGTTTATCTCACTGAACTTGCTTCAAACAAATGGAGATACAGTTTGAAGTAACATGATCTATCACATTGTAACCTATTCTCCAACTATAACATTGGAAGGTTTTTAAAATGAATATTATGCCTTTTATCTAGTATAGCAAAACTGAACATGGCTTTATACTTTTACAGAATGTTGTACATGAACTACGAATAACCAATCAGGTGATCTATTTGAATCCACCAATTGAAGACTGCAGATACAAACTCTTCCAAGAATTGTTTGCTTGGAAGACAATAATACTCTCACTTCCTAGAATCCAAAGTCAGAGATACCAGGTAAAACATACAGACATGTGCACACACATACATTTGACTCAAAGAATTCTTGAGGCATTCAAGAATTTTGGTGAAATTGCTAATTGTTTTAATTTTTTAAAAAAATTGTTCTGTATTTAATTCTGGATTTGATTAGGTTGGTGTGCACTATGAGTTATCAGAAGAAGAAAAGTTTTATCGTAATGCTTTGACAAGGATGCCAGATGGTCCTTCAGCTCTGGAGGAAGCTTATTCTGCTGTCAAGGGGATTGTAACAGAGGTGGAGCAATATGTTAAGGTAGGATTATAGTTCGTTTCTTGGGGGTTCATTTTGAGATAATGTATCAGTATTCTGTGTGGTTGATGTTATGATTGATTATTGATTAATGTTCTGTCTTTATGCTCTTACCATGTACATTAATTTTATAGATTGAAGAATTTGTATTTTGTTTTTGGAAGGACTTAAAATTCATAAAAGTAGTTTTCAATTTGTTCAGAAGTGATGACTTCCCTCTTAAAATTGCTTAAGTTTTCTTTCTGTGTGTGCTTGGTTTATAGGTTTGGCTGCAGTACCAGTGTTTATGGGACATGCAAGCTGAAAATATCTATAACAGACTTGGAGAAGACTTAAACAAGTGGCAAGCACTGTTGGTTCAAATCAGAAAAGCCAGAGGAACCTTTGACAATGCGGAAACTAGGAAGGAATTTGGGCCTGTTATCATAGATTATGGAAAGGTAAACATTTCCAAACATGCTATTGAGTAATATTGTTGGTTTGTTAATTTAGTACCTAATCAGATTGTAAAGCAAATTTTGAAAGTCAAAAACATACATATTGCTGATTTTTTTAGTTACTTTCCCTTAACATATGCAAAAAGAAAAAAGAAACAAAGAGCGAGAATGAATGAGGAAATGCAATATAAATATAAAAATAAGGTTTTGTGATAGAGATAATAGATAGAAAGGTATAGAATAAAAGTATCATTATCTTCATTGTGTAGGTTCAATCCAAAGTGAACTTGAAGTATGATTCTTGGCATAAAGAAGTTCTCAGCAAATTTGGTCAAATGCTTGGCCAAAATATGACAGAATTCCATTCTCAGATTTCCAAGGTAAGAATATTCTATAGTAAATGTGATGGTCATTTATTATATTAAGTTATCCTAAACAAAAACAAAAAGAAGAGGTAAATTAATTAATTTATCCTATGTAATACTATACTTACAGATAAGATAAAAGAGTTTTTTTCCATAGTTTTTATTGATTTGGGAATCATAAGGGGAAAAAACATTAGTAACAGCAGCATCTCCTTTCTGACCTATCAATTTTTAGAGCAGGCTTCACTGTTGTAAGTTATTCTGATGTTTCCTGATATAATTATAAAGCTTTGTGCTTTATTCCATTTCTTGTAGTCACGTCAAGAATTGGAGCAACATTCAGTGGATACAGCTAGCACATCTGATGCTGTCACATTTATCACATATGTGCAGTCACTGAAACGCAAAATCAAGCAGTTTGAGAAACAAGTTGAGGTAAGCTTATTTGGCATATTTTTTAAAAAAAAAGTTTTGAAAAGATACATCCTGATTATAAATTCTTTGTCAATTTTAGACTTTTAAAAAAACATACACCTTATTTTTCTTTAAGGGAAGATGGATTGTTTATATTTTTAAAACTTTTTAAAAAAACATTCACCTTTTCAACTAATAAAATGATTAAGTTCTTCATATTATAGTAGCAGCTGCTAATTTAAAATTTATTTTTTTTTTGACCATATAGCTATATCGTAATGGCCAACGCTTGCTTGAGAAGCAGAGATTCCAGTTTCCTTCATCCTGGTTGTACATTGACAACATTGAAGGAGAATGGGGTGCTTTCAATGATATTATGCGACGAAAGGATTCTGCCATTCAGCAACAAGTAGCAAACTTGCAGATGAAGATTGTTCAAGAAGATCGAGCTGTAGAAACCCGCACAGTGGACTTATTGACAGATTGGGAGAAAACAAAGCCTGTAACGGTAAGTTTCCATTAATTCAACCATTTCTTTTTTATCTTTTAGCTTAAATATGCATTTGGAGATCTATTTATTATTTTCACTCCATATTCATGGCTTTAATATTGTTTTGGGGATTCGGTGGCTAAGAAGCTGAGCTTGTCAATAGAAAGGTCGGCAGTTCAGTGGTTCGAATCCCTAGTGCCACGTAATGGGGTGAGCTCCTGTTACTTGTCCCAGCTTCTGCCAACCAAGCAGTTCGAAAGCACGTACAAAATGCAAGTAGAAAAATAGGGACCACCTTTGGTGGGAAAGTAACAGCATTCCGTGCACCTTTGGCGTTTAGTCATGCTGGCCACATGACCACGGAGACATCTTCGGACAGCACTGGCTCTTTGGCTTTGAAACGGAGATGAGCATTGCCTCCTAGTGTCGGGAACGACTAACACATATGTGCGAGGGGAACCTTTACCTTTACTAATATTGTTTTGGTGACTCTTCTTGATGATACCACAAACCTATAATTAATTTTGGTGCTCTGGTTGAACACAGTGATTGAAACAATAGACCTAATACAATGTTCTTACTACCTGAGAAGTATACATTGTTTCAAATACACATCTCGTTGCCTGGGTAGAATTCCACAATACTTAATAGTTTCTCACTGTACACCTATACAGTCACTAGGGCGGTAGCCTACTGGCTAAAAATGACCCAGATGGATGCCAGCAGACTCCCTAAAATATGTCTAGAGGAACAGCAGATTTCAAATCCTCAAAGATATTCCTGGCTAACCCGGCTGTCAGAAATATTGAACCGATATGGCGTAGGGTTCCCGTTGTGTGACACACTGAACCAAGTTAAACAACGGATTAAAGATATACATGGGCAAATGGACATGGCAACCCTTTCAACTAATAATTCCCTTAAACTGCTGACAGCAGTTAAAACACTCTGGAAAAGTATTTACATTTAGAAATGCCATCAGTGGAGAGACAGCTATTTGTTAAGTTTAGATTCGAACTTCTAGATACCAACGTTAGATTCGGCCGTTATCGGAAAATCCTGTATGACAAAAGAATATGCATATGTGGGGTAAACGTTGTGGAGGACACGGCACATATAATATTCAAATGTAGTTTCTATCAAGAAGTAAGAAAACAATATCTGTCCCCAATTATAAATAAATTTCCCCACTGGAATATAAGCCAAAAATTAGCATTTCTGTTGAGGGCTGACTCTCCTCCCCTGGTAAGAGCGATCACTCGATACCTTAAAAGAATGACGGCAATACGAGCCAGTTATATCAAAAAAAAATTTTTATCGATTGTAAGGAAGATGAGCTCAGTTAGAGAGGAGCTATCCTATTTGGGTTATCTAGTTTTGGCAATTTAGCTATTGAAATTTGATATTGTAAAATTTTAATGTCATCTATCATATATTTTTAGATTGCTATTTTTGTAACTGTTTTATCTTTTTCCCTTTTTCTTTTCTGTTTTGTTTGAAAAGGCCTTCGGGCTATTCAATAAACTATACTACTTAATAGTATCCTCGGAATACATAAGGTATATCCCAAAATTAGTTAAGGGTATTTTATAGCAGCTGTAAAGTTAAAATATGATAGAAAGTGCCAGGGTCAAATTATTTAATAGTGACTTCTAAAGTAACATATTTTAAATTTTATATTAAAATTTTGTAACTTCTTTCTTAAGGGCAACCTACGTCCAGAGGAGGCTCTCCAAGCACTTACCATCTATGAAGGAAAATTTGGAAGATTGAAAGATGACCGTGAAAAATGTGCAAAGGCCAAAGAAGCTCTGGAGCTTACTGATACAGGACTTCTCAGTGGCAGTGAAGAACGTGTCCAAGTAAGAAAAATCAGTTTGAACTCCAAGAATTGGAACATGAATGTTTTATAGTTATGAGATTCAAATTAGAAACACATATAAACATATGCCCTGCTATAATTACAGTGGTTCTTCAGAAATCATATTTTATCACTGAATCTATGCCTATTTTAATGTATTCAAATTTTCACTTTTTCATCACAGGTTGCCTTAGAAGAGCTACAGGACCTTAAAGGGGTCTGGTCTGAACTTTCAAAAGTTTGGGAACAGATTGATCAAATGAAGGAACAACCTTGGGTTTCTGTACAACCCAGAAAGGTATTACTTCAGCTATTCATGTGAATGTAGAACTGAGGGGGCAGGGGATGTCATCCATTCTTAAATACATCCTTTTTTATGTCCCTAACTCTTACAATGTAGAAATTTAAAACTTTTTTTTCAGATGTGTGGGAAAACATTCATTAGAACAAATTGGATAATCTCTTAATGACAAGCCTAGGTTAAGAGTCCACAAGGATAAATCACTGAACTTCAATCACTTTTCTTCTATTATTTAACCATATTAGAAACTAAGAACCTCTGGAAATAACCTATTGATGACTGATACTGCATGTCTCCATACTAGTTTCTTTTAAGTTCATACTTCCATCAGAATTGACTTTTTCAGTATAGCATTATACATATTTAATATGAATATTGGTTGGGAAGGGTATTTGAACATTGCACCCATTTTTGGTGTTACATCCTTTGATTAACTTTTACTACATTGTTTATTGCCTATTGTTTTATTTTTAATACTTGCCTTACTACAAACTGTTCTGATTTGGCATATCCATGTCAAAATAATGTTTAAACAAGCCCAGGCTGGGGCCAGGACATTGATGGGGTATGGTTTTGTTTGATATGTTGATAATATTTTTAGGGGCCTTGGCACAGTTTCTTTTGAATTGAATTGCTGTAGTTTGGTTGTGTTCACTTATCTTCCCAGAGTTGTATGGGTAGTTGAATGGTTATAGTAATTTGTTAAATGAAATAAAAAAATAAAAAAATAGAAATGACACTATGGCCAGAGGGAAAAAAGTGGTTTTTAAAAAATGAAGAGCTGCTTTATGAAATGAAACATTTCAGTGATCTAGATTTTTTAGATAAGTTTTCTTTCATTATTTTACTATTTATATATAGTTTATTACAAGAGCATTATTTTGACATCACCTCTGTTTTATTGGTTTGTATCTTAGATAAGACATCAGCTCCTTTTTTTCAAAAAGATTGCAACTGGATGATTTGAGTTAACTTTAACTAAGGGGGGGAAAGCCAGATGCAATTTTAGAGGCTCTTTGAGCTACAACTTTAGTATACACCTAGCCTTGCAAAGTCCCCTAAGACTCCAGAGTAGATTTGGAAAATTGGTTTGGTATATCTACTTTCTATCAGTTTGACAGTAGTAGATAACAATCATGTAAGTAGGGTTAGAATAAAGCCCAAATAAGACTGAGATATTTTACAGTGAATTAATTGATCATTTATATTTGCAAACCATAATAGGTATACAGCTGGTCAGCATCACAGATAAAGATTCCTTTAATTTAAAATATGTTAATAAGTATGTAATGAAGTATGAATTCATAGATTCATAAACTTAAAGATTTGCAATTTTTTCCAAATTGTTCTTGTTTTGACAGCTCCGCCAAAGTTTAGATGGCTTACTAAACCAGCTGAAAAATTTTCCTGCTCGGCTACGTCAGTATGCATCCTATGAATATGTTCAGAGACTTCTGAAGGGTTACATGAAGGTAAGGTTGCTTTTGAAAACTACTTCAATGTAGCTATAGGTTGATTTTAAAAGAATGATTTTATGCTTTTCTTTTTTCTTCCAGATAAATATGTTGGTAATTGAGCTGAAATCAGAAGCTCTTAAGGATCGTCACTGGAAACAATTGATGAAGAGGCTACATGTCAATTGGGTAGTTTCTGAACTAACTCTGGGGCAGATTTGGGATGTTGAATTGCAGAAGAATGAATTGATTGTGAAGGATGTGCTACTTGTGGCACAAGGAGAGATGGCACTGGAAGAATTCTTGAAACAGGTAGCAATTCATTTTTAATTTTTGTACCATTTCATAAATTTTCAATATATATTCTAGTGATTTTAACAAAAATATGAATTAATTGTATTTTGTATCAGGTTTTTGTAAAGACGTTTCGTAGTCCTTACTACTCTAAGCTCTAGGTCTCTTCCTTTTGTTTGTTTTGTTTAAAGATACGTGAAGTATGGAATACCTATGAGTTGGACTTGGTCAACTATCAAAACAAATGCCGTTTGATTCGTGGTTGGGATGACCTCTTCAACAAGGTCAAGGAGCACATCAACAGTGTATCTGCAATGAAGCTTTCTCCATACTACAAGGTAATGACTAGCTATATTTATTTTATCTTCTCCATATCAAGGTATTTCTGAACCGTATATGTTAAACCATGCTTCAATTTATTCTTGAAAAAGTTTACAAGCATAAGCACAATGTGCAAGCATACAAAACTATATATATGATCATTGAAAGACCCCTAATAGCAGTAAAATGTGGCAGCTAGGCTACTCACAGTGAATGACAGACAATTGTTTCCAATCACAGCTCACAGCTTGAATGGTTTTATTGCCCAGCTATCTGAATATCTACTTGTGTCACTAGTCTGCCTGTTTTTTAAGATCTGTAAGAGAAACATCATTTGCAGTGCCTGTTTAATGAAATGTAGCAAAAGTACTGCACATTTTGAAAAACAATTAAATTACTTTGGCCGTTTAACATTCTAATTTCTGGCTTGAAATACAATTTTTAAAAGTTTTAATATTTATTATATTTTATTGTATATCACATTGTGGTCTTTATGGAGTTACAATCAATACTTCTACTGAATAAATATTGTTTTATTGTGACTCGTAAATTAATAGATGCCTTTATTAGTAGTTTCAGCCTACTGTGAATTTGTTTCATTAATTGAAGCTTATTATTTATTTTCAGGTATTTGAAGAAGATGCCCTTAGCTGGGAAGACAAACTGAATCGAATTATGGCACTGTTTGATGTCTGGATTGATGTCCAGAGGCGATGGGTTTACTTGGAAGGCATCTTCACAGGTAGTGCTGATATCAAACATCTGCTGCCAATTGAAACTCAGAGGTTCCAAAGGTAATGGTCTGACCCCAATTGTGGATGTAAACATGAGAATGTTAATATTGTATTTAATTTTGGAGTTTTTATGACACAGTTCAACAGTAATAATTATGTCACCATTGCAACAATCTCTACATATTTCCCTGTAAAGTCCACTTGGAAACTGGAACGGTACAAAATGGTTCCTGGTGTTGGCTACAGGACTATATATAATAATGATATTACAGAAACTGTATTAGCTACCAATAAGTTTCTGAATGCAGTTGAAAATGCTGATTTTGACCTATAAAATCCTAAGTGACTTGATACCTAGTATTTGCAGAATTGTATTCTCATCGTCCTATATAATCCTGTAAAAGTTCTATGGAATTATCACAGAAGAGGCTACTAGTTGTTTCCGACATCTATGATGGCAGGAGATCCTGTTTTTTTATTATGTGCTAATTTCTATAAACCAGCCTCCCCTTAGATCAGTTGTTAGTGTTCCATCAGGTTTATGTAACAACAGGTAGTCCTCACTTACTGAAAATTCATTCAGTGACTATCTGAATTTACAATGAAAATAGAGATTTATGACTCACCTGATCCCAATTCAGACACTTGGCAACCAGTGTACTTTTACGATGGTTACAGTATCTCTGGGTCATGTGATCAACATTTGCAACTTTCAGAACAGGCTTCACCAAACAAAATCAATGGGGATGCCTTCAGGAAATTGCAAATTGTGATAATGTGACATCACATTTAATGACCACAACCAGAACTGAGGTAGTTAGTGCACTCACTTGGCATCACATTTAACGTCCACACCACTTAAGTTGATGGTCCCTATTGCAGTTGGTAAATAAGGACTGCCTACATTTTTAGATCCAAATATTTTAAATTTTGGTTTATTTACTGTGAATGGTTTAATTTATATTACATCATGATGATCATTTGTTAACTGATCTGAGTCTTTGGTAGTCTAGTGGTATAAAAATATAAGTAAATATAGTGGAAAATATTATATGTCTTGTGCATCAGCATTCTCTCCTCTTGGCTTTTCAGCATCAGCACAGAATTTCTGGCTCTCATGAAAAAGGTATCAAAATCTCCCTTGGTGATGGATGTTCTGAATATTCAGGGGGTACAGAGATCTCTGGAAAGATTAGCAGACTTGCTTGGAAAGATCCAAAAAGCTTTAGGAGAATACCTGGAGAGAGAGAGGGCTTCTTTCCCTCGGTAAGCAATTTAGTTCAGAATTAATTGTCCATCCACATAAGTGTAAATGACTTCTAAATTCAATAAGCAATAGTTTAAGTTTTTCTTTTGCTTTGATTCATCAATTTGCAATGGAAAATCACAGATGGTTTGAGTCTGAGCTTCGTTGTTTTGATATGTGGATGTTGAAATACTGAACTTTATTCTTAAGGTTCTATTTTGTTGGTGATGAAGATTTGCTTGAAATCATTGGAAACAGCAAAAATGTAGCAAAACTGCAGAAACATTTCAAGAAGATGTTTGCAGGCGTGTCGAGCATTATCCTCAATGAAGACAACACTATTGTTCTAGGAATATCATCACGTGAGGGAGAAGAGGTATAAACGTGTTTTCTGGATCTGGTGGCATAAAACATTTTTCTCTTAAAACCAATAACAAGCTTACAATTCTGTTTCCAGGTGATATTCAAAACTCCTGTGTCAATCACTGAGCATCCCAAGATCAATGAGTGGCTCACACTTGTTGAAAAAGAAATGAGAGTAACACTTGCCAAACTTCTTGCTGAGTCTGAAACAGAAATTGAAATCTTCGGCAAAGCAACTTCAATTGATCCAGCTACTTACATCTCGTGGATTGACAAATATCAGGTATTTATTTATTTTTACTTTCAGCATTATAATAAGATAAAATGCTTTAAGAGAAAGGAAGCCGATAACACTTAGACGTTTTTTTAAAAAAATTCTCTAGGCCCAACTCGTCGTCCTTTCAGCTCAGATTGCCTGGTCAGAAAATGTGGAGTCTGCTTTGAACAGCATAGGGGGAGGTGGTGATAGTACCCCTCTGCAATCTGTGCTAACCAATGTTGAAGCGACACTGACTGTGCTTGCAGATTCTGTACTGATGGAGCAGCCTCCTCTCCGCAGAAGAAAACTGGAACACCTGGTAAATCATCATCTTAACTAATTGCCTCTTGGCCAGACATTCATGTTACTTTACATATGCATTTCATGATCTAATAAAGTTTCAATTATGTGCCCATACTAAGATTGATTATTGCTTTTTCAAAAGATCACCGAATTGGTTCACCAAAGAGATGTTACAAGATCATTGGTCAAGAGCAAAATTGACAACTCCAAATCATTTGATTGGTTGAGCCAGATGAGGTTCTACTTTGATCCTAAACAAACTGATGTACTTCAGCAACTATCCATCCAGATGGCCAATGCCAAATTTAACTATGGCTTTGAGTACCTTGGAGTCCAAGATAAACTGGTACAGACTCCTCTCACTGATCGTTGTTACCTGACAATGACACAAGCTTTGGAGGCCAGGCTGGGAGGATCTCCATTTGGTAAATTGTTGCTCATACATTCTTTTCGTGTCAAGATTATGCTGCTATTCTAGAGCAGAAGTAATCTGCCTCTTTTACATCTGAACAGGACCTGCTGGAACTGGTAAAACAGAATCTGTTAAAGCTCTTGGACATCAGCTTGGACGATTTGTTCTTGTTTTCAACTGTGATGAAACATTTGATTTTCAGGTATATCATTTCCATCTATAATTAGATTATTTTAGAAAAGTTTCGAGTTGCATCTCTATCTCAAAAGTGCTAGGTGTTTTTGCATAAGTCTAGAAATACTATAATGTTTACATGATAGGCTAACTGTAAAGCCCTCACTGATTAAGATCAATTGAGTCATCTCTCCACAATTTCCAATCTTAATAATTTGAAAATTAAATTCAACATAACCCACTTTTAGAAAATAAATGAACTCCAAATAATATAATTCATATTTTTAAGTCACATGGATTGTTGGAAAAGAACAACAATCCCAGCCAGTTTTATTTGTTCATTTTTTGATTTACAGATAGACATCAACCTACAATCATTTGATCAGTGACCATTCCAAGTTATGATGGTGCTTAACGAATGGTGATTGTGACCAGTCCCCAGCACATATGATCATAATCTGGGTACTTAGCAACCTGTTCACATTTATGACTGGTTACCAAGCATCCTACTTTCAGGTGATGGTCATTTGTGTCCTTTTCTGCTGGCTTCCCCAGAAAGTCACAGGGAAGCCAGCGGGGAAGATCACAAGTCACTGGATGTGATGGAATGTAGTAGGATACATTTCCAGAATAGAGGAAGTGCATTAAGAGACAATGTAGTCCAGATATTTTGTGTGAAAGAAAGAAGGTTAAAACAGGCCCCTCCCTGAGAGTTCTCAGAGTATTGTTCAGATAGTAAAGTGCTTCAATTTTGCAAGATTCTATCTTTGGTGTGGAAATGCTAAATAAATCAGCTTGAAAGAATCACCACATGTCATTCTTGGTTTTTCATTGTACAGGGTTAGGATCCCCACCTATATATCCTCCCTAACTTCTCTGCATTTGGACCGTACAGCCACTCATCTACCTCTCAACACCTCAAGCACCTTACCTGGCCCACACAATACCTCTTGCAGCTTCTTGCAAGTCCTCCCTGACTCGCACGTTTCAAGCAGGCCCTAACTCATGCTTCAAAAGCACCTCCAAACATGTGCCTTGCCTCAAATGCATCCCCTTGCATCATCCCTGACAATCTCACACTCCATCACTGTATCCTCTCCAAAATAGGACAGGTAGAGATAAATGGATAATGAGTCCCTTAAATATCCTAGTCCTATACTTTGAAGAGATTTATAGATAGCAACCAATATATTGAATTATACCAAAAATTAGACAGGAACCAATGCAGCTCAAAAATCCACAAAGTAACATTAGGTGTGCTGAAAAAAGTAAAAATTGCATGCCTATAATTGCTTTTTTATTGCATTCTGGTACAATTGCAGCTTTCAGATGATTTTTCAAAGGTGGGGTATATGGGAGAAAAGAGACCATATAGACTTGATTTAGTCCAGCTCTTCTCCCATTCCAAACTGCAACAAGGCATTGACTGAATTGTGCACCAAACCTTAAGAATAGCCCTAAGCAGTCTTTAAAATCCAGTAGGCTCCGCCAAGCACCATGAATATATCAGTGAAATAAATTCTGCCTCCCTGTGGCAAGGAACAGTTCTGGAACACTCTAGGGTGATCAGAAACTAATCAGTCCATGACAGAATGATGGCAGTATCTGTTAATTCTAAAGCCTGACACTCCTGCTGGAAAACCACATTCAAAACATGAGCACCATTGTGATCAGGCCTTCAATGACTTGGGTCAAATCCATACCTGTCATGGTGGCCATGAACAGCCACCTTGATTCTTTGCCTGGAAAAGCAGGTTGAAGTCCCTCAGGACCATAATCCTGCAGAACACCACCATCAATCAAACCACAGAGTTTTGAAGTTCAGGGAGGAAAAATGTTATACAGCAGGGAGGCTGGTACAATAACTACAATTCCAATTGTATCCTAGAATCTAAATTAACAGATGGGATCTTGCATCCAGTTATCTGTATCCAGTATCCAGTAATCCATCTGTATCTAGTAATGCTCTCTACATGGGGCTCCCCTTGAGGAGCACCCGGAGGCTCCAACTGGTCCAGAATGCGGCCGCGCGGGTGGTTATGGGAGCGACGTGGCGTTCCCATGTAACACCTCTCCTGCGCGAGCTGCACTGGCTCCTGGTGGTCTTCTGGGTGAGCTTCAAGATTTTGGTTACCACCTTTAGAGCGCTCCATGGCTTAGGACCTGGGTACTTACGAGACCGCCTTCTGCCACCAATAGCCTCTCACCGGCTAGTATGCTCCCATAGAGAGGGGCTCCTCAGGGTGCCGTCGGCCAAACAGTGTCAACTGGCGGCCCCCAGGGGGACAGCCTTCTCTGTGGGGGCACCTGCCATTTGGAACGAGCTGCCCCCAGAGATACAGAGGGTCCTGGATTTACGTACTTTCCGCCATGCCCTCAAGACCTTTTTATTTCAACAGGCTGGCCTGGCCTAACTTCCTCTTAATTGTTAATTTTAAATTTGTTTTAAAACAATAGGGGTGTTTTAATCTGTATGGGCCAAATTATTTAATGTGTTTTTATATGGTTTTTTAAATTTTCTAGTATGTGTGTTTTATCTTTTGGCTGTCCACCGCCCTGAATCCTCCGGGAGTAGAGTGGTATATAAATCCAAAAATAAAATAAAATTAAAAAATAAAAATAAAATTATTTTGTGCCTAAATTTTAGTGTAAGGGAAGCTCCTGTATATGTTTATTATTGTTTTATTGTTTCAGATTTCTATACCGCCCTTCTCCTTTCGGACTCAGGGCGGTGAACAGCCAAACTAAAACATTCGTACACAAAAGTTAAAATAGATTTAAAATAATTAAATAAAGTTTGGCCCATAATTTAAAACATTTCAATTAAAATCAATATCAAATTTTAAAACCAACCATAAACCAACCATAAAATCAGGACAGCCCGGCTAACTGAAAAAAATAGGTTTTAAGGGCCCGACGAAAAGTCCGGAGGTCTGGGATCACTCGTATCTCTTAAATATCTCTAATATTTAACAAAAGACTCAGACAATATAGCGATTATGCCTGTTAAAAACCATGAGCAAAATGCCCGATTTTATAGATGATGAGTTACATCTAACATCTTAACTGTTCCTTTTCAATTTCATATATGTACATGTATGTATATGTGTATATATATATATATGTATATGTATATATATATATATATATAATATATATAATATATATATATATATATATATATATATATATATATATATATATATATATATATATATGCATATTCTTTCTAGCCAGGTTTTACCTACGTAAGCTAGGTTGTTCTGCAGCTCTGACTGTGTGAAATCTCATTCACCAGCTTCAGAGCTTTTTTTTTTTTTTCTGTTGACAAACTGCAACTCTGCGTTGCTCTCTGGGAGAGCAGAGTTGCAGTTTGTCAACAGAAAAAAAAAAGCTCTGAAGCTGGTGAATGAGATTTCACACAGTCAGAGCTGCAGAACAACCTAGCTTACGTAGGTAAAACCTGGCTAGAAAGAATATGCACATAAAAGCCTACGAAAAACAGAAAAAGACATATATATATATATATATATATATATATATATATATATATATATATATATATATATATATATATATATATATATATATATATGTTTCTTTTCTTTTTCTCTCTTTAGGCAATGGGCCGCATCTTTGTGGGCCTCTGTCAAGTAGGTGCCTGGGGCTGCTTTGATGAGTTCAACAGACTTGAAGAGCGAATGCTTTCTGCTGTTTCTCAGCAAGTCCAGTGCATTCAGGAAGCCTTGCGTGAACACTCAAATCCAAACTATGACAAATGTATGTATTTTAAAAAGAAAAGCTATTTTTTGCAATGCTTTAGAAGTTTTTCAAGTATATAGTTTCTGTATTTAAATACTGTTATTATTTTATGAAATATAGTTACATTTTTGAAACACCAAAGTTAATATTTTGTTTAAATCCATTGGTTTGTAATATAATATAGCAATAGATGCATTTATAAAACTTTTGTGAAAAGAGGTATTTTATTCAAGAAAAAGTGCTATACAGTGAGAGAAAAAGAAAGGAACCTATTAGACCATCTAGAGGACACAAAAGAAAAAAAAATCTTAGGAATGGAAAAAGAAAAAAGCCACTACATATACATATACATACACATACACATACACATACACATACACATACACATACACATGATACCAGTAATCTTCCCCAGCCTTTCTGGATTCCTTTTCTGTCAGTTTTGAAAGGTGGAGAGATGAAAAGTGTACTTACTGACAGATGCTTGCTTTCAGCTGCTGCCCCCATTACCTGTGAATTGCTGAACAAACAAGTGAAAGTGAGCCCAGATATGGCAATCTTCATCACAATGAACCCTGGCTATGCTGGTCGATCAAATCTCCCAGACAACTTGAAGAAACTGTTTCGTAGTTTGGCCATGACAAAGCCTGATCGTCAACTGATTGCTCAGGTGATGTTGTATTCCCAAGGATTTCGGACAGCTGAAGTGCTTGCCAACAAGATTGTCCCCTTCTTTAAGTAAGTATCATTGTTAACAGAGGGATGTAGGATGATTTATTCTTGGATAATTATGTTAAATCGGATGCTGGCATTACCATTCTTATTTTATTATATGTAGATCATATCACATGAAGAAAGTAGTTCAAAATTGCTAACTAATTGCCTACATTGCAATGTATTTTCTAGAGACAGATGAAAAGTATCTGAACTACTTAATAAAACAGCTTGAAACATTGTGAAGTAATGTTCTAGAATGTGATAATAATGTGTCTTCATCTCTAAAGTCAATGTTTTTATTTAAACATAGTGGTGAGAGTGACATCTTTATATCCTTAGACTGTGTGATGAGCAGCTCTCTTCTCAAAGCCATTATGATTTCGGCTTGAGAGCTTTGAAAAGTGTACTGATCAGTGCTGGCAATGTGAAAAGAGAAAGGATTCAGAGAATAAAACGAGAGAAGGAAGAGCGTGGTGAAGTTGTTGATGAAGGAGAAATTGCTGAAAATTTACCAGAACAGGAGGTATGCTCTACAATTTTAATGGGATGGGATGCGGTGGCTAAGAAGCTGAGCTTGTCGATCAGAAGGTCGGCAGTTCAGCGGTTTGAATCCCTAGCGCTGCCTAACAGGGTGAGCTCCCGTTACTTGTCCCAGCTTCTGCCAATCTAGCAGTTCGAAAGCACATAAAAATGCAAAAGGAAAAATAAGGACCACTTTGGTGGGAAGGTAACAGCATTCCATGCACCTTCAGCATTGAGTCATGCTGGCCACATGACCACAGAGATGTCTTCAGACAGCGCTGGGTCTTCAGCTTAGAAACGGAGATGAGCACTGCCCCCTAGAGCCAGAAAACGACTAGCACGCATGTGTGGGGGAACCTTTATAGTTCCCTTTACATAACCTTTACAGTTATGTAAGACGCTGATCCTTAAATGCAAAATGCAAAAACATACAAGAATTTTGAATTAATTTGGATTGCAATTAATATTCAGTACAAGTGTGCATAGCATTTCAGGTTCAATTCATTTTGAATTCAAAGCACCCAGATTGGAGCGCAGAACAACTGTTATGTGTTTGAGGCTTGGTTTTGAGTTTTACACACTTCAAATACAAAGTAGCTGGCCTATGTTTGAAAATTTCCAAAATGATTAGAAGAACCCATTGTTTTCCACTTGAAACAGATCCTATTTTTGCATGCACTACTATTTGCATTCTTAATGCTCTGAACTACTATAAATGTTAAGTTAATCAGTTAATAACAGTCACAGTAATTTGTTTAAACAAAAATGCATCTGGACCAACCACCACACAAATAGTATTTGATAGTAACTCAAGTTATCTTAAAAAAAACAACGAAAATATAATATCCAGTTTAAATTTCAGTATAGTTACAATATCCAGTCTTTGAACTCTGCACTATTATATAACTACTTTGCTTCTTAGTTTGTCTAATAAATGTTTTTCCCGTGTAGATTCTGATCCAGAGTGTCTGTGAAACTATGGTACCAAAACTGGTTGCAGAAGATATACCACTGCTTTTTAGTCTCTTGTCAGATGTGTTCCCTGGCATTCAGTATCACCGAGGAGAAATGACTGCACTGAGAGAAGAACTTAAGAAAGTCTGTCAGGAAATGTACCTCACATATGGTGATGGAGAAGATATTGGTAGCATGTGGGTGGAAAAGGTATGGCTTTGCAACTGTTATTGACAACATAATATAAAATCTATGAGATTTGGCTGTAAATAGTCCTCTAAAAATTTAAACAAGATTATTGTAACCATTGTCATTCTAAATTAAAGATCATCTCCCATTCTACTCCTTTTTATAGGTTCTTCAGCTCTATCAAATTACCCAGATCAACCATGGCTTGATGATGGTCGGTCCTTCTGGAAGTGGAAAGAGCATGGCTTGGAGAGTACTTCTGAAAGCTTTGGAGAGACTAGAAGGGGTGGAAGGTGTTGCACATATAATTGATCCCAAAGCTATCAGCAAAGACCATCTCTATGGTACTTTGGATCCCAACACCAGAGAGTGGACAGATGGGTTGTTTACCCATGTCTTGAGAAAGTAAGTGTGAAATATATAAGATGTGGTGAAAGTGAATAGAAAGATTCCCAGAGAAGGTGTTTAAACTGATTCAACATTTGCCTAACTTGTCCTACATTCTTATCTTATTTAGAATTATAGATAATGTGAGAGGGGAACTACAAAAACGACAGTGGATTATCTTTGATGGAGATGTTGATCCCGAGTGGGTTGAAAATTTGAATTCTGTTCTGGATGACAACAAGTTGCTGACATTACCAAATGGGGAACGTCTCAGTCTTCCACCAAATGTAAGCCTATCTATAGTAAATTTATATTTAAGGTGGAATTTCCATGCGATTTAATGTAGCTAAATGTGGACAACAGAGTATCGGAATATTGACTCAATTCTTATACAGCAGCATGCTAATGTATTCTGCTTAGAAAAAAAAAATAAAAGTAAAAGTCTTTCTGAATTTCAAATATCAAAGTGCAAAAAAAGGGTAACTTCAGAGTTACCCAACTCATGGGAAAGCAACATTGATAACTTGATTAAAAAGAGAAAAGAAATAAAATGAACCACTCAGATCATAAGATGCTACTAGTCTGCTGCAATTTGCCTTTTTATCGTTCAACTACAACTTAACAAGGGAAAATGGTGACTTAATGTCTATAAAGCTATATTTATGAATACAAGCTGTATGATAAAGGTGAGGAATCTACACTATTCCCCAATTTATATGCAGATGGTCCTCACTTAACGATTATTTGGATGATCAATAATTATTATAATTAATATAATCAATGATCACTTGACCATTTGAAATAGCAATGGCATTGAACAAAGGGACTTAGAACCCATGCCCAAAGTTAACAGCTGTTGTAGTGCCTCTGTGGGCACATGATTGTAGTCTGGGCACTTGGCAACCCATTTGCCCTTAATAATTGTTTGCCAGGCATCCTGCGATCATGTGATTGCCATTTGTAATCTTTCCTGCCAGCTCTCCAGAAAGTCAGTAGGGAAACTGGCAGGGAAGATCGCAAGTCACTGCAAGCTGCCAATAGGAATCTCCCTGGTTTATGGAGGCTGGCTATAAAGGGTCCATGACAAAATCCAACCAGTATTTTGGCCCAGAGCATTCGCAGCACGGCATTCACAGTCAGCCCCCAAAGACGAGGATTCCACCTGGTTTCTGGGGGCTGGCTGAAGAAGAGTCAAAAAATTGAGATGGGATTTTCATCCACGAAGGATTTACAGTCTCAGAGCAGGGAGGCAGCGTTGTAAGGCAAGGAGGATGGGATGCCTCGGTGGTGGCAGAGGCACTGGGAGGCAGGCTGTGCACAAGTATTTACCTGCTCAAGCTTTTAATTTCGACAGAGAGAAACTTTAGTTTATGAGCAGGGAGACACTTGCACATGGCCTGCACCATGCCTCTAAGGGTCTTCCCTGAGGAATTCCACGCACCTTACCTTGGACTGCATCTGCTTAATGACTCATGAAATCACTTAACAACCAGGTGTTGAGACTGCAATTGTTGAGCAAAGAGATCATGTGATATCCTACTTAATGATCACTTCACTCAGTGATCATTCTGGTCCCAATTGTGGTCCTTAAGCGAGGCTTACCTGTAGAGATATGGCACAAGTAATCACACAGATTTAATCAGTACACATATATCAAAATCAATAAAAACTTCAATCTCAAATTCCTGCTTAAAACCTTTACCTACAGAAATAAACAAGGCTCTTTCACACCAGCCTGAAGATGACGAATGAGACTTTGTCGAAACGTCGCCAAGACACTTTCAATTTTACGCGGGAGAAAAGCCGAATAACCAAAGACCTACATACAAACACCCGCGAAAACCTCAGAAAACATACACACACACACACACACACACACACACACATACATATACATATACATATACATATACATATACATATACATATACATCTGTTCCTTGGGAATATTTAGATTCTGTGTCCAGGATGAGTCTGCATTCAGAATGTCTACTCCTTCTAGCATGTACAGTCTGGAGTGCTGTACATGCAGCTTGGCTTCCCAATATCTTGAAACAAAGCTCTCCCACTGAGTTTGCTTTAGTAGCTTTCACTGCCCATGGCAGGAGATTCTTTCTCTGATTCTTTGCTTTTTGCTTACCTTAAACTCAAAAGGAGGAGAGGGTAGTTGAAGAAGGGTATTTTGAACAGAAACCATAAAGAGATCTGGGTTTAAATGTTTTCAGAAATCACCCTTTTGTTTTTTTCCATAGGTGCGCATCATGTTTGAAGTTCAAGATTTGAAATATGCCACTCTGGCCACAGTGTCGCGATGTGGCATGGTTTGGTTCAGTGAAGATGTTTTAAGTACTGACATGATTTTCAATAATTTCTTGGCCCGACTGAGAAGTATTCCTCTGGATGAAGGTGAAGAAGAAGCTCAGCGCAGGAGAAAGGGAAAAGAAGATGAAAGTGAAGAAACAGCCTCTCCAATGCTGCAGGTAAACCTAGGAGGTCTAGATTTCCTTTACTTCACTACACAAATTAGTAATTGTCTAGCTCTGTTTTCTGGTATGGTAATTTCTAGCTTTAATGTTACTGAAATGGTTCATTGACAGATTCAAAGAGATGCAGCTACAATTATGCAGCCATACTTCACATCTAATGGATTGGTGACAAAGGCACTTGAACATGCTTTTAAACTGGAGCACATTATGGACCTCACCCGACTACGGTGTCTCGGTTCTCTCTTTTCCATGCTTCACCAAGCGTGCCGCAACGTAGCACAGTATAATGCTAACCACCCAGACTTTCCAATGCAAATAGACCAGCTAGAACGCTACATCCAGGTAATTCTTGTTTGCCGCCCCACCCGCTCACCAAAAGACTATAATCCTGAGACAATAAAATTATCGGGCTTTTTAAACTCCTGCTGCTGGTTTCCATGTGTTTCTTAAGTACAATCCTCACATCAATCACATCCTGATGATTTACTGTCATTTCAGAGATACCTAGTGTATGCAATCCTGTGGTCGTTCTCGGGAGACAGCCGTCTGAAAATGAGAGCAGAGCTAGGTGAATATATCAGAAGAATTACAACAGTGCCCCTGCCTAGTGCACCAAATATACCCATAATTGATTATGAGGTAAATACAATTATATTCTTATGGTACTTTTCTTTAAACATCAACCTTACTGTGACTGCTGTTCTGATTGCAATGCTTGAAAAAAATGTAATCAATACCACAAATCAAATACAAGTAGTCCTCAACCTATGACCATTTGTTAAGACTGTGGTAAATGAATAGTGGTTTATGACCAATTCTCGGAGTTCAGCCATCCCATCACCTCATGGTCACATGATTGTGATCTTGACTCTTGGCAATCGGTTTGATAGCAATGATCTACAAACAGTGATCCACAAAAAGTCAATGGGGAAGCCAGCAGGGAAGTCTCAAGACACTGGGAAAGTCTCCCCAACCCCGCAGCCTTTTCCAGCTCCTCCACATTCATGCCGGTTATTCATAGATCCCTAACTTCGCCACACCTACTTTGTACCCTTGTGCACACCCTCACATTCTCATACACCCTTCCCAACCCTTGCCATCCGTCCTTCACACAGCCTCCTCAACCTGCAGTGTGCCTCCCATGCATCCCCACATACCCTCCTTTTCATGCACCCTCTCACAAATCCTCCTTCACATATCTCCCCTACACCCTCAAGCACTCTTCCCAATCTGCGCCTGTCACACAGCTCTGCACACACTCCCTGACTTACGTTGTAAGTCTTGCGTATCCTCCCCAGCCCTCCCCTATTCCCCTCACATGCTCCCTCTCCCATTCAGCAGCAGCCACTTAAGCTGCTTTCAGCAAGGGAGTCACAGCTTCCTTACAAACTTTGGTTGTAGAAAGAACTTTGGTTGTAAAGAAGACAGCAGGAAGTTGCTTCACCTAATGATTGTGGAATTCAGTTAACGACAGCAACTGGGACTGCTGCCAGTTCCAGAAATGCTTTACAACCATATCACTTAGCGATAGGAATTGCTATCATAAGTCGAGGACTAGATGTACCGTATTACAAGTAATTCCAAAGGCCTAGCAACAGTGTATAAAATATTTGTTACTTAATTTACCATGCACACCTCTATCTTTTGAGATCATGCAAATGAATCATGAATTTCATGATAATGAAATTAAGTTTTGATACTAATTAGAGTATCAAAAACATTCCTGGATTTGTTGCTTAAGCACTATAAAGTGATATATGAGAGTAAGTAATTCTTTAAAAAAAATATCTCGTTGGTCATTTTGTGTCTATCTTGATGACATGTCCTCTACACAGAAAATAAAGCCTCCTCAGAACTGGGAGTCATCCAAGTACATTTTATTTGGAATCATTTTAAAAGCCTTTTCAACTTGTTGATAATTTATTGGTGACATTTCTTAATTTTTGAACAATTAAAAGTTCAAGTTAGAGTTAAAATCTTTGGCTGCAACAAAAGCAGAAAGTAGCAGATTCTTTTTCTCTTCGTATAGGTCTCCATTACTGGCGAATGGGTGCCTTGGCAATCAAAGGTCCCACAGATCGAAGTTGAGACTCACAAAGTTGCAGCTCCTGATGTTGTTGTGCCAACGCTTGACACTGTCCGCCATGAAGCATTGCTGTATACTTGGCTTGCAGAGCACAAACCACTGGTACTCTGTGGCCCACCAGGATCTGGAAAGACCATGACTCTCTTTAGTGCACTCAGGGCCTTGCCTGACATGGAGGTATTTCCGCATTCGGAATGTTTGAAAATATTTTAGTGAGTTATTCTTCCTTCTAGCAGAAGGAGAAAAATAATTCTTTAATCAGAAAGTAGTAGTTCCAATAATGATTGAGAACTTGTTCCAGAGCTCCATTCACTTCATTCCAGAAAATTGGATGCCCTTGATTATCTCAATGGATCGATTTTGAGATGTATTGATCATTAGTCACTTAAGGTTTTAAAGTAAAACCGACACACTGAATTAGAATCAAAAAGAGGAAAAATTGCTGATTCAAGACTGTTAAGATCTGTTCTACATGCTCAGTTAACACAATAGAACTACTGGTTATAATTATAATAGCCATATCATCTTCAAAGGACATTATAAACTGATGCAGAATACTGCCACAGTATGAATTAATGTGGCCTTGTTATACATAAAATCGATATTGGAACCCATTCTTCAAAAACCAGACTTTTAAAACATACACATAGCTTAAAATATTTATTTTGAAATAGTCAACCATCAACAATAGATTGCAGCATTTTCTAAAATGTTATGCAGGAGAAGAATGTTTTTGGTTCTTATTTTTATTTCCTGTTCTCAAATTGTTTTTGCCTTTCCAGGTGGTTGGCTTGAATTTCTCCAGTGCTACCACTCCAGAACTACTCCTGAAAACATTTGATCACTATTGTGAGTACAGGCGTACACCTAATGGTGTGGTACTAGCTCCAGTTCAGCTGGGAAAATGGCTGGTCCTCTTCTGTGATGAAATCAACCTGCCAGATATGGATAAATATGGCACACAGAGGGTCATATCCTTTATCAGACAGGCAAGTATTAATAAGTGAAAAAAAATAGATTTTTTTGTGAATCAGGATTAAATTGCAAAACAAAAGGCAATGTATGGGGTAGAAGCAAAAAATAGAAAAGTGTGAAGAAAAGGTGTAAAGTTTTTACTAAAAGATTTAATTAAAAAAATGCTTTGTCTCCATGCTTTGCATATAATGTGTTTCCCAAAAGGGAACAGCATGGTATGTCCATCTCTTTTCTAACCAAGACTCTTAACTTCATCAGATGGTAGAGCATGGAGGTTTCTACCGTACATCAGACCAGACCTGGGTGAAATTGGAACGAATTCAATTTGTTGGTGCCTGCAACCCACCTACAGATCCTGGAAGAAAGCCTCTTTCACATAGGTAATATGCCTATAATAGAATATGAATGTTCATGCTAACTTAGTCTGATGGGGTTTGTATGAAACACAACAGTTTTAAACAATGCACATTTTAATGGCACTGAACAGAGGAATCAATAGCAAATCTAACATCCTCCAACTGCTTTCTCCTACAGCCAAGTTTTTAGTTCTCTATGTAATATTACAGAACCTGTGCCCTGTTGATGCAATATAATACTGCATTCCTGTAGTTTGGACTCTGGAATGATATTTTCATTAGAAAGTCTACTCACAAAGAGAAAGCAACGATGAAATATCTCATCCTGCATGATTCTCAGGACCTTCTGTGAAACAATTTATTGTGGAGTATACTTGTCAATTCTTGGCGTCTATGTAGTCCAGGGGTGTCAAACTGGTGGCTCACAGGCTGGATGCATCATGCTCAGGCCACACCCACCCTAGCTCTGTGAATGGGAAAAAGTCACGAAATGTCACGTGACAGCAATGTGATGGCACAAGTTTGACACCCGTGATGTACATTTTTTGTGTATGTGTGCCTTGAAGTATGTCTTGACTCCTGGTGCCTGCCTGTACAAGTTCCTGAAGTTTTCTTGGAAAGATTTCAGAGGTACTTTGCCATTGTCTCCTTCCTTGGACTGAGAGAGAATGACTGCCTCAAGATCATCCAACTGGCTTTGTGCCTAAGGCAGGACTAGAACTCACAACCTCTTGGTTTCTGGTCTGACTGACTACACCAAATTGGCTCTCTAGTCTAATAAAATACTATTAGATAGTTTTTCTAAATTAATCCCTTTGAATATCTTTTCAGATTCTTGCGCCATGTTCCTGTTGTATATGTGGACTACCCTGGACCAGCTTCACTCACTCAGATTTATGGCACTTTCAATCGTGCTATGTTGAGACTTATTCCATCTCTCCGTACATATGCTGAGCCCCTCACTGCTGCAATGGTTGAGTTCTACACAATGTCACAGGTAACAAGGCTGAAGGTTTTTCATAGATTTTAATTAAGTGATTAAGCAGTTGGGGAAGAAATGCTAGTAAGGACTCATTGTATATATATGTTTTTCACACAGGAAAGGTTTACTCAAGATACTCAGCCACACTATATCTATTCACCTCGTGAAATGACTCGGTGGGTGCGAGGTATCTTTGAAGCTCTGAGACCACTGGAAACATTGCCTGTTGAAGGACTCATTCGAATTTGGGCACATGAAGCCTTGCGTCTGTTCCAGGACAGGTAAATCTTAGGGATGCAAAGTTATATGCTTGTTTTAATTTTATTTGCTAGTATTAGAGTTAAGACTCAATAAGACTTGCCGAGGTTGTAGCAAATAAATATTCTGTACTAGACTTCAGTTTAAAATAATTCCCCTTTTTTAAAAAAAAAATTATAGGCATGTCTTTGTAGATGGATCCCCTAAGAACTGTCCAGAAAAGATAAAATCTAAATATTTTCTAGGAAATGCATGCTGTCAAAACCTTGCCTTTCTTTTTTAAGATTTTTCTAGAATATTTCCTGCAATGTAGTTGGTAGGCAGACGATTGTGAGGATTGTCTTCAGCCTTCTTCCTTCTTCTCAGAGCTCTATTATGCTGTTATTTCCCTACTTTTATCCTGGTTAAGTCCTGTCTGCTTCCTCTCTCAATCTCCTGTGTTTATCCAGGCTTGTGGAAGATGAGGAGAGACGATGGACTGATGAAAATATTGATATGGTTGCTCTGAAACACTTCCCCAATATAGACAAGGAGAAAGCCATGTGCAGGCCCATTCTGTACAGCAATTGGCTTTCAAAGGTAAAAGAAAAACTTAGCTTCTCTGTGGTTGAGTTGTACAATGTTCAGTTTATGACATAGAGATATCTTAGGATGTGGAGAATCTTTATTGTAAATAGGTATTTTCAACTAAACACAATTAGGTATATTTAAAAGATGTAAAATTACTATCCTGTATCTGCCATTTATACAGAAATTTAAAATTCTGTCTGGAAATTTTTTCACTTATTAAGTTGGTCAAAAAGGATAATAACTACAGTTAATCCATTCTGTTCTGGTTGAGGCTACTAGACGAGCAAAAACCAGAACTTTATATTTCCTTGACACCCAAAGCAATAAAAGAGAAAATAAAAAAGAAGTCTGTTCTTAATAGATACATGCCATGTAAACTTGATTTAGACAGCTTCTTTGGTGAACACATAAAGATCACCTTTTTAGTTTTACTCTGGTATGTTGGTTTGAATATTAGTTGACCAGTTTTACTATGAAATGTTTGCAAAACTGAGCTTGTGTAGCTGAACATGATTCTTGACATGTTAAAATTTAAATTTAATTTAAGTAACTACTTCATTCTTATATCCTTGAGGAAGAAAGTTAACCTAAATGAAAATATGGGTCGAGATTTTATTTTATATTAAAGTGGTTTTATCTTTTTCTTTATATAGAATGATTTTTTTAAAAAAAAATTTGATTTCTATGCCGCCCTTATCCGGAGACTCAGGGCGGCTTACAATGCGTTAAGCAATAGCCTTCATACTTTTGTATATTTATACAAAGTCAGCTTATTGCCCCCACAAACTGGGTCCTCAATTTACCTACCTTAGAAAGGATGGAAGGCTGAGTCAACCTTGAGCCTGGTGAGATTAGAATTTACAGTAATTGCAGACAGCTGGTGTTAATCACAATGCTATCGGTCTGCTGAGCCACCAGGCCCTTTTTTTAAAGGATTGTTTAGAATTTCAATGCTAATTTTTTATTATTTCTTATTATTTTGCATCAGTACTTTTCTTGCAGCATCATGATTTGGAAATAAATGTTACATTCCTGCCAGCTTTGTTTATTTGGGGGGAAAACCCAAGACAATGATTGCTTAATACAAAACAGTTTTTAATGGGGAATCAAACACCTTCACATATGAACATTTTATGCATCTTAAGATACTACCCTAAGCATAGTCAGATTCGGCATTTATGTGTGTGTATATGTACATACAAAAATATTTGCTTGTTCTATTTTTTGTTAGGACTATATCCCAGTTGATCAAGAGGAGTTAAGAGATTATGTGAAAGCAAGACTGAAAGTTTTCTATGAAGAAGAACTAGATGTGCCACTTGTTTTATTCAACGAAGTGTTAGATCATGTGCTACGAATTGATAGGTATGTTTATTACTAAGAAAAATGTATATTAATAAGTTAATCTAATTTTCATTTTAAGAAGTACTGTTATTTAATGTTTTCTTGGATAACTGAATACTAGAGAAGAATCTCCAATAATATTATCTTTTGTAATGGGAAAAGGTTTATAAAATACCATAAGACTATAATTGTGTGTATGTTCATGTGTAGGAAAATTCCATTGAATGTAATGAATAAATAACTCCAACGAAGGAAAATGGGTTATACTGGTAGCCTGCATTATAGTCACTAAATGAAGTATCTTTTCAGGATCTTCCGCCAACCTCAGGGGCACTTACTTCTCATTGGTGTCAGTGGAGCAGGAAAAACAACTCTGTCTCGATTTGTGGCATGGATGAATGGTCTAAGTGTCTACCAAATTAAGGTTGTTACAACCACTCTTTCAAATAGTAAAACTAAAAGCATTTTATGTTACTTTCTTTTTATAGACAACATAAAAACAAAAATTGACCCACAATTGTGATTCACAGGTACATAGAAAGTACACTGGTGAAGATTTTGATGAAGATCTAAGAACGGTATTGAGGCGGTCTGGCTGCAAGAATGAGAAAATTGCATTCATAATGGATGAATCAAATGTACTTGATTCTGGATTTCTGGAGAGAATGAACACTCTACTGGCCAATGGAGAGGTAATTTAATGAAAAGCTTAGGGAAAAGCCCAGATATAGATTTCTGTATTTTAAAAATGGAAAAGGCCGTTGACCCATCAGTTACCATGATTAGTTGAAATTTAATCTCTGATCTGAAGAACAGCCAGTCTGCAGTAAAACAGTTGTATAATTGTATGTATTTGTGTTGCCAGAAACTTGGAATTCAGCCCTTCTCTAACAGTTTCCAGAATCAATTAGATTTCTAATGTGCATTTTCTAAATATAGGTCCCTGGACTGTTTGAAGGAGACGAATATGCCACACTTATGACTCAGTGTAAGGAAGGAGCCCAGAAAGAAGGCTTAATGTTGGATTCACATGAAGAACTTTATAAGTGGTTCACTAGTCAAGTGATCCGAAATCTCCACGTAGTCTTTACCATGAATCCATCTTCAGAAGGGTTGAAAGATAGAGCAGCTACATCTCCAGCTCTCTTCAATAGGTAGTGCACCATTAATATACTATGAATGAATAATTTTCATGCATCCATTTCAAAAGGTGATAATATTGTCTTACCCTGTTTTAGGTGTGTTTTGAACTGGTTTGGAGACTGGTCCACTGAGGCACTTTATCAAGTTGGTAAAGAATTCACTAGCAAAATGGATCTTGAGAAACCAAATTACATTGTGCCTGATTACATGCCAGTTGTCTATGACAAGCTGCCACAGCCACCATCACACAGAGAAGCTATTGTAAACAGTTGTGTGTTTGTTCATCAGACACTTCATCAGGTAGGTTCAGTTTGTCTTTTTGTGCTCTATTGTACAATAGGGTGCAATCCTAGAAGAAGACATTGCATTCGTGTTTTGTGGAGGAAATTTTAAAACCTACTGATTTGTACTAACATTTTATTTGATGGCAGGCTAACGCTCGACTAGCAAAACGAGGTGGCAGAACAATGGCCATCACTCCTCGTCATTATTTGGACTTCATCAACCATTATGCAAATTTATTCAACGAAAAGAGAAGTGAACTGGAAGAGCAACAGATGCATTTGAATGTCGGACTCAGGAAAATCAAGGAAACTGTGGACCAGGTAGAAACCTAAACAAAGGACAATTTTTTTTGAGGGGGGGGAGATTATTCTTGGCAATTCCTAGAACTTATTACAGCACTTTTCATTAATGCATGTTGACATTGTTGAGAATCTGTTACCTATTCCAGGTAGAAGAACTGCGCCGTGACTTAAGAATAAAAAGCCAGGAGCTTGAAGTAAAGAATGCAGCAGCTAATGATAAGTTAAAAAAGATGGTAAAAGATCAACAAGAAGCAGAGAAGAAAAAGGTGAGGACCGTGATTGGTTTAATAATATGAAAATAACTATTGGGTGCATGGTTGAGATTCTAATAACACTTAATAACTTTCCCTAGGTTATGAGCCAAGAAATTCAAGAACAGTTACACAAACAGCAAGAGGGCATTGCAGATAAGCAGATGAGTGTGAAAGAAGATCTGGATAAAGTAGAGCCTGCAGTTATTGAGGCCCAGAATGGTAGGCAGATATAATAAAAATGGGGTGGGAGTGGAGCAATTATATATCAGCTTGGGTCTGCAGCATGCTCTGCTATCTGCTATTCAACGAACTCTTTCAGTAATTGCTTGGTTTTGGTATATCATCTCTCACAGAAATTTAATTGGAGCAAAGAAAATATTACACTCTAAGCTTAAATTTTTGGGATAATAATTGAAACAAACAGTAATAATGTTCTCCGCTGACTGCACACAAAGCAATAATTGCACAGCTTTTCAGAATACCTGCTCATATTGCCACTTAAGCTGTTGTAGCTATTGATGGCTTTATTATGAATTAAAAATACAAAATATTACAACGTAAAATGACTTTTTTTTTAAGATGGCCACAGTGAAAGTTACTGGACCATTAAATGGTTTGTGGTAGCTGATGGTATATCTGAAAAGTGAGAAAAGTGATTTTTTTTCCCCCTGTGCTTTAGGGGCACTACTAGAGCTAGCAGAAAATCTTACTGATTTTGCCCATAAATTGTTTAAATTAAAATTAATTCGTGTGTGTGTGTAAAATTAAAATAGTTCAAATCATCTCTGAATTTGCTTTTTGCTGTTTTCTCTTAAATCATTTTCTTTCATGCCTGGCTGATTGGGTTTGTTCCTGCTTAGCTGTTAAATCAATAAAGAAGCAACATCTGGTGGAGGTCCGTTCTATGGCAAACCCACCTGCGGCAGTGAAGCTGGCACTAGAATCGATCTGCCTGCTTTTGGGTGAAAGTACAACTGATTGGAAACAGATACGTTCCATCATAATGAGGGAAAACTTCATCCCAACCATTGTAAACTTTTCTGCTGAGGAGATCAGGTGAATAATTTGGAAATGTATTTTAGCTGCTTCTGGGATCGGAATGAAATTGTTCACAGAGACTTCTGAAAGATGACCATATTACAAATACAAAATATGAGGAACCAATTTTTGCTTCATATATGTAAATAAATCTTTTTGGGGAGAAAGAGTAATTTCTTTACCATATCTTTTTCTTGCCCTGCATCTCTAACCTGTATCTGGTTGAAGAAGGCTGCTTGAGACCTGTGAGATCCATTAAAATGAAGACTCTTGTTTAGATCAGGACATGTATTACTACAACAGTGACAAAATTGCAGTCTTTGAACTAAATTTCATTCCAATAAAGGAGAATTTCATTCTCTGTTCCCATCAGCAGCCTGAAGTGTATGTTGCATGCTCAGTGCTTTTTTCCATCCCTTAAAATAGCGGTGAGCTCTATAAAGAAACAGCATCTTATTGAAGTAAGAACCATGGCCAATCCACCTCCTGCAGTAAAACTGGCTTTAGAATCAATCTGTCTCTTGTTGGGTGAGGAGACAAGTGAATGGAAAAAGATCAGGCCAGTTATTCTCAGAGATAATTTCATCAGCAGCATTGTCAACTTTAATATTGAAGATATAAGGTATTTGTAGTTTTAGCTCTACTTAATGTGGTGATGGTGATAGTCGCACAATTGGAACTTGTATATTGAATGACTATTTGCCTATATGGTTCTTCAAACTCTTTTGCTCTTCTAGTGATGCCATCCGAGAGAAGATGAAGAAGAACTATTTATCAAATCCAAGCTACAATTATGAAATTGTGAACAGAGCTTCTCTGGCTTGTGGACCTATGGTAAAATGGGCTATTGCACAGGTAAATAATCTTTTCAGAAGGATCATATTTTCAAAATAAAGAGATATAAACTGGGGCTGCAGAGTGATTTTTGGTTCCTGCAAATTGCTAAACCAGTAAGAGGAAAGCAAAATGTTTTGTGGAAAAAGCAGTTTTGGATAAAAAAAGAAAGAAAGAAATGAAAAAGTTAAATAGGATAGGACCAAACAAAAGAAAAATGCTACAGTAAAAAAAATGGAAAACAGTACCAAGCAGGTTTTGTACGACAGAAAGGGAAGTACTTCTTTCAGTGCCATTCAGAACTGGTAAACCAGCTCTCTCTGTTCTATTCTATTCTATTCATTTCAGTTTTTTATAGTCTGATTTAGTGCAGAAGTATATCTATCTTCCTTAAGCATTCCTACTGTCAAAATCAAACGGTGAGGTTGCAGACTTAGATTTGGGGGGGAATTTTCTCCTCCAATTTGTCCTCCCCACAGAAATCCATATCTCTGCATACTTCTTCAAAATCTGAAGATACCCCCTGCTGGAATTGGTGTGTTTCTATGGGAGAGGAAGAATTCCTCCCTTTCCATTTCACAAACAGAAAGTATTTCTTCAGTTAAATTAATCCACTGGATTTCACCTTAGCAACTTTCTCACATCAGACTATTGACATGAGGGTTTGAAATTGAATGCCCGGTCTTTTTTTTCTAGTTGAACTATGCTGACATGTTGAAGCGAGTAGAACCCCTGAGGAATGAGCTGCAGAAACTTGAAGACGATGCCAAAGACAACCAGCAGAAGGCCAATGAAGTTGAGCAGATGATTAGAGACCTGGAGACCAGCATTGCTCGTTACAAGGAGGAGTATGCTGTACTGATTTCTGAAGCTCAGGCGATTAAGGCAGATCTAGCTGCTGTGGAAGCAAAGGTGAGACTGCCACTTGTTGTTAAATGTTTGTTAATATTTGTTGAGTTCTGATTAGACCAAAGTCAAGAGTTTTACTTTTCTTGTGAGCACTGAACCATTAACCATTCAGGTCCTCAAAGTTTTGGCCCCCATGATCATGTGAACAAAATTTGGGCACTTGGCAACCAGTTCACACTTAAAATCAGGTTGCAGTGCCCCACAAACGTGATCACTATTTATGTGATTTTTCCCTGCCAGCTTTCCACAAGCAAATTCAATGAGAAAGCTGACAGGTCACAAATCAGTGGGATAAGTCTCCCCACACCCCTGAGTTTTCTTCGCTCATACCCATTATGTACTCCTTCCCCTCCTTTGCTTGCATACACCACATCCGACCTCTTACACTCACACCTCTCCGCAGCGCTGCCCTTCCCCCAATTTGTGTCAGCCTGCACCAAGCCTCCCAGACCCTTCCCTCCTACCTTTGCACTCCTGCATTTCTTAACTGGGACTTAACAGCCTACACATATCAGTTACTGATCAGAGGCCTCTTTGAAAAATAGAAAACTAATGGGGAAATGTAATATTAATGCTAATCACAGTTTATATGTTGCAGAACTTTTTTCAACTATGATTAAATTTCTTATCGTTTCCTGGAGCTCTATACTTTGCTCTTGTTTCTCTCTCACCTCCCATTTCCCACTGATATTGTGTTAGGACTGCGTTTTTAATAATAGTGTTTTCCCTGAAATGATATCAAATTTTTTAAGTTTGGTTTTTCTTTGAATATATTCATTGCTTCACTTCCAGGTAAATCGTAGCACAGCTCTTTTGAAGAGCTTGTCTGCTGAACGTGAAAGATGGGAGAAAACAAGTGAAACCTTCAAGAATCAGATGTCCACAATTGCAGGAGATTGTTTGCTCTCAGGAGCATTTATTGCTTACGCTGGTTATTTTGACCAGCAGATGCGGCAAAACCTGTTCACAACATGGTCCCATCACTTGCAACAGGCAAATATTCAGGTAAAAAAAATCCATGGATCATAAAATCATTCACCACCATATATTACCAACAGTTGAGTCACTTATTGTGTTGCATTATGCGCAACAGTTTGGAGCTTGGAACGTTACTTCAGTATCTTGTTTCTTGATCTATAGTAGCCTTAGTATTAACAGCTGAACAGCCTGGATCATTTGAAATATGTTTCTCCAGTACTCTCCCATTTTGATTAAAGATATGTATACTTGGACCCAAATTGCAATCGATGGATAAAGGGTATTGCTGAAGTGTTAACAATATTTTATGAGGGTAAAACAAATCACAGGTTGGCATAGTTCAGGAGTAGTAGAAAAGGAGCAAATACATTTATTAACCCATGTTTGTCAATTCTTGGCTTCTCTTGAGTAAATCCTAATGCTCATTTTACAGTTCCGTACAGATATTGCTAGAACAGAATACTTGTCGAATGCAGATGAACGTCTTCGCTGGCAAGCAAGTTCTCTCCCTGCAGATGACTTGTGCACAGAAAATGCAATTATGCTCAAGAGATTTAACAGGTACTTTACTCTTCATCAGGCAAATTTTCATCCAAAAAACTGTACAGGAAAATAGTATTTTAACAATTGTGTTAAAACAAGCTATTTCTAGGGGAAAGAACATTAATTTTGCTATATTCCTAGGACAGAATGTTGTATAAATATTCTGATACTGTGGCATTTCCAAGAATCTTCTGATGTTGTATGGAGAGAATGACTAATAATTGTAAGCATCTTTTCCCCTAAGAATAGCACTGGGAATAATGCATTTATATATCTTATTTCATATATCATGAACGAAAGTCATTCCCAGATAAATATGTTCCAAAAACATAGTGTGCTTAGCTATACCACTGTTTTAATAAACCAGTGAACTAGTTTTAGTAAAGAAAAATATGCCATCTAAGTATCTCTTGCATAAGATGAAAATTTCTAAATTCTTGTCCCAAAAGTTACCAGCAATTCTCAGCTATCCCTTCCCATATTATTAATGGTTTCAAAAAAGTTCAAGATAAGATATCAATCAGTTTAAGCACTGTTCAAGAATAATTACAAAATGTCTAGGCTACTTGAAGATTTATAAGAAGATGGACAAAATTATAATAAGTAGTCATTAGGTACAGTGGTGGGTTGCTACCAGTTCGCCTCAGATCGGGCGAACTGGTAGCGGCAGCAGCTGGAGGCTACACACACACACACACACACACACACACACACACACACACGGATGTCTCTGCATACGCAAGCGCCCATGAGCGAACCAGTAGCGGCCGAAATTGAAACCCACTACTGATTAGGTACATGAAGATTATATTCTAACAGATTAGACATTAGCATAGTTTAAAATGGAATTTTCAAAGTTATATTTTACATGCTTTGAATAAATATTCACTATTTCTGCTGAAAAACTCCCAAGTGCAGTTAGACGGTGTTTGACTGTAGTATGTCTGTTAGAAGGGCAAGATCCAATAGAATAATAGAAATTTGGAAGCTCAAAGAAATAAAAACGTAAAGGCAACAGAACTATTTTTGGGGTAAATAATGGATGAAGCTTTTATAGTTCAGTTTCCAGCATACATCATGAATTCAGATTATGAATTTAGTACCGTAGCAATGGCATTGAAAAAATATCTAATACAACAGTGTTAAACTACCTTTTTAAAAATGACTCCAGTGAATATATGGAGTAAAATATCCTTCTGTTAGCTTCATTAAAAACTTAATAAGAAATTACATTTTAGGTATCCCTTAATTATTGATCCTTCGGGCCAAGCTACAGAATTCATCATGAATGAATACAAGGACCGTAAAATAACTCGTACTAGCTTTTTGGATGATGCGTTCAGAAAGAATTTGGAAAGTGCCCTGCGATTTGGTAATCCTCTGCTTGTCCAGGTTTGTTGCTGTTGCATGTTTTAACTTCAAAAACTAAGGATAGTTCATATAATTTTTACTTTTATGAAAATTAACAGCACTTATCTGTAATTCAAATGCAGAAAAAAATGCAAGTACAATTGGTAATATGGAACCCATGTAATATTGAAAAGAACAAGATCTAGAATTATCTGAATCTACCTCATGAAACCACTGAATTAAAAAGCACTTAGCAACCAGGACTAATAAAAGACATTGACAAGAATGTCCCCTTTTGTCCTAGGCCATATTACTTCTGAACTTACTTAAAATTAATATCTTAAAGTTTGTGCTGTTTCTTGTAATTGGTAAGCAAAATTTAGGTTGTAGAATAAATGTATTTTACAATAGTTTCCATCAGTGAACAGTTATTGAAATTATCACATTGGAAAATGTAAACATGAACAAAAATTTTGGGGTCATCAAACCATAAAAGTTTGGTTGCAGTGTTGCGATTGGAATCCCCCCTCTTATATTCACACATGCTACAAACAACAAGTCCACTACAAAAGAGGCATGGCTTGGATCATGGTGTCACAACCTTCATCATGCCTGTTTTCCTTTCCATGTTTTGAAGACAGTATATTTATATCTACATTTTTAAAAGATTCAGCTTATTCAAATGCTAGATTTCTCTAAAAAAGATGAGCCTGAATTTAAGACATGTACCTATCTAAATGGAAGACAAGATAAGAAAAACAGTCTTCATTAACTTATTGTCAGCAAATCGGAGTAAATTGTTTTGAGGGAAATCTAGTTTTCTTCAAAGTAAATAGAGTATCTGAAGAAAATTTAGGTAATCCTTGATTATTACCACATTTGGGCCCAGAACTTTGGTCACTAAGCAATGCAGTCATTAAGCAAGTCATAGCTTTCTTTCAGAAACTAGTTTAAGATTTCTACTTGATTCCATATATGCCTGATCACTTTGTTATCTTGTCTAGGATGTGGAAAGCTATGACCCTGTTCTGAATCCTGTGCTGAACCGTGAAGTCCGTAGAACTGGTGGTCGAGTTCTTATCACTTTGGGAGACCAAGATATTGATTTATCACCATCGTTTGTAATATTCCTCTCCACCAGAGACCCAACAGTAAGTAATAAACTTGTTTTACAAGGCCAGTAGTTGATGGCAGTGGATAGGAGAGGCTATTTAAAAGTTACCTTGAATGCTTTTGTGTTTTATAGGTTGAGTTTCCACCAGATCTCTGTTCTCGTGTGACATTTGTCAACTTCACAGTAACTCGTAGCAGCTTACAGAGTCAGTGCCTGAATGAGGTACTGAAAGCTGAAAGACCAGATGTGGATGAGAAACGTTCTGATCTCCTGAAACTTCAAGGTATAGTCACTGAAAAACCGAATCCCCAACCTTTCTCAGCACCTAGAGAGCGGAAGAAAGAAAGGAATAGATTTTTGTTTCTATTCTATAGCAGGATCAATTTCATTAGCAAATAATGGATAATTATAATTCTGCAAAATTGAGATTCAGTTCTATTGAATATGGCTATCAGAACAGAACTCAAAAAGTCAGATTCTTTGTTTGTTTGTTTTTTTAATTAATTAATTAAGAAGAGTACGGGAGCAGAGCTCATTCCCTTGTTAGGTCTTTTTTTTAAAAAAAACAATTTTCCTAGACAAACAAACTTCCATAACTAAAAAAAAATCCTTCATTATTAACATTTATTTGCACAGATACTTATGCTAGAAAAATTAAATTTACTTAGGCAGGATATTTAAATTACTTTGTGTTGTTTAAAATTATTCTTGTAAAATCAACTCAAGAGTTCAGATTAAATACAATACAAAATATATATGTATGTACGTATTTTATACGCTTTTCTCACTATCCAAAATGACGCTGGGAGGCACATAAACTTAATAAATATAGGACTTTTACAGCAATTGTCAGCTCAGACTCATAAATTATTCTCATCTCTATTAAAAAGTAAAACTCATTAGTATTGTTTTGCTGTTGCTTTCTGTCCTCTCTATTAAAAGGTAAGCAGGTCAGAATGTGATTCAAGTTTTGTTCAAAGGTCTGTATTATTCTTAAAGGTGAATTCCAGCTGCGTTTGCGGCAACTAGAAAAATCTCTTCTCCAAGCCCTCAATGAAGTAAAAGGACGTATCTTGGATGATGATACCATCATAACCACTTTGGAGAACTTAAAGAGAGAGGCAGCTGAGGTTACTAGAAAAGTGGAAGAAACAGATATTGTCATGCAGGAGGTAGAAACAGTGTCTCAGCAATACCTCCCACTTTCTACTGCATGCAGCAGTATTTACTTCACAATGGAGTCATTGAAGCAGGTACAAGAAGTTTTGATTTAGATTTCCCTTTCTCAGATTTCTTTTTTTAAAAAAAAATACTGCAAGACACCATTTCCATTCAAGTTAACATGTTGCTTTTAACACTCTTATTCCATTTGAATTCTACCTTAGATACACTTCCTATATCAGTATTCTCTTCAGTTTTTCCTGGATATCTATCATAATGTCCTGTATGAGAACCCAAATTTGAAGGGAATTACAGACCATACTCAACGTCTTTCTATTATCACAAAAGATCTGTTCCAGGTTAAGTAAAAGCATTTTGTACTTCAAAACACTTCAGATATTTTTTTTTCCTGTTCACAAACTTTCTACAAAGCTGATCTTCCTAATTTTGTATTTCTAGGTGGCATTCAATAGAGTTGCTCGTGGCATGCTACACCAGGATCACATAACCTTTGCAATGCTGTTGGCTAGAATAAAACTCAAAGGCACTATAGGGTAAGCAAATTCACTTATTAAACAAGTCAGTATTGAAGAGTGAAGTCTTTCGAAAATTTAAGTATTATAGGAATTTCAGTGAAAGCAAAACTAAAAGCACTCCAAAAGTTAGACTAAAGTTGTATCCAGCAGTAGCATTTATAGATTTAAAGTTAATTCGTGCAACCTAAGATGACAGAGGGACACAGGGAATTCCATATCTCTGTTCAAATCAATAAAAATAATGTCAGAAAGGCCAATTTAGATATGCTGTAAAAAAAACCTGAATGAAAAGCATGGTTTAACCTTCACCTAAATATCTTGCAAAAGATTATTTGTCAATTTTAAACTGCTATTCATACAACAGACATACGTACTTAAGCAGAACTAATGATTTTCCCCGGTTTCTTGTACACATCAGTAAACCAAAGTATTATACTTAGGGAGTTGTTAGGTTTCTTTATCTTTGAGAGAATTGTTCTCAGTGTGATTTTCTTCTGTTTCAATTGAAGGGAGCCTACATATGATGCAGAATTCCAGCATTTCCTAAGAGGGAAAGAAATTGTACTCAGCAATACAATTCTCCCCAAAATTAGTGGCCTGACGTTAGAACAGGCGGAAGCTATGATGAGACTAAGCTGTTTTTCTTCATTTAAGGACCTTGTTTCTAAAATCAAATCTGATGATGTAAGACTACTTTTTAATATGTCTAAACTATTGAATTTTAAAGTGAATTATTAATGCAAATAAGAACATTTCATTCTCTTTAGGTCATTGTATGTATATGTATGTATGTATGTATGTATATATGTGTGTGTGTGTGTGTGTGTATGTGTGTGTGTGTGTGTGTTTTTCTTCTAGCCAGGTTTTCCCTACGTAGGCAAGGCTTTTTTGTAGCTCCAGCTCAGTAGAATCACATCTACTGTGTGATTCTACTGAGCTGGAGCTACAAAAAAACCTTGGCTACTTAGAGAAAACCTGGCTAGAAGAAAAACACACATAAACCCTACGAAGAAGTAAGACAATTGATATATGTGTGTGTGTGTGTGTGTGGGTGGGTGGGTGTATGTATGTATGTATGTATATATATATATATATATATATATATATATATATATATATATATATATATATATATATATATATGCAGCTTATATCTAATTTCATTTCATACACATTGTTACCAATATGGTGGGTTGGATAGCTTATGCTGACTGAGCTGTATATTAATCAGGAAAGTATATCACCATGTATAAAAACATGTTCTTCTCACACAGGGAACATATTCCTTAGGGAAATATGATATCCTTGATTTGTCTTCATGTGAAGAAACTCATTGGTCTTAGATCTATTACAAGATTCTTATGTATTGCTCATAAATAATAATTTTTAACTGAATCTGACCTACAGCAATTCTGCATTTGGCTGGATAGCAGTTCACCAGAGCAGACTGTACCCCATCTTTGGACAGAAGACAAAACTGCAAGTAAGTTCATATATTTCTTCCATCTCTTAGATGTTTGCGGAACACCAGAAGAAATTGTATGAAGAAGACAAACATATAATGTCTGGAAAAAGATAATATCAAATTAATTTGTAAAAAAATAGTTTGTGAAATTGTTGGTTTTGAATATTGAAAAATAGTTCTTTAAAATCGTATATTAGTATTATATCAGCAAGTAATGTCTGATTTTGAAGGTGACATAAAGGGTTCCTTGGCAATGGGAAATATATAATTCAGGACCGTTCAGACTTACTAATAGCCTACAATAAAGCTGTTGTCAATAGAAAGGCAGGTGCATTGTTGTCAGTGCGCTTAAGAGTGAATTCTGATAAAAAAATGGAGTCGACATGGATTGTTAGCCCATGGATTTTGGAACTGGTGAATTTCTGACTCTGAATGGAACAGT
This sequence comes from Arizona elegans, assembly GCA_022577455.1. Lineage (NCBI taxonomy): Eukaryota > Metazoa > Chordata > Lepidosauria > Squamata > Colubridae > Arizona > Arizona elegans. The sequence goes on along the minus strand of JAKOOJ010000001.1, from coordinate 19,677,322 downwards.
ATTTTCCTTAGAGGAATAGGTGTGCAGAGTTGTGTTCTGATTCATCTGTCACTCAAGGGCTGGTGGGTTTAGAAAACATTTAGCCAAACATTAGCTGGCTCACAGGGTGATCTCCTTCTGTGAGGGCATCAATTTGTATTACCTGCTGGTTAGAAGTGGTACAGAGCTGGTTCCGCTTGGAACATCATTCCTAAAGAAATTGCTCTAGCCTTGAGTAATAGATAATAGATAACATTGAGGATAGCTCACCATTCAGATCTGCATGTGGGACTGTTGCATACTTTCACTAGCACCGGGTTCTTTCTCCTTTTCTTTTTTTCCCCACTGGAATTCACAAAAGTGTAATCCCACTTGCCCAAGGTCATTTGTAAAGGATCATTTGGTCTTATGGCTATATAACACACATACACACATACACAGTTGTTTAGAATGATAAGAGGAATGAACAAATACAATTGCTAGAAAGGGTCCTGCATTTGATAGCCTTATACCCGATTATCATAAAGAAGCTCTTAGAATTTTTTTTTTTTAGTCTTCATGTGAAATGTTATAGAACCTACGTGAAATGTATCGTATTAGATCAGTGCTAGACAATATTTGCAGGATCGCAGGCTGTTATGTAGTTTTGTGGTTTTCTAGAAAGCTGGAGAAGAGCTCTTAGTGACATCAGAAATAGCATGTTTTTGGACCTGACTTTTCTATGGAATGTATGAAATCAAATTGCACAATTTCATGTGGAGGGGAGTTAAGATGGAAGCAGTTTTATTCCCACACTTCCTGTTTCCTTACCCATCCTTATTTTCTTGGAGAGAAAGAAGCAGAAACATATTGGGCGTGTTGCCATCATCTTAATCTTGAATTGCCTGGATCAATCCAAATACTACATGAACATTTTATTTTTCCTTTTTCTATATCTCAGCACCCATTGGACAAGCCATTCACCGCTTGCTTTTGATCCAAGCTTTCCGCCCTGATCGTTTATTGGCAATGGCACATCAGTTTGTTTCCACAAATCTTGGAGAAAATTTTATGTCCATTATGGAGCAGCCTTTGGACCTGGCACACATTGTAGATACTGAGGCAAGTAAACATTTTAATTACACGCACAAACACACCTGGCTTGGCCCCTAGAATCACAGAATGATGCAGGTGGTGCTTTAAAGTCTCCTATTAAATGCTATTAAATGGCAGAGGATCTAACTCATGCTGTCATTCTGTTTTAGCTTTCTGAAATTGAAATTGAAATTGTGGTCCTTTTCTGGCACTTTTGACATTTCAGAGTTGACCTGGAAACTCCTTAGCAAACCTTGAAACAGAGAGAAGAACTGTGTCTTCCTGTAAAGCAAACATACCTGATTTTTCCCTTTTCTTTCCTATTCCTTTATTTTAGGTGAAGCCTAACACACCTGTCTTGATGTGTTCTGTACCCGGCTATGATGCTAGTGGACATGTTGAAGACCTTGCTGCAGAGCAAAATACACAGATCACCTCTATTGCTATTGGTAACATTTTCATATATTTTGTCAGACCAAATGTTGCAGAAGACCAGTAGGTACACATTTTTAAACATGGTAATGTTGTCCTTTTAGGTTCTGCTGAAGGATTTAACCAAGCTGATAAAGCAATTAATACAGCCGTGAAGTCAGGCAGGTGGGTTCTTCTTAATGGTATGATTTGCAATTTATCAATTTTGGGTCTGTATGATAAGAGACTTCTAAAGCATTAATCTCTTTGGGTTTGTCTTTAATATGCTTTTCAGGTGGGTCATGTTGAAGAATGTCCACTTGGCACCTGGATGGCTGATGCAACTGGAAAAGAAGCTGCATTCCCTTCAACCTCATGCATGCTTTAGATTGTTCCTTACAATGGAGATAAATCCAAAAGTAAGCAATGAGAGTTAAAAGAAATAATAACCATCACATTTCTTTTCTAAACTCTGCTATTGTAAAAGAGGTTTATCTTCATCTTATGAGGTTTCTGTCCTGTTATGCATAATTCATTTTCTCTTTATTAAATGAGAGAAATTAGTACTTCTAAGTCAAGTCAATATTAAGTCAAGTGTCTTAATATGGAACCAACCCTAAAATACTATGTTCACTTCTTTAGATGTTTTTGTTGTCTAATTCATGTTAGATCTTGATCTTCCATCAAGTTATGTTATTTTTATTTCTGTTAGTTACTTCATGCTCAGGTGATAAATTAAAAATTCACAGCGGAATCATTTTAGTTTGTCCAGCAGTACAAGTTTGGGAGCAAAGAGCATTTCCACAAACAAGAGATTATTAAAAGTGCTCCATGGTCATTACTCATGAGATTGGTGACTGTATAAATCTGATTAATACATTTCTCACTGTACATTTGGATAATGTATTTTGTGCTCAGGTGCCAGTCAACCTGTTACGTGCTGGAAGAATTTTTGTCTTTGAACCACCACCTGGTGTAAAGGCCAATATGCTGAGAACCTTTAGCAGCATCCCTGTGTCTAGAATGTGCAAAGTAAGTTTTTAAACTAATTACTCAAAATTTCACTAATATGGTTTTACTAAAAAGTGCTAGTGAATGAATCCATTAAGAAGCTTTATTCTAAGCTTTACTCAGAGTACCTGTTGCTAATCTTACAACAGTTTCCATTTGCTTCATAGATACCAATGCCCCAGCCATTTTATATTCTAACCAGTAAAGATCAGACTGTTTTAAGCTTGGAGAAATAACAAAAGTAAAGTAAAGACCACTTGTTTATTTAACACATGATTTGACTTTTGTGTTATTATCAACTTCTAAAAGCCCTTTCTTCATCTAAATGGGTTTATACATTACATCAAGTACCTTAAAATAAAATACAGCAAGTAAGGAAAAGAGCCGATTCTTTCGTCTGAAATAAAAGATGCAAAATTCGAAAATATACTCAATCTCAAACAAAGTCTTACTGTGTTCTGTTAAATAGGTTGCTCTTTTTTTCATTGAACTCAAAATAAAAACCCATTGGTTTTTCTCCTTTCTAGGCACCAAACGAGCGTGCACGTCTCTATTTCCTTCTTGCATGGTTCCATGCTATTATTCAAGAGCGGCTGCGATATGCTCCTCTTGGTTGGTCAAAAAAGTACGAATTTGGAGAATCTGATTTAAGATCTGCCTGCGATACGATAGATACGTGGCTTGATAATACAGCAAAGGTAAGTGATTTCCCATACTTCGTGTGAAATGATTAGAAAACTTCTACTTCTTAAAAAGGACAAATCCAATAATTATAAGTTAGCCAAATGATATGAACAGTTTTGATTATATCTTACCTTTTATTCAGAAAGCAGAAGGAAATATATATCATTCCTATACTGGACTTAGAATCACCCATATCCATTGGATTTGATTGAAACTAATAGCCAAGGCCTGTTGTAATTCATATATAACCCCCCTCCCCCCCCCCAAATTTTGGCAGTAAAGTAACTAAGGATCAAGCAAAATAACAGCAAACCAGTAAAAACAATTACCATAACCAAGCTAAAGCAGCCCAAATGTCATTAACATCCAGATACTCTGCAGATTCTGAGAGCATCCCTTATTTCAGGAGACAAAATCTTCTAGTCATGGGTCAGCACTATTTTATTAAACTAGCTCTTGTTTATACCACTGCCCTTGTAGACTTTATAATGCGTTAGCTGTTCCTTTTACCACAAAGATGTCTCCAATCTCAGGGTCGTCAGAACATCCCGCCTGACAAGATTCCATGGTCTGCCCTGAAGACGTTGATGGCTCAGTCAATTTATGGCGGCCGCATTGATAACGAATTTGACCAGCGGTTATTGAACACTTTCCTGGAGCGACTCTTCACCACACTAAGCTTTGACAGTGAATTCAAATTGGCTTCCAAAGTTGATGGGCATAAAGCTATTCAGATGCCGGATGGAATCCGGTATTAACATTTTCTTTCTAGAACTAAGCATGGGTTAAATTTGAGTTATTGCATGTATTCCTTGTAGTTAGGAATATCTTGATCATAATGTGGCATTGTTGATTTGACAGACGTGAAGAATTTGTACAGTGGGTGGAATTGCTGCCAGATACACAAACTCCTTCCTGGCTTGGATTACCAAATAATGCTGAGAAAGTTCTTCTCACCACACAAGGTAAACATCTTGCTTCATAAGCAATAAAGCTTACATACATAAAACAATTTTCGGCATACTGGAATAACGGACCAAGAAGCATCGTGGTATTTTTTTAAATAATTACATACAATGGTGTACATTTGTAAGCCACTTCAATGAGGTATGTATATTGAAAATTTGGACATAAAATGGGTAATCAAACAGGGAATGAATTCTGAAGATCAAGATAATAGCATACAAATCTCATTAGAAAATGCATGGCCAAATACGAACAGTATATGGTAAAACAGCTGAAGAGTTTTGCAGTTTGCATTTTAAAAAACTGAATTATGCATTAATTAAACTAAAGTAGTAATACTTAAGACAGAATAGGTACACATATGTTAAAGATCTCTCTAAAATTTTGAAGCATTTTACTGTGACAAAGGGGCACTAGTATTTTGTCTTCTTCCTTTCAGGGATTGATATGATCAGTAAAATGCTGAAAATGCAGATGTTGGAGGATGAAGATGATTTAGCCTATGCAGAGACAGAGAAGAAAGCACGAACGGATTCTACATCAGACGGTCGCCCTTCCTGGATGCGAACACTGCACACTACAGCTTCCAACTGGCTTCATCTCATCCCACAAACCCTCAATCATCTAAAACGAACTGTGGACAACATTAAGGTAAAAGCTCATTATTTATTTTATTGCAACGTTATTCTTTGGAGGTTTGTACGAAAGTTTCATTTTAAGAGTGGAACTTCATAAAACATCCCATTTGGAAGACAAAACTGCTTTTTTCAGCATGAAATGGACTGTTTCAAACTTGAACCTTTCAAGAGCAAATTTTTTTGCACATCTGTACTGTAAAAGAACCAGAAGCAATAAAGAGAAACGCAGGGTGATTCTCCATGCAGGAAGGTTTTAACTCTAATTTGCACATCCCCACCTGTTTAAGCAAATTAGAGGAGTTATTTATTTACAGATACCCTCTTCTATACTACAAGAAAGCAGAGGAGTCAGAGTGCCATGTTTTTTAAAAAACGGAACTGTTAAAATTATCCTCCAAAACAGTCTTACATTTAAGAAACAGATATCTCTCATTACATTTGCCAGGCTTTTCTCAGTAATATAAAATCATCTTTTCAAATTATGTTAAAAGAAAAATCTAAACTACACAACAATTAAACAGTCCATGAAAATAAAAATGCTTAAAAACAACAACAGCAACAACAACAAACAAAAAGGGGGGGGGGACCCAAAAATTACATTATACTTATAGACACTGGTTTACAAAAACTATCATATAATCCTAAATTATAATCAGGTACAAATATTATTTTAAAATATCGTAAAATGTACAACAAAAAACATTTCTCCATCCTTTGATTAGTAGAAAATGGTGCATTTTCCAGAACATATAAGGTATACATTTCCAAAAACCAAAGATTTAGTCCCAAAGAATTGAACATTCATGAGTCTTATTATCAAAGCATATTTATATTATATATTATATATTATTATTATATTATATTATATTATATTTATTATATATTACATTACATTATATTTATTATTATATTATATTATATTTATTATTATATTATATTATATTATATTATATTATATTATATTATATTATATTTAATATAATATAATATAATATAATATAATATAATATAATATAATATAATATATCTTATTTTTCTTCCTGAAACCAAGGATCCATTATTCAGATTCTTTGAAAGAGAAGTGAAAATGGGAGCAAAACTCCTTCAGGATGTTCGCCAAGATCTTGCAGATGTAGTTCACGTGTGTGAAGGAAAGAAGAAACAGACCAATTATCTTCGGATGCTTATTAATGAATTGGTAAAAGGTAGGCTTTTCCAAATCTTGTACATTAAAGAATTACAGTCCTGCTAGTTATGAAAGGTCTATAAAACCTTGTTTTACACTGAGGGGTAGATTAACCCAAATTCTTGGGGTTTTTTTAAAGTTATGAAACTAAACAAGATGATTTTTATATATTGTGATGTGATAATTTTTTTAAATAAGACAGGAAAAAGGCCTGAAAATTATATATACAACTACAACGGAGGGTACCAAATTGTTCAAAAGTCTTCCTTGCTTCTTTATCAACATTTCATTTTATTACATCTTTACAAATAACATGATGGCAATCCAGTGTCTGTTCATCCTTTACATCTTGCATAGTGATGGTTTTTGGCCTAAATTTTGATATAGCCCAAATACAGGGATATAGTTGAGAATATATGCTTTCTTAATCTAGGCTAATAATTCAATGACTTTCAGTCAAAAATGTGGCAATAATAGAACAAGTCCAAGTAGATAAATGCTTACAGCATAACATTTGTAATCAACCTTTTTCAAAGAAATTAATTCCACATTTTGAAAACAACTTTTACTTTACAAGAGATCACTATTCAGAGGTTATGTATAATATCACATTCCACAAACTCATTATAAAACTTAGTTACTGGTTTATATGCCACTGTTAATTATTCTAAGATGTCTAATGATTGTGACACTTTAAAAACAGCAATGGTATGGAGTCCATTGTTCTGATTTTTAGCAAATGTTTTTTACAGCAAGATTATCCCGTAAGGTGATCTTCTCTTCAGGCAAAATTATTTCTGTAATCCAATATTTCCTGCACCATTAACAATTCTCCCTACAAACAACAATATCAGCACTTACTGAAGTTTCAGTTGGATCAAACTGTAGATTTAAAGTTAAGTTGAAAGAGGAGCTAATTACAAGTTATAGGGTGTCTGCCTCTGAATTTGAAATTCCAGCCCTTCTGTTTACAAAAAACATACTATATTTTTTCTTTTAGGTATATTGCCTCATAGCTGGTCTCACTATACAGTGCCTGCTGGCATGACAGTCATACAGTGGGTGTCTGACTTCAGTGAACGAATTAAACAGCTGCAGAATATTTCACAGGCCGCAGCTTCAGGTGGTGCAAAGGAACTAAAGGTAGGTTGGAATTGATTTTCTGCTAAGTGCAGTACTGTTCATCCCAAAATGCTACAAAGCAGTAGAACATATCCATTTGAATGTAGTTTTACTATTGGAATGAGTACATTTAGTCCTTGATAGAAAGCTTGAATGAAAGACAGGAAATAAAAATTGTAAGAATCCTTTAAAATGTGCGACTATGACAACAGATCTCCCAATTCTGGCTTCAATTTCTAAAATACATGTATCCTAGAGGCACAGGGCAAGCAATCATACTTAAGCAAAATGCCTTTGAGTTGGGAAGGACAGCCCATCAATTGCATATGCACCCAAAGCCACTTTATTTTTTTTCACTCCTAAAACAGTTCTGATCACATTGTCAAAACACTTTATTTATTTATTTATTAGTTCAATTTATATGCCACCCTTCTCAGGAGACTCAGGGCAGCTTACAATGCGTTAAGCAATAGCCTTCATACTTTTGTATATACCTGCTTAGTAGGGCTTTCGCCCCACCCAAGCAGTGTTCTTTTTTATACAAAGTCAGCTTATTGTCCCCACAAACCAGGTCCTCATTTTACCTACCTCAAAAGGATGGAAGGCTGAGTCAACCTTGAGCCTGGTGAGATTTGAACTTGCAATAATTGCAGGCAGCTGGTGTTATTTAACAGCACTTTAGTCTGCTGCGCCACCAAGGCTCTCACTATATTCTTACAAATTGTGCTGCTTAAACTTAAAATGTTTATATTTATCAAATTTAGATACCATTCATCTCACTAAGTAACTCTTGAATGGTTTATAGGTAAAAGTATAAAAACTATGTAAATAGTTTTTACCAAATTCAGTAACCTGGGTGCCAAGAAAAAAGATTTAAAAAGTTAAAAATTTAAAGGTGGCAGGAGTGTCTTCAGGGCACTAACTATCCCCAGGATTGCATGCCTCTCTTGGAGTTGGCACTTCACTTCAGGGGGAAGATGTTCCATGGGGGGTGGGGGGCAACAGCAGAGAAGGCTAACTAACCAGTTATTTAATGGACTATTTAAAAAATTACCAGCAAATCTTGATTCTGGCCTAGGATTCCTATGAAGGGGATAATAAAATTTGGCAAGTGCTCTAAAGAAATTAAACCAAAAAAGAAGGAAATTGGGATATATAAAAAAAATATGAGAAAATTTCAGATTCTAATTAAAATTGCGTATCAGTATTGATTTCATGTGACATCCATCACGTTAACCTACTTACACGTTTGTTCCACAGAACATCCATGTCTGCCTGGGAGGCCTGTTTGTACCCGAGGCCTACATTACTGCTACAAGGCAATATGTAGCTCAAGCTAACAGCTGGTCCCTGGAAGAACTCTGCCTGGAAGTCAATGTAACCACTACTCAGAATGCAGTATTGGATGCCTGCAGTTTTGGAGTAACTGGTTAGTTGCCCCCGGCTTTTTGTTTGTTTGTTTGTATGTTTGTTTCTCCAGTTAGGAGAAAGCAAACTTGTTAATTTTCTCTTGTTAAGCTGTATGTGCCTTATGTTGGTGACTGGTTTCAAGGAATATTGAAAGAGGAAAACGGCCTCATTCCCAAGTGGCTGCTAAGAAATCATTTTCTCTTTAGAAGCTTCCTGAGCAAATGGTCCAAATGAAGGCACCAGGCTAAAAAGGGGAGCCTGTGAGTTCTGGTCTCGCCTTAGCCAGGAAAGCCAGCTGGGTGACCTTGGGCCAGTCACTCAGTTACAGAGTTTTGGGGGGCAATGGAGGAAGAAGATGTGTTGGATATGCTCACTGCCTTAAGTTATTTGTAAAAATAATAAAGGTAGGATCCAAATAAATAAAGGAAAATTATCTGCCAACCACAGATGTTTTCAGTAGGTATAATTTTGGAAAGCAAACTTTTAAAATATCACAATTTACTAAAATATATGTTGACAGCTTCAAGAAGAATTATTGCTTAATGCATTGTAAGCCGCCCTGAGTCTCTGGAGAAGGGCGGCATATAAATCAAATAAAAAAAGAAAGAAAGTTGGCACAGCACTGGAAAACAGAAACCTTGCAGGGAATATTTCATACGGAAATTGGAGAATGTGCTACCATGGCTGAACTGATTATACCCATAATAGCCAAATTTAAATAGCAATGGCTCCCTTATATAGAACATATCACACAACAAGACAAAATTAGACATTTGGAATATGGTTTATTGGACTTAAACCGAAATCAGCAATGAACTCTTTATCATTTTATGTATCACTTTGGCCATCAATTGGAGATACATATGGAGGAGACAAGCCAGAAAGGCTTCATAATGCTCTTAATATATATTCAGTAGCTGTTCTTTTGTTCTATCATATTTTCTTTGTTTTTGTTTATATTTCACTGTTACAGTATTTTTTTTAAAAGAAAGATCAACTACCATAGGGATATTCGGGCAGAGGGCCTTACACATTTTAAAATGTGACAATTACAAGCTGAGAATTTGAGAATCTGTGTATCCTAATGCAGGTAGTCCTCAATTTATGGCCACAATTGAGCCCAACATTTCTGTTGCTAAGTGAAACATTTTAAAGTGAATTTTGCCCCATTTTACAACCTTGCTTCCCACAGTTGATAAGTGAATCGCTGCAGATGTTAAGTTAGTAACACAGTTGTTACATCAATCTGACTTCCCCATTGACTTTGTGCTTGTCAGAAGGTCACAAAAGGTGATCACATGATCCTGGGACACTGTAACTGTCATGAATATGAACCAGTTGCCAAGCATCCAAATTTTGTTCATATGGCCACGAAGATGCTGCAATGGTTGTCAGTATGAAAACAGTTATAAGTCAGGATTTTTTAGTGCCATTGTACCTGTGAACGGTCACTTGATGAATTGTTGTAAGTTAAGAACTACCTATAATCAAAGTACCAGACTGAGAGTGATGGAGAACCAAATTGACAGTGGAACTCACTGGGTGTCTGTGGGTTAGTCGCCACCTCTTGATATAAAGTATCTTACAAGATGGTTGTTAATGTAGAATGTGAGGATAATGAATGAACAATGTGCATTGAACTGATTTGAGGAACTGAATAAATATATGAAAGCTATTGCATGCTCTTTCAGTCAATACATTTCAGCCATTTTAAATTGGACAAGGGGAAACTGAACTGAAAATTGCTGCTGTTCGGATGAAATGCTTCGAATGTTATTCTTTGTTGGATTAGTTCCTTCCGTTTATTGAAATGAATATGTAACCTATCCATTAACCACATACTCTCATAGATGAAGTGGTACATTTGAACATTGCAAAGTTTTAGTGTACTTCTGTGCCATTTCAAATAGCATTCTTCTACTTCCTTTGCAGGACTGAAACTTCAAGGAGCCACTTGTAATAACAACAAGTTGTCACTTTCCAATGCTATTTCAACCGTACTGCCCATAACTCAACTTCGCTGGATTAAACAGACAAATGCCGATAAAAAGTCTAATGTGGTAAGAAAAGGGCCTTTTCACTCATGCTTTCCAGCTAGGCATGCTGTTTTCATTCTCCTTGTGTCTTTCCATCCTCCTAACCAACTTCTGAACTTATTTTACAGGTGACCCTGCCTGTTTATCTGAACTTTACTCGGGCTGATCTGATCTTCACTGTTGACTTTGAAATTGCTACCAAGGAAGATCCTCGTAGCTTCTATGAGCGTGGTGTGGCTGTCCTGTGCACTGAGTAAAATGGTCCTATATTAATGTTGAATTAATAATTAAATGCAACTTTACAGCATTATTTCTAGTTTGTACTTTCTTGAACAGATCAATTGTAAACAAACAGCTAAGATAATACTAATTAATGACATTCGGTAATGCAAGAAGGCATTCAAACCTGGGTTGATTTCCTATACTAAACAGGAAGGAAGAAATTGCATAACAAAACCTTTTCCTCAGTTCTGTTTCTTGCCTACACCTAGGTTGAGCTTCAGAAAAAAAATATCCTACATTACTTTTAGATTTTATGTATTAAACTTCATTATTTTAAGATATTCATTCATTGCCGTTTGTTTGCTGATACTCTCCAGTAGTTTTATATTCATGTAATAAATGTATAGCAAAAGCTAGGAGCAATAGGGCAAATATAAGACTTGGATCTTAACTTTCTCCATTGGGCCATCTAATCTGGATTTTTCTCTTCCAATAAAAGCCAGCATTATGTTACAGGTTATATTATTCAAGTTTTACTTGATTCTGGGGGTACCTAGAAACAAGTTGCTTATAATAAAAGCTCCTTTTAACTAAAAATGGCTTATGGATTTATGTACTATCCATTAGATTGCAAGGAACATTTTTTTCTCTCATTCAATTAATTTCTTGCCTACTACTTACTTTTCTCTTACAATCACATATCCATTCTGTCCTTTACATGGTTCCCACTCATAGTGCCGTTCAAAAAATGTATATCAACTTTAAGGTAGCTGCTGCTTCCTCTGATTTTTCAATCTTAAGCAGCAAGACAAAATAAGCAATGGTCTAGTATTTGGGGAACAGTGCAGTGGCTCAGTGGTTAAGACACTGGGCTTGCCAGCCGGCAGCCCAGGTTCAAGACCCAAGCGCCATGTGACGCGGTGAGCTCCCATTCTCGCCCCAGCTCCTGCCAACCTAGCAGTTCAAAAGTATGCAAATACAAGTAGATAAATAGGTACCACTTCCATGAGAAGGTAACAGCACTTTGTGATGTCACGTTGGCCACATGACCACATAAATGTCTTTGGGCAACGCTGGGTCAATGGTCTTGAAACAGAGATGAGCACCGCCCCCTATAGCCAGCAATGGAGTAAAATCTGCAGGGACTCCTAGTATTTGGAGCACTATTGTCCTTTGTATAGAAATAGTACCTGACCAGGTGTCTGGTCAACCTGTTTTTAAAACTCAAGAGAGAGAGAGAGAACTCAAATCTCCCATTGGCAGATATGAAAGTTTTTTTTCTCACATTTAATGAAGATTAGTTAGCTGCAATTTACAGCTTTTTAATGCTTGTTGAGCTTGGTAAAGCCTGCCAACCTTTTTCTTCAATCATCTTTCATCTCTTACCTAAGAATTCTGTGCCTGAGAGATGAATTTGGAGTATCTCTCCTTTGTCAGATACCTTCTTTACTCACGGTAATCTGCATATGTCTGATTTATATCAAGAAGGAAGAGCATACAAAGGACCAGGGTCCTCCTCGATTCATTCATACTAATGTAAAAGTTCCTCTTCCTCAGCCTCCAAATATGAGTGAGATAAAAGACAGAAATAGTTCTTATATTGACCTGATTGGAAGGCATACTTTCAGAGGAGTGAATTACTTAAAGATTAAAAAACAAGACGAGATGGGTTACATAAATCTAATAAATAAAAGATACTTGAACATTTAAATTTCTACCTTATTTATTTGTGCCACCAGTTTGCCCTTTGTAGTGGAAATATTCAGCAACATAAAATACCTGTTCATCCCTGGCCAAATTCACATTCAGTTATACTAAATGAAGCCATTTGACACCTCAAATCACCCGCAACCTCTTTCTTAATTTTTCTCCAGATTCTGGAGCAGGTCGTCTTTGCTTTTTGTTGCTATTTAACACTTCACATAATTTGTAGTCAGAATCAACTAACATGGGCTGCAATGTATCTTCAGAAGTTGACATTTCAGAATTTGGTGTCGCAAACCAGAGTGGTTCTGATTCTGTAGTCTGAAGCAGTTCAGATGAATTTTGCAGCAGATGGTATTTTCTTGCCTGTCCCTCTATGATGGCATCACTAAGAGAAACCACTGGTGAGTTATCAAAATCCAAATCACAGTCTGAGTTGCTTGAGAGTTCTTCATCGTCTCCATCATAAGGATCCACAAACTAAAGCAAACAATTGTTATTGCATATTTGGTATGCAACAAATGGTAAACTCTACAAATAGCTAAGTTGCTAATTAACATCCTACATTTTAAAATGCTAATTCAATTTATTCTACACATAATAAAGTAACCATATTGAACTATCACCTCTAAATTTCTCAAACGTCTGCTTGAGTTCATTAGCCAAATTTGCATTGGGGGGGGTTACAAAATTATCCCATTTAATTAGCCCCATTCCTCCAGATAATCAGGTTTTGTGAAAGTATAGCTTGCACAGCCTGCACAATAAGCCCCTGGAAATAATATGAAATAAATGAGGACTGCTTCAGTTCTGGATGAAAAGCCATAGTTGAATGTCCAACCTCAAGTTTTAAGATTGATTTTTTAAAAAAGTATATTGGTGGAAACACTTCACCCATTGATTGTCCTACCACAGAGATGTTATGTAATAAAATATGATTACTAGGTGGAATCAGAATGGGAAATATATAGCCTTTCAGTCCCATGGAGTGGTACATTACATTCACTCATCAATTGGGCAGCTTACCTCTACATTAGCATCAGAGTCAGATCCGGTGCTGGAGTCAACAGAACATTTTTGCTGTGAAAGAGAGAAGCAAAGGGAATGGGAAATTTTATTTATTTAAAAGCATGAATCTCATTTCTTAATCCTAGTTCTTACTACAAAAGGTGATAACAGTATTGCTAAAGTTCCCAATTCAACTCTCTAACATAGTCTTTTTATCTAGATTTAAACAATAGGTAAGAAAGCTCCATTTGGACATTCCTGTCTGCTGTCACTCAACCATTGCTAAGATCCCAAAGCGCATTAAATTTTGCTTAAATCTGAACAAAAACACACACGGGGGGGGAGGGGGGATGGCATATGGTACACCAAACCCTCATCTACGATCTACCCTGGTTAGATTCACAAAATGATGAGAGGACCTCCATGTTTGTTTATTCAAGAAATAAATGATGCACCATTCCCATCTAAAGAAAAGATGGGAGGTCAAACATGTATCATGTTGTTCAACTTAAGCTTTCAGGAGGGATATTTTAGCGATATTAAAGTCAAGCTTAATACTTAAGGACTTTGCAAACATGTCCAGATAGTCTCCCTGGCCATAAGAATAAAGTGGATTTTTTCCTCAGGTTTTGGAGTTCATAGAGGTCTCTCATCCATGTACTAACCAGGTTCAGACTTGTTTAGCTTCAATAAATCATTCTACTAATAAGCTAAGAAGGCCATTGAGTTGGCCTTGAAGGCTATGAGTTTATTGACTCTTGGAGGCAAGCAACATCAGCATGTTATAAAAGTAGCAACAGAGATTGATATTGCACACATACCCTACAGCAGGGGTCTCCAAAGCTAGCTGGGGAATTCTGGGAGTTGAAGTCCACCAGGCTTAAAGTTGCCAAGGTTGGAGACTCCTGCCCTAGAGGGCTGCTTTCACCTGCTCTCCTCTACATTTGCAGATGGTCCCATGGCAGCTGCTTCATGCAAGCCTCACATTTGTGGAGGTGTAGACATTTTAACCAATTCACTTAAAGCCAAGAATAATCCAGGTGAAATAAATCAATTTTTAACTGGGTTTGTTTTTGAAACATAGCATTTTAAAATGACTTTACCGTGTATCTGTAAGCTAATCGTTCTATATCAGCAGATTTTTTCTCTGCATTCACTAAATCACATGACACTATTGAAAAAGAATAGAAAAAATGGTTAGAAAAAAATACACTCCTTGATTTAATGGTTAATGGAAAACATTGACCATTGCTATTCAATAACCTCTTGTTATTCTGTAGTCCCAGTTATAACTGATGAGCAACCAAGCTATGAAATAAGAGTTTTCTCTGTTGCCATTTAATGATGGATATCTGCAGGCCATGTATATGTACAGATATGTATACATATGACATATACTGTACATACATATTATAAAGAAGTACTTACTTGCCATTATTTAACTTAAAGCCTAAAACAACAATGTACTTATCCATAAGGCATAAGATACACAAGCATAACTTCATCTACTAGACAAACTATGGCTCATATTTTTATTTGTCTTAAAATACTCACGTATTGCCTATCATGTAAAAAAGTATAATTTCAAACAATTATAAACAATTGTAAAGAGCAAGATTGTAGCTAAATTACTAAATTAGCCTAAATTAGCTCCAAGCATATTTTTTGAAGAACAAACAAAAGAAATACTGTTTCAAAAGAATTGACCTAATATACCTATATGTCATAAACATACCATGCGGTTTGCAGCCTTAACATTAAAACAGCTGTGTATTTCTTGTAACTTATTATCAACCCATAAAAAACAATCTTTAGACCAAGATTAAACTCCTTTAAAACATTACAAGAATAAAAATGGCCATTGGCAAAGTTCATGGTCCTACTTAATTCAGCCTTCCAGAGCTGAAGGCCTCAGCATTGCCTGGCCCAAGTCTAAATAGGCTGAAACCAACAATCCGCAAATTTTTGGAGGGAGCAGGAACGGCCACTGTCCAAGAAAGTTCAGTCACAGAGGGCTCTTTCCCAGATTTAGCTGGAGAACCCAAATTTTGAACTGAGGGTTTTGGATATACATAGATACATACATACATGCATACATACATGCATACATACATACATACATCTAAAGGAAGCAGTGTGGTATTGAGCACTTACCTTCCATGAGTTTCCTACTTTTTATCTTCCTTCTCCTTTGTGTCCTTTGCTGCAAGGTTGCCATTTTCTTTTTTTTTCTTTTCACCTACAAATGTAGCTGCTTCTCAGTCTGCCTAGCCTTCCTGCCTTAAGTTATTATCTTAAGTGTCTGCACCTGTGCTTCCTTCCAAAAGCTCTAGAGTTCAAAATGGCCAAATGTAAAGGAAAAAAGAATTTCTTGAAGTTTTTACATGAACTTCTTTTTTTCATGGGAAGCTGAAAAAAAGACCCCAGTTCTACTATGAAAGGTTCAGGAACCTTCTAGTCTTCAGATGAATCCAGATAATTTAATTCCCACCTCTATAGTTAGAAAAACTATGGAAGAGGGAGGAAATGGATGCTCTTCCTATCATGCTTCCCTCTACTCTATGACCTCTTGGAACTAGAAACTCATGTTTATGTTTGCTTTCTTTCCTTCCTTTGTGATTTCTTTTTTTACTTTATGTCATGCCAATATCATAACTATAGAACAAAAATTTTCAACCTTGGCCTCTTTAAGATGTGTGGGCCTCACTTTCCAGAATGCTGGCTGGGGGATTCTAGGAGTTGAAGTCCATCCATCTTAAAGTGGCCAAGGCTTGCTAGCTTGTTTGTTTGTTTGGTCAATCATTGTTTGTTTAGCATATGTCGATGTTACTTTATCCAGGAGACTACAATACCAATGCAGAGTATATAGTAGTTTGGCTGTCTAAGATTGATAGTCCGTTTGGTTCATGCTCGCACACTTTCCAAGGTGCACCCCAGGGGGTGAGCTAGCTCCACACCAGAAAGAAAAACAAACAGCATTCAGGGACCTTCTCCCTCCAACAAAGCCGCTTCACAAATGGACATTGATCCGGGAAGGCCCAGCGCTGGCAGGCTTCTGACCATCCGCACAAAGTGCTGGCTCATCTTCCCACTTAAGTAGTACCTGTTTATCTACTCGCATAAAACATGGTTTCAAACTGATAGGTGGGCGGAAGCTGAGGCAAATGTTGGGAGCTCATCCTACCACACAGTGCTAGGACTCAAACCACAGGAGCACAGCGATCTCCAGCATCATTAAGCCACTGAGCCATCATTCCTCTTGGCCAAGGCTGAGAAACACTGTTATAGAAGGTGTTCTTTGGCTTAATATATTAACCAAATATCTGTAGCAATTTTTTCACAGCCCCATGCCAATTATGATTCCCATTTCCAATTGACAACAGTTACATTGGACTGATAACCATCTCATCCCTATCATGTCAGCCCATCCCATTTGGCCAGGAAGGGAAGGTAGGAAAGATACGTTATGGACCCCTTTGATTAAAGAAATTTGACTGACAAGAGTCCAGGAATGGGGCCTTCTTTGCTGTGGCTCCCACATCTGGAATACTCTCCCCCCAGAGGTGGGGCAGGCTCCCTCTGTCCTAGCCTTTTGTAGCAGTTTGAAGGAGTTTAAAGGCCTGGCTCTGCCCACTGGCATGAGGCTTACTTAACAGCACACAACCCTTGGAGGGGGAGGGGTTGGTGCCTTCCACCCGCCTTTTGACTTTCAACCTATTTTATCCCTGCTTTTATCTTTTTGAAGGTATTTTATTTTTATATGGTTTTTATGTTTTAAATGTACACTGTCCAGAGTCACTCTGCGAGATGAACAGTATCTAAATTGAACAAATAATAATGTCTTAGTTTGATTTGTAATAGTTATTCTTTTACGTAGATCAGAATTCTATCAGTAAAGGCATGAAAATGTTCCTCCACTCTCCTTTCTCCCTCAACTTATTTCTGATATTAATTGAAAGCATTTTAATGACAAATAAATAATTTTCTGACTAACTTCAAAATGGCTGCAATTCCTAGGCAAAAGTATTCATTTTCCATCTTGTTACTACAAGTAGGAATTTTAGGAGATACAAATTGTCATTTAAAAAAAAAATAGCATGCAAGTCCACCTACCTTAGCCATCCAGATGCTTCCGATGCACCCCAAGCAGAGCAATTGAGCAAATTATAATTTAGCACATCTGGACAGCATCAGATTGGGAAAGATGATAAAAACTCCATACTTGCAAACTACTGCAAACGTTTGTCAAGAGACTCAGAATGATGTTATTTAACGATCATCGTAAGTTATTCAAGAAACTGGGAATTAATCTCCCAAACTAGAAGATGAGAAGAGATATACAGGCAGGGGGTGCTATTCAGCAGGTTCTGACAGTACCGGTAGCGGACATTTTGAGTAGTTCAGAGAACGGGCAAATACCACCTCTGGCTGGCCCCAGAGTTAGGAAGGAATGGGAATTTTGCAGTATCCTTCCCCTGGAATGGGGTGGGAATAGAGATTTTGCAATATCCTTCCACCAGGAGTTGGGAGGGAATGGAGATTTTGCAGTATCCTTCCCCTGCCACTCCCACCAAGCCATGCCCACCAAGCCACACCACGCCCACCAAGCCACGCCCACAGAACTGGTAGTAAGAAAATTGAATTCCACCACTGTATACAGGTAGTCCTTGATTTATAACCATTCATTCAGTGACCATTCAGAGTTACAGAAGCACTGATGAAAGTGATTTATGACTGGTTTTAAAAAATATAATCATGTAGCATCCCCATTATCACATAATCAAAATTCAGATGCTTGGCAACTGGCATGTATTTACGACAGTTGCATTGTCCCGGGGTCATGATATCATCATTTCTAACCTTGCCAGCCGGCTTCTGGCAAGCAAAGTCAATGGGAGAAGCCAGAGTGGCTTAATGACTACATGACTCACTTAACTGCAATGATTCGCTTAACAACTGTGGCAAAAAAAAGGTCATAAAATGGGGCAGAGTTCCCTTAACAACTGCCTTGCTTAGCAACAGATATTTTGGGCTCAATTGTGGCTCAGTAAGTCGAGGATTACTGTAATGCTGAGCTTTTTCTAGATGTATAATATTTTGCATTCCAATGATAGTGTTGGTCTTGATTGTTGTTGTTCAGTTACTAAATCGTGTGCGACTCCTCACAACACCATGGACCACAACATGCCAGCCCCCCACCCCCACCCCCATCCTTCACTGTCTCCTGGAGTCTGCCCAAAGTCATCCCCACTTGCACTGATGACACTATCTAACCATCTCATCTGCCGTGCCCTTCTCCAATTGCCTTCAATCTTTCCCAACATCAAGGTCTTTTCCAATGAGTCTGAATCAGAATAGAATCAGAATCAGAATAGAGCTGGAAGGGACCTTGGAGGTCTTCTAGTCCAGCCCCCTGCTGAAGTAGGAGATCCTATACCATTTCAGACAATTGGTTATCCAATCTCTTCTTAAAAACCTCATGATGAAGGCCCTACAACTTCAGAGGGCAAGCTGTTCCACTGGTTAATTGTGCTCACTGTTAGCAAGTTTCTTCTTAATTCCAGGTTGCTTCTCTCCTTGATTAGTTTCCATCCATTGTTTCTTGTCCTGCCCTCTGGTGCTTTGGAAAATAATCTGACCCCACTCCTCTTTATGGCAGCCCCTCAAATATTGGAATACTGCTATCATGTCCCACCTAGTTATTCTTTTCTCTAAGCTAGCCATATCCAGTTCCTGCAACTATTCTTCATATGTTTTAGTCTCCAGGCCTTTAATCATCCTACTTGTTCTTATTTATTTATTTATTTTATTTGTCAAAAACGTATTTGGTAATAAGTATAAGCATGGATTGAATACATAAAATAGGTATAAATAGAAGAAACAATAGGACAGGGACGGTAGGCACGCTGGTAGGCACGCCCCTTACAGACCACTTAGGAATGGGGTGAAGTCAACAGTAGACAGTCTTAGGTTAATCTTCTTTCCATTTTTCACCAAGTCTCAACATCTTTTTTGTAATGTGGTGACCAAAACTAGATGCAGTATTCAGATGTGGCCTTACTAAGGTTTTTATAAAGCAGTACTAATACTTTCTGTGATTTTGATTCTATGCCTCTGTTTATACAACCAAGGATTATATTAGCTTTGTATAGGGTCTCCTGCTTGGGCAGGAGAAGACCTCCAAGGTCTCTTCCAGCTCTATTCTGATTGATTGATTGATATTTAATCTATTTTTTTCACATACATACACAAAAACTCAGCTATACATTTGTTCCCCATCTTTTGTTTTATTTCACCGCAGCTATTTTAAAACGGGTCTATTTGTGAAGCTGTGAAAATCCATTTATGCTCATCAGAGTTAAGCATTCACAGACAGTAGAAAAGACTCCGAAGGAGCCGTGTGATTCATTTCAACATCACTGCAAAAATGGAAAGTGAGACAATAAGCCATTTTCAGTATTGTTCCATTGTCACAAAATTAAAACTATTAAGAATATGCAGAACTTTGGTGCTTCCTAATAGTAAAACTGCACTCAGTAAGAAAAAATCATAGAAAAAGACAATTAAATGTAGGATGCATGGAAGAATGTACACAGCATGCCTAACATAACATACACTGTGTTCATGCTTGCTTATCAGAGGTATGGTTAAAAAAACCCAAAAATGCATCATTTTGAGTTTGTATGACATGGTAAGTCTGAAACCTTGGATAAAATATGTGCTCAGAGGGACTGTGGGTTAAAAATGGAAATGTGCACGTTGTTGTTACACAGACGTTTTCCCTCTGAGGATGCAAACCAGAGGTGGGTTTCAGCAGGTTCTGACCAGTTCTGGAGAACTGGTAGAGGAAATTTTGAATAGTTTGGAGAATTGGTAAATACCACCTCTGACTGGTCCCGTCTCCATCTATTCTCTGCCTCCCGAGTCCCAGCTGATTGGGAGGAAATGGGGATTTTGCAGTAACCTTCCCCTGGAGTGGGGTGGGAATGGAGATTTTACAGTATCCTTCCCCTGCCATGCCCACCAAGCCATGACCACTAGGCCATGCCACACCCACCAAGCCACACTCACAGAACCGGTAGTAAAAAACAATTGAATCCCACTACTGATGCAAACATAGTCTGGGTCCAATTTAGTATAAATACACAAATAAGAGACTTCTCCTTAACTGTTACACTACTAAAGAAGAAAACATGAACATTGTCATCAGTTGGAATCTCAACATCATTACAACGGCTAACACTTGGCTAACAGTGGCTAATACTTGGGATTTTTTTCTCCTATATTGTTTGGGGGGGGGGAGAGAATGGGTTCTAATAACAGTTGCCACCTTGCTAAGTCAGTTTATTGATTCTATTTGGTCGTATAGATATTTTCTCAACAGTCCTCAATCTTCTGCTCTTCAATTATTGTATGTGGGACTGAAACTCCCATCATCTCCAAGCATGACTAGAATTCTTATCCAAGACAGTTGGAACAGTCTGTAGCTCATTCAAAAGTCTTAGGGTAGGGCAGCCAAGGAACTGGGAAGGAGGGCTACTTTTTATTTTCTGTCCTCCAGTAAACTTGGACGGGGCCTGAAAGGAAATGTAGGGGTCTGCCCAGTTACATGTCTGCTATGGAACACACACAAAAAATGGACAAGTTTTCTACTTACAAAAGGTTAGTAGACAGAAAAGAAAACAGCAAGAAAAAAAACGAAAGGAACAAAATGTGGGAAAAATTTTTTTGTTTTCTTCCGTTGCACTACCCACCACATATTGTCACTGTTCTTCTATTCTATGTATTATTAACAAATATCCATTTTCTACCTCAAGCCTGGGTGACACGCAGTTTTTTTTGCCGTAGTGTTTCTCCAACTCGTTCCAGAATTGGTATCCCTTTTGACTTCCTGATCATTGTTTCATCATGCATCACGATGTCACCATCAGATCCTGCGAGCAGGGGCAAAGGAGCCACCGCAGGAGTTGATGTCAGTCCTTCAGATTCTGAAAACTCAACATCCATGAGCAAGGGGTGATCAGGTATCAGTCCTGCTGCATCAGTAAAAGCTCCCAACCCTGTGGAAGGTTCTGCAGTCCTGGAATATCTTTGGGGAAGATTCATCATCTCATTTGCTGTTTGGAGATCACTGGTGGGTTGCATATCAATGTCGTTGGGACTTTCTGTTGAAGGAAGCCGCACTGCAGGCAGTGCAGACAGGGAATTTTGGTCCTCTATTTTCAATTCCTCTATCAGATCAGTGACGGAAACATTGGCATTTTGATGCCTGGAGTACTTAGAAAAGCTTGTAGTATGATCAAGATGAATTGAAAATTCTTCCCAGAATCTGCCACCAGAATCTGAAAGCTGTTAAAACAAAGCAGCATTAGGTATTATTGTATAAATATTTCAACCAAAAGGATGAAGCACAGGGAGAAAAAGGAATCTAAACCATTCAGGTAATCAGAAGTTCAAATAAAGAGCATATGGTTCTAATGTATTTTCTGGTATGTATTTAGGAGAAACAGCTCAACAGATCTTTTTTACTCAGTGTTCCTACCATTAACAATATATTCTCCGTGCGGCAGTTATGATATGTAGAATCAGATATTTTATTTCTTTGGTGTATGTTCTTGTGAATATTCCTAACAAAAATGTTTCTGGCTTTCTTTCAATTGGTTGATCTATAATTTTTCTAACCATTTCTTTATAGTTGTCCAAAATATGCACAAAATTGGAAACAAGAAAAGATACCAACAGACGAAGAAGTGATAGAAAATTTTTTAGAATGTGCCGAGATGGATAAATTAACACAAGAAATTAAAGAAAAAGAAGGAACAGATTATTATATAATTTGGAATAAATGGTATGAATGGCTTGAGTCTAGAAATAAAGGGTAATATACACAGGGAAGAATTTAAAAGTATAAATTATGTATATGATAAATGTATAGAAATGTAAAAATTAAGGTTATGAATGTTAGAAAATACAATGTAATCAAAGAAAAAGGGACAATGTAGAAAAGAAAATAATAATAGAGAGATGGGAGGATAGATACAAAATGGAAAGAAGACCACAAAGAAACACTGTTGAAAAAAAAATATATATTTATATGTTGTATGTTATGTGATTGTTATATTGTGTCATAATAAAACATTTTTTAAATTTAAAAACAACAACAACAATATATTCTCCACCAGCCAGTGAATATCTACTAAATCAACCTGTAGGGAAAACCAGTGATCTTACTTGCAACTCTACATGTTGCATTTTTAATGAAAACCAAAAATAGGGCCACAAGTTGCCTATCTCTCAATTAGGGCTTGATTAGAAGACAAATGTCTATTTGCATGCTAGACTCATCATATTTAGTAGTTGCTATGAATTTTTTTATTCAAAGTCATCTATCGACATACTCCAAGTGACTAATGACAAAGGAGAAGACAAGGGGCGTGTGATTCAGTTGAACTTGCTTCTGTTCTCAGGAGAGAAGAGGATAAATATCAAATAATCTTCCATTATAAATCTGGACAATTTGGATACTTAGCAAAAGACAATTGTGCCATCATTTACAGATTGGCATCTGGCAGATATTCTCAAATGGGTCTTTGCTTGTTGTGACACTGTCCTCTGGAATTCTGTTTCCCCTGATAGTTAAGAAGTCTCAATTATTATTTTTCTGTTTTAAAAGTGGGTATGAGCTTCAATGTTTTCTTAGAGGAAGTAATACAAAACTATATCAAGCAGGTTATAACAAACCTACTGGTATTATATAAACCTGCATTATCATTTTTCCATGTTGCAATATGGCTGAAGTCATAGATGTCTAGTACAAAGCTGCTTTTTCAAGAGGCAACTGGACTTTCTGGTTTTTCTTTGAAGCTGTTTTGCTTCCCATCCAAGAAACTTCTTTAGCTCTGATGAGCTTCTTGGATGAGAAGCAAAACAGCTTCAAAGAAAATTCCAAAAGCCCAGTTGCCTCTTGAAAAAGCACCTTTGGGACAACCATGACCTGGATGACTGAGACTCTCCATAGCCATGTCCAGAACAACTTGTTCCTACCCTTCAGATGCCCATCAGGAGATTGGGAGGCAATTCTGGAGCTAAAGATGTTTCCTCCAATTTTGTGCCACTGAGATATGTTGTTCCTAACTTCCATAATACTGAGACAACCCAATCAAGGACTTTCCTCTGGAGGATGACACCACATCGGGGAGATTTATTTAAACAGTTCCAAGTTTGAATTCATTGCTTTAGTTATACACTAATTTTGACTGTAAATATGTGGCTTTTACTTCTGTGTTTTAACCCCTTTTTATGTATACTGAGAGCATATGCACCAAAGACAAATTCCTTGTGTGTCCAATCACACTTGGCCAATAAAGAATTCTGTTCTGTTTTGTTCTGTTCTGTTCTATTCTGTTCTGTTCTATTCTATTCTATTCTATTCTATTCTATTCTATTCTATTCTATTCTATTCTATTCTAAGCATTGTGCCTTGGTGTAACAAGGACTTACAACATACCAATCTTGATGTATTATGATGTGAGCAGAAATGATTTGAAAGAAAACAACATTGGGGAGAGGGGGAGATTTCTGGCACACAAGACTTGCCACTATCTGTATCTTTCAGGTATGACCAGCCTTATACCCTTTTCCCTCTCACCCAGCAAGAGAAAGCCCTTAGGGCACCTTGTGGGTCAAGTGTGTCCTTCTTTTCCGCAGTTTCATGGATCCAGTTGTGGCAATGACATTAAATGCTCCTTTGGTGCAGTTTCTTTTCTTCCACTGTTGATCTGCAAAGAACCAGAAAGGAAATGCTTTGGTCATCATATAGTTATGGTTGTGCAAAGAGATTATCTTTGTCTTTAGCCTTGGAAGTTTTTTAACAAGTGCATTGAGGTAATCAGTTATTTCACTGTTATTTTAAATGGTCAACGGTTGTAGGCTTTTTTTTTTTTAAAAAAATACAACTAGCTGCTAAATTTTGAAGTAGAGAAGGTCCTTCCAAGCTGGCCATTTCTTCTCGAATGGCTAATCTTTGTTTCGTTGCTTTTGATAGAGAACCCAGGACCCAAGTATGGATTCCTGCAGAGAGGGGGCTTCATGCGCTGATAGGAAGATGATTTGGTCTCACATAGCTGTATTTGCAATAGAGTCTCTCTGATCTAGTTATCTGGATCAGGGGTCTCCAACCTTGGCAACTTTAAGACTTGTGGATGTCAACTCCCAGAATTCCTCAGCCAGCTTTGCTGGGTGAGGAATTCTAGGAGTTGCAGTCCACAAGTCTTAAAGTTGCCAAGGTTGGAGACCCCTAATCTAGAGGAGTTTAGCAATGTGCATGCTATTGGTGGACAGATATACTTGACATAGCCTTGCTCTCATTTTGGGGGTTAAATAAGCCTTGCTCTCATTTTTTGTTAAATAAGGCTTGAGTAGAACACTTTCCATATGTAAAGCATATGCTAATTATCAAATGTAAAAAATAGTGTTCTATTTATACAGTTTTAATGCTGTGGTGGCACAGTGGTTAGAAAGCAGTATTGCAGACTAATTCTGCCTTCCACTGCCAGGAGTTCGATCCTGACCGACTCAAGGTTGACTCAGCCTTCCATCCTTCCAAGTTTGGTAAAATGAGGAGCCAGATTGTAGGAGGCAATATGCTGACTCTATAAACTGCTGAGAGAGAGCACTATAAAGCACTACAAAGCAACATATAAGTCTACATGCTATTGCCATTTGTCCATGTTGCTTTCATCTTGATTTGGACTCATTTGGGGATATAATGGATTATGAACAAGAACCATAAAAGGGCTGTTAAGGCTGATCAGGCTTTTGAATATGTTTTGATTATGATTCTATGGTACCACTTTCCAATGATCTATCAAGAGAAGAGTTAGTAATTTCTCCTTCAATAATAGTAAGTGTTTCTTCTGCAAACAATGAGATGGGGATTTGCTTTCATTCAATTTATTTTATTTTATTAAAAAGAAAGAATAGCAAACATAGAGAGAACTTAGGTGCTATTTTATAGATATCCATTTTACACACCCCATTTTATAGATGGCCAAGGAGATCCATAAACATCAAGCACCATGATACATATTTCAGACTTTCCCATGCTAATGCTCTTCGGTTACAATTTCCAGAGTTCCACTTCATCTAACGTATAGAAACTGAAACTTGGCTTCAGCTGTGGAGTACCAGGATAGAAATATTTGATAACAAACTTGTTCCTGGTTCCTAGAATGGGGAATGCTGAAATAACTCCAACTCAAAGAAGATAAAGGCTTTCAACCCCCATCCCTTTCTTTTGACAGATCTCAGGAAGCTTGATGGCGCAGGAATCTAGCCTGCTGCCTTTGCCCCACCATCAGAATCTCTTCCGGGTACCAGCAATGGGCAGCAAGGACCTTGGATTGCAAACCTAATTCTAAACTTGAAAACCTACTACATTTGTTTCTGTGTTACATTTCTCATGCTTGGAATTATCTCTTTTTATCTTTTTATAATTTCTTGTTCTGACACTACACAAATATCTTTCTCTGAAAAGTAACTCACTCAACTTGGGCCCAATTAAACTTTGATTTTTCGTTACCTTTCACTACAAAACTAACGGTCCAAACTGGCATCTCGTTTTAAGTACTGTCTTGCATTAAACCATACTACCATATTCTCAATGCAGCCTGAGTGGCGTAGAAGGCTAAAGCCTCCTACTAAGGCAGCATTTAACATCCAGCTGCCTGCAATTACTGCAAGTTCAATTCTCACCAGGCTCAAGATCGACTCAGCCTTCCATCCTTTCTAAGGTAGGTAAAATGAAGACCCGGTTTGTGGGGGCAATAAGCTCACTTTGTATAAATATACAAAAGTATGAAGGCTATTGCTTAACACATTGTAAGCCACCCTGAGTCTCTGGAGAAGGGCGGCATATAAAAATATTTTTTTAAAAAAATGCAGTCAAGATTTTCCTAGCAGTAATTCTGACAAAATGCAAGAACGCTATCCAAAATGGCCATTTTTAGAACATCAGCTCTAGTCACTTTCTCCAAGATAGGTCTGGTATCCAGGTCTTTGCAGGAGGAGAACATTGTCAAGGCTTTGTTACCTCACTTGCCACTTCCTCATTGTCCAGGGAGGTAGCAGTGAGCATGTTCTGGCCTTTACAGCCAATCTGTGTGAGGGAGACGGGCGTTGGCAGTAAGTGCAGTCCATGAAGAAGCTCTCTGTTTCTGTGGGCTTTCCTCTCCTCCTTTTCTTTGATGATTAGTAATTGGCATACCATGCAAGCTAACAGGAGGTAGATATTTCTCAATTGATGGAGTTAATTCAATCCTGTACATAGTTAGGGCTCAAGGTAATTCCAGGGTGTGGATCAAACGAGCCTCCCATTGATCCAGCTAAGCACTTGTGGGAACAAAGACACAGAATAGCAATAAATGGAACTTGCATTGGAGAAAGGCTCTGTTAAAGAAAACATTTATAAAAAATATTGGAGTGATGGAAGAATTACAGTAATGGTCCAGCATCGTTTTCAAAGCCATTGCAATGTGATACATGCACATATCTGGATCCCAGTCAATGTGCAATAAATCCCATTTTCACATTTTACAGTCTGTTTGTTTATAGCGGATAGAAGAACTGGACTGGAAAAGGAGAATTATAAAGGAAGCTTAATATAGTTCAGGAGACGGTAAGACTAACGGTCCAGAGGCAAATCAGGCTTTGTGTCTATAGGCCAAACTCAAGCTTGATGAGCCACAATTGATGCAGACTGAGACTTTATAACAGGGATGCTCAGGTTTTTTTTCTGATTCAAGAGCTATAGTTGCTCTTTAAATAGTACTGTATGTCAGAGGGAGGCCTCTTGTGAATGAAAGTAGAACAAATGCTAAATTAGCTTAATTTTGTTTATATTTAAGCTAGAAAAAAATGAATTGGAGTTAATATGATTACCTTCCAGACATACATTTAATATATTTTTTCCTCTTGTCACATTAAAAATTACAATTTGTTAAGACATTTTATAGATCTATGAAAACCAGCCATTTAGATGTTGACTTGGGACCTAAGAGCTATTCACATTGGAGGTTTCAGAACTGCCAGGCATTTCCTGGCCTTTGCTGCCAAGAAACCCTGATGATGCAGAGAATAAAATGCCTGTAATTGGTTGCCAACATTCTTGGTGTGAAATCCTCAGATGGAAAGCATATGCACTGTCCACCTACATTCTTTGGCAGATGCAATTTGGTAGTTTAGTCCTACATCTTCAATCCTGATTAGAGAATATCTTCTAACCAATTTACTTGCCACAAATGATTCTGTTGTGTTGTACCTATAAATCCAAGAATTGGAAAGTGTGCTGGAAAGGAATTCTAGGAGCTATAGTCTCAACACAACCGGGGAAGAAAGTTTCAGATGGCAAACAAGAATGCCAATTTTTATGTATATGTCAAATTCCCAGCTTTGTCCTAATTACTCATGTTAAGAAGGACGAGCACATGGTTACTCATCTTATCCACTGTTTCAAACACATCCTATGATTATAATACAAGGCTCTAAGCTCCATTCAAACCTTGGTCCAATTATAAAATTGACAGTGATTGAAATATTATATAATAAAGCTGAAAAATATACAAACCTACTTCATGTGCCACATGACCTGTTTTTTCTTGGAGTCCATCTGGAGGCATATGCAGCATAACCTGTTTCACACAAAATTAGTTCATAAAAACTCACAAGAATATTTTAGAGCTATTTTTAAAACTCTGTGATCTGTTCCTGCCTAAAATTACTCTGGAACCTTGCAATAATATATTGTTACATGAATTGTTTGAAAAGGTACCATACAAATAATAGAACCACTGAGCTGAAATGGATCCATTATTTTCCTGTTTTTTCAAAAGACTGCAGATCCCATCAAGACATCTCAAATGTGCTTTTTCCCCCCACTTCAAAAGGCAACTGGACTATGTTTTTTTCTTGAGGAAGAAATGTTTATTTCCCCCTTGAAAAGGACATTTCGCTTCTCATCCAAGGAGCTTCATCAGTTCTGATGAACAAGGCGAATAAAAGAACTAAAGTATGCATGGGGTGGAGGTAGGATGTTTTATTAGTTTACTAGCCACTTCCAAAATTCTCTGACAGGACAGAATGTTCCAAAGGTCAGGAGCCAGAGCAGACGTGGCTCTTCTCCTAGATCCCGCCAGCCGCTATTCCTTGGCTGATGGGATCTGGAACATGTCTCTTCTACCAGACAAAGTAGGGCAAGCCAATGCAATCAAGCTGAGATGGCTTCTCATTCCTAAAAATGCTATTTAAAGGGGCTACTTAAAACCTATGATATGAAACCTGCACAAAAATCTGAATCATTTTTTCAAACAGTTGGAACATTATATATATATATATATATATATATATATATATATATATATATATATATATATATATATATATATATATAATTTATTTAATTTCTATAGTCACCCAGGTCAACCAAAGTGACAGTTTTAACCAATTAAACCATGTAATTCTTGTTAATTTCTTTTGCATTTTTTTTTTTTGCATTTTAGTTAATAACAACAAAGCATAAATCAGGGGTGGGCAACTATGGCCCTTTTATGACTTATGGACTTCAACTCCCAGAATTCCTGAGCCAGCCATGTTAGCCCACCTCTGGCATAAATAGTGATGGTGATACATACATTGCCAAAGATGAAAAAGGGAACACATAAAAAGTGTTTTAAACAAAAAAATGTGATATATGACAAAGAAAAAAATATATTAGTTACAATTCTGTATATATTTGCCTAATGCAAATATTATTCAAACACATATATATATTTAACACAAGGGTGTCAAACTGGCGGCCTGCGGGCTGGATGCTTCATGCGCAAGCCACATCCACCCCAGCTCTGCAAAGGGGGAAAACGTCACAATATGTCATGTGACGCCAATGTGACACCACAAGTTTGACACCCATGTATATAGATACAAACCTTATAATTCTTATTATAAAAGAATATCATAGAAATTATCACCATAATTTTTACAATTGTTCCATCTGCATCTTACTTCAGAGTAGGTAGATACTCTGACCTTTACTTCCCTTTTTAGGTTAATAACTCTGATAACAAAATATTGGGTGCGCTTGAAAATCTCACTGTGGAACTTTCAAAGCAAAGACTTTCCCCTCTCCTTCCTCCAACCTTCAGGGCCAAGAAGGGTTGTAGTTAGAAGCAGCATTCTGTACCTTAAAATTGGCTTCACAGTTTGGTCTTGTCCTAGATTCCACTGTACATTTCTAATTTGGAGAAAAGAACCAATAACTTGGTTAATGGCTAATAACTTTACTAAAATACTGTTTTTTAAAATAAGTTTATTACGATATATTTCTAACAGTGCATAACTATTGTTACTTTTGATTACAAGAAAGTAACAGACTTTTAAAAATATTTCTACCACTTGGTATTCAGAAAGTGATCTTCCAGTATATAAGCTACGTATAAATACCATATTGGTTGACCGAGTTCTTTTCCATGAATTTCTATACTCTGTTTTTAATGTATTACGTTGTAATATCTTAATGTTACAAATGTTTTTAATGTTTTTTATCTTACTTCAGGAGAGGTTCATTATACTATTGGAGTCCAGTTCCCATCAATCTTGGACACCATAAACCATGGTCAAGATAACAAAATTGGACAACTACGGTCTGTTCATTGTATCTGCCCTATAAAGCTGGAAAATGGTATATACTCTCTATAGCTGTTGGTAGCCAGTTCTACCCATTAACTGGCTGTGAAATTAAGTCCTCTTTTCTTTTGCCTGTACTATATCTACTCTACTGGTCGACATAGGTCAAATTAGATAGTATGGCAAACAAATATACATGTCCCAGGACAATGTTGCAGGATCCAATCTGGATGGATTACTGGGGCTAGAGGTTTAGTCTTCCAAGTTTTCAGATTTAGGAGGGCTTGATTTATTACCAGTTTATCAAGTATTTAGGAGGCAAGAGCTTGGCAACACAAGGAAACAAGTTAATGACTTAATAGCTGGCCAACAATAACTCAATCAATAACTCCAGATCAATAACTAAAAAGCCACACATAACCAGGCACTGTATATATGCCACATACAGAATAGCAGATACTCTGCTAGAGAGAAGTTCCTTGAAGATGGGTTCCAGCATGAGTCCAAAAGCTTGAAAGACTAAACTTCTGGTCCCTAGAATTCGGTCTCCCGATTTCTAGCTTGGTGTCTTAATCACTATACTAAACTGGGTCTCTGCCAGATAATACAAAATATTATTGTACTTCAGTATGTAACACTGAATGTAAAGAAATATGATTTTATAAATTTTGAGGAGTATTATGTTTCATATATTACCAAATATGTTAACTTAAGGGGGAAATTTAAGGACAGGAAAATAAACTATTTACCATGAATCTGTCTCCGAGTCCCTCCATATAGTCTGGAAACTTGGTAAAATCCATTAGAGTTGACGTCTAAACAAAATTAGGGAGGGGAAAAACCTTGCTGAAGGATGACCTTCTACCAGATTCCCATATCCCAAGTGATGGTGATTTCTATAGCCTTGTCATGTTTTCATCCATTATTGCACATAGCTGGAAGTTAACCACTGAAAACCAATGGCCTTATTGTCTACTTGTGCCTTTCGTACACCAAAGAGGGGTTTGGAGAAGCCAAATACCTGAAAGAGGTTTTAATGTTACTTCCACACATTGTGGCTACAGAATCGGCCCAAAATAGCTTGTAGGTCCTAAACAGGTCATGTTTTGTAATTGTGTAGAGGGGATAAAAGCAGAAAAGCTTTTCCTCTCAAGTTTTCATGGAGCCTGATCATATTCAGGAAAGAAAGTAACTGGCAACAGGTGTAGTGAGAAAGACACGAAAAACAAGTTGGAGCAGAATTGCAGGAGTTGGAGGGAAAGACAAGCACTTTCCTGCTGTGGCTTCTATACTTCAATTTTATGCTCTTCCAAAACTTTTTTGGGTGTGTGAAAAAGGAGCTGGCTATTAGTAACACCTAGTTTACACTAACACTCCATTTTTTTGCAGAGAATGAAGCAAATTGTCTCCCAGATGAGTTAACCTAACTCCTATCTATCTACTAAACTGTGAATGGTAAACTAATGTATTCATATCAGAATCATTCCAACTAGAATGAGCCTACCTTTCAGTTAACTTTATGACACTCCAAACTCAAGACAATGTATCTAACTTGCAAGACAATCAGGCATCTAAATGCAAGCAAGGTATCTAACAAGACAATCATTCCATGTCATGTTATAGTTGTTGCTATAACAGCATATGCTTTGGAATAATCTCTATTATGACATCACTCATCAATATGAAGTTACCCTCCTAAGAATATCAGTATTTTGTAAGAAAATCATTTGAAAACTACTAACAAAAATATGAAGCATGTATCAAGGCAAGGAGTTGTAATTATGGCCTCTGAATAGAGTATTTCCCATTTTCCCTAATCACTTCACTAAGGGTTTACAATAGAAATGAAAAAGTAATACATGCTGCGTATTCTTAAACTGGGCCAAATTCCTTAGCTTCCTGGTCAAGATGCACTAACGATTTTCAATATTATATATGCACTTCAGCCATTTTAGAAGACACTTTTGCATTGATTTAATAATATAAGATTTATTCTGATGTTTTACTTAACTCAACCCTGTTAAAGTATCACTTTGATAACTTTGAGCAGTGATTTATACAGTTGCAAATTCCTGTCATGTAGCAATGAAGCCATTTGGGAACAGTCCCCATTAGGACCACAATGAAATGTTAATATTGAACATTATTTAATAATATATTTGATTTCTGGTCAGGGACTGGCTTGGTTTAAACCATTTCAAATTTTAACTGCCAGAAAAGTAGAATGCATGAAAGGACTTGGCATGGTAGATTTGTGAAAAAGCATGGTACAAATGCACATGATGCAAAGAATTTAAATGAAACCATATTATTTTTTTCTATTAGGATTTATAGCCAATTATAAAAGACCCATAAGATTAGATTTGGAAAAGCAAAGCTACTTTTTGTGCAAAGCTGGAAAAACAGCTTTATTATCCACAATGGACTATGACAAAACCAGCAAAAACAAAAATAGGATATTTGATCATGGATACAACTGTGTGTTGGGTTACCTTTATGGACATTTACTGAAATTGGGAAAAATGGCTTGATATCTGGAATGGTTGACTGAAAAGGGTTGAATATGGGAAATGAATTGTGATGCTGGGGAAGGAGTGACATGTAAACTGCTATAACATTTTATCTATCATACTTTTTCTCAATTTTCTTTATTTTTCATGCTAAACTTTGTTAAAAATTCTATGGTAGTAAAATATAATACTGTCATCACGCATAGCCAGCAGTTGCACTAGTTCTACCAGCTTTCATGTCAATGATCAGAAAGGAATTCAGGTCCCCTTATCCTGCCAGTAACCAGTTCTGTTGGCTGCTTTGCCAAGGTTTGTACAGTAGGTACATGAACTACATGAAGCACATTTTAGAAGAATTGTTATTAATCTATGATGGCAAAAAAGTCAGGAATCTGTTAAGAGTTATAGATTCACTATAAGGTACTAAGTAAAATTCATTTTATTTTGGAAAATAAAGCACAGCAACTTATTCTCACTAGCTACTGCAAGGTTGAAGATTTGAGTCCAGGACAAAAAAATAAGGGGTGGGGGGGGTGGGGGGAAATCACACAATATTTCTTACATGGATCAATAAATAACTTAAGATCATTGAATTATTGGAACTTTGTAATGCCACTTGGAATACTGATCTAGTTTTGGTTGCCACAATATAAAAAGAACAGTAAGGGAACTGGAGGCTAAAACATGAATGGTTGCAGGAATCGGGTATGTCTAGTCTTCTGAAAAGGAAAAC
The DNA here is from genome assembly GCA_022577455.1 of Arizona elegans. Taxonomy (NCBI): domain Eukaryota; kingdom Metazoa; phylum Chordata; class Lepidosauria; order Squamata; family Colubridae; genus Arizona; species Arizona elegans. The sequence continues at coordinate 19,643,951 of JAKOOJ010000001.1, read as the reverse complement.
TAGCAGTATTCCAAAATCTCAAGGGGCTGCCACAAAGAACCTCTTCTCCAAAACACCTGAAGGCAGGACAAGCAATGGATGGAAACTAATCAAGGAGAAGTGCAACCTAAGAACTAAGAAGAAACTTTCTGACAGAACAATTAATCAGTGGAACAACTTGCTTTCAGAAGTTATGGGTACTAAATCACTGGAGGTTTTGAAGAGACCGGACAGCCATTTGTCTGAAATGGTGTTGGGATTTCCTACTTGAGCAGGAGGTTGGACTAGAAGACTCCAAAGGTCCCTTCCAACTCAGTTCCTCTTAAATAATAAATAAATTTACCTATGTCTGTTTTGAGGTACCGGAAGTATTTTTAGAATATTTTCCTGACTTTTTTAGGAAATTTAGCAAATTCTGGATTCCTTTACAAGGTATTATCTTCCACTCTTATTTTAAATGAGATGCAGTTAGTTAGCCCTAATAAAAAAGCACTAGTTATTAAATACATAAATAATAGTCATTTGTCTCAAGTTCATTTTGAACATTTTTATTTCTACTAGATAGTTCCAGAGTAGAACCATACATGCAAAACTGCATTAGACACAATAGATTTACAGTAGATTCTATTCTATGTTAAGTGTGGAATTTAGAATCTTTTTTTTACAGTATAAAAAACTAAACATCAACAGGTTGGAATTCTGATTTTAAATATTCCACAATATTCAGTTCCAAATACCTAGTTACCAGGTACTGTATGATACAGGTGTTCAATTGTGTAACTTCAGAGACTTAACCATAACATTTGCAGAACTGGATTTCCCACTTACTCCCTTTTTCTGTCCACTAGCACAAAATCCTGCCATAAACTACCCAAATATTTATTTGCCAATGTACAGTTATATATCAAGAAAGGACATTCCCTCAATGGCATCCCACATTACCTAAAAAAGCAAATGTAACAAAAATAAAAGAATAACATCTTCAAAAAAATAAATATAAAGAGGGAATGCAGACAAGTGTCATGAATTTTTCAGCAGGTTAACATTCATAATATACAAAACATAACTTATTCAAAGCCAAGGACAAAGGGAATATCCACATTTCTTTCAGGTAATTGGGTATTTAATCCACTTCTTCCATACGTGAAGTGTCATCATCTCCTTCCAGTGGTGGCATTTCTTCGGTTACTGCTGGGCTTGCTTCCTCGGTAGTAGCATCATCTTCATCTATGCCTGTATAAAGTGAACAGTTATTAACTTTTCCCCATGGAAGTATCTCCCAGCACACTCTTAAGACATCCTAATTTTTACTAATATTAACTTACCGAGACCAAGTTTTATCATTCTATAGATACGGTTGGCATGTGTCTGTGGGTCCTCTAGACTGAAGCCAGAAGACAAAAGTGCTGTCTCGTACAGAAGAATGACCAGATCCTTCACCGACTTGTCATTCTTGTCTGCTTCTGCCTTCTGTCTCAGTGTTTCAATGATAGAGTGGTCAGGATTTATCTCCAAATGTTTCTTTGCAGCCATGTAACCCATTGTGGAGTTGTCCCTGAGAGCCTGGGCTTTCATGATCCTCTCCATGTTTGCAGTCCAGCCATATGTACTGGTTACAATGCAGCATGGAGAAGTAACCAGTCGGTTGGAAACTACAACCTACAAGAATTAAGAGTATTTAAATCAGAGAAAAGCCCAACCACTATAAAAAGAAACAATTAGTTCACTTCCTTTTAAAAAAAACTATTTCAATTTTGAAAAAAACCTCAGTTGCTTCTTGACTAATCCATATAGCATACTGAATTTGTCAAAGATAGCAGGTTGTTTTATAAAGGGGCTGTCAGCAAAAACTTCTATTCACTTACAGCGGGGACTTAAAATATACATACCTTCTCTACTTTCTTTTCAAGTATATCTTTCATGATCTTGCAGAGACTTTCAAATTTGGCTTTCTTCTCCTCCTGTTTCTTTTTCTCTTCTTCGTCTTCAGGAAGCTCCAGACCTTCTTTTGTTACTGATACCAAAGTCTTCCCCTCAAATTCTTTCAACTGTTGTACACAATATTCATCAATAGGTTCAATCATATAAATTACTTCCAAGCCATGTTTACGAAGTCGCTCCACAAATGCAGAATTAGCCACCTGATCTTTTGTTTCACCTAAAAGAAAAATTTACCTTCAGCAAAGTTCAACAGAATAACCAATTTATGTATCAACTTTTAATGTGAATCTGCCCAACAACTATGATCATGATAACCTAAGTGGAGACACTTACAGTCAAAAATAAAGCTCTACAAGAGCTATGGTGGTGCAGTGGTTAGAATGCAGTATTGCAGGCGAACTCTGCTCACTGCCAGGAGTTTGATTCTCATAAACTCAAGGTTGACTCAGCCTTCCATCCTTCTGAGGTGAGTAAAGTGAGGACCAAAATGTTGGGGGCAATAGGCCAACTCTGTAAACCACTTTTACCTACCGAAGAGGGCTGTAAAGCAGTATAGAAGTCTAAGTTCTAGTGCTATTCCTCATTTAGCAACCATAAGCGTAGTTGCTAAGCATGACTGTTTATGATCTTACTTCAAGTTTCCTTTGCTTTAGAGATTTGCAAACGTTATTTTTTCATCGTAATGACAAACAGTTGCTAAAAGAGGACTACCTGTAAACATTATGATCCCAGTTAAACTCCAATCAGAAGTAGAAATGAGATGATCTGAAGGTACTCACCAGTAATGTAATACACATGCTTCTGATTTTCCTTCATCCGAGTGCAGTAATCCTTTAGTGATACCATCTCATCCCCAGAGGCAGAAGTGTAGTATCTTAATAACTCTGACAATTTCTTGCGGTTTTGGGAATCTTCATGAATGCCAAGCTACAAGAAAGTTCCATTTTTGTAAGCTGCATGCAAACATTTATGGCAAAATTTAAGTAAATATTCCAAACCAACAAACCTTAATATTTTTGGAAAACTGCTCATAGAATTTTTTGTAGTTTTCTTTATCTTCTGCCAGCTCAGTGAAGAGTTCTAAACATTTCTTGACCAAATTCTTTCGAATCACTTTCAGGATTTTGCTCTGCTGAAGCATTTCACGTGAGATATTCAGAGGCAAGTCTTCTGAATCAACAACACCTCTCATGAAGTCTGTAAATAAGATTAAATTATAACCATGTTTTTATTTCTCAGGGTAGCTTAGAAAACCTCTTAAGATACACAGTTTGTAAGGTAAACTCGAAAAACTCACTTAGGATATTAAAGTGGAACAAGTTTTCCATTATAATAAAATGCAAACTTCCCTTTCAGAAAATTTCCTGCCTTCATTCCATTATCTTGTCAATAGTGTTATGCTTTCCCCTTCTAGAAAGAGAATACTGACTCAATTTAAGTTTTATGTTTGTGCTGATTTTTTCAAATAGCTGCTAGATTAACTATGACCTGACAGGCCCTCTACTTTAAGCAGGAAGAGTAACTATTTTTGACCTTGTAGCAACCTGCAACTTTTAACAGATAACAAACTACTTACTCAAATATTCAGGGATTAACTCTTCACAATTATCCATGATAAACACTCTGCGTACATATAACTTGATGTTATTCTTTTTCTTTCTGTTTTCAAATAAGTCAAAAGGTGCACGCCTTGGGACAAACAAGAGTGCTCTGAATTCAAGCTGTCCTTCCACAGAGAAGTGCTGCAACATAAAGGAAATTAATTAGCAAAAATCTTTGGCATAAAATATCAAATACTGTTATAAAATAAAATTTACATCAAAGGAATCAATTATTTGAATTTTACAGTAATAGTATCAGATGGAAAAGTTTCTTCTAAATTTATGTTTAAACAATGGGGACTATTTCCATATTATTTTAAAGTGTTTACTTAGAAAAAGGGTCAATATATTTTAAACACAAGCTACTTTATATTTTGATATACCACCAGTTTTGTCAGTTTGAGTTTCAGCTAAAATTCATATAAAGAACAAATAGCCCATTCCCAAAAGAATAAATAATCTTACTTTGACTGCTAAGTGATCTTCCCAGTCATTAGTCAGGCTCTTGTAGAATTCACCATATTCCTCATTAGTAATATCATCTGGGTTTCTGGTCCAAATAGGTTTGGTCTTGTTCAACTCTTCTTGGTCAATGTACTTCTCCCTGATTTTCTTCTTCTTTTTCTTGTCTCCATCCTTCTTTTCTTCTTCCTCATCAGAACCAACATCTTCAATCTCTGGTTTATCTTCAGGCTTTTCTTCTTTTTCTTCTTTCTCTTCCTCTTTCTCTTCTGCCTCATCATCACTCACCTCTTTGTCACGCTCTTTTTCTACCTATATTAAGCATATAAAAACAGAAAAAAGTGAGCCTGATAGAGCAAATCGAATAAACTATTTTCTGAAAGTTAATCTACTGATAAATATAAACAGGCAAAATTATGCATAAACTCCAGGAAAATCCTTTGTTCATATTAAATGCTTACTATATCACATTATGAATTTAATTTGCTTCTAGTATTGCTAATGTAACCTAAATGTAGGACAGTTGTCAAATTGCTCCAATTAAGTACATTAGCCTCTGTGCAGTTAAATTTAAAACTATCATGATCACCTTCAAAGCAATTCTTCATTTAGGTAAATACAAAGGTTCAGATACCATTTTATTGAGAACAAGTTACTCACAAACAGTGTTATTGGATAGCCAATGAACTGGGAATGTTTCTTGACTATTTCCTTAATTCGTCTTTCTTCCAAGTATTCAGTCTGGTCTTCTTTCAGATGCAGAATAACCTTTGTACCACGACCTAGAGGCTCACCTGTAAAATAAATAATTCTTAATCACCATTTCACCAAAAGATCCATAAAACAAGGGATCAATTAAAAAAAAAAAGAACATTACTGGTTCAAGACATACACTAATCTAGATTATGGCAATAGCAAAAATATCTGGTTTTTAATGCTGCATTATTCATAGCACTATTCTTTTGATGTATACAGTAAGGTTTCCTATTAGATTTAAGCAATTATTATAGGATATAAATTTAGTAACAAATTATTTTGTTTTCCCATTACTTCTCTCAATACTTTCAAACCTGACCCGACAGCTGCAGTTTGGATTTCCCCCCTTAATGTTAATCCTTAAATTACATGTATTGTAATTGGACTCTTACCATTGTCCAATCTGACGGTGAATGATCCACCAGCTGAAGATTCCCAGGCATACTGTTCATCATCATTGTGCTTGGCAATCACTGTCACTTTTTCAGCCACCAAGTATGCAGAATAGAAGCCAACACCAAATTGGCCAATCATAGAAATATCTGCTCCAGCCTGCAAAGCCTCCATAAAAGCCTTGGTGCCAGACTTGGCAATGGTACCCAGGTTATTTATTAAGTCAGCTTTGGTCATCCCAATGCCAGTATCCACAAGAGTTAAAGTACGGTCCTGTTTGTTAGGAATAAGACTTATCTTCAATTCCTTTCCAGAATCCAATTTGCTTGGGTCTGTCAAACTTTCATACCTGATTTTGTCAAGAGCCTGCAAAACATCAGACAGCCATTGAAAATAATGATGATGATGATGATGATGATAGTATTTTCTAGATCTTTAGAAATTGTACTTACATCAGAGGAATTAGAAATCAGCTCCCTGAGAAAAATTTCCTTGTTGGAGTAAAAGGTATTGATAATCAGAGACATCAACTGAGCAATTTCTGCCTGGAAGGCAAAAGTCTCCACCTCCTCCTCCATTGGTTGATCCTGTGTCTGTACTTCCTCTGGCATCTGTCAAAAAAGGAAAGCAAAAATTGCTTTTTTAACAGGTTAACATATTGCATTGCATAACATAGAAATATTATTTCTCACATAGATTTAAAAGCAGTTAAAATAGTTTCGACAGTGGGGAAAAATGTAGTTTCAATATCCGCTTCGATAAAAATGAAGCACGTGGGTTGAGAGCATACTATTAGGCTTATGGCTGTTGAACTGAAACATTTGGGTAGACAAGAGGTGGAACAAGTTCCATTTTACAAGTTATTGGCAAGATGGGAGCGTTTACGCTGGAAACGGCACAAAAACGAAAGGAAAAATGACTTGCTTCATATGCCAGTCACTATAAAGAAATGTCTGGGTTCAATCCACCCAAAGTAAACTGAACGCTCAGGCGAGAAGCCTCGAGGATTCCACAGCCAACCTCTGCGCCACCTGCTGGCGGCCGAGCCAAACGAGTAAGAATTCTAGAAATTGCTAGAGTCTTCTTGCTCCCACACATCCGTTTGCCCCCCCAACTCCCTCCCTCCCTCCCTCTCCAACCCCCCCCCATACGCCGCCAGGAGCCAATTCTCTCGTCGACGCGGAGGCTGGAAGGTCGCGCGCCGCCAAACTCAGGAGAGCGGCTCCTCTCTCTCTCTCGTCCGCCTTCCCTCTTCCCCACGACAGCCGCTTTCCTGGCCTCCCGCCTCCTTTCCCGGCCGAGAACATTCGCGGTCCTCCCCTCCCAACTCCAGGCGGCCATGCAAGCTCTTCCATTCATTCCTCCGTCCCACATTACTTCTCCTTGTTCACCCGACCCCCTTTCGCTTCCTTTGTAAGCAAACCTTGTCGGGAAAGCAGCAAGGTCGCTCCTCATGCCCGTGTCCCCCACCTTCTTTTTTAAATAAAGTAACTTGTCTTAAGTCTTCCCCGCATAGCGACCGCCTCGTTCCCGTTCTCCCCAACCCGTCGTCGGGCGGGCGGGCGGTCCCGTGAGGCGTGAGGGCCAAAGCGGCGCTCCGTCTGGGCTTTTTTAGGTCTCGCTGTTCGGTTTCCCTCAGCTGTTTTAAGGCCCAAAGTAAACCCGGCGTCCTTGGGGCTCTCGCCGCCTCTAGTCTTTCACCCCGGCCTTCTTGAGGGAAAGGCAGCTCTACTTTATGAGGGGGATGGGGTGGGGGAAACCCTGGGCTTGAGCGTCCTCACCTTAACGGTGTGAAATCACCAAGCTGCACGACCGTTCGCCGAAAGAATCCGCACCTCTCTAACTCTTCACGAGCTGCACTGCGCGAAGCCCCCGCCTCCCGCGCGCCTTATATACCCGCGCCGCCGCCTCTTTCCAGAACCATCGGGAACCTTCACTGACAGGGAAGGGAGGGGGGGCGGAGAGAAGGGCGGGCATTCTTCCGAACTTTCTCCAGCGAAAGAAGGGGGAGGAGCCAAACGAATGAGTGGGTGGGAAAAGGGGCCTCGGTGACCGCCTACGTACAACGTCAGTTCAATTTCTTAGTCTTTATGCGCGAGGGAGCTCGCTCTCCCTGTACTGGACAGTCCGGAGCTTTCTCCACCTGACGATTTAAGTATGCACCCGTCTACCCCCTCCCGCGATCTGGCCGTGCGAGTGCTTTTTTTTTTTTCCCCCCTCGCTGCCGTTCTTAGGGAAAAAAACAGCGCATGCGTGAATGCTAACCGCTCGCGTTCTCTATGCCGGCTCCCTGGCCATTGATTGGCGCCTATTCAAGGCGGGAGGCTTGGCAAGGGAAGGAAACTCGGCAAGATGACATAATGACATCATCATCACCGCTGCTCAGATCAATCTCGCTGGCCCCGCCCACTTGGACCCTGGTGGGCGGGGGAGGAAGGATTAAACTTTCCGTTTTTTCCAGAATGACCTTCCCTGCCAGAAGGGATTGACGTTTCCTTTCTCCCCACCCACCCTTCGGATCCCTCTAGAATTTTCTAGACCAGGGGTCTCCAACCTTGGCAACTTTAAGCCTGACGGACTTCAACTCCCAGAATTTCCCAGCCAGGTTGCCAAGGTTGGACCCCTGGTCTAGATTAGCTATTTGAAGTGGCGTTTTTTTCCAGCAACTTGAAAATTAGCCTTTCCTTTTAGGTGTCCGGCTTCGGTGGGACTTTCTCCAGCCCAATCGATTGCCCTAAACTTTGATCATTTACTTAGGAAAGAGAACAGCTAGTCCTCGACTTACAGCAGTTCATTTAGTGACCGTTCAAAGTTACAACGGTGCTGAAAAAAAATGACTTATGACCTGTAAGAAGAAATATCCTTCTGGGTTCAACTCCAAGTGGGGAAAAAGACCCTGGAAACATGGAGACTGCTTGGAAAGATGGTTTAATGGTGGACAGGATCACATGGTTTGAGTTCCTGAACAGAAAAGGGGCAAGATGCTGCGAGTCCCCGGGTTTTATGCCCTCTCTGGCTTTGGACTTCCTGGGGCCCAGAAAAAGTATCCTGATTGGTTGTCAGACTCTCAGGAGGTGGGGGTCTTAGCTGGCCTTGCTGGCTGATGTAATCTTCCCAGGTGCCATGTGGTGAGTTTCTGTTGCTAGATGGGTCCTATTGTGTTGCAGATGATGGTCCATTGACAAAGATTGAGTTTCTGCCTCTGGCCCATTGACAAAGGGTGAGGGCAGGAAGATGGGAGCTGCTTCGTCTTTAAAACATGCTTCTCCATTTCTCATCCAGGGAAACATAATATTCTGCCTTTTTAATATTTCCTAAAATATTTCATTCTTCTAGGAAAGGGGCGGGTGCTAACTTCCTACAGACCATTTTTCACACTTACAACCAGTGGTGGGTTGCTACCAGTTTGCCCTGGATTGCACGCGTCCACAAGCGAACCAGTAGCCACAGGATTTGAATCCCACTACTGCTTACAACCTTTGTGGCAGCCCCATGGTCACATGTTTTATATACAAATACTTGACAAGTGGTTCATATTTATGACGGTTGCAGTGTCCCGGGGTCATGAGATCACCTTTTGTGACCTGACAAGAGAAAGCAATGGGAAAGCCAGGTTTGCTTAACAATGGTGTTACTAATTTAACAACTACAGTGATTCACTTAACAAAGTGGCAAGAAAAGTCGTAAAATCGGGCAAAGCTCACTTAACAAATTTCTCACTTAGCAACATAAATTCTGGGCTCAATTGTGGTCGTAAGTCGAAGACTACCTGTATTATATGCTTTTGTCCAAACTGGCTAGAGAAACAAATTAAGAAAAACTACTCTAGGGAGTTTTCATGGTGGGAGTTCTTACCTGGCCTTTAAGGCTTCATTATGAACTTTTTAATACAGGTGATATTAGCATTTTTAGCAAGGCATCTGGTTTGTTTTGAAGTTTAGGAAACCAGGATTTTATTAGTCAAAACCATTTCCTTTGATGTGCAAAAACTAACCTATTTATATAGGGAATATATTCTGGAGTCTTTTAGGCTTGCAAGTGTTAAAGAAACATGTTTGGATGGGAAAAGAGTAAATGCAATATATTTTAAAGGTATTTGTTTTTTCTCATATCTAATCAATGTCTTTTGTTACTTAATTTGTTGCTTTGACACATTCTATTCACAGAGACTGGGTTCAAGCTAGATTAGACCTGGCCAGTTTACAATTCAGTGTGTTGTTGAACCTCAATTCAGGAAAAACAATGCTAATCAACTAGTGCATGGATGATGTAGCTGCTCCTTTCAACACCCAGGTACTGCATCACTGAGAGAATTCAAGTAAGAAGTGAGGTACCTGTTTACAATTTCTAAGCAGCACCATAGGCTCACTTTTGGTCACAGAGAGGATAATCAGGAGAGGAACATCTGTTGCTTTTCTTTCATGACTCCTCAGGGAAGGACTGTTAAGACCATCTGCAGAATGGGGATTCCAAGAAGCTTCCTGGCTAGAAATGGTATTTCCTTCATGTTGTTCAAATATTTATTGCAAAATAAGGGACTGAAGGAGAGATTACTGTTTATTGTTTTATGATATAACAGATAAAAACTAGAAAAGAACATGTCACCCTTATCAAATGCAGTAAGCATAAAAAAAAAATGAAAATTGTACTTGAGATATCTTTTTTTCTAAAATATTGTGCAATTCTCTTGTTCCCCTTCAAAAACAAATTGTGTTGAATTTAAAGTGGCTTACTTCATTGGCAAATAAATATAGGTTTGTAGGCTTACTACTCCATTTGCACTACCAAAAATGTTATTTTACATAGGAAACCATCAGAATAAACCGAAAGAATTATTCCTTTTTCCTTTTTTAACTGAATACTAAATTTAGAAAGGTATTAATAAACTGTCTTATAGAAATTTTGAATTTTGATTCACCTACAATGGATGGTAGTAACTCTTCAGGATTTCATAATGTTAGCAAAATTCCTAGGCTCATGCCTCAGCATTCATAGTTTCCAATGAAACAGACCAAGACAGGAAGATCATTTTATTACTATTTATTCAGAATGTTCTGATTAAAAAGGATTCCTCTCATTCAGAGGGAACTTGATCCTCAGCTCTCAGTTCTTCTTATAGTTAACACATCAAAGAAAATGCAAGAGAAACATTGATTGGACAGGACAAAAGTAACCTCTCCTTTGTATAGTAAATAAGCTACACGGAGTCAAACAGGAATTAAATATATTACATATGAAAAACAATATGTCAATTTAAATGAGATCTGACAAAAGGGTGTTAAATTTAAGATGCTAATGAAGAAAAGCAATTATAAGTTTGTTTGGAGTTCACTGAGAGACAAACCAAATGCTAATTATTGCTGACAAACTTTCTTTCAGAAGTCAGACTCCAGAAATCCCATCCTATCCTGACCTAAGGGACAAACACTGTTTTTTGATGTTTAGAAACGTTAGAAGCTATCAATCAAACTATTAACATCTTTTAAAAAGAGAGAAAAATAAGTCACGTAAAATACAAAATAACTATGTTAGCAAGTACAACAATACTACAAAGTCCATGTTGTTGATACTACAAATTAGATCCTGTGTGGCCCTCTATAGAGAGACTTCCACCACCCACCACTTCTATCTGGAGATGCCAAAAATTACATATGAGATCATTTGTATGCAATGTTCACCTCTGAGTAGTCTGTCTTTGCTCTTAGGGATTCCCATCCTAACAAGAAATGGGATATGAAACAACATTAGTGCAACCGTGTTGGCTTTTCCTAATAATTTATATCCCTAATTCTCATTGTAAGAGATCTACACGTGGATTTCAAAGACAATTCACTCTATCTAGAATTTCAAGCACACCTTATGTGTATATGTTATGTGTGACTCTTATTTTATTCTACATATGTATTATAGGAAACCAGCAATCTGTTAAACTTCCCAATGCATGAATATGGATGAATGCTTGTTTGGAACATATCCTGTGTATGTACACTGCTACACGGAGATACTGTATAAAACCCATCTTACATAAATCAACCCCAAAGAATCAGCCCCAACAGAAAGGGAACTGAAAAAAGTACAGTATGTTCTTGAAATTGCTGCACTGCTTTGAAATTCATTCAGACTCAGCATTATTTGCTATACCTAAAGCTGCCAGACAAAAACATCAGAAATAATGAGATGTGTGGAGCCAAAGTGTCTGGAACAATATATGTGTGTGTGTGTGTGTGTGTGTGTGTAATTTATATATATAAAAGCCACAGATCTTCTAATGAATGTTTTTCTGGGTAGGGAATGGCAGCAGTGATAAAACTTGAAACCCTTTTTAGCTGATGTGATGTGTTAGGGGAGAATTAGATGGGATGCAAAACTGCCATGGATATGTTTGGTATCAAAATCTGCTTCCTACCATTCCTATAACATATAAATAAATAATATGCATGCCTTGTCTCATTTGGCCCAACTGGCAGAGTATTGTCGCAAAAATAATTAAAAAGTAATAGGGAAGCAAAGCCAAAGTTTGTATAGGGTAGTTATTTTAACTAGTCACCTCTAGGCAAGATGGGCAGCATATACAGTAAGTCTACTAAATAAATAAATTTGCAGGCGTGCCTAATTTTTGATAGTATGGTAGATTAGATCACTATTTTTCAACCTTGTCAGCTTTAAGATGCATGGATTTCAACTCCTAGAATTCTCCAGTCAGCTAGCTGGATTAGGGTTAGACAATATCAATATGAGCTACTATTTTGTTGGGGTGAAGGTGTTGGATTAGGTGGGGATATCCAGGTCCATGGAAATGTACTTGGTTTTGGGGTCAGTTCATTTTTTCTCAGCCAGCATTACTGTTTTGGGCATCTAAGGTAAAGGATCTCCTGCACATGTGTGCTAATTGTTTCCGGCTCTAGGGGTGGTGCTCATCTCCATTTCAAAGCTGAAGAGCCAGCGCTGTCCGAAGATGTATCTATGGTCATGTGGCCGGCATGACTAAACGCCGAAGGTGCACGGACCGCTGTTACCTTCCGACCAAAATGGTCCCTATTTTTCTACTTGCACTTTTTTACGTGCTTTTGAACTGCTAGGTTGGAAGAAGCGGGGACAAGTAATGGGAGCTCACTCCGTTATGCCGCGCTAGGGATTCGAACCACTGAACTGCCAACCTTCTGATCGACAAGCTCAGCGTCTTAGCCTCTGAGCCACCGTGTCCCGTTTGGGCATCTAGAAGCCCTCAAACTATACATCTTTATTCAAAAGGAAACTTGAATAGCTACATAATTGCAAGCCTTTAAATAATTATTGAAGACATGCCTTTTCTTGGTAAATATATGCTGGTAGTGTTAATTGATCTAGTTTTAAATTATTTCATTAGCTGAAATTATACTGGACTATTAGAAATTGATACTTTGTCTTTTGTATCCTTTGTCTTTCATATACTTCTATTATTTTGCTCTTTTAACTCTGTTTAATTTAATTTAATTTAATTTAATTTCCAATTTATATACCGCCCTTCTCCCTGAGGACTCAGGGCGGTGTACAGCCAAGATAAAAAACATAGAATACAAATATTAAAACATTTAAAAATATATATAGATTTGGGCCGAAAGTTAAGAATCACAAACTAATTAAAAAATTTAAAAATTTCTTCTAAGCCAACCCGGCTTGCTGGAAAAGATGGGTTTTCAGGGAACGATGGAAGGCATTGAGGTCATGGATTCTCCTTATCTCCGGGGGCAACTGATTCCAGAGAGTGGGAGCCCCCACAGAGAAGGCCCTCCCCCTGGGGGCCACCAGCCTACATTGTTTGGCTGATGGCACCCTGAGGAGGCCCTCTCTGTGAGAGCGCACGGGTCGATGGGAGGTCGTTGGTAGCAGCAGGCGGTCTCGGAGATAGCTAGGCCCTATGCCATGGAGCGCTTTAAAGGTGATAACCAACACCTTGAAGCGCACCGGAAGACCACCGGGAGCCAGTGCAGCTCGTGCAGGAGCGGTGTTACATGGCAGCGCCATGTTGCTCCCATCACTACCCGCGCTGCTGCATTCTGGACCAGCTGGAGCCTCCGGGTGCTCTTCAAGGGGAGCCCCATGTAGAGAGCGTTGCAGTAGTCAAGGCGAGAGGTGACGAGGGCGTGAGTGACTGTGCACAAGGAATCCCGATCAAGAAAGGGCCGCAACTGGCGAATCAGGCGAACCTGATAAAAGGTCCCCCTGGTAACAGCCGTCAGATGTTCCTCCAAGGACAGCTGCCTATCCAGGAGGACTCCCAGATTGCGAGCCCCTTCAGTGGGGGCCAAAGACTCGCCCCCAATAGTCAGCGATGGAGTCAACTGACTATATCGGGATGCCGGGAGCCACAGCCACTCAGTCTTGGAAGGGTTGAGCTTGAGCCTGTTCCTCCCCATCCAGATCCGCACAGCCTCCAGGCACTGGGACATCACTTCAAGGGCATCGTTGGGGTGGCCTGGGGTGGAGATGTACAGCTGGGTGTCATCAGCGTACTGGTGGTATCTCACCCCAAAGCCACGGATGATCTCGCCCAGCGGCTTCACATAAATGTTGAACAGAAGGGGCGAGAGGACCGATCCCTGCGGCACTCCACAGATGAGAGGCCTCGAGGTCGACCTCTGCCCCCCTGCCAACACAAACTGCGACCGGTCGGAGAGAAAGGAGGAGAACCACCGCAACACAGTGCCTCCCACCCCCAACTCTTCCAGCCGGTGCAGCATGATACCATGGTCGATGGTATCAAAAGCCGCTGAGAGATCTAATAGGACCAGAACAGAGGAATAACCCCTGTCCCGAGCCCTCCAGAGATCATCCACCAACGCGACCAATGCCGTTTCCGTGCTGTGCCCAGACCTGAAACCTGACTGGAACGGATCTAGATAGGATGTTTCCTCCAGGAATTGCGGAAACTGTTGCGCGACCACACTCTCAACAACCTTCGCAATGAAGCGAAGGTTGGAGACAGGACGATAGTTGGCCAATATTGTGGATCCAGGGACGGCTTCTTGAGGAGAGGCCTCACCACCGCCTCTTTCAGGGCAGCGGGGAAGTAACCCTCACTCAAAGAAGCATTAATGACGCCCTGGAGCCAGCCTCGTGTAACCTCCCGGGAAGCCAGTACCAACCAGGAGGGACACAGGTCCAGTAAACATGTGGCCACACTAAGTCTCCCCAAAATCCTGTCCACATCATCGGGAGTCACAGCATCAAACTCCTCCCAGATAACATTCTCAAGACTGTTCCTCGTCACCCTGCCCTGATCTACCCAGTCAGAGTCCAGATCCCCCCGGATCTGAGCGATTTTGTCATACAGGTATTGTCCGAAATCCTCCGCCCTGCCTTCTAAGGGATCCTCCCGCACTCCCAGATGGAGCAGGGCGCGGGTCACCCTAAACAGGGCGGCCGGACGATTCCCTGATGACGCAATAGAGGCGGAAAAGTAGTTAGACTTTGCCGTCTTTATCGCCACTAGGTAGGCCTTAATATGCGACCTTACCAGTGTTCGATCAGATTCAGCGAGACTGGCCCTCCAACCACTCTCCAGGCGTCTTTTCCGGCGCTTCATTTCCCTCAGCTCCTCAGTAAACCAAGGAGCCGCACAGGATCGGCATCGGGTCAGAGGCCGCAAAGGCACAACTCGGTCCAAGGCCCCACCAGCCGCCCGATCCCAGGCGGCTACCAGGTCCTCGGCCGAGTCATGTGCTAGATCCTCAGGAAATGGCCCAAGCTCCGTCTGGAACCTATCAGGATCCATCAGGCGCCTGGGGCGGATCCATCTAATTGGGTCCGCCTCCCTGCGGCGAGGGGTCGCGGTTCGAAGATCTAGGCGAAGGAGTGAGTGGTCAGTCCATGACAAGGGTTCCACATCTATATCCCCTATAACAAGACCACTCAACCACTGGCCAGAGACAAAAATCAAATCCAGAGACTTCCGGTTTCCTTGTCTTCGGCGGCGACGGTGCTTTCTTTTGGCACCGCCACCCCCGCCGCTTGTAGAGCCGCTTCCTGATTGCGAAGCGGCTCGAAATCTTCGAAATCCTTAGGATTGCAGAAGAAGAGGCAGCAGGGCACAGGTAGAGCCCCTGCAACCCCCCCAGGGAACTGTTTCTGGGGAGGAAGCAGGCGCGGCTCCCTAACAACCTGCTGAAACTCCGGGCGGCGTGGGACGTCTTCTGCCTGTGCGGAACAAGCCGACCTCAGGAAACCTTTAAAGAGTGAGGAAATAACTCAAATAAACATCCGCAATCCACTTGAACCCTGAAACTTTGAACTGCAAGTATTAGTCCTTTGCTGAACTTTTTTACTGAAGTGAAAGTCTCGGAATGAGTGAAAGTGATTGAAAAAATATGGCGCTCAGCAAATGAATTAGTGGGTGTGGATTGGTGAAGTTATCTTGTCTTGCTACAAAGTTAAAAAGTTGTTACAGAGCTGCTCCGGCTGCAACAGAAATAAGAGGAAAATCTCTCCCTTTTACTTGTCTTTGCTGCATTATAGCTTTGTTTTGAGTAACTCTGGGGGACTTTTTTAGAAGGTATTGTGGAGGTGGCAGAAGAGGCGGACCCTCCCTTTTTAAGAAAGCTAGCTTACGTGGCAGGATGGCTTCAAAAAAGCAGGAAGGCAAAACAGGGGGGGGATCCCCCCCACGTAAGCAGGATACGCAGTCACAAGCCCAAAAAAAAGATTTGGATATGGGAGAATTAAAAGCATTCATCTCAAATATTTTGGATGAGAAATTTCAAGACATGGATGACAAAATAAATAAAATAGATGAAAAAATTCAAAAGTCACAACAGGAAATCATGCAGGAAATGCAGCAGAGCCAAAAGATGGTGACCAAAAAAATAACGGATGTGGCGTCTGGTCTGGCAGGATTTATTATGAAAGTTGAGACAAAAGTGGATGAATTTAAATTAGAAGTTAATGCTAAGATGAAAAATAATGATCATAAATTTTTTGATGTTGATGACAAGATGCAGAGAGTTGAGAATGATATTGTTATGATGCAATTTCGTGCAATGGAATTTGCTATAAGGCTTCGAGGAATTAGAGAAGAGGAGAGACAAGATTTGAGACAGATCTGTGCTGAAGCCCTAGCTGTGATTTTAAAAGTTGAACCTGAGATGGTTTTTTGCAAAATAGATAAAATCTATAGAGTCAACTCGTGGGTGGCCAGACAAAGACAACTGCCTAGAGATGTGGTCATATATTTTACAGATAGAGCAATAAGAAATGACATTTTGCAAAAATCTTTTCTCACTTCTGTGCAAGTGAGTGGATCCAAGATTACAGTTTACAAGGAGCTCCCACCTAAGATGTTGAAATCTAGAAAAGAGTATGGTTTTCTTGTTAAAGAACTGCAGAATAATCAAATCCCATTTCGTTGGGACGCCCCAACTGGCATAATTTTGAGATATAAGGGAGAGAAACACCGTCTGAATACTGTGGAGAAGGCGGAGCAATTTTATAATGACATCTTTAAAGAAAGAACTCCATCCCCACGCACATCTACAGTTTTGGAGATTAAAGAACAACAATCTAAGCAGGAATTAGCAGAGCTGAAGGGTGCTGAAGGAGGCTTTTTGGATGAGCCTTTGCTGGAACCTTCTCCAATCTCGGAGCTGGCTTGGGCGGCTGAAGTTAAGGATCAGCGTATAACTCGAGCAAAAGCCAAGGAACTTAAAGAAAAGTTACAGCAGGAGAGTCAAGACAAGGCTGGGGCTGTGGGAAAAACAGGACAGAGGATCTCAGATGATATCCTAAGGTTCTGCGCTTCGCTCCAGAAGGAGAATAAGGATGATTAAATGTTTATCTTGGAATGTGAATGGGTTGAATGCAACACAAAAAAGGAAGAAAATATTTGCATATTTAAAACAACATAATAATGATATAATTTGTTTACAAGAAACGCATATTACAGTTCAAGATCAAAACTATTTGAAAAATTCCAAATTAGGAACACATTTTATATCCTCAACTAACCAAAAAAAGAATGGTGTGGTTATTTATGTAAACAAAAAATTAACAGCCAAACTTATAGAAGCTGATCAAGATGGTAGGTTTGTAGCAATTGAATTACTTTCTGCTAACAGTCAAATTCTTCTGATAGGAATTTATGCTCCTAATCAACAACAGGATTATTTTTATAAAATGCTGCATACTAAAATACTTCAATGGGATTATAGATCTATTTTAATTATGGGAGACTGGAATGGAGTAATTGACTCTAAATTAGATAAAAAGACTTTGGCAAAATCAAGAATTAGATTACCACAGACTTTTTTTGATATGAGAGAAGACCTGGAATTAAAAGATATTTGGAGAATACATAACCCAAAAGAACTGGACTATACTTTCTTTTCTGACAGACATAGATCCTTTTCCAGGATTGATTTTATCTTGTTGTCTGATGACTTACTTGTTAGGACAAAAAGAACAAAGATTCTGCCAAGAACTTTGACTGATCACAGTCCAGTCTGGATAGAAATTGAGACATGTAAGAATGAGAGATGCTCTTGGAGATTAAATGAAAACTTGTTTAGATATGAGAAAAATATAATAGAACTTAAAAAGCATCTGAAAGAGTTTTTTGAAATGAATTTGAATAAAGGCACCCCAATGGAAATTGTGTGGGACGCAAGCAAAGCTTATATGAGAGGGGTGCTTATATATATGAACTCTAAACATAAGCGGATTCGACAAAAGAAAAGACTTGAATTGGAAGCAGAAATAAAGGATAAAGAACAGTTACTTATTAAAAACCCAACAGATGAAAGAATACTTAGTGTTATAAAACTTCTGAAAGACCAATTCCAAATGCTTATAGCGGAACAAGTTGCAACAAACTTACAATATGCGAAGCATAATACATTCTGCAATGCTAATAAACCAGGCAGGTGGTTGGCTTACACATTAAGGAAGAAACAAAGCATACGGACTATTGATAGTGTTGATATTGGGGGGAAAGAAGTTTTTCAACAGAATTTAATAAAAGAAGCCTTTCTTCAATATTACACTAAACTATATGCCAGAGAGGAGGTGCAGAATGGACTTATAGAAAAATATTTGGACAATAAAAGAGTTACAAAAATTACTGAACAACAAAAGGAAAGAATGGATTATCCCATAACAGAGGAGGAGATAATAGCAGCAATAAAACAATTAAAAACAGCCAAAGCTCCTGGAACGGATGGTCTGACAGCAGTGTATTATAAAACTTTACAGGCAGAAATGGTGGAACAACTCAGAGACTTATTTTGCAACATACAACAAGGGGGAAAAGTACCTCCATCGTGGACTACAGCTTATATTTCTTTGATACCAAAAGAGCAAGCAGGTCCCAAAAAACCGGAGAATTACAGACCAATATCTCTTTTGAATACGGATTATAAAATTTACGCAAAAGTATTAGCCAACAGACTGATGCCAGTAATTCAAAAGGTGATTCATGATGACCAAGCGGGATTTATTGAGGGTAGGCATATGAAGGACAATGTAAGGCAAGTAATAGATTTATTGGAATATCTTGAGAAGAATAAACAGATCCCTGCAGTGCTGGTCTTTCTGGATGCAGAGAAGGCCTTTGACAGAGTGGATTGGAATTTTTTATTAAAGACATTAAAAAAGATGGACTTTGGGGACCAATATATACAGGCGGTCTCAGCAATTTATCAAGAGCAAAAGGCACAGATCATTATCAATGGAAGTTTGACAACAGAGTTTAAAATTGAAAAAGGTACAAGACAGGGATGTCCACTGTCCCCATTGTTGTTCATTTTAACACTAGAAGTCTTGTTAAATACAATAAGGGATTCTAACACATTGAAAGGTATAATGATAAGGCAAGAGGATTACAGAATAAAGGCATTCGCAGACGATCTGGTTGTTACCCTAACACAGCCAATGGAATCGATAATCCAGATGAAAGACATTATACAAGACTTTGGTAAAGTTTCAGGTTTCAGATTGAATCAGAGAAAAACTAAGATGGTAGTTAAAAATATGACACAAGATCGTAAACTGGAGTTAGAAAGGAGGGCAGGTTTTGAGATTGTACCAAAGGTAAAATATCTAGGAGTTCAGGTTGCAGAATCAAATATGAAATTGTTTCAAAACAACTATGAGGCGTTGTGGCGAGAGGTGCAAAAAGATATGGAGATTTGGAAAAAACTGCAGCTGTCTTTACTTGGAAGAATAGCAGCAGTTAAGATGAACATTTTGCCAAGATTTCTTTTTTTGTTTCAAATGATTCCGGTGCTCAAAAATGATAAACAACTAAAAGCATGGCAAACTGGTATTAATAAATTTGTCTGGAACGAGAAAAAACCAAGAGTAAAAATGAAAATTATGCAAGACATCCCAGAAAGGGGAGGTCTCAAACTTCCAAACCTACAATTATATTATGATGCAACAGCTTTGACTTTAGTAAGTGATTGGTTTGGAGGAAAAAAGACTGGAATATTGAATGCAGAAAGTTTTGATTTGGAATTTGGATGGCACGCTTACTTATTTTATGACAGCAAAGTGGATAAAGTATTTAAAAGCCATATACTTAGAGATTCTTTGCTGAGAGTTTGGAAGAAGCACCGAAACAACTGGAATTACAAAATACCGCTATGGCTGGATCTTGGTCATACCTTGTGGAATACAAATATAATGTCACTCGGGGGGTTTTTATATAAAGAGGTTCTTTTTGCAGACGCGGGCAGATGGCAGCTGAAGACATTACAGACATTGTTGGCTGAAGGGATTAATTTAACTTGGTTACAATATAATCAATTGCAATTGAGATGGAAAGAGGACCAAAAAACTGGTATTATGATGTATGAGGAAGAATTAGTTAGACATATAAAAGAGAAAGGCCCAATGCATATTAAAAGACTTTATAATGTTTTGTTAGAAAGGGATTCAGAAACTGAACTAGTTAAAGACTGTATGGTTAAGTGGGCACAAAATTTTGAGGAACCAGTGATGTTGGAAACATGGGAAAAAATTTGGGTTCAGAATGTTAAATTTACACAGTCGCAGAATCTGCGGGAAAATTTCTACAAAATGTTTTATAGATGGCATTTAGATCCAAAAAAATTGTCGTGTATGTATCCTAGTGCCCAGCCTAAATGTTGGAGATGTGACTGCTTAGACGCTACATATTATCATGTTTGGTGGACCTGTAAGAAAGTTAAGGCTTTTTGGATAAAAATTTGGTGGGTCATGCAGAATGTTTTGAAAAGAAAGATTCAATTTTCTCCACAACTGTTTTTATTGGGTATAGTTAAGGGTTTTACATTGGGGGAAACAAAAATGATATTGTACATGATAACTGCAGCAAGATTGTTGATAGGTAAATACTGGAAAAATGAAGCGCTGCCTTCGATTGAGGAATGGACTTTGAAGATGGCCAGTTTTGCGGAGATGGCGAAGATTTCAGCATATTTAAAAGACTGTTCTCAAGAGACTTATGAATGGGAATGGAAGAAGTGGATAGATTATGTTCAGAACAAATATCAAACTAGGAAGTACCAAATAGCTTTTATTTGAAAATGTTATATTAAGATAGAAATATTTCAAGGTTGAGGATGAAAATTTATTTGAAAATGTTATATTAAGATAGAAATATTTTCAAGGTAATCAGGATGAAAATTTATTTGAAATTGCTATATTAAGATAGAAATAGGTTAATGTAATGAAGATGAAAATTTGTAAGGGGAGGGCGGGGTTCAAGTTTTATATACAAAAGAGGGTTTTTCCTTTTATTTGACATGAATATATTGTGAGGAAGTCTGGGGGGAGGGGTGGGTTAGGGTGGGTTAGGGAGGTTGGGAAGTTTGGGGCGGGTTGAGGGGGGGGAAAAAGGGGTGAAAATGTAATTGTAAAACTTTTGCAATAAAAAAAAAAAAAAAAAAAAAAAATCAAATCCAGAGTGTGACCTCCCCTGTGAGTAGGGCCATGAACTAACTGGGTCAGGTCCATGGCCGTCATGGAAGCCATGAACTCCTGAGCCACCTCAGACGTTTCACCGACGGATGGCAAGTTGAAATCACCCATGACTAAAAGCCTGGGTGTATCTACTGCCACCGTGGCTATCACGTCGAGTAGCTCAGGTAGGGCTGTTGCCACGCGGCAGGGAGCCAGGTACGTAAGCAACAAGCCCATCTGAACCCCACGGCCCCACCTCACAAGGAGGGACTCACATCCGGCTATCTGAGGCACAGTGGTCTCCCTCGGACTCAGATCCTCGTTAATAATAACCTCCACCCCCCCGCCCCTCCCCTGGGCCCTCGGCTGATGGAATGCTCTGAAGCCTGGTGGGCACATTTCCACCAGAGGGACGCCACCCTCCGGGCCCAACCAGGTCTCCGTAATACCCGCCAGGTCCGCTCCTCCCTCTTGTCTAAGATCGTGAATGAGGGGGGCCTTATTGACCACGGACCTGGCATTGCACAGCATCAGCCGAAGGCCCAGCTCCTGAGTATCTAAGCCACCTAGTATCCGAGCGGAGCCTTGGGGACCGGGGCAAGCAATTGCTCTCAAACAGCAAGTGCGAGCCCCCAACACCTGATGTGGTCCCCTGCTCCCGCCATATCTGCCCCTCCCATTCACCGTGCCGATGGTACAGCCCTCATAGATATCGCCCCCCATCCCTTTTCCAATCCCTCGTCCGGTGCCTCCCGGATCATTACCCTGTGCCGGGCACGGCTCTGACCCTGGTGGATTTCCCCCCCCCATCCGCCATAGTCGTCTTCCCAGTATCTTTAAAAGAATAATTACAACCCCCCCCGAACCCCTTAAAATCTTTAAAAATTTCCCTAAAAAGCCCCATAAATTCTTCCTTGCTCCATGCCATCTCTCCGGACTCCAAAGTCCGTCATCGAGATAGGCCCTTGATAATGTGGGGGGCCAAACCTGCGAGAGGGGAGAATCTCGCAGGGCGAGGAGTTCCGACACCGAATACATATAGCCATCAGGGGAGACAGTCCAAGGGTGGGGGACCGTTGATGTTACAAGCGTAGGGAAAATTCCAGTCCATGGTCAGGCTGCCAAGCTCCACTGTCCTCTCACGACAGTGGCTAAGGAGGTGCATATCATTCAGCCCCGAAAGTTTCCAGGGCGGCCGTCTCTCACCAGGCCAATCCATGGAGACTTTGATAGAAAGCTCAAGGGTGAGGATAGCCATATTCCGCCTCCTCAGGCCTCATGTCCATAGAACCAGTATCCCTCCTGGGATTAGCAGCATCAGGGAATCCAATATCCAGCTCAAGGGAGGTTTAAGTTCGTAAATGTTCGTCAGAGAAGTTCTACATGGTAGGGAATCCAGACAGGCCAGATGGAAGTGGGGAAAAAATTAGGAGTAGTTCAGCAGGCCAAGATGGATGGGAAGCTATGATCGTAATAGGCCAAAAGGCCAAACTCAGTCCGAAGGAAGGAGAGGGGGGGGAGATTCAAACCGCATAAGTTTGTAGTCATTTTCCGGCCCCAGTAACCCTCAACCTTCCATTCTAGTGGGTGAAGCTCCCCTATTTCGCCCCCCCATCCAGCTCACCCTGGGGGGGTGTCTCTGGGTCTCCCTGGAGGTAACCCTTCCCTCAAGGGTCATATACTCTCCAGTCACTCCAAAATCAGATCTAAAACCACTGCTGAAGAGTCCTGGGCCATCTGTTTGGAAGTCTGTAGGCCCTTGGGAGCCGCCCCAACCTTAAGCGCCCCCATCACGACCACCGCCGCGGCCTCCGCAGTCCCCACCGCCATCGTCGCCATCGGCCCCCCCCCCATGGACGTCCCCAGCCGCCCCCTGCCTCCAAAGATCCACCTCGAGGCATCCAGGGGCATGGGGAACCTCCGTAGGGGGTTTAATGGTTTGTGGTATTTATTGTGCTTTCTTTTTATACAACAGAGTCTTGTGAATTTTGAGTCACAAATCCATAATATAACCTTTTTGGAGAAGTGGATCTGAACTGGTATCTGCACAGCCCTTTGAGAATTGTACAAATGGATAAGAGTGGTGGTGAGTGGTGTAAGGCCAGAAAATACACACACGTTCTCACTCCTATACTTTTCTCTCTCCCCCCCCCCCCAATCCAAAGTAGCTATTTGGGTATCATAGTTTCATATTATTATTCACTCTCCCACACATACTGTAGTTCTAATACTCTCAGATTCTCACTCATATAAAAAACATACTGTCTCACATCATGCCATCAGTATGCTGATCAATATGGTTGTTTCTCACTGCTAATAATAGAAAACAGCAATGTTTTTTGAAGCTTTCTTATAATCATAAAATATAAGGGTTTGTAAGATATTTTGGAGATGATTTAATACAATACTGTGCCCGGAATATGGATTGTATGCTATGGAATCTGGATAGATAACCATCTGGTTATTGTCTAAACATCTACAGCAAAGGAGCGTTTACTAGTTTTCTTTCAGATTTCCAGATAAAATTTGTTTCCTTGTATTTTAAGTCCATTATTTTTATCTTCTGGATGAACTCTAGTCTGTGTTCCACATGACAGCCCTCAGGTGACTTTAACTATATATACCAGGGTTGAAATTCAGCTGGTTCTATCCAGTCCAGGTGAACTGGTAGCGGCGGCTGCGGGAGGCTCTGCCCTCCTGTGCAGATATCATGACATTGCTTTTTTGCAATGATTTTAAGCTTCTGCGCATTCACAGAAGGCTTTGCACATGCACGGATGACGTATGTGCAGTGTGCGCACATTTGCAAATGGGTAGGGAAGGTAAGTGAATTTCACCACTGAATTATACCCAGTATTCAACTATACCCCAGCAATCCAACTAATGCAGAATACAGGATCAATCTTTCTCTTGGATTTGACCCTACTGCTGTTGATACAGTGTAGGATTGCATTTGCTTTTTTTTGCCACTGTACCATATTGTAAACTCATGTTTACTTTGTGATGTTTGATTGGAAAATGGATATGAAATATCCCATAATATTATAAACTTGTAATAATGTACTAGAATTTCTTAGTTGTACATTTTAGATTTGTTGGCTGTCTAAGTGTTGATACTTTTTAATCAGGACAACCTGGTTCCGCTTTCGCCTTTCAGCCTCAATCCAGGAGCTTTCGCAGACAGTCGCTTTCATGACAAATTATTTTTTGTGTTAAATTTATATTTACCGACAAATAAATAAGGGGAGACTGGTATAGATCTCTATTTAGCTCTTATCAGCTAGTCATACGCTTCTGGGATTCAAACCTGGGATGCTTACATATTAGGCAGATGCATTAACCTCTAAGCCACAGGCTCTCCTAGCTTTGTCAGTTATACTAGGGGAGAGATTAAATGTTTTTTGCTTTTATCAGGGCAACCTGGTCTGCCCAAATATGGGACAAAGCATACTGCTTCTGCTTGACTGTCTAAGTTTTAGTATTTACTTACATATATTAACTATTTTTATATTCGTTTACATTTGTTTACATTTTCTTTTTCAGTTTATATGACAACAATAATAATTGACAGATGCTTTCAATACTCTTCACAGGAGTCCTGTGGCTGTTCCTCAGGCCTCTCCTTATCTAAGAAGGACCAGGTCATCTGGAACAGGTCTACTGGCCAACTGCCTCTGGGCAAAATAAGAGCAGGAAATTATTTTGTAAATACTTTTATTACCACAGGGTAACCCTTAATAAAGGATCTTACCCTTGGTTTATTACATTTGTTCTCCGTTTTCTTCCAGCAATGCTGTAGTAATACTTTCTGCCACTTTTTCTCCTGTACTACCACTTCTGAAAACCAAGACCTTCCTAAAATCTACTAGCAGAGTGAATCTGCAAAGAGAATACTGATTGGAATGAGAGAAATTAAACTTTTCGCTTCTCCCACAATTCCGATGTAGGAAAGAGCATTAGTAAACAAGATCGTATTGGCAGTTTTCCTACTATTGAGAATAATGTGGAAAAGTGATCTGTTTCCTAATAAACCAGCTGATGCTTTATCAGTTGAAGAGTGGGGTGAGTATAACTTTAGAGGCTGTATAAAAGATCTGCACAGTCCACAATTATGTTCTAAAATATTGTGAACTAATGAACAGTTCCAGCCAGAGAACTCATTTGATGCCTAGTGGCAGAGAGACAAAAGGAGGAGGCAGAGAGAGATTAAAAGGGGGGGAAAAAGAGGGCCAGCTGGTTTAACCTGCTCTTAGGTCTCTCCACCATTGTCTCGGCTTCCAATAGGCTTTTCTTGAGGATGATCAAGCCATCTGAGGAAAAAAATAATATTACCTGTGCCAAGTCAAACTCTTCAGCAAAATGAAAAAGTCATTATAACACTCCCAGACACACAGTAGAAAAGCGAACTGACTGAATTGAACCCTGAAAATTAAATTGTAGATCCAAAGCAGAGCAATACAAATAAGGGTACATTTGGATGTTAGTTTGTTCATTTCTTCATGGCAGGGGTGAAATGCTCCCGGTTCGGACCGGTTTGCCTGATCCGGTAGCGATGGCGGCAGGTGGTTCAGAGAACCGGTAGCAAAAAATCCCTGTGCGCCCCCCCCCCCATGCCCAACTGAGCCGCATGATCATGAGAGACTTTTTTTAAAAAAACTTTTAAAAGCATTTTTTCTACAACCTCTTTTGATGAAAAAATGCTTTTAAAGGTAAAAAAAAAGCCTCTGATGATCGCACGGCTCAGCTGGGATTGGCAGAGGCTTTTCAAAGCATTAGAAAAAATTCTTTGAAGAGTTTTTTTTTTAAAAAAAGTTCACCACGCCCACCCAGTCACATTACCCCTCCCCAAGCCATGCCCACAGAACCGGTAGTAACAAATTTTACATTTCACCCTTGCTTCATGGTTGATTTAGTCCTTTTGCTGTCGTCAATTCACATCTACCAAGGCTAATCTGCAAACTCTCTTCCAAGATAGGAGTCTAAAAATGAATCCTTTAATTTTGTCTAAAGCACCAAGCCAATGCCTCTTATTCCCTCTCTGTGAATGTCTCTGAACTATCTAAAAGGAGCCATGGCATATTTCACATCTTCTTATAATCCTCAGTTATCCAATAGCAATTCCAAGTGTTGGCATAAAGAGTTTCCATAATTTTATAAAAAATATTTCTTATTTTAATCCTGATCAAATAAGTCAACTTTATAGTCCTTTCTTTTGCTTCTAACAACTTTGATCTTTAATTCATCAAGTTCCTGTCATAGGATTGAATCTCCATTGAAACGTTGTTTCTTCCATCTCAAAGATTACTTCAAGGCTTTATAATAATAAATAATATAATAAATAATAAGTCATTTTATTCATAATCCTTCTATTTACTCCTCAACAACAACCCAGTGAAGTGAGTTGGGCTGAGAGAGAATGACTGGCCAAAGTCATCCGGCAGGCTTTCATACCTGAGAGGAGTAGAACTCATGGTCTTCTGGTTACTAGCCTGATGCCTTAACCACCAGACCGAAGTGCTATTTTCAGCATTCTCCTATCTAAAAGTTACAGTTCTGTTTGAAAGAGCTACAAAGAAGTAGACAAAAGGAAATTAGAGACAGCATGACTAGTTCAGGTCCGTTCATTGATATGGCCTAGATCCAATCCAGTATTACCCATCAAAGTCCAAGGCTATCAGTTGGAGAACCTCCCTTCAGTTCTGCAACATCAGATGTTGCAAGCTCAGATAACAATTTTGAGGTAACTGATACATATCTGCAAATATTTGTAACTAATAGATCCTGCCGTGATCTATCGTAGGCTAGAGTCACAAATTCAGGATTATATGTCCACTTGTGAGTCAGATGATGTAGAAGTTCATTGAAGAAGTTGACAAAATGTACTGTCAAGATAATTAAAAATGACAAGCAGACTAAGAGATATCAATGGTAAAGTTCATCACTTTTTTGAAAGCATAAACAAATACGCCCATGTAGGAGAAAAGCCACTTCCTTAATGTCCTTGTAAAACTACACAGTGGGCACATAAATACCATATTATGCAGTAAACCTATACATCAAAGTCTGCTCTACACCACAACCACTTTGTTCAGACCCACTTGAGGGAGCAGCTCAACTGATGGAATTAAACTAGGCATTCAGAAGACAGAACAACCCATCCAACAAAATCAATCAATACAGCCTGATCAATTCCCAGGGAGAATGGATTAAAAGATAGACTATAAATATAAAACAACGGAACACCACTAGTTGTCACCTACAACTCACAGCTCAATCCATTCCAATAAATTATTAATAAACGGTCCATGCTAGACAATGACACTGCATTTTTTCAGGCGATCAGTGTCAGGCCTGTACCGTATTTGAATACACAGAACCACTCAGTCTGAAGAAAATTCTCATAAATATTAAGAAAGAACAAGGCAATGCTGGAGACCTGATCCTGCAACTAACTTAGATGTACTTTTGGGTACAGCATTAAAATTGGTTGTCTGAATGGTAGGACATAGATGGAAGTAATGCAGCATCCTTTGTGCTCTTTGATCCACTTTGCTGCCTACAGTGGCAAGGAATTGGAGGTAAGTTTAATTTGTGAGGTATTCTTGCCTAAGAAACTCAGGCACCAGAGAATGGTGTGGAGCTAGAAAGAATTCAGTCCTTGAATGTGGGAGAGAAACATGACATCTATGTAGTCTCTCTCTCTGTCCCTCTCTCACCCCCCCTCTCTCTCACACACACAGAACTTTAGGCAAAGCAAAAAGCAAGAGTGTTTCAAATCTTTATATAGGGTACAGAAACAAATGCACATGCATATGTGATATGGCAGAAAACAACAAATCAATAAAGGATATTGATTAGACCGAGAAAAGACACTCTTAAAACATGTTACATCTTCCACTTTCCCACCTGGGTTTTTTTCTGTAACATTTGTAACACTCAGGACTTTAGAATACAACCATATTTACTTTCTGAATAGGCTACTTTTTGAACATCAAAAGAAAGGCTTTGACTAAACAGAAAGACATGTTTCCTAAACTTCAAAAGGGGCACGGATGACATGCTAAAATACTAGCATCACCTTTATTAAAAAGCTGACAATGAAGCCTAAAATTCCAGAATGCAAATCCCCCACTTGGTTTGTAACCTATTAATTGTTTACTGAATCACTCTTATATTTAGTAAGCAAGTGAGAAATTAACATCTGAAATTGCATGGGAGAGTTCCTTGGGGCAGAACTAAGAGAATAATGGCAACACTGCCTTGCAGATATTGAAGGGACACATTAAAGAAGACAGCATCCCGGCAGGCTACAGGCAATCTTAGCCATTTCCACAAGCAATAGATATTTCATTCATCCCAATCTTTATTATTTATTTATTTATTTTTTAAAATTTTATACCGCCCCCTCTCCCGAAGGACTCGGGGTGGTGAACAGCCAGAATTAAAAACACACATTACAAATATTAAAATACATTAAAACAGAATTAAATTATCGTGGGCTTCTCCCAATTTAAAACCCCGTTACCCATAAAATACACCCAATTAAAAAAAAAAATTTTTTTTTTAACCCAGCCCGGCTTGCTGAAATAAAAAAGTCTTCAGGGCCCGGCGGAAGGTTCGGAGGTTCGGGATTAGTCGTATCCCTGGGGGTAGCTCATTCCAGAGGGCGGGTGCCCCCACAGAGAAGGCTCTTCCCCGGGGGGTCACCAGCCGACATTGCCTGACAGACGGCACCCTGAGGAGACCCTCTCTGTGGGAGCGTGTTGGCCGGTGGGAGGTTATCGGAGGCAGAAGGTGGTCTCGTAAATAACTGGGTCCTAAGCCATGGAGCGCTTTGAAGATGAGAACCAACACCTTGAAGCGCACTTGGAAGACCACTGGAAGCCAATGCAGCTCGCGCAGGAGAGGTGTCACGTGGGAGCGCCATGTCGCCCCCATAAGTACCCGTGCGGCTGCATTCTGCACCAGTTGGAGCCTCTGAGTGCTTCTCAAGGGGAGCCCCATGTAGAGAGCGTTGCAGTAGTCGAGGCGGGAAGTAACGAGGGCATGAGTGACCGTGCATAGGGAGTCCCGATCCATAAAGGGGCGCAACTGGCGTATCAGGCGAACCTGATAAAAAGCCCCCCTGGCCACGGCCATCATATGCTCTTCTAAAGACAGCCGTGCGTCCAGGAGGACACCCAAGTTACGCGCCCTCTCCGTGGGGGCCAATGTCTCGCCCCCAATAGTCAGCGATGGCACCAGCTGACTATATCGGGACGCCGGCAGCCACAGCCACTCAGTCTTGGAGGGATTGAGTCGGAGCCTGTTCCTCCCCATCCAGACCCGCACCGCCTCCAGGCATCGGGACATCACTTCAAGGGCATCGTTGCGGTGGTCTGTCAACTATGCCCCAAGTGTTTTGGTTTTCTTGAAAGGTTTCCCTGTTTCTTACCAGAGTAGAAACAATTTTAGCTAATTTCTGTTGCTGGGTAACGAAGCCTTCATGAAACATACAGCAGCTTTGATTCATGTACATATAGACCACACCTCCTTGTTCCACTAGGCCAGCCTATTTTGCAGTACTACATCTTTCAGAAAAAGGATTTCATCCTGAAATAGCTCATGGCTTTTTTCGGTGTCATTTAGAAAGCTTCAAAAGCTATAGACAGATTTGCAACAAATTCAGCCAACTCATGAACGCCTTTATAGTTCATAGCAACTCCAACAGCTGTAAATATTGCCCTCCAAATTTATTTTCTTCTGTGTAACTGCATTCCAGGAGCTGTCCAAGTTCAATAAGTATGTCTAAATTATCATTTAATTTCTTCTGGTGGGACCGGATGAATTCCTCCTGGCCATAGACAAGATATTGTACAAATTCCTTGTCAGAACTTTGGTAGAGTTTTAAAACCATGAATGCTGCAAGTCCACCAAAATCCATCAGGTACTCTGATGCCGTCAGGTTTATATGCCAAGGTCTGAACATTATTCAAAGCAGAAGTGCAATTTTGAATACTGTAGCTATTTGCCCCTTGCAGGTTTGCATTCTATCATCCCAAGCTGTTTAATCATTAGCTGGATCACTACAAAGATGACAGAAACACCACGTGTATATTCACTATGTAATCACTGTATCATGATGAGATAATTTCCATCATTTAAGACTTGCTGTGTGAAATGATGCATACGGTTTTGCTAATCCAGCAAAAAATTATACAGCTTCTTTATCATTTAATTGTGTCCCCATTTAATTCTGTTGCATATTTATAGACCTGGAAAAAGAGGGAGAGGAAGGTGAGACATGGAAAAGCAGAAAAAGAGAAGATCTTGCCTCTTATTTCTGTCAATACTGTAATGTAGCATAATTTCTTTTAAAAATAAAGAGACGTTAATGTCTTGCAGTTTGACACAGATTCAGCAGAGGGAGCCAAAACAGTACATTCAGATTCTGAGGGGAAAATTCAACACATTTCCCCCCTGCCCATCTCCACCATTAACATTATATTCTCCTTGTCATTTAGATATATTTAACCCAGACAGTGCATATATAAGCATTCCTTCTCATCTAGTTGGTTTAATAGTCATAGCACAAGCACAAAGCAGCCAATCGTATTTAGGCTATCATATTATACAAATCCAAGCTGAATGGAAGAACTTTCAATAAAACTGCATTGAAGAATGCATAAACTGAGTTTATCTTTACCCTTTATTTTGTAATGGTGACCCAGAATGTTAGATTACTTGAGTAAATCATGGGTAAGCATGTGATATGAGTTGTGCACATACTGTTCCCAATAATTTTATTTTAATGTATAGTTTGCTCTCGAGCTAAATTCATGACACATTTTTTCCTATGGGAATAGTCTGAAAGTACTGTATATATCGGCCCCCACTCTTGCTTTATAGGCCAAGAAACTAAGGTGGGTTCCTTCTGAGATTGTTTGCCACGCCCACGTTCCTGTTGCAGGATAAGCTGCCTCTTACCAGACAATTGCCCTGGTCCCACCAGAAGAAATTAAATAATTTAGACATACTTATTGAACTTGGACAGCTCCTGGAATGCAGTTACACAGAAGAAAATAAATTTGGAGGGCAATATTTACAGCTGTTTGAGTTGCTATGAACTATAAAGGCGTTCATGAGTTGGCTGAATTTGTTACAAATCTGTTTATAGCTTTTGAAGCTTTGTAAATGACACCGAAAAAAGCCATGAGCTATTTCAGGATGAAATCCTTTTTCTGAAAGATGTAGTATTGCAAAATAGGCTGGCCGTAGAGTTGTTATGAGTGGAACAAGGGGGTGGGGTACCAACCTGGAAAGAGCAAACTCTAGGTTCCCTCCCTTAAATGTTGCCATCTGTGGAATGAAGGAAGGGTGCCTTTTCCATACCAACTCTTACCTGGTGGAATTCTCTTCCCTTAGTATTCCCTTAGAATACTCTTCCCTTCAGCAGGTCCCCAGTCTCTTGGCCTTCTGGAAGGCTGCTATTGGCTACTCCTTCCCCCTAGTGCTGGGATAGAGTGAGATTGGAGCCTGGAGATGGTGGTGCTAGCTGCATTGGAGAAGATTGGTTGTGACTCCAAGTTTTTCTTGTTGCCATTATTGCTTTTTTAATTATCTTTTATCATTTTTTTCTATGACATTTTGGTTGTACAATTGCTATGAGCCACCCAGAGTTGCAGCTGAAGAT
Source organism: Arizona elegans (assembly GCA_022577455.1). NCBI lineage: Eukaryota > Metazoa > Chordata > Lepidosauria > Squamata > Colubridae > Arizona > Arizona elegans. The sequence continues at coordinate 19,612,235 of JAKOOJ010000001.1, read as the reverse complement.
GGGCAGCCATCTAGGTCTTATGAATAAAAAAAACAATTGTCTTGTAGTGGCAATGTAACGACTAGTCAAGTTATTATGGTGTAGATTCCGTGGAGAAAAGTCCTCATCATTATACAATTTGAGGGAAGATAGTTATAGATGGCTACAAAATGTAAAAAGTGCCATTTGTAACAATAGCAGTGAAAATGCAAAAATGAAGCTACCGGGTTAGACAATACAAAACAAGGCTGCCCTTGAAGACCAGCCAGAAGCTACAGCTGGTTCAAAAGGCAGTGGTGCCAGCAGTAACAGGCACTTCTCCCTCTACGCATATGTCACCCTGTTATGTGAGCTGTATCAGTTGGCTTCTGGATGTCATTCAAGGTGCAGGTTTTCACAGCTATGATTTGCTGGAAATATTTCTAAAGATGACTGATTAAACTAAATTCAGACAAATTGCTTTTATACTGATCTATAAGGGTCTGCAGATGATTTTCTATCATTTTTCATATGGCATTCAGGGCATTATAATCTACAGCAAGGGTGTCAAATTCACGACGACATGCTGTTGTCACGTGACATATGGCAACTTTCCCCCCTTTGCTAAACTGGGCGTGGGCATGGACAACGCGTAATGCTCTGGCCCGCAGGCTGCGAGTTTGACACCCCTGATCTATAGCACAGAATAGCTAGCTAGGCTTATAGGCTCATCCACACATTGGCATTTTTTTCCAATTCTTGAGATGAGAAGAATATACTGATATAAAAACCATTTGTCTCACCAGATATTTTCCATAAGGGCTCAGTAAGAAGGCTGATACAGATAATTTTTGACTTACAGACCATTCATTTAACAATGGTTTGCAGTTACAATGGCCTCTGAAAAAGTTACTAATGACCTATCTTCAAAGTTATGACTTGCACTACCTTCCCTAGTCATGTGACTACAATTTGGGTGCTTGGAAACCAGATCACTTTTCCAATGGCCCCTGTTTGACTCACACATTCTCACACTGCAAAATAGATTACAACAATGACTGCAACCCCACAGCAGTCCCGCCTGGACTATTGTAATGCTCTATACATGGGGCTCCCCTTGAGGAGTACCCAGAGGCTCCAACTGGTCCAGAATGCGGCCACGCGGGTGGTTATGGGAGCGACATGGCACTCCCACGTAACACCTCTCCTGCGCAAGCTGCACTGGCTCCTGGTAGTCTTCCGGGTGCGCTTCAAGGTACTGGTTATCACCTTTAGAGTGCTCCATGGCTTAGGACCTGGTTATTTACGAGACCGCCTTCTGCCACCGGTAGCCTCTCACCGACCAGTACGCTCCCATAGAGAGGGGCTTCTCAGGGTGCCATTGGCCAGTGTCGACTGGTGGCTCCCAGGGGGAGAGCCTTCTCTGTGGGAGCACCTGCCCTTTGGAACGAGCTCCCCCCAGAGATACGGAGGATCCCGGATCTGTGCACTTTCCGCTGTGCCCTTAAGACCTTTTTATTCCATCAAGCAGGGCTGGCCTAACCCTTTTTAATTGTTTAATTTTAATTCAGATCTGTTCTTAAAAATAGGGGTGTTTTAATTAGTGGGCCAAATCTATTTAATATGCCTTTTAACTTGTTTTTAAATTTTATATTATATTTGTTTTATTTATGGCTGTTCACCGCCCTGAGTCCTTCGGGAGTAGGTATATAAATTTAAATAAACTGAAACTGAAACAGGAAATAATTTGGCCACATGTGTCTTCTACATTGGTGCCCAAATGGAAGACATGGTGTACAGATGTGGCTGCTCTTCCCAACTGGTGCTGCTTTCTACTTATCTACTACTTATCAATGGAAATATTGCTCTTCTTGAAGACCCATGACCCAAATTCAACTTTGCATTAGGTCAGTGATGGCAAACCCATGGCACGCATGCCACAGGTGGCACGTGTAGCCATATCAGTGGGCACGCCAGCTCAGATCTGGTGCGCATGCACGCACTGGCCAGCTGATTTTCAGGCCTTCTGGAGGCTCTGGAGGCTAGGGACAGCAAAAAACATCACTTCCTGTCCCACTGGGAATTGGGAAATGGGCCATTTCAGGCCTCCGGAGAGCCTCCGACGGAGTGGGGAAGGCTGTTTTCGCCCTCCCCAGATGCATAGAGAGGATCTGGTGCCAGGTGAGAAAGAAAAACGGGCCTACCAGGCCATCACGAGCCAGGAGCGGGGGGGAGGAGGGATTGTGCGCGCATGTGCAGGGCGGGGCGCATAGAATTATGGTTGTGGGCATGCATGTGTGCTAACCTCCCCCGTTCCCCCCCTCCTTCCTGGCATGTGATGGCAAAAAGGTTAGCCAACACTGCACTAGGTTGACATTTGCCTGACCAAACAACCCAACAAAAAAGAAAATGGCCCATTACCAAAATATTCTGGCGCAAAGAGCCATGGAGGCATAGCAAATGGTTAGGTAAGTGGGACATTTTTCTACCACAATAAACGGGCTGTTTGGGGAAGCTCAAGCAGAATATTATGTTTATACACCAGATCTTGAAGGTAACATTTCACAATGCTAAAAATAAGTGATATTGAAACTGAATTGAGAGAGATTGTTTTATTGTTGTGGTTTGGAGGCTGTAGGAAAGGAAGACCCACTAATGGTTTTTCCAACTTTTTGGATAGTAGTTTGTTACATAGTTCCTTATTACTGTTGGGGAAGACTTTTTGACATCACAGTATTTGCATTCTTAAATGAATTAGCAACATACAACCTGAGTATATTTGCATATCTAGTTATGTAGCTTAGAATGTAACATGCAAAATATTATGGAGATCAGATGTATCTGATTGCAAAGTGCAGTAGTGTACTAAAGTCTGTACCCATTTCTAAAATCTCAGGCATTATATAGAGTTATGTACATGACTACCATATGTGGATTGCAAATCTACAAAAATACAAATAATCACCACATGGAAGCAGATACAAACAGTTCTTTATCCTTTGTTTTCATCTGGTGATTGTTTAATATTTTTTCAGTTCAGATATGGCACTCCTTATGTACACTCACTTGCTTATCTCTCTCTCTACATTTAATGAAGTTGGCTGTCTTATGCCATACTGTAATAATTTTCCAAGTCTTTAAGATACAATTTTAATGCAAATGTGTATCTGGAAAATAACTAAAAGGAATTGTTGCAAGGTAGAATAAATAAGGAAAGTCTACATACCCCCGTTAAAATGCCAGATTTTTGAGAGGTAAAAAAAATCTGACCAAGGTAAATCATTTCAGCATTCTTTCTACCTTTAATATAACATACAGTATAAGCTGTACAGTTCAATTGAAAAACAAACTGAAAACTTTTAGGGGGGAAATAATAAAAAAATCTTACAATAATATGGTTGCATAAGGATAAAGGTAAAGGTAGATTCCCCTTGCACATATGTGCTAGTTGTTTATGGCTCTAGGGGGTGGTGCACATCTCAGTTTCAAAGCTGAAGAGCCAGGACTGTCTGAAGACATCTCCATGATCATGTGGCTGGCATGACTAAAATCCAAAGGCGCACAGAACGCTGATACCTTCCCACCAAAGGTGGTCCCTATTTTTCTACGTGCATTTTTTACGTGCTTTCGAACTGCTAGGTTGGCAGAAGCTGGGACAAGTAACAGGAGCTCACCCCGTTACGCAGCACTAGGGATTTGAACTGCTGAACTATCGACCTTTTGATCGACAAGCTCAGCATCTTAGTCACTGAGCCACCACATCCCTTTGCATAAGGATAAACTAATAGTTCATTGATTTTTATAACAACATTCACTCTTTTGGGGTAAGAACCTATCAGCATGGCACATCTTGCCTTGGGAATCTTTGACCGCTTTCATTTGAAAAAGTGCTTCAAATCAGCCCGATTGTGAGGGCATCTCCTGTGCACAGACTTCTTCAGTTCACCCCATAGATTTTCAAATGGTTTCAGCCCAGGCTCTAGCTGGTCCATTCCAAAACTTTGATCTTCTGGTAAAGCCATTCTTTCCTTGACATGGGGGGTATGTTTTGGGTCGTTATTGTGTTGAAACGGGAAATTCCTCTTCATCTTCAGCATTTTAGCAGAGGCCTGAAGATTTTGTGCCAAAATTGACTGGTTTTTGGAATTGTTCATAATTCCCTGCATCTTGATTAAAGCCACAGTTCCAGCTGAAAAAAAGCAGCCCTAAAGCCTAATGCTGCCACCACCATGCATGTATGGGCAGTGGTGAAATCTGAACCGGTTTGCTACCAGTTTGCTGGCTGCACATGCACGTTGTGTGTCAAGCGCGCACTGCGCTTGCATGTTTTGCACCAAATGTGCGCTGCACGCACATGCGCCCTATACACCAAAAGGAGGCTTGGGTAGGTAAGCAGAAGAGCTGGGGAGGGGCAGAATCAGCTGTGGCTTGCGATCTTGGGAACCTTTTTAAAAACTTTTTAAAAGCATTTTTTACTACTGGTTCAGGCGAATAGGTAGTAAAAAATGCTTTTAAAAAAGGGGGAAAAAAGGTTCCGACAATCACAGCTATGCCACGCTAACGTTGGAACCTCTTTTTTTTTACTTTTTAAAAGCATTTCTTTACTATCTATTCGCCTGAACCGGTAGTAAAAAAATGCTTAAAAAGTTTTTAAAAAAAGTTCCAACAATCAGCTGAGCGATGTGCGGTTGTTGTTTTTTTTTTACTTTTTAAAGCATTTTTAACTGCTTAAAAAGTAAAAAAAAAGTTCCGACGATTGTGCGTTGCTCAGCTGATCGTTGGAACTTGTTTTTTACATTTTTTTACTACTGGTTCAGCAAACCAGTAGCATTTTTTACTACCGGTTCAGGTGAACCAGCCCAAACCGGTAGCAGTTCACCCCTGGGGATGGGTATGGTGCACTTTTGGTGATGTGCAGTATTGTTTTTGCACCAAACATACTTTTTGGACTTATGACCAATCTTGGGTCTCATCAAAGCATAACACATTTTTCCACATGCTTTGGTCAGACTTGATGTAGTTTTTACATGAAGGTTTAGGGTTAGGGTGGACTTTTTTCCTTGTAAGAAAAATTTCCATCTTGCCACCCTACCCCAGATATATGAAAAATACAGGACATTGTATGGTTGTGTAATGTAATACACAACCGGTATTTGCTAGAAATTCCTACAGCTTCTTTAACATTGCTGTAAGTCTCTTGGCAACCTCCTGAACCAGTTTTCTTCTAATTTTTTCTTCAATTTTAAAGGGGCATCTAATTCATGGTAAATATCATTGTTGTGCCATATTTTCTCAAAGTGACAGTCTGTTGATAATCATTGTGTTGCATATAGTGGTAGGATTCAGCCAGTTCACATTGGTTCAGTAGAACCGGTAGCTAAATTTTTCTGGAGTTTGGCAAACTGGCTGAAGTGAGGGGCTGGAAGTCCTGCCATGCTCAGCAAGGAGGGAAGAAGAGACAGCAAGAGGAGCCCCGTCTCACTCCACGCACCCAATGAAAGGCAGTGGCAGCCAGGCTGCTTCTCTTCCCCGCCCTCTCTGGCACTGGAAGCCAGCTGTCAGCAACACACGCAGTGGCCCATTCATCCCTCACTCTCTTTCTCTCTCTCTCTCCTTGTGTGGCTCACCCAGTGCCACAGTCCATCATGCAGGCTGGGAGCCACTCTGCCATCCTCCATGGGTTTGAGACACTGCTGAGGAAAGTTGCTGATGACCCCACGGGCCTCTCTATCTCTCCCTCCTCCTTCCACCACCACCCAGATGCCAGTGCTTCCCCCAAGAATGCGGGCATGGGAGGGAGCAAGCAACAGAAGAGGCAGAGTGGGTTAGTGCGTCAAACCAGAGGCCTTTAGGAGAAGCACACTGTTCAAGGGCAGACAAGAGACATGGGCAGGTGCTGCTCTCATGCTTCTTCTTTCACTTTGTTGGGGCTGGAGGTACTCGCTGCCTTGAGTTGCCCTCTTCGCTTTACCCAGTGACAGAGATGGCATCTTAGGAAGCCATAGTTTAATTATGGCATTCAGCACGTGATGGAATCCTCTTTCTTTGGCCACCATTCTTGGGGGAAGTGAGGGCATCCGGGCGGTAGTGGGTGGGTAAGCGCCGCAGCACTGCAATGGAGAAACAGGCAAAGGAGTGGCCAGTGTGAGGGTAGGAGGCGGCCACTTTCCCTCTCCCTGCTCCTCCTCCTTCCCTCATGCTGGCCTCTCCATTTCCCATTTCTCCATTGCAGAGCAGTGTCCAGGATCCACTATAATAACAGGGGAAGGGGGGAATTTAACAACCAGTTCGCTCAGGGCCAGGTTGGCTGTCGCGGGAGGTTCATCCCACATGTGCAGTGGAGCTGGGGGATGGGGATGAGCCATGCCTCCCACGATGGCCAACCTGACCCTGGGTGAACCGGTTGTTAAATGTGAATCCCACCACTGGTTTCATGGTATATCCAATACCTTGGGAAATTTTTATATCCTTCTCCTGATACTTTCCCACAGTAAGATCATTTTGATGCTTTGTAAGCTGTTTTTAGATCATGGTTTTTGATGGAAGAGGCAATTGCGTAAATGTCAGAAAAATCATATTACAACAGCTGAACCAATGGTGGGTTGCCCCCGGTTCACACCGGTTCTATAGAACTGGTAGTAAAACCGGTGGAAGGCTCCGCCCACCAATCCTGATGTCATCAAAAAGCTTTTGCGCTTGCGCGCGAGCGAAGCAAACACCCGCAGCCCTGCTGCGAACCAGCAGTAAAGGTAAGTAGAATCCACCCCTGAGCTGAACTTTATATGGGCTTGATCAGTGTCACCTTAATTGATGACAGGTATTACTTAACATCACTTTGAACGTGATTAATTCTGAACACAGCCACATTCCTCCTTTTAAGAGGCTATGAACACTTATGCAGCCACATTCTAATTTATTTTCCCCCTAAAAGATTTGTTTTTCAATTGAATTGTACACCTTATGTGTATACTAAATATGGAAAAAATTCCAAAGATCTTAATCTTTTTTTTTTTTACATTTACAAAACACTGACATTTTAACAGGGGTGTGGTAACTTTCCATTGTATTCATAAATACATTTATACAGAAAATCCTCCCCGTTCTTAGGTGGCAAAAAGCAACAAAGGTATGTTATTTATCTGTGAAGATTGAGTGAGTAACCAAAAGTTGAATCACTGGATTTAACAGCTGTTATACAAATCGCAGTAATACAAATGAAGAATATAGTACGAATTCAGCAACGAAAAAGGTGTGCAATATAGTTTCCAAATACACACCCGCAGTTAATCTGCATTATTTTCGTACAGAAGTACCTATGGAGCGCTTGCTGCAACTTTTCCTCGTATCTAATACAAAATTGCAACGCAAAAAGCACCAGGAAGTAGTTTCCCGGTTCGGCGCATGCTCACTCCGAAAGCTCCTCTCTCTCTCTTAATCTTTCCATCACTTCCTTGACTCCGAAAACTCGCCGCTTTTCATCTTTTCCACCTCATCCCGTTGCACCAGGCCGAACTGGCGCATGCGCAGCATCGCCGTAAACAGGGAAAAGGCTTCGCCCCTCCTACTTCATGGCACGAACGTTTCGCCAGCTTCCCTTCATGCGCTTTCAGACAGGAGAAACAGTTTCCCTCTTCGCTGCGTCTGCGCGCTGGCCTTTCATCCGGGTACTGGAAGACGATGAATGCTCCTTTCCAAGATGGCGGCGGAGGGAGGAGGGAAGGAGATGAACGAGATTAAGACCCAGTTTACCACCCGCGAGGGGCTCTACAAGCTCCTAAGCCACTCGGAGTACAGCCGGCCCAACCGGGTGCCTTTCAATTCGCAGGGCTCCAATCCCGTTCGCGTCTCCTTCGTCAACGTCAACGACCAGAGTGGCAATGGGGACCGGCTCTGCTTCAATGTGGGCCGGGAGCTTTACTTCTACATTTACAAGGGGGTCCGCAAGGTAATGCGCCGAAGAGGAGGGAGGGGAGCGCCGTTTGTCAGCACTGCTGGGGATGGTGGGCGGGTGGGCGGGTGAGTGAGAAGGAGGCACAAGGGGGACGGGTCTTCCGGCTCTTTGCTCATCCCTAGCAAAGGGGTCGGCCGGGTGGTGTAGCAAACTCAGGCACACCGTGGTTGTCAACAAGGCGTTTCCTCGCCGGTTTATTTCCCCCCTCCCCCGTTGGTACAGGGTCCTACTCCCTTGTCGTTTCCGAATGGAAGTGATTTACCTCAGAAATAGGAGGCAAAATCTTGATTTTGCGGTGGCAAAGTTGTTACCGTTTAGCTCAGCCGGGCACATTACGCGGGATTCTAAAAGCTTAAAGGACGGGTCGGATTTGCTTTTGTTTTGTTTTTATTTTATTTTAAAGGTGGGGAGTACTTTGCAAAGTTTTGATCTCATTTCCCTAAGACAGCGCAGATGCTCTTTGAGCTTTGTGAAGGCAGGTATCCTCTAAAATAAATGTTGGATTATGCTTCTGAGAGCAATGATGGAACTCACGGTTTTTAAAAAAATTTTTTTAAAAAAAAGATTAGCTAAAATTGTACTTAGTCTAGTGCTCTGTGAATGTTGAAGCCGCAAGAGGAATATCTTTCAAATTAAAGAGAGAGTTGATCTGTGAACACCTTTTCTACTTGTCAAAAAAGCCTGGATTTGTGTGTTTGTTTTCCCTTGTGCAAAGTGTTAGATTTGATAAGGAATAATTTTCAGAGGTTGGAATAGTCCTTTAAGTACATGTATCTGTCAGAACTAGGTGTTTTACTGTTTGAACTTGGCATGTGTTGTTAAAGACCCAGATTAAATAGCCATTCAATCACCAAATGTAGTGGTAGTTCTGGTCCTACAATGTACTTCATAGCATTGTGAAATTATCGGAGAAGGGAGTGCTGTATATGCTGCTTGAGCCTTTCAGGGAAAAAGCTTCAAATATGAATGTAATATGTTTAAACGTACCTTAGTTACAGGGAGAAAAAGTATTTTGTCAGATAGTGAAATAGAAACAGGAGCAGACCTTTTCATAATTTTAATAATGTGATTATTATTTAGCTTTTTGATAATATACTTTATGAAGCCTTTACTTTGTAAAAGTGTGATAGATATATTTTGAGTCTTTGACTTAAGGTAGTTAACAAAATATTAAATTCTTCCTTTGAATGCATATTATATGAAGTAAATGTAAACAGTTCATGTACATACTGAAACATGCAATATAGATATTATTTAGTTAATACATTGATTTTAGTTCTGATTAGTTTGAACACAATATTACGTGGTTTACCTAACGTGTTAGCACTGAATTCAGATGTGCTGCAGTAGTCAAGCTGTATATATTTTACTAAAATATTGAATGTAATAGCTAAACCAAAGATAAAGGATTTAGATATACGCAGATAGATGCATTTGATGCTAAGGAATTTGTCCTAAGTATTTTAGCAGGTCAAGGGAAAATATTGAGAAATAGTGAATATTGAATGTATATTTGTTTAATAGTGAAGATGTTACACAGTGTTCAGAAAAGGCTAAATTAAATTCACAGTTCTGTGTCTTCCAATATGTTGGACAATATCTTCCATCATTAATAGGCAGCATGGCAATGCTCTTGTTAGCTTGTGATAGATGCCATAGTTAAGCGTGAGCTGTCAGATTGGAAAAAGTTGATGTAAAATATTCTGTAATAAATGATACATAGTCAAGCATTTGTGGAATTGTCACACTTCTACTATACTTGCTACTTTTCTGCTGTTGAAAGTAGATGTGCTTGTCTTTTCAGTGGAAAATAATGTCTGCTCACACTTTATTTATGAGTGCCCTGGATTTCAAAGTGATATGTGTCATAAAATATGGGTAGGAAATAGGAATCTTTGTTAAAGTTGATGCATACATAGCAACAAAGTCTTAACTTTTATATGTGCGTTGTACATCTTACGTAACAATTGGTGACTTTTAAATTAAAAGATTAAAAATGAATGTTCATACTCTGTGACAACAGGATAGATACTGAATGGTGAATTCTTGTTTAAGAAGAGCCTTTCAAATCATACTGGATGTATCTGGAGTCTATCAGGTTGATTAAGGTATCATATAGTCCAATAATGAATAAAAACCGGTAAGTTTACTACAAACTTGGTAGTGGAACATAGTCTATCTAATAAGTATACCAAATTACTAATTGTTTCTAGAATAAAAGTTTCATTAAAAAAAGTTTAAAACAATGCATCCATACAGATGTTTATGCCAGATTTTTAAATTGTTTATTCTAATAGTATGTTAGGATTAGGATTAATACAATTTAAATCATACAAGTTTTCTGACCTTCATTTAGACAAAATGATTTAACTATTTTGGCTTTCTCTACATACGATAATATACTTCAAATGAAGTAAGCTTCTAATAAGATACTTTTGGAATCAGAGGCAGATGTTTTACAATTTGAAATTATGTCCATCTGCCTCAGTCTTGAAAGAAACCCAGACTGCAGTTAAAATAACTAACAGAAATATATAGGTTCTCTGACTTTTACAGTTTTAAACTTCATATTTTTCTGCTCTTTCATTGTAATGATTATTATTTCACAGTCCTGTTAACATTCTGTTGGAAAACACATTTATGATCTTGTCTTATTAGTTTTTGTATTGCAAAGCTGAAATCAGAATAGAGCTGGAAGGGACCTTGGAGGTCTTCTAGTCCAACCCCTTGGTCAAACAAGAGACCCTATACAATTTGAGCAAGTGGCCCTCCAGTGTCGTCTTAAAAACCTCCAGTGATGAAGCACCCTCAACTTCTGAAGGCAGGCTGTTCCACTGGTTAATTGTCCTCACTGTTAGGAAGTTTCTCCTTAATTCCAGGTTGCTTCTCTCCTTGATTAGTTTCCATCCATTATCTTGCCTTCTGGTGCTTTAGAAAATAAGTTGACCCCCCTCTTCTTTGTGGCAGTCCCTCAAATACTGGAATACTGCTATCATGTCTCCCTTAGTCCTTTTTTTCTCTAGTTTATTTGTATAAATGTCTTGTGGTATGACTGTGTGTGTGCATACTCAAAATTCTATTCAGGATTACTTAATATGTAAATATAAATACTTTTCTTAATTTGTTACAGAAAATACCTGAAAAAGTTATGTTGCATAGTAGTTAACATAAATGTCAGTTTATGGGGCACTACTCAGGGAGTCTTTGACTTATAATCATTGGTTTGGTGACCATTAGAAGTTAAATACACTGAAAAAAATGACTTAGAACCAGTTTTCACACAATGGTTGCTGTATCTCAGTGGTCCTGTGATCAAAATTCGGATGCTTGGCAACTGGTATGTATATATGGTTGTAGTGTCCAGTGGTCATGTGATCACCTATTGTGATGACCTGACAACCAAAGTCAAGGTTCTGGTTGAAGCCAGATTCACTTAACAACCATGGCGCTAAGTTAACAGCCACAGTGATTCACTTAACAACTGTGGTAAGAAAGGTTGTAAAATGGACCAAAATGCTTAACAGCAGAAATGTCATGCTTAGCAACAGACATTTTGGGCTCAATTTGTGGCTCCAAGTTGAAGACTGCCTGTAGTATATTGTGTATGGGACTGCCTTTGAATATTGCTTGAAAGGTATAATGACAACTGTTATTGCTTCAAACTGTTTTCAAATTTCGGAATACCACCCCCTTCCTCATCCTATTTGGGAGCTTAAATATGTTTCCTCCCTTGTGCCAAAAGAAGAAAGTGTCAAACAATTTCAATATTGTTGCCAACAGTATTAACAATATTGTCTCTAAGAAAATACCTGGAATCAAGCTTAACTTGAAAACCCCTTTTTCATGGGTTTGATGTATTATTATTAATTTCTAAAAAATTCCTACATCCACAGTGGAGGGATTATCAGTGGTGCTTGCCTTTGTCTGGCCTCTCTAGAAAGTCCCAAGATTTTTTTTTCTATGCCAGAGTTTGTTTTTGGATAGCAAATATTTTAATAGAACGATTTGTTCTATTTCTTAATTTGTTCCTTTAGTTGCTTTTTGTGTTTTATTGTTTTATTTTCTTTCAGTATAAATGATTTAAATATTATTTCAGCTGTGAATACATTTGGCAAGCCCTATCCAAAACCAGAACCTTCTATGGATAGTTAGTTTGGTAGGATTATAATAAGGATGCTTGACAGTGTATTTTTTCTGAAATGATTTGCTTACCAATGGTATTCTGTATTTCCTTTGCATGTCAATCAACTGTTTAGCCATTATGAATTTTTATTTTCTTAACTGACTTGAAAGAACTGTCTGATAGAGTGGGTTTTTTTTAGTATGTTTTATATTCTGAAAATAGGTTCTGTAAATTTGAATCTATTTCTGTATATCTGGACAATATACAGAACAATTTACCAGGTTTTTTTGCTCTATCCCAAATTTGTTCTTTTGCTTTCTTACACTTGTACTGTATCATTCTGCATATTATCTTAAATTGTTTCCCATAATATGCTGGATATCTATCTCACAGCTGTTATACTTTATATAGATAAAATGCTGCAGTTTGGTTTGATTTGTCCATTGCTGTAATTAAATAGCCTAATGACTTGATACTATATTCTTGTCTCCTTGTCTTAAACACATTCCTTTTCTGTACTGTAAACTTTCAAAATTAGTGGTTTTCTGAGATTTTTAGCTAAATTGATTTGTGTCAGTGGTGAAAGGTTTTAGCTGAAATATACATATATCTATATATCTATATATATACTTTATATATATAAAAATATATAAAGTATATATATACTTTGATCTCTTCCCTTTGTATTTCTTGATCATTTTCACAATTATGGAATTTATTTTAAAGCATAGATTAAATTCTTCTTTGTTTCCTGAGTAATCTCTTAGCAGTTTATGTTGTTGTTATGGTACAGATGATACCTTGCCACAAAAGAGAAAGGTGTAGTGTGGCTGAAATTGACAGTCACTCTCGCAGGTACTTCACTTGGATTGCCAGGTGGAAATCCCTTGTTAGGAAAAGCAAGTGCCTTGGCACTTTTCCTAGTAAGGGAAACAAGTAGGACAGTTTGCAGCTCTGTTCCCTGGTTCCCTACTTTATTTGTATGAACTTTTGAGTTCATCTTATATGTCCAAAGCATTATTTTCTGTCCATGAGAGAAAATAGAGAATGGTGGCTCCTGATCATGGAGGTGAGAAGTGTGCTACCAGAGGGTCTGGTTTCCATTTGTTTAACTTGTCCCAACATCATCTAGTCTGCCTGGGTAGGTGGAGAAACTGATCTGAACTCTGGACTGTTATCAGGTTCCTCAGCCTGATTTATGAGCGTTCTGCAGAAATTATGTAGAAAAATAATCCAGAAAATTGGCTGAGGTAGTGTTGCTTTCTAGATCTATAACTATGTACAAGGAGCATGTTTATTTATTTTTCACACATTATACTAATATGACATTTCTTAGCGATATATACAATTTGACATGGACAGAGACTTTATTTTCTGCACAATGGGATAACTGCATTTGACTTCAGCTTTATTCCTTATCTTGTTTATATCTATAGGCAAGAGTTCATTGGTTCCTTGAATCATGTCTCCAGAGATATTACAAGGAAATGGCTGTTCCTGCAGTAAACATGTTTCTTGTTGTAGTTAGTACAACTGTACATTTCTTTTATGGGAACAGTACATATAGTATGTTTGTTTTTTTTGAAAATGTGGAAGATTTTGAGATAATCAGAAAACCAATTCTTCTATATTTTTTACCACTTAACTAATGTCTTTGTCGTAGCAATATTAATATCATATATGTATATTCTATGGAGAATGAGAACTAGAATATTGCTCATGATTGCAGAATAGTGTGGTGACTCTAGTTGGATCCTGTTTCTTTTTTGAGCAGCGTCCCAGGACTAAAGTGCTGTTGTATCTGGGAACCTTTGTTGTCTGGATATCACCATTGTCAAGGCACTAGGAACAGAATCTCAGATGTTTACTATATACAGATGGATAAAGAAGAAAGCTTTCTTCAGAGTATCCCATCCCAAGCTGTTCAGGAGTTTAAAAGTTTATAATGGAACTCTTACATTGAGCCCACTGATTATGGGGAAACAGACTGAATATAAGAATAATATCCATGCCAATAATCTGCATTTTCTGTCTGTCTGAATAGCAATGTACTATGTATAGAAGATGCCATTTTGAGAAAATGTAAATGCTTTTCTGCGCTCCTATTATTTAGAAACCAAACTTCTAAATGTTACTTGACCAGATTAACTAGTTTCCTTTTTTTGTTTCATAATCAAGGCTAATTACTTTACATTTGTTTTAATACTGGATTACTTCTTTTGTGGTTCTAGTTTTTTTCTAGAAAAAGCCCAAAATAGAAATTGTTTTAGTAGATCTGTCAAAATTGAATTGCAGGCTCATTGATGATCTTATTCATGGGCTTTGACTTGTTTTCTGCCTCACTGCTTATAGAATCTTCTCCATTTTAAGGAAGTTAAAACATTTTTCCATACATTTAAAAACCCCCAAAATAAATTGGATAGCAGAAATGTGCAGTGTTTCGGATTTAATTCAGAATAGGTACTTTGGCACATATGTGAGTACAGACATAACACCTGACTGCAATTCATTAAAGCAGTGAGCAGCCACAGATCCTGTAGAAAGACCCAGCTGCCTTAACACATTGCGGACAGCTGATGTATTCTTAGGGTTCCAAAGCATTTCTTCCTAACACAGTGCAAAACATTTTGCAGCTGCTACTAACTTGCAGCCTTTATAATTGTTGCCTGTTATTTAGCTTAGTCATTTGGGAAAGTTGATATTTGTAAGGTCAATAAAGGAGAAGGAATGATTGCAACAGATTTTCAACTTTGTAGCTGAATTCTATCACCTAGTTAAGATTTCTCCTTCCTAGTTATGATTGATGCTTTATTGTTGCTACTCCCTTCATGATTATATAATTGCCCTTGATTTATCTATCATCTTACTATCTTGTTTCCTGTTTGGAGAAAGGCAGCAGCAATGATCAAAGCTGACTATCCAAAAGAAGGAAAATACACTACTAGATTGTAGTAATAGCTTATCTCCTGAATACTGCTGAAAAAAGATTATGGAAGCTTGCATGTGTAATGCCATCTATGCTGGAAAAGGAAGAGAACGATCAGAACTATATTGATCAGTGTGTAAAAGTAGAATGAGGGACTATCTTATTGTTATGGTGGAGACCCTCTGCAAATTGAAAACTCTTGATTCAGTCCTAATATTACTATAAAACCAGAGGTTCATCAATAACATGATATTGATTTAAAATAGGCATGTGATTTTAATTCAGGATATAGTTTGATATGGTCAAATTCAGAGGCTAATCAATTTGTCAGGGTCATATTGAAACCAAAACTTTGTATTTCCCATTAATTATAATGAAAAATCCACCAGTATGCACAATTATTTACTTTTAAATATACATCAGGACAAATTGAAAATTTAGGAAACTTTGTTACCAGGAAGAAGCCAAGATGCAGCAAATAGTTATAGGAGTTTGGATGATGGAGCTCTATAAATTATTTACATACAAAGATGCTACAATTTTACTTTTGCAGGCACATACGTTCTTATTTGGAGATACATTTTACCAAATTTGAAATCGTTGTGATACGATATAGTTTTGTATAGTTTTGGTTTGATTTTTGGTTTTGAAAGATGTATGGGATCTTGAACCACACAGATATGACTCTTATTTTGTTTGGCAGGCAGTTTGTATGAAAAGAATACCTATTGTAACACTTACCCCTTAATTAAAAGTTGAATGATGGGTAAGTGTAGAGATTTATTAGATACATAAGGAAGGAAAATTGAGGGGGCATATTTCTAAAAAGTGTTAATACAGAACCCTTATTAAAATAACCCTTGTGTTATAATCCTGTCAGCAAGGCTGGAGAAAGAGGTAGCTTTAGGTGAATGAATAGAAAACAACATTGGATTGATACCAGGTTCTCATGCTATATATTGCAGTGCCTGTTACTCAATGACTGCAGTTCCATCACTCCTTCCTGGATTAAATACTTCAGAATGAGGTCTTCAGTGTTAGATATCATGAATGAGGTAATCACGGTAGCCATCTATGCAGCTGCAAACCAAACAATTGCTACAGTGGTTAGATCATTGCTCCTCACTCTGAAGATCATTTGTTATGAGTTACTCGGGCTAAGAAGAGAGAGTGAAAGGAGCAGCATGCTGGCTAGCAGGTAGATACTTAAGTAGACAACCAGGACAGTAGACAGGACAAGGGTGCCAGAAAGAAATCCTTTTCTCTTTGAAATGGGGACTACTTGACTCCATAGTGTGACATTATCTAAAATGCATTTCTGGAATCCTTCAAGATAATCAAATAATATGAGATGCTTCAAGAAAATCTACATCCTGTTCTGTAAGCTGTGAAGGCAATCACTCTTCATTTGTAAAGACATATAGCAGTGATGGCGAACCTTTTCGGCACCGAGTGCCCAAACCAGAACGTGTGCATGCCAGAAACCTGAAGACCAGGTCTGATTCAGTTTGGGATTCAGCAAAATTCAGTGTGTAATTCTGGTTTACATATTCTGTATTTCCTACTCTATCCTCTTCCTATTTTGTCCTAATAATTTGCTTTGACATGTGGAATAGACAAACGTTTTTCATTAGTTACTCCGATCAGTAACCTTATTTAGATAGATTATAAATATTGGAAAGCAAGAATAGGCATTGTTAGCAGTAGCTCATATCTCAAACTTGTAATTACCCATGCATCCCGAACACCCATCATGTATTATTGAACCTGAGCTGGTTAATTGCTTTCCAAGATAATGTGTTGTTTTAAAAAGATCACAGATGTTATCTGTTATACATTATCTATAAACCTGTCCATTTCTATAGCAGTTGAGATACAGGAACAAGATAGGGATGCTACTGTTGCAGCACCCTCCCATCTGCACAGTGGCATCCTGGCCTGAGCTGTCAGTCTTACCTTAGGGTAATGATTGATATACCAAAGCTGTTTATCCTGTGTGGTTTTAGCACTTCATCCCTGGGGTAGTTCTGAGGAGTTTAGGATTTCATGGCTTCCATGGGAACAGTGGACTTGTCTAGGTCATCAGGTGCCTATGTGTGTGGTGGTGGGGCATCCTGTCATATCTGATTTCTATTGCAGAGTACTTAATCTGTCAGAAGAGAAAAAAAATTGTAAATAGCTCAATTTTGGTTGCTTTGATTTCTAGAATGGGTCTAGTTAGATAGATGCTTAAGCCCTCCTCCTGGAGAGAGTACATATACAGCCTGGGGGCATCTGACAGCCTAGGTCTAGGCAATTGTGAATGCTTTTCTATTGGGGGGAAGGTACCAACATTTATTAAGAGGCACTGATACATCTCTTTAATGTTTAGGTCCAGCTATTAATACTGATAAAATTCTTGCATCCATTAGATACTTAGTAACCTTCAATTGGGTATCATAGGACAAAACCTTTTCAACAAATGTAGCAGAAATAAATTAGCTTACAGAATGCTCAGGCCCTGTACTCCTGAGGAGATGAAATGTGGGGAATTTTTGGCTGCTTTAGTACCATTGTGCTGCTGGTGGTCGTTGCTGGTCAGCCACAGTCACATGATCCTCATTTTCAACATTCCTTGACAGCTTCCCACAAGTTGATGGGGAACCTGAAAAGAATGGATATGATTGCTGTTGCTTCTTGCCATATTCCTACTAGGAAAGTTTTTGCTTGTGGGAGCTTTCAGGGAGAAGGTCAATGGAGAAATGCTGCACCTTCTACACCCAGTCCCTCTATACTTGCACTGCACCAACTACTCATGTACGCCCTCATTCTCTCATTCATCCAGCTGCAGTTATTTGCCTGCCAGCTGGCAAGCAAAGGAAGGAAGATTTCCGATGCTCAGAGCCAGCTTTCTATAAGGAAGCTCAATGGGGAAGCCATTGAAGTCAGTCGCTTCTGCTCCCACTGATTTTTTTTTCTTGCCTACCTTGGTCATTCTGTCTGTGTTTAGGTAAAGAAATATTTCTGAAAATAAATAAGGAAATATTAATGAAATAATGAGCCAGTGGGTCATGGATTGTCTAGTATTAATTAATAGTACCTTAGTCTTCAAGCTTTCCCTCCTTGTTCAGGAGGTGGAGGGGTGGCAACTAAGATTCTGGAAGAAGTGATTATCTTAACCTTTACAGGTCCTGCCAAGCGATGAAAAATGGTCAATCTCACCAGGGACCCATGGAAGGCCTTGGGTAAGGAGAATGCAACTCTACTTGTCTTGTTCAACCTTTCAGTGGTTTAATGATGGAATTCTTTTGTAATTTTTCCAAGAATTGGAAGTTGGGGATACTCATAATAATTCTTCTCTTTCCTACAGTAGGTGGCCAGTTCAGTCAGTGTATGTGTTGGGCAGAGAGATTAAGCCCTAAGGCCCTTCAGTATGTACTGACCTGAGGGGAGTCAACCATCTTTTCATCTAATTGAAGCTGTTATTCAATGGCTTGGGATATGGTATTATCAGTATGCAAATAATACTCAATTATACATCTCCAGACCAGTCAAGAGATAGAGTAGAAGTCATGACTTGATCTGAAGGCTATAAAGGTCTGGATGAGAAGGACCTACTAGGACCTAACTCTACCAAGACAGAGTGACTATTGGTTCAGAAGTCAAAGCTGGCTCTTGCTAAGATTGTGCTACAACAGAATTGGTGTGGAATTAAGGCCAGAGTTTCTCCCTGCTGTCCAGCAGAAATGAGAGTCCAGGAGAACCTTTCAATATAGTTAATGCACCAATTATAAGTAATCTTCAACTTATGATGGTTATTGAGCCCAAAATTACAGTTGTAAGTCATTGCAGTCATTAATAGAGGCATCACAAACTAGACCTGATTTTTTTTTTAACATTTTTTTGTAGTGGCTGCTAAATTAATTTCCCCCAATGGGTGTTTTTTGCTGGAAATCGAAGTAAACGTAGGAAATCAGCAAAAAAGTCACAAATCATGTTCATATGAATGTAGGGCCCTGCAAACAGCCGTAAAGCTGAGCCAGTTGCTAAGTGCCCCAAATATGATCCATGACTATGGGGTGTGTGGCTGTCATAACTTTGAAAATGGGTTGTAAGTAGCTTTGGGAGAGTCCGTCATAACTTTGAATGGTCGCTAAGCAGCAAGTTGTTGAGAAATACCTGTATGGTATTTTTATGGAACAGAAAACCAGCAGTAATTAGTTATGCACTTGTCACATCAAGGTTGCCCTTGAAGATTATCCATAACATATATAACGCAGAATGTGGTGAGCTGCATGTTACCTAGTGGTGTGTATTTATTTATTTAAAATTATATCTTGCATTTATTATTGTTATAAACATCTCAAGGCAGCAAACATGCTTAATAACCTTCCTCCTTTTTTCCTCCACAACAACTCTGTGAGATGGCTCGGGCTGAGAGAGGCCGACTGGCCCAAAGTCACCAGTTGCTTTCATGCCTAAAACAGGACTAGAACAACCAAGCTCAGAGAGCACCAAGGACCACATAATATATGTTCCATTGACTATATATCATGTTTATTACAGGGACCAAGCAGGGTGGATTTGATTTAAATCAAACTGATTTAAATCATGATTTAAATCACTAGTCAGTAAGGCTTGATTTAAATCATAGTTTTCTACATAAAGACTAATTCTTCCTGGTATAACTTTAATATGCAAGTAGATGAAGATTTTTAGAATAACAACTTTTCATAATTAGTTTTTTTATCCCCAGTTTAATAGGTTCATCATTCATATTTGGACAACTTTTCTGTTGTACCGTATTTTCCGGCGTATAAGACGACTTTTTAACACATGAAAATCTTCTCAAAAGTCGGGGGTCGTCTTATACGCCGGGTGTCGTTCTCCTGTAACCAGGCAGACCAGCCCGAAAGGCTCTGACGAGCCTTAAATAGCTCTGGCGATCCAAGCTCTGACGATCCCAGCTTTGCCTGCTAATCAGGCAACTCAGCTGGGATACCCAGAGCCATGTAAAAGGAAAAACCTTTTTTCCTTTCACATGGCTCTGGCGATCCAAGCTCTGTCGATCTGCTAATCAGGCAACTCAGCTGGGATCGCCAGAGCCATGTAGAAGGAAAAAACTTTTTTTCTTTCACATGGCTCTGGCGATCCAAGTTCTGACGATCTGCTAATCAGGCAACTCAGCTGGGATCGCCAGAGCCATGTAAAAGGAAAAAAGTTTTCCCCCTCCAGCTTGCTTAGCTTAGCTGCTAGTCGCAACGCTTTCCTTGCTTTGCTTGCCTGAATCCATTCCATCAGCAAGCAACTCCCTGCCTGCAATCAAGCAGGCAGGGAGTTGTGGACTTCAACTCCCAGAATTCCTCAGCCAGCAAAACAAAGCTGGCTGAGGAATTCTGGGAGTTGAAGTCTACAAGTCTTAAAGTTGCCAAAGTTGGAGAACCCTGTTCTATTGGGTAAGTTTTTTTCCCCTTTGGGAGCTTTAAAAAAAAAAGTTAATTGGGTTTTTTTTTAGTTGTTCTTTTTTAGACCTAGCCATTTAAAGTTTAGGAAGTTTTAAATTTAGCTTTCATATAAAAATAAAAATAAAATAAAATAAAATAATATTTGTGCAGCTTTCTGAGATTTAGTGTGTTTTTGTAGTGTTTCACTCTAACTATACAAACACACAAAATCTCACAAAGCTGTATGTGGAATTTTGTGTGTGTAAAGTGTGAAAGTTGTTTTTTTGGGCTTTTTATGGCTGTGTGAGGTTCCTGCTTGTTGCAGGGGCCATTTTGGGTCTAGCACAGCTGCTTTTACATTGTGGGTGAGCCAGTTGTGTTGTGTGTGTGTAAACTGTGAAAGTTGGGGGTTTTTTGGGCTTTTTGTGGCTGTGTAAGGTTCCTGCTTGTTGCAGGGGCCATTTTGGGTCTAGCACAGCTGCTTTTACATTGTGGGTGAGCCAGTTGATGTTTTTTAATTTTTATTTGGTGTGTGTTGGAAGAGGGGGGTAGTCTTATACGGCGAGTATTTCCCAAACCCTATATTTTAACAGGAAAATTTGGGGGTCTTCTTATACGCCCAGTCGTCTTATACGCCGGAAAATACGGTACTTAGGAAGGAGAAAAATAATCATTACCTTAATAATAACAATTTAAATAGATTTATTCAACTGAAACAATAATATTACAGCATATGTTATTTGCTTAAACAAACATCCATGTTTGTTAACTAATTTGGCTAAACAAAATATATATATTTTAAGAAACTTAGACTGTCAGCCCAGCCTACATATGAAAAACTTAAATACTGTCTTCTGTAGTTCACTCGTCATCGTCATCTTCTTCTTTGTTCATAATCTGGAAAAGAAAAACAAGCTTTCCTGCTTTATCGGGTCCCAAACGATTTCTCAATTTAGAATGAATGAGTCCAAAGGAAGAGAATATTCTTTCAATGCTTGCAGAAGAAGCTACTGCTGTTAAAAGTGAAATCATTACTTGAACAGTCTCTAAATCCAAGTGCTTAAGTGACTTCCACCAGTTCACTGGTGTGACTTTCTTTAAAATATCTTCAGCAAACATATATTTCTTGAATGGTTCCCCCTTAGCGTTGAAGTTTATTATAGTTGGCATTACAGATGGATGATTGCTGGATACCAGTGTCATAGCTAACTCCTCTTCCTCAGCACTTAAGTTTTGACCCTGATACTGGATAATGACAATATTTGCCAAAAAATGAGCTGGAGACAGTACTTGTCCCATTCGTTTTTTTAATGCTTGTAATTTAATTCTGTCCATGTGTAGTTCTGTTTTTAAGTGTTCACTCAGTTCCTTCCAAATTTCAACAGCATCAGCAATAAAACAGCTATTTTTCTGTATTTTGTTTAAAGCTTCAGAGATGGGTTTCAGGATGCTCAGCATATGTTCAACATTTCTCTTAAGCCCAATGTTGAGGATTTTGGCCATGACAGTGCCATCTATTTTATCTCGATTTTCTTCACAAACTGTCATCAGAATAGGCCAGTTCTTGATATACTGCTCAAAACAGTCCACCACAGAGTGCCATCTAACATCTTGTGGGAGCGTTAGCTTGGTTCCACCCATCCTTTTCAGAGCTACTGCAGCAAAATGATTGTTACGGAAGTATTTAGCAATTTCAACAACATTAGTCTTTATTTCTGGAACACTTAAGTCTTTGGCTAAGAGGTGCAGCAAACGAGCACTGCAACCATATGTTATTAGCTTTGTATTCCTTTCCTGCTCTTCTAAATTTCTTCTCATCTTGGATACATTTGCAGCATAGCCTGTGACCAAACTGCGTACTAGACATTTCAATTTTTGTTCACGTTATAGCTTTTACTGCCACTTCTTGTAAGTATTCTTCTGTGTGTGCATTTCCTGACGTATCAATTGTTTGTGCAAGGAAGACTTTCCCTTCTTCTGTTGTTATACAAGCACATACAATAGGATCATTGTGGACATTACTCCACCCATCAATACTTAGGTTAACAATTCTACCCTCCAGAGCTGTTGCACATTGCTCCATTTCTCTGTCATACACTTTATCCAGCAGTTTCCCTGCAACATCTGCTCTGCTGGGTGGACTGTATCCTGGTCTCAGTGACTGAACCATATTAATGAAATGTGGGTTCTCAGTCATACGGAAAGAAGAGTTCGTTGCATAAACAAACTGGGCAAGTTTTCATCAATTAACTCTTTTTCTAATCAGCTAGTTTTTATCACAAATTTATCTATGATGGTTCCAGGAGGGAAGGGTTTTTTCTTTCTTTTAGGTGATAGTGATATATGGCTGTAGGTGTCTGATGATGATGATGCTAATGAAGCACTATCCTGGATGGATAATTCTGAAACTGCAGAACAGGAGGATGGTGATCTTGAAGATGGATAGTTCCAGAATCCATGAATTCCCCTAAACAAAAAAGTCAATGCTGTTATTTTATTGTTTATACAATTTCTGCTTATTGTACACAGCACTACCCCAACAGGAATATTTGCTTTTCTTCATAACTGTACCAAATGACAGTAACATGCAGTAATAATAAGAAATATAATTTTGCTCAAACATGACAGTTCAAGGCAGTCTTTAGAAATATGATTCAATAAAAATGTTTACCAACCTGAAGATCCTGCCTGTTCAAATGTGTTTCTTTGGTCATCTTCATCACAGCACTTCTCATGATGTTGCCTCATTCGGGCCACCAGGCCTTGCATTTCTTTGTTGCAGTGTTTGCAGTTTGCACGCATGCCTGCCTTACCTATAGGTAAAGGAACTTCATTAAAATATTGCCAAACTGGGTCTCTTTTACGGCCTGCTGCCATTATAGGTTTTTTCCTCCAAGGAAAGAATGTGATAAACCTCAGGTCATACACACAAAAAGATCCAAAGACTTGTCTGTCTGTGGCTGTGCAGTATTGTGCTCAGAAAGTTTCACTTTCATTTTGTACTGCTTGTCTGCTTGCCCCTTCCTCCTCACACTTAGTTTCACTGTCTTCTTGTGCAGATCTATTCCACTCCAAACAATCAGAAAAATATTGTTTCTATTCTATTCACTGAACTTCTTGAAATTTAGCACTGAACGGGTTGATTCTGTATTCATAGATTTGTAGAACAATAGGATTAAGGTCTTTTTCTCAACTCTGTTCATGTTATAACATTTTTGCTGTGAAGAAGAGGCATGTGATCTCTGCTGAGTCAAATTCAGTTTTGAGAACTGCAAAAGTAAACCAAGCATCTGTGATAATATCTTGTAGGCAGAGAAACTGCCCAATAATTTTACAAAAACCTCTGGAAGAGCATGACATTGTGAATGGATTAATGGAATTTATTTACCAAAAAAATTATACATATACAGCCTTATTCTACATAATTAAAAAACTAATCTTTATTTCATGATGGAATAACCTTTGGATGGTAATATATTTTCCTCAAAAAGCATTTTATTTAAAAAAATCAGATTTAAATAAAAAAAATCGGATTTAAATAAAAAAAATCGGATTTAAATAAAAAAAAACTGGTTTTTTTTGTTTTTTTAAAAAAATCATTGATTTTTATCCACCCTGGGACCAAGTCTTTTGGAGCATTAATTCCCTTATATCTTCCCCTTGATTTATGGGATGGGAAGACATTAGTTTAACCTTGGCAAGAGTCCAACTATATTTTAATGTGGAAATATTTTTAGTGTAATGTAAAATACTTTTGCATTTTTTTCCAAACTATACTGAGGTACACGATACTTCAGATGTTGCTTTTGCAAATCTTGGTGGGTGATGTCTAAAAGTATCTTTTGTTCAATTTGAGCATTTGCTGAGGAATAATCTAAACCTGATAAGCTTGTCAAATTAATACTTATTAGTTGCATGTTTCTTGTCCAGGATTGGTGTAATCATCTGAAAGGTCTAGTGCCAATAGGCCAGCAGATATTATAAAATACACTTTCCACTGTAATTTACTAATGGCTAACTAGGCTAAAATTGAAGGAGAACATACCATATTTTTCGGAGTATAAGACGCACCCCCCCCCCAAAAGAGGATGGAAATGTTGGTGCGTCTTATACACCAAATACATCCCTTTTTACTGGAGTGTGGGGCCAGCAGTCATGAATGGGTTAATAGCGACTTCCGTCCTGGACTGAGTCTGCAATTTGTGAAGCTCCTCTTATTCCTCTTGCTTCCAGATTTCAGACTCAGTCAATCTGAATGGACTGTTTTTTGCTGAGCTGCCCATTCTTGACTGTTTTTTTCACAGCAATTTGACAATTTTTTGAATTGCTCTGTTACCTAAGGGTTTGCAGGGCTCCCAGAGACCTGGTAGAGCCCTGCCCTTTCCAGCGAGAAGGGCTCGCCCGATATCGCTGAAGACTGCATCAGCAGTTTGGGCGGGCTCTCCTGGCTTGTCTGGTTGAGGGCTGCCCATCCCAGCGAGAACGGCCTCGGTCGGAGCCCACTGAAGGCTGCTCCTCATAGCGGTGGGTCTGCCGGCTGGCAGACTCTGGATCAGTGTTCCTGGGTTTCTCCCCCACATGCTCCTTTGCAGCAGCGGCGTTTTCCACAGCAATTCCCACAGAACTGCCAGAGCGCTGCACGGAGGGCACTGGGACAGACGGTTTCCCCTGCAGCATCACCTTTTTGGTAAGCCTATTCCGATAGCTCCTGCTCCTGGGAGCGTGCTTCTGGCGGAGCCGGTTTTCCTCTCGGCTACCTCTGACGGCCGCCTTTTGTTTGATCCCATGTGCGGCCACCATTTTGAAGAGCCCTTGTGCCGGCTGTCATCTTGATCGAGCCCTTGTGCGGCTGCCATTTTGAATGAGCCCTCGTGCCAGCCGCCATTTTGTTGTCACTAAAAATTCTATCAGCGGCCGAATTTATTGCATAACATGGGCCGATTGCAGGCACTTCTAGCGACCTTGATGGCATCCAGGTCTTCAGCTCGCCCCTCCAAGAGGGCATCGGCTAGCCAGTCGTCTTCGGAGCAAGCGGGGCCCTCTGATCTGGGACCATCTAAATGGGGCAGGGCTGCCGCCTCCAAGCCTCCCACTTCCCATAAGGCTTCTAAAGCCTGGGAAAAAGCTGAATCCCAGAGGCACAAGACCCTCGAACGGGTCATTGAGAAGGCCATAAAAGAGGCCACCAGGAAAGAATTTCATTATTCCCCCTCTGCCATGGTCTCAGCTGCTGAACCTGCTGTGCTCCAGGAGAAGCCTGTTACTCCTACAATCAGCCTGCCCCTGCAGCCTGGTCCCCAGATGGGGATCCTGCCCATTCTTATTCTGCACAGGCTGAGGCCAGCGCTCATTTATTTGGATTCTCAATCTCAGGATTCTGCAGATCTAGATCAGGCTCAGGACCAGGTTTATACTAGGGCCTCCACCAGTCAGGGGTCTGCAGTAGGAGATGACCTAGGGTCGTGAGGGTGAACCTATGGCATGCATGCCACACGTGGCACGCGTAGCCATATCAGTGGGCACGCCAGCTGAGCGCTGGCATGCATGCACGCGCTGGCCAGCTGATTTTTGAGCCTTCTGGGCCAAGCAGAAGTAGGGAAACAGGCTGTTTCCTGCCTCCAGAGGGGCTGGGGGTGGGTGGGGAAGGCCTGTTTTTCTTTCTTACTCCAGATCCTCTCTGTGCATCTGCAGAGGGCGAAAACAGCCTTTCCCACTCCCTCGGAGCCCCTCCAAAGGTCTGAAATGGCCCATTTCCCAACTCCCGGTGGGACAGGAAGTGATGTTTTTTGCTGTCCCCAGCCTCCAGAGACTCCTAGAGAGGCAAAAAAGTCACTTCCTGTCCCACCGGGAGTTGGAAATGGGCCGTTTCAGGCCTTTGGAGGGCCTCTGAGGGAGTGAGAAAGGCTGTTTTCGCCCTTCCCAGATAAATAGAAAGGATCTGGAACCAGGTAAGAAAGAAAAACGGGCCTACCAGGCCATTGCATGCCAGGAGCAGGAGGGGGGGTTGCGTGTGCATGTGCAGGGCAGGGCGCATAGAATTATCAGTTTGGGCACACACGCACGACCCTCCCCCGCCCCCCCCTCTCCTGGCACGCGATGGCAAAAAGTTTAGCCATCACTGACCTAGGGGAACCTGGTTTGTCTGATGATGAGGATCTTTCCCCAGATCAGCCTTCCTTCATTGGCCTGTTCAAACCTCAGGTCTTCAGGTCCCTCCTCCACAAGGCCAAGCTCACCACCAGTCTAGGTCTCCCTTTGCCCAGAACTACCTCCTCAGGTGATGGGAGTGGGCCCTCTTCCTCCTTGTTTGAGGAACCTACCTTTGAGGCTGAGGAAATTCCCGGCCCCAAGATGTTCAAGGATGTGGTCACTCGCCAATGGTCAGCCTCTGTCTCGGGCCCTAATCCAAATATACTGGACAGACATCTATATAACCTGGCTTCTGACATTTCTTCCATTTTGCAGGTTCCTTCAGTGGACCCCCCAGTTGTCGCTTTATCGACTCCTTCTGTCTTTACAGGCCCCCACCGGAGGAGGGTCTTCAGCCCGAGGACAAACACCTGGAGCATTCCTTGACAAAAGCTCACCAGGCAGCGGCTTGGGCCATTAAGGCATTGCCAGCTGCTTTTTTCTTTAACAGAGCTACCCTAATGTGGGTCAAGCAATTTCAGGATCGCTTACCAGTTGCAGATACCAGGGCTCACCAGGATGTGAACAAGATTCTGGCTGCCCTGGAGTACTCGGCAGACGCCACCCTAAACGCTTCGAGGTTTGCCGCCAAGGCCATTGGCTCCAATGTCACCTCCTGCCACCTTCTTTGGCTTTGCCAGTGGCAGGCAGACGCCAAAAATAAATGGCGTCTGGCGTCTTCCCCGTACTCGGGGGACAAGCTCTTTGGTCCTCCCCTTGAGCCCTTGCTTACTGAATCCAAGGACAAACGAAAAATTCTTCCCAATTTATCCCGAAGGATGGACACTTGTCGTCCTTCTTCCTTTCGTTCCTTTCGGGAAACAACATTCGGCTTTTCTTCTTCCAGAATTCAGAGGTTTTCCTTCCCTAGACAGGACAGGTTCCAGGACAGGCAATCCAGTCCAGGTCATAGAGGCCAAGGCTGCAAGCCCTTTCGTGGGGGAAGGGGGCGCCCCTCCCGCAGATATCTCTGACAGCTTGTTTGACCCTCCCATTGGATGCTGCCTGGCGCTTTTCGTCAGCCAGTGGGAGGCATCGACCTTGGATGCCTGGGTCAGGGAGACGGTCACCCACGGCCTCTCCCTGGAGTTCCTCTTCACCCCCCCGACCAGATTTCTCCGATGCCCACTGTCAAGGGATCCGTTGCAGAGACTCCTGGTGGAATCAGCAATAGATCATCTTTTACAGATTCAGGCCATAGAGCTGGTTCCGCAGGAACAACTCAGACAGGGCTTTTACTCCCGCCTGTTCATCATCCAGAAATCTTCGGGGGGGTTGGAGAGCAATTCTCGACCTTAAATCATTGAACCGTTGGATCATATACCGGCGGTTCAAAATGCAATCCCTGCAAACCATCCTGGAATCCATCAGGGCGGGGGATGTCCTCACGTCAATTGACCTGATGGAGGCCTATCTCCACGTCCCCATTCATCTGGCCTACCACAAATTCCTTAGCTTCTGCCATGCGACTTGTCACTACCAGTACAGAGCTCTCTCTTTCGGTCTATCCTCGGCACCCTGAGTGTTTACCAAATTGATGGCTGCGCTGGCGGGCCACCTCCGAACTCTTCCGATAAGGATTCAGTTCTACCTGGACAATCTTCTGATCCAGTCCAGTTCGAAGCGGCTAGTGTGACAGGACTGGGACACCACCATTCGGGTCCTGCAGAGCCGCAGGTTTTCCATCAACAAGGCCAAGAGCCATCTGGTACCAACGACCCGCATTCAGCATCTTGGGGCAGTGATAGACACTATACAGGGCAAGGTCTATCTTTCCCAGGAGCGCCTGACCAGCTTGCGGTCACTGGTCAGGAAGGTTTCAACGGGACTGCCCGTTTCCATACGGCTGCTGTCTCAGCTCCTCGGGAAGATGGTGTCATGCATAGGCATTGTGCTGTGGGCACGTCCCCCTTGCAGGGTTCTGCAGTGGTTTCTCCTCCCGTACCAGCGAGCTCACAGGAGCTCTTCTGCCCGTCTTGATTCGGTTTCCTCCCAAGGTTTCCCTCTCTCTCCGTTGTTGGTCCTCTCCAGCTCTGACCAAGGGTCAGTTTTTCAGGGATCCTCCTTGCCTAGTTGTCACAACGGATGCCAGCCTCTTCGGCTGGGGAGCTCACCTGGGCTCCCACTTCGCCCAGGGCTGGTGGACCCTGGCTGACCTGACCAACGGCATCAACTGGCTGGAGCTTCGGGCCATTCACCTGGTCCTCCGGGCCTTCCAGGACAAGGTGCAGGATCATCATGTCCTAGTCAGGACAGTCAACGTGGCCGCAAAAGCTCATGTGAACTGCCTGGGACGAACCCACTCCCATCGCTTGATGCGGGAGGCCGAATGCCTGGGGCTTTAGGCGGAAAGACACCTGAGGTCCATCAAAGCCACCCACGTTTCCGGGTGGGCAAATGTGTGAGCGGACCTTCTCAGCAGGACCACGGGGGACCAAGGCAAGTGGCATCTTCTTCCATCCATCTTCCAAGATGTCATCCTACGGTTCGGCAATTTGGCGGTCGATCTCTTCGCCTCCAACACCAACAACCAGATGAGCAGGTTCTTCTCTCTGTTCCCAATTCAGAGGGCGGAGGGCTTGGATGCTCTGCGGAGTCCGGGGCCTCCAGGCCTACTTTATGCCTTCACGCCTCTGGCGATAATTGCCAAAAACATCCAGAAGATGCTGGACAAAGAGACTGAGTTGATTCTGATTGCGCCTCATTGGCCTCGTTGTCCCTGGTTCGCGGACCTGGTGGCCCTGTTGGTGGCCCCTCCTTGGCAGCTTCCCCTAGACCAGCGGGCCCTCAGCCAGGGGCCCTGGCTCCACCCAGACGTCGGTTGGCTCAAGTTAACCGCATGGAGATTGAGCGGCAAAGCCTAAGGGCCCGCAACCTCTCCTCTGAGGTCATAGCCACTCTTCAAGCTTTGAGGTGGCCTTCCATCAACCGGATCTACTACTCACCTGGACCTCCTTCTGCCGCTGGTGTGATCGTCTTAACTTCGTAGCTACTGAGGTGTCAACGGAACAAGACTTGGAGTGCCTTCAGACTGGTCTGACATCAGGTTTGTCACCCAACACTCTGCGGAGACAGGTAGCTGCCCTTTCATCTGTTCTGTCATGTGGGTCCTCAGTACCCCTCACCAGCCGCCCTCTGATCAGGCAGTTCCTCTGGGGGGCTACTAACCTTCGCCCTTCCACTCTGCATAGGTACCCTACTTGGGACCTTCACAAGGTGCTCACCGCCCTGACCAGAGGCCCCTTTGAACCCCTGTGGGAGGTGGGTTTACGTTTTCTCTCTTATAAGGTTTCCTTTTTAGTGGTCATCACCTCGGCCCGCCGGGTCTCGGAGCTTGCTGCTCTCTCTACGAGACCTGACCTCTGTATCTTCCATATGGACTGGTGGTTCTTCGCTTGGACCCTTCATTTATCCTGAAGGTTAATTCCACTTTCCATAGATCCCAAGAGTTGGTCCTTCCTAATTTCTGTCCCTCCCCATCCCATCATCTAGAATTGACCTGGCATACCTTGGACGTCCGTTGGGCTCTCCAAATTTACCTTAAAAGGACTGCCGCTATCAGGTGATCAGAGAGTCTCTTCGTGTCCCTCCAACTATCCTCCTTGGGCCAAAAGGTTTCTTCTTCCACAGTTGGCCGTTGGCTTCGGGCAACTATTGCCACGGCTTACGAAGCTCAAGCCTTGCCAGCCCCACGCCGTATCACAGCTCACTCGACCTGTAGCGCCTCTACTTCCATGGCTTGGTCCACTCAGGCCTCATTGGAGGACATCTGCCGGGCAGCCACCTGGTCGTCACCCTCCCCATTCATCCGCCACTATAAATTGGATGCGTATGCATCAGCGGAGGCGGCATTTGGCCATCGGGTTTTACAACAAGTCGTTACAGGGGTGGCGGCTTTGGACCGGTCTACTCCCACTGAGGGGTCTGCTTTGGCAAGTCCCATTCATGACTGCTGGCCCCGCGCTCCAGTAGAATGGACGTTGTCTTACCTGAATGTCCTTTCTGCTGAGTAGCGGGGCCAGCAGTCATCCCCACCCTGGTTCTACTGGTCCTTGCTCGTGGGTGGGGCTGCTTCTAATCTTGTTTGTGTCAGTTCAGCTCTCCAGTCTGCAGCATCTCCTTCATCAGAAATCTGGGAAGCAAGAGGAAGAGAAGGAGCTTCACAAATTGCAGACTCAGTCCAAGATTGAAGTCGCTATTAACCGATTCATGACTGCTGGCCCCGCTGCTCAGCAGAAAGGATGTACAGGTAAGACAACGTCCATTTTGGCTTCCCGAAGCCCCACCTGCTCATCCCATTTTTGCAAAAACGGGCCCGTTTTTGTGAAAAATGGGATGCGCAGAGGGTTTGGGAGCCCTGCAGACTGCTCCTGGTGGCCAGGGAGGGCAAAAACACCCCCATTTTTGCAAAAAATGGGGCACGCAGAGGGTTTGGGATGCCTGCAGAGTGCTCCTGGGGGCCAGGGAGGGCAAAAAACTTTTTTTTCTTACTTACCTCTTCAAAATCTTGGTGCGTCTTATACACTGGTGCGTTTTATAGTCCGAAAAATATGGTAAATCTGTTTCAAGTAACAAGACATACTGAGGACAGAATTTGGGACATGAGGTTCAAGGGTTCTGAAAATTTTTGCCATCACATCTCCCTTTAGTGTAACCTTAACATACATACCTCCCCTTAAAGTCCAAATGCCAAAATGAACACAATTGAGCAATACAACAATACATTGAAATTTTGGTAATGATGGATTTATTGTAAGAATGGTTTAGTGGTTAAGGCACCAAGCTAGAAACAACTAGACTTTGAGTTGTAGTCGAAATTGTAGTCCTGCCTCAAGGCATGTTGTGGGGAAAATAGGGAGTATTGTGTGTGTTTGCCGCTTTGAATTATTCATGAAAATAATAATGGAGGAGTATTAAATAAATAAATATCTTATAGGTTTGGAAAACCCATCCCTAGACCCTCTTGCATATATAAGACAACTAAATACCCTCTTTCTCTCTTTATTAATCAGACCACTAAGTGCTGTTTGGTCATAAACGTTCTTAGTTGTGCAGAAAATCGATATATGTAGAAACCTATTTATAAAATAGTGATATACCAAATAAATTTTAATTAAAAACTAAACCTTTGAAAAGTCATTGTATCACATACACCAGGGCTGTCAAACCCCCGGCCCATGGGCCAGATGCATCACATGATGGCCACGCCCACACCTAGTTTAGCGATGGGGGGGAAAGTCCTGATACATCTTGTGACGCTGCTGTAATGACGTGAGTTTGACACCCCTGACATAGACTCTTTTAACATTGTAACTTGTTGCTGTATCCTTACGATTTATATTATTTGCTAGTATGATTTGATTGCTTATTTGTACCCTATGACTATCATTAAGTGTTGTACCTTATGATTCTTAACGAATGTATCTTTTCTTTTTATGTACACTGCGAGCATATGCACCAAAGACAAATTCCTTGTGTGTCCAATCACACTTAGCCAATAAAGAATAAAGAAAGATAAAGATAACTAATGTATGTTGGAAGCATACAAATACATGTCATACTTATCAGGTCTTTGTAAGTATTCTTGTGTGACTTCTGTTTTGCCTTGGTGTTGTATTAATTCAACTTCTTCATGTCACCTTGATTATGAATATGTGCCATCAAGCCTTTTTCGACTCCTGGGCCACATAGGTAAATTTTCTCCATGACAATTTATCACTAATTTGTTCTTTCAAGTCTCTCAATGGTGCACTCATTGGCATTGTCACTGAGATTATCTACCTTGCTGCTGGTCTTCTTATCTTTTCCAACTTTCCCAGCATTAGAGCCTTTTTCAGGCAGCCGAATCTTAATGTGCCGAGAACAAGTTAATCTGGGCCAGGTCATTTGTGCCTCAAGTGAGAACTCTTCTTTTTTGCTCATCCATTCATTTATTTCTTCTAAAAAATTTAATTACCATATTTTTCAGACTATAAGACGCACCTGACTATAAGACGCACCTAAATTTAGAAGAGGAAATCAACAAAAAAAGTTTTTGGCATACGTGCTCCCCACTTTCGGGCCTTTTTTTCAGGCCTTTTCCAGCCTTTTTTCGGCCCATTTTTGAGGCTTTTTTTCTGAAAAAAGTGGGCAAAAAAAGCCTAGAAAATGGGCCAAAAAAAGTCTTGAAAACGGGCTGAAAAAAGCCAGAAAATGGGCCGAAAAAAGTCTCAAAAACAGGCTGTGTGGAGGCAAAAACAAACAGCCGGTGGGTGGGCAGGGCTTCGGCAATATTCAGTCTATAAGATGCACAGACATTTTCACCCCCTAAGACAAAAAGTGCATCTTATAGTCAGAAATATACGGTAGTATGTTCAACATTGTCAGAAAGAATGAAAGAATTTTGAAATTGATGTGAAGGCAGTTTTATCTTTTAACTATGAAGCAGATTGTTATGTTGATTCAAGTAACAGTACAGAACTTTCAAATCATCATACATGTATAAACCATCTGTATTCCATTTTAGAATTTAAGCAATTTCTTAAAATGACATTTTGTTTATATATACTTTATAATTGAGATGTTTAAGAATTTCTTACATAGTACATCAAAACAATTTTCCTTCCTTTGTAGATGTGTTTTTGTAATCTACAGTAGAAAATTATTCAAACATTTCCCAATTCTCACTTATTTTTATTGACAAATATGAATTTAAACATGACATCCATCAAGTGTGGCATGTGTGATTGGCATTACAGAAATTTTATAAATAAATAAAAATAAATAAAATAATTGAATCCAATTTGTGATAAAAACAAGAACAAAAATAGGTAAACTAATTTCACCATGTTGGAATGTTTCCATAACGATACAAAATAACATCTGAACAACTTGCATTTCTGAGAACATTCCCATTTAAGTAAACTTTGATCCAAGTTAATTTTTGTAATGAGCACACTCTTTGACAGAATAAACCCTTGCAAACAGATTCTTGTAGACTGAATTTTATTGCAATTATATTCTGTAGGAGCTCAAGCAGTATTCACGATTCTCCTATATTTAATTGCCATTATTGGCAGGAGTGAAAAAAGTGTGGTATTCCACATTGGTTGAATCATATTATCCATCATTTTACATATTGGCCATCTGTTTGAAGCTGTAGTTGTAACATTTGGATGGTTATAGATTCTTTATTTCTGTTATATTGAATTCATATAATTATAAAAAATGTTAACTCTCTGGAATTTCATTAAAATTTTATGCATGTACTCATTTCCGATATATTTAGATATTTCCACTTGAGAAACAAACCTTAGCAGTTTAAGGGCTGAAATACAGCTTTAAAAATAAAAATCAATATTGGGATGGGACACTTGGAATAATAGAAATGCCTAATTCTTCTGGCAGATAACTTTCCTTCAATATAGCCTTCTCTCTTTAAAACTTGTGGAAGGATGGGGTTGGTTGAGAAGGTCAGCAAGTAGTTGAAGCATTATATTCCTGCTGTTACTCTACCTTCAATACCTTCATCTTGAGGCTGCTTTTGATGTTTTTGTAAAATTCATTAAAAGTCTTGTAAGTTTCATAAAATTCATAACTATGTATAGTGTTTACTTTTTTCTCAAATCCAGCTAGTCTGACAAGAGAAAAACAAATCAGTTGTAATAGCTTAACAAATTTTTGTACCAAACAAAAGAACGAAGACCTTTATGCATTCATGTAGCACAATTACATGGTGCATTGTGTTTAGTTGCTATCTGAACAATGTAAGACAGAAGATAAAAGTTGATGTAATATATAATAGACAGTGGCATTATGCAGATTGAATGAATGTTTTAGATTATGACCCCAGTCTTCAACTCCATTTGTCTCCATTTGTCTCCATTTGTTATACACATTTTGGTAACATAAAGTTGTGTTAAGAAACGTTCATCATATTTGGACCTATTGCTTAAATAAATATGCAGAGAATTTTTAAAAAGAGGGGATGGTCTGGGGTGGAGATGTACAGCTGAGTGTCATCAGTGTACAGATGGCACCGCATCCCAAATCCATGGATGATCTCACCCAGCGGCTTCACATAAATGTTGAACAGGAGAGGCGAGAGGACCGACCCTAGTGGCACCCCACAAACAAGGTGCCTCGAGGTTGACCTCTGCTCCCCAGCCAACACGGACTGCGACCGGTCGGAGAGATAGGAGGAGAACCACCGTAGGACGGTGCCTCCCACTCCCAACCCTTCCAGCCGGCACGTCATGATACCATGGTCGATGGTATCAAAAGCCGCTGAAAGATCTAATAGGACCAGAACAGAGGAACATCCCCTGTCCCGAGCCCTCCAGAGATCATCAACCAAGCGACCAATGCCGTTTCCGTGCTGTACCCAGGCCTGAAGCCGGACTGGAACAGATCCAGATAGACAGTTTCATCCAGGTACTGTGGGAGCTGTCGCACAACCACACTCTCAACAACCTTCGCCACAAAGCGAAGGTTGGAGACAGGACGGTAATTTGCCAAAACAGCCGGATCCAGAGAAGGCTTCTTGAGGAAGGGCCTCACCACCGCCTCTTTCAAGGTGGGAGGTAAGAAACCCTCACTCAGAGAAGCGTTTATAATCCTCTGGAGCCAACCTCGTGTAACCTCCCGGGTAGCCAGCACCAGTCAGGAGGGACACGGATCCAATAAACGTGGTTGTGTTCAACCTCCCCAGCATCCTGTCCATGTCCTCTGGAGTCATAGGATCAAACTCCTCCCAGATAACATTCTCAAGACTTGCCTCGGACACCTCGCCTGAACCCACACAGTCAGAGTCCAGGCCATCCCGAATTTGAGCGATTTTATGGTGCAGATAATGTGCAAAATCCTCAGCACGCTCTTGCAAGGGGTCTTCCCGCGCTCCCAGGTGGAGAAGGGAGTGGGTCACCCTGAACAGGGCAGCTGGGCAATTATCTGCTGACGCGATAAGAACAGAAAAGTAATTACACTTTGCCGCTTTTATCGCCACTAAGTAGGTCTTGATATAAGACCTCACTAGTGCTTGGTCAGATCCAGAATGACTAGTCCTCCAACTACTCTCTAGGCGTCTTTTCTGGCGCTTCATCTCGCTCAGCTCCTCGGAGAACCAAGGAGCTGGGCCGATTCGGCGCCGGGTCAGAGGCTGCAAAGGCACGACCCGATCTAAAGCACCAGCAATAGGGATGAGCTCCGATCCTTGCCCCAGCTTCTACCAACCTAGCAGTCTGAAAGCATGTAAATAAAAGTAGATAAATAGGTACCACTTCAATAGGAAGATAACAGTGCTCCACGACATTATGCTGGCCACATGACCACAGAAATGTCTTCGGACATTTCTGGCTCAATGGCCTTGAAACAGAGAAGAGCACCTCCACAGCTATAGTTGGCAATGAAAGCAGAGTAAAATCCATAGGGACCACTTTATGAAAACATATTTATCTGTCTGAAATAGATTTCAATGTATTAATTTAGACAATTTAAATAAAGAGATGTATAGTTTGTTACTATCAGCTCTCTTCTGCTGCTCTATTTTTGCTTATTAACAGAATAACAGAGTTGGAAGGGATATTTATTTATTTATTTATTTATTTATTTATTTATTTATTTATTTATTTATTTATTTATTTATTTTTATATGCTGCCCTTCTCCGGAGACTCAGGGCGGCTTACAATGCGTTAAGCAATACCCTTCATACTTTTGTATATTTTATACAAAGTCAGCTTATTGCCCCCACAAACTGGGTCCTCATTTTACCCACCTTAGAAAGGAACTCGCAGTAATTGCAGGCAGCTGGATGTTAAATGCTGCCTTAGTAGGAGGCGTTAGCCTCCTACGCCACTCAGGCTCCTCTTGGAGGTCTTCTAGTCCAACCTCTGCTCAGGCAGAAATCCCTATACCATTTCAGACAAATAGTTGTCCAATCTCTTAAAAACTTCCAGTTTTGGATGAAGAAAAATTTCTATTCTAAGAGCAAATCCAGTAATGTCCGGGAAAAAGAATTCTTTCCAGTTCCAAAATTACAGATATTTCTCTTCTGAGCACGCAGATTAAATACATTTCTGCCCACATGATTGCACTGTTTATCCTTTGACAACTATCTGGGTTAACAGAAAAATTGTAGTAGAACTATCAAACTTTACAAATGCAAAGAAGATTCAGTTCATAAAGAACTGGATTCTTCTTATGTGAAAACAGCAATACTCTCTGGAGACAATAATGCAGCTTTATCTTGTATGTAGTGTTCTCAGTGGAGGGGTTATAATGATTCTGTGGAGAAAAGAGTTTCTGCGGCAGTTTTTACCAGTATGGATTTGATTCAAATATATTTAATTAAACCATGAACTATTCACTATTCAGCAATAATCTATAATCAGATTTTCTAGTAAAAATACAATTTAGTTTGATGTAAACTAAATACATGTTGTTTAGCTCTTAGAGACCAAGATTTCTTTTTGAGATGATGCATCAGATTTTTTTTCCAGTTTAATTTTAATCTCAAATGGAAATAAAGGCTTTAATATAATATTTTGATAGCTCCTTGATGAGGGTATTGTTTTCTGATTGCTTGTTTGCCTGGAACTAATCCCTGCTTATCTGGGTGCTGGTTACTGGAGAAACTGGGTTTGGGTCTTTTTATTTCTTCCTTAGCTTTTTTATTGCCTCTTTTGAAGAAGAAAACCGTATTTGCATCCATTACTAGTTGAGTAATGGAACATCTGCAAGCAAACCACCAAGCTCAGAGATCATTGAGACTCCATAGTTGAACTCTGAGATATATATATTTATTCCCTTCTATTGGAAGTAATGAATTGAATTCCAGTTCAAATATAGTTGTGGATGTTTGGGAAAATATTTTGCCATAATAACCTGGGAGAAAAGCCATTATCCACTTTTATTATTAATCTGGCTAGTTTTCTCAAATGACAATTTTTGAACCAAAATGTCCAAACACATCCATTTCAATGAAAAACCAGCAATTTAAATCAAGTCAGAAGAGGATGGCAAATTCAGCTTTCATCTTTTGCTTTATGCAGATGCTGAAAAATAAATAGGATTCCCAGGATTTTCTCTCCCTGACTGAAAAAAACTACTGCTGCTAAAAGTTGAATTAGTGCAACAAGTATTTCTGGATCCCACTATTTAAACTAGGTATTTCTATCAAAGTGAATTTCTTTAAACAGTCATTAGCAGGCACACATGGATTACCTTTCCCCCTGAAATGTATTAGTTGACATTGTAAGAGGATGATTGCTCAATGCTTATATCAAAGCTTGTTCAGCTTTTCCTTAGTTAAAAAGACTTATCCTGGTACTATTGAAAATATTGGCTAGAAAATGAACTTAGTCCAGTACGTACTTACTCCATTATTGGAGCTTGTCTGTTTCTATTTATTACAGTAAGTTCCTTTCAATAAATTTGTTATTTCTCTTCATTTATTCAACGTAATAAAACTAGACTTTAATGTATGTGATGTTTTCTTTAACCCCATAAAAGAACTTTGGTCCTTATTTCTTTATTATTTTGTTCACAAATTGCTGTCACAATAAGCAGTCTTTAATAGACTGTTTCAAACCATCTATTAATATGTTCCAGATATCGTGTGAGAAAATTAATTTGGTTCCCCCTGCTTTCTTCAGCGTAGCTGTTGCAGAGTGTTTATTGTGAAAATATGTAGCAGTATATATTACAGTGGCCTTTGTTGTTTTGAACACTAACGTCTTTTGTTGAGAGATATATTAAATGAATATTGCAACTATACGCTGTGAGTTTGGTAACTGTTTTACTTTCTCTTAAATTTCTTCTTGACATGGATATATTTATAATTTTATTTGAGAAAACTTGCATAGAAATGTCATTATTGTAGCTGATTGCTACTGTTTGTAAATATTTAGTAGTGTGTTCATTTTAGCTGTTTTTAGTAAGGAAGGCTGTCCTGTCATGGATTAATAATGCTCTAACCAGCTGGTACCAAGGGTTACATTTTTCCAGTCTAGATTATTTGTACACACCTGAATCTTCCTGATATTCTTCATCCAATAACATTCCCTTGCAATATCAGATGTATTGGCTAGACCAGGGGTCCCCAGCCCCCGGTCCTTGGACCGGCACCAGTCCACGACATACCAGAAACAGGTCCGTGTCAACAAGGGAAGCAGGATGCAGGCACCACACGAAACCACACCCCCTCCGGTCCATGGAAAAACCTCTTTCCACGGAACTGGTTCCTGGTGACCAAAAGGTTGGGGGCCACTGGGCTAGATTCTATCCTGGTCAAACCTGATTAAAGTATATTGGTGAAGTCTGTGTTTTCATCCAAAACAGAAAGAGTTTATTGCATAAATAAAACCAAACATTTTTTATCAATTATTTGTTTTGCTGGTGTTTATTGTGAAGTTCTTTATATCTGTTTCAACAATATATATATATATATATTGTGTGTGTGTGTGTGTGTGTTCTGAGGTTTTCGCGGGTATTTGTATGTAGGTCTTTGGTTATTCGGGTTTTCTCCCATGTAAAATTGGAAGTGTCTTGGCGTCTTGACGACGTTTCAACGAAGTCTCATTTGTCATCTTCAGGCTGGTGTTTTGCTCCTAGAAGCACAAAGCCGAAAACACCAGCCTGAAGATGACGAATGAGACTTTGTCGAAACATTGCCAAGACGCTTCCAATTTTACGCAGGAGAAAACCCGAATAACCAAAGACCTATGTATGTATATATGTATTTATTTATTTATTTATTTCTCTTTAGCCAGATTCTTCCTACGTAAACCAAGATTTTTCTGCAGCCCTAGTTCAGTGAAATCCCTATCCACTTGTTTCTAGGCTTTTTTTCTCCAGCAGCCAGCAAGCTCCCTGCTGCCCATTGAGAGACTAAGGAGACTAAGATAGATCTATTTCAGGCTTATAAGCCCATATATATATATATATATATATATATATATATATATATATATATATATATATATATATATATATAGCCACTATATATCTATAGTCAGTATATAGCCACGATATATATATATATAGTGTCAGGAAAGCTGCTATAAAATCCTTTTGAAATGGTAGATGCTGATGATACGGAAGATGGAAATACAAATGGAAAGCATTAAGATTTTATATTTTGAGGATTGATTTATATAATTCATGGGGTTAATGCAGTTAGTGTACCTACTGTTTGTGACTAATTACATCCACAGAGAGAATTGTAAGAGTAAAAGGAATATCTGACGCCTAACTGAATTAATTGCCATAATCTAATAACATATACTTAAATTCATACAAGACAATTCTAGTGGTAACTTGAGAAACTATGATTGAAAGTTATGACCAAATACTAGAGACCTCCTTAAAAAAAAGAACGTAATTAATGTTATAAGAATATTTATCAACATCCAACTTTCACGTTCAGTCATGCTTCTTTTAACATCTTCAGAGCAGACACAATATTCATTCAGGCAACCAAGACCTATATTTTTACCACATCATTTGCATTGCTTGACTATCTCATTCACAGCTATAAGAACATCATTAAAAGATTCCCAAATGAGATCTTCTTTACAGCCCACTGCTGTGGTATAGAACCAGAAATAAATTCCTCAGATCTTCATAATTGTAGAAATCTGTGCATGTTCTCATTTTCATTCTCTTTCAACCAGTAGAATATGAGAAATTAAATTATGTAAAGGAAATGGGGACTTTGTCACTTCACTGGGATGATAATTATCTGAAAGTTCAACAGAATGGGATCAGATTTGTACTAGAAGGCGAGCTTGCAAAAGGAGTTTAAAAATGAGCCAATTAGGCTAGACTTCCAAAGGAAAAAATCCCAAAATTTTCCCTAATATGTTTTAATGAGACCATTGGACAGCAGCTTCAAATGTTGGTAACTGCACCATGTTAATTCTCTCACCCCATTTTGATATGATTCTATGCTGCCCAATCCATGTCTCTCAGTGCACATGTACACTCATACTGGTTAAGAAGAGTCATCAAGTTTGTGAGGACAGAAGGACGTAACCTAAGAAATACCAGTTGAGAGAAAAGGGCATTTTAGAAAAAGAAAAAAGAAAACATTGTTTCAAAATGCCACTTTTTTAGGGCCATCCTTTGTATGGGGTGGCAAAGATGACCAGTCAAGACAGATTGTACATTCTGGGATAATTGTGGCTCTCCAGAGGGCATGGACCATGGAGTAATTGCTTGTTGCAGAATACTGGCTGATTTGCTCATTAGAAGATAAACAGAAAGAAATAGCAATCAATAGTGAGGAGGAGGCCCTAAAAAGTGAATGAAATTTGGCAAGAAGGGAGAAAATAATACAAGCAGTTCCATTAAATCACATAGAAGAGAGCATTTGTGGCTCAGTGTTGAATTGTGGAGTCCTTGGTTAGTTTGGTTGTTTTCTTTCAGATGTTTCATTACCCAACTAGATAACATTCTCAGTGCTAGAAGATAGTGGCATTTGCTCTCTGTTTATATATGGTGGTTTGTCCTGTCAATGTTGATGGGAGTGGGGTTTTTTTGGTTGTTCCTTGATTAGGCTGTTGTGTACTGTTTTATTTTTTTGACTGAATTGGTAGTTTTTTGATTGGGGTATTGTTTACTGTTTGATTGTTGATCTGGTATTAATTCTGGTGTTAATCCCTGCTTATCCACTAAATCAGTTTGGAGGCAAGTTAAGATTAGAGGTACCACCACTGGATTTGCCATTACCTTTGCCATTGGCATTGGAAGACTAAATCGGTGTAGAAGAGGATGGACTGTGCTGGCATCAGTTTTGTGCTGTAAGAAATACCAGAACTCTTGAAAGTGTGACATGTTTCTCCATAGTGTAGAAATGGGAGGTACCAGGCTGGGTTATTCTATTCTCTAGCTCTATGAACTGAATTGAAACTCTTGAAGGTCCGCCTCCCTGGTTCCTGGGCTAAGTTCATGATTTACTAATGGCTGCTGCATACCTTCTCCAGCGACAGCACTGTGATCCACTACTTTCCACACCCTGAGTAAAAAGTACTGTAGAGAGAAGTTTGCCTCCCCTAGTGGTGAGAACTTAGGTTTTCCTCGCTTCATGGCATTACAATGATGGGTGGAGAAATTAAAATGATGTTAGAAAGCAAGAAGTAACAGACTTTAATTGGAGGATTGTAGGGATGTGTGATGTAGTGAGAGAGGGAACTATGTGGAGTAGCCCTCACCACTTTGCTGACTGGGGTGCCTGGGAGGGAAACTGACTTGGCTATTAGTGACCCTCATATAGTTTTTTTTAGCCTGTAGTCAGATGGTAAGTTATATACATGGAGATCTTAAGATGGGGAAATCGGTATTCATTTATGATACAATGGGAAAATATGACAGGATATTTTGAAAGACCTGCAGTTTGTTACCTGTCTCAACTTCTGTCTACCTGCCTCACTCCTGGATTTGGCAGACTGGATCTTTAAAGCCACGTGTAGCTTGTATTCCAGACATTTTCAGGGCCAGCACCACCAAGTGTAACTTTCTGTGGGATACAGACCATTTCTTTATGATGGTTTCTACACTGGAATGGCCTCGCAACAGAATCAAGCTGCTATCTTTCTGAAATGTAATAAACTTTGGTAGGACCTTTGAATTATAATTTCTTGCTGCGTAAACTAGGGTTAGTGCCATGACTATAATTACTTCTGTTCTATTAGTCAAGTCAATAATTCTTGTTTTTATCAATTTTATGTTTAAATTTGATTTTATTGTTTTTTGAGTTTTATTTGTACAGCATAAGTACCACAGGTAAGTTTGATTTGATGGTAAGTAAATATAATTAATAAAAGGATTGAAAGAATTCTAGAACCCATTACATTCTAAGCTTTCCCTACCTTTTAAAAACATTTTTTCTCTTCCTCAACTCCTGCATTTATATTTAGCCTCTCTTGGTTCAGAGCTGTCCAGTCACATCAGGTTTTCTATTCAATGACCTTTATTCTTGCACTTTACTACAATGTTTATTGCACTAAATATTCTACTGTTCTATTGTATTGTAATATTCCCTGCAGACTATTACCTTCTCTGGCATAGTAAATTCCAGGATCTAGTCTAGTAAAAGCTTCTTGAAGAGCGGGTACTTTTCAGCCTCATTCAAGGCCAAAGGGACTGCCTCTTCACTGAAGAAAGCCAACCCCACCACATGAACCCAACCATCATTTATCTCCTGTACGGCTTTAACCATCAAAGATAGACATGAATCTAATAAGCAGCTGACCAGGATACCGGATGTGAAAACCCTATCAACTTCCTCAGGAATCACAGAGTCAAACTTACTATAGATAATCCCTTAAATCCATGAAGCTGGCATCTCAATCCAAATCTGACAAGATGTCAGTTTTTGCAAAATAAATCTAATATCCTTCCCAGCGGTATGCTGATGTCCTGAGCCCTATCTTTCCCCACAAGGACCAGGTCACCTTAAAAAGGGCTGCCAGATAATTATTGGCAAGCCCTCCCAAGTCCAGAGGAGAGGTTCCCTAGAAGGTTATAGTGAATAATAGAGCCAGGTTTCCTCTAAGGTTGCCAGATCCAGACAGAGGCAGATATTAGCCAGTCAACCAAACATTGTGGTAATAGACAAACACCAGAAGATCGCAATGGTGATATATGTAGCGGTGCCAAATGACAACAACATCAGGAAGGAGGAGTATGGAGAAGGAGCAAGGCCTGAAGGAAGAATTGGAGAGGATGTGGAAAGTACAGGTCAAAATGGTCCCAGTGGTGGTAGGAACATTTGGGGCTGTGACTACTAAGCTGGGAGAGAACCCAGGAATGAGGTCAGAGCTCTCTGTCCATAAGAGTGCAGTGCCGGGGAACAGCTAAGAGACCACAGAGAACCCTCAAACTCTGAGGCCTCTGGTAGAGAACCCGAGATTGAGGAAAATACTTATCACTCAAAGGCATGAACAGGGAATTTGTGTGTGTATTTCAGATGTTGAGTTGAATATGTAATAAGAGAGAGGCAGAGGAATTATCTGATCCTCACTTTTCAGAAAGAATTTGTAATACTATTAGTACTTACTTGAAGCAACATTGAAGTATATACAGGTAGTCCTCATTTAGTGACCACACTTTGAAGTTACCATGACATTGAGGAGTCTTCAGAGTTGTAGTTCCAGTGTCTCCATGGTCATGTAATTGCAATTCAGGAGCTTGTCACCCAGCTTACAATTACAATAGTCACAATTTCATGTGGTGATGGCCTCACCATTTGTGACCTTCATTTTCTGGCTTCTGATAAGCAAAGTCAATGGTTTGCAAATGACGAGTATGCGACATGGCTAAGCACTGCACAGGATTTGACTAATGACAGCAACTGGAACTAACATAGTAAGTTGGCACAGTCACATAACAGGATAACAGCATTGGAAGTAACCTTGGAGGTATTTTGCTTTATAGCTGCATCTCTTGGCAATAGAATTCTTGGTCCCAATTACTATCGTTGTTTTTTTTTTTTTTTTTTTTTTTTTGCTTTAATTTATATGCCGCCCTTCTCCGGAGACTCAGGGCGGCTTACAATGCGTTAAGCAATAGCCTTCATACTTTTGTATATTTATACAAAGTCAGCTTATTGCCCCCACAATCTGGGTCCTCATTTTACCTACCTTTGAAAGGATGGAAGGCTGAGTCAACCTTGAGCCTGGTGAGATTTGAACTTGCAGTAATTGCAAGAGCAGATGTTAATAACAGTGCTTTAGTCCACTGTACTACAGGCTCTTAAGTAGTTTGAGGACTACTGGTACTACTGCAGTAAATATTTCTTGATACATACTTGACATATTTAGATTTTAAGATTTTCAAATGTTCTGATATTACAAAGAATTTTCCATGTGAAATACTGATGAAGTAGTAATAACAACAGTCCAGTATTATT
Source organism: Arizona elegans (assembly GCA_022577455.1). NCBI lineage: Eukaryota > Metazoa > Chordata > Lepidosauria > Squamata > Colubridae > Arizona > Arizona elegans. The sequence goes on along the minus strand of JAKOOJ010000001.1, from coordinate 19,567,777 downwards.
TGTTTTGTCCTTGATTTCTGCAGCTTGGCATTAGTTTGTAGGAAATTGTTTTGCATTTTGAAATAATTAACATAACTAACTCCAATCTTAGAAATAATACTTGAATCCAAATATTTATCTCATAATTGAATCTTATACTAGTTTTGTGCATGTTTAATATTTGTAGGTATACTTTATCCATCAGTGCATTGTTTTGTTCCATATTTCTTTAATGTTTCAATTGAGTTTCACTTTAAAGTTGGAGTTGATGTGAAGATGAACCATTTATATGCTCCTTCCACGTAAAATTCCAGTCTGATTGGCTGCTCTTTGTTGTTGAATGACAAAAATCTACAGCCTTTCTATCTAGAACAGGGATGTCAAACTTACAGCCCATGGGCCACACCCACCCCGTTTTAGCAAAGGGAGGAAAAGTTGAAATACGTCACGAGACAACATGTTGTCGCAAGTTTGACACCCATGATCTAGAACCTTTATCTGAGCAGATTGTGGCTTTTATGTGCACATTCCTTTTGTTTAATGAAGAGACTCACTCTAACTCAGACTAACATTTGAGAGCATACTTGGATTTGCCCCAATGCTTCTTATGTTCAGTTTTCAGTGAATGCTTTCCTAGGCTTTGTTAGCTATCCACATAGCCCTTAACAGTTCACCTATAACTTCCTTCTTCATCCTTCCTCTGTCCTTAAACAAGGGTAGAGTCACATGTATGTTTATCTATATTAAACTGCCAATATGGAGTTAAGATGTATCATTATGTTTTAAAAATAAAATAGATACAAGAGTGTGAAATTTAGTAGATTTATAGTGGATACTGAGGGTTGCATATCCTATATCCAAAACATTTTTTCTGCACCGTAATAATTGAGAATCTCTTCTGGGAAGTTTACCGATGCCCCACTCAATACAGAGATTTAATTAGTTCTTGAAATGTTTGCTTTAATTGATTAATCAAACATGACCATCTGACAGGAATTGCATTTGTCATCTAGATTCAGTAACAAATGCTTATAAAGGCATGGTAAAAAGTTCATTATTTGTATTTGTAGTGAAAAAAAAATAAAGAGTAAAATTACCTCTTGTACTTTATATGCATAATCTGTGTCCATATTTTTTATGAATGTATGTTTCATCTGCAAAATGCAGATAGTATGAACTTTAATTACAGAACATGACTATTAACAGTTTGTGGCAGAAATACATCAACTCCCCTGATGAGAGTTAAGAAAACAGTAATCCCTAATTATACAAAAAATTGGCAAATTTTAATACATGGTTGAATAAGGACATGACTGGTTTCTTAAAAAGTTCTGCTTTTTAAATCTGCCTTGGTCGCTATAAATAGTTGATTTGCTTTTTCTCTTAGCAAAGAGTCAAGAGTTAGCATTTTAGACTGAAGTATTAACCATTGCTAATCCCAATTTCAATCTTTCTTGCAGGCTGCTGATTTGAGTAAACCAATAGATAAAAGAATATACAAAGGAACGCAACCTACATGTCATGACTTCAATCACTTAACAGCCACAGCAGAAAGTGTTTCTCTTCTAGTGGGCTTCTCTGCAGGACAGGTGCAGCTAATAGATCCTATTAAAAAAGAAACTAGCAAGTTATTTAACGAAGAAGTAAGTGAATGTTAATCTTGGTGCATGCAAATGAGCTTGCATTCTTTACAACATTTTCTTCATGTGTGGCATAATTATTTTTTACTTGGAAACAATTTTCCCTGGTGAATATTGAATACGACAATGTATATTTATAGTACTATTGCAAAATGGATATATTGGCTTTTTCTTCCAGATATTTCTCCAACTTCCTATCCTTACAATAAAAAATGCAAGAGTACAATGCTAAGGTAGATAAGGGTATACTGCACTTCAATTGTAGTCAGTTTTATACCAGTGACAATTATTTCTCTATCTTAAAGCTGTGTGTTCCCCAGTTTAAATTAGCATTTCATATGCTTCATTGAAGTTGCTAAAATAGTTTGTAATCATGGTTAGAAATATATTGCAGACTAAATAATAATAAAATAAATATGTGCAGAAAGCTTGCATGAATGAGTGTTTTTAGGAACTTTTTTTGCTTTTTTTAATGCTATGAAAAATGAGCCTTGGCATGAACAATGTTTTTCAGGTACATTTGTTCAGATAAAAATAGGGTAGGTTTAGCTATTAGATTCTTGTTCAGCTATGGCATCCTGTCAGTGAAAGGTAATCTTCTGATAGACAATTCTTCTCATCCAAACTATTTCTCAATTATTACAAATCCATCAAAATAGATAGGGTATAACCTGGGGGGAGGAAGCTTGCAGTGAGAGAAGAGAAATTGAAAGGATGAAAATCAATGTATGTTTTCCGAGAAATTACAAGTTATGCTAGCTTTCATAGCACAAAACCCCATACAATTTTGTTTAAACACCCTCTTCTCCCCTTTATCACTATTATCTATTCACTGATTTAATCTTTTATTCAAAGCAATTTATAGCAGGGACTCTTGCAGCTTCCATATCAGTTTATCTGCTGGACTATAATTCAAGACTGTTCTTCCCAAAAGTTTTGATACAGTTTTCCTTTAACTCAAAATCAGCACCAAAAATTGTAGCTCCTGACGAGGAGAAACTAGCATTTTTGCCACCTACTTACTCATCTATAAATATAGCCTATTTAGCTCCAGTTGTACAATAAAACACAACACACTCATGGTGTCTATTCTAAATAAAAAATAATGGAAGAAAAAAAATGCCAAGATGGAATTATTCTATTTCATGCTTCTCTAAATATTACAACAGCTATGTAAATTAATCCAAGTATATCATAACTTGAATAATTGGGGGCAGTACTTTTATTGGGGTCAGCTTAAGTTATATTAAATCATTTCAGGATTTTTAATTTCAAAACCTTTTCATAAGGGAAGTTGGTTAAAATTAAAATGGTAGGTGGATGATTTTGGAGCTATAATTATATTAATTTACATTGTTAGGTGTAATGGGGAGCTTCAGAGTTACAGATTTTTGATTATAATTAAAATTTTCTAATCTAATTGGTGAGAAAATGGCACAAGGATATGTTTTCCAATTCTTTATTTTTAATTTTATTTTTAATTATTTCTTCACTTTATTCTTCAGTCATCTTACGATAAAGAGATCTTAAAGCTCAAGTGTTGGTAATATTGTAATTTTGTACAACTTCAGAGCATTGCTTCAGTGAATTTTGGGATTTTTTTCCCATGGAAGAAGGCTTTGTTGCTTTCACAGGACAAGAATAAACTTATTTTGTTTTTATAAGTAGATAACAAGAATCCTGTTTGTTAAGAGCTCCAGAATACATCTATGAAATTTATATCCCAGTTAAAACCAGTATTATAATTTTTTGGAGAAAGAAGCAATTTTGTTATTTTTAGCTGCCTTTAAAAATTGTTAACACTTATATGACTTGAAATGAACAATGAATTGAATACTGTAATAGTTTTAAAAATATTGGAAAATAAGTCAGAATTTAGTAGATTAGTATTTTTTCTTTGGAATATAATTTGTAATTTTCTGAGCCTGATTTTATACTAAAAATGTTAATGACAAATCTGGCTGGTTATTATATTCATATTTATAAGAAAGATATTCTTTTAACTTCAGTACCATTCAAAGTCATAATGAGTTAGTTGTCTTCAAGAAGAAATATGTATTTTTGATAAAGAATTATTACATGAACAATGCAGAACTGTGTTAACTATATTTTTCTTTTGTTTTTCAGAGACTAATAGACAAGTCCAGAGTAACTTGTGTAAAATGGGTGCCTGGTTCAGAAAGTCTCTTCCTAGTAGCTCATTCCAGTGGCAATATGTACTTATATAATGTGGAACACAACTGTGGTACCACAGCTCCACACTATCAGCTACTTAAACAAGGAGAAAGTTTTGCAGTCCATACGTGCAAAAGTAAATCTACACGAAATCCTTTACTTAAATGGACAGTAGGTGAAGGTGCTCTAAATGAATTTGGTTTTTCTCCAGATGGGAAATTCTTGGCATGTGTAAGTCAGGATGGCTTTCTTCGTGTATTTAACTTTGATTCAGTTGAGTTGCATGGTACAATGAAAAGCTACTTTGGAGGACTGCTGTGTGCATGTTGGAGCCCAGATGGAAAATATATTGTAACAGGTGGAGAGGATGATTTGGTGACTGTCTGGTCTTTTGTGGACTGTCGAGTGATAGCTAGAGGCCATGGGCACAAATCATGGGTCAGTGTTGTGGCCTTCGATCCATATACAACCAGTGTAGAAGAAAATGATCCAATGGAATTCAGCGGCAGCGATGAGGACTTCCAAGACCTCCTCCATTTTGGACGAGATCGAGCAAATAGCACGCAGTCAAGATTATCAAAAAGGAACTCTACAGAGAGTCGCCCAGTAAGTGTAACGTATAGGTTTGGCTCAGTAGGTCAGGACACGCAGCTATGTTTATGGGACCTAACAGAAGACATCCTCTTCCCACACCAGCCCCTCTCAAGAGCAAGGACACATACAAATGTCATGACTGCCACAAGTCCTCCCACAGGAAGTGGTGGAGCTAACCCAGGAAGTAATGGAAATAGCATCACAACACCTGGAAACTCTGTACCACCTCCTCTTCCACGTTCCAATAGCCTTCCACATTCTGCAGTTTCCAATTCTGGCAGCAAAAGCAGTGTCATGGATGGTGCCATTGCCTCTGGTGTTAGTAAGTTTGCAACCTTATCATTACATGACCGGAAGGAAAAACACCATGAAAAAGATCATAAGCGAAATCATAGTATGGGACATATATCTAGTAAGAGCAGTGACAAACTGAATCTAGTTACTAAAACCAAAACAGACCCAGCAAAAACTTTGGGAACGCCTCTGTGCCCCAGAATGGAAGATGTTCCTTTGTTAGAGCCTCTTATCTGTAAAAAGATAGCACATGAAAGACTGACTGTGTTAATTTTTCTTGAAGACTGTATAGTCACTGCTTGTCAGGAGGGATTTATTTGCACATGGGCAAGGCCTGGTAAAGTGGTAAGTTTTAATCCTTAATGCTGCATCAAAGAAATAGAACTTGAATAGGTAGTTTTTTTTTTCTCAAAACATAAGTGAATGTTGAATATAAACAATCTTTACGCTTAATGTAAAAATTATTTCCTCAGAGCCATACTTTTGAATACTGCATGCCGTATTTCTGAACAATTTGAAGTGTCTGGCCTAGGTGAAGTCCTTTTGAAATACAGTTGCCTTCCAGCCAGAGATGTGTTGTGTATCCAAAGTGTCAGTGATAGGTTTCTTATATTTTCAAAACTATTTTTATATGAACATAATTGAAACAAATCTAAATTACTGAGGGTAAAGTTGCAAGGGCATTCAGGAATATAGCTTACTAGACTGTAATTTGACCTAGTGTGACATTTTGGAAAACTGAATTTCAAATAGTTAACTGATAGGAGTCAATAAACAGAATATATTCTCACCTTTTTCGAAAGCTATTCATAGTGATGGGTTTTTAATTCTACAGTGATCAGGATAATTTATAGTGTCTCCATTTAAAATTTGAATGAATTGATATTAAATATGCATTGTAATATTCTTGACTTTTAATATCGACTTCTTCAAGTATTTTTGTGTGTAAAATCACAAAAGTCCCTTAGCAGAATGTATCCCCATCCCATAATTTTCCTTGTCACTTCAGATTATTTTCATGTTAACACTATTTTTAACTCAAACATTGTTCATTAAATCCATAGGCTTAAATCTGGCAGCGGTAATCTTTTATTTCATATTTAACAAAATTAGCTATTTAAATTTTTTAGCACTTTATGCTGATAAAGGTTAACTTCAATGTTTATTGGCAATTTGAAGGCTGTAGCTAAGATTTAAAAAAAAACTTGAGGTGATTTCTGTGCACTCACTTGGCCATCCTGGGCTCAGCCTCTACAAACTATGATTCCTTATGTTGCCACATATAAGGCTTTGGGGAAATCTTTTGTTATATAGTCCAACACAATAGAGCTAGAGCTAGAATCAGAACTAGCACAATCTCATTTGTTATTTGGCAAGCTAGAGAAAATTATATCTGAAATGGCTGACGGTTGACTTTTTTTAGAGATGTAGCATTGGGCGCTTTTAAAACATCTTCCAGAGAATAAGCCATGAAGTACTTGACAGTTGTCAATTCCTGGAGTGAACAGACTTCAGAAAATTATTGCAAGTAGAGTTCTTCCAATAGAAATCAAAGCCTATTGGGATTTACAGTTTCATTGTTGCTCTGTAATGTGTAATAAATTTTATTCGTTAAATTCTCAACAAACATGCTCTGATATGTGGTCTTTCCTGTATGCCTTATCTTGGATAGACAATCTAAAAATGTGACATTATTTTCATGTGGGTGAGAGAAACAATTTACGCAGATAAAATCTCACACTTCATTCATTTCCGTTAAGATAATTTCCATCTTAGTCTATGCAGGGGCCAAAGAAAGCTGATAGTGATTTTGCAGATGTGTGTTGATGAAATTGGAAATTATTGCCCCTCTGTTTAATGTACCAGAGATTCCAAAGTAATTTAACACTGGCTCTTAGGTTGCTTCCATTTTTATTAGAGTGAGATTCTTAAAGGAGCTGAAGTGAACTAATTAATACAACTTGCATTTAGCAACAGTTTAATTTGGAGGACATTTCAAATATTTCAGAGATAGAGTATGCAGTATCAAAAGCTAGGATTTCTATATTTGGCAAATGCAGAAATCTTTAAGGTAAGTTTCATGCTGATAGTATTCATGAGGTCTCTGAAAACTAATATTGCACACTGTTGTAAATGCCATTTTATTTAGGATGCGTTTACTTAGGATGGGTTTCTTATTGCTGTTGTTGTTATTCTTTATTTTGCAGTTGGTGAGCTTACTTAGCTGGCCTAAACTAGCAAATTAGGTGATATGTTTACAGGGTTCTGGCCAGGGTGGTCATTGTAACAGAAACCTTGCTTTTTGTTTTATAGGAGAGCACTTAATTAAACTCTATGCCTATTTAATTAATCTTCAAAACAATGGTAACATATTTCTTCCCCCGGGTTAAACACTGCCTACATTTATCTTATCCTAGGTTTACTCTCTTTAGCTTCATTTTAAAGCCTTTAAAGCTGCTGTATTCCTGCACTGTTATTTGTTCACAATGATCCTAGCATATAGTTTCCACTCATCCATTTTCTGCTGCTAAAATTGTTTTCTGCCTTTGTCAGAAGATTTCAGTTGGATAAAAGGGTCACAAACCTCCAGTTTGAGGAAAACCAATTTTGCAATTTGAATCTTCATTGCTACTGAGCCAGCCATTTCTGTCTCCCCGACCGTCTCCCTTTGCCAGACTGGTGCAGCAAGGATAGCAGAAGAACAGGTTAAAATATTTATTCATTAGAATAAACTCCTTTGGTCTGGCTGCTCTCTGCCTTGGCTGAAGTATCTAATTATGGTTTCAGTATCAGGAACCCATAGGTTAGAAAGAAACACTTTCAGATTGGAGTAAGAAGATTTACACTACAGCCTTAGGTTTTCTTACTCTGCATTCGCATGTTTTGAGCTTCCTTGTGTCCTTTCTTTTTCAAAATACAGTTTAGACACATGTTAAAATGTAACATTGTGTTCAATAAAAACACACAGTAAAGTCATTTTGCACATAAAAGCAACATTTTAGAACTGTGCTGATTTATGGGAAAGCTGCCTATTCTACTGGCATGAAAGTTTTTCAGTAATGCTTTGTAAAAAAAATTGTTGCATCACTAAGAAAGTTAAGTTGCTCATGAATCTTTTGACCAATTCCTTGCTTGCTGGTCTGGTGGAGACAGCAAGAAAGTTCTTGGATTTCTTTTGGGATGCTAGTCACACCTAGATTTCTATCAGTATTGCCTTCATTGACAGATTTTATCCAACGTGATAATTAACCACTTGTAATTTTCAGAAAACTTGCAGCTATTTATCTTTGCATATTCTTAGTATGATTTGACTAACTATAAAGGTTGGATTGAATGAACTGGCAGCATATACCCTGGCAGAGTAAATGTGTTACCAATTTGTATAATAAAATCCACATTAAATTTACAACATTTATTTGAACCATGTTGTACAAGAAAAAAAATTAGATCTAAATTGTAGAACATTTTCCAATAAGCAGCAACTGTAGTTCAGCATCATTATTTAACTTAGTTCTGTGCTAAAATATTGTACAGATATTTTGTGATGCTATATTGGAGTGTGATCAATTGCATTTGAAATGAAATTTTCATTGGCAAAATGGTTTCATTGAATGGAAATATAAAATGCTGTGGAAAGTGCTAGCTATGATTGGCGTAATGCTAGTTTTAATGATTTAAACAGGATCTGGGGATTCCTTGAAAAGTTTTTATACATAATTGTTGGGATGAATTAATATGAGTTAACGATACCCAGTCAAAAATTAGCCAGTTCCTTCTGTGAAGCCAAAAAAGAGTAATTGTCTCCACATGGTTATCCAAATTAGAAAGAAAAGAGTCATGCTAAAATATTTCAGAAATGCTTCATTTTTTGGAACTAAGTAATGTACTTGAACAGACCATGTATGTTTCCCTTCCATCACTTTAAAGCTACTAAAGAATAATTGCTGGCCTGCATTATGTTGAAAGAAAGAAAACCAGCTAATTTATTGTCATATAACTTGTATAAAGTTTAAAAGCAAGATTTTTCCCTGCATTTATGAAATCTGTATACATGAATTTGTTAAGACTGACACGTTAGGTTATACTGTACAAAATTGTAATGATATAGTGAAAATCAACAGTAAATTCATATGTATTTTCTTTATAAACGTCCATCTGATTTCTTGGCAATTTAAATAAATTTCATAAGAGCCTTTCTAACATAAATTGTTAATCTAAATTGACTGTTGCAATAATAATGAAGCTTTAATAAGTATTGTTCATATATTTATAATTTTTAAAAATCATGTTTGTTTCATACTGCTTATTTTTTAGCATTTTATGTCACTGTTTCAGCTGAAGAACCCTACTAAATACTTGACGTTACAACTTACCGGGGTTGTCCTCTGTATACTGACATTAAATAAAAAATGAGACTGAATTGTAAAATATAGTTAACTGTCAGTAGTGCTTCTCATGCCTGAAGTTGCAATGTTGTTTTGCCACAGCTGATACTTCACTAAATGCAACAGGCGGCTTTCTGAAAAACTGGCCACTGTAACTGCTGCTTCTGTAATTGCGGTTTTTATAAATGAGCCTAAATGAATGATACAATTTCTTGAGTATTTCATACCCATCTCAAATATTGGTTTGAGTTCTTTTATCATATTAATATATCATAAGTATATCCTGTTCAGTTATTATTAATTGAAGGTGCACCTGATACATTGGTATTTCCAGTTTGAATGACAAAACCATGGGATGAAGAAGGTTATCTAAATCTAAAGAGCTATTGAAATGAAAACATGGTATCTTCTGGATTCTATAGGAGCTCTTTTATTTATCAACTGTGTTAGTTAAACACTATGAGTTGCTTATCAGAATTAGGTGCATAAACAGGCAGTCCAAAACTTAATTTGGCAGAATCCTAAGTATATATCAATTTTCATATGGATTGCTGACATTGCTAGATGTTGCTGACCAATTTTAGCTTTCGTTGGATTGCTTTAATCATTTTGGAAAATAAGGTGTGTTTTCAAGGTGGTACTTTTAAAATGAAGTTCCAAAGCACACCCCTCCCCCCCCCAAGTTTTTCATCTAACACATTCACTTTACTAATAATTTATTTTTGGGAAGCACGTAATTCTCTTCACTATTTTGTTACGGTATAAAAAACTACAAAGCACTATTTAAAAGTCACAGGTGAATAAAACAATTTCTTCCTACTGACATAGAACACTAATACTAGTTGGGACATTGTTTTATCTTATCACAATAGTAAAAATTATCTTGTCCTTAGATTCTAACTATATCTTTCATATATGAGGCCATAGAGATGGTTTATGAAGATTATTTAGATTAATATTAAAATAGATTGGTTTGTTTGAAAATTAAGAAAGTCATAGAGTTTTCAGAGGTGACAAGCAATGGGAAAAAATGCACACTTTGTAAATACTGTGACTGCCCCCTGGGAGTATACTGCATTGTCCTAAATTAAATGCTATGTGGTGATACCCTGTGTATAGAGATAAATTGTATTTACCATATAAGTGTGATTGCCGTGATATTATAAAACACAGGTCTAGTCATATGGGATTAGACCTTCTTTTAAAAGTTACCCAACAGTTACCCGATTTATGAATTAAGCATATGCAGTTAATTACTTTTAGGAGTGGAATTTTTATGCAGAACCTGATGTTTTGTTTAACGTTAAATAAAATGAGTCCCCCTAATGTTAAACAAAATGAATTCCCTAATTTTAGAGCAAATTAATCTTGTTCTTTTGTTCTTATATGTTGTCAGACTTCATCTATATCCTTATTTGTGTGTGTAGAGAGTGACCTACCTTATTTCTTTTGTCTAAATCTTGCTTCTTCAACTGGAATATTTATTTGACCAAGAAAATTACTTGATTTATTCATGACACTGCATGCATGCTTTTATTTGTTAATCAACTTATACTTGGTTTTTAAAAAATGTGCTTGATTAAAAAAATAATATTGAATTGTAACATTCTTTTTATGAAGATAAATTATGAAAAGTGCTTTGATAAAGTATATATGAAAAAATAGATTCAGAAAACATTATCTCTTAAAATTAGTTCCATCCTCAAGAGAATGTGCCCTTCCCTTTCACAGATAAAAAAGCATCTTATTTTCCCTCTGCCGTGCATAAAAATGAAGTCCTTTAAGAAGAGAAAATTGTACTAATGAAAAGTATTTATTTATGTTCCCTCTGGTAAGGAATTCAAAAACATTTTAGTGTATTTAGCATGCATAGTAAATACTAAATTCATTTCTGATCTGTATTTTAAGCATGCCAGCCCACTGTATGCTCACTTACAGCCCACCTATGTGCACCAGGAAAAGCTCAGCTGGAAAAAAAAATTAAGCTAATTTTAGCTGAAGTAGTTATCAAGGAGAATGTGATGATTCACATTTCTATATTGTTGGTCCTTTTTCAGTAAGCTAGAGGAGGGGATACTTTTTACTTTAAAAAGTTGTTTTCTGACCAGTTACAACCAAATTTCTGGGCCTAACAATGCCAGAATGTGAGTAATGCTGGTATTGCTGCACAAGAGAACTTTATTTAAATGAAATGGCAGCACCTTACAATTGTAGCATCTTCATTGTCAATCAAGTGGTTTATTTAACAACCATTTGGCTTCTAATTTAAAGAACAAATAGCAGTCACTAAACAAGGAGAAGGTGTATTAGCATCTGTTGATAGCTGAATGGTGAATAATACATTTGAAACAACAAATCTAAAACTGATGATGAACTAAGATTTCTTCTGGCTTGTTTGGAACTTCTTAATGATATTTTAATTTTTTAAAAAAAACATATTTTACAATAAATAGTCTTATACTCTGACAAAACATAAGATTTTAAACAAATCTAGGCAAACAACCAAAAAGACTATAGGTATTTGCACAGCGTTTGCAGAAATATATGTGTAGAAAATTTAAAACTAGGGAAAAGGAAATAGGGAAATAATACAATTACATTATTACTATATCTGAGATCAGGAAATTTGGAGAGAAATTTCTTAATTGCACAGTAATGTCTATTTCTCACAAGACTGGATTGTCTATTAGCACTGATTTTACTTTGGGAAGGGAGCTTGGAGAAATTGCTGTCATTAAAGTACTTAGCAGATTAACAGATTGCATCTGATTTCACATTTGCTTATTTTTCATTTCTTCTATTGAATTCTTGTTCATGCTATACTTTTTTTAAAAAGTGGGTTCATTCTTACTGATACCTTTTCCCGAGTTTAAATATTAGTACTGTATTGAGACTAAAGTTCCATGCTGAATTTCTAATGTACCAGGCAAAGTAATATTATATATTACAAAGGATGCCTTGCAGAATAATTATTTACTTCTGGCCTTAAAACCTATAGGGTGCTCTAAATCAGGGTTTGTTTGTTTGCTGGCTTCTACCAGAAATAGCATCTTAGCTAAAAAATAGGTGCTAGATCTTTGTGTATATGAAAGTGTTGAAACGGATTCTGTTGGCTTACCTTGTTTAGGGCAAGAGTTCATTGTAGAACTTTCTGGGTACAAAAACATGCTTGTTTCTTAGCATTTTATCATTATTGGGAAAAAGTAAGAAAGAGCTCCTGTAGATTCCAAAGATGTAATTAATTCTATATTAGAAGTGGACTTTAAACTTGAGTGTGACCAACTGTAGTTGTGTGATACAAACTAAGAAAAATATCTGGAAAGTCTGTATTTTAGAGTATGAAGGATTCCATCCCCAAACATTTAAAGCTTTTATTGATGTTATACTGTTTGCAGAATTGTGAAATGTCAGAGGTTTGAGTGCATATCAGAAATTTATCTCTTGCTCATATTTTTAAACCTCTGTTGTCAACTTCAAGAATCAGTTTCTGCTCACAAAAACTATGGCTTATTAAACCATAAACTAAAGACAAAATCAACTGTTAGAGGAAAATATGACACGTTAGTTGCTTAAAAATTAGTGGACTGCAGCTACAGTTCACATCAAATTTGGGGCAGAGTTGCTCATTATGTTTCATTCATGGAGGGACATTCTTCACTAAAATGGCTCATATCCTAGAGATTTTCCATGTAATGTCTGAATGAATTACTATCTGCTGAAGAAAAAGAGAACATCTGTCAGGTGAACAGACAAAGCCAGAAATGTTTACCTTCCTCATCTAACAAAAAAATTAAATAGATTGAAGCATCTGTTTCTGTCCAAAGAGTACATAAATTGGCTGAGAATCTTCAAATTGCTATTTCAGGCATCAGATTGAAAACCCATTCATTAATAAAAATCTCAGTCTGGTAAAAATTGCTTATGAGTAATCGTATTTTATGAGTACAAACTATAAACTGTAAGGAGTATAAATAACCTGAAAGGCAAATTACATCAGCAAATAACTAATTTTTCCCAGCAAAGGGCTCATAATTCAGACACATTTGTAGTTCATTCCCTTTTCTTAATATTATAAATCAATAACAGAAACTATTCTGTGCAGCTTTATCACATTTTCTGCATAAAGAAACCCAAGTGTTCTATGATTCTGATAAACTCAACATCTGATAAAGCATGAAATCTCTATTTTAAGAGTTTCCTGTGAGATGTATGAGGATATTTCTGAAGCCAGTTTGGGAAAACTTGCAGAACAAGACTTCTTGTTTGTCATACCAGACTACAACTTGTTATTGCCTTGATCTTCTTTTCATGTCCTAAATCTTGGAACTTGTTTTGTTATATCCAAGTAGTATATATTCACTAACATTTTTAAACAATATGATCTAAAATTATAAATTGAGTATGCAAATATTCTGCAAGAAAAATCTGCAAACATAAGTGTTTAGCAAAGTAAATGTTGCATTCTCTTGCTGGATTAATGTAAACTGCTTTGTTTGCAGGGTGTTTTGCCATCCCAAAACCAGGCCAATTCTCCAAGTGGAACTGTAGTATAGCCATCACACTCCTCCTAGCAAACCTTTGAACACAGAACAAGAAGTAATGACAATGGAACCAGGAGCTGCTGTTCAGCCAGAAAGCATCACAAATTCTTAAAAGGCAGAGTGTTATGTGAATCACATAGTGTTTTACAAAATAATTCTGTAATAAGTTATATTTTTACATCTAATACTTTGAGGCTGCTCACCTAAGGAAGAATTTTGCTTAAAAATGCTTCTTTTGGTGCTACAATTAAAAATCACAATTGCTTTATATTTCTCAATGTAATTTAATCACATACCTACATTCACACACATCTACACGTGTAAAATAAAATGTTTCTTAAATCCAAGTAAGTTTAATGGTGTTATAAATTAGAATACTACTGTTGAGTTTTTTTCTTTGCACTGCTTTTTTAAAATCAGAGATGGTTAACCTGAAAAGCTCTCATGGGAAATTAAAGTCATTACTTTCTGGCTCCACAAATGTAATTCAGGAAGATGGATGCTACAATCATAGGTTTTTCTAAAAAAGATTGTTTGCACTTAAATAGCATAATGCTAGTGGATAATTACTTTTAAAATGGGTGTTTGGGCACCCTCTAAAGTTATGTTATAAAGAAACAAATCCTTTGTATCAAACATTTTATTTTAATGTTTCAACTACAGTCAATCTGTATTATATATGTAAATAATGTAATTCAGTGATTGGGGAAATCATTACACTAGTAATTTTAATCATTTAAGGAAGTGATATTTCTAATTCAGAAAATACATATTAAACTATCTTGAATATGCAGTTTTGTTTACTTTCTGTTTAAATCACCTTTGATGTAACTTTTTGAATGTAATATTTTTGGTATGGACATGATTTAAATTCTTGTAGAAGATGTTATTTCTGAAAACACTCAGGTCAGATTTAGGAGCTATGAACTGGGCTTTTTATTAGTAGGTGTTATTTTCCTGCACTTTATTCTAAATGGCTTTTCCTCAGTACGGTTTAGAACACTACAAAGTTCTTAAGCCTAGTTTTTAAAATATATGTTAATTAACAGTGGTAGTCACCATTTTCATGCATTGGGAAACTATAATTTAATATCTGTTAATGTGATTAGTAACACTAAAATGTTTATTTAAAATTATTGTAACAACAATAGGTTGCCACTGTAGAATAATGTGCCAAAGTACATAGTTCTCCTGTTTCAATGAAAAATGGATGCCTTGTTGGAGGATAAATATGAGAGTCTGCGTAATTAAATTGCTGCTTGGTTAGTTCTATTAAACTAATTTTGAACACACTAAAATCTGAAGAATCCCCTTCAGTTTTTTTTTCTTGAAGAAAATGCTGTCTGCTTGATAGTGGAATTATGCACCTGAGGATTCCTCTCTGGAGATCAGATCAAGAGGCAGAACTTCCCATATTCTTGTCAAAGTAGTATCAGCATTTCAGCCATTGTGAAGCAAGCCCTGCCCCTTTCTTGTAGGCCTGGAGCCTCAGGATGCACATAGAAAAAGAAGCAGAACTTGCATTGCAACCATCCACTGCTGCTTTCTTCACATCCTTCCCGCCCCCTGCCCATCCCCAGCTCTATCAAAAACCCTGATGTTTGGGAGGGTTTTTTTTCTTGGACAGAGATGTTGCAGAGGTATTTCCCTCTTTATCCCCATGCCAATCTTATATTTGATGGCGGTTCTGAAGCAAAACAACTGGGGAAGCAAAGAGCTTATTTGAATACTTGCGGTTGCCACGTAGTCTCCTCACTTTCTGGCTATGGAAAAAAATGCTGAGTGCTAAAGACTACAATTCCCAGACCACTTTTTGATAAATAATGTTTCAAGGTTGTAGGTTTTATGTATATGAATGTTTGTGCAGATAATCCTGCTATTTGCTGGATTTCCAGTTCCATATTTTTAACACTGCCCTGCACACTCTTTGAAACAGAGTTTCAGTAGTGTCTTTGATGCATTACTATTCATTGGACTGCATATAAGCCCTTTTGACATACTTAAAAGTGTGTTTGGGCTTATAGTAAATACTTTCAAAATTAGTTCGAAATAATTAAATAGTGCCAGGCTATTTTTGATTGCATAATACAAACTGCTAGTGAAAGCAAAATAAAAGTGCCATTTTAACTACTGTGCGTTGGCAGGTTTAAGATCTTAGGCAAGACATTTTTTATGCCTTAAGAACAAACCATAGCTTGCTTCACACTTTGATAAGCCTTAAACATGAATTATATATTATAATGGCTGGATTCATACATCATGCTAAGCCAAAACTACATAAGCCATATTATGGCTCAGCACAGTGTGTGAACCAGCTGCTTAAAACTCAAAATTTGGATTTAACTGTGAACACAATGTTTCTCTCCACAGAAGGCATTTCATCCTGTGGAGGCAGAAGGGGCTGCTTTTGCTGAGTCTGTCTCTGCAAAAATGTATTTGGGGGAGGGGAGTCATCACAGAATTGCTTCTTCCCTTTCTGCCGCTGTGAGTCAACTCTGGAAATCGGTATGTATAATTATACTTTTAGAAGCAAGAAACACTAAGTGGTTCAACCAAACCACTTAGTGGTTTCTATTCTTTCTATTCTTTAGAAATAATAATAAAAATAATAATAATAAAATCACAATTCTGTAGTAAAAGTGCTGTAGAACTAGAAAGCAGGAAAAAAACGCTTTAAAAACAGTTCATAATCTTGTGATCTAAGGAACACAAAGTGCAGAGAATCCTTTTTTTTAGTCTAAACCCGTGTCAAGTAATCCCTCCAAAAAATGTTATGTATGGAGAGAGCGGAAGTCCCTTGTCTGTGCTTACCTTTGCCTAATTCTGAAAAAGTCCTCACTTTTGGAAAACAAGTACAAAATTACAGCTTTTATAAAATAGAATAGTCTAGCTTGTCAAGTATTAGGGTAGACTTCTAGATAGTGCTATGCTAAAGCATTAAAAAGCTGAACAGGAACATTTGGGGAAACTTGTCTTTTCTCACTATGCATGACACTCAAGCAGTTGTGCAGGTCTTTGTGCTACCATTTCTTGATTAGAAAGTTACATGGCAGCCATCCTTCTGCTTACCTTTGCAATTATAAAATCTACAAGCTTTAAAAAAAATATTCCAAAGCTGAAATTGACCAACATTCTATTATTCTATTCTATTAAATAACATTCTATTGACCAACATTAACTATTTTTAGTGTTTGATCTCATGCAATTCAAAAGCACTTACATTATACTGTATTACAAATTATTAATTCAACATATGAACAGAGGTTGCCTTATTGTCAAATATCTAAGCATACCTAAAAGCAATATATGTTCTGAATTTTCTTTTTGTTTCAAAATTGTCAAGTAATTTGTCCTCAACATTATGTTAATGGGAGATGAATCTCGGACTTAGTTTCCTATGAAATATAGTGCTTCTGATTATGCATATATGTAGAGAATAATGTGAGAATATAATGTACAAGGGTTTTTATTATTGTTTAAGGGATGAAATCATAAAGTATATTATTCTATCAAATCAGACTTCTTCATATTGGGTGTATTTAGCCTGGTATTGCCTCTTTGGGATATTAAACAGAAAGATTTTGTCATCACCTATGGAAAATTGCACATGACTGTCAACAGGCAAAATCTGTTCTTGAGCACTCCCTTCTTGAGTGCTCTTAAGAGTAAACATCTCCATTTTTTTGGCTACTTGAAGAGAGTTTCAGACATCTAAAGGCAAAGTAGCTGCTTAATACATAATCTGAATCATTATTTTAGAAGTTTGTAAATTGACTAGAGATTCTATAGTATTTCAACTCTTTAATCAAATCACAGTGCACTTTATTCAATACTGTAGGTGTCTTGTTTTAAATTACAAGATCCTAGAATAAACTTCTAATGTTCTGGATATGACTAAAGCCAGTAACTATATGAAATAATGCTTATACATTATGAACATAAACATTTTTAAAGGATATTTTTCCATTCTTGTTTAGCACAATACCATGGCTTGTTCGGAACCAGGCCGTGCAAGCACTGGGCGAGTGTGTATGTGAAGCTCCACCTGCATGAGTGGTGGGTGTTCACACACGTGAGTGCACACAAAAAGCTCCATTTGTGTGAGTGGCAGGCACACGCACATGCCTGCTGCTGGCCCAGAATCATCCCCTCTTCCCCCACGAGTCTGCCATGCTGGAAAGGTTGGGAACCGCTGCTTTAATATTTATAGGTTGAGATCCAGATTACATTTGAGAATTTTACTCAGAATTTCCTGCTGGAGAGTTTTTTGGGAGGGGGAATGAATAATAGAGTTGGAAGGGACCTTGGTGATCTTGTCCAACCCCCTGCTCAAGCACAAAACATTATACCATTTCAGACAAATGGTTGCCCAGTCTCTTCTTAAAAACGTCCAGTGTTGAACGTTTTCAACTTCTGAAGGCAAGTGGTTCCACTGATTAATTGTTCTGTCAGGAAATTTCTCATCATTCTAGGTTGCTTCTCTCCTTTATTAGTTCCATCTATTGCTGCTTGTCCTGCCTTCAGATACTTTGTGGAAGCTCTTTAAATATTGGAACACTGCTATCATGTCACCCCTAGTTCTTCTTTTCATTAAATTATACATACTCAATTCCTGCAACCATTCTTCAAATGGTTTAGCATCCAGTCCCCTCAGCATCTTTATTGCTCTTCTCTGCACTCTTTTCAGAGTCTCAACATCATTTTACATCATGGCAACTAAAACTAGATACAATATTCATCCAGTTACAAAAATGCAGATGCAAAAAATAATGCTCCTCAAATTCTAAATTTTAAATTAAGTTCCTATCCTTCCCAAAAGAAAACCTTATCCTAAAAACTTGAATGATTCTGTGAAATAATATGAAAATTCTTCAAAATAAATCTCAATCCTTCCATAGTTTGGTTTGTACAGAAATAATGGCAAGATTACATTCAACCAATTTATCATGACTACTGAATCCTCAAGCAAATGATTGCCTTCATATAGGAAGAAAAATACAGCAGTTTTAGGACTTGCTTTATGTTTTATATTTCATTTGTGTTCTTTTTGTGACTTTTCAGCAAACTTTACCATTGTGGTTTTCGTCCTCAAAGATACAGTCCAGTCTTAGTTATCTTTTTGCCACTTTATTGAAGCATTGCTATTTGGCTGTTATTTAAGGTGCACCTGTTATACAGTATCAATATTTTTTACTCTAGTGCAGTACATCATTTTTTTCTTGTTACAGAGTAATGGTATTTGACAGTTCTTTGTGAGAGGACATGGTACTTGATCTCATAATCTATAAAAATCTTCTTAGTCCTTTAATAAATTTACTTTTACTGATACCTCTATAAAAGCTAACTTAAATGCCCTTTAGACTGGATTATTTCCTCCAGCACAAGAGTTTCAAACATCATGGCCTTTTCAAAACAAATGTGTAACATTCTACATTGAACTATGCCAATATACATCTACCAAAAGCTTACTTATAGTTTTCCATACAAGAGAATATTGAGTAATGACTGATCTTTTTCATCCACCATCCATACAAAGACCTGCTAATTTATATTATTTATTTCAGAACACAAATTTTTATACTAGGTTATATTTAAATTTTGTACTTTCTAAATGATAAAGAAGATTGGCTCTGATTATCCTTATGGTCACATGTACAACCCCCTCCCCCAGAAATTCACTTTTATTATTTATATTTATACATATATAAACACAATGTAGCATTTAATATAAAAGTTGGAATAATTCACTCCTGCCAACACAACGCCGTTAAATATATGATCACCATAGAAGAAAACTTAAAAAAAATAGGAACTCCTTTAAAAAAATCAAAGTGCATTCTGAGCTATAAAAATGGTGGTTACATTGTTGACTTGTAAAAAAAAAGGGTAAGTCCCAAAGAACAATTGTTGTAGCTTCTTGCTGCAGCATTTGAGGTGATAAGGCACTATTGCCATTTGTGTACTGTTTCAAAAAATCCAGACAGCTCATGAGTGTTTTGATCCATCAAAATCTTCCACCTCGTCTTTCCAGAGCAGGCAGGTGGTACTGTTTCATAGGAGATTTAAATTCCTTCTGTTTTTCAGACTGTTGATGAGACAATAGAAGTTAAAATGGGCTATAATCTACTTGTACAAAATAGCATGTAATCTAATAAGCAAGGCAGAATTACCTTGCGATGTGTCCCAAAATATGTTATAGGCTGCAAAATCTGGACTTGTCTGTTGGATGCTGGGAGGGTAAAAACTGACTGAAATGAAGGATTAGGGTAAGAAGTCAGGTTGGTTACAGCAGGAACTGTCAGTTTTGGCAACTCAACTGCATTGGGAAGTCCATGATGTCCCAGTGGATTCTCCTGGGCTTGCCTAAAAAAGTTCTTTTAAAATAAAAATAAAAGTTCAATTTTTAAAAATAATGTTATGTAGGCTAAATGTGTTTGATCACCTCCCATATGCTTTAGGATGGTTTAGATATTGCCATCTGTGCAGTTACTCCCAAATATATGTAAAGTTCTACGCAAATGTTTCTTAGGGAAGATTGCAGCTTGCCTTTGGAATGATCTCATCATATGGAAGCATGGTGTCAGTGGAAGCCTTTATATAGTTAGTATAATAAAGGGGAAGAGGATTAAATGGTAGCAATTACATTCTATATATTTTTAAAAGAGTAACCAAAGGTTAACATTCCAGTATTTTCAGACTTTCAAAGGTGTATATGTTGAAAGTCGATATTTGTTTGGAAAATTGTCTTACAGACTTTGATGGTTTATTTGGAAAATTGATCCTTAGAAGATGTCTTCTTGAAATCTATCCTTAGAAGATATCTAAGCCTTAGAATGACACAATTTCCTTCTTTCTTATTCTTCTATTGGCATAAAAAATTATCCTTGAATGTGGAAACAAGGCAAGGAATACCCACCAGATTTTACAAAGAATTAGATAAACCCTAGAAACTTTGTACTGCTAGCTTAAATCTGGTGTGTCTAGAGTTCTGCAACAAAATACAAGAATGTACTATAATTAATTTTTGTTCTCCAATTATGATTCTGGTTTTTTTGGAGGGGGAGATGAGGGTAGAGAATGAGTTAAAATAAACTTTGGGAATTATTGGACAGATTTGTTGATACCCTTAATATTCCCAGAATAACTGGGAAGTTGGCAGAATCAAACACTCCATAATTATTATATATTGATTGCATGAACCTAGATATAAATTGGATAATTTCCAGAAAAAGCATATGACTAGTTAATTCCAGCACTATTTTGAATGTCCTCAAAAAATTACTACAAAATATCAGGAGCCATATATAGCATCTAAAACTAAACTATCATACTATTCCATGCATTGCATGCATAAGAGATAATGGTATAAATTTTAAAAAGCCTTTCTAAACCTGTAAATCACAATTAGGTGTCCAATAGTTAAAACAGCAAAAATTCATTAAAAATGCTAGAATCTTTTGCTACCAGAATTTTGAAACATGTTTCAAAATGTTTCTAGAATCATTAATTAAAGCACAAAACTGACATAGAGCTGTTCTGTATGTGTGAACAAAAATGGCGGTAATTGAATAGGTTTATTGCTCAGTCTTTGATTTAAAGATTACCTGCCTTTGATCCTCCTTTGAAACACGCCGCAAGCCAAGAGAATCCCTTTCTAATGGATTTTCTACTAATCTCATTTTTCGGTGTATGGTTAAAGCTTGTTTCTCTGCCAACCTGTTTAGAGTAAGTCAGATAAAATACCATATATGACCTTTGAAATACTTTTCCATCAATTAGACAATCAAACCACTCACTTCACTCCTTTAGACATATTAAACAATGACTTGAAATGCAAATACTAAATACTCAAACCTAAGTATTAACTAAAATTATTAGCTTAATTGATCAAGAATTATCAAGCTTAATTATTTTAAATCTTAGCTGGCTAGATACATTTTCAATTGAATATTGATTCAAAATCATTTCACATTCCCTTACCTTAATTCTCTGAAATAAGGGTGTTGCAGTGCTTCATGAGCACAGATTCTCTCATCGGGATCATACTGTATCATTGCATACATAAGTGTCAGGCTCTTATTGGACAGGTTAGGGATAAATGGAGAGATTCCTTTTCCTTTTCTGATGGGGAAATCAAAACTCATCACTCTTGACCTGCATAAATCCAGTGAAAGAAAATGCATTTCTGTCAAGAATCAGCCTTATTGTTCTTGAAAGAATATAAAAGAAATTTAAATAGAAATTTCAGTTTCAAAGCATTCTTTGTCCCTGTAGTCAGCCATATAGGGCAAATTACATGTGTATGACTATATCATGAAATGATTACAATTTAATGCTTCTCAAATTTAGAATACGAATATGATTGAGCAGACTTGTATTATGGATCCATAACATCACAGTGGTTTTCTTTAAATCCATTTGATACTACCCTCATTTGGACATGGGAAGTCAAAAGTAATTTTAAAATTTGACTTCCAGTTCATCCAGGTGACAACTGTTGAATTGGAATAAAAGGAGCATTTAATAATAAACATCCCTTAAAAAATTATTCAGTAAAGCTAGTTAAGTCTATATAGCAGTAGTAATAGTAGACCCTGGCTATATACTTAAGATTCGGCTATAGTCAACTGTAAGGGTAATAAACATACTCTTCTAATGTAATTTTAGGCAACTTTACTTAAATAAAATGCAATAATGAATATCAAGGGAAGCTACACTTACTGTTTGAACTTATGAAGAATCTTCTTAGGAGGGGTACCTATGATATCGTGGATTTTTGATATTTGGTCCAATTCATTTGATCCAGGAAAAAGCGGGTGGAAACTGGGAACAATAAAGAATTGATAATGTGATGAATCCCAACCTCTGTGACAAGCTTATGTTTTTATTATGAGAAAGCTGCATCCTCAGTACTAAATAATATTGTTGGTACTAAATAATAACATTAGAGCAGATAGTATTTTTAATACCATTTCCCACCTGTGTATTATATAACATCTTTCAAAATAAAAAGGGAAAAAGCATCAGAGACAAGTGCTATGAAAAACGTTATCTGTACAATTCAGCCGGTAGGTACCTAAGAACATAAATATTTCATCAGCTAGAAATGAAGTATTTGTTGCTAAAGCCTATAATCCTCAAAATTCAATATAATATATAATATGCACATGGCATGGCTTTGCCTCAAGGCTTTGCCTACTTAGAGACATGTTTACTATTGTCTGCAGCTAGATAACATAGCCACTCTTGAAGTCTGGATATCACATTAGGACTCTCAGCTAAACTTCAAATTATTTTTCTTTTATTTATTAAGCTGCTGATGTTCATTTTTCTAACCATTGACTAAATCCAGATATACAGCAGCAAGGTTGCTGTACTATACACTTTTATGTTAAGATGAACCACAAACCCCTCAGTTAAACCATTAAGTTCTATGCCAGATAAAGAACACAATGATTAACAAACAGTGACAAATACCCAAATCTTTTTTATTGAGATAGATTTAAGTCTACCTTCAAAGTGTTAAATGACTTTCCCTGTGCCATTATGCAATTCATGCACTAGCCGTGCAAACATTTGAACTGGAATTTTCTCCAAGTGTCTTTCACTGTTGAACTTCAAATCTTCCCCAGTGTTAGATTTGTATTTTTTCCATAATACAGCCTATTACTATCTCATATCTGCACAGGCCTATACTTCAGAAGAATTTATTCTTTTTAATTTAGCCATTTTTCTTCTGATAAGTAACCTACCTTGCAATTTCATAAAACACACAGCCAGCACTCCAGATGTCCATTTTATAACTGTAGTAACCATCTGTAAGAAGACATTCAGGTGCCCTATACCAGCGGGTAGAGATATATTCTGTATATGGCTGCTTAGAATGTATGCTCCTACAGGATCCAAAATCTCCAAGCTTGAGAAGATCTTGCTACAATAAGACAATTTATGCATCTCAAATGACCAGGCATATTAAAATGATATTTACAAATAATGAACTACTAATAATACGTCAAGATTAGACTAATTTTTTTAATAGTCTAAATTGGCTGCAATTTATTTTTGAATCCTTGGCCACAAAGCAGTCTTTGGAATAAATGTGAAAATAATGTATAGGTAGTTCCAAAGATGCTTTTCCAAAAGGCTTTATTTTTTCTTTGAAAATGTTTCCCTTCTCATCCAAGGAGTTTATTCAGTTCTGTATGAGAAAGGAAACATTTTTAAAGAAAAAAAAAAAACCCAAGAAAGTCCAGTTGCCTTTTGGAAAAGCACCTTTGGAACAACCATAATCTGGATGACTGAGAATCTCCATAAACATACATACAATTCTTTGTTAAAGACTATTTGTTCAGCAACCATTTGAAGTTGCAATGACTCTGAACAAATGGTACTTATGACTGTATTTCAGCAACACATTACCTCCATGGGCATGTGATTATATCCATGTACGTGGCTGCACCACATCCATAGTACTCACCTGCCCTCCAGCCTGTTTGCAAGCTGCCTGGAATTTGCAACTTTCAGTCTGCTTCCTCATTGACTCTGCCTGTGGAAGCTGGCAGGAAGTTGCAAGTCATGGTCACATGAAATCCTCACTTAATGATAGCCAAAGGGAATGCTAGGATGCTGTTGCTAAATGATGCAGTCATTGTGGCATGTTTCATAACTGCAGCATTTAGCAATGGAAATTCTGATCTCAATTACCATCAAACCTTTGAAAATTAAGTCTTCAGAGAATTGCTAGCACAAGTTACTTAAGAAAAATCAAATTTGAGTTTTTTACAGCCTGTTTCAAAAATGACTGACTGATCTAAAAACATATTTTTTCCATGAGTAATAAAAAAAATCTGATGCTAAAAAGCAAGAAAATATTAAATCTAAAGCAAGTATGTGACAGTTAATCATCAGAAAGTTGAAATGCACTTTTTCCTATAGACATAGGATGCATATTCAAATACCAGTTCTAGAACAAACATTTTGAAACATAAGAATTTTGATACATTCATATTGCTCCTGTTTTAAAATTATCAAAGACAACCTACCTTTATTAATATGTTTTCAGGTTTCACATCTCTGTGAAATATTCCATTTCTGCATCAAGATAAAAATCAAAGGAAAGGTGAGTATTTTTATATTAAGGCTCTGATGCAGAAAGCTACACATCCCTTGGGAGTACTCAAGCCTACTCCTTAGTTTCAGTATAAGTTGTTGCACCCATCCCACAAAAATTATCCATAAAGTTCTAAAGATATTCCAGAGAACAGATGACAACTAGAAAAGAAAAGCTAGTCAAAGCCCATGGCACCTTTATATACGCTAGATACATGAATGAAAGTCTACAGATTCCAGCCCATTTACATATCCAAACTGTAATTTTGCAAGCAAATAAGTAAAAAAGCTTCCTACCTATGTATATGATCAAGAGATTTGCATAACTGGTACATATAATTCGTTATTTTCTTTTCAGGCAATGGTTTTTTCCTTCCTGGAATTTGGAAATCAAGTTTAGTAGGGTTTTTTTTTTTCAAAATAAAGATCGCTTGAATATAAAAACAGCTTGCAATGATTTTGGCTAATTAACTGATCTTTAAATCTAGTTATGAAATTACCTATGACCTATAACCATGTCCCCTAACTTAGCCAGGATATTCAAAGCTCTTCTCCTATAGTCGGGCACGGCAGTCAGGATAGGATGGGTGGAGACTTGGTTGAGTTTCCATTGGACCGGGTCTGCAGGAAAAAAAGGGAAGTCCCTCCTCCTGACTGTGCCTGTCAGTTTTTCGACTCGGTCGAGTCCGGACCAGTCGCATCTAGGATAGCTCCGTCAGAAAGTGAATTCTGTTAAAAAAAAAAAAAAAGAAAGAAAAAGAGAGAGAAAGAGGGGATTTTAGATAGCTTCCTGCCTGATCTCTATTCCAGCGAGAGGCTTAGCTCCGCTGAAGACCGGTCAGCGGTTCAATTGCCGGCTGGCAATTGCATCGCCCATGCGCACGATTTCGCTCCATCGCGTTGGGCCTAATTACACCTGGCGGTGGCAGAGGCAGCGGTAGGACAACGTTCGATCGCCCGGCGACCCGTTTTTTGGCACGTCGTGATTCCGCGCCCCTTCTTAGTGCTGTACGCCGGCTGGCTAGCACTTTAACGAACGCCTGTCTCGGATCGGCAGTTTGAGGCCTCGGGGAACGCCGCGGCCTGGCCCTTTCATTCGGCCTACAATTTTTAGCGCGAAGGGGATTCCGGGCTTCGGGGGTTGCTTCGACCGGCTGGCTAGCACCCCTACGCCATTCTCTGCTCTCTCCACGCAATTCCCGGCTCAGTTCCAGCACTTTGGCAGCGCAGTGAGTACAGCACCGGGCGATCCTTGCTAGGCCCTTTTGAGTTTTGGAGTTTGGCGGCCTCATTACAGCCCTTCAAGATGGCGGATGCCAGGGCTCATAATAAGGGCAACAGGGGGAAGCGCCCTCAGGCCTTAAGGGACCCAGAAGAGGGTTCTTCCTCAGGGATTCAGAGTAAAAAGCCCAGGATCCAGAATCCTTCTCAGGTTCCTATGTCCAGGGAGGAAAAGAGAAGGCACAACGCTATGGAAAAGGCCTGTAATAAGGCAGCCTCTTCTGCTAGAGCTCCGCCTGAGCCTTCTGCCTCTTTGTCTGAAATCACCACGCCAGCATCTGCCCCTGTGTCAGGGGAGGAGGTTCCTCAATCTCCTCGGGCACGAGATCTCTCCCCAGATATATCAGTCACAGATGATGCATTAGCCCCGGAACCAGGGTCTGTCTTTCCTTCTATGGATACGGAGGCTCCTGGTCCACAGATAGTCACAGATCCTCCTCTCCAGTCTCCTGGGACCCAGGATAACCAGACTTCTCAGGGCCAACAGCTAGATGTCACTCCTGCCTTGGCCCAGTTGATTGCTAATTCCATCAGACAGGGGATTGCACAGGGGCTTCAGGAGAGATCTTCCTCCAAGGTTTCAGAGTATTTGAGCCGGCACACCCCTTCTATAAGATCTCAACCTTTGCAGGCCTCTTCTCAGGCCCCGGCAAGAGCAGCCTCCCCTTCCAAGGACAGTCAGGGCTCCCTTTCTGGAGATGAAGAACAGGTCATCATTGAACAAGACTTATCCGAGGATGAGGGTTTGGAGCCTGATCAACCTCCCTTTGTGGGCTTATTTCGCCCTCAAATGTTCCACTCCTTATTACACAAGGCCCAAACTACTACTGGCCTTGGCCTCCCAGAAACCAAGGACCAGCCTCAACCAGGGACATCGACCTCTTCCTCCGCCTTGTTTGAAGTCCCTGCTATTCAAACCGAAATTGTGCCAGCATCTAAATTGTTTACAGAGGTGTTGCAGAGACAATGGAAAAATCCCAGTACAGGTCCTGTTCCTAACGGTCTGGATAAACGTTTATATAATCTGGCTTCGGAGTATGCTTCTCTTTTGCAGATTCCTTCGGTGGATGCTCCAGTAGCAGTTCTTTCGTCACCTTCCCCTTCTTCAGGTCCGGCTGAGGAGTCCCTCCGGCCTGAGGAAAGAAAAGCAGAATGAACCCTGATCAAAGGTCATCAAGCAGCGGCCTGGTCTGTCCAAGCGGCTTCGGCTGCATCCTTTTTTAATCGAGCATCAATCCTCTGGCTAAAACAACTACAAGAACACATCAAGATATTAACAAAATCTTAGCTGCGGTAGAATTTTCGGCGGACGCCACCTTGAACGCAGCCAGATTTTCCGCTAAAGCCATCAGCTCCGCTGTCACTTCTCGGAGATTATTATGGTTAAAATATTGGCAAGCTGACGTGCGTAACAAGTGGCATTTGGCCTCATCACCATATAGCGGTGACAAGCTTTTTGGTACTTCACCTGAGCCTCTTCTAATCGAGACCAGAGACCACCAAAAAATTTTGCCATCCATTTCACGTAGGGCAGAAGGTCGTTCATCGGGTTCCTTTCGGTCTCAGTCCTTTCGAGGTTCCGACTCCGGCTTTTTCCAGCAGAGGTCCCAGCGCTCCTTCCAACAGCGAGGGAATTTCCATCACGACAATCAGGTCAGACAGGGTCCTAGGTACCCCCCCAGGAGAGCTCAGAGAGGTGGTAGGGGCCGTCCCTTCCGAAGGTCTCGCTAGGAGGCTTCCTCCTACCCAACTGGGTGGCCGTCTAGCCCTGTTCTCCCAGGCTTGGGAGGACTCCATTTCTGATGAGTGGGTTAAAAGCACCATCAAATTCGGCCTTTCCCTTGAGTTTTCATCTGCCCCTCCTAATAGATTTATACGTTGCCCAATATCCCTGAACGCAATTAAACGTGCGCAGGTGGAAGCGGCTATCCGTCACTTGTTAACGATAAGGGCCATCCAGCCGGTCCCCCCTTCAGAATATGGCCAAGGTTTTTACTCCCGATTATTTTTAGTTCAAAAGTCCTCGGGTGATTGGTGCCCAATCCTTGATTTGAAATCCTTGAACCGGCACATAACTTATCGTCGGTTCAAGATGCATTCTTTACAAACAATTTTACTTTGTATTCGGGAAGGAGATTTTTTGGCTTCCGTGGACTTAACGGAGGCCTACCTCCACGTTCCCATCCTTCCCAACCACCGTAGATTCCTCCGCTTTTATTATAACAACAAACATTATCAGTACCGGGCCCTTCCTTTTGGTTTGTCCTCAGCCCCCAGGGCCTTTACCAAGATAATGGCAGCCCTTATGGGATATGTTGCCACCATCCCAATTAGGGTGTCCTTTTATTTGGATGATGTCCTTATTTTGTCCCGCTCCTTACAGCAGGCACAGACGGACCTAGCCACCACCCTCCAGGTCCTCCAGGACCACGGTTTTTCAGTAAACTGGTTGAAGAGCCATTTAACCCCTTCTACTAGGATTCATCATTTAGGAGCAGTTATTGATACCTTGTCCTCAGAGGTCTTCCTTTCTCCAGACCGAGTTAACAGCCTTAGGGGTTTAGCTAGCAGTATACAAGGTAGGGGGGCTTCTTCCATCCTTTCCCTCTCTCACCTTTTGGGCAAGATGGTGTCTACCTTCGGCATAGTCCCTTGGGCTCGTCTACACTGCCGGGACTTACAATGGCTACTACTTCCCTT
This sequence comes from Arizona elegans, assembly GCA_022577455.1. Classification (NCBI taxonomy): domain Eukaryota; kingdom Metazoa; phylum Chordata; class Lepidosauria; order Squamata; family Colubridae; genus Arizona; species Arizona elegans. The sequence continues at coordinate 19,539,079 of JAKOOJ010000001.1, read as the reverse complement.
TCAACGTTCCCATAGGGACAACTCGACCACGAGGCTGATATTACCTCCTCCGGTTCTACGGTCCCTGTTCTGGTGGACATCAGAAGCGTTGTTGAAAGGGACCAAGTTCCGAGAACCTCAGCGCCTGCTGATCACAACGGATGCCAGCTTGGCAGGCTGGGGCACACATCTAGGACCCCACCTAGCCCAAGGCCAATGGTCAGAAACCGAGCAACAAATGAACATCAATGTGCTATAACTGCGGGCTGTTTTCCTCGCCTTAAAGGCCTTCAAATCACACATCCTTCACCGGGATGTCCTAATCCGTACCGACAATATTACAGCCAAAGCGCATGTGAATTGTCTCGGGGGCACTTGCTCCAAGGCTCTGATGCAGGAGGCACGACGGTTGGGCCTATGGGCGGAGGATCACCTGGCATCGGTGCAAGAGGCTCACATTTCCGGGATCCAAAACCAGATGGCCGATTCCCTCAGTCGGGCTCCGATAGACAACGCAGAGTGGTCCATTTCTCCTCAACTGTTCCGCAAGGTAGTCCACTGTTTCGGCCTTCCGACAGTGGATCTGTTCGCCAGTGCATCCAACCATCAGCTCCCTCAGTTCTTTTCCAGGTTCCCCTGCCCCGAGGCGGAAGCAGTGGATGCTCTACGGTGTCCGTGGCCAACCAGTCAGCTTCTGTATGCCTTTCCCCCAATCAACCTTTTACCCAGGGTGATAACGGAAATTACTGCAAGAACAGGCGGAAGTAATACTCATAGCTCCCTCCTGGAACCGACGACCTTGGTTCACAGACCTCGTGTCCTTGTCAGTTCAGCCTCCTTGGCGGATATCAGACAATCAGGTGACGCTATTCCAGGGTCAGCTACAACACCCAGACCCTCTCTGGTTCCAGCTCACCGTCTGGCGGTTGAGTGGGGGTTGCTGACCAAGCTTCCCTTATCAGAGGGAGCCATCTCAACTATCCAGGCAGCACGTAGAGCTTCGACTACTCGCATTTATGATTCCACCTGGCGAGCCTTCTCGTTGTGGTGTAAAAGGCACCGTCACACTCCTACGTCAGCCTCGGTTCTTCTGGTCATTGAATTCCTTCAAGACGGATTTGTCTCTGGCCTATCGCCGAACACTCTGAGGCGCCAGGTGGCGGCCCTTTCCACTGTGTTGTTCTACTCCTTCTCGGATCCGTTATCCAGGGACCCTCTAATCCGACAGTTTCTACGAGGCGCGACAAACATCCGACCTCCCGCAGTCCATAGGTACCCCACGTGGGATTTACCTAAAGTCCTACAGGCTCTCACAGGGCCTCCCTTCGAGCCTCTACGAGACATTTCCTTGAAACACCTCTCTTTCAAGGTGGCCTTCTTAGTGGCAGTGACTTCGGCCCGTCGAATTTCAGAGATGGCGGCACTTTCAATCCGGAAAGAGCTATGCATTTTCCACCAAGACAGAGTGGTACTCAGACTGGACCCTTCCTTCATCCCGAAGGTTAATTCGATTTTTCACCGGTCACAAGAAGTGGTTCTACCTGATTTCTGCCCAGTTCCTTGCCATCACCTTGAAAAGCGATGGCATACCCTGGACGTTCGTCGAGCAGTCAAGGTTTACATTTCCCGCACTGCAGCTTTCAGACGTTCAGATGCACTGTTCGCATCATTCTTACCTTCTTCCTTGGGATCTCAGGCATCTTCTTCCACCTTAGGCCGATGGATTCGAGCATGTATTTCCTCGGCCTATGAGGCGTCCTCGCTTCCAGTTCCATGCAACATAACGGCCCATTCTACACGCAGTGCTTCCACATCAGCGGCATGGTCCACCCGGGCCTCCATCGATGAGATCTATCGGACAGCCACGTGGGCTTCGCCTTCCCCTTTCGTCCGTCACTACCGTCTGGACAAGTTTGCGTCGGTGGACGCTGCCTTTGGCCGAAGAGTCCTCCAGGGGGTTCTTGCATCCTCCTGAGTGCGGGACCGGCCTTCTCCCTCCCGACTGGACACCTCGCTTTGGTATGTCCCATCCTGACTGCCGTGCCCGACTATAGGAGAATGGGCATTGGTTCTTACCTGATACGCCTCTTCTCTGACTGTCGGGCACGGCAGTCAGCCCCTCCCTGTGTGGGGTAGAGCCGGTCCCTACACATCTTCTCTGGGGAGGGGGCTGGGGTATCTCTAATGTTGTTTGTTTTCAAATCCTAGATACGACTTTCTGCACAAGCTCCCTCGTCTCAAAACTGACAGGCACAGTCAGGAGGAGGGACTTCCCTTTTTTTCCTGCAGATCCGGTCCAATGGAAACTCAACCAAGTCTCCACCCATCCTATCCTGACTGCCATGCCCGACAGTCAGAGAAGAGGCGTATCAGGTAAGAACCAATGCCCATTCTGTTCAGAGCACCTTGTGCACCTTCAGGGGGTGCACCATTGGTATGTTTTCCTAAAAAGACAGACCTGGCTACTGGACTCATATCTGAATCACTGTTAAGATTAGATTCCTACAATGTGTCCTCTATAAGGCTACCTTTAAAAAGGATTTGCAAATTGCAACTGCTATGAAACTCAGTGGGCTAGGATGCCTTTTAGACTATATTCTACTATCAGTTGCAATGGTTTTCTATTGTAATCTGAAAAATTTAGAACAGGACTCAAGCTTTTATATTTCATGCAATTATTCATTTTGAATCATGAGTATTTGGAAGCAGAATAAACCCTCATTTTATATACAACTGCTATAACAGAGATAGCAATTTTATATCACAATGAAGTAGTTTTCCAGTTGTTGACATAAAATTGTCATCTTTGACTGATTATCCATTCTGCCTTGGCTTTGGTTGATGGTAAGGGTGGGGGCATAGATTTAACAATTCTAGCAAATACATACAGTGATTAATGAACTATGTTCTCCTTCTTAAATTTTCTTGCAGACTGGCCCCTCTTTAGGATAACATTCTCTTTCAATATATGTAATTATGGAGATACTTTCCCCATATTCCAAAACCTCTCTCTGCCTTAACTTATTCTGAAGGAGATCAACTGCCACCAGAAAGAGATTCTATGTACATCCAGGCTAATCTGAAGGTTTTTCCATAACTGCAAGTAAAACACATCTTTTTTCAACATGCAACAGAGTCTTACTTAATATTTGGTTAAACTAAACATGCATCTGTCTCACTTGTGAAAAAAATTGCTTGAGACGTTTTTCAGATATTGTATACGCTACATACCTTTGATCAATTCATAAATATTCATGTCCATAAGTTCACATATTAATGCAACAGCACCAGCTTTCTTGTCACTAAAAAGTGAATTTTAATGGAATTGTATGAAAGAAAGAAGAATAAGTTGTATAAGCACTTAAAGAATGGGACAGATTTTTCAATTTTTTAAAAGTGATTTTACTATTATTAGTTTTCTGTATTTTCCATTAGCTTTTACATGCACGAAAAAAGCACTGTATGTACCACTCTGGAGATGAGCAAGCTTTTTATCATTATGCATACTGACTCAAAATTGCTGAAGAACAAAAGGAAAATCAAGTTCATTTCGCCATCTCATCTTTCATGATTCTGAAAAAGATATCTGAGAAGGCTTATGAGGATGACTCTCTTTAAAAATCATCTTCCTCATCAAAATTGTTTACCAACTTCCCCAGCATTTTTTTTTACAGAAAATCAGAAATCAAATGTTCTAGGAAACAAGGGTTTCCAGGAGAGTCATACTCATGCACCTTTGCTACTCTGCTGAATCAGTTTCTCAATAATAAAAAAAAGTCTAATAAGTGGACTACTGAATGACAATTGTGAGGAGGAAAATCATCCCTCTTTATCAGCATGATAGTAATAGTGGGGGTATGAAAGAGAAGAGGAAGAACCTATAGCAGAGGACAAATCTCATGTGACTTACAAATTGCTCACCCTTATGTACAAGATAATCAAAAGTAAATCCATGCTGTGCATATATTTTATTTAATTAGAACTAACATTATTTAAAAAGCAAAAAAGAAATGCTTTTGATGTTAACATTTTTTTGCCTGCCACAATCAACTATAGTTAGATTTTAATTAAGCAACAGAATAACTTATGAACACACAAATATGCCTTATAACTCATCTTGACCAATTCTGTGGTCACACGTGGGGATCTTTCTGAGCCCTGGAACTTGACAAATAACTGTAACTGGACAAGTCAAAATTAAACTTGATACAATTCTACATGCTGTTACTGAAGTACAACTTTCTGCAATAGGAGAGGAAATTGCCTTGCTCTATGAAAGACTTTCTCCCTGAGAACTGGATATAGACATCTGCAAGATTCTGCTGCTTATATCAAATTGATGAAAGCAGTATTGTTCCACAAGATCTGCTCTTTTTGAATATGCATGCAACAATATGACACATATACAAAAGGGCCAAGGGTTTGTTTCAATGTTGTTTTTGTTCTTTCCCCACCTCTTGGTGCCACAGAAGCCACTGAACCTTGATTATTATGTGCCTTCAAAAATTTATCTTTTTTAAAATAAAAATATTTATATTATATTATCTCTTTTCAGAAATGGTTAAATAGAACAGTTGTCTGGCAAAAATGTGTAATGAGGATTTTTGAGGATTGTGAGATTTTTCTTTCATGGTATCAAAATACATTAGCATGTTCAGAATATTCTTTATTGTCAACTGATCATCTCCATTAGGCGGGTGACCAGATATGATTTTTCATACGACACAATGAACAGAATCTAATGACACATATCTTCAAGTAATCCCCCACTGCAAAATCTCAAATCAGCACCTACGGAAATGAGATTGGATTCCACACATTGCCCTTTAAACACTTAAATTCTTGAGCCCCTAACTGCATTTTTCTTGTATTTCTGCCTTGACACCATTAGTATTGTTAAGAGGCCAATTATGAACATAGAATAAAACTAATGTGATTTTTAAAGTCTTTATAGATTGCCAGATCAATCCTGAGAGCCTATGTCACATACTGTGAATAGAACAGAATGATGGTTCAATGACTACAGAAAGATATATTATTCAACTCATATTAAGTTCCAAGGTTAAGTAGTCCACACAACCTACTCTCTACTTGCTGCCATCTTGAGAAAAGGTGCAAGAAATGACAAAATCTGATCATCCTACAGTGAAAAATTCCTCTCTCAAAATAATTTTAATCAGAGTGAGATTTGTTTGAGAAATAATAATTGAACATGTCTATAAAATATCTGATCAATATGAATGGTACAGAATGTGAATCAACAAAAGCATGCATCACTTACAAAATCACTTCATGCAATGTAAGGATATTTGGATGTGGATTCAATCGTCTTAATGCTTGAATTTCTCTCAGGTTATTCACATGGTCAATGCTGGTAGAAAAGATTAGATGAAAAATAAACAACTGTCTTTTACACATTGTTGCATATATTTTCCTGAATCACACAAAGCATAGGCTGTAATAGTCTTTTGTAGCATGTTGCCAGCTTGCCTGGGTGCAGTGTGACATTTCATGGGTCTATTCTATATGAGTATTGTATGAGATACTATTTGCAAAGTGCCATGTTTTCTTATATGGTGGCATAGAAAACGGTAGAGTACACACTTCCCTGTCTTTCAATTATTATGAGCTCTTGAGAAGGAAATCTCAAATTTGTGCAATGCTGTATTTGCTGTGCACTGTAGGGTATGCTAGGATCAAGAATTACTAGTTTGAACACACATTATTTAAGGCCAATAAGACATGTCAGGAAAAACAATCTTGATCTCTAAAGGCAGAGAGATTTTACATATGCATTTACAAAAAATATTTGTTTTAAAACCAACTTTTGACAATGGAGATTTAAACATTTATATACTGAAGCTAAACAAGAAATTAAAATGGAAAAGAATCAGACTTTACCTTTCAAAATGCTGTTTCATTTGTTTACAAGCATAGCAACGTCCATTGTTTAGACTCTGTACCTTCAGAACATCAGAAAATGTCCCCTCTCCAATTTTACCAATTGTTTTGTATTCTAAAAAGATTATATTGGAACAATAAACCAGAAGGTAAATTTATATATTTAAATTCTGCTTTATCAAACATGTTCATAATTGTGGTTTACTTATTCTAAGAGCACACTTTTTTCCTCCCCAGATATGTCTTCCCGATAATTCCCATTTATCACTATAGTTGTTTAAAATTAAGGTTCACATCTCTGCACTGGGAAAGTGCATATATATATATACTGTTATTGTGCTTAAATAATATCAGTACCATCATTAAAATGGACTGTTTTTATACTTACATATAATTTGCCATATCTTAGGGTATTATCAATAATCATGTAATAATGTTCCAAGCATGTAAATTTGAAGAGCTTAATTCTAATGTTATTCTATATGAACAAGAATAACTTATGAATCAAACTAATCTATGCGTTATAGGCCCACAAACAATATTTGTCCAGATACATTGATCCTAACTCGTTCATTTTTTTTAAACTTCTCTGCTGAGTTATACATATGGAAACTCACTCAATTCTGACTACTTTTTGTATATACCTTTCTGCTCTAAAATTTGGTTTAGTCTTCTCCCATACATATCACTGCTACAGCACTTCCTATAATTCTCCATTGCCTAACTTCTGTGAGAATTAACTTCTTCAGACTGCATCTAGCTGTAAAGAGAAGCATTTCCAATATAATTGTAGTAGTAGCTCATCATATTTAATAAGACTTTCCCCTAACTATTGCCATGTTTCGTGTTTTTAAAAAGTATCATATTCTACAGTGAAGGAAACTTCCATTTATGGTTTGTTTATAGTATCATATAATCAAAGGGTTGGAAGCAACCTTGGAAGTTTTCTAGTCCAACCTGCAACTTACTTTATATAAAACATCCAATGTTTATTATTTGAATTCCTCATTTTTATTCAAACACAATCTTTGTCTATGATAAAGTCAGCTATTGTATAATAGAAAGGAATTTGTTTTGTTGATACAATTTTTTCCTATATGAAGAGTTAAAATGTAAAGGAAGAAAAATCAAAAGACTGTTCATAGTACACGGTTACATACTCATATGTACGGTCATGTGAAAAAAAAAGTACACCCTTTTTGAGTTGTATGGTTTTATGTATCAGGACATAGTAAAAATCATCTGGTCCTTAGCAGTTCTTCAAAGTAGGTAAATACAACCTCAGATGAACCACAGCACATGACATATTACATTATGTCATTCATTTTACAGCCAGAATAGAGAAGCTATGTGTGAAAAACTAATTACAGGTAGTCTTCAACTTACAACAGTTCACTTAGGGACCGTTCAAAGTTACAACGACACTGAAAAAAGTGACTTATGACCATTTTCCACACTTAGGACCATTGCAGAATCCCCATGGTCCCGTGATTTACATTTGGATGTGACAACTGATTTACATTTATGACAGTTGCAGTGTCCCGAGGGCATGTGATCACCTTTTGTGACCTTCTGACAAGCAAAGTCAATGGGGAAACCAGATTCACTTAACAACGGTGTTACTAATTTCACAACTGCAGTGATTCACTTAACAAATGTGGCAAGAAAAGTTGTAAAATGTGACAAACTCACTTAACAAATGTTTCACTTAGCAACATAAATTTTAGGCTCAGTTGTGATCATAACTTGAGGACTACTTCCACAGATATGAAGAGGCTAAGTAGCAGCCAGGTGCTGCTAATCAAGTGCTCTTGATCAATTGATCATCAGCAAGTGTGACTACCTCTATAAAAAACAATGTTTTAAGACAGGGGTGTCAAGCTTGCATCGACACGGTGGCATTGTGTGACGTATCGGGACTTTTTCCCCCTTCGTTTGCGGGCATGGCCGGCAAATGATGCATCCAGCCAGCAGGTGGGAGTTTTGACAGCCCTGTTTTAGGAGTTTTACTAGTCTCCAGCATTGAGGTGTGTGTGAACACAATGCCAAAGGGGAAAGGCATCAGCAAGAATTTTAGAGAAGCAATTGTTGCTGCCCATCAATCTGGGGAAGACTATATGGCCATTTCCAAATAATTTAAAGTCCATCATTCTACAATGTGGAAGATTATTCGCAAGTGGAAAACATTCAAGATCGTTGCCAATCTCCCCAGGAGTGAATGCCCCAGTAAATTCACCCCAAGGTCAAACCCTGCAATGTTCAGAAAAACTGCAAAACAGTCAAGAGTTACATATCAGACTATAGGTTTTAGTTAGCATGTTAAATGTTAAAAGTTCATGACAGTACAATTAGAAAAGACTGAACAAGTATGGTTTCTTTGGAACAGTTGCCAGGAGAAAGCCTTTCTCTCTAAAAAGAACATGGTAGCACGGCTTAGGTTTCCAAAGTTGTATCTGAACACATCAGATTTCTGGAACATTGTCCTTTGGACAGACGAGATCAAAATGGAGATATCTGGTCATAATGCACAATGCCATGTTTCATGAAAATCAAACACAGTGTATCAGCACAAACATCTCATGCCATCCGTCAAGCACAATGGTGAAGGGGTGATGTTTTGGGCTTGTTTTACAGCCACAGGACCTGGGCTCCTCACAGTTATTGAGTCAACCATGAAGTCCTCTGTATACCAAAGTATTCTAGAGTCAAATGTGAGGCCATCTGTCTGATAGCTAAAGCTTGGTTGACACTGGGTCATGCAACAGGACAATGGTCTCAAGCACACCAGTGAATCTACAACAGAATGGCTGAAAAAGAAAAGAATCATGGTGTTGCAATGGCCCAGTCAAGTCTGGATGTCAACCCAACTGAAATGCTGTGGCAGGATCTCAAGAGAGATGGGCATAAACAAATGCCCATAAACATAAATGAATTGAAGCAATGTTGTAAATAAGAGGGGGCCAAAATTCTTCCACAATGATGTGAGACTGATACAGTCATACAGGAAACAATTATTTCCAGTTATTGCTGCTAAAAGTGATTCTACAAGCTATTGAATCATAAGGTATACTTAGGTTTCCACACATGGCTTCCCAATTTTGGCTTTCTTTTTGTAAAAAAAATGATATAATATAATATGTTATGTGTTCTTGTTCATTTGAGGTTGTCTTTTACTTACTTTTAAAAACTGCTAAGGACCAGATGATTTTTACTATGTCCTGATATGTAAAACCATAGAACTCAAATATAAACACATACATACATACACACACAGAGAGAGAGTCCTAAAACCAGATAAAGGGAAACCAATTAAATGAGTCAAAAAGATTATACTTGTTCATTTATTTATTGAAAGAAATTATCCAAAATTATATATTTGTGTGTGGCAAAAGTATGTGAAACTTTTGCTTTCGGTAACTGGTGTGCCTGCTTGGGGCAGAAATAATAATTGTTGATTAGTCTTGCACAACAGCTTGGAGGGTTTTTAGGCCATTCTTCTTTATAGATCTTCAACTCAGGGAGGTTGGTGGGTTTCCTTGCATGAGATGTCTGCTTCAGGCCCTTCCACCATATTTTTTATAGGATTAAAGTCACATTTTTCTTGCCCATTCCCAACTTTTGCTTCGATTATTTTATATATTTGGAGTTGTTGTCTTGCTATATGACCTACAGTGGATATAGAAAGTCTACATACCCCTGTTAAAACATTCAGGCCTCTGCTAAAATGCTGAAGATTTCACCTTTTAATTCAATGACCCAAAGCACATCTCCAAATCAGCGGTGAAATCCACTTACCTTTGCTACCGGTTTGGGAATGGGAGCATGCAGGAACCTTTTCTGCACATGCGCGGATGGTATAAAAATGGGATGTAATGACGTCCCAGTGGGTGGGCAGAGCCTCCTGCCACCGGTGCTATTGGTTCGGCGAACTGGATAGAACCGGGGGGGGGGGGGGATTTCACCGCTGCTCCAACAAAAGAAAGGCTTCATCATAAGAAGATCTAAGTTTTGGAATGGCCCAACCAGATCTCAATCGAAGTGAAAATCCATAGGGTGACCTGAAGAGGGCTGTGCATAGGAGATGCCCTCACAATCTGACAGATTTGGAGCACTTTTGCAAGGAAGAGTAGGCAAAAATCCCCAAGGCAAGATTTGCCATGCTGATAGGCTCCTACCCCAAAAGACTGAATGCTGTCATAAAAATCAAAAGGTGCTTAAACAAAGTATTAGTTTAAGGGTGTGCATCTTTATGCAACCATGTCATTATAATTTATTGTGATTCCCCCCCCACCAAAAAAAAAATCAGTTTTTTTCAACTGAATTGTACAGCTTACATATGATATTAAAGGTGGAATGAATCTGAAGTGATTTCTCTTGGTCGGATTTTTTTAAATTTTAGAAACCTGGCATTTTAACAGGGTTATAGAGACTTTCTATATATGTACTTTTTCTTGAGCTTCAGTTTACAGATACCCTGACCTTTTCCTGTAGAATTTGCTGGTGTAATTCAAAATGCATAGTTCCATCAATGATGGCAAGCTGCCCTGGTCCAGAGACAGCAAAGCAAGCCCAAAATATATTGCCACCACCATCTCTCACAGATGAGATGGTCTTATGCGGAAAAGTAGTATTTGCCTTTCAGCAAATATGCTTTTCATTCAAGCCCAAAAGCTCTCATCCATCCAGAGAACATTCTTCCAATAGCCATGTGGTCTTTCGCAAACTGAACCTTGGCAGCAATATTATTTTGAGAAGTAGCGGTTTTCTTTTTGCAATCCTGCCATATTCAGTATCGTTGTCAATGTCCTCTTAATGGTGGTCTTATGAATGCTGACATTCACCAATACAAGAGAAACCTTAGATGTTTTCCTGGGGCTGAGACCTCATGGAGGATTATACACCTTGCTCTTGCTTGTCAATCACTTCTGGGGAAGGTAACAATGGTGTTGAATTTCTAAACTATCTATTTAACAATGATTGGTAAAGTCCAAACCCTTTGGAAATAGTTATATAACCTTTTGCAGCCTGGTGAGTATGAGCACTCATTTTTTCAGAGGTCCTCGGAAATTGCCTTTGTTTGAGCCATGACACATTTCTACATACCTGAGTTTTGAGTTCAGACTTTGACACTGAATAGCAAAAATTCTGTTCTTTAAAGAGAGGCATGATTTCCCACATTTGCACCTGATTATCATCCCACTGATTGAAACACTATGATTATAATTACCACTTCAAATCAACTGATAATCTTAGAGGTTTATATACTTGTACCATGTGCAAATATGGATCAATTTTTCCTCAATGTTCTTGATTCATTTGTTTAACTGGATTTTCTATCTAGTTTTAGGATTTGTGAGAACAGATCATATTTCAGATCGTATTTATGCAGACATGTTGAAAATTTGAAAGGATTCATAAACTTTCCAGTATTACTGTGTATCAAAGAAGTGGATGGAGCCATACTTTCTACATTTTTCAGGCTTTGGGCAGTTACTACATGTTTTTATTTGTGTACACACACAAACATTCATAGGTGAAGGCTTACTCCAATTTTGTTTGTTTCCTATCTCAACATAACTTGGAAATTAAAGATGCTGATACTTTATTGTCACTTTGAATATACACTAATCGGCATACATTAAAATGAAATTTCATAGCTTCCTATACATCTCTATCATTCCAGGCACTGAATCTAGTTTATTTACCATTCTTACAAGCAATATACAGCACTATCATGTGACCTTTACTATCTCTCCTATGGTAATATAAACCTTCTGTTTTTTCCTATTTCAGCAAAATGATTTATGATTGGAACTGGGAACTTAGTTTTATGAGAGACTGAGGGAATTGGATATGTTTAGTTTTGAGAAAAGACAATCGGGAATATGAAAGTAATTTCTGACTATCAGGAGCTTATTACAGAAGAAGCTCAAGAACCAATTATTAAAAAAAAGGTTGATCTTTATTGAATATCAAATTGCAGGCTGGGCAACTATCTGTCAGGAAATGCACTACACAAAGAAGTAGACTCGGCCTAAACAGATTATTCAAATGGAGCCTATGATTTATATGTGTATAATTTTATCCTTTATTTTATTCAATTTATATAAATATAAATTATTTTATTTATAGATTATACAAATTATGACTAAAAAAAGATTACTCTATCCCTTATTTCTACATCGCTGTCTTAACATTTGCTTAGTTAGTTTACTTTACTTTGGCATTGCACCTTGTACAACAAAATTAAATGTCATCTTCAGTGTACATTATACATAAAAAATAAAACAAAAACACACACCCTTCACATTCTATACAATTGAATTGAAAAAACCCTGATATTGCATTAATATTGCACTATACAGTAGAATTCAATATAGTTACTGCTCGGGATAGAAGCTATTTTTCAGCCTATTTGTCTTTGTTTTTATTGTCCTGTACTGTCTGCCAGATGGTAATAGTTCAAAAAAAGGGTGCCCGGGTTGAGCTGAATCTTTAAGAATGTTTTGAACTTTCTTAACGCAGCGGAAACTATAAAGCTTTCCAGAGAGGGGAGAGAGCAACCAATGATCCCCAGGCAATGATGTTAACCCTCTAGAGTGCTGTCCTATCTGCCACTGTGCAATTGGCAAACCATACCCAGGTGTAGTAAGTTAAAATACACTCTATGGTGCAGCAGTAGAAGGTCATTAACAGTTTTTCATTCAGTTGTTGTTTCCTGAGAAGTCTCAGGTAGTATAATCTGCTGGGCCCTTTTGACCACTGCTGCAATGTGAGCACCCCAAATCAGGTCCTCTTTTATGATAACACCCAGAAACTTAAAACTAGCCACTTGCTCCACTTGGTCTCCATTGATAACCAAGGGCTGGATGTCTGATCTTAACATCTACCAGTATGCATGTGATCATTTTCACATTAGTGTATGTATATGTATGAGGGACCATTAATCACCTGCCCAACAGATTTAAAGCAGAGATTATTCCTAGTCAGGCTATTTCAAATTCTATAATAGGATATTGAAAACTGTTGCTGAAATTTATACACAGCATACAGAAACATGTACTTTAACTGATAGGATTCCTCTAAAGTTGCTAGCTTCTACTTGTTTTTACAGATATGGATAAACTATTAGAGCAAGAAAGGACAACCTGTGGCCTCCAAAACCATTTTAATGTTTGTGGGGAAAACAGGAGACCATCTTGAGCTAATATACATACATAGATTGACAAGACAGATACTGGCAGGATAAAAACTATAAAAGCCCCTTACTGCAGTTACTGAAAACTGATGGTGCATTTTTGAGACAAGAAATGAAAACAATAACACATTCCTTAAAATAGATTTTTTGCATCTAATAAACAAGACCCCATCAAGACACCTCCTGAAATCTCATATCCACCAAAAAGCTATATATTTCCCATTTTAAGATTATCATTCTATCTGTCTTAGTCCTTACTTTCTCTAAACAGCCTCCAGCCCTCAAAGGATTTCCTTGTTCAGCTTTAAGGAATGGATTCTAACAACCAAGTGCTTCCTTTTCATTTCTGAGTTCAGTGAAAACTATGCTCAAAGAAGAAGCTTGCAAAAACAAGACAAACCGAACAGTCTAGGCTAGTATCACAGGAAGAGTGCTTAGGGTGGAATACAGCCTGCACATTTACTGAGGCTTGATCTTTCATGGTCCATTTCATCGAGTTCACCGTGTTGTCCAAAATGTCTTAGAGCAGAGTTAATAAAAGTAAAACGGTATCCATTCAAGCTTGGCTTGGGAAAGGCTGATGGACAATGTATACTCCTATTTTTGTTATCCCTTTTTGAGGTAAGCTGTATTTGTGTCAAGAACTGAAAGAAAAATGCAGAACCACTAGAAAAACACACCGACACACTGCTTACTGTTGGAGCCAGATAGGAGCCCCTATCAGGGTGGTTGGAGCGGATCAGCCCCGGTTCTGGAGACTCGTTTTTGCACCCGCCCAGGGGGTTCCACGCTATTATCCCAAGACCCGCCGGGGGCCACTCTGCCGTACTTGGCGGCCTCCCTGAAACCCCTCCCGCCGGGTGCAATAGCGGCAGGAGAGGGCGAGTTCGTAACGCTTCTGTCCAACCACGGCCCCCAACCCCCGTGGCCTCGACTGCGGGTCCTTGTTAGCCCCAATCCCAACAGGACGCCCTGGTGGAATCTCCAAACAGTAAACGAACCCAACCAAATATGCCAAGTGCTAAAGGCTGCTTCTCTCTTTCTCTCTCCCCGAATAGACGCCCAATTTATGAGAAAAGAAAGGGTTGCGGCGTCTCCCCCCCTCCCCGCTCTTTTCCTCCACACCAATTCTACGCACGCCCCCCTCCCCAAGCCGTCTCGCCGAGCGCTGTTTCCGACCTATTTCCACCACGTGCCGCGAACCACCACTGCGCCTCCTCCCTTACTGTTCATCCTCCGAGCCCGCCTCTCCCGCAGGTTCCCGCCAGGTCAAGGGGTGGGGAGGGGAGGGGTCGAGGACACGGGTCCTCTTTGAACCGCCAGACCCCCTCCCCACGACAGAACTTGTCAGCGCGCCATGTTGTATTCCCGTCACCCTGGCAACCCCAGAGCATCAACCACCTCAACCCGGGAAAACGACCTAGCCCCACCCTCGCAGCGGCGCGGCCTCTGACAGAGTGGCGCAAGCGCAGTTACTAACCTCCGCCCTCCCCTATTGACTGCGGCAGGCGAAGGGCAGGATTCATGTTTGCGGGCTTTCAGGATTGCGCATGCGGAGTGTTCAATTTACTCCTCGCCCGCCGGCTCCCAACCTCTCTCGGCTTTGCGCATCCTCAGTCATTACGACTGTCTCAGGAGGGGCTCTCACAGTCGTCCCTCCCGTGCCGAGTGCGGGTATGCGGTACGGGTTTTGTCTTAGGGCGAAATCCGCCATTGGTATTAGTTAAGGAGGCAACAGAGTTGGATATGTTTTTCCTGGGAATAAGCCCTGTTCCAGCCGCCCATTAAATAGTGAACTATGAACTAAAACTATGTTTTAGTGTAGCGTGGCATGGAAATCGACCAAGCTCCATTTTAGTCCATCATTTGGTGGTTGGCAATGGTCAAAGAGATGCGGGTCGGGTGGGGCAGTATGAAATGGCGTGGAGACATAACTCTCCTGCAGGTGTACTTCTGCATTTGGTACTTGCAGACCTAGTGCAGCATATGGTACAACATATGGAACCCAATAAATTGGGTTAACTGTACAGTCCTATTTTGTTATCCCTTTGGAGGTAAACTCTAATATGTAAATGTATTATGTATATGTATTATGACAAAGGCAGGAGGAAAAGCAGATTAAAGCAAAGTGCAATCTAGTTCACACCAACACCGCTCCATACCCTTCCATCCTTGCAAATTATCCTTGACCCACTGTCCATACACTTCATATATTGCCTGTTCGATCCTCTTTGAGGATTTCATCAATTCTATCCAAGTTTTTTTCCAGTTGTCCTCTTCCAGTCTTTACCCATTCACTTTTCCTTTAAACTTTCAATTTGCTATTCAGTCCTCATTCATTCTCTCTATAAGAAAATATTGTCTTTTGTATTTGACCTATGTTCATTCAGAATCCATTCATTCTGGACCCTACTGGTTCTTGTTTTACCATTCAAATAACCCATTAAATAACCAACTCCAGTTGCATTCACCTTTTGGAACAACTGTCACTACTGAGTAGATAAAACCATGCTCTTACATAGATAGATAACCTCTATTGTCATTTTTGGGGTCATTTTTTACTGTGGGCATACTGGCACACATTAAAAATGAAATTCTGTTGCCTGCTTACAAAAGTGTACACATATATACTGGTAACAAACATATACAGATGCTACCGTATTTCCCTAAAAATAAGACCCAATCTTATTTTGAGGGGCTCCAAAAGACCCATTAAGGCTTATTATATATCTACACCCATACATATAAATACATACATATATACATACATATATTTATTAATCACTGTCTATCTTGAATACATTCTTAATTCCTCAGAAAGCGGAAGCTTGAGAATTCACAATGTTCACATACAGTCATTTAAATTTTTTCAACAAACATTTCTTACAACAAATCACGGGCTGTTCATTTACCTTTCTACCAGCATTTATAAATCTTAAAAACCCACTCTCTTTTTCTCCATTTTTATAAACATTCTACACTATCAACGTACACAAATTTATGATTACTCTCAGTTTTCACCATTTGTGCATTATTTACAATTGTTCACTCCATTTTACCTGTCAAACAGCTATCTTGGTCTTTGATACATTAATTTACAAATCCATACTCCTGGTTGCATTGTATAATCTGTTCTAACATTCATTGCAACTCTTTTGGATTCTCAGGTAACCACACAGAATTATCGGCATACAAAAGTATATGAATTAATATCTCTAACTTCATCTAATTTCTTATACATTTATTCCTACCAGTATATACATGAAACAAGCAAAAGGATATCATGCCTCCTTGCCTTAGTCCCTGCTGACTGGTGAATCATTCTCTAAGCATTACATTTATTTTCTTTCATGTTTTGCTTCTATCATATCTGTGAATGATTCAAAGCATATTCTAAATAAATTGGATCTCATTCCGCAAGAGATAAAACCTGGCTTATCTGAATGAAATGAAAAGGGGAAACAGGACTGGCCCACTTAATACTGTACTCTGATGGAAGATCATCAGGGCATTAGTGTAAATGAGAAGTGAAAAATATCAAAAATACTGCCAAAGCATTACTATAATGCTTTGAAGAAAATTGCATGCTTCTGCCTAAGTAGTTATCAGGAATTGTACTTTACTCCATGGTGTCCACAATTCCCTGGATTTGCTACAGATAGCAAATCTGTGTTCATAAAATCAATTTATGAGCACAATTGCGGCCAGAATTTACATTGCTAAGCAAAGGTTAAGTGAATCACATCTGAATCACACCTGATGTTTTTTTTTGCCTTGGTTGTTAAGCAAATCACTGCAGTTGTTAAGTAAATCACACGCAAATCCAATTCCCCCCATTGACATTGGTTGTTGGAAACTGGCTGGGACGGTTACAAATGTTGTTCATGTGACCCTGGGACACTGCAACCATCATAAATATATAGTGCCAAGTATCCAAATTTTGATCATATGACTGGGAATGCTGCAATGGCATAAGTGTGATGAATGGTCCTAAGTCACTTTTTACCTGTCAGGGGAGTTGTAGCTCTGAAAGAGTGGTTGTAGGTCAAGGAGATCATGAAACTGACATTATAAACTAGGACAGACTAAAAGAAATCTCAAATAATTCCTTGAGATTTAGTAATAAGTAAATGTGCTTAAGAGAACACTGCTTATTTAAATTCTGACTGAAATAACAGAGTGGGTTTGATATATTTATCAGATGAAATAACACTAATTATTACTAGCACTAACTATGTGATGCTAGTAATAGGTTATTTCATTGTAGAACCAGGTCTGAAGGGATATTAACTTTAATGTATTGTTATTGATTCACTTTGCTTCATATGCTCCACATATTGAAAAAATGTGTGAATGGAAATTTGAAAATTCAAACTTTGAAGCTGTGTGTTGTTGCAAAACTTGTTTGTGAAGAAATTAGCTATGAACTTTTATAGCATTGATAACATTCTTTGCGAAAGAATCTGCTACTGTATGTACTTTTCCTTTGCTCTGGTGTGGGATTTGTAGTCTGACAGAGAGATCACATAAGATAAGTTATAGATGTGAAGTGCTGAGTTATACAACGGTAAAAATAGTTGCTACCAACTTTGTTGTCGAGATTTAATAACAGAAAGAAGGTAAAATAGAGCACTCTAACAAGATGGCCGGTTAGCTCAGTTGGTTAGAGCGTGGTGCTAATAACGCCAAGGTCGCGGGTTCGATCCCCGTACGGGCCATCGGGATGTTTCCTTTTTCGTTGAAATTCAAATAATAGTATTGAGCATATACCTTTAATAACTTCAAGAAATGAGCTAATATACCTCGAAAACAAGTCTGTCTTGCTTTCAATTAAGTTGATTATCCGGCATCGTGTGCATGTGTTCATTTTTAACCCTCTCCCAGATTTATAACCTAATAGCTCTCCGTGCAAAACGAGGAAATCAAAAGACGTCCGATTTTAAAACCCCATGAAGTTCATATGAACTGAATGGCCGTTTGTATCTTTAAACAGTGCAGTCCGGGTGCTGTTTTGGGATTGCCTTCGCAAATTAAGTACCAGTCTTCGAGAAGGCAAGGAAAACCGCAACAGTCGTTTTTCTTGTTCACCGCCATCGCTTCTAAAGGCGGCTGAACTCAACTCCTTTTCGGATCGGGAAACGCCGGACGACAATCATCGGCACGACACCAGATCTAGTTCCCCGGCAGAGCTCCCGCTGCAGCGCTCGACTTCCTTCTCCGCCCTTCCCGTGACGTACCGCAGCGAACCCAGCATACCCGCCCGCTCCGGTGTTCCCCGAGTCCTCCTCGACTCCTGAGGCGCGAGATGGGGCCTTCCCCTCCACCACCTCCCTCCTAAGATGTCTTCTCCGGGCTTCAGGAACGACGCTGCTGCTGCTGCTTCTGCTAAGGGTCCGGCACCAGGCCCTCCTCTGGGCGAGAGCCTGTTGACGCCTGTCCCTGAACTCCCCCGCGGGAAGCCTCATCGGGCGCCCGAGGCAGGGACTCTTAGAGGTGTCCCGGGAAAGCTACAAGACGAGGGGCTCCCTCCACCGGTCGGAAAGGCGACGGAGAAGGCCGGGGACCGTCGTCCCGCCGGGGCTGCCGTATTACCTCAAGGGCAAGGCAGCCCCTGGCCCCCTCCCCTCTTGCTGGCTCTGAGTTTCAACCCCTCGCCTTCGGGGTCTCGTCTGGCGACGGTCGGCACCCTGCACAGCCTTTCGCAGCCGGGGCAGGATGGAGGTCAGGAGGCCGGATCCGAGGCAAAGCCTCTTCCTTTGACGGGGGCCCTTCTCTCCGAGGTAGAAGCCTGCCACGTTCGTTGATGGCGCTTCCCAGGAAATCGTAAAGGGAGTCGTGAACGCGAATTGTAGAGTTTGGCGTGGTGTTTTATCCCGCGTTCCTTGGTGCTTGTTTCAACTGGACCTGCCTTAAAGGATCGCGTGAAAAGTCACATCTGCCCCCTCGCTTTCTGGCTTTATCGGTTTCCTCTTGCAACACTATATATCCAGTTCTGGAGACCAAAGCAATCATGAATTGGAATGAGTTCAGCGGAGGGCTACCAGGAGGGTGAGGGGACTGGAAACGCAAGTCCTTTCAGGGGTAAATAAAGGAATTAGGCACGTTAGCTTGCAAAAGAAAGGAATAAAAAACTGAGAAAGGAAACACGATAATAATAAGGATCAAATATCTGAAGTGGTCTATCACACAGAAAAGAGTGGTGGACTTACTCTTTATTGCCTCCCAGAGGAAATCCTGAATCTGTAGGTTAAAAACTCCAAGGGAGTAGGGCTCAAAGTAGATTGACTGACTGACTGACTGATTTATTTATGCATGCATGCATGCATTAAATAACATATAAGTATAAATATAATTATGAATACATGAGATGGATACAAATAAAAGGAGACATTAGGATAGGGATGGTAGGCAGGTTGGTGTGCTTATGCACGCCCCTTACAGACCTCTTAGGAATATCAGGAAGTGCTTTGAAACTGTTGTGTTTTCCAACGATGAAATGGGTTTAACACAAATTGTAAGTTTTCTTTCATGGATGTCTTGAAACAAGCACTCAGTGGGTTATCTGTCAGAAGCGCCCTAGGGCAGCATTTCCCAAACTGGACAACTTTTGAGATGTGTGGACCAATTTTCAGAATTCAACTCATATTTGCTGGGGATTTCAGGGAGTTGAGGTGCCCATATCACAATGTTGTTTCCCAAGTTTGGAAATTATACACTAAAGAGGAGCCAGACTAGATGACCCTCTTAAGATTCCTTCCAAGTGTATGATTCTGCAGTGTCCTGTTCCTATTTGACATGTTTCTTATTACTGAACCCTTGAAACTGAATGAATTTATGAATAGGCTCAATAGAGTCTAGCTAATTCAGTATTCTACACTGAAAAGCCCACTGAAAAGAGACTTGAGTTCATTCACCACAGCATTAAGTTATAATTTGGCATATTTGTTTTGGGTTGAATGTGATATGGACAATGTAAACATGGCATATTGAGCAAACCATAGTTAAAATTACTCATGTCTAAGTGTGATCCAGTCAATTGTTCTTTTGTTGTTACTCTTCAAAATTTACTATAGGTAATTCTTAATTTACAACCATTTATTTAATGGTCATTCGAAGTTACAAAGGCATTGAAAAAGTGACTTATGACCCTTTTCATACTTACAACTGTTGCAGCATCCCTAGGGTCACCTGATCAAAATTTTGGCACTTGGCAACTGCCATGTATTTATGACAGTTGTGCTATCCAGGCGTCATGTGATCACTACTTCTAACCTTCCCAGTCAGCATCCAACAAGCAAAAACAATGGGGGAACCTAGATTTGCTTAACAATCACATATTCACTTAATTACTGCAGTGTTTCACTTTACAACTGTGGGAAAATAGTTGTAACATGGTGCAAAGCTTACTTAATAGCTGCTTTGCTGTAGAAATTTTGGGCTCCATTTTGAAGATGAATGAAGATGAATTCATGTATGTTGGGGGTGAAGAAAATTTCATTTTAAAAATGATCCATAAAGTTTGTATTGTTTTCCAATGGATGTACGGTATTCTCTAAGACATATTAGATGCAACTGTCACTGATTTCAGTGACTTTCAAGGTGCAACTTTTCTCTATTATTATTTTTTATAACAAGAATTAAAATGCTGGATCTGACTGTCTTGATCTGAATTCAGAAGCTCAGAAAGGTGGAAAGGGTTAGGGTTAGGGTGCATGGGAAACCTCCAGGGATATCAGGGCAATGGAGTACACTGGAAATTAAAAAAAAAACAATCCTAGAGGAAGGCTGGGCAAACCAATATTGCTGCCAGGATAACCACAGATAGTACTCAATTAATGACCAGTCTCATAGCAACCATTTCAAATTACAACGGCTACTTACAACTGGTTTTTGAAATTCCAATGGCCACACACACAGCCTGCAGTCACATGATTATAACCAGCTCACATTTATTTATTTTCATGGCTGCTTGCAGTATCCTGCAGTCATGTGATCACAATTTTCTACATTATTATTTTTTTTACTGGTTTCTGGGAAAAAACTTTCACTGATAAAAAGGGGTTCAGTTAACAACTGCTGTGTAGGCTTAACAAATGCAGCATTCACTTAATGGCCATCACAAAAAAAGGTCCTAACATTAGGCCCAGTCATGTGGTGTCTCACTTAATGACCACAGCTTACAACCATAATTCCAGGCTCAATTACAGTCGTGTGTCGAGGGCTATCTGTACATGTTCATGAATTCATTCAACATTTAATCTGTAATCTGCATGGGACTTTATTTAAAACGTTGCATAACTAGCAAGTTTGTTACCTTTTTTGCTTCCAAAAAAGTTTCTAATATATAACTATATTATACAAGGAAAGTGAGGTTGGTTAGACCTAATTGATATATAAAGAGATATAAGTTGTTCTATCTCCCCTAGATTGTAATACTATATTGAATAGTTAGTTGTTAAGGTGCTAGCTGCACCTATTACTTGTTTGTTATTTGTGATGTTTTTTGTGTTGTATGTTATTTATATGGTGTGTTGTTATTTTTTGTTTGTTTTTAATGGAAAATGTAAATAAAGATTATTTTTTAAAAAAACAAAAAAGTTTCTAATGTATAGGATCAAAATAAAAGGAAAAATATAATTGTAATTAGAAAATGTTTATGGTCAAATCTTATCTACTTGATCTTTAATCTTTCCTCTCTTTTTTCATAAAACAGATGGAAACCACTCATGTGCAAGTAGAGTCTGATCATCAGATAAAAGAAAAGAAAAGTTTGGAATTATTTTCTGCAACAGCTCTGTCTAAAAATATAGCTGGATCTCAAGCAGTTGAGAAGAATTCTAAGCCTTTAGGACTCAGTGCCATTAATCCTGAGATTTTTCAGATACAATCTTTTACAGGCACTGGATCTCAACAATTTTTCTTATGTAATTCTTCTAAAGCTACAGTTCAACTACTTCTTCCGGCCCCCCTTGGACATCCCCTTGGACAAGTACCAGTAAATAAAATAATTACACATGGGCAGAAACATAAATCCATTACAAAAGATAGAGAAGGTTCTTCAAATGTTTCTTTGGTTCCAACTTGTTCAGCAAGAACCCTTTTAAATGAGAGGAAGCAGACAAAAAAACAAAAGATTAAAAAATCTCTGAAAGTAACAACTCGTTCTGGGCGGATTTCTCACCCTCCAAAATATAAAGTTAAGGACTACAAATTTATTAAAACAGAAGACTTGGCTGACTGTCACCCATCTGATTCTGATGACTATTCTGAGTTGAGTTTAGAAGATGATGAATGCAATAAAGTAAAGGAAGTATGTGAATTATTTAATCCCTTTAACTATGACCTGCGGCCAAAATTGTTTAAGTGTCAGAACTGTGAAAAATCCTACATAGGAAAAGGAGGATTATCACGGCACTACAGAATAAATCCAGGTCATGGGCACCAAGAGTCTTCAGAATCTTCTCCTATAAATAGATTTTCTAAAATGACACAGCTGGAATGTGCTGAAAAGACAAATTGTGAAAGCAACCATCAACCTTCATCCCCTTTACCAGTTACTCTTTCTTTAGTAAGCAAAAATGGACTAGCTACAGAATTGGAAAAAAATCTTCAAACAGAAAGTGAACAGCAGGTAATACATATTCTTTGTTAATGTATTTAAAGAGAATGAACTGTAATCTGGTGCTATTACCGGTATTTAAGAGTGATATCCCACCCACTATTTTAAAAAGACTAAACCAATTAATAAAAGGAAAGAATAGATGCAAGAAATTAATAAAATAATATAATTGCAAAATAATCATACAGATAAAAGGAGGGGAAGCAGTCTGGCTAATTATAAATATAAGAATTCTAAGAAAAATGACTTGCAGGATCCAATCTGGGGCAGTCACACTGGGATGAGAGGTTTTGTCTTCTGAGCTTTCGGACTCATGCTGGAACCCATCTTCAGGAAACCTCTCTAGCCTGTCTTTTGGAGCCCATCTTCAGTCCATCTAGCTAGAAAGAAGTTCCCTGAAGATGGATTCCAGCATGAATCCGAAAGCTCAAAAGACAAACCCTTGGTCCTGGTGATTGACTCAGATTGGATCCTGCAACATTACCTTGGGACATGTATATTCATCTTCATTCATGGGAAAATGACTATTTATTGAAATTGCCAATACAGGAGAATATTTGTAGCTCAGGCTTGAAATGGGGGGTCTTTGTGCTCTCTTGAGTTTGGTTGTTCTCTTGTAGATGTGTCATTACTCAAACTAGGTAACATCATCAGTGCTAGTGATGTTGTACTAGTTATGTTATGTAGTTTGAGTAATGAAATCTCTGCAAGAAAATAACCAACTCAGAGAGCACAAGTATCTCTCCTTTGTTGAAATTCCTTTTCCTCAGTGTTTTGTCAAAACAAAAAAATGAATATTAACAATCCATTGCTGCAAATCATAGGAGGATGTTTTCTTTCTTCAGTGTTGTGCTCCAAGGAGACTGAGAATTCTAGTCCAGTTTTAGGCATGAAAGTTGGTGGGGTGACTTGGATCTGTCACTCTTTCTCAGCCTAACTCACCTTATAGGGTTGTTTTATTATTATTATTATTATTATTATTATTATTATTATTATTATTTTATTTTCAATTTATATACCGCCCTTCTCCCTGAGGACATGAAATACAAATATTAAAAGCGATTAAAATCTATATAAATTTGGCCCAAAAATTTAAAAAACCACAAACCAATTAAACATTTAAAAAATTTAAAAAATTTCTTCCTAAGCCAGCCCGGCTTGCTGGAAAAAGTGGGTTTTACGGGCATGGCGGAAGGCACTGAGGTCTTGGATTCTCCTTATCTCTGGGGGCAACTGATTCCAGAGGGTAGGTGCCCCCACAGAGAAGGCTCTCCCCCTGGGGGTCACCAGCCTACATTGTTTGGCTGATGGCACCCTGAGGAGGCCCTCTCTGTGGGAGCGCACAGGTTGGTGGGAGGTCGTCGGTAGCAGCAGGCGGTCTCGAAGATAGCTAGGCCCGATGCCATGGAGCGCTTTAAAGGTGATAACCAACACCTTGAAGCACACCCGGAAGACCACCGGGAGCCAGTGCAGCTCGCGCAGGAGCGGTGTTACATGGGAGCACCATGCTGCTCCCATCACTACCCGCGCTGCTGCGTTCTGGACCAGCTGGAGCCTCCGGGTGCCCCTCAAGGGGAGCCCCATGTAGAGAGCATTGAAGTAGTCAAGGCAAGAGGTGACGAGGGCGTGAGTGACTGTGCACAGGGAATCCCGATCAAGAAAGGGCCGCAACTGGCGAATCAGGCGAACCTGATAAAAGGTCCCCCTGGTTACAGCCGTCAGATGTTCCTCCAAGGACAGCTGCATATCCAGGAGGACTCCCAGATTGCGAGCCCTTTCTGTGGGGGCCAAGGACTCGGCCCCAATAGTCAGAGATGGAGTCAACTGACTATATCGGGATGCCAGGAGCCACAGCCACTCAGTCTTGGAAGGGTTGAGCTTGAGCCTGTTCCTCCCCATCCAGATCTGCACAGCCTCCAGGCACTGAGATATCACTTCAAGGGCATCGTTGGGGTGGCCTGGGGTGGAGATGTACAGCTGGGTGTCATCAGCATACTGATGGTATCTCACCCCGAAGCCACGGATGATCTCGCCCAGCGGCTTCACATAAATGTTGAACAGAAGGGGTGAGAGGACCGATCCCTGCGGCACTCCATAGACGAGAGGCCTCGAGGTCGACCTCTGCCCCCCTGCCAATACAAACTGCGACTGGTCGGAGAGAAAGGAGGAGAACCACCGCAATACAGTGCCTCCCACCCCCAACTCTTCCAGCCGGTGCAGCATGATACCATGGTCGATGGTATCAAAAGCCGCTGAGAGATCTAACAGGACCAGAACAGAGGAGCAACCCCTGTCCTGAGCCCTCCAGAGATCATTAACGCGACCAATGCCGTTTCCGTGCTGTGCCCAGACCTGAAACCCGACTGGAACAGATCTAGATAAGATGCTTCCTCCAGGAATTGTGGAAACTGTCGCGCGACCACACTCTCAACAACCTTCGCCATAAAGCGAAGGTTGGAGACAGGATGATAGTTGGCCAATATTGCCGGATCCAGGGACGGCTTCTTGAGGAGAGGCCTCACCACCGCCTCTTTCAAGGCAGCAGGGAAGTAACCCTCACTCAACGAAGCGTTGATAACACCCTGGAGCCAGCCTCGTGTAACCTTCCGGGAAGCCAGTACCAACCAGGAGGGACACGGGTCCAGTAAACATGTGGCCGTACTAAGTCTCCCCTAAATCCTGTCCACATCATCGGGAGTCACAGCATCAAACTCCTCCCAGATAACATTCTCAAGACTATTCCTCGTCACCCTGCCCTGATCTACCCAGTCAGAGTCCAAATCCCCCCGGATCTGAGCGATTTTGTCATACAGGTATTGTCCGAAATCCTCTGCCCTGCCTTCCAGGGGATCCTCCTGCACTCCCAGATGGAGCAGGGAGTGGGTCACCCTAAACAGGGCAGCCGGACGATTCCCTGATGACACAATAGAGGCGGAAAAGTAATTAAACTTTGCCGTCTTTATCGCCACTAGGTAGGCCTTAATATGCGACCTTACCAGTGTTCGATCAGATTCAGTGAGACTGGCCCTCCAACCGCTCTCCAGGCGTCTTTTCCGGCGCTTCATTTCCCTCAGCTCTTCAGTAAACCAAGGAGCTGTGCGGGATCGGCACCGGGTCAGAGGCCGCAAAGGCACGACTCGGTCCAAGGCCCCACCAGCCGCCTGATCCCAGGCGGCTACCAGGTCCTCAGCCGAGTCATGTGCTAGATCCTCAAGAAATGGCCCAAGCTCCATCTGGAACCTATCAGGATCCATCAGGCGCCTGGGGCGGACCCATCTTATTGGCTCCGCCTCCCTGTGGCGGGGTGTAG
Organism: Arizona elegans; assembly: GCA_022577455.1. Classification (NCBI taxonomy): domain Eukaryota; kingdom Metazoa; phylum Chordata; class Lepidosauria; order Squamata; family Colubridae; genus Arizona; species Arizona elegans. The sequence goes on along the minus strand of JAKOOJ010000001.1, from coordinate 19,513,072 downwards.
CGGTTCAAAGGTCCAGGCGAAGGAGCGAGTGATCTGACCATGACAAGGGTTCCATGTCTATATCCCCTATAATAAGATCACTCAACCACTGGCCAGAGACAAAAATCAAGTCCAGAGTGTGTCCCCCCCATGGGTGGGGCCATGAACTAGCTGGGTCAGGTCCATGGCCGTCATGGAAGCCATGAACTCCCAAGCCGTCTCAAACGTTTCACCGATGGACGGCAAGTTGAAATCACCCATGACCATAAGCCTGGGTGTATCAACTGCCACCATGACTATCACATCGAGGAGCTCGGGCAGGGCCGTTGGCGCGTGGCAGGGAGCCAGGTACGCAAGCAACAAGCCTGAACCCCATGACCCCATCTCACAAAGAGGGATTCACAACCGGCAATCTGTGGCACAGTGGTCTCCCTTGGACCAAGACCTTCGTTAATAATAACCGCCACCCCCCCCGCCCCTCCCCTGGGCCCTCGGCTGATGGAATGCTCTGAAGCCTGGTGGGCACATCTCAACCAGAGGGACCCCTCCCTCTGGGCCCAACCACGTCTCCGTAATACCCGCCAGGTCCGCTTGTGTTGGGTTGAAAATAGGAGGAAGGAGTATTAGGTATGTTTCTTCTTCAAGTTATTTATAAAAATAATAAAGGTGGGATAAAAGAACACTAAAAAACCACCTAATGTTACTTATTGTGGTTGTCTGATGATTCGGTCACTTGCAGCTCTTAATGGTGACTTAACGAACATCATTTGCCAGGATTGTTTATCAACAGCTGCTTCTTTGAGTTATAGCAATAGTACTATAACAATAGCACTTAGACTTATATACCGCTTCATAGTGCTTTACAGCCCTCTCTAAGCGGTTTACAGAGTCAGCATATTACCCCCAACAATCTGGGTCCTCATTTTATCAACTTCGGAAGGATGGAAAACTGAGTCAACCTTGAGCCTGGTGAGATTTGATCTGCCAAACTGCTGGCAGCCGGTAATCAGCAGAAGTAGCCTGCAGTACTACACTCTAACCACTGCACCACCGTGACTCTTATGTAATCTCGTGGATGTTGTCAGCGATAGTATATAGATAATCATCGACAATTGGGACTAACATGCCTGAATGAATAAAAATGCATGTCTTCGAACTAAGATGCTGGAGGAAATTGTTAAGAATGCCTTCAGCCATAACAAAAGAAATAATTAAATACTAGATAAAACAAAATGAAACTTTCATTGGAAACATTAACCACAAAGTTAAAGTTTAAACATTCTGAGTGCATAATGACTTGTTGGAAAAGTTTGCAAAACCAAAGACAATTAAACAAGCCAACAGAAGACAAAGTACCTATTCAAGTAGTCCTAATCTCATGACCAGTCATTTAGCAATTGTTAGAGTAAAGCAATTCACTTAACAACCGCAACTGGAAGAGCTCTTGTTAAATGAGTATGCAGGTTGTTAAATGGAGTGCCAGGATGAAGGGCGCTCTCCCCACCATACCCAAGTCCACTTAGCCCTGCCTTTTTCTGTAATTGCAGATGCATCTAAGGCATGGTCTTCCTAACAAGGCCACCTTAGGCCATCCTACAAGCAGCCTTCATTTGCCGTACCTTTCTAAGCCTCTCCATTATCTTTGTAACTCACTTTTTTTAACTGCAAGCAGCTCACTTTTCCATATCTTTCAATCTTCAGAACAGTGATGTTTGCTAGATTTCTAGCCCTAGAAAAGAGACAAAATCCCCTGGTGCCCTGATGGAACAGATGTTTGTTTCTGAAGGCCACCAAGGGACTTCTCCTTGCTGCATGAAGAGGAGGGGAAATCTGGTGCGCTGCAGGAACAGACCTCTAATCCCCATCCCCTCTCCTTACAACTTACTGACTTGCCCACTGAATTTCTAGAGAAGCTGGCAGAGAAGATGGCAAAAAGCGATCATATGATTGCAGGTCACTTGGCAACTGGTCATAAATGCAAGTCAGCTGTCAAGCACAGCAATGCACGGGAGTTGGAGCAAACTTTTATAAAAGCCAGAATTGCTTTACTTTGAAGAGTTGCTAAATGACTGGTCATAAATCCAGGATTACCTGTATAGCTGTTTTGTCTTCTGTTGACTTGTTTAATTGTCTTCAGTTTTGTTAAACATCAGTGACTTTTCCAACAAGTCATTATGCACTCAGAATATTTAAATTTTAGCTTCATGCTAAATGTTTCCAATGAAAATTTCATTTTGTTTCATCTAATACTTAATTATTTCTTTTATTGTGGCCGAAGGGATTCTTGACAATTTCTTTCAGCATCGTAATTCAAACACATATCATTTTTATTCTTTCAGCCATGCTAATAGTCCAGCTGTCATATGTTAGTTCTGTGAAAACCATAGTCTTGATAATACTTTTGTTGTCAGGGTGATACTTCTGCACTTTAATATTTTGTCTAAAGCTATTTTCATAATCTTTTCCCCAAATGGCAAATGTTCATTTCATGGTCATAGGGTCACCATCCCTATGAATTGTTGAGCCCAGAAGAAAAGTCTGTTACAATTTAGCCTCTCAGCCTATTTGTACTGGGTTGGCTTTGCCTATTGATGCAATTTTTCCTTTGCTGCCACCGTTTATGTTCACATATTTAATCTCAATTTTACAAAGAGCAGGACATCTTATTTCTTTTTTTAATGCTGACCACCAGATCAGCAATTGTTCTTTCATCTTCAACAGATTCCTCCAGTCTTACTGACTTCCAGGCATTAAATGCTATTATTTATAGCGTATTTAACATACACGAGGGCATAAATTATTCTAATCTAAAATTAGGAAGCATGACAAGAAAGGAATAGTACTTACTCTATGTGGTGCGGCAGGAAGCATTGATGACTGTTGCTTTCATAATCATCTTGAATGTCAAATATAAAATAAAAATATACAGATTACCACTTCATAATTTGAAAAAGTTTGTAAGTTTACTGCTTCTCACCACATTTTTGCTTTTTACAATACTACATGTTTCAACATTTTTTATCCATAATGTCATTTTTTTTGTTTCAAAAATCCATTTGCTATCTTTGAGGGATTTTAACTACCTTTATATGGTGAAATGTAGATTTACTATAATTTCAAACTGATTGATGAATATATAAAAGCAAAACATTTTAAAGAATTCTAATGAACATTTTTTTTTTGAAGTCTGACATTTCTGCAGAAGATAGAAAGTCTGAAGCATACAGCATCCATTTGGGGCCTGGAAGAAGAAAACGGCAGAGAAAATCGTATCAACCAAAGATGGCTAATAGATCAAGATGTTCTACAACATTTAGCAGTCTTGGTCAATTATCTTCCAATACTCTTAATAGTATCTCAGCAGAGCATCTTAGTAGATTTAAAAGAAAAGCTAAGCTAAAAGAGGTATTGTTCCTTTATATTATTACTTATTCCTATTTATCTGCATATTAAGAACACTTTATAACATTTCTAAATAAATTATGTTTTTTAACAGCTGATTCAGCAGTGCACCAATGAAGAGTTTATGGAACTGGTAGTTCCACGTTTGACAACAGTTGTTACTGTATTTGAATTCCTGCTAATGAAGGCAAGTCTTTGAAAGTTGGTATTTTACATAAAACCATATTTTGTAGCAAGTAGGAAGAATTCGATCTAATGTCAGCAAGGCAAGTAAGATATTGCCTAAGAGAAAATGGGATTTCCAAGGAAAGATTCAAAGAGCCTGCTGAATAGTATTAGAAAAAGTATATATGTGTAATCAGATGAAGCCAGTTCCATTATAACAGAAATGGAAAAGAAATCAAAGATTGTAAATGAAATGTACAATTTTTATTTGTGAGCTTGCTTATACTTTTATATAGCTTTTGTTTTTGATCAGGCAGAGAAAAAACGTTCAACAAAAGCAGCCTTTCCAGATATTTACCAGGAGTTTGAAGAGCTCCATTCAATGGTAAAGAAAATGTGTCAAGATTATTTTAATAATTCTGAATTAAAGCAACCATTAGAAATAAAAAACCATAAGGTAAGCATAATTCAGAGTTTTTTTTTGTTAGCAAAAGCTTTCTCAGTCAAATTATGTGTAGAAAAAATGGATACTGCATTTCCTTAAAAAAGAAAACAATGAAAATACTAGCAATGTAGTTCATTGAAATGATCATTGAAAATACGAGCAATGTGGTTGGCAAAGTTTTTTTTTATCAAATTACTCTATATATGCATTCCTCCATCTTCACATAAAGTATGCTGGATTAATACTCTGTTCCTATAATGGCCCATCAAATGGTTATAAAGAAAACAAGCAGGATGTGAATACTATACACTTGTCCCAATATAATAATCTCTGCAAATAGATCTGCTTAAATAAAACAAATGAAATAAACACTTATTATGTTGTTTTGCTATGCTGAACTAATCAACAAAGTAAGAATAAAAACATAAAAGAGCAAGACAATCTCAAAACTGATAATCATATAAAGAAAATAATGCCAAAAATAAAGATACTGTTCAAAGGTTTTCCCTTGCCCCTTTTTGGAGGAATTCAAGCATTGACAAACAATACAGTGTATATTTATTTATTTATTTATTTTTCATATTTGTATACCGCCCTACTCCCGAAGGACTCAGGGCGGTGAACAGCCATAATAAATACAAATACATATAGAAGTTAAAAACTATTAAAAACAGATTAAGTAATTTGGCTCAAAGATTAAAACATCCAAATTTATCTAAAAGAGGTCTAAAACCCAATTTAAAAGCCAATTTAAAAGCCAATTAAAAAGGGAGAGTTAGGCCAGACCAGACCAGCTTGTTGGAATATGTTGGTCAGTCTGGTATACATTTCTCCTTTCACTGTTATATAATAATTCTTTTAGTCAAACCCTAACCCTAATCTTAACTCACTGTTTTTGATATTTTGTTTAATTCTAAAAACTGGGAAATGTAGGAGAGAAGATATATGAATATAATGTAAAGCAGAGCTGTCAAACTCACGGCATCACACCAGGGGTGGGTTCTACTTACCTTTACTACCGGTTCGCAACGGGATCGCGCTCGCGTACTTGCTTCGCTTGCGCATGCGCCTTGCTTCTGCGCATGTGCAGAAGCTTCTGCGAACGTGCAGATCAGTTCTGATGATGTCAGGGTCAGTGGGTGGAGCCTCCCGCCGGTTTTACTACCGGTTCTATAGAACCGGTCTGAACCGGGGGCAACCCACCACTGCGTCACATGCTGGGCCCACTTTAGCAAAGGGGAAAAAAGTCCCGATATGTCACGTGATGCTGCCGTGACGCCGTGAGTTTGACACCCTTGATGTAAAGCATTCTGGAAGAATTATTTTTGAAATGGGTGAAGCATACTTAATTACTCAACTTCGATTTTCTTTTATTAGTAAGATTCTTGATAAACTCTGAGTAAATCATTGCATTAGATTTTAGAAAAAGTGTGAAATCTTTAGCATGTAACAAACAGAAATGCAAAATCCTTGATTGCTTTTCATGATTACTATATGAATGACTGGTTATTTTCTACAGATGGCACTTTCAGTGAAGTTTTATTTTTGTGTGTTTTTAACAGGTAGCTGCATCATTAGGAATTACAGATTCTTTTCCTGAATGTACTGAATCTACTGATGAGCCTATATTGCTCCATATTTCAGGGCAGAAACGAGCAGCTGAGGTATAAAATAAATGAATTTTGTCTTGGTAACACGTATATATTTTGCAACATTATAAACACGATAGGATGCTCTTATTTGTTATAAATCTGTCTTCTGCTAAGTATCAGCAATGGATTGAAAATCATTTATCTTTTTGTAAAATTTGAACTTTGCCTATATTAATGGGGTATACTATTTTATTACACAGCATTGCTTCTTAATGTTCTCTTAATAATAGAATTAGTATTAGAGTGTTTCCTTTGAGTGAGATGGGGTGTGAATAATCTCTTGCTTTGGATTACAGTTATCCTAATTCCTGCCATTAACCATTTTAGTTGCAGTTAATGGCAATTGTAGTCCAACAGTAGCTGAAAGGGCATTATCTACTCCTGCCTGTTTTTTGTTTTGTCTTTTGTGTTGCAGCTGAAGTAAAAAAATATTGAACTTTTGCAAAATCTTCATTCAGCAGCCTCAATTGCAATGGGCAACTCTGTAGTTAAACAATTGCTAAGTGATTGTGCTTATGGCTTTACTTCAGCTTTCCTTGCTCTACAGTTCTGTGAAAGTCATCAATGTTTACTTCATCATCATTGTAACTGCATATGGTCACTAAATAATAGAAATGTTTGATTTGACTTAAAGCTAGTATAGCTTTTTAATTGGGAGCCTCAGAGTTGATTAAAAGATGGGCAGCTACATAAATGTTTTAAATATAACAGCTATGTTTTAAATTCATGGTTTACTACTGAGTGCTGCTTTGTTGCAGATGTTTTTTAAAATGTAATTTTTACCAGGTTTCTTGATAGAAAATGAAACAATTGCCTAGGGCTTTTACATGAAAGAGGTACCATCAATATTAACAATATTGATCAATAGAATCAGCTGCAGGCAGATGGGGCACTAGAAAGTTGCTCAAGTGATTTTTTTCTCTCCTACATGGAAATATATTATTCAATTCCTCCATTTATTACTTGCCTATCTCTACTTTCCTATTGGAAAATAGTCTTCAGTTGCTTATTCATGGGTTTGAGAATAGATGGGGATTTCCATTCCAAATTGAAACCCCTCATATTATATGAGAAGCCATTCTTCAAGATCTGTGGCCTCTAGAGAATAGAATTCAATCAGGCACAGTGGAATATAGATGAAATGAAAATCACAACCCTGTTTTATGCATACAAAATACACTTCATATTTTAGCCCTATGACAAAACCAAGTGCAAAGATTCCTGGGGTGGCAGTTTGAGGACAAATTACAGATATTTCTAAATGAAAAAATAGAAACAGGTGGAGAGGTGCTTGGAAATACCATATGAAGCCTTGTTATGTTCGGGCAGACTTTTTTCACTCCTAGAGCCAACAGTTTCATACATCTTTAAGATTAGTTAGAGATTGAACAGTTGCTGCTTCATGCATTTACAATTTAGTTTTACACGCCTTTTTCACCTTAGCAATTATTCAAGGTTTTCAATAAAAATACCAAATTTTATGCATAGTGAAAGAAATCTTATCTTGCAGTGTTCTATATTCAAAAAGCTATATAGATTACTCTTTAAAATGTGCATTTAAATTACAGCATTTTTGTGTGTTTTCTTAAGTTTTAGAAATGTTCAGCAAAAATTGTTCTGCAAAAATATGGAAAAAAGAAAGAATATGAATTGCTCCAACCAAGAATTGTGGATGAGAAAGCTAATACAGATTTATGTGATCAACACACTCAAGAAAAATTGAATGTTTACAGCCTTTAAATATACCAGGGTTAGATATTATTTAAGATGCCCAACTGACCATAGAGGACACAAGAACAACAAAGATAAATTCAAGTTGGACACAGTAAATGAAATGACTTATTATATCTCTTGAAACATCTGGAAAATACAGTCATCATTCTCCTTGGTTTCTTCATGAAAAAACAGTAAAAATAAAATATAGCAAGAACTTAAGAAAAATGCTGTTAACAAATTCCAAACTTTCTAAAAATTTTAATAATTTCAACCATATTAAACATCACAGGAGTAGTTCATCAGTTTAGATTTCAGGGAATTGAAAAGACCAGCTTCATCCTTCCTTGAAAATATATGATTAATCATTTTATTAATATTTTAGTGGAAGAAAAGTAGAAAATGTATTAAGGACAACATGATAATGTTAAAGATTATGGAAACTGGGAACTTTTCTTGGGGGTATAGGCTTTGCTTCTTTCTGGTGCTATACGTTATACATCTGTCTGTTTGTAACACAATTTGCTGGTGCTATGTACATTATACAAATTCTTTGGAAGTTGCAGTACTTTTAACAGTGATACTAAAATTAAGCCATTATAAAAAAGTTTTTGAAACAGTTTTGAAAGTCTACCTGAAATGTATATTAAACATGAATTTGTTTTTAGTTCCACAAGCTTGGCCATATTTAAGATATAGCACAAGTTCTAAAAATATCCAGGTTTAGGTGTTACCTCCCCAGAATGATGATTTTGCTAATCTGGTTCTAATAATATTGTCTTCTCTTCAGGTATTCAGGAGCAGGTTATATTCAGAACCATGACACCAAAATGATAAAACATGCATTGGGATGCTACCATGCAAGTTTTATGCTTTTGTACTTGCATTGCCATATTGCCCACAATTACATAATTTAAAGAGTTTGCATCATATCACAATGCACTTTTGTCACTTTGTCCCTACTTGCACATGCCTTTGTCTGCATAAGAGAAGATGTATTGGCTTCCTAAGAGTCAATATTCTCATAATGGCTGAATGAGTCAAATCTGCAGGAAAGCTAGCAGCACTTAAAAAGCAATGTTAGTAAGGGGGCTTAATCAGTGGTACTATAAGGAGTTAATAGAAAATGAATTTCTCCTAAAAGACAAATATATTGTACCAATTGCTATGGATATATTAATGCTTGATTACCTACAGTACTGTATAAAATTAAGGACAACTGCCAGAATTCCTTTAAAAATGGACGTTTAAATTCTTGTGTATGCTAACCTGAATAAACTTGAAAAAAAACCACGGTGCTTTAACAGATTGCTATTTCTATCAGATTTCCAATTTATTTTTACTTTTTTAAAATGTAGAACTAATTTGAGATTTAAAGTGTTTACAGATTGTTTTAAAGATATCTATTATTGGATAATAAACAGATAGTCAAGGTTTTCTTAAATATTTAGTTTACGACATAGAACATGTATACATGGCTTGTTTAAAATTAAAAATTCATCTTAACTTTTTCAGATGTGTCCTATTCTACATATGGTACTTGCAATTGTAAAATATATTGTTAATTTTCCCTAATCCAAGTTACTGTGAAAAAACTTTTAATCCATAACACCTAGAGAATCTCAAATATTTGGAAGTGAAGAGTTCAACAGAGTATGACATAAAAGGAATATTATAAAAACATTGAATAATTTATGTCATGCCATATGGGAGTTTTAAAGCCCACATTCACCAAATGTTTAGTGAAGTTTGGAAGGCATATGCACTGATAGACAGACTACATTTGCACTTAATTGCACATCTTCTGGCTTCTTGATGCATAACATGTCCATATCCGCTCTTCCTAGAAACAGGGAAAATATGAGCAGCTTCCTGGAAGTGTTTTTTTAAAAAATATATTGGGTAACAATGGACTTAGCTTGTTTCTGGAACAAGTCAGGATTCCTTAATTGCACTGAATATTAAATAGCTATGAGGAAGATTCTGCATTTTGTTACCCATGTCTGATTGAAGAGGAGCCAGCTTATTATGCCTTTTAATGAGACATAACTGAGTTTATCATGTTATGTACATGGCTTTTTAGATCCCAGGCAAAAGTCTAAGCAACAGCTCCTTTAAAAAAATAACATGGAATAATCCACCCAGAGCTGACCAAGTGTGTTGTAATGCATCATCCAACATAATGGCAATTCTAAACAAGTTAGGGAAAGTATACGCAGTATAGTTCTTTAATTTACAAGTACTCTAATGGTGATTATAGGAGATGTCTGTATATTTTTTTATGTAACCAAGTAATTCATAGCATCTGTACCTGGGATACAGGATGGAGGGATTAGATGCACCATTCCAAGCACAATTCCCTCTCACATAGAATTGGGGATTTCTAGAATTATTTTCTTTGTAAATTCCATGCCAGATTTGTTCCCATTCTCTTCAGGTTTTTTTTGAGAGTCATCCTGCTGATAAAGAATTGATTTCCTTTATTATCATCGTTCCAACATTTTGTTGGGATGGAAGAAGTCAAAACAGATTATACATACAATCTGAACAGACACTGAACAGTTATATACTAGGACACTATCATAGGAGAGATTCATCTAGCATCTATGTTGCCAAAAATCGAAGGGAACAGTGCTGATTTTTACATACCTGGCCACTACTGCCTTTCCTTTATCTTTTAGAAGTCTGTTACCATCTTCCTATCCTAGCTGTATCACACGAGTTGCTTGGTTTTTGAAGGGTTTCAGAATGCTTAATTATTATTTTTTTTACAAGTGACTTGAATACTCACATGTTAAATAACTGCTCTATAATTGTTCTGTTTTGGCATATTTGTAAATGTGATGTACACAATCTGAAGTTTTTACTCTATGACTTGTTTTCTTGTATTAATCACTTAAAATGTCGTAAGTTATATGCCAGTAGTAATGTTTAATCAAGATGAGTCTGAAACTATGCCTTTTGCACATTCTATATATTTATGTAAAACACATGCCGTATTTTTCAGAGTATAAGATCCACCTTTTTCCCCCCTAAAAGGGGGTGAAAATTTAGATGCGTCTTATACACCGAATGTAGTCCCGCCCACCCTTTGGCCTCTGCTTCCCAGCAGTTACCTCCTTGCAAGTAAACAGCAAGAAAAAAACAGCTCCTTTCAGCTTCAGCATATCCTAATTAGCACAAGTTGTTTGGTTCGGCCTCCTGACTCTCAGCTGATTTGCTCTCAGCTGTTGTGCAGCAGGGCTTTGCTGCTTGCTGCAAAGAGGTAAATTGCTGGAGCAGATTTTTTTTTCCTTGTGCTAATCAAGCTATGCTGAAAACGAAAATGAAAGTAAAGCAGGTTATTTGCTGCCACGAGGCAAAATTGCACAGAGGCAGAGGGAGATTTCTTTTTCTTTTCCTCACCAAAAAAGGTAGGTGCGTCTTATACTCCGGTATATATAATTATGCAGCCTTATTTTCATATGAGTGGAGAAGTGTATGATTGTAGTTTTTTCCTTGATCTCTTTTATCCAGTTTAAGGAGACTATGGAAACTACTCCAACATACTGACACATTATGAAGGATTAAACTACTTAGATATCACTAATTTTCTGACAGTCCAGTTACATACCCAGATAAACTAAAGAGTACTCTGAAAATAACCATGTTGCTCATAACATATTTCCTTTGAAATAAAAGGAAATTGTGCTTTGTGGTATAATATGAAACAAAAAGATGGGGCATAAATCATAAAAAAGTAAGAACTTTATTATAAACAAGCTATAATACAATCATAAATCCATAATATTAGCACTATATATCTTGCTACCTAAATATTTAAATTTAAGGTGATATATCAAATAGGTAAAATTATAGCTGCCTATGCCCTGTTTCTAACAACATACTTTCTAACAGAACTATGTTGCTATTGTCAATGTAGGGCTGATATAACCATGATGATAAATAGACCATCACTAGATCTTGGTCAGCAGTATGAGCAATTTCTTCCACAATGGTGTGCTTGAGTTTCAGTTCTTGGGAATACATATCTAAGAGCTTGACCGAGACTTCATCTGAAAAAGAAGTAAAAATAATTGGTTCTGCATTGTGTTTTATAACCTATTTCTGTGACACATTTCTCAGCATACTGCAACATAGTACGTGCATAAAATTTGGCTGATCTTGGAATCTAAGTAGATCAGACCTGATTAGCACTTGAATCTTATTACTGCCAAGAAAAGAGTGGGGATATCCCTATGAATTTACTAGACGTTCAGCTCAATACATAAAAGAATTTAGTTTAAAACCTTTCAGTATTAATTATTGGATAGAAAAACTATAAATTCTGAAGTTTTGTGCAAGGTTTTATACAATTGATAACTTTGGCTTAAACTGTAGGATACATCCATCTCGATTTATAATATAGAAACTTGAAAACTGCACTCAGATGAAATAATCTCTCTACAGAACTAAAGTTCAACATGTCTGAATGTATTTACTTGCTCATAAGAGACTGGCAAATCATTTAGTCACAGTTCGGCGATTAGACAATTAAGGGGAAATTTAAGGAGGATATGATATAAAAAACTAAATTAGTTTTTTGCCTTTAAGTGACCTTACTCCCCAAGATGCAAGTAGATAACTGAACCTGAATTTACTTGAAAGGAGCAGTGACAGGAGCAGACAAATCACTGAGTTCTGATAGCAGAGACTAGGGGTTTTTTAAACTTAAAAATGAAATTGCATATTTCCAACCAAGAATATATAATTTAGCCCCTCAGATCAGACAGAGTTATCAGGAGTTAAAAGTATTTAGGACATGTCAAACCTTCAGAAAAAGCCAAGCCAGGAAATAGGCTCCACAAATTCCACTGGAACTATATTTTATTTTTATTTATTTTATTGACGTAAACTACAGTGAAATTACTTCAAAAGCCTGACTATATTTTTCCTTCTATCTGTTATACTTAGGTGAACTAAGATAGAACCTGTTCTAAATTAATTTCTTATGCTTTCTCTTCCCTGGTCTTAATACTTTTGTTTTTGTAACGATTTCTCCATATTCTCTCCAAGGCCCATCTCTGTGGCTCGCTGTAATGGGATGCCACTTTTAAAATTGGACCCAAAGTTGATCTGGAATAAATAAGGGAAATCATAATGAGATGCAGAACTAAAATCCTGTTTCATCACCACTCCAGAATTTTTTGGGTCAAAAAGTAGGTAGATGCAGCTTGTTGATGCTGCTTATTCAGATTTTCAATAGCCTTTGGCAAAGTTCCTTATCGGTGAACTCAGCAAACATGGGATAAGAAGATCTCTTATTTAATGGATTGCTAGCTAGTTAAAAATAATCAAGTCCTGTGTTAAGCACATTGGGCTACTATTACTAATTAAAAACAGAAGTAAAAACAGAAATAAATGGTCAATTGCCTCAAAAGGGATAGATACAAGAAGTGCAATCCCTTGTGAACTGCGTTGACACCAGAGTTTCCAAACTTGTTCATAATCTATCTTGATCACCGATAGATTACAGTATATGGTATTTAGCATGGTAAAAATTGAAAATGATTATGAACAGTTCCAGAAGGATTCCTTTAAAAGCACAAGTGGTCAATCAAATGGCTTCAATTTAACCAAACAGTTAAATCTAAGTAAGTGTAAAGTGATGTACAAAACCCAGACAGCATCTGTCGGTAGTTGTAAAAAAAGACAAATTCTGCTCTAAGGGTTAAAAGAAAAAGGACTGAGATTTAAAATGCCAACACTGTAAGGCTCTTAAGAAATTTATGACATGCCTGATTCTAGAATCATAAGTACATTTCTGATTGGCATATTTTTTAAAAAAAGATATTCAACATCTTTATAATAACTAGGTGAGGAAATAGAAGAGATACATTCATAACAGATATCACAAATATGGGGAGGGGGGGAACTGCTTTAAAAAGATATTGATAGCTCCGAACACCTAACAAAACCTGGCTAACAAAAATATTGTTAAGTAGTTAGACAAATAGGCACTCAGATGCAGGAAAAATCAGATGCACATTTACAAGATAGGTAGCACCTGGCTTATTATTATTAGTGTTTGCAATTAGAGTCTGGGAGTTCTGACAGACCAGATTAAATTGGACCAGCAACGTGCCAAAAAAACAAATGCAGTTTTGGACTGCATCAACAAAATATAGTGCCAAGATAATGGGAAGTGATAATACCACTCTATGTTGTTACTGGTCAGACCATACTGAGGATTCTATGTCCAGTTCTCATTGCCACAATACAAAAAAGATGCTAAGGAGCTGATAAGAGTGCAAAGAAGAGGAACAAAGTTGGTAAATTCTACAAAGCACAATTAAAAGAACAGGATTTATTCCCCTTAGCACCTGAAGTAAAACAAGAACAAATAGGTGGAACCTTAACAGAGAGAAAGATCACCAGTAGAAATAAGGAGGAATTTTCTGATTGTGAGAGTTATAGCAATGGAATAGCTTGGGTGCTCCATCGCTGGAGACATTCAAGAAAAGACCAAACTGCCATTTATCTGGAATGGTGTAAGAATTCCTGCATTGGGTAATAGGCTGGACTACATAACTTCCAAGGTATCTTCCAACTGTATGATGACAATATATTAAAACTGAAAAAAGTGAAGAGAGCAAAATGAATAAAGTATAGAACATTTTCTGTAAGGAAAGGGCTAGAATGTTTCAGATTCTTTAGCTTGGAATAAAGCAACCGAAAGGAGATAAGACTGTACATGATATAGACAAGTTGGCAGGGAGATATTTTTTTTCTATCTCTTTCAAAATACAACCAAGAATCATTCAATGAAGCTAACCAGAAGGAGATTTGAACATTTTGTTTTTTGCATTGAGCATAAAGAAATCTATAAATGTCATTACTATATGATTAAAGAGGGGATCTGATAAATTTATGAAGGGCAGGTATTAAGGCCTCTTACTCATTGTTACCATTTTCAAATAAATTGTCCTCATCAAAAACGCAGATTTACTTACGGAAATGGGAAACAGGCCATGTGTGAAATAACGGTGCCTTGGGTTCTGCTGCATGATGGTATGTTTCTAAATCACAGACCCCTTTAGTTGTTGAACACAGTTTTTCCATTTTCTCATGTATTTTAGCCTAGCAAAATTGAGAATAAGTAAGATTCAACATTTAAGAAGCGAAAGTTCAATAAACAGTTTGAGCAAAATTGCTTGATCACTAATTTTAGCAGCTAAGAAATTTTGAAAAGTGGGACACAGACAAGGTAAGCAATAATGACAAAACATAATGTTTCTCTTAAGGACATTTTTAACAGCCACTGCTAAACATGATTTAATAGTTTAGTTTGGCACTCCTGAGTTAATATGCATAGTACATATTCATTTAAAATCTCGCTTGTATGCTTAATATCTTTTCAAGTTAAAGGTTGCTATCTTGAATTGGCTTAATAAAATAATTAAAAGTTAATGTGAAAATTTGCTGCAAAGATATACTTCTGTTGACCGATGAGGAGTATAGAAATGCTTCTCAGCACAGATCCTATTAAGAAGTACCATTTTTTTAAAAGTCTCAAGTAGTTCTGTACAGCACTGCTCCAGTTCCATGTTATAGTTACGTGGCAGTCTTTCACTGTCAGAGGGATCCTCATGTTCTATCTCCAAATTGCTGTCTTTAAACCTATTAAATAATTTAAAAAATCATTTAGTATTTAAGAAAAATGCCTTCGCTGTCATCTTACTAATTCTAACAGAGAATCATCTTCCTTTAATCTCTTTCAACTTCTGAGTCCGTCATGACATTTTTTTAAAAAAAAATCCAGTTTAAATGAAATAAAAATGACTTTTGCACCAACACTATTGACAAATTAATTCAACGTACTTACTGTGTAGCATTTTTGATGTTCACAATCTTGGTGGCAATAGAAAACCCATTATCATTCAAGGTTTCCCATTTCATCATTAGGTTGTGCCAGTCTGCTGCATTATCTTTGAGTTTTCTTGCACTTATGGACAATACAGGTGTCCGAGGAGTAGAACTACTAGCTAATCAAAACACAAAATTAAAATAATTTTAATCGCGTGATTGGGGGGGGGAGCTGCAGAGGTCGTAACTGTGAAAAATGGACCTCAGTCACGTTTTTTCAGTGCCCTTGTAACTTCGAACTGTCACTAAATGAACTGGAGGACAGAGACTATCCGCAGTTACTCCATTCATTCATTCATTCAGCCGCCCGTCCCCCCCTTTAAACAGGAAGCCCTCACCGCTCAAAAAGTCGGCGGTCTTAGCCGGGGCCCAGCGAAAAAGTCAGAAACCCTCCTCCCACCCACCCCCACCAGCCCCACTCTGAGAAAGCTCACCAGCCATCTTCCCCCTTCGCCTCCGCGGACGGCGACCCTCTCCCCTAAATCCCTCCTCTCGGAAATGCGGTCACGTCCGGCCCCGCCCGGCAAAGAGGCTCCGCGGCTGCCGCGAGTGCTGGCGCTGGGTTTGTTTTCCCAGCGTCGCCAGGCCTGGGAGGGAGCGGCTACCCGCGCTTCCCTTGTTGATCATGAGGGGCTCTGGGTCCTACTGAGGTAGGGAGCTTGCGGCCTAGTCAGGCGAGGCGGGCGGGGAGCGCTGGGTCTCCAAGGGCCGTGTTGCTAAGGTCTGGTGGGGAGCTAATGTCACGAAAGAATTGCTGCCTGGTTGTCCTCTCTGCTCTCTTTAGCGGCGGAGGAGAGAGGGTCAGTATCACTCTCTTTTAACTGCCTGCTGGGGTGGGGGTTGGGGTTGGGGGGTTGGACTAGATGACCTACCAAGGTCCCTTCCAACTCTTTTAATCTGTTAACTTCTCAAGAAAGAGGTTGATGGGGCCGGAACTACCGCAGCTGGTGCAAAATCTGCCTCCCCGTTAGATGGCTTGTATGCTTGTTGTGGTCGCTGACACTGCACTTGCATCTGCACTTGCTCAAAAGACTGACATGGGTCTCTGTTAGAGGCTTGACATTAAAAACGCGTGGAAGCGGATTTTGCCAGCTGTAACTAAAACTAAACGGTGTTTTGTTGGCCTACTCTGGAAATGCCCCTCAAAAGGGCCCTTCAGGTGAAAATTGGGGAGTTCAACACCGTTTGGTTTCAGAAAAGTGCCCAATGAAGTGCTGGATTTCCCCTCCATTTTAGCTCCTACTTTTCAAAACCAATACATCATCAATTTACTGTGTTTGCTAATACGTTATTGTCTCCTGATAGATCATTTTTCACTGATCTAAAGTTCTGGCAGGATATTTTGCTCACTGTCCTCCTAATTTCACGTTTTGTGAAAAAAATTGTACAACCAAAGTGAATGGAGTTAAAAGTGAATGGAGAGGAGCTAAATTATTGTGACGTTTTGTTGACAATGGTTTCTATTTTTATAAGTTGTGGTCCTACATTTTTAATGAAATTGCATTCTTAAATATAAAAAAACTCCAAAATAAAATTTTTGTATATCTCATTAGAGCTGTATCTATTGTATGCTTGTGAATTGTATTGTAATTTCATCAGTTATCTTAGGGAAAACTACAATTGTGGGCGTTCTTGTTCCTGCGCACTCTGGCAAATTGTTAAGGAAGGGTACATATAAATATTTTAGATCCGTTGAATAAACTGTCTACTTTGGCGGAAGTTGAAAGTAAAGTCTGCTGGAGAGAAGTATCCTACTTTAGAGGAACTGGACTTAGATAATCAAAGGATATTTTGACTTTATTTTTCCTCCTTTCAATTGTGTCCAATTCGCTTCTGATACATGTTCCAGTAAAATGTTGAAACTTTTAAGGGCATTTGTTTGAAAAAAGTCCTGTGTCTATTCCATATTGGAATCTTTTTTAGAAATATCCATTATAGTTATATTTATTATTAACATGTAATTTTAGAAGGTTTTGTATTACCCTGTTTCCCTGAAAATAAGACATCCCCTGATAATAAGCCCTATCAGGCTTTTGAGTGCATGTGCTAAAATAAGCCCCCCTGAAAATAAGCCCTCCCCAAAAATAAGCCCTCCCCGAATATATTTAAATGCATGTGCAGTCAGTCCCCACCATTTCCTCAGGTTAGGATTAGGGAGACAGAGCTGGAAATCAGGTAAGATGGCAAGAGAAGTCCTGTCCTGTTCCATGCACCCCAAAATAATGAGACCTCCCCAAAAATAAGGTCAAGCACCTATTTCGGGGTTCAAAAAGTATAAGATGGTGTTATTTTCGGGGAAACACGGTACTTTGAGAACCAGTTTGGCATATGGTTAAGGCATCATGCTAGAAACTAGGAGGCTGTTAATTCTAGTCCTGCCTGAGGCACAAAGCCAGCTGGGTGACTTTAGGTTAGTCATTTTCTCTCAGCCCTAGGAAGGAGGCAACAGCAAGCTAATTCTTTGTCAAGAAAACTGCAGGAACTTTAGCAGACAGTCTCTGAATTGGACAACATTTAATGGAAGAAAAAAAGTTACCTTACTTGAAACTATATAAAGCTTTGTTAATTACAATATATCCTTTTAAATTCATCTGTTTTCCCAACGATAAGAAGTCCTGAAATACATTTAATTCCTAAACCAGGAGAGGATTAAACCATTGTTTATTAAATTTTACAAGCCATATTGCATAAGGTGATTGTCAAGTGAAAATGCATAACTTGACTTATATTAGCATGCCAATATGTAGAGTGAGATATGCCTTCTTTTCAGCAAAGAACAGTACTTTGAACTTTCATTTTTTTATAATGGATATTTAATATATATTTACTGTATATATCTGGCTCTAAGACATGCTGACCTCTTCTAAAGCACAATATTCCAGGAAGTGGGTTGGCAATTTCCAAACATAAATCCTTTGAATTAGAAGCAGTTTGAAGTGCTCAAAACATTTTTCTGGATGTATTTTTCATATTTGGGATGGTGTGGTCTAAAAGAGGTTCATCATAGTCCAAAGGAAAAGCACAAAGTTCTGGAGTTCTCCAAAAGTTTCATTCCCAAATTGATAGTTTTGCACATCCCTAGAATTCTATAATATGGGGTCTTAAAAATTTGCTTTTTCGTGGGCTACAAGAGTATATGAAATGTATCTTTTCTAGTCTATAGGTAGTGCACTGTGTTTACTATGGCATCAGTGATACCATCATTTATCTTCAAGGAGTTTTGCCCCTTGTACTACCTTCTCAATGCCATTCCCACAAAAATCCAAAAAGGATTTCGTTCCATTGTGGTTTACTTGACTGCACTTGACACTAATGAGGATTACATAGCGGTTGGCAGCAGTATTGGCATGCTGTATTTGTATTGCAGGCATTTGAATCAGATGAAAAAATACAATTTTGAGGTAAGAACAAATTTTAATATTGTCATATCTCTGTCTTTTAGGTTGTTTGGTTAACTTAGCTTCCATCTCAAAAATAGGTAAACCCATAAAGTCCAAAATTCTTTTAAGTAAGTTGCTGTGGTCTTTTTAAAACAAGATTAAAAATTATTTTTATTGTAGTTATTGTACTCAGTCTTTTTAAGTTAACTTGAATTTGATTTACACCCTGAAAAATACTTAAGGCAAATTTGTTCTTTATTGTCTAAATTTATGTTTTCATTCATAAAGCTATACTGTTCATTACTATCACTTCATTTATATACAATTTTTCTCATAAGCAATTGTTTCTAAAGTAAATGACAGCAATGGAATATATGCTGTACTGGTAGTCCTTGACTTACAGCAGTTTGTTTAGTGACCATTCAAAGTTACAACGGCATTGAAAAATGTGACTTATGACCATTTTCACAGTTATGATCTTTACAGCATCCCCGTATTAATTTGATCAAAATTCAGATACTTAGCAATTGGTTCATTTTTTTTGACGGTTGCAGTGTCCAGGGTCTTGTGAGCCCCTTTTGCGACTGTCCAACAAGCAAAATCAGTGGGAAAGCCAGATTCACTTAACAACCATGTTGTTATCTTATCAACTGCAGTGATTCACTTAACGACTATGGCAAGAAAAGTCATAAAATGGGTCAAAACTCACTTAACAAATTGTTAAGTGTTAACAAACTGTTAACAACAGAAATTGTGGGTTCCATTGTGATCATAAGTCAAGGACTACCTGTATTTGGCTTTCTAAGCTCAACTGAGGAGGATGAGTGGGGATAGGTGAATTTTATTTGTCCTCTTGTCATGGATATGTGACCTAAAGGTGGCTGAATCTTCCAGTGGTATTACCATTTTTGAGAGCAGTGGGAATATTAAAATGATTCTTTAGCACATCAAGTTTAATACATGTTCTGTGATTCTTTAGAACTGTGTAGCATTTGCTGCCTGGAAAACTAATGCTCACAGAAAATTGTACTTGCTCTTTAAGTGGAAAACTAATTCAGATGGTTTTCATGATTGCCTCAGAGCACTGCTTTATTGCTATGCTGAGTATCTGTAGTTATTTGCTACACAGCTGAGGACAGTGAAGTATATTGAAAACAATTAGGAGAGTAGCTCTGTTCATGCAAAATGAATGAACACCCCCCCCCCCCAAATGAAGACATATTTGTTCTTCTACTGCATTGTATCTTTGCAGAGTACGGGATTTTTCATAGTGGGAGAATAAAATCCTCAGTAGCACTAATACATTTTAAGACACATTTTTTTAAAGCCACCCAACTTTTCAGTGACTGGACACACACACAGAGAGAGTTCTAATTCTTTGGTTTTCTTTACATACACACACAGAGCACCTCTCTCTGTCTCTCCTTTTCTCCTGTGTATACACACACACACACACACAGAGAGAGAGAGAGAGAGAGAGAGAGAGAGAGAGAGAGAGAGAGAGAGAGAGAGAAACCAAAGAACTAGAACAGTAGAGAATAGAAAAGGAAGATGATCCTCATATGGGAACAGATATAAGAGCCCCTTGCAAAGAATTTCCACAATCTGTTGTAGCCTTAAGCTCGGGGAAAGAACCAGATCTTCAAGGTTCATTTAAAGGACTGTTTGAATCTTGGATCTCCCAAGGTGACATTGTTTAATAGATGGGATCTGAAGCATGCCAACTCTACTTCATTGTATAAAATGGGGAGAAATAGCTAGAGAGAGATGTCCATCAAAGAACTAAACCTTAAATCACTCCCCTCTTATCAACACTGACTGGCACTCACCAAGGGGAAAGGAAGATAATCATTATAACATTTGGGTTTCCCACTCTTAAATTCTTCTGGAAGGATACAGTGAAAAATCTAGGGTAGTTGCACCAGAGTTCATTAACAAGTGTGATTAGTGCTGCCTCAATGATATGCTTTAAACTAACTGAAAAGAATCCAGATAATTTATTTCCTCCAGACCTTTTAGAAACCACTTTTCCAACAATACTCTCCAGAATGGGAAGTTTAGAGACAGCAAAAACTGTCCAGATTGTCTAAGACCCTTCTCTAAAATGTGTCTTTACGAATACTAGTGTCTTCAGAAAGCTTATAAATCATAATTTCTGAACAAGTTCATAATGAAGGAGATGTTTGCTTCTAAAACTATATAAAGATTTAAAGGTTAAAACCAACACCTTGAATTGAGTCCAAACAACAGTTTACAACAAAAGCATTCCTTTCATTATGGTATAATATGTTTACGATTCTATTAATTAAAAACAGACGGTAGTAGCAGCAAGCTAAAGTAAAATCTTTGTTAACATTCAGCAGTAACACTTTTCAGATTTTGTAATATTATAACTAATGCAATTGTTCATGTAAAAGGTATGAAAAAAATCTTCTGCTGCAGAAATGGAGAAGGGCCTTAAAAATAAATTCATGGCTAACTAAACAAACCTCTTAGGAGCAGCAGTATAATGCCTAAAATTGTGCAATTTTGCAGATATTTTTATCCATAATCTTTTCACCCTCACCCAAACAAAGATGTGTCACAAAAGTTCTGAGTCATTAATATGACTGCAGCCCACTTTTTATACTTCTAATTTCATACCTCTTGCTTTAATCAAGCTAGTCATTTGTCAGGTCAACATTTTGAGATTCTTTTTTTAATTCTTTTTACGCTGATAGTATTTAAACCACATCCAAGTCCTAATTTAAAAATAGTATCTCCTGACCTGAAACAAGTTTATTTCTTCATTTCATAATCATTATTTTGCTTTTGTTTTATTAGGGGAAGAATGAATCCATTACCATTGTGAAACTCTTAAACTGCTTTGATGATCTTGTTGCAGTGGGAACAGTTTCAGGCAAGATTGCTATTTTTCAGCTTGTTTCTTCATTACCTGGGAGAAACAAACAAGTAAGGACCATATGTGAAGTGTGTGCTACTCAAGACTTGTTCTTGTTCTTGGAAGTGTGTAATTCCTTAATTGAGACATCTAAAAGAAATCTGATATTTAGTGATTTCAAATAAAATAGGTTTTTTAGTTTCCTTTTTTTCCCCTCCTTTTCTTTCCCCTCCCCTCCCCTCCTTTCTCAATTAAGATATTCAAAGACTTTTGGTGTATCTGTTAAACCAAAATAGTCAAAGTGAGAAATACCAACGTGTAAACTAGACTAATAAATCAATCCAATGTATATTTCCTCTTTTTTCCTCTTCAGTCTCTTTTATGCAATATATTGATGATACACGATGTCTTTATTTACAGCTTCGGAGATTTAATGTGTCTGGTTTTCACAAAAGCAGCATTACAGCCTTGGCATGGAGTCCAAATGGAATGAAGTTATTTTCTGGGGATGACCGAGGGAAAATAGTTTATTCTGCT
Source organism: Arizona elegans (assembly GCA_022577455.1). Classification (NCBI taxonomy): domain Eukaryota; kingdom Metazoa; phylum Chordata; class Lepidosauria; order Squamata; family Colubridae; genus Arizona; species Arizona elegans. The sequence continues at coordinate 19,491,013 of JAKOOJ010000001.1, read as the reverse complement.
TTGGATTTAGATCAGGTGAGTAGCTACTTGACTAAAACATTCTTTTCCAAAATTTGATTACTGGAATACAGATTCTTGCTGGATCAGATCAAGGATCCATGTAGTCTAGCAACATCTTTCCTCACAGTGGTCACCCAGTTGCCTCTAGGGAGCCAATGAGTAGGACATCTATTACTGAGAGATCTGGGTTTTTTTTTATAGTTGAGTTGTGTCTGATGGTGGTTCTGAGAGGACCATGCATCTCCTTCTGACCAATAGGACAATAGGGAGTATGTGGATATTGTTATCTTGTGCCCAGGAAGATATCTTTGGTCACCTTCAACATGGTGACAGATGAATTATGTGAATTGGGTTCCAGTGAGTACCAATTGTATTGAATTCTGATTATTTAACAGAGGATTCTGTATCCATCTTCTGTTTTTCTAGGGTCTTTGCAATTCCAGTTTAATATTGGAAGAACCATCTTCAATCGTACAGCTAGATTACAGCCAGAAAGTGTTGCTGATCTCTACTTTACAACGAACTGTACTTTTTTATACTGAAGAAAAATCTGTCAAACAAGTTGGAACTCAACCCAGAAAAACGTAATTATCAAATTTTGGTTTGGTTTGAAGGAAAGTCTGTATTTAAAACTCACAGTAATAAGTTGAATTCTTAAGAGTGGTGAAATATTTTTCTTTAAAAATATTTAAAATTGTTATTTTAAAAAGGTGCATGATTTCAAGTACTGTTTATATTTAAAATAGCATGCTTAACTGAAAATATAAAATACTTCTAGTTGTCATGAATTAGAATGTGTCATTAGCCTTTTGGGGCTGATGGACACATTTGAAATTTCAAAAATATGTTGTAATGCTCTTACAGAATGGCTGCTGAGGAACTTATTAATTCACAGATTAATAAATGTAATCAATTATAAAACTCAGTTAAATCACAATAATCTCTCTCTCCCTCCTTCTTTACCAAAATATGGTATCTGGCAAAGTGAACATTTTTTAAAAATTTTCTGTGAATGTTTATGAAATTTATAACAATAATTTGTTTCACATAAAAAGTCAGTACATCGATACCAAAAGCAATACACTGAAGGTCAAATTAGTCCTTAGTATCCTGAGTTATATACATCCACTTTTGGTTTTTATATTATTATTATCCTAAATTGGATTAAAATCTTTTTGCCTTCTTTTTCTAGTCCCCCTTCCCATTTTGGGAAATAGCATGTGTATCTGAACAACTGTAAGCAATGATTTCATTCTTCACTAAAAATACTCTCCTCAACCCAAACACCTAGTGACAAAAAATTCTTCCCCATTCTCAAATACGTTTATCTGAACTGATAATTGTTTTTCTTTTATATTTTAGTACAGGCAAATTTGGTGCCTGCTTTATACCTGGGCTACGTAAGCAAAGTGACCTAATGCTCTTTGCTGCAAGGCCTGGGATTCGCCTTTGGAAATCAGATGTTCATGGGACGGTTCAAGCCACATATCTTTTGAAAGATGTATTTGCTGCTGGAATGAAGCCTTTTGAATTATATCCCCGAGCGAACTCCTTTAACAAGAGCAGTTGTAATTTCCCAGAAAGACAGTTTGGACTCATTTCCTGCTTTTCCCAAGAAGGATGGGTATTGAGCTGGAATGAATATAGCATTTATGTGTTAGATACAGTAAACCAGGTAAGAATGCAATGAATTTGTAATTAGTTTCTGAGATAGTTATATGACAGAAAGGAATCGTGTGAAAAATGTTTCGTGCAAAGATTTTGGCTTGTGATTTACTGGAGTTTTTTTGTAACTCGATTTGAAGAAATGTGTTGCATTGGGCTGCAGCATGCAAGATGCATAAGGTTCCCAAACTAAATTTTGTAGCTCCTAGAAATGAATACACAATTTTCAATTATTTTCCCTACACAATTAGATTATAAGCCTTTTTAAGACTTAATATATGGGGAGAAAGCCTTCCTCCTGCATTTTCTCTGACTTTTTAAATCCTTGTACTCCCTCAAAATATATATTTTGTATATTTTTCCCAGGATTATATTCCATGTATCTAATGAGGTGAATGGAATACATGGAAACTAAAAACAGATTAAAGCAGGGGTGAAATGCTCCCGGTTCGGACTGGATCTCCCGATTCAGTAGCGATGGAGGCAGGTAGTTCGGAGAACCGGTAGCAAAAATCCCTGCCGCCGCCCCCCCCCCCATGCCCAGCTGAGCTGCACAATCATCAGAGGTTTTTTTTTAACTTTTAAAAGCATTTTTTCTACAACCTTTTCGGCCAAAAAAATGCTTTTAAAAGAAAAAAACCCTTTTTTTCTTTTAAATGCCTCTAATGATCAGGCAACTCAGCTTGGATCGTCAGAGGCATTTAAAAGAAAAGTCTCTGCTGATCAGGCAATTTAGCTGGGATCATCAGAACCTTTTGAAAGCATTTTTTTACAACCTCCTCGCCGAAGCGGTTATAGAAAAAATGGTTTTAAAAGTAAAAAAAAACGGCCACGCCCACTCAGTCACATTACCACCCCCCCCCAAGCCACGTCCACAGAACCGGTAGTAACAAATTTTAGATTTTACCACTGGATTAAAGGTGACAGTCTATGAGGCACCTCTACTATGAGGTCTGCTGCTGCAAGTTCATATAAAATCAAGTTCATATACTTGGGAATGTATATGAAAACTATCTTATTTTGGGAGGACACCAGAACTTGCAATTAGAAGCAAATATATTTCTTTATTAAAAAAAGACACTAGCAATTTTAGTGAATCTCAGATAATATTTATCAGTTCCAATTACCCAGATCTATATACAGGTAATCCCGGATGAATGACCATTCATTCAGTGACCATTTGAAATTAGAATTTCAGTGAATCAATGAAGAGATTTCCAACCCATGCCCAAAGTTACATGTGATTGTGACCTGGGGGCTTGGCAACTCATTTGCACTGATGATAGATTGCCAGGGGCCCTGTGATCATAGGATCGCTATTTGCAGTCTTCCCTGCTGTCTCCCACAGAAGGTCAGTAGGGAAGCTGACAGGTAGGGTCTCAAGCCACTGCTGCCTGTCTGATTCCTGGAGGCTGGCTTCTTGAAAGTACCTGTATTTTTCATATATACTTGTTTATATGCCTATCTGTGGATAAGCAGATCTTCAATTTTTTTAACCCAAATATCACAAAAATTTTGAGTTGGCTTATCTGCAGGTGGACATTAAAATTTTGAGGGTCAGCTTACCTGTGGATGGGCTTGTACACGAGTATATATGGAAATTTATTATTCCTGATACTGCAGTTGGAAACTGCGTTTGAAACCAGTTCTGCTCACTGCATAGCTAAAATTTAGGCTATGTTTCAACTGAGTTTGGGACCCAGAATTAGTGTTGCACAAGTATTTGGTTTAAATTTAAAGTAAGTGATGGTGTGGTTGATTGTATACCATTGATTTAAAAAAATGCTGTATAAATAAAAATAAAAACTCTGGAATAGGAACTGTATTCTTAATGTAGTCCTATCATTTTTTTTCCTTTCTTTGTTTTCACAGACCATGATTGGAAGTTTGGAAGGATGTGGTGATATAGTATCAGTGTCCTGTACCGAAAATGAGATATTCCTTTTAAAGGGAGACAGAGATATCATTAGAATCTCAAGCAGGCCTGAAGGATTGGTGTCAATAGGTTTGCATATTAAGTAGTATATATAATATATATAAAATGATTGTGTCCTGAAAATTCTTATTCTTGTATTCTTTCATTAGGGGCAGGGTACAGAAAGAATGAAAAATTTAAAAGAACCATAATATAAAAACTATACTGAAACAACACAAGCTATATTCAGTAAAACCACTCAAAAATAGCCATTTCTTAAACCTAACATCAAATGTCAGAGGCAAGGGGCATCCATAAATCTTCATATGCACCTCATTATTAGGAAACAATTAGTTCCTTCCAGGGCAGACCAGTTTTTAAGATTTTAACCTGATCTTTACATAAAATGTTATGGCACCAGAAAGAGTTTGCCTATTATTCATACTGTATTAGTTCTTAGGTCTTACCTTTTTCTCCAATCAATTTTTCATTACTGTCATATTAATTGTAGGAAAAACATCAGATATTATGTAAATAATATAAATGTTTCTCTTATCCAGTATTCTTTTTTGGCAATAACTAGGTGGATATTTCTAGGAAATGTATAAGTAATGTACTTTCCTTCATATTTGTTTACATCTATTGCTGTTAACATGACTAGCAAAGTTGTGAAAGATTAATTTATCCTTTTTAAAAACACATCTTACGCTAATGGAAGCAGCAGAAACTATGAATAAACTATGCCTGTTGTGAGAAGAAGTACTCATTTGAGGAGGGTGATATCTCTAGCCACTCATTTTACACTACTTCTATTTTATAAATCATTCCTGTGTTTTCTTGCTCCTGTAAATTGCCATCTAATATTTATCAATTTGTCATATTTCAGATATGAATTCACAAGCTTGGACCAGCTTAGAATCTGATTTGAGCCCAAAATTAGAAAGACCACATTTAGTAATTGCTTCAGTCTCATGTGATCCCTCTCCAGAAGCAAACCCAAAATCAAGTAACTTCTCCTCACCCCAAACACCTAGTGACAAAAATGGCTTTGTAGGAAGAGCTGACCAGGAAGTAGCATTAATAGCCCAGAAAATTCGCTCACAGAGCTTTGATGGACTAGGGGACTTAAGCACTGACCCAAGAAGAAGAGGCTACTCTGTAGTCAGTGAATCAAGAAGCAGGAGCAGCTCTATGAATTCTGTGGAGAGTGGCTCCAGTTCTTTGACCAATGGGGATCAAACGTCATCAGCAACACAGAGAGTGGGTCAACAAATTTCACAAAGGTTGAGCCTGATCAGCTCAGACGATTTCAACCAGGAACTGATTATAAAACCGATCAAAGTGAAAAAGAAGAAAAAGAAAAAGCCAGGTAAATGCTTAATGAGAAAGACTAATTGTTACATTCTTATCTTTTTTCCTTTTGTATGTAGCCTGTAAAATTCCAGTCAGATCTAATTACTCCAGTCACAGGAGTAATGAGTTATAAAATTAACACTAATTTTTATCATTGTTAATCTACATATCTCAGAATGAATTAATTTATACATTTGTTATGAATAGGATAAGAGTTTGGCTGGTTTACCCCGTACACTTGTTTTTTAGATCCTGGCATATGGTGCTGAGGCTATTTTGATTCAGATTACACTTGTCATTTGCACAGGTAATTCTGTCTTAATTGGGTAGTAAATTTTATATCTGATTGGATTTTTTTAGACTCCTGGCTTTAGCTGGCCTTCAGTGTCTTTTGTTCCATGGGATCTGCACAACTGAGTCAATATATTTTTAAAGCAGAAGGATGAAATGTGAATGTTTCAGTTTCAAATGTGGAATCAAGTATTGGATTTTATGTTTTATTCCTACTATTGGGAATTGTCATAGCAGAAAGCAGCCTTTTTGTAACACTTCAGATCTCCCAAAATGCTTCACATGTGTTATCTTCTAAACCTAAAGCAGTTTTGAGCAGGTTGATCAATTATGTTACTATTTTATAGTGCATGAAACAAGGTGAGACAAATTTCCTACTTAATTTATGACAAAATAAAGTAGTTTTCTGATTCAGGGCTCAGTCTCTTATATACCTAATATACCACAATATATTAGTTAGGTTTATGCTAAAATTGCAATCAGGAGTATCATGTTTAGTGACAAAATCTGTGTTCTCTTTATAAAAGAGCTCGGGTTTAATTTCCAGCATCTTCAGCTAAATAAGCTTTAAAAAACAGAGTTGAAGAAAATCTTGCATGAAATCCTGAATAGTGTTTCCAATTTAGAGACTGACCATAAAATACTTCATGACATCCTTCTTCAATTCAGAGCCTTCCAGATTTATGAGTCCACAACACCTAGTATTCCTATCCAGGGCAGCAGTTGTATACTCAGTGGGCACCACACTAGAAAAATTGTCTTTCTGTTATTGCTAGTGTTCAGGTAGGCAGTTTAGTCTAGGGTAAAAGTCAGAATGAAGTACAATTTCTAATTTCTAATTTTTATTTTGTGATATTACGCTGTTAATAAACTTCTCCTTTCCTTCCTTTGACTTCTCTTACCTCCACCTTTTCCAACTGCATTTGAATTTAGAAAACGGCACCAGGAGAAATCCTACCTCTCTCGAAAGCACACCCTCTTATGAACAGCAAGCCTTCACTGATAGTTTCCAGATACTAAATGTGAAATCATGCTCCATTAGTTCTAGCCTCCAAGGCAGCACCACAGACTGCTTAAGCATCTGTTCCGCAGAACAGGAAAGTGTGTTCAGTATGGAAACACAAAACGATACTGAAACATTCAGTATACTTCAGTCTCTGGAGTTGATAGTTGCTCTAACACCTGATGACAACAAGGAGGCACTAGAACTGCTAAAACTTTCTAATTATAAGAATGAAAAAGATGCATCACCTGTTACGAATTCTTGCTTGCTTGTTGTGGAAAATAAAATGGGTAGTGATGATAGTGAACGCAACTGGAAACCCCTGTCTGAAAAAATAGAAACCAGCCCAAAACAGATATTCCCAAATGAAGACCATTTTCCTCTCCTACTTAAAACGGAATGCACTTTAGATGAATTACGTCTGCTGGATACTTCGGCTTCCCTAGAAGAGACCAACTCTGCAAAAGGAACATCTGTAAATAGGAACACTCCTTTTTGCACCGATGAATTGTTTGTTCAGAGTGAAGTTGCTGAGGTAATGGAGCAGCAACCATCTTTACAATTCACAGTCCCTGAGAATCCTGAGCATTATCGTGCTGTTTCTGAAAAAGAAAGAAATCCTCAAGAGAGGATGCTACCTGGACAGAATTTCAAAGAAGGTGTCATCACTGACAATGCCAGTGAATGGATGAGTAAGTCTCACAGTGCTAGAGCTGAGAGATACGCATCAAGTGATGAAGAGGATATCTATGGGCATGGCTTGATTTATTCGGCTTCGGAGACAAATGTGACAGAAATGGGAGCTTACCATCTTCCACGGGATAAAGTCAGGTCAAATGTTGAGAAGGAGATGCTTTCGAAATCTGATCAGGTATATTCTTGTGAATACCATTGTGACATGTCTCTCTAACCTGACTGCAACACACCTGCATTCACATTACCTTTTCCTTCAGTTTCCCCACTCTTGTTGAACACCTTTCCACATTCATATTGTTCTCCTGCCGAAGTGTTGTTTTTGAAAAGAATCTGAAATATTGCAGGAGAAATAGGAAAGCCTTTCTTTATGAATTGAGTTCCACATATGTTTTTAAAGTTTAATGAATGACTATATTTTTTACATCTTTTCATTCAATTTTTTTCAGCTGACAGGCATATTTGAAGTGTTGAAAGCAGGTGGGAAAGCAAACTGGGAAAGTTGTGCCTTATATCCCCTCCAAAATTATTGTCTTTTTTTCTGTGTAGGGGCATACATCCAAATCAAGTACTACGTTGCAGATACTCATTTTATTTTCTAAGAATCCTAGAGGGAGCAAACTTTCTTGGAAATGATGATACTGGAGGCTGACGCTTTACTTTCAACATGCCAGATTCCCATTTAATTATTTGAATTGAAAGTATATTAAAATTAAATTGGGTAGGAGCAGGGGATCTGAAAAAAGATGAGAGTTTTCATGGGCATACTGTTTCCCAATAGTATCTCTGTTTAAAGTAATCAGAACTAGTCCTTGATGTATTGCTGAGTGATTTACTGGTAAGCTAGTTGAGAATTGTTTCACGAAAAACTGCATTAAAAAAAAATTGCAATCAGACTCTCAAATTATAGCAAGAATACTTTGCTTGCTTTTGTTAAGAAACAGGAAGGAGAATGAGAAGAGACAATGACGGAGATGGTGATAGTTTGGTCACGAACAATTCTCTTCTTCTCTTGGCTATTTAAAAGTATTAATTTAATTCATTATTGTGCCATAATTTTACTAGAATATAGGTAGTCCTCAACTTACAGCAGTTCAGTTAGTGACAGTTCAAAGATACAACAGCATGGAGAAAAGTGACTTATGGGCATTTTTTCACACTTTCAACCATTGCAGCATCCCCATGATCACGTGATCAAAATTCAGATGCTTCGCAACTGACTCATATTTAGGACGGTTGCAGTATCCCAGGGTCACATAATCACTTTTTGTGACCTGACAAGCAAAGTCAATGAGGAAGCCAGATTCACTTAACAACCGTGTTACTAAGTTAACAACTGCAGGGATTCCATTAACTATGGCAAGAAATGTCATAAAAGGGGGCAAAATTCACTTAACAATTGTCTTGCTTAGCAACAGAAATTTTGGGCTCAACTGTGGTCATAAGTTGAAGACTATACCTATTTTTCTGGCTCACTATTTAATTGAGATTTCCAGAATTTTCTCAGTCATCAAACTGAATTCAGAATTTAGAATATTGTATAAGCTATGACTTTCGCTGGGGGTTAATGATAAACCTGGGAAATTCACACCAAATAAATTGAACACCCATTACTAGAGCTATTTAAGCTGTCTGCTTTGCAACGGTCACCCAATAATCTTTATTGAACATTTAAAACATACATTTGTCAAATATGCTAAAAACACAAGCCCTTATATAATTTCAAGATTAGGCAGCTTCATATATCATGAAGATATATTAAGCTTATTCTAACTCTTCAGTTTTTAGTTTGCAGAAAGCTGGATGGGATATGCAGGTCCTGGCTATGGAATACTGAGCCTAGTTGTCTCCAATAAATACATTTGGTGCTTGGATTACAAAGGTAGCCTGTATTGTAGTGCATTACCTAGTTCTGGGTTGCGTTGGCAGAAGTTTGAAGATAACATCCAGCAGATGGCAGTCTCTCCTTCAGGTTAGTTAGATTTGCATTTTTAGCCTATTTTTCCTAGGGTAGAAAAATGGTTTGAATGCATTTATTATTTGTTCAATTGTTATGGGCTCATCAAAATATTGTAGGCTCTACAGGAATGGATTTCAGACTATATTTTGTAGAAATGTCATTTTCAACTGTTTTACTTCAGATAACAGATATATATTGATTGTCCTCTTAGAAAACTTCTCATTGCCCACAAAAAGAAGTGAAGTAGTAGAAATATATATTCTGGTATTTTTATTAACAAACATTCTGTAACATTCAGATTCCTGGTTCTAAAAATGGTCGAGTTAAATATGTAAACTGCCTTTACACCTCTTTTTACACCAGATTGTTGTGGTTTTGACCTTTAGGTTTTTCCCCATCCCTTAAATCCATAACCAAAGCTTGGATACTTCGTATGTCAACAGTGCTCTTCTGTCTGTTCATGATCAAGAAATAAATCAGGATCAATCATTATAACCTTTTATATTATTTTTCTTTCCTTTGTCCTCTCTGAGTAAATCTATTATGTCCATGTCCCATCATTTTCCTTAGCTTTCAGGCTTTCCTAATGAACCATGCCTGGCTAGTACTGTAGGTCTATTTTGTACGTCTTATTTGACAAATATTGTATCAACTTCTCTAATCATCAATGTCAGTGCCATCAGGTAGAGAAACTAAGTCTCTTATGAAAGGTCTGTTTATTACCAAGGAAACTCTGTAACTATCTTAGGTGATTGTTGGAACAAATTATTCCCTGTTTAGAAGTAGCTATTCACTCAGCTACAGTAGATACAATGATTCTATTGTAGGATCACCTCATTCCTGAAAAGATTGCTTATTTCTAATCTTTACATTTTATTTGCATGCAAAAAGAGAAGCAATAGGGCAGTGCTTTAGGCTTGCAGTTTAAAAGGCATGACATAAATGAAAAATTATTTGGAGGAGGAAGGAATACTACATGATTTGTTTGTTACTTCTTCGTATTTATTATATTGGACCTTCCTTGATGCTGAATTCTGGAAATAAGAATGACCAGAGAGATAGGTTATTTGCAGTGGTTGTCCTATAAAGAATGCTTGTAGGGTGATTTTATTCATTGGCCTAACACTTGAGATCACTTACCTTGATCTGGCATTTTTCATGTTTTGAGTTGGATTTTTAAAACTCTACAACTATCTTGTGACTGTTCCTCTAAAGAACCTAACCTTGTATGTGTCCTTCATAAATTACTGCATTCCACAATAATGCATGGGGTGTCATTTCCATATTCCCATCTCCTTGTCCCCACCACCATGGTGGTCAGACCAACCCCAGGTTGATGAAGACTGCCTTAGGCTTTAAAATCGCTGCTGCTAACAAACAAGAAATTCATTAGATTTAAAGGTGATCACTTGTGAATAATTTATTTATGTGAGGTTTTTTCCATAGGGACTCTTCTATGGAAGATTGAGCAAAAAACCAATAAAGCTTTTGCCTGTGGCAAAGTAACTATCAGAGGGAAACGTCACTGGTATGAAGCTTTACCTCAAGCAGCATTTGTATCCTTGAGTGATGACACAGCCTGGATAATTCGAACAAATGGTGATCTATATCTACAGACAGGTACTTAAGCTAGTTTTTATTTTTCTTCTGGAACTACCTGCTTACTAAATTACATTATGAGAGAATGCTTTAAAAATTAGTGGAGGTTTTTCAGTGAAAATTCCAAGCAAGCAAATAGATAGTTTTTCTTGAAAGACGTTTTGTTGCCATCATGAATCTTCTCCTACAATGGGTTGATTACACTGTGAAATCCAGTTGCAATTCTGTTACGACATGATAGTTAGGTTGTGTTCATTTGCACTACAACCTAAAACACTCTATGCAATGTTGTTACAAGTTAATGCAAAAAATATTAATGCTAATAAAAGTGTTCCCTGAAAGAGAGTTTTGAAAACTAAAACCAAATAGAAATTATTAATTGCCTGCTGCTGTTTGATTTAACCATGTCAAATAGTTTTAGTTTAAAGTCTTTTATGGGTTTATTGGCTTGAAATTTGTTGGTCTACAATGGAAGGAGTCCTTTAAAAATGTTTTGTCTGTCAAATGACTGATCCAACAAACATTTTTGTTAAGGGTAGGAGACAGCATTATTTATTTATTTAGGAAAATGTTTAAACTGCCTTAGTATTAAATAACAATACGTAAAAATCAATGGTTTTGAATCAACCTACTTGCCACACCGTGCTGTAATATTCCCTTACCTAGTAGACTGGTTTTCAGGCAACATACAAGGCTGCACACACAAAGGGGAATCAGCAAAATTTTCTTCCCTGCATACAGTTAACAGGGTTTCATTCGTAGCAAGCATGGAACCAGCCAGTATTCATGGTGCTGTGTCATACCAATGAGCAAGCAAATACATGGAAGTATCTATTTGTGTTCACAGTTTTCATGCTTTGATGATACGTAATTCAGCAGTGGAAGGAATTTGTGCAGACGTAGAAATAGAAATTCTAAATAAATAAATAGTGTCAGCCTCAATAGGAAAAGTAATTTCCTTGTCAATAATAATTTTTAATTTCTAATCAATAAGAGAAAAGCCATTTAGTTGTTAAATGCAAAGCTCTCTTTGTATTTAACACCAGGATGACTTTTCTCTTATTAATTAGAAAAAAAATATTCTGACATTTTTAGAATTTCAAAACCTAGGTGTTGATTATTATTTTGCATTTACTTGTGTACTTTATTATAACAAAAATATGGTTGTAATGATTGAATAGCTGGCTTTTTTCTGTGAGCTACTACTGGCTCTCACAGCAAGTATTTTGATTTGTTATATAGTATGTTTTTATCCTGCAGGAATTCTTAGATGTCTGGCCAACTATGCCTCCCCTCTCCCTGAGAAATTTAATCTCACTGTTGGAAGCTCTACCAAAGATTGCAATGAAATTTAGGAGGAGGGGATTATATATTTTGCCCCTGCTGTGGCAGTACATATGTGCTACAGTAATTATACAGGGTCTAATATTTGATCACATACAGTGGCCAAATTCAGTGGCAAAATATTTCCAGATCTTAGCCCTACCCAAGTGTAAAATATTTTATTCCTGCTGCTTAGAAGTTTGTAACAGTGCTAATGGGAATAGTGTATGTTGCCTTGCTGCTTTCTTTATACTGTTTAAAAATTCTTAATATAGATATAGGTATGACATGTGTATGCATTTGTATAGAAATACATTTAAGTATACTTTCAATAGGGCATGATATATCCAGATCTGGGAAAAAGCACATTGAAGAGAAACCTAGGAGTTTAAGATTAGGGCTTTATAAATATAGGTACTGCATTTTAACCCTGGCCGAAACCATGGTTCTTTGCTTGTAAATGGTAATTATAAAGGTATTAGTTTTATCCTGCAGTACTTTCCCATTATATTGATTCTCAAACAATCTTAAGTAACTGAATGAACTGGATAACAATTGAAAATAATTATTGCTACACAGAGAAGAGAAATACGTTAAAGGTATAGGGCCATGATGGCAAACCTATGGCACATGTGCCACAGATGGCATGTGGAGCCATATCTGTGGGCATGCAAGTGTTGCCGTAGCTCAGCTCCAGCCCGAATGCGCGCACCAGCCAGCTGGTTTTCAGGCCTTCCAGGCCCTTGGGAAATGGGCCATTTCTGGCTTCCGGAGGGCCTCCGGGGGGGCGGGGGGAGGCCGTTTTCACCCTCCCAAGGCTCCTAGAAAACCTCTGGAGGGCAAAAAACAGGCCTAGCAGGGCAGTGATGGGTTGCTACCGATTCGCCCCGGATCGGGTGAATCGGTAGCAGCGGTGGTGGGAGGTTCCACCCACCCACCCGGATGCTTCTGCGGATGCGCAGAAGTGTTGTGCACGTGAGTGTGTGCACACCCATGAGCGAACCGGTAGCAACAGGTTTTAAAACTCACCCCTGTACTGGGCCCACTGCCATCACGTGCCAAAAATGAGAGCAAGGGGGGGGTCGCGCACTTATGCGCAGGGAGGCAGGGTGCATTGAATCATGGGTATGGGCACGCACGCATGCAACCCCCCTGCACTCCGCCCACTTTTGGCACGTGATGGCAAAAAGGTTAGCCATCACTGGTATAGGGTATAGGTCAAATATAATAATATATAAAACAGAGGCAGCTCTATCTTTCTAATTACTGTATTTTTCGCTCCATAAGACGCACTTCCCCCCCCCCAAAGTGGGTGGAAACGGTACTGGTCCTTTGGTGAATAGCAGCCGAGCCATAGCGGTGGGATCCTTTTACAGTGCTGAACCCTGCCTCTTCTGTCTTTGTCATTGCCTGCCTCTTCTGTCTCTTTTCCGCAGTGCAGGAGTCAACAGGCAGAGCTGGCACATGAGAGGGCACCTATCTCTGGTCCTCTCAGGCTCTGCCTGATTTTTTTTCCCCTTGTTTTCCTCCTCTAAACCTAGGTGCGTCTTATGGAGCGAAAAATATGGTAGATTATAAATTATATAGAAAAGAAATAAAACTAAACTCAAAAACTAGAAAAGTGACACACGTATTGCTTTTCTATATTTTACTTGAAGGCCTCAGCGTGGATCGTCCCTGTGCCAGGGCAATAAAAGTAGACTGTCCGTATCAACTATCACAGATTACAGCCAGAAATAATATAATTTGGGCATTAACGGAGCAGCGTGTGCTTCTCTTTCGTGAAGGTGTAAGCAGTTTCTGTCCTGAAGGAGAGCAGTGGAAATGTGATATCATAAGGTAAACAATCTCTAAACAGTAGGCATGTCCTGTAATAGTTCTTGATTTTGCAAGGACCAGCGTTTTCATCATCTTAGTTTGGACTTGCATGTGTTTAGACAACACATTGCATCACATGAGAAGAGAGTTTCCCAACCAGGACATCAGGTTTTATTGATTTTTTTTTTGGGGTGGGTGGGTGGGTTTAAATGGTAAATGTTTTGAAACTTGGCAAAAGAAGGAAAGAATGTCCATTGAGTTATACAATTTAACATATACCTTTTTCACCTTACACAATTATTATTACATCTTAATAATTAGAATTGCAAAGATATTTCATACTTAGACTTTTAGATCCAGATAATTTTATTCATTCGCTTATTTAAAGAACTTATGAATGCCTATCTCACACAGGGCTTCTATATTGGCTCCCAACAACCAATAAAAAAAGTGAAATAAAAATAGAACAACCCTTCCACCAGGCACCAGATCAAACAAATTCTTGACCTGAATTAACCTCATCCTAGCTCTGTGCTTGGGGGAAGAGCCAGGTCTTTAGGCCTTCTGTGAATGATCAGTTCTGATCCAAGGAAAGCCAGAATCTGTTATCTGTCTAAGTTTTGCAAATTGTTCATGATTGGCTGCTAACAGTTGTATAGTTGGTTATGCTATTAGATTTTGTAAGACTTGAGCAGATTGATTATCTTTTTAGATTATATTTAAATTTAGCAGTATTTAATCTGCACTAAGTAGGGTTTGGATATCTTTAAAATGAGCAGTGGCATGATCAAGTAATAATCATTGTCATAGTCCATACAACTGGAATGTAACTTTCAGTTTTCTTCAGTAAAATGTATCTGCAAATATTAAGTTGTGCCCATTGGCTAAAGTAATAAATTATACCATATCATTTTGAATGTAATATATTGAATTGTAAATAAATAGAATGGGAATGCAATGGGATTCCACTATGGCTGGTATTTTTTTTTAAAGGAGGAAGGAATATTTTCTCTAAGAATGTTAATAAGACCTGGCAACAATTCTAATTATCTCTGGAATTGTCAAATGCAATGTATTTTATGTCAGGCTGCCTTAGAGAACTGTCTGGAATCCACGTTTGCTGCAGGCTGCAGTGATCAATTTACGCTGATATCCATTAATTCAATATATCGCTAGCTTTACAGCCAGCATGTTGGCTTCCAATAGGCTTCTGGGTACTGTTCAAATATATATAGGGAGATATTCCCCTGTCTCACTGAGATCCGGATGGCACTCTCCCTAAAGAGATTCAGAAAGGCTATTAAAATTTAGCTTCTCTAATGAACTTTTAATTAGCATTAAAAATTTACAGTTTTAAAACTGTGGATGATAGTGTAACACGGACACAGCAATATTTGTGTTTTGAATTTAATGATGTTATGTTCAGTCTTGTAAACTGATAGAAGTTCTTAAGGAATTGGTTGTATAAATATTGTAAGAAAAATAAGTATTGCTTGCTTTTGCAGTGAAATGCAAGGTCTAGAGCCGCTGTGCATTACTCTTGGAGACCAGCAGACCCTCTGGATTTTAGATATTCATGGGAATCTATGGTTTAGAACTGGTGTTGTTTCAAAGAAGCCACAAGGGGATGACAACCACTGGTGGCAAGTAGGCATTTCCTATTCTACTTCCAGTATGAAGGGGGCTTATTTGGTGGTGAGGCTCTGATTTCTTACTTGCATTCCTGATAATATACTGAATTCAGTCCCAGTCAGAAGATCACAGGAAGTAGATTTGAGGAAGACCCATAAATGAAACGGTATCAGAGATTGCAACCCTAAGATAGTGATGAAATCATGCTTCATTTACTAATGAAATCTAGATATCCATTGGTTGTCTTGTTTCTCTGTTTTGTAAGAATGCTACTTACCCTAACTGTACACTAAGTTTGATTACTTTAATTGAAGAATTAAAAAAGAAGACAATTCTGAGACAGAAAATAAATCTCATAACAAAACTAATAATTATAAATTTTATTTTACAAGTTATAAAGCAAACTGCAGCCACATTCAGAATGGTAACATTCCTTTAGACATTATAGAGGAATACATACGTTAGAATGCTGTAAGGATACTTAAGATACAATCATCAGTGTAATAGTGTATTTATATTCTACCTTTTTACTATATTCTGGCAATATTACCTTATAAAATTCATCAATTTTACCTTATAAAAAAGGCAAAATCAAAGCAGAACATAGAAGGTAGAAGGTAGATTAAAATAATAAAATACTGAAATTCTATAAAAGTCTGGTGAAAGAGGTGCATCTTTACAGATTTACTAAATGTAAGATAGTCAAGATCAAGCCATCTGCCATGATGAATAAATAACAGCCTGGCTGCCACACAGAAAAAGGCCTTTTTCTGTAGTTCCTGAAAAATAAGACTTGAAATCAAAGTATCTTTCAGAGGGTATTTCCTGTTTCCTGCAAGTTTGTATTTGGACTTTAATAAAAGGAAGAAGAGTGAGACCCATTTTGGTGTAGTGGCAAAAGCATTAGGCTAGAAGCCAGGAGACCATGAATTCTAGTCCCATCTTAGGCACAGAGCCAGCTGGGTTTGAACCTTGGGCCAGTCATTCTTCCTCAGCCCTCGGAAGCAGGCAATGCCAAACCACTTCTGAAATTGTGCCAAGAAACCTGTGGGGACTTATTCAGATTTTTACCAGGAGTCAAGACTGACTTGAAGACACCCCCGCCCCCCAGATAATTAATTTCACAATGAAGCATTCTCTGTGAATAGCCTTTATCAACATAAAGATGAATTCATTTCATTTTCTGCCAGTAATGTATGTTGCTACTAGGTTGAGAAATGCCTCCTAAACTTAATTTCTCTCACTCATTTACTTTTTTGGTGGTTTCCATGGCTTAAGATGGCTATATCTTTTGGAGATATTTCCATCTAATTGGCTAGACCAGGGATGGCGAACCTTTTTGGCACCGAGTGCCCAAATCGAAACACACATGCATGTATGTCAGGAACCTGAAGACCAGGTGGCTAGCGCTCACATGCCTGTTTTTTTGGCTGTTTTCCAGCCATTTTCTGGGCTGTTTCCAGGCCATTTTCCAGGCCATTTCTGGGCCAAAAAAGTCCTGAAAATAGCCGGAAAATGACCCCAGAAGGGCATAGAAACGGCCCAAAAAATGGCCTGGTTTTTAGTCATTTTCCGACTCTCCGGCACCCGCAAAGACCAGGTGGCTGGAAACCAGAAGAGTGGCAATGGCCCGCGTGCCCACAGAGAGGGCCAAAGATTTGCCATCACCGGGTTAGACCCATTGGGTTATCTAGGGATTCGTGTCAAAAACAGGATTTTTGTCCTCTCATCTGTCCTTTTTTAAAACAGGGTTGTTGGACTGCTTGCTGTTAATACAGCTTCCAGATTGTTGAGCATTTTTGCTATATCTTTTATTCTAAAGGGACTGTTAAATTTGCTGGGATATTTCCAAGCTACTGATTGTTCTTGTTAACACACCACATAGTTTACTGTAGAACTTATAACAGTTTTTACTGTCCTACTTCCAAAGTGTGAAATTGAAATAAGTCACATGCAAGGCTTCCAGAACTCTGAATGATACAGTTTTACATGCCTGTTCTCCCCGCCACCAAAGTCAGAATTATAAAATCATAATGCTCTTTGGAACATCTTACCCTCTAAGGTAAGATCTGCCCCCACCCTTCTATCCTTCTCCGTGAGCCTGAAGACCTGGCCCTGCCAGTTGGCCTGAGGACCAGATGGGGAGTTCCATATGTGGGGTCTGCTGGACTGATGGCAGACTCCATCCTCACCACCACCACCACCCCCGGCACCCTACTTTCCACCCATCCATCTTTTCAGTTATCATATTGATGTATTTTCATTGTGTTCTTTTTCATTGTTTATTTTATTGTTCTATTAATTTATTTCTGTTTTATTTACATTCCTTTCATTTTCTTTCTTTCTATTATTTTATTATTCTTACTGTAAGCCACCTAGAATAGCCCCACACTGAAATGGGCAACAAATTTAACAAACAAATATTAAAACAAAATGGAATAGTTGCAAAGCTGAAATTTTTCCAATTCCACCTAAAGAAGTAGATTGATGTTTCCTGAAAATGTGAATGATGAAAGGATATATGCTGTTGAAAAGAAGTTGTTCCTCTTGTTGGAGTTTTCCTGTGATGTAAAATGTGTGCTCTGAAACTAAATTAGTCCTTTTATTTATACTCCCCCAGGTAAGCATTACCGATTATGTTGTGTTTGACCAGTGCAGCCTTTTCCAGACAATAATCCATGCAACACAAACAGTAGCAACAGTAGCCCAGGCTCCTGTTGAGAAAGTGGCAGACAAACTGCGCACAACTTTCTGGTCACAACAACTTCAGTGTCAACCAAGCCTACTTGCAGTCAATAGCAGCGGTGTTTGGATTTCCTCTGGGAAGAATGAATTTCATGTAGCAAAGGGAAACCTCATAGGCAAGTGCATTTTTTGTTGCTGAGGCTGCTTTTAAACTTAACCTGTTGGCATACATACATAAAGTTGTTTAGCAATGATTTTATTCCTACCAATTATTTCAAAGTGTCTGGACACATTTATTTTGAGCATTGGTGGTTAATATCTTGTCCATTGTGTCACTCCTGGGCATAATGCATGCTGCCAACTCATACATCAATTTGTGAACGGAAGAGGCATGTGGGAATCAGCAAACACGTAGAACTTGGTTGAATCATAGCCAAGCATGCAGAGCCTAATACTTCTTTCCTGGCATATATTCCTCTGGCCTAGTGTAAAGTTTTGCCATCTCTTATTTTAAATTATTAACGTTTGTATTATTTTGATCCTTCAGAGATCTTCTAAGCAGCTTACAAAGAATGTCTAGGCAGATTTACTTTTTCTGGGTGCTGGCCAGACCCAGTCTTGCTTAGATTTAGTGAGGTCACTGCATCATGTGCCTTCAAACCAAGAACAAATACAATGTTATGCATGTTGTATTGAGTTTCCAGATTTTAAATTAAAAAATGTGTAAAAGATGTTAGTGGTAGACGCATGTGACTGAGTCCTATCTAGGACATTTTCAACTCACCTGAGACCCATTCTATATTTTATTTCAGTGATTTGTAGTTCAATTAATATGCAGAAATTCTGTATGTAAAAATGAAAAAAGATAAATCTGCCTTATTTACAGTACTTTAAAATTAAACGACTATATTGTGGAATGGTTTATATATCAAGCCAAATCCAACAGTTATGTAGAATGTATGCTGACATTCTAATATTCTGTGTTGGTTTGCTACCAATAATAGCAATAAATATTAAAATACTTGAAGTTTCAAAATATATTTCAGGTACATAAATAAAACTGAGTATTGGATATCAGGTCTCAAGATTCATAGTTGCATGTATTAGAATATGAATTAATTTACTCAATATTTCCATACCACAGTAGGTAACTTCCTTTCTTCCATACGTTTTGGCCAGTATGACCAAAAAACTAAGAAATTGGGATGTGTGGAAAGAGAAATTGCCTGAGCAGATTGAAGGTGCTTATGCTTCTTGCTCCCCCTCCTTTCTCTATCATCAAGTTAATCAATTGCCTATCAAGTATAAATATATTATAATCTAGACTTTGGGGAGAAAATGTCCTATTTTAGATTACCTAAAGAGATCTTAAATAGGTTAGATTTTGATAGGAAACATTTGGAAGGAAAGATTATATAGAAGAAAGTGATGGGTCAAACTGGATTGCAAAGAATATCTTGTTTAGATGTAGTGGACAGAGGGAATGGCCTTGAAGAGTAGGAGAAAGAGCTGCTACCTAAGCAACAGTCAGGTAAGAAGGACGTGGACCCAGATCAACAAAAGTAACGTGAAAAATGTCTCTGGCAAGTCCTTCCTAGTTCACAGGAACATAAAGTGCGGGAGGGGAAAGCACATACAGACTCAAAAGATTCTGTTACTGTAGCTCTTTTAGAACATAATCCTGCCATATATGGCGTTGGTTTCTCCATGTGGCCTATCTTGTTGGGCTACCTCAGTATGAATGGAATCTCTTCTCTGAATGCTTAATAATTGTCATTATTAGGTCAAAATTAAAATTGAAACCAGGAATATAAAATATGTTCTTCTTTAAAATAAGAATCTAAAGAACAAAAAAGTAGTTCAGACATTACTCACTGTACATGGGACAGAGGTTGTTTTTATATTGATGGTTTTCCTGTTTTCTTTTGCAGGTACATATTGGAATAATGTTGTGCCTCGGGGCACTGCTTCAGCTACAAAATGGGCTTTTGTGTTAGCTTCTGCAGCTCCAACAAAAGAAGGTTAAAACCTCTCTCTTTTCCTCCATCTCTCTCTCCCTCTCCCTCCCTTCCTCTGTGTCTTTGTGTGTATAAAATTTATTCATGTGTGTTTGCTAGGATAACGAAACTTGTAAATTGATTTTTGCTACCATTTTGTTTATCCATAAAATAGTATTGGAACTGGGTAATTTAATAACTTGTTTAGTTCTAAGTTACAGTAATTAATACATAGCAAGAAGAAGGTGAATGCAAAACTGGAAATTCCTGCTCTTACTATGAACCTTTAATTTGCACTGTGATTTAAGAACTTACAAAGGTCATCCTTGCCAGTTCCTTTAAACCATTGATTCACTAGGAATCCATATATTACATTTAATAAATGATCAAGTAAAACTATAGTTTGAGAATTTATCATTTACTTTTTATATATCTTACCGCCTCTACATTTTAACTGCAAAATCCTCAGTCTCATGTTTTATAGATATATCAAGTTTTTATATTACTATAGTTTTCTCAGTGCTGCATAGCCTAAGATTGTTTTGTTCACATTCAGTGTTAACAGTTTTACTTTAGAACGGTGCCAATGTATTATGGTAATTAATTAATTTTATGTTTATTTCCAGAATATTAGAAATAAAATAAATGCTTTTATATAAGGTAAACTGCGGAATAAAATATTTGCATATATTTTTATAAATTTAAAATGAATCCTCTTTTATATGATCAACATTAGCAGTTTGTATTGATTGACTCATGCTTTGCTTGTTGGTTTCCCAGAAACATCCATTTATTATGGAAAACAGAATGCTAGGATAAAACAGCCACTGATCTGAAATAACAGGATTTTTTTTTAACCATTTTTAAGGAATTGCTTCTTAGCCTTGTTTTTTTAAAAAAAAATGAAATATGGGAATAACTTTAAAACATCTTATAATGTGTTTAAAGGTTTCCAAGTATGTCTGTGAAATGAATTAACTGCATTATGAAGATAGTAATTATATTAATACAATCTTAGAATGCAGATTTTGCTTTATGTACAAATACTGATTAATTTTTATAAAGGTTTCTAAAGAAAATGGAGTTTATAATAAAAACTTTGTCCTTCCTTCAGGAAGTTTCTTATGGTTGTCCCAAAGTAGCAAGGACCTGTTTTGTGTTAGTGATCAGAATCCTCAGTTCCATCCTTCAACTGTTCAGCTCCCTTCTGATAATGAAATGGTATATTATTCAGCTTGCCGGGATGCGATATGGAGCTTGAATAGTCTGGGACAGGTCTTCATAAGGACACTTTCACCAAATTGCCCAACAGGAATGCATTGGACCAAACTGGATCTTACTCAGTTAGGTAAATCTAATTGTAGCTTTAGAAAATTCTTAGCTGAAATGCAGATAGAAAGAGTTCACAAACAGAATTGTTTTGATGTATGAAATGTAATGATAATAATTTAAATTGTTGTGGGTAAAATAGGAGGAGAAAGATGTGTTGGATATGTTTGCCACCTTGAGTTATTTGTAAAAATAATAAGAGTGGGATAGATAGAAATAAATAAATAAATAATAAGTAAAAATGTAGACGATGATCATAGCAGTGAATACTGGCTCCAGACAAAGGATATGACAATGAACTAGACAACCAGTTGTGTTTTAGAAGAGAATGATCAGTATTTTTAGGAAGCAGGATAATGATGTCACCACAACAAGTCACGATGTTCTGTTTTGAGTATGATTATTATTGTTTTTGCTGCTTAAAGGATGTAGTTGAAATCTGATTATAACCTAAGCATTAGATCAATTCTGGGGGCTGGAGTGAAGAACTAAGTTGTTGACACTGTTGCTAGCATATACATACATAGTTTTTATTCTGTTATCTTTTATCAGTGGACTCGTCTCTTTGTCATCATCTCTTTCCCTGCCACTAGTAGCCATTAACCACCAAAACACCCACAGGTGCAGGTAGAGATATTTCAAAATCCCAATTGCACACTGGAGTGGAACTCTGTGAATCAGTGGGAAGGCCCTGAAATGTAGAGATCCCGTTACCTGTTTCTTAGAGGAGTAGGGAGATAATACAGAAATAATACTGTTGAACCAAAAAAGGTTCTGGATATCATTTCCCTAGGATTCCATTTCTAATATAGCAAAGTGTTTAATCATTATCACTGATTCAAGAAGGATCATCAAGCATCATAGTTCATTTTAATAGTGATATTTACTGCCCAGCATTGTCTCTGTGGTTGCCTATATTTTATATAAAAGATGAACATTTACCTTTTTTTCTGAAAAAGTTTTCTAGTTTAATATCAAGAAAACATTTCTGGTTAAATCACATTAAGCATTAGAGGATTAGCATAATGGATCAATGGATTTTGAAATTTCAACTCTGTCCAGGCAGTTCTTCGCATACTTGAATACTCATCATAGCATGTGACTTAATTAAACTTGCTCAGTTATATTCAGAATTTCTGCAATAAAGTCAAATGGACTTTGGCAATGTGCTGGCTAACAGAAACATATGATTATCTGGATGAATAATTCACATCAGTTTTTGTAAGAGTAATACCCAAAATTGGAGTGAGAATAGTAGCTGAAAATACAATAAGTGTATATTTGGACATCAAATTGTGCTGTGTGTGTAAATAACTCCAATAATGCAGAGGAGATGGTATGTGACTGTTCCAAAAATCCTGGCACTTATTAGATCAAAACCATCAGCTGACCATCAAGCAATGAAGTGATCTTTTAATAGCTCTACTGAGTTAGATCAATATAAAATTTATCCTAATGTTTTATTTTTGACTGATTAGATGTGTAACAATATTGAAATAAAGGCAGAATTTAAGAGATGATAAAGAAATAAGCGAAGGATACTTTCAGATCCTTTTAATTTGAATCCAGTTTTTGATAAATTCATTTTAAGACTTTATCTTTAGCCATGTAGTTAGAATATTTCATTCTTCCACTTAGTTGTTTGATGTGACACTCTTCTTTCCTTGGTCTAATCTAAACATACTCATACCCCCCACCACCAAGAATAGGCAATTTATTCACAATTTTGTCTTCATGATTAATTTCTTTTGAGTTTTTCTTCCCAGATTGCATGATTTTTCTCTTTCAGAGATTTTCTTTCATCCATAGGTAGATAGTTTGAGGGGGGGAGGGAGAGAAAGAGAGGGAGAGAGTGGTATGTAGGTAGTCCTCTGCCTACAAGCACAATTGAGTCTGGACTCTCAGTCATTGAATGAATTGGTTGTTACATCAGATATTATGTGACTGAGCATATGACTACTTCGCTTAACAATCTTTTTTTTTTGCCTGTTTAAGTACAATATGCTGTCTTTTTAAAATTGCTGTGATTGTGATAGAAAATGATAGTTTTATTTCTGTCCAAATTTTATGGTCTCTAAAATGGGAGATACTGTGTTAATTTCAACTGGAATATATTGAAATGCGATTTTGTCTCCCTCTTTTCTCTCATTCCTTTTGGAAGATCATTTCGGAACTTTTTTCCTCACATCATTGGATGTTTCTAGACCTCTCTAGACATCTCTTATAAAACAATAAACTTTGCCTCTTCCTCAGGACTGTTTGTCTCAGAAACCAGGGCAAGTTTTGTTTCACAATCTTAAAATTCTGAAGTGATCAGCCATTTGACACTTACCTTTAAGATGTATAGAAGACCTTTAGGGCAATTACCTAGCAGAGGATCTGTAAATGACATAGCTTTGCTCATGCTGCCAAATCGGGTCATTTTGGTTGTTATTTTTTCAAGCTGATGCTGAAGGCGTTGTGGTCTCTTCCGTTCACAGTCACCTAAGGCAGCTATTCTTTAGTTGCTATGGCAACTTTCACTGTGCTGGCTGGGGAGTTCTGGGAGTTGAAGTCCACATACCTTAAAGTTGCCAAGGTTGAGAAACACTGACCTAGAGGAATTCTTGCCATTAGTTTTTAGTAGAGCTTGTTTAGCTTCATAGTTGATCGGTTTCTTTTGTAAGGAACTGAATGTCTTCAAAATTTCTACTCAGGAACTTGTCTCTTCTTATAACCGGATGCTGTTTTTCATATAATACATAAAACAGAGCAGAGGCAAGTAAGGCATCATCTATGGCAGCCATACCTTTCTGTCAGTTCAAACATAGGTGGGTAGCATTTAACTCAGTAGTTGGGGGAAAAACCATATTGTCATATTTGAAAAGGTTATGCAAATTATTGCTTAAGTTTCTTAAAAATGAATGCAATAGTGATGGCTTTTAAAGGTTTTTGTTAATAAGATGATTACATCTGATAATGGGTTATTCCAATCACAGTTTAGAATATTTTGCTAATTAGTTTGAAAAATTAATATTTCTTTTTGTCTTCATTTTTCAAAATGCTGCTCTGCCATGCTGCACATTTGCATTATTTCCCTTTGTAGCTTTGCTTTTCCTCCTATATTTTTAATATGGAATATATAATTTCTAAAGCCAGTGACCTCACATTTTGATTAAATAGTTCTATCATACTTTCCTTGCATCCTTCTAAAATCAAAGAAGAAAGAATCACACAAGCTGACATTTCTAGGAACAAATATTCGGTTATTGGAAGATTGACAGACAACTGGAGTTATTTCACATATTTATACTTTGTATTTCAATCTTAGAGAAAGCAGCAAAATGTTGATGCTGTTGTACAATTCATGTCCTGTGAATCATAGCTCTTTTAAGATAAGTGCTTCTTATTTAGCTTAGTATACTGGAAATGAAAATAACTAATCTTGAGATATTTATCCCATAGATCTCATCAGCAGCCATTATTTGCTAGTAACATTTGGAATGTGAAACATTAAAATGTATTTAGACTTTTTAAGCTTAACAGTCTCCCAGAGGAAGTTCACTTGAGTTCATGTGAAAACTTGCATCTCTTAATTATACAACAAATTGTGTTCCTTTACATTGCATTCTTTCTCTATTCCTCATTTAGTGATATATTATTTTAATAGCTCTCTCTCTCCATCTCTCTCTCTCTCTCTCTCTCTCTCTCTCTCTCTCTCTCTATATATATATATATATATATATATATATATATATATATATATATATATATTGTGTTCTATTACCCTAAGATGCTTCAATAGACAGAACTTTCTACATTTAAAAAAGGCATGTTAATAACAGGCCCAAAAGTCACACACTTGCTTTCGAATTGCACTGTAATTCAGATTTTAAAAGTAATCTGAAATGGAATGGAAACTTATCTATTATTGGCAGTGAAAGAGAATTTCACTTGAGAATTCCTCTGTAAGTATAGAAACCTCTTCAGTAAAGCAAATAGTAAAGCAATTACCCCCTCTTCCCTCCAAGGTCTGTACGTGGAAAGAATGTCAAATGAGGGCAGAGGAGTTCATTCTAGATAATTCAGAATAGGAGTGTCCAACATTGGGCCTGATAGGCACATTTGGTATTTTGAGAGCACATTAGAAGCACTGTGGTTTTTGGCGGTAGGGACTTGCTTAATAAATCTGATGTCCAAACTATTTTTGATGAAAGGAAAAGTATACTCAGATCTCCTTTTTTCATTGTATGTTAAAATGGCCATAGAATACTGGAGAATTCTCTAATATTTTATCCCCACTCACCTGAAATTATTAGTCTGGGGCAGGGCGGAATACAGTAATTGTGTAGGTTAAATCTAACTGGTGTCATAAATCACAGTTGAAGAGGCTAACTACCATAACTGAAATCCTCCATTTCTATTTAGGTGCTGTGAAACTTACAAGCTTAGCATGTGGAAATCAGCACATCTGGGCCTGTGACAGCTTTGGTGGGATTTATTTCCGAGTTGGAACTCAGCCTCTGAATCCAAATTTGATGCTGCCTGCATGGATAATGATTGAGCCACCCATCCAGGTAAAATAAGCCACTTTTCTTTCAACTTTCAACTAGTTACTTTTCTGTATGTTGTTGACATGAAAGAGTCTTGTATTTTTCCAATTATGGATCTAAAGTTATTAAAGAATATTAAAGCTGTGAGCTTAAAAATTCTATTGAATAGGTACACTTTCAGAATGAAATTGGGTTGGAACATTTAGTGTGATATTCTGCTATTCATATACATGTGACTTCTACGTTGACGAACAAAATGCTTCAAGGATGTGAAGTGTGGTTTGTGAATGCTCTGGTTTACATATGAAAATTTGATGAATTTTTACATTTGTTTTTTAACTAGCCTGGTGATGGGAATGCAACACAGATTGTGACATGACAACTAAGGTTAAATTTCTTGAAGCCTGACCATCAATAATTATTTTCTGTTTAAAACTGCTAATACAGAATACATTCAAGGCAATATAAAACGATGAAAAAGAAAATACCAACCAGACCTGCTGATATAACTGCCGCTGATTAAAGCACTTGAAACATTATCCAGTCCCTGAAGCCTGAGTTTTTCCTAAATGCCTAAATCACCAGTAGCACTGCTTCTCTTTGGCATGACTCCTCATAGTAGCTACAGGGATAATGGCTCCCTCTTCTCTCCTTTTCCCTGCCTCTGGGCCCCTTAGAGCTTTCTCACAGCAAATTCAAGATACATTCTGAAAGCCATTTCAGTCATATGTTCTCTTATGTCATCATTTACTTCATTCTGCATGGTGTCAGGATCAGCAGCTGCTATTCACTGCAGAGGTAAGCAGATAGAAAAACAGAAGGGAGAGAATATTAATGTCCACTTTGTACCTTGCTCTAGTGATTACCATGCCCCCATACTGAAGAAAGGAGACCAAAGCAGTGACCAAAGCAACCAAGTTGTGACTTGAAGGCACAACTTGGTTCATATTTTATTTGTTTTATCTTGTTAGCACATGAGTTGATTCAGTAGCATATAAACCCAATAAATAAATGTTTTTTTCTTGTCAAACAACAATACAAAGCAAGTAAAACAAATCTTGGTGAACAAGCAATTGTTTTATTTCCCAGAATTAAAATTTGTTTATATAAAAACGCCGGGTGTTATTCCATGCAAATTTGAAAACGCACATTGTCTAAATAAACAATGTGCCAAAATTTACTAGCTTTAATCTACTGTTTAACCTTCAAATACTTTATATTTGAACCATTTAGGGTACATTGTAAATGAACCATTAGGATACATTGAAGGTTGATTATTTTTACTGAGATTATGTTGTATCATATTCACAGTGATGGAGATGAAGTGCAGATAGAGTCTAGGATTTCTTTGAAATATGAAGCTCTGCAAGTATAATTTTCCCCATTTGTTGTATTTCCTAACTTACAAATCAATTTGCCAATGAAGTGCTACATTTTCTTTCTCATCTTACACTCCAAAATTATGTTCTGCTGGCCATACTGATACAAATCATAAACCTACAACCTAATGATAGTTGCTTAAATTTTCTCAAGTTTCTTGCCTCTGCTGTGAATCTGGCTTGTAGAATAATTGGTAATTAAATGGAGGCTCATTACTAAAGAATGTGATCTATTCCTTTCATTGGTTCTCTTGGTGGTTATGGGATGGCTCTGGTTTTCTCCCATGTGAAAACAAATATAATATAATATAATATATTTGTTTTCCATCCTGCTTGAATTGTTCATAAATTGAGAACAGTAAATGTCATGCAGAGAGTAACTAGGGTATTGAAAAGTTTTTATGACACTATAAACCCAGCCTGTTTTCTTAAAATTACAAGCAAGCTGGCTAGTTTCCTTTTACTTTATGAGAACTCCACATTTTAAAATCACTGGTTATATTTGACTGAAAGTTTTATTTTCTACCTTGGCTTTCAAGAATCTCAAAAAATAACCAACTATCTGTGCTAATTTAGTTCCATACCATTTATATAATTCAGCACTATATACCGTAGTTTTGCAGAAATTCTTCTTGGGATTAAATTAAGCTTGTTTTCTTTCTTTTTAGAAATGCAAGTACTTTATGGTTATAATAGCAGAGGAATTTTTATTTTCTTAATAGTTACTATGTAACACTGTTTAGAACCATTGAGTTCTAAATCTAATCAGTATCATTTGCAAAGAAGGACATCATTATTGATCAATTTATTTTGTGCTTAAAGCACTTAAACCATATATATATATATATATATATATATATATATATATATATATATATATATATATATATATATCCACTTCATATTTTTAAATTAATATAGAGTTCATTAGGGATGTCATTTAAAATGATTTAAACATTAATCAAAATAAAAACTGCTATCATTTTCCCCCTCCCTCCTCTCTCATTCCTTTACTCCCCCCCAAAAAATTAGGAAATAGGAAAACCATTTCTCAATTTAAGTTAACTGATCTTAAAATCCAAAAGGCAATTTGAACAACTTCTGAGTTATTTCAGCAATCTAGATCATGCTATATTACACTGTTCTCTTGAATAGGCACGTTTTTCAAGAGATGCAGAGATTATTTTAATTCAAATTCTAAGCATCTTTTATCTGTCAGTATTGGCTTAATCAGAAAATGATACAATATTGAATATTACATTTTAGTATTATGTTATGATCTCTACTGCTTTATGAAGGGGTTAATTGGATAGCCTTAAGCAATAGAAGCCTTCAGCTTATTATTGCCTAGGGCTATAGTTTTAAACATAATCTCTCATTATTGCAGAAATATAAAATTAACAAACGAATTGATAATTACAATAGTTAAGGCATTAGCCTAGAAGCTGGGAGACCCTAAGGCTCACTTTAGGCACAAAGCCAGTTGGGTAACCTTAAACTAGCCACCCACTCTTAGCCCTTGGAAGGATTTCTGCTTGCCAAAAAACTGCAGGGACTTGTCCTAAGGTTAAAAATTTAAACAGAATCTAATTATTGCAGAACTATTATAATTAACAAATGAATTGACAGTTAGAGCCACTGAGATGAAACAACTTCTCTTTGCTGAAAATTAGGGCAGTCCCAGTGTTAAACAATAGAATGATGATACTTAATAAAACACTTGTTGCTTTGTTTACGGAGAAGGAATAAATGATGCTGTTTTCAATGTGAGATTTCCCACCCTTCTACATATGTCTCAGTATATGAACATGAAGGCCATGATTTATTTGCATAGGCAAGAAAACCTTTAAGCAGGGAAAAAGAAAACTGAAATATGATTTATACTCTGGGAATAAACTTTTAACAATCTGGAGCCAAATCTCAGAGAAAGCTGAAGTAAACAGGAGTATTTAAGTGAACAGGATATACAGTATCTTTCACATCTAAGATTTTTTAAGACCTGATGATATTTGTATTCTGTTGTTGAAGCATACCATCGGTATAAACAGTTATTTTCCCACTCCCTCTTAAAACAGCTATGCCTAAAAGAGGCAAATGCACCAGGAAGAACTCACATTTTTAAAAAATCTAAATAAAGTAGAAAAGTTAGATTAACACCTTCATCCCTAGATGGACCTATAAAAAGGTTTTAAGATGACATGCATGTGTCAGTGGGAGCACATGTTCAGAGTAAATTTTCCTTAGGGCACCCGAGTTCTACTTTGAAAATGAAGTATGTAAAATGAGATTGCAAGATAGGGTCAATGAGGGGATATTCTCATTATAGCAGCAATTGGGCAGTACTATCCTGAAAGTATGATGGAGTTGCAAATTGTATTTTTATAAAGTGAAACTTTCCTACCTTTACAAGCTGGTTTTTCTCTTACTCATTTTATCTTCCACTTTATTCCCTACTTACTATATTTATGTATGTCACTAATCTCTGCTATTAATTTTTTATCGGTACAACAATTTTAGCTTGCTTTTCTTTAAAAATAATCCCAAATTGTGGTAATAAAACTAACCAATTAAACCACTGAAAATTTAAAACAATAGAACATTTTGAAACCTACAGCCATAAAACAGGATAAAACAAATTGAAATGTGCTAAGTAATACTGTAGTATAAGTTCTGCCAAAAGTCAATCAATAGATCTTTAATTGTACTAAAAGCTAACTAACTTGGTGCTAGCCATAATTAATTAAATAAAGAAACAATTCCATCATTAGTGTGCTTATATCAAGAATGGCTCTGGTTGCCACATAGCAAACGGATGATAAATGGAAGAACTATGCTGTACAAAGAATCCTACATTTTCCACATTTCCTACCTTTGACCATTAGTAGCTCAGATTCTTGTAGAGAGTTTAAGCTTGCAATAAATCTTTACACTCCTGATTTCCCTGGCTTGACACCAGGTACACCAAAATCTCTCTCTCTTCTCTGTCTTCCTCTCCCTCTCCCCCCCCTCTCTCACACACACACCTTAATGTTAGGCTTCAGTGTTTTCAGTATTGATATTCATAACATAATAAAATAATGTATGTATAGATTTTTATGCAAATATGTCCTTATTTCAGCAAGGCCATGATTAAATGAAGAACATGTTAAGGGGAGGTAAACAACTTGTAGCTCAAAGCTGTGTATGCACATCAGTTGCAACCCTCCCCCAGCTTCTCAGTAGCAGAATGGTTACTTTTAGTGGGATGCATCTGAGTGGCAGATCTCCCCAAGTAATCCAAAATTGCCCTCTAAAATCTGACTATTACTGAATGTAAAGTAATAGTGCCAATAAAATTGGCACTAATTTTAGCTGTTTAAGTATGGGACTGTAAGAAATGCTTCCCAGGGGGTTACAGTTCCCATTCTTGCTCTTAATGTTGTCCTCAAAACTGCTCCAAAATTACCACATTCCGGTGATCCCATATGCAGAGGAATGCATTGCAGCCTCCATTCAGAAAATTGCTGACGTCTGTTTTGGATGAAGAATGGAAGAATGTTTTGGAAGAATGAAATAATAATGTTATTTCTTTCTACTGAAGAGGAAAAAATTGGAATAGACAGGCACAAGTAGAGAACTGCAAGAAGGAGGCTATATTCTTGGCAGCCTTCAATTGAATGCCTTTTAAACAGTTGAACTTCTGCTCATGTGGCTTTCATCCATGTTTTCAGTTATAAAAGAGAGATTAAGTTGTTTTGTGATTAAAAGAAAGGTTTAAATAGGCTGTCTACTTTTCTCCCCCTTTAAAGCTCCTTTGCATTTAAAAAGTAGGGATTAGCTATTTGGAAACATAATTTAAGTGATAATGTAGAATTAATCAGAACTTGAATGTAAGAGTAGCTAGAATAGCAGGTACCACTTAAATCATTCTGCTTTTTAATGTTAGTCCCTTTGTTATCATATACAATAAATAAATAAGGTTTAAGGTAGCTTTATGGTTCGCAGCAAATGAAAAATACTGAATGATGATGGTGAATGATAAAGGATACCGGAAGGAGATTTGAATTTGCACTATCAGATCAAGCTATACATTTTATCTCTGCTGGAATATAATTAGAGAGCCAGTTTGGTATAGTGATTAAAGATGCCAGGCTAGAAACTGGGAGAATATGAGTCATGCCTTAGGTATAAAGGTAGCTGGGGACAGTAATTTTGTCTTTCATTCTTGGGAAAAAAGCAAAAAATGGTGCCGGGGTTACCTGTAGACTCTGGAGTCTCAGTTGAATAGAGCTCATGAAAACCTGTGCCCTTTTCAGGTTTGCTGTGCAAAACAGTAATGCAGAAACAAAAAGGCAATGGAGACTAATCCAGTCAGAACACTAATGGAACTCTATATACCATTGAAAGCATCATAAATATAATTTCATGAATTAAATGCATAGAACCTTCTAGAACAACTTTTCTAGTTGGTTTTCAGATAAGATGAACATGCTAATAAAAATTGTGTTCCATCAATGCTGGACTATTTATTTTCATTTATTTTATTTATTTGAATTTGTATACCGCCCTACTCCCGAAGGACTCAGGGCAGTGAACAGCCAAATAAAATACATATAATACAAATGTCTAAAAAACCCCATTAAAATACAATTAAATAATTGGCCCAGAAAACAAAATTTAAAACACCCCAAATTCATTAGACAAATTTTAAATTTAAAAATTTAAACATTTTTAAAAAACAGTTTAAAAGAGAGGTTAGGCCAGGCCAGCCTGCTGGAAAAGAAATGTTTTGATGGCACGGCGGAAAGCGCGCAGGTCCGGGATCCTCCGTATCTCCAGGGGGAGCTCGTTCCAGATGGCGGGTGCCCCCACAGAGAAGGCTCTCCCCCTGGGGGCCGCCAGTCGATGTTGTTTGGCCGACGGCACCCTGAGGAGCCCCTCTCAATGGGAGCGTACTGGTCGGTGAGAGGCTACTGGTGGCAGAAGGCGGTCTCATAGATACCCCGGTCCTAAGCCATGGAGCGCGCTAAAGGTGGTAACCAAAACCTTGAAGCGCACCCGAAAGACCACCGGGAGCCAGTGCAGCTCGTGCAGGAGGGGGGTCACATGGGAGCGCCCCGTCGCTCACATAACCACCCGCGCACCCGCATTCTCCGGGTGCTCCTCAAGGGGAGCCCCATGTAGAGAGCATTGCAGTAGTCCAGGCGGAAAGTGACGAGGGCATGAGTGACCGTATTTAACGAGTCCCGATCCAGAAAGGGACGCAACTGGTGAATCAGGCGAACCTGATAAAACTATACCAGGAAGATCTCCATAAGTCTAAAAAGATGATTTATACAATAGTATGCATCAAATAATTTGTAAAAGCTACAAAATAACATCTTAAAAATAGGGATCAATGGATTTAATAAATTCTGGTAAAAAAACCCAATTTAATCAGCTTCACATAAATGGGCAGTACTAAAAACCTCAGAAAAGGAATTCTAAATTTGGAAAGATTTTGAAGACTGAAGGCACTACTTAAAATTGAAGCAATATCTTTAGAAATAGATAGATAAAAACGTTGGATTGGTAAAATGGAGCAATTTTATATTAACATTTGATGGATATATTCTTAGTTTCTACAATTGTTATTCACTTACACATTATCCTATGTATTTATTTCACTAACTATGAAATATATTTAATTGCTATATTTTGGGTTGTATTTTATGGCTGTTATTCTCATAAATGTATGTGTGTGTGTGTATACATTTATGAGAATAACAGCCATAAAATACAGCCCAAAATATAGCAGTTAAGTATATTTCATAGTTAGTGAAATAAATAAATACATAGGATAATGTGTATATATAAAACCTTTGGATTGGGTTAGAAAAACACCTTAAGTAATATAACTTGCACAAAAATTGTGGTCGATGTTCTGAACCCTTGATTTCCCTAAACCTAGTTTTATTTTGAACCAGTTAAAAATTTCTAATAATTTTCTTGTCTTTTACCATTTGTGCATGCTTATTGGTGGAGGGGTGAAATTGAACTTACTGAAATTGCATTGATATTCAATTCATGGTGAATTATTTCATTACTGAAATAAGTAATGTGACGTTGAGATTTTCTTTTTCCAGAATTGACTAATTTGATCAGTGGTTTATCCATTTTTTTTTTCTCCCTTCAGTTAGTTTGCCAATTCACAAAATAGGATCTGTAACATCAAACAGTACGTTTTACTTTTGTAGGCAGCCGGAGTCCACTTGATCAGGGTGTACTCAAGTCCTAATGATCAGAGTCTGTGGGCCATTGACAACAAATGCAATGTTCATGTGCGCACTGGGATTACAGAGGAGATGCCAGTAGGCACAGATTGGGACCAGATTCCAGGTAAGATTACTTAACAGCTGTATGCTTCGGTTGTAACTTGAGTACAGGTAGTCCTCAACTTACAACCACAATTGAGCCCAATATTTCTGTTAAGTGAGACATTTGTTATGTGAGTTTTACCCCATTTACGACCTTTCTTGCCACAGTTGTTAAGTGAATCCCTGCAGCTGATAAGTTAATAACCTGGTTGTTAAGTGAATCTGGCTTCCCCATTGACTTTGTTTTTCAGAAGGTTGCAAAAGGTGATCACTTGACCGTGGGACACAGCACCAGTCATAAATATGAACCAGTTGCCAAGCATCTGAATTTTGATCACATAATCATACAGATGCTGCAAAGGTGGTAACTGTGAAAAACAGTCATAAGTCACATTTTTTAATGCCGTTGTAACTTTGAATGGTCACTAAATGAACTGTTGTAAGTCAAAAACTACCTGTATTGCCAGTGCTTGGACCCATCTTAATTAATTTACTTACATTTTTGTAACACATTTTGATTTTGCAACAAAACCTCCTCCCTCTTCCAACATCCTAAATTGTGGCACTCATCACAAGATGTTGTGAGGCCCAGTAGATTAAAAAGGAATAAATGGACTCAAATATTTCATGGAGTGTACATATAGTTCTTAGCTGTGAAGATAAAAAATGTATGAAGCTACCCTTTTTTTGTTTTTATGCTTTGTTTTAATTTATTCTAATGATACGTTTCTTCTGAATACAGTAGGCATACTATCTATCTCAAAGTTTGTACCTCAAATGTCTTGGCTTTTAGGGCTTCAGGCAAGTGAGTTAGTAATAAGCATGAAGACTGTATGGGCACGTTGTCCAAATGGAGATGTAGCACGCCGATATGGCATCACAGATAAAAATCCTGCAGGTGATTACTGGAAGAAGATTCCAGGAAATGTTTCTTGTTTGGCAGGTGAGTATCTCCCTCCCTCCCTCTCCCTCTCTCCATTAACATGTTATTTGTGGGATTATAGCAGGAATTCTGTTTATTCAGGATCAGAAAGCTGAAATATACTAGCTGTTCTAATCAGTTGGATCTTAATTTCACACAGCTCCTTTCTACATTTAGATTTTAAGCCTTAAAAGAGATATTACTTAATTGTTTTTGTCTCCATTTGGAATAACAAACTGCCATTGACTTAATTCCTTACGTAGAACACATGAGCCATTCACTACCAAAACAAATCATGCAAACAGGTATCAGCATACAAAGTGATATCAAGTGAATTCTATTCCAACAACTATTTTCAACTGAATCATTGGACTTTTTCTGTTTTCTGTTTATTTTTTAATTTAGACAAAGTTGGAAAGAAAATGAGACAAAGTTTCTTCCTCCAAATTTAGTTGACAAATTTAATTTATTATTATTGGTTGGTTGCGCACTCAGCCTGATTTTTAGACTTTATTTGGCATTTTTATCCACCTTTCCTGTCCTTCCCAAGGACCTGGGATAGGCAAATGTTGTTGTTTACTGATATTAAAGGTAACATCACAGAATGTAAGCTTTTCCAAGTACAGCAGCTGCATTTTGTATTTGATTAGTGGAGATTTTGTCAGTGCCAATGGTATCCAAATAGTACTCCATTGTTATTGTTATTGCAAAGACATTAAATCAATGAAAAAAGTTAATGCTGACCACAAATCCCATTGGTTTCAATGGCCATAATCTTAAATATAATTCAGCCTCACATTTTTCTGGTTGGAGGCAAACTAGATTTCTTGAGTCATTGGTTCTTCTATGTTGTATACTAAAACTAATTTGCTGTTATTGTTTCCCAGTTACACCTCTAGATGAACTATGGGCAATTGGTTCTTCAGGAAATCTCATTCACCGCCTCACAAAGACATTCCAGCATTCTCATAACATGCAGAAACAGAGTGATGCTTCTATAGCATTTCACTCTGATGATTTTGAGGATGAGTGGGAAGTGATATAAAATGAATAACAGTAAATAAGCAAGAACACATCCTTGGGAATCCTGTCACTTGGGAAATGCCAAGCTTTTGAAGCCACAAACATTTTACAACATTACCTTTTTGAGATATAGGAGACTAATTTATACAGTAGTCCTCAAATTGTTTAGTGAAATGTCTTGTTCAGTATATCTCAGGTGAGGCAGGCAATGCAGCTTAAAAAATTGTGAACTTGTCTTTATTCTAGAAGTTGTACTTTGACCATAATGTATCAATTTAACCTCATTAACAGCAAAATGAATTTGCTGTAGCATGCAAGCTAATGTCTGTACTTTATAGGAAGAATTTCTGTTATATTACATATTTCTCAGCTGCTGAAAAATACTATTTTGTTTTTATCTTGGACATTAATATCTTAGGAAAAAATGGGTATGCCTTTAATAGAAAAGAATAAAATACTATTTTTTTCAGTGGAAAGAGCTGCACTAAATAGTTTAGTGCTCAGATTAAAGTTTCATTATCAGAGCTCTACTGATTTTTTTGCTCTGATTAACTTGGCTAAAATCATTAGTTTCCCTTATTCTTCCCTATCTTTGAGTCTCTTGTGAATTGAGATTATAACTGTCCAAATTCCCAGCTATGTGTACCATTTTGATTGAGAAGTGTGGACATTTTGGTTGTAAGGTATCTTGGAGGGCTTCTTGTTAGGGGAGATTGCCTTACGTGTTTTTCCAAACAATTTAGGCTATTGTTCCACAGATGCCTATGAGAGCTAAACACAATATCATAAGTCATTTCAATAAAATGAGGGTGGCTCTGTGAGTGAGATTCAGTACCATATTTAGCCTGACAGAATTAAGCCTGTGTTCAGAGTAGATTCTGTATTTCCTTTTGTACCATAATTTATAATCAAATCTAAATATAGTACTAAAGATGCTTATCCCAAAAGAAAGGTTGTAGTACTCATCAGGATTTGCCTTTATAATAGGAAATTTTAGCTACATTAGCTAAATCTTGCAATGTCTTATATTTAAAATGTTTACAGCAGAGATGCTTAAATGTATAATTTACTGATCACTGCAGCTTATGTGTCATAATTATCGAATTTCTTAAGAACACTCTAAAACAAAACATTATCCCAATAGTTTTCATTTATAGTACTTTTTAATATATATGTATATTTATTTGAGACCCGAATATTTGAAGCAACTATTATTGAATCTGCAAATGAGCTAACTGAAGTGATGCTAGATGAACCTGGGTGGAGATAATGAGATTTTTTTTTTCTTTCTAAAACTGCCTGATACAACACTGTATTAATGGATTTTCCGCATAAGAAGTAATTTTGGCACCATAGACGTACTTATTAGCAGCAGCACTTGTATGATCAATGCTATGTTCTTGGTTGATTCTTTTATTTTGGAGTGACCAAGTGGCTACATTTGTTTTATTCTGAGATCTCATCTATTTGAGTCGGCCTCTGAGGGTTTTTGTAGCTGTCCATCTATCCCTAGTTCAATTGACATATTACTTTGGAAGTCCTTTGACAACTGGGATTCCAGTGCCATCACTTCTCTGAAGTCCAGAAATTTTGAGCAAGTGGAGTGGCCCCATGATGCACTTTTGGGCAAATATTCATATTCTAATAATGAAAAAAAATGACATACTTGTGTGTGTACCCAAAAATATGTATGAATGTTTGCATGTATTATAAACACAATAACACTTTTTAAAATGGGCCCCTCTTTCATTAATTACTTAGTTTGCGAGTTTGTTTATATGGTGCATAATAGTGTGATTGGCTTGATTCATAATTATGAATTGGTGTTGACAGCTCTTCTAAGCCCAATGAGTTCTTTTGTATCTTCTAACAGTCTGAAATGTTTACCATTATAGTTTCACTTCCATAGACTTGTGGTTTTTTTCCCCATAAACTTTCAGATAAGTGCAATAAACTAGATTTTTTTTCTTAAAAAGTGTTTTTGTTTTGATATTTAATTTTGGTATATTTATTTATGAAATATATAGGCTGCCCCAATCTATTTTGCCTCTGAGTAAAACTATCCTAAGTTGGTTTTATGGAGCTATATAATAAACATTTTGATAAAATTAATGAAACATCCAAGAAAACTTCACAGTTTCTTTTTCTAGGTCCCAAAGATCCAGGTTTTGAGCTAATAATACTATTTGGTTGGAAACAGTGTCTGAAGACTTATTTCTCATATTTTGAGGAATTATTTATTTCATCAAATACTCAGTTCTACTTGAGTATTTGATTCCACGATCAACTTTGTATTTGTATATTTATGCAACTATGTGTATGATTTTTAGGTAATAGAGGGGGTTGAGACCGGTCTTTGCATTGTCGTAAACAGCGATGGCTAACCTTTTCAGGACCAAGTGCCCAAAGCGCCCAAACCCCCAAAATGCAATGCACGCGCATCCTCTGTGTGTGGCCCGTCCTCCGTGCATGTCCCCACATGCGCCCTGGCCTGTGCATGCACAGCAGAGACCCAAAGACCAGCTGGCTGGTGGGAGGCACACAGGCATGCATAGCAGAGCTGAGCTGGGGAGACAGCTTGCTGCCCACAGAGAGGGCGCTGCATGCCACCTCTGGCACACATGCCATAGATTCGCCATCACTGTTGTAAAGCACCCAGAGTCATTTGTTTGAGGCAGTTAAACAAAATAAATGTTCAGCTCTCATAAGGAGCTATATTGACTCAGGTATTCAATCAAAGAGATAACAATCATGTCTGGGTTTGAAAGGTCTTTGAAAACATACTCGTGGACTTATAGAAATGAATCGTGTCTTGATCAAAATCTCTACCAAATTCAGAAAAAAAGATTACTGGTTATCGGGATGATAGATGCTACAAGATTATTGCCATTTAAATTATTTACTCACGTCATACATTTGTTCAGGAATTCAAGATCGCATACACAATTTCCCCCCCAAGAACAATCCAGTGAGGTAGATTGGGCTGAGAGTGACTGAGCCAAAGTTGGCATATGAAATTTCATGGCTGATGGTGGATTTGAATGTGAGTTTCTCTTGAATTCTGCACCTTAATTACTACACCATATTTTAGCCTCCAGCAATCCATGGTCACACATATAGCAATAGCAATAGCACTTAGACTTATATACCACTTCATAGTGCTTTCCAGTCCTCTCTAAGCGGTTTACAAAGTCAGCATATTGCCCCCAACAATCTGGGTCCTCATTTTACCCACTGTGGAAGGATGGAAGGAAGGCTGAGTCAATCTTGAGCCTGATGAGATTCGATCTGCCAAACTGCTGGCAGCCAGTGATCAGCAAGAAGTAGCCTGCAGTACTGCCCTCTAACCACTGCGCCACCGCGGCTCTATATGCACTGCATATAGAAATGCAGAAAATGAAACATTATTATTAACTCTCTTCAAGAACAAAATTCACCCCAAGAGCAAAGACTGCAATTCTGTGCAAAGTATGCAATTCTCCAGGAGATTGCTGAGAAGGTATGAGTAATAGCAAATAAATTAAGGCTACTCTTGCATTGAACAGGTTAATGAGAAAAACAGAATTCAAAGAAAAGAACCTAATGATTCCAACCATGAATCAAATTAGTGAGATTATCATTGTTTGGGGATACTTTGTAGCTTTAGGATTAGGAACAGTGGATTCTGAATTGTATCAGCAAATTTTATAGGAGAATGCAGAATATCTGTGAACTGTTAAAGCAGTGTGGGTCATGTAACACAACAATGGCTGAACAAAATTTACATCTTGGAATGACTGAGGCAAAACCCTGATCTTTCCTCTACTGAAATGTTATGGTATGATTTGAAGGCAGTTCAGGCAAGAGAGCCCCAAAACATGAGCTGAAGCTGTTCACTAAAGAGAAATGATCAAATTATCTGCAGGAATGATCAGGAGAACACTTGGTTGAAATTACTCCTGCCATTGGTTACTAAAATTAAAGCTTCCAAAAAAAAATAGTAAAATGTACAATAAATACATGACATGGTACGCTGTTTACAGTAATGTTCTTTTTGTTAACAAGACCCAGAGGGATGTGACAACATTGTAGGTTGTAATATTTTACAGTTACATACAGTTCTAAAAGATTCAAAACCACACCACTGAAGATGTAAATCCTAAAATGTTGGACTGTTAACTTAGATCAGCTAAACACAAGACTGTCCAGAAATCCGTATAAAGTAAGGACACAAGTTTTATAATTATAAGCAATATAAAATTTTTCACAGCTGATTTGAAATATTACACAAAACATGGTAGATGTAAGCATGATCTGATGCTGTTGTACATAAAAGTTTAAGCGCAATTTTAGATTTTTCAACACAATAATCCCCATGAATGTAGGAAACTCATACTCCAGAAAAAAGTGTATGCTCTTTAATGTAAAATGTTTTTTTTAAATGGGCAAAACTTCAATATTATGATTCTCTTTACAATCTAAAATAAATAAAGCTAATTCTATACTACTTAAATAGTATTCTATTTGTAGAACAATTGCAAAAAAGCAAAATATCTCGAGATATAGTCACAATGGGGAAACATTGGCTGTTTTCTACAATAGGGACAATAGATGACCTCACATATCTCCTCAATTCAATTTATGTATGATTCTACCTACAGTATATTACTTTGCAAAGCAATTTTGGCTTTCCATTATATTACAAATTCAATTACAATACCACATCAAGAATAATTGCCCTTTTAAGTGAACTTCAAATAAGATGATTCTTCAGTGAGAATTTACTGGTGCATATCTTTTGAAATTGCTTTGGCTATAGAATTTTCTACTATAGAAAAAAAAAGATCTCTTCACCACATTTTATTACTGTTGAAAGATATAACCACTAATATTTTAATATCAATTCATGAAACCCTTAGAAAAAGTATGCAATGGGCTAATGGATTAAATGGCTTTTCCATGGTCTGAAGCAGGAGTGGAAAATGTTGCACTTTTTTTTTTCTCTGCAGACTCTGCACAAATGGGTAGTTTTTTCAAACTTTGAGGTGTGGCCAGTCATGGCACAGTGATACAAGACAAATTGAGGGGAAAAAATCACCATAATGAGAACTTTCTTGAAAGTAGATATAATGGATAGAATTTACCACAAAGTTATAACAGATATTGGATTAGAGAAGGAAGCCCCAATATAATTATACTTCATTTTTACAGGAGATGTTTTGAGAATATTGGGAGCATTCATTAACTTATTTGGAAATTTTATTTTTTCATCTTAAACACGTAAATCCTGGATATTAACAATGCATAAAAACATATTAATCTAAAAATAAAATAATACAGAATTCAATCTTACTATAACTGAGGCACCTTAAAAAAGCTCCAGCACCAACACACAGACCAAAGCTCCACTAATGTCCTGTCCTTAATGCCTGAAGAAAGAGCTGTGTTTTATGGCCTTCCTGAAGCCCAATAAAGATCTCAGGAGGGAGGCTCTCTCAAGGGCAATGGCAGCTCTTCCAATCACAGGTCACATGAAGAGAAACACAAAAAGAAAAAAAAAATAGAAGTTCAGATTCCCCTTGGTATTAGGCCATTGCAAATGAAAAGAAGTACTTCAGATCTTGGGCTAGCAGAGATGGCTATGGCAGATAGCCTTCTTTTAGTCTTCTACAGGAACTCCCTTACATTTTCTGAATCATCAAAACCATACCAACCTAAATCCATATACGAGGAGCTAGACCAGAGGGAGAGAAAATTGAAATCTTAGATTATATTTCACCAAGAGTACCAAGTGGTGCCTTCAGCTATCTAAGTGTTCAACCTTTGAATGATGCCATATTTATTTATTTTAAAAATATAAATGCAGCCTATTTCCTTTAACATACCGGTATTCATAAGATTTTGCTGAGTCTGCAATTAATCATTTTTTTTTCTTGCTATGTAGAGTTAAGGCAATCTCTGGGTCCAAAGACCTTGTGACATGGATAGCAAATTTTAATTAAAAACAAAAGCAAATGTTGAACTAGCTCTGGTAGGTATAGCAGGAACCCCATATGAGCAATAGCTAGAGTGCAGCTCATAAACCCATACACATTCTTAATTCAGACACTGATTTACTGACCTGAATTGGGTAGTTTCACATAATACCCTGACCCATAATATAAGCTAATTGGGAGTGGTCCTTTAGCACATGGGCCACAAATTAGATGGCCACATTTTTGCCTGCAGACTGAGTTACTTTCTCCAACTCATTAGACTTTGATATAGAACATGATCTGTGATGCATATGGAAACGAGAAAAAATGGTTGTCTTCATAAGCCTATGTACTCTTATCTAACAGTCACCCTTACCATGTGCACTTGGGTTTACTTCCAAATAAAGATGCATCAGACTGTTCTGTGAGATTTCTCTGATCAGGTAACAGTCCTAATTGCTAGTGTTGCATTTACTATGGTAAATTTACTAAAGAAGAATAGAAAAAAGATGGACAAACCCATCTCACTGATGCAAGGCATCACGGCTATGCTATGAAATGTGTAAGGTTTTCAATTTCTTTTGCTTGGATCTGGCAATTTCACCAGTGTTTTCTACAAACAACATTCCTGATGAGATCCCCCTTGAATACTGTGTTGAAGTACTTTTCTTCCATTATAATAAGAGTCCTCATTGAAAGAAAATGGAAGCAAGACTTCTTAGTCATCACTTATACTTTTTGATTGCTTCCTGACAATTAGTACTCTTTCTTTCAAATGCCAGCTGAGATTGGTCCTTTGGAGCTTATTGAGACAAAACCCACCAAAGAGAAAAAGCAGAGCCTCCCCTTTCTTTCTCTCATATAGCAACATGGCACAAGATTTTGTAGGTATCTGGGCAACTGTTTCTAATGCTTTGGTGCCAAAGTGGGAGGCAAGGAAAGACTTTTTTGACTGCTGAACAAAAGGCCACCAATTACATACTTAAGATTTCTCACAGCTGTTGCGCTATTGCCTCCTACCCAGCAGAAATCTGCAGAATTCAAAATAAGGCTGTGGTGCCATGAACAAAATGCCACCCTTGCATCTTGAATCCCTGCCAGAAAAATCTATATTGATGCACCCTAAATAGCTTGCTTAATGGTGAACCTGGTTATGAAAGCACAAATTGCAAAATTAAATACCTGTTAAAATGCTAGCATAACTTCTGACTGATAAAAAAACCCTTGAAAATTACATTTTCTCCAAGGGCTGACAAGGGCTGTTTTCAAGACTGTGATTCAGCCTTGCAATATATTGAGGTTCAGGATGAGGATCAACAAAAGCTATTGCATGTAACCAGAGAGGTGTTGTTGTTGTTTTTTAAAGAAAATTGATTCTGTTGAAATTCTGCTCAATTTTTGTCCTACCAGGTACTTCTCAAAAAAGAAGCCTCGATCCAGAGGAATCATGAAGAGCTTTATTACTGGGATGCTCCCCCTAAATTACCCAATCCTTCATTATTCTGCCTTCCTGTATCTTAGCTTTCAATTTAAAAAGCAACACTGAATTCCAAGGAAAGTTCAGATTTGTCTTTAGGAATACCATTTTGCTGCCTGAAGATCTACTTGAGAGGATACAGTGTTGAATGGGGGCAAGAAAACAGCTGCAAGGATTAATTAACTTAATAATGATTTGACAAGGAATCTAAAAAAGCTCATGGATTCTTAGGGGTCTTTGCCAAATGAATTTTTTTGGTGTATTATTATGTTTGGATAAAATACTTCATTTATTTGTTGTGTACTTAACCTAGTTTTCTGGCCCTGACTTACAAAGAAATCTATAACTATAATTGCGCAAGATGGATTCACATGATATGCTAGGCTGCAATGAGATTGGCTAATATATGGTACTGTTTTTGTGTGAGCTCAGCTGATCAAATATAGGTTGTGGACAGTACACAAACTAATTGTGAGTTTTGTCATAAGGCATAGGTTGTTAGAA
Organism: Arizona elegans; assembly: GCA_022577455.1. Classification (NCBI taxonomy): domain Eukaryota; kingdom Metazoa; phylum Chordata; class Lepidosauria; order Squamata; family Colubridae; genus Arizona; species Arizona elegans. Next base: position 19,447,624 of record JAKOOJ010000001.1, on the reverse strand, counting down.
ACACAGTGTTGCAATTCTTCAGGTGAATTGTGAAAAATTGGCAATGGTATCTGAATCTTTCTTGTTTAAAAGAGGCAACAACCAGTTGTTTTTCTTTTTCATTTGTGAAATGGAGGCAGCTTAGCATAGTCAGGAATAGACTTGTGTGAAAGCCGTATGAGTAATGTTGGTACTGAAAAGCCACCTTGCTACCAACAATATCCAAACTGTGATGAATACAGCAGGGAAGAATTATGAAAACTGATATCATATATCCCCCTCAGACCCCCCTTCTCCAGGCTAAATACATTCAGTGCCTCCAGCTGTTCTTCATAAATTTTTCCTTCCAGATTCCATATCATGTTGGTTGCCCTCCTCCATAATGTTCCAGTTGGTCTATTTCTTCTAAACTGGTAACCACACTAGATGTAACGTTGTGTGGCCTGACCAATGAAGAATGTAGAGTAGAATGATTACTTCTCTTGATATATATATATCTCCCTCCCCAATCTTTGTGTCATCTACAAATTTGATAAGCCTATTATTTAACCCTTCATTCAAGTATTTATAAATATATTAAACAGTGCAGGGCCTAGAATGGCCTCTTGCAGTATACCACTCATCCAGACTGTTGTAGAGCCATTGAGGTACATTTATTTATTGAGTACAATTGTTCAGCAAACTTTATATCCATTTAACAGTAGCACACCTGTGATCAATTAAACTTTCAAAAATTGAGATCAAATTGGTTAACCATGACTTCTGCCAAATACATGCTCCCCAAAAGATTGCTTAATGATATGTTTCAGAGTTTTCCTCCCACTATCAATGGCAAGGTCTGTGACTATTAAGTCCTCTTTTCTTCCTTTTCTGGAGACAAGAATAATATTTCCCCTTCTCCAGTCTTCTGGCACTAGACTTGTCTCAAATTTCACTGAAGGGGGCAATTTGTATTCCCAAACTGGCTGGCATTGAAAGTGTGACCAATCACAACAGAATTGGAGCAAATACAAAATGATGAATTTTTAGTCCTCCAGAATATTTCCTACCATTACAAATGATCCTCCCGCCCTCCCTCCTTCCTATACTTTGAAAGAAAGCATTGGAATGCAGCCATCCATCATTTTTATTTTTAAAGAACATCTGTACAACCAGTTCAGAGCCTAAAGGTTTTTACAGAAATAAAAGTAATGGAGGAGAGTACGTTTTGTTCTGCAATTTGCTAGTTTTCTATTTTATTTTTTTAGCTGAAAGAATCTTTAAAAATCAGAAAGGAACCTGATGCCCAAAAAACCTGTCAAAACATTAGTGACTGGGTTATCCATCTGCAATAAAGGCTAAAGCAGATAGGAAGTTGGTAGGTCCATTTGTTTAAAATCTTTGTTTGCTCCAAATATGAGCTCAGACTTCAAGACCCTTTTCATATACTCTTTGGGGTATTGTGCATCCTTCCCTAATATGAGGTCCTCCATATATTTAGAATGTTTCAAAGTTGGTCATGCTGCCTCAGGACTCCAAGAGTTGACATTTAATATACCTAGGGACTATTAAATTGAGGTAGGGTGATTTAATATAAGAAAATTAATTATTTCCTGTTTATTGCCTTCAAGTCCGTATATTGCATGGACCTGGATTTTTTTAAAGTCAAGCTTTATACAAATGTTGCATTCTTAGAGTTATAATTCTCATTGTCTGCTCAGAAATTGAATAGAAGGCAACGCAAAAGACTTAACAAACTCTGCACCTTATACAGAACCGTCTGCTGAAATCCTCCATGCAATTTGGCCATGATTGCCGGATGATGAATGAAAAACACTATGTTGTCCTTGCAACTCTTTTCCTAATATCTTAATATCTAATCTTTATCTTGATGGTTCTATATAAAAGTTTACTTTTTTTCTGCTTGAAGCCTGAAAGGAAAATGTGTGTTTATGCCCATGATGGAATCCAGTCTGTTCCCCTTTAGTCTGGCTCAGGGTCTGCAACCTTAAATACTCAAAGAGTCATTTGGATCAGTTTCCCACAGAAAAGAAAACACTAGGAGCCATAAAAACTGGCTGGGTGTGGCCAACTTGATGTCACTCACTTCCACCAGTCACATGATCCCCCCTAGCCACGCCTACCCAGCCGGTCATTAGGGCAGAGAACCAATTGTTAAAAAACACTGGGAACCACAAAATTCTTTTGACATATCTCTCTCTCCTCTCCCTCCCTCCCTCTCTCCCTGTATCTCTCTATGTCTCTCTCTCTCCCACTCTCTCTGTCTCTGCCCTGGTCGCTTCTCCCATCCCCTGTGGTCATCCTTACCTTCTCAAGCCAGGCAAGGAGTGACTGGGAGGGAAGGGCGAGGGGCAGGTCAGCCAGTGGTGAGATCACCTGATAGGGAGCCACAGCAGAGGACCCAAAGAGCCGCATGCAGCTCCGGAGCCGCAGGTTGCTGACCCTAGTCTGGTTGATGATAACAATCCCATGCTGTTTTATAAAGTGTGGCAGCACCTTTGCAGTAGCCATTCATTGGCTTTTTAAATGTTCCACTGCAGAACATTGCAGAAATGCCTTCACAGCGATGACGTTTGTAAGGACATGTACTGATTTTGATGAAAGACCTTTCCTGGGCATGTTTTCAAGTCTTAGGAAACAAAAGAGCTCCTTGTGTGGTAACACACAAAAAAACCCTAAACAGTAGGCTTCTTGTTCCATACGGTACTTTTTTTTCTTTTTTTCAAATAATGGTTTATCCAAATGTATTAACAAAAAGTTTGAAAATTGGTTCTGTCTCTGATGCAGCTATGATTTAAAACACCTATGGTACAACAGTAATTTGTTACTTCCAAACCAGGTTACATAGGAAATATGGATAAAAATTATCAAAGGAGGTTGGCTTTAAAGCGAAGGCTGTTGGCTTATGTATGTTTGTTGAAGTACAAAAATGCAAATGGAGGAAACCCACCCCATGCCACAGCTTGATACTGGGTAGCGGAAGGAGGTTGAGTGTTCAGATGAAAAGTGGGAAACACAATGTTTGGAGAAATAGTATGATATAATGTTGAGAAGGATGGAAGGCAAGTATTTTGTTGCAGATTACATTTATTTTCAAGTGGCTTGACATATTTAAATATGTTTACAGCCATTTTTCAAGGGTACCTTCTGTGCAACTCCTTCCAGAAGGGACAGATAAGTTTCTCTTTTGTCTCCTTTTCATTTAGGGAATGCCAATACTAAATTGGCATAAAAATGAAGAGAGTTATATAAGCAACCCCCAAAAGGCACTCAAAAGTACTTTGAGACAAGTAATCAGTTACAGAGAAGACAGAGTGGAAGCTCTGAGGAAAGATATACTGTAAATCGGGGTCACCAACCTTTTGGACCTCAGGGACCACTAAATTCATAATTTTAAATCTCGCGGACCACTAATATGATTTTTTTTAAAAAAGATAAATAGTATTTAGTGCAATATAAAAATGCAAATAATGTTTCTGAGAACCACCAAAATTTTCTCGCGGACCATCAGTGGTCCATGGACCACTGGTTGGTGACCACTGCTGTAAGTTACCAACATAGATCATTATACTTAAATGCTGGTGACAGCAATCAGAGTTGTTTTAGGAGGGAGCTGCTGGACTTTTTGGCATATGTGGTGGTTGTGGTAGAGAATAATGGGAGAAGGACGAGTAGTGTAACCTGCTCTGAGCTGCTAAATAAAAGGAGGATGTAAATAAAATAAACAAGACATCAAATAAGTGGACACCAACCTTCAGAGCAGTGGTGAAATCCAATTTTTTTTACTACCGGTTCTGTGGGCATGGCGTGTGATGTGTGATGTGGCTTGGTGGGCGTAGCAGGGGAAGGATACTGCAAAATCTCCATTCCCACTCCACTCTGGGGCCAGCCAGAGGTGCCATTTGCCTGTTCTCCGAACTAATCAAAATTTCCTCTATCGGTTCTCCAGAACCTGTCAGAACCTGCTGGATTTCATCCCTGCTTCAGAGTCCCCAACTCTTGAAAGAAATTGTTCCAAGAATGACAGGTCCTGTTACAAAGTGCTATTGGATGAATTTCTCAAAGAAATGCTGAGGTAGGTTTATAGGCACAGTGGCGGTTTCACTTAACAAGGAATATCTGTAGTTATTGCTGGATCAGGTCAAGTCTTAATCTACCATTTTACTTCTCACACTGGACATCATAATATATACAGTATGTCCTTTTCTACGAGGCATTTTCAGGAGCTCAACTTTTTTTTTTAGCAAAAATCTCTTTCCAGTCAGCCAAATCTCAAACTCAAAATTTTTGTTATTATTTTGTTTTTATTTAGTTTTGACATTCATGCCAAATGAGTCCTAGATTACAATTTGGGCATCATTAGATAAGGCTAAAATCTGGTTGCCTAGCTGTGGCTGGTTATGTTGGGCAAACAGTCTCTTATTGTAACTTCTCAAGGGTCTGATGGCCCTTCAGGACAGGCAGAAAAATAAGACTTTTTATCAAACTTCTGGTGAACCACTACTTCATGTTCAAGGGAGACCTGTTTCTGAAAATCGCAGGAAGAAAATTAAGAACCTGAGCATTCAGGAAACATTCTCATTTATCCTTCCAGTCCATGGAAGAAGACTGGGAAAGGTAAGACTACTATAATCCAGTGATCATGATGGAAAAGATGTTGATTATCCTTGTCTGATGTATCAAGATAATTAATCACTAGAATATGGATTGCACTTCACAAGGACAGGTGTGTTTGGCCAAAACATGTAAAGATTGATTAGAGAGCACCCTTTCTCGCTCATTGTAAGTTAAGAGCACCTTTTCTTGCACCCTTATTCAAGTGAATAAATTTGAAATGCTGTAGAGAGCATTTTGGTTAATTGCTGACTAAGAGTTAAGTATCTGGAAAGCTGAAACTGTATCCTAATGTGAAACTTGACAGAGAGAATGTTTATCAAACTTGCAGATGATAATAGGTGGGATGGCTAACACCCTAGAAGAAAGAAAGAAAATTCAACATGATTTTGATAGGTTATTGCAATTACAGTTAGAAGATAGATATTAATATTAACTTATTAGTTAATACTATAGTATAGAATATAATTTAAGACACAAGGTCAGATTTCTTCACTTACAAAAATCAATTGTACAAGTGTAGAATGGGGATATCTGGCTTGATGATGCTATTCGAGAAAAGTGTCTTGGCAGCCAAGAAGGCAGATGCAGTCTTAGGTTGTATCAATACTGTTTTGCTTTGGTTGAAAGTCATCTTGAGTATGATGCTAAATTCTAAACCATTGCACTTTAAGAGGGAATCAGAAATGGAGCAATTCGGAAAAGGGCTACAAAGATGCCCAAAGGATTAGAAATTAAACCTGAGATGACAGATTGAAGGAGCAGGGAAAATTTAGCTTTGAGGAAAGTTGATTGAGCTGGGCTATGATAGGACTTCTCAAATATCTGTAAGGATTTATACAGAAGAAGGTCTAACTCTAGACCTGTTCTTCAACATTTTGTCACACATGGAATAATAGACTTAATAGCAATGGCATTTAGATTTATATACCGCTTCACAGCCCTCTCTAAGTGGTTTACAGACTCTGCATATTGCCCCCAACAATCTGACCACCTTGGAAGGATAGAAGGCTGAGGGGGTCAACCTTGAATCGCTCAGAATCGAACTCCTGGAGTGAGCAGTGAGTTAGCCTGCAGTACTACATTCTAACCACTGCGCCACCACAGCTCTTAAATCTTAAATTTCTTATCTTAAATAATAGGAAAGCAGATTTCTTCAACTGAATATTGTGCATATGTGCATGTGTGGGATAATTCAAATTATAAAAGAAATGTAACAGTGCAATAAAATACCCAGACAGGGGGTGGATTAGTTATATTGGTTACATTCAGGCAGATGCTACACAGCCATGTATCTGGGGTGCAGAGAGAAGAAGACCAAAAGTGATGGCCTAAATGCACCCGTCCAATTCTAGTTATCTAACCTAAGCAGAGAGGAATGAGGTGGCTCAGTGGCTAAGACACTGAGCTTGTTGATCGAAAGGTCGGCAGTTCAGTGGTTTGAATCCCTAGTGCCGTGTAACGGGGTGAGCTCCCGTTACTTGTTCCAGTTTCTGCCAACCTAGCAGTTCGAAAGCAAGTAGAAAAATAGGGACCACCTTTGGTGGGAAGGTAACAGCGTTCTGTGCACCTTTGGCATTTAGTCATGACGGCCACATGACCAGAGAGATGTCTTCGGACAGCGCTGGCTCTTCGGGTTTGAAACGGAGATGAGTACCGCCTCCTAGAATAGGGAATGACTAGCATATATGTGCGAGGGGAACCTTTACCTTTACCTTTTAACCTAAGCAGGACAACAGATTCTGAGCGAAAGCAGGGGCTCTCCTCCAACTCCACTACCCATATTCCATTCTTCTTCTTTCCCTTAGAGGTCAGAATTGCATGTCTCCTATTCTCAGTATTGATTCCTTGCTTTAATACCCTAGCTTTTTTCCAGGAGCTCAGAGTTATGTATATCAGGATCTCCCCTCTTTTTATCCTTACCAGTCATAGATTGGGCTGACTGAGAGTAGGCTAAAATGGTCTAATAAACGAGTAAGAGCTTAGGCTTGTGTCTTCACAGCCCAGGTCTCATCATCATAACCACTACAATTTAGTGGCACAGAGCCACCAGGTTCTGTGCCACTAAAGTAAAGGACTGAAGTAAAATAGTTTTTGCATTTCAGCCAACAACTGTGTATGGAGGGGAGAGACTCAGTCTAATCCCTCTGGACTAATCCTGCATCAATTTGGTAGATGAATCTGGGTGATTGTGAGTGCACAATTAGACCCTCTTTTGCATCTATCTCATCCAAAACACTTTTTGTCCTTCTTGACCATTTTGTGATGAGATATGAAACTCATCCATAAGAATAACCAGATGTGTACCAGTGGTGGGTTGCCCCCGGTTCGTACCGGTTCTATAGAACTGGTAGTAAAACCGGCAGGAGGCCCTGCTCACTGACCCCGATGTCATGAAAATGCTTCCGCGCTTGCGCAGAACAGCACACACGCGAGTGAGCGAAGCTCATGCACGCGCGCAGCCCCATTGCAAACTGGTAGTAAAGGTAAGTAGAACCCACCCCTGATGTGTACCGTATTCAGTGTTCGGTGGGCTGATGTTTACAGCCCCATGTTCTCAACAAAGTTCATGAAACGAAGAGTCACTATGTGAGTTGGGTGGCTATGCAAATGTAATAGACAGACAGAAAGCAAGACAGATAGATGAGACATGACTCTGAAGAGAACAATGGCAACAAGGGCATGTGAAGCTTTGCATTTTTACATCTTGGTTCTTGACCCTCACCTTCATCAATATTCCTTCTGATCTCAAATAATTTTCGAATGACTGCAAAAACATTTTTTTGACTTTGAATGTTTTTTCAGTTTTCACTACTTCCTACTGAAATAGTTACTGCTTACATTGTTCCACTATGGTTATTTTTATTAATACCAATGGAGATTGTTATGTATTTAATGCTTTTTAAAAATTTGTTTAATGCTCAGCTGATTTGACCTCCTCTTGGATATGTGTATTTTTTAAATAAAAGTGAACTATTGGTGGCAGAGAAAATAACAATAACTCTTAAGAAATTGACTGTTGCAATATATTGCTATGAGGAAATAATGAGAGAGGAAGAGAGTAAGGACAGCTGGCCAATAGTTCAGTTCTTTCTAATATCTAATAGCTGTTTTATATGAAATGATATTTTTTGTCCTTTTTCACATTAGCTGGATACAACTCTATAAGAGGTAATAGCTTAAACCAACATTTCAAACTCTGGTTGTGTTGTGTTTGTTTAAATTATATACAATCCTGTGGCATGTAATTTGAAGTTGACAAAGAAAAGGTGGAAAAACTGGACATACGCCAAACCTTCTTTTGCTGGCTGGGAGTATATCCAGTTTTTGTTTTGTTTTTTTGCAGCAATCAGTATCCAGTTGGTGCATTATTTACTGTTGATCTACTGAGTATGGATTACAGAAGCTACTCTGTTTCATTGCTTGTTTTAGCTTCTGGCCTAAAATGCTAATTCACTTGGGCAGTCTACAAATCGTCATGCCCAAGTTAAGCTTTAAACCCTGCATTCTGCCATAAAATGACATTTATTTTTAGAATGCACTCTAGGTGTTCCACTCTTGCCGACTGAGCAATAGTTAAATAAAACACAACATATTAAAATCTTTGCAAAAAAAGGTCTCTAATTAAAACAAGTGCTTCTCCTTCTCCCACACAGATTTCATTTTCAGCACATGGGTTCTCCACACAACCTATTTTCATCACACAAGCAGCAATTGAAAGGTGAGGGAGAGAGGGAGTCAAAGTGAGAGAAGGGGGTCTCAATCTTATAATCTTAGCCCTTCAACTTCAGGTCCAAAGGTTTCAGAAAGTGCGGCAAAGGTAGCCCATCCAGAGCTTCTGGGAAATGTTCGCGTGAAATGCTCCCAATTAAAACTTGCATGGATCTAACAAAGAGAGAGAAAGGAGCAAAACCAGCCAACCACTGATATCGGCTATCACCCAGGAGGTCCTGCCATGGTTGCTGGTCTTCCCGCAGCTGCTGTTTCATGGCAAAATGGAAGCCTGTAGGCATGAAGAGCAAGAGCGAGTCCAGAAGGAGAAGCTTGGTGCAGAGATTTGATGCTGGACTCTCCCAAATTTGTTGTAGAAGTAGGTCTAGAGGTGTGTTCCCAGCACAGTCACGAAGGCAAGGTAAGGCTCCGTGTCCCAGCAACAAAAGCAAACACTCCGGCCTTGCCAGTTCACAAGCCACATGAAGGGCTGTTTTGCCACCTTCTACTCGACTGCAACCTCGGCGGTCCAAATAGGTAGCTCGGTCGCTTACTGGAAAGTTTTTGATGGCCTTCAGAATCTCTACTAGGACATGGATACGATTGTACCGGACGGCCATAACTAAGTGAGGAGCTGAAGAGTGGCAGCAGCTGAAGTGAAGGCTTGGTACTGCAAGGGCACTTTTAGGAAATTGGTTCAGTAAATATCGGGCATAAGGCTGGTGGTTGTGTACCAGGGCATACAGCAGTGCCTCTGAAGGTGAATATGTGCTGACTTTGCCTCCTTCTTGCCAGTGGAAAGCCTCCATGCGCCTCATGTCTTCCAAGAGCCATACCGGTAGCTGGTCTCTCACAGCTTGATAGAAAGCAAAAGAGGATTTCTTGCATTGTTTCTGAGACTGGGAGCTGTAGCTGTTGCAGCTATTCAACCATTTGACGTTCCAGGGCATCCTTGAGGCTGGGTTCACAGGGAAGACCTGCCTTCTTGGCTACCAGGTGTTTTTCTCATGAAGAGTCAACAATGCGGAGGAAGGCTTTAAGAGAAAAGGAATTGTTTAGAAACTACCCCTCCCAAAAGCCACGTTCTTCTGTGTCTTTGTCTCCCATGCCAGGTTCATCAAGGTACAGGTATTCCTCAACGTACAACCATTCATTTAGTGACCGTTTGAAGTTACAACGGCACTGAAAAAGGTGACTTATGATCATTTTTCACCCTTACAATCGTTGCAGCATCCCCATGGGCACGTGATCAAAATTCAGATGCTTTGAGCATAATGATATATAAATATGTTTGAATTGTATTGTTAATAGTGAGGATTTAGGGTAAGAATTGTTGTATTATGAGTTATTAATTGAATTAAGAATTAAGGTGGGTTAATAGAAGGGTAATTGTTTTGATTAAGTAAATATGTGTTAATTTTTTTAAAGATGGTATTAGCTGAATATGTGATATAAGATTTAGAAATAAGTGCTATGGCAAAATAATATATTTTGTTAAAAGATTTTGTTAAAAATTGAACAAAGTGATGACCGGATCAAAGCTCTGTTCTGAAAGGATGTAATTTGTATGTTTGGAAAAAAACAAAAAAACTTTTTGCAAAAAAAAAAAAAAAAATCAGTTGCTTTGCAACCGATTCATATTCATGACGGTTGCAGCGTTCTGGAGTTACGTAATCATCTTTTTCAATCTTCTAACAATGGGGAATCCAGATTTACTTAACAACCATGTTACTAACTTAACAATGGCAGTGATTCACTTAACAATTGTGACAAGGTAGGTCATAAAATAGGGCAAAATTTACATAACCAATGTTTTGCCTAGCAACAAAAAATTTGGACTCAGCTGTGGTCGTACGTCGAGGACTACCTGTATTGTGAGGTATTGACAAAAACTGTTTTGAAGATGATAGGAAAGAACTCTGCCTGAATCTGAAGTCTCCCTGTATTGATGGGAACTGCAGGCACTGCCATCCAGTCTTTGAAAATAGTTCTTGATCTCTCTCTGTTCAAATATCAATTACAGTGGAGTTAAAATCACCGTGGAGTTTTATTTTGAAACTCCAAGGCTCCATTTTCTCATTGGAAGGAACTCTGCTAGTTACCAAATGTCAGATTCTACAGGAGTTTGAGGGCTTTGCATTTTGCTCAGACAAGAAAACTGGAGTTGGGGGTGGGGGACTGACAAGTTTGTAGTATTGTTATTCTTGTCAGTTGCCTCCTCTCCAAGATCAGCTGTTGTATGCAAAATGTCAGGCTTCTGATGTTATTCTTTTCCTTCTATCCCTTTTGTGTAGATGGGATTTTTGCTGTTGCATAATTTATAGAAGGTCAAGCTGGCACAGTGTTTTTCCCAGCCTTTAAAGTCAAGTGAAGACAGGTTAGTCATGGATCACTGTTAAAACTGCTTCTGAGGGTGGGAAACAAAAACAGTACCAGTGCTTTTAAGATCTTCCACAATTTTTACCTATATTTCTCAACTTTCAATGGACTTGATGAGGATTTTTTGGGTAGCTTCCCTTAGCATAAACATACTTTTCTGCTTCTTCTTCCCCCCACCCTCTATCAAATAATAGACATATCTGGTTATCTATCAGCTTACTCAAGGCCCCTAATATCGCTCACCTTGGTTGGATAATCTTTATCCTAATCTCCAAATTCTGTAGACATTTCTTTCTGTGGTTATCACCTCTTGTAACACTAGTTCTGCTTAGTGATTAATTTTTTCCTCCTGCCCTTAAAAATAAGAAAGGAGTGAGGAGGTGTTGGCTGAACTAAGTAATTTAAATCTAACCCAGATTGAATCAATTTTCCCACAGGACAGATGGAATGGAAATTTGCAGAGCTAGTTTTTACAAGGTACCTGAACTCTAATTCGGTGTCAGTCCCCTTTATATGATTAAGTATGATAAAGTAAACAGACAGTACCTTTTTAGAGGTGTATGTGGTCTGTATTTTATTTAGCTGGGCTGTTTGTGACTCCTCATCTAAAACTGAATACAATATGTACATATTTGTCTTAGCGCATTCATGATCAATAAATGAAGGGGCTATTTCACTCCTCAGTATCAAACTGAGCTACAAACAGCAGATCAGGCATTGAAAAATAACTGTGTTTGGTGAATTTATCTGAGTCCCAGAAATGGGCTACTAAATATGGTGTTTATGTCTCCCAGGAGCTGCAAAAGACTTCCGACTCACTCTGTATAAGCTTATCTATCCCCATTCACCCCAATATTACAATCAATATAAAACACGCAACAAAATGACTTCTTCAGTTTATTGTCTTGGAGCTGTTAGATCTCCTAGGCAAGGAATGGAGTATTGCTATAGCAGCCCTTGAAAGCTTACTATACCTCAATCACCATACCCATCTGGGTTGTCACAAAGAGATTTCCTAGTACATCATTAACACTGCATCTTCTCTTTCCTATTGATAGATCTGAGACAAATTAACTCTGCTGGCCAGTTCAGCTTTGTTTTGTTTTGTTTACACTAGCAGAAGGGTTTAAGGGTGCCTGCACTTTGGCTCAGGAAGGTGTGATGTTTGCTTCTTTTTCAAAGGCAAAGGGCCATGAAGATCTGGCCCAGCTGCGAGTAACAAGGCTGACCTCCTGATCAAGTTGCAATTTGGAGAAGGCCAGTTAAATACCACTCTGCAAATCCCAATCCATTTTGTTAGCGTTATGGCGACTTGCTTTACAAGCGGAGCCCCCAGTGATCTCAACATCAGGGTTTGGTCCATCTTGGACTGGTACCTACTCGGAATATAGTAATTTGGGATTTAATATGTGGCCCAAAGGCACTTTCAGGCCAATCTACTGCACCAGTGTGTCTCAATCTTGGCAATATTAAGATGTATGGACTTCAACTCCCAGCCAGCTGAGGGAATTCTGTGAGTTAAAAACCACTTGCCTCTTAAAAGTTCTCCAAGGCTGAGAAACGCAGGTCTACACTATCTTGTCCTTGGATTCCCCCCTCCATGTCCTCCCCTTTTGAGCTAGCATGATCTTCATCCCACTCACCCAATGGGACCTTGCTGGTACAAACAAGGGAATGCCCTCCAAACCTTGCACCCTTGAGGGCTCCAAAGGCAGTTACCACTTGACCTGCTTTCCCCTCACTGGCATTCATCTTTCTTCTCCTCTCTTGCCAGGCAGCCGCTTGTAACAAGACATGGAAAGAGGAGGAACAACGTTGGGCGGCTCAGGGGAGGCCAGGACTCTCAATCTGGTTATACTGCTAGTTTTTGTACCCACAGCCTCTTCTCTGCAGGCTGCTCTCTCTCTCTCTCTCACTTGGGGAGTACTCCTCCAAAAGGCTTCCCTTCCAAAGACCCCTCCTCCCTCCCGAGTAGCTTTTTTTTTACAGCATAAAAACATGCATTTTGGGGGGTGTTGACGGTTCATCTTTCAAGACTTGAAGGGAGAAGGGGCGCTACTCATTCTCTCAGAAGACACCGCTGTGCCCCCAAGGCCACCATTCTCTGCTTCGGCACCCTCCGTCTTTCCAAGCAGCAGATGCAATTCCGCCACGACCCCTGCCTCGCCTTCCCTCCGTCCCCCGCTCTCCATCCTCCCTTCCTCTCGCCAGATGCCCCAAGACCTCCTCTTACCTCGCGCGTCTCTCCACCCCAAAAACTCCCCAGCCAGCCCGCCGGTCTTCCGAAACGTCGCTGGGGTTTCGATCTGGCATTCGCGGATTGGGCCCTGACCGCAGGGAAAGCGGGATCCAAAGCCGCCCTTCTTCCGTCCGCAAAGAATGCAGCCCGGCGGGATTCGCCTGCGGGTCGCGCGGGGCTCTTTCTCGGGGCTGGCCGCAGCAATGAATGAGCGCCGCTCGCTCTTCGCTTCTCTCCGGCTGCAAGCCGCGCGCACACGCACCCGAGGGAGTCCGGCAGCCGCGGCTCTTCCCTCCGCCGCGCCGCCCCCCGCCCCCGCCCCCGTGCGCTCCTCCCCCCTGCGGAAGAAGAGCGGCTGTGCTGGGCTCCCGGCTGCACCGAGCGCGAACTGCCTTCTCAGAGGAGAAGCCGCGGGCGGGAACAGCAGCAGCCGAGCCGTCTGTTCTCAGCAGGAGTAGAAGCAGCAGCAGCAGCGGCGGCCAAACTTCAATTGCCTCCTCCGGGCTCTTTTATCCCTTCCCCGATCCCCGTCTGGTGAAGGTCGCTTAGGACCGGGGAACTGTCCGGAGCCTCAGGATTGGTCCCGGCGGGGTCCTCCCCCCCCAGCTTCCCATTGGCTGAGAGGAGAGGTTGGGGCCCCGGTGCGATTGTTGGCGTCAGCGGGGAGGCAAAGTTCCAAGAAAGTTTCCGGGCTGCTTGTAAGTCGTAGGAGGGCGCGGGGCTCGTGCTGTTGACCCTACAAGGGGAGGAGGGCGAAAAAGGCGGCAAGGCAGACGGGGCTTCCCCCTGCAGGGGATCAGACGCCCCCCGTTCCCCCCCCCACAGCCCTCTTCCGCCCCCTTGGGCCCCCTTTTCCTCCCATCCACGGAGCTTGCTGCCATTGGCTGCCTTAACGCGCTGATCTCTCCGCCAGGCTTGGAGCCGACGGAAACATTCCTAACACCAGCTCTGCTGCCCCATCGCCGACCCCTCCCCTCTCCTGCCACAACAAGGGCGCCGCTAAAGGGGCTGCCCTTGCGCGCCTATTGTGAATCGGCGCTCCCATGGATGAGTCTAGTTAGTAGTTGTGGCCAAAACAAAGACAGCTGCACTAGAGCTGGGGTCTCCAACCTTGGCAACGTTAAGCCTGGCGGACTTCAACTCCCAGAATTCCCCAGCCAGCAAGGACAGGTGCGTTAATGCAGGGGTTTCCAACCTTGGCAACGTTAAGCCTGGCGGACTTCAACTCCCAGAATTCCCCAGCCAGCAAGGACAGGTGTGCTAGAGCAGGGGTCTCCAACCTTGGCAACTTTAAGCCTGGCGGGCTTCAACTCCCAGAATTCCCCAGCGAGCAAGGACAGGTGCGTTAATGCAGGGGTTTCCAACCTTGGCAACGTTAAGCCTGGCGGACTTCAACTCCCATTCTAGGGAATTCTAGGAGTTGAAGTCTGCCAGGCTTAACGTTGCCAAGGTTGGAGACCCCTGCACTACAGAGAGCTGAGCTTTCGCCCCTTTCGACCGGAAAAGTCTCACCAAACGTTCCTGAATCTTGTTGCCATGATAGCTTATAAATAGGGGCCTTGGGTGACAAAGCCTTCCCTGGAATTCTTGTGATGTTAGCTTAACCCTCCTTCCAAGAAACTTAACTCATCGAAGTTCCAAGAATTTTTTCTTTTCTTTTCTTTTTGGTACTGGTTTTCAATACAAGAGAAAGCAGACACCGAACCACTTAAGGAAAGGGATTGGCTGGATCTGCCACTTCATTTTCTCTTTCATCAGTTGCTTAGAATTCAGCTGCCAATCACTCTCTCTACAAATATTATAAAGCCTTGTAAGACCACACCTAGAATACTGCATTCAGTTTTGGTCACCGCATTATAAAAAAAGTTGTTGAGATTCTAGAAAAAGTGCAGAGAAGAGCAACCAGGATGATTAGGGGATTGGAGACTAAAACATATGAAGAACGGTTACAGGAACTGGGCATGGCTAGTCTAGTGAAGAGAAGGACCAGGGGAGACATGATAGCAGTCTTCCAATATTTGAGTGGCTGCTACAGAGAGGAGGGGCTCAAGCTATTTTCCAAGGCACCCAAAGGTCAGACAAGGAATAATGGATGGAAACTGATCAAGACGAGATTCAACCTAGGGTTTCCTGCTTTGTGGGGGGGGGGGGGGGTTGGACTAGATGACCCTTCCTACCCTGTTAATCTGTTAAATGACATCTGCCTATCCCAGGTCCTTGGGAAGGACTCTATAGGTAGAGGAAAGTTCCAAATACGGCCTAAATATCCGGCTGACTGTGCAATGAGTCACAATAATAAAATAGTAATTGGTGCAATCCCAAAACAACTATACCACTGGAACACTAACAGCATTGAGAAATTCAACCAGTCAATTGCAAAAAGCAACTTTATTTGTGACAGCTTGCATCCTGTAAAACCATATCTGTAACACCATCAAACATCCACATCTGCCCATCCCAAGTCCTTGGGAAGGAGTCGATAGGCGTAAAAAGATTGCAAATCCAGCCTAAATATCCAGCTGACTGTGTGATGAACCATAATAATTTATTAAACCTGTGTGTCAACTGGACAGATCTCAGTTCATGAACCACATCAGCAGCCACTGAAGTACTGAAATGTGCTGGAGTACATTTATGGCTAAATTTTGCTGGGAGAAGAAAGAAGCTGTCTTAGTTATGGGCTCATCTTGTAGGTAACATGGCAGAAAAAAGAATGGCAGAAAAAAGTGTGGCAGGTTACCAGGACATGTTTGTGATAAAGAGCTGTACGTCTTGACACACCCACTTCAAATGCTTGTATTTTGTTTGTATATGTGATTTTGGGTTCAGTGACTATTGCATGCATAATATCTATCAGTTCTGGGAAAAGTAGTGTTGGAGATTCCCACGCAGATTGGCATACCTCTCTTGGTGAGAAAATTGGGTGTTTCCAAATTTTGGGTGAGCTTTGTGTGACATGTCTAGCAAGGTACATATCTGAAAATCAAGAATTTCTATCAGGAATAACCTGAATTTGTTCCTTGGACTGTATTTGCTAATGAAGGGTACTGTACTTCTATTTTCTTCTGATGCTTAATATTTGTTGGTTCTGTCTTAAAATTGGGGGTAAACCCATTTACAATTTACATCGGATTAAAAAAAAGTTTTACAACTGTTAAGAAGCAAAGTTCACACTGAATCCAGCACCATCCTTCGCATGTATTAAAAAAAAAAGATAAAGGTTTTTCCTGACCAGTGGTGTCTGACTCTAGGGAGTGGTGCTTATCTCCGTTCCCTAGGTGAAGGAACCAGCATTGTCCGAAGATGCTTCCGTGGTCATGTGGTCGGTATGTCTATATGCTGAGGCACATGGAATGCTGTTATCTTGCCACCAAAGAGGTGCCTATTCATCTACTTGCATTTGCATGCTTTCGAATGTATATCTAGCAATAAATTTGGTGATTTTTTGAATTGATCCATTCATTTTAATAAAAAACGCATTTACTGCAGCATAGGTATATAAATAATAATCAGGAAAATAGTCTTTTAAAAGCAATGCATAAACAGTAAACAGATTAATGCAAATATCAATGTTGAAAACTCAGTTGATTTTTAATTAAAAATTAATCATGTAGTAAATCTAGAATCAACTGATGATTTCAACAGGATGAAATTTCACGCAAATGTGACTAGTGCTGCCTCTGCATGCAGATGTATTTGAGAGTACAGTGTGCAGAGATCAGTTTGATCATTGATCCAGGGAAAGGAACTCTCTCCTGTCTTGCTTTGTGTTGTGGCTCGCCAGCGGCCAGCAGAGCTGGCAGAAGATTCGGACAATGAGGAGGTTGGGGAGGAACTTGGGCCAGTCCTGGAGTCTGGGGAAGGCTCTGATTAGGGCTCTGCATCAGAGACAGAGAGGGGGCCAGGGTTGGAAGCCAGTTATCAGCTGCCTTCAGATTCAGACATCAGTGAGGCAGATGAACAGCTGGAGCCTGTTCCCAGTGTGCGCATGTGTAGAGTTGCCAGACGAAGGGAACAGCTAAAGAACAAGGGTCAACTTGGGAGTAAGGCCACAGGTGGATGATGAATGGCCTTTCCCAGAGGGAATAAAAGAGGAGCGAAAGGGGAGTAGAATTTGCAGGTGCCAATTAGTTCGCCTAATTGGTTTGTGACTCTCTGAGGCTCTTTGCCAAGTTTTGAAGATATAGGCCTGGCAGCTCTCTAAGCCAGATAAGGTCTGTGACTGTAAATTCTCCATTGAAAGACTTTGCTGAAGGTGAATGAGAGGAATTCACTGTTCGTTTAATAAAAGGGGTTTTGTTGGGACCAGGATTCTGCTTCATGCTTTTTGGGGAAGCCTAGGGCAGAACACTTTGATTTGCTTTTCTCAAAATACAGGCCAGCTTGCATCAAGAATGATACTTCATTTGCATCTGAATCCTTTAGATTATGGATATCCAAACCTTTTGGTTTGCCCGGGTCTCATTTAATGAAGACAAATTGTCCTGGGTCTCATATAAATATATATAATGTAGTTAATATATATAAATCACATAATGTTAAGAGTGTATGATCTTGTGCATTAGTAGCTGTCCAGGACTGCATGCAGCACACAGGCTGTGGGTTGGACACGTCTACTTTAGATACAAATATGGCTTTTTTTTCACCATGCACAATTGCATCCCAGTTCAGCAATGGAATTTAGTTGTGTGTTATTTATCCTGAATCAACTAAATATATTGTTACATGAAATTAAATTACATGGAACAATATTATTAATAGGAAAGTTAGCTGTTAAAAATGTCTGCTTTCGTTTTCAAATATTGGTATTGCATGCTGATTTCCTACTGGCAAACGTTGTTTTGCTGAGGCACCTGTACTACAACATCCTGATCAATCGAACCCATTCATAGTACAAGTGGATGCAAGTGACGTTGCGGTAGGGGCCGTGTTGTTACAAACTGATGTCCAAGGTCAGTTACACCCGTGTGCGTACACCTCCAAAAAATTCAGTCCCACGGAAAGGGGTTGGGCTATCTGGGAAAAGGAGGCCTTTGCTGTTCGTTGGGCTCTTCTCACCTGGAGGCATCTTTTGGAAGGAGCACAGGTACCATTTGAGGTATGGACAGATCACCGCAACCTTATAGCATTACAAACTCCCAGACGACTGTCTCCTAAACAAGTCCGGTGGGCACATTATTTTCAGCGTTTCCGGTTCACGCTAAAACACATGCCCGGTGGCAAGAACTTCCTGGCTGACGCTCTCTCTCGAATGCCTCAATTCCAGAGCAAACGGGATGAGATAGTGCAAGCTATGGTGCCCAACAGTGGTAGGACTGCAGCAGCCGTAACCACAGAGACTACAATAGACTGGAAAGAGCAGGTGCAAAGGGAGTTAAACACTGATAGCTGTTTAAGGAAAACAAACACCTGCTCACGCATAGGGATGGGTTTTCATGGAAAGGGGACAAAATGTATGTACCGGAAGGGGTCCAGGGCCTGGTGTTACACCGATGCCATGATAATAAATCGGCTGGGCATTACAGTTTCCTTAAAACCCTGCATTTAACACGGCGTCAGTTTTGGTGGCCACATATGAGGAAAGATATAGAAACATACACACAAGACTGTTCCATATGTGCCAAGGCCAAATCCCGCCCTGGAAAACCTTTGAGAGTACTACAGACTGTAGCCACACCTACCCAACCGTGGGAGGAGATAGGGATGGACTTTATAGTCGATTTGCCAGACAGCAATTGGAACATGGTTATTTGGACTATTATCGATTTATTTTATAAACAAGCTCATTTCATTCCGTGCCGAGGATTACCCTCAGTTCGTAAGCTATCTAAGCTATTTATACAACACATTTATAGATTACACGGGGTACCCCGTCGTATTATTTCTGATAGAGAGGTGCAATTTACAGCCCGCTTTTGGAGGAACTTCGTCTCGGCTATTGGATCAACGCAAGGCCTTAGTTTGGCATTCCACCCTAGTACCAATGAGGCTGCAGAGAGAGCAAATGCAATGATAGAGTGATACCTTCGTTGCTATGTTTCATATCAACAGACTGATTGGTCTTCACTGCTACCTTTTGCGGAGGTCACCTATAACAATGCAGTTCATAGCAGTACGGGTCTCACTCCTTTTCAGGTGGCAATGGGACGAGACTTCGTAGCGATACTCGAGTTAGATAAACCACCGACAATGTCGCCAATGCCCCATGAGTGGGCCGATAAGATGAATACGGTATGGCCCCAGGGTCAGAGAGGCATTAGATAAAGCAACTCTTGCATATAAAAGCCAGGCGAATAAGAAACGAGCACCATTTCAACCATTCAAGGTAGGGGACATGGTATTTCTCTCTACCAAATACATCAAATTAAGGCTAGTAGGAAACTGGGACCGAAATATCTGGGCCCATTTCCGGTGATACGAATAATAAATCCTGTGACTGTAGTACTAAAGTTACCTCCGTTATTGGGGAAGATCCACCCCGTATTTCATAGTAGTCTTCTCAAACCCGCCAAACATATCCAAGTATTCGACCATCCTGGTCCGGTTACGTAGGGCCATTACGAGATTGATGAAGTCCTAGATTCTAGATGGACAAGGGGGGTCCTCTCTTACCTTGTTAAATGGAAGGGTTATCCAGTAGAAGAGGCTTCTTGGATACCGCATAGTAATGTAAAAGCAAACCGACTGATTCGACGGTTTCATAGAATGTATCCTCACAAACCACGGTTATCTACTAATACGTGTAACTTATCTCTTACAGAAGGACACGTGGTGAAAGGGGAGTCGCCTGTCGAGCTTAGCAACCTGCTCGACATCTCTAACATGTGCTGAAAGCATCGAGGGACATATACATACTTGGTGGTGGTGGCACTGGGTGAAGGCGGCCATATGCGGGGTGTGGGGTGGTGGTATCGGGTGCGACGGGATTAGGACCATTCCGGAGGACACAGCAGCAGCACCTTCCAGAACACGCTGAAGACCAATTACGCCCCTAAAAGAGGGGCGTGGTGATAAACACGGGCGCGGTCTACGCCCCTAAAAGAGGGGCGTGGTAACAAACAAGGGCGCGGTCCTAATGAGTTAATGGAAAGATGGGCTATATAAACGCCCCATTCTTGGTGTAACGTAGCACCGATTTCAATCGTGTTTACGAATCACAGTGTGTAGCCGGATGCGGATGCAAATAAACCAGCATGCCAAAAGAGCTGAATAAGGCTGTAGCTGTGTTTTGATTGCGTCTCGCACGGCATTCCTGAGATTAAGTTTTTATCCAATGCTCTTTATATCATTCTTGTTTTTATTATATTCTATTTTATGATTTTGTCTATGTCTATGTGTGTTATAACAGATGACTAGTTTTACCCAGAGCCACACAAAACACAATTAATTGCAGCAAATACATGAATTTCTACAGTGTTTTCTTCATGTTTCTAAACCAGGGGTTTGCAACCTTAAACACTCAAAGAGCTATTTGGATCCATTTCCCACAGAAAAGAAAACACTGGGAGCCACAAAACCTCGGTGGGTGTGGCCAACTCGACCACTCACTTTCACCAGTCACATGACCCCCCCTTGCCATGCCTACTCAGCTGGTCATTAGGGCAGAGAACCAGTTGTTAAAAAACAGCGGGAACAACAAAACCCTTTTGACATCTTGGGTGGGTGGTAATGGGAGCGACATAGCGTTCTCATGTGGTCTTCCGGGTGCACTTCAAGGTTTTGGTTACCACCTTTAAAGCACTCCATGGCTCAGGACCTGGGTACTTGCGGGACCGCCTACTACCACCAATAGCCTCCCACCGGCAGGTACGCTCCCATAGAGAGGGGCTCCTCTGGATGCCGTCAGCCAAACAATGCCGACTGGCGGCCCCCAGGGGGAGAGCCTTCTCTGTGAGGGCACCTACTATCTGGAACGAGCTCCCCCCGGAGATACGGAGGATCCCGGATCTGCGCACCTTCCGCCACGCTTTAAAGACCTTTTTATTTCACCAGGCGGGCCTGACCTAATTTTCTCCCTCTTTTATAAAAGATTTTTAATTTTTAATATTTTTTAGTATTTTATATATTCAAATTTTAAAAATTGGTTTTAAATTGATTGGGGTTTTAATTTGTCTGGGCCAAAACTATTTAATTTGATTTTAATTCCACTTTTAAATTTTGTATGTATGTATTTTATTGTTTGGCTGTGCACCGCCCTGAGTCCTTCGGGAGTAGGGCAGTATAGAAATAAAATAAAATAAAATAAAATAAAATAAAATAAAATAAAATAAAATAAAATAAAATAAAATAAAATAAAATAAAATAAAATAAAATAAATAAATAAATAAATAAATAAATAAATCTCTCCCTCCCTCCCTCCCCTCTCCCTCTCTCTCTCCCCCGCTCTCTGTATCTCTCTGTCTCTGCCCCGGCCGCTTCTCCATCCCCCACTGTCACCCTTACTTTCTCAGGCCAGGTGAGGAGTGACTGGGAGGGGAGGGCGAGGGATTGGGCCAGCCAGTGGTGGGATCATCCAACAGGGAGCCACAGCAGAGGGCCCAAAGAGCCGCATGCAGCTCTGGAGCCACAGGTTGCAGACACCTGTTCTAAACCATCTAATAATTTTCCTAACAACTCTTGAAAATAATGGGCAAAATATAATTTTGAAAATGATGGGATCTGATTTATGATCATGATATATGGCAGAATTTGACTAATCTTCAGGTTGGGAATTGGGTAGAATGAAATTTCCTTATGGAGGGCACATAACCTTGCAAATCTGAAAAGATTGTGCAGCAGTTTTCCTTTCTCTTTAATTGTTTTTTGGGGGGAGTGCAAAATAAAAAAAATGTGAAAAAGATGTACATAAATATGGGAAGGTTATAAGCAGAAAGTATTGTATAGATCACCCCGTAACATTCTGGAGATGAAGCAAGATAATTATATATTTAAATCTTATTAACAAATGTATTTGCTTTTTACAAAACAAGAGCATATTTATCCTTCATACTAGCCTTTCTTGATATTTGATATTGATATTTTTTCCAGAATTATTAGACTAGTACATAATAGTTCAGCACTAGTAGCCATGAAAACTTTCGGTTATAGGAGTTGTGGTCCCAACAAGATACAGAAATTTGTTGTTAAATTTTGAATGGGAACCTACTTGTTTATTTTCAAATCAGTATGTGAAAAGAAACTTTAGTTATTACCTCAATTTTGTAGTCATCTAAATTTGATAATACACCATGTGCACAATTATTAGGCAAGTGAGTATTTTGACCATATCATTTTTATGTATATTTTCCACCTCCAACCTGTATAAACTTGAATGCTTAGTTGGCATAAGCATATCAGGTGATGTGTGTTTGTGTAATGAGGGAGGGTGTGGCCTAAGGAGATCAACATATCAAGGTGTGCAAAATTATTAGGCAGCTTCTTTTCATCAGGCAAAATGGGCTAAAAAAGAGATTTAACTGACTCTGAAAAGTCAAAAATTGTAAAAAGTCTTTCAGAGGGATGCAGCACTCTTGAAATTGTTAAAATATTGGGGCGTGATCACAGAACCATCAAACATTTTGTTGCAAATAGTCAACAGGGTTGCAAGAAATGTGTTGAGAAAAAAAGATGCACATTAACTGCCAAAGATTTGAGAAGAATCAAATGTGAAGCTACCAGGAATCCATTATCCTCCAGTGCTGTCATATTCCAGAACTGCAACCTACCTGGAGTGCCCAGAAGTACAAGGTATTCAGTGCTCAGAGACATGGCCAAAATAAAGGAGGTTGAAACCCAACCACCACTGAACAAGACACATAAATTGAAACGGCAAGACTGAGCCAAGAAATATCTGAAGACAGATTTTTCAAAGGTTTTATGGACTGATGAGATGAGAATGACTCTTGATGGACCAGATGGATGGGCCTGTGGCTGGATCAGTAACGGGCACAGAGCTCCACTTTGACTCGGACGCCAGCAAGGTGGAGGAGTGGTAGTGATATGGGCTGGTATTATTAAAGATGAGCTAATTGGACCTTTTCAGGTTGAAGATGGACTCAAAATCAACTCCCAAACCTACTTCCAATTTTTAGAAGACACTTTCTTGAAGCAGTGGTACAGGAAAAAGTCTGCATCCTTCAAGGCCACCATGATTTTTATGCCGGACAATGCTCCATCGCATGCATCTAAATACTCTACTATGTGGCTAGCCAGTAAAGGCCTTAAAGATGAAAGAACAATGACATGCCCTCCCTTTCCTCACCTGACCTAAACCCTATTCAGAACTTTTGGGCCCTTTTTAAATGGGAGATTTACTGTGAAAGAAAACAGTACACCTCTCTGAACAATGTCTGGGAGGCTGTGGTTGCTGCTGCACAAAAACTTGATTGTCAGCAGATCAAGAAACTGACAGACTCCATGAATGGAAGGCTTATGACCATTATTGAAAAGAAGGGTGGCTATATTGGTCACTGATTTATTTTTAACTGTCAGAAATATTGATTTGTAAATTTTGAGTTGTTTGTTTATTATTTTCACTTTAACAGATGAAAATAAATGAGTGAGATGGGAAAAATTTCATTTTTCATTTAGTTGCATAATAATTCTGCACACTAATTGTTCACACATAGATATTCTCCTATGAAAGCCATAACCTCACTTTTATACTTTTTAAATATTCAGGTTTGAGGTTTATTAACATTTTGGATTGACTGAGAGCACTGTAGTTTTCAATAATAAAATTAATCTTCAAAAATATAGCTTGCCTAATATTTGTGCACACAGTGTACATTTTGCCAGCAATAAAAAACCAGGCATATTTTGGAGGAAAATTATTGAGAGTTGCAGCCCTTCCTGGAGCTTGAGATACTGGTAATGGTTAACCAATCCGTCATCACTTTTCATACCACTGTAATACATTGTATGTGGATTTCATTTTTAAAGCAATCTAGACGTTTCAGCTAGTGCAGAATATAGAAGTCCACCTGCTTATAATCTAGATGGTTTATCACCTCAGTATCTGCAGGATATCCTTGTTCAGGAAAAACCATCCTCTCTAGTTCATTCATCCTCAGCTGTATAAAAAAGTGATAGCAGTTTATATTAGCTGTATCCAGTATACTGAATAGATTCAGACTAAGCTATAATTGCTTTTGATTAGTGCATTGTATGATCCTAGCCATCATGGAATCACTGCAGATGTTGAATTTGGCGGACATGGCAAATAGGTCCACACTTGCAAGTTACATGGTGCAAGATTCCAGATAGCTTAAAATATTCCAAATTGCTTAAAACCTTCATTGTAAACTAGACTTGTGCTCTTGGACGGCAGTACTCCAATCATCCCTAATAGGTATCATGGGTACTGGAGTTATAAATATCTGAAGCGGAACCTTTGCCCTTTCTTGATGTGGTTTGCAGTACTCCACTTAAAGGGAGCATGTAATACAGAAAGAGCCACTTTCAACATTAAAAAGAAAAGCCCCCTTTCCATTACTGTACAAAATTCATTCTCCTGTTGAAATCCATACATCTTAAAGTTGCTGAAGTTGAAAATACTGTTATACGTGGAAAGATGGACACCTGAATCTGTTGCTACTGCCTTCTCTTGGTTTTCTTCAAATATGCATTTTTTTTTTCAAAATCAGCATCATTTACCTACCAATGACCTAGTGGTAATTATTCATGTTTACTTTGGCCAGGTCCACAGTTCAATTCATTTGATGGTTTGGTTGTGACTTACTTGCTGAGTGAGCAGGCATTCTTGATTAAAGTCCTGGATTTATACTGGGCATTAATCTGGCCTAGATTATGGTCAATACTTGTTTTTCTTTTCTCATCAAGCCAAAATGTAATTTTCTTTCTCTTATTTCTGCTTCTGATCGGAAGACGTAAAACCAACACTCTTTCCATGGGACTCTGCTTATCATGATTAATAGAGTTGTTATTTGGAGAGTATCCAAAACGAAAAGAGAGGAGAACTTATATTTCTACAGAAGTTGCTGAATTACAACTCTCCTAATCCCTGACTACTGTAGTGATCAGGCTGATTGCAATTTGTAGGAACTGAAACCCAGATGCTCTAGAGACCTACAGCTTTCGAGCCTGATTATATAGGAATCTGTACTTAAACAATAACCCCTTAAAAAGTATAATTATTTATGCTAAAAGATTTACGGTCTAAATGTTGGAAGCAGGTTTTGCAGCCTTACATAACCTGCAATGAGCATTGTACCAGAGTTTCTCTGGAGGAGGGTACCATATAAATGAGTCCATCAGGGAAAAAATCCAGCCTCTTATAGATGGCAACATACTATCTGGTGATAAAAGTAGCATCATGAGGATCTCTGGAGATCAGGAGGTTTCCTTTGAGTATCCATGTTCATGGAGGTGGAACTAGGAAATTGTCTAACAAGGCAGTTCCACAAGGTTTCTTATAGCGTGCTGACTTTTTGTTTTTAATGGATAACCTTTCGTGAGACTAGATGTCATCTTAATATAGCTTGTTACCAATGTTACATTAGATATGTATTAGTGAAAATAGACTGAGCTGACTGGAACACTCTAAGCCTAAGGCCTGGCATAAATATAGAAACATCAGCTAGGCAGAAAAGGCATCTGTAATCCATAACCCAAGATGTAAATGGAGAAGGCAGCAAGCATGCTCAGCTGCTATTTATTACAACATAGTCCATGTGTATCCCATTTACTTATCATATAGTATAATACTCTTTCCTCATGTCCAGGAAAACATGCAATGCCATCTCGTAAACAAATTTTCAGGTGGCTTCACTGAGACATCCCTGAAGGTTTTCAGCAATAATATGGACTTAGTTTGCCCCGCCCTCTTCAGGAAGGGTTTTCCCCTTTTTAAAAACTTTTCAGCCTAGTCTGAGGGGTCCTTGGTACTCTCTGATCTTGGTTGTTTTCTTGCAGACATTTCATTACCCAAACTAGTAACATCATCAGTGCTAGTAAGGAGTGGGGTTTATTCTCAATTTATATTTTAGAGGCTTGCCCTGTCAGTGTTGATGGGGGTGGTCTTGGAGATTGTTTGGTTGGACTGTTTATTGTTAGCTTCTTTGCAGTTCCTTGATTGGAGTATTGTTTATTCCTGACCATCTAGCAGTTTGAAAACATGCAAATGTGAGTAGATAAATAGGTACCACTTTGGTGGGAAGGTAACAGCATTCTGTATGTCAGAATTGGCATATAGTCATGCTGGCCACATGATCACAAAAGTGTCTTTGGACAACACTTTCTCCCTCAGCTAAAAAATGGAATGACCACCAATCCCTATCGTCACACTCAATTTAGCATTACCTTTTACTTCTTGATTGTTGGTCTGATGTTAATCTTGGTGTTAATCTATGCTTATCTGGATGTATTTTGTCTTTTTGTTCCCTTCTTGGCTTGTTGATTGTCCCTTTTGCACAGCATGTAGATGTTGCTTATGCTTATGTATCTGTTGATGGCCAATTTGTCAGAGTGCCAGGCTTCCAGAACTTATCTAGTGTTTTGGATTTGGCTTAATCTAACATGGTTGCAGTTTCCTAGTTGAAACTATGATTAAGTCTGTCTATTTGTTGTAAAATTAAAGTCTAAGTCTACCGGTCTATTCTGATATTCTCCAGCTGCATAGTCACGACATAATTTTTGAAAGCCTCTAGATCACATTTAAAAATAAAAAATAGCTCTAACAATTTTTAAAAATAAAAAAATAGCTCTAACAATTACAACATTCTGAAATGTTGGTCCTTAATGACCTGTTGATGCATGTAGTTTTTATTTCAAGTATACTAGATAACAGTTTATCACTTCGTTTAGGATAGTGAGAGAACATGAAGGGCCACAATAGTATTGAACTTCAATTCCCATAATCTCTCTGTATTGACCATGTTGATAGGTGCTGCTGAGAAGGATAGCTTAATCAGAGAGACAGTTTCCTGTTTCTCATTTAGGATTCAGATCCCAAAATTCTTATTTCCAAAAGCACAAAGTCCTGCAGGATGTGGAAAGCATGAGTGTTGCCAACTGTATTCAGAATGATGAATATAAGGTCATGTATAAGTATAAGTCACAGCCCAAAAGTCTGGCTAGTTTTTATTCTGCAATCCAATGGTTTTGTTTTAACTCAACTTGCTGTTACTTAACTTAGTCATTCCAAAACCGTCCTAGAAAGCTATTGAAAACAATAACTGCCCCCCTGACACAGCTGGAATAATCCCCTTTCCTCCGTCTCAACTGAAAACATCTTTGTCTGCTTCCCCCAGCACTGTACACATTTAATTCTGCACCAACTTAGGTTAATGACCTTGAAATGGGGAAAAAGTAACATTTCTTCTGATCTCTATAAAAGGTCACCAATCTTAATTTCCATTCATGAATAGGCAAGTGATTATTTATGTATTTTAACAATATGCAGTCCAAGGGGTGAATTAAAACTGGGGAAACATGAGGACATATCCCTGCTCAGATTGTCACAAAAGGAATCATACATAGAAGTCTTTCAAATACCTCCAGGATTCTTTGTTGCTCTTATTTATCCCAGCACCCAGAACACAAAGAAAGCAATGTGGATTTACAATTTTGCTTTCCTTCTGAACTAAAACCTTTACTCATTAACTCCTCTTCCTTGTATACATGCCTAAATCCAAGACTTTCTGGCCAGATAGGTCTGAGTTCCAGAAGAATCAAGGCAGGAAGCTTATAAAGCACTTTCTGTTTGATGGCTTATAGGTACTATAGTAGTTCCCATTCATTTTTGTTGACTTCCAAAAAAGTTTAGCCAGTCCCAAGGTGATACTTTTCTAACGTCTCCTACTGCTTTTCCATCTTCTCATCCAGTCTTCATACAACCTTTGGGTATTTGGGGAACAAACTTTGCTTAAGAGGGCCATTCCTTCTTTTGAAAACCATCTTGTTGTGTCTTGTTAGAAATTTATATTCTGGTATTTTACCAGAAATTGCTACTACTTTTTTAAAAAAACCTATTTTATTTTTATGACCTACATTGAATGAGTCTCAAATACCCCGTGTTTTATAAATGTCCATTTGTGCCATCAGGCAAATATTCTCCTGAACATTATGAACAATTTGATGTTGATATTGCAATAGAATGACTCATCATTTATGGCTATTTGTTAGCCATAACAAATAGATTTATTAATAAAATGTAATTATCTTGGAATAATTTCCACACTACTGAGGTAAAGAAATGCTATCCAGCTCCTTGGAAGACCGGTGGAATATGCTGGGTCAACTCCCAAGAAAAGAAGCAGCTGGTTCTTGAGATAAACTTCTCCCTCAGTGAGGGCCTCCCTACATTTCTCCTTGTAATTCAGAATTATTTCTAGCCCCAGAGCCCAGTTTTGGGGAAAGCAACTGAAGGACTGGTTATAGGCATCATATTCTGTATTGAGACTTGCAAGAGAAGTTGAAGACTAGAAATAAGTGGAGATCATGCAAGATTGGATCAGATGATAGTCCAATAGACATGTGATAGACAAATAAGTTGTCATTTTGTGGAAAAGGCAGCTGAAATTACTCCAAGTGTGTTTTGCCAGTAAACAGCAAGATATTGTTATCTCAGCAGCAAGTAAGAACTAAGTGGTGCAAACCCAACCATCTAATATAGGCTACATTTGTCCAGTCTCTTTTTCTGGATAGCCATAATTTTGATAAATTAACCAAGATAGACCAGATTCACAGAACAATGGTTGGCTAATTAGTGTAGCCGTGGACAATTCCATGACGATTTTGCTGATAAAAAAGCAATGTTCTCTGATTGATGGAGTCTTGAATAAAACTCTGGTTGTGCTTCTGCTAAGAGGGGAGATTGTCATTTTCTCATTAGAATTTTCTGCTGCATCTTTTTTAAAAAAACTGTGTAAACTGTTGGATGCATAAACCCTTTGAAATTATTTTAAAAGTATTGACAGATTGCAGTAGAACTCAGATGTAATCTGAAATGGTTTGAACACTCCAAAATATTTAATAAATGCAAAATCAGTTTCATCAGGGCACTCTTTATGTATCTGAAAATTTGTAATGCAAAATAAAGGCAAAATTGCTTCTTCCAAAGTATAGAACATGGGTGTCAAACTCGTGTTGTCATAGCGGTATCATGTGATGTATCCCGACTTTTCCCTCTTTGCTAACCCAGGCATGGGCGTGGCCAGCGCATGACGCATCCGGCCCGCAGGCTGTGAATTTGACAGCCCTGGTATAAACATCAAATAATGATTATAAGTTACAGGATTCCAATTGACCGTTAGAAAATAATATAATGATCACAACAGAACCTGTGATTGAGGAAGTTTGCAAATTCCTTTTTATTGGAATTCTACAAACATGTTGGCTGAACGTTTGTCAGAAGTTTTAAATTGAACTCCAGCATTGAGCAAAGATTGATTTCAAGGGCTTAAGTCCTGCCTTCTAATTCTAGGTTTCTATATAAGCCATGTTAATTAATTAATTGTTTTATTTGAAGGCTGTTTTTTTTTAAAGTCTCCAGTTGTTTTTAGTGGTAGTAATACATGCTAGTTGTACTGTTCCTCCCTTAGATCGGTATGTGTTGCTTTTATTCTTCTTTGAGATTAACTTTCAGTTAAGGCTTCCTTTGCCCCTTGATCCAGGGAGGATTGATTATTATTCTTGAACACAATCCAGTAATTTTCTCATAGGGCTAACTGATTGAGCTTTCTATTTAATTAAAGATACTTTGATAAATGTTACACATAAGAACGTTGGAGTCCATATTCTTTATAGGAATGGCAAGTAAGCCTCCCAAATACCATCTCAGACCTCTTTGCTTTTGAAAACACCTTTTGGGCTGGCTATCATAGCTCTGGCCAGCAATTGCAAATGAATGTTTACTTTGATAGTTTGCTTAATAAAGTTAAGCAAGTATTGGAGGTTTTCACAAGAGGACAGTGACCTGGCCTTGGTGCAAGCAAGCAAAGTCTAGGAAGGCAAAGGGACCAGGCCTTAGCCTCACACCCACAGCAATAAGCACATTTTCTTGCTTATCAAGGAACACTTCTTAGATATGCAGCCCAACGTTCTCAGAGGAAACAAAGAAAAAGGGAGGCTAGCAGGACTCTAAATACCTTAATGTTATGCTATAGAGATGACAAGAGTACTCTTAATTTCACAGCGAATGACAAGAGATGTCTTAACAACTGCAGGCTATGTTGGGATTTTCTCTTTTCATTTCAGTGTAGCTTTAATTAAGCCCATCACCTGCTTGAATCAAAAATGTGATTTCAACTGAAGGGTTTTATAGATTGTCCAATTAACATGCATAACCTCCAAGGAAGCCCTCTTAGCTGTCCCATTGTGAGCATTCCCTGAGCTTCTATGCGATTAACCTTGGTTCATATGACTACAGCATACACAATATGAAAATTTTAAATGTGTAATGGTTAGTTTAACAGCAAAATCGTATCACTTGTAATGGGAGGAGGGGTAAGGAATGAGAAATATGTCTATTAAAAGTTTTATGTTTAGTATTACTATACTTACTATACAAGACAGACACAGACTTCAGAGGATAATTAGAACTGCAGAAAAACAATTACTACCAGCCTGCCTTCCATTAAGGACCTGTATACTGCACGAGTCAAAAAGAGGGCTGTGAAAATATTTACAGACCCCTTGCATCCTGGACATAAATTGTTTCAACTCCTATCCTCAAAACGATGTTATAGAGCACCACACACCAAAACAACTAGACACAAGAACAGTTTTTTTCTGAACGCCATCACTCTGCTAAACAAATAATTCCCTCAACACTATCAAACTATTCACTAAGGCTGCATTACTAGTACTATTAGTCTTCTCATCATTCCTATCACCCATCTCCTCCCATTTATGACTTCATTACTGTAGCTTTGTTGCTTGGATCCTTACGATTTATATTGATATAGTTTCCTGATTGCTTATTTGTATCCTATGACTATCATTTAGTGTTGTACCTTATGATTCTTGATGAATGTATCTTTTATGTATACTGAGAGCATATGCACCAAAGACAAATTCCTTGTGTGTCCAAACCCACTTGGCCAATAAGGAATTCTATTCTATTCTATTTCTTGCTTTCTGTTTAATGTTTTCTTTAATGTTTGGAAATCAAGGGCCCTTCCATACTCAACAGCCATGTCAATCCAAAATCTGTATTATTTCATGGGCTGATTACAGTGCTTGCATTCAGATCTAATTAATGTCAGAATTAATCAGCTCTGCTATAAAGAAAAACAATAGGAAAAACTGATTTTCAGCATTTCATCTGTAGTAAAAGAGCAATTACTACACTCACTCCTCTTCCAGCTCCTGCAGTTTTTCCTTTCGCTCCAAGGAAAGACATGTCCTCAATCCACACTGATTTCTGGCAGCTTTACTAGGCCTTCTTCGCCGTGATTGATTTGCTGGTTGGTTTTACCTTGTTAATTGTTACCAAAGAAAAAACAGCAAAAGAACAAGAGAGGATAGGTGTGGCTGGTTGCTATTTTGAGTGATCCCATTGGACAATTGTAAGTATTGCTGGCCAGCTCAAGTGCGGGAAAAGTGAGGACTCTCAAGGCGCAAAAATTACCCTGATAATTTGGAAAGGAAATGGTCACATGGAATATGAAAAAGAAGATGTATTCCTTGCATGTTTAATAAACAGACAGAAAAGGATAAGTGACAGTTTCTTCTTCTACACAGTTATTAATTGGACTTTCAACTTCTCATGAGTTCTCACATTAGATGCTGAATGCCTGTCTTTATGCATCTTGACAGTGCTAAACGTTTGACCAACTAAATTTATTTACTTGATTATGTCCTACGTTCCATATCATGGATGATCCTGCATATTAAACCATTATTATTTGGATTTACAGTATGTCTCTCCCTATTCCAAGTCTCTAAGCAGTTTACAGAAATGCAGTGAGAGCGATGAAGAATTTGGTCCATCCATCTTGCTGCTAGTCATTCTCATCTTCTCTTTCCACCCACTTTCTCGGCATTAGAGCTTTTCCCAGAGAATTAGGTCTTCACAAAATGTGACCAAAGTAGGGTAATTTGAGCTTGGTCATTTATGCCTTGAAGGAGAAATCTGGGTTGATTTGTTTGATGTTTCATTTGTTTGTTTTTGGGTTCTCGGGGGAATTCTCAAGAGTTTTCTCCAACACAAACTTTCAAAAGCATCAATACTGTTCAGAGGTGGGTTTCACATAATGTTACCACTGGTTTGCTGCATACTGAAAATGTGAGCACGCATGCTTGCACACATGCACACAGCTTAGAAAACATGGCTAAATAGGATGGCATAGCGCCGGGGCGGGTAGGCAGGTGGGCCACGAACTGGTCCGAACCGGCTGAATCTACCACACATAATTTTTCTATCCAGTAGAGTACATAGCACATTGAGAAATGGGACTAAAATTAAATGTACAGAAGAGCAAACAAGGTAGAACAACTAGCCTTTGAATTGGCAATAAAGATCTTGAAATGGTAGATACCTTCAGCCTTTTAGGATCAACCATCAGTGGTAAAGAACAAGCACTCAAGAAATATACCACAGATAGCATTTTGTAGAGTGTTTAATTAATTATTACATTTGCATACTGTTTAATTCCCTGAAAAGCCTCTGAAAAAAATATTTTGATACCATGGTATGTCTATATCTACAAAGACCAGAATAGTGCAAGCAATGGTGTTCTCTGTAACACTGTATGGCAGTGATGCCGTCGTGTGCCAAAAGCGGGGGGAGTGCAGGGGGGTTGCACACGCATGTGCCCACACCCATAATTCAATGTGCCCTACCCCCACACATGCGCACCTGCCCCCCCCACAACCTCCCTTTTGGGCACACAATGGCACAGTGGGCCCATTATGCCTGTTTTTTGCTCTCCCCAGGCTCCAGAGGCTTTCTAGGAGCCTGTGGAGGGGGGAAACGCCTTCCCCACCCCCTGGAGGCCCTCTGGAGGCCGAAAACAGCCTGTTTTCTGACTTCTGGTAGGCCTGGAAGGCCCAAAAATCAGCTGGCTGGCGCGCACATGCACACTGGAGCTGAGCTAGGGCAACACTCGTGTGCCCACCGATATGGCTCCGCATGCCACCTGTGGCACACATGCCATAGGTTCACCATCACGGTTCTATGGAAATGAAAAGTTGGACTTTGAAGAAACAGGATAGGAAGAATATTGATACTTTTGAACTTTGGTGTTGGGGAAGATTCCAGAGAATACCATGGATAGCCAATAAAGCAAACAAATAGATCATGGAACAAATCAATCCAGAGTATCCATTTGAAGCACAAATGACCAGGCTCAAATAATCATACTCCAGAGACATTATGCAAAGACCTACTATAGATCTGTGAAGAAGGTTCTAATGCTGGGAAAAATGTAGGGAAAAAGAAGCAGAAAAGTGTATGGAGTCAGTTACAGTGGCAATGAGTGCACGGCTGGGAGACTTAAAAGAACAGGTTAGGGACAGATCAGAGCCCAAATCCTGCTTCTTTTTTTGCATGGTTTTAGCTGCCAACTCTTCAACCATTGTTTTAATGACAAAGGTTGCAATGGTCAAGTTGGGAATTCAGAGTTTTTAATAGGAAAATTGCCCAGCAATTTAACATTTAACATATATTTTATATCAAAGTGCTTGAATTTGGAATTCCTAATTACAACTAAGCTTCCTGTGAGAAGAACTTGTTGTGGCATGAATGGAAGCTGGAATTATTTACTATGAGTTGTTATGTACACCATTTTCAAACGTGTCTAAACAAGCTGGGACCTTTTGTGTAAGCATAAAGAGAGGCTAGAAAATATCCTGTGCCTATTACTGGTGATGCATTTTATTTTCCTATTGTTTTGAAATAGGTAATTTGAAACTTGCTGTGTGTCTCACTGTCGTCTCAAAATGTATTCATATTTTCCACATATTCCTATTTTTAGCACTTATACACCAACTTCTACTCTATTACATCAATATCTCAGTTATCTGACTTATTCAGTAAACCAGCTTTTGGATTTTGTGACACACCAAACTATAAACTAAGCACATGGGCTAGTCTAAAATATGATTAGATAAATTGTGACAAAGTGTGTGATGTTAATACAACCAGGGTCTCCTCCTACCTTTTAAGCAACTGCTAACTTGCTTATCCTCACTTTTTATATTTATAGTAACACTATTAAAGCTAGTATATTTGTCAAAGAATTAAAGGCTGAGTATAATAACCAACGTGTATTTTTGAGGTGTGTAAAGCATTGTAAATAAAACAGTTACTGAAACCCTCTGGATTTGTCGCTTTCTTCTTTGAGGACCTCATCAGCTGTGGGGAACCATCTGCTTCTTGGGACAGTGATGCAAAGTTGGGCTTCTCTTGTTTTACTACATGTATCAAAACAAGAGGATGCATCTGTCCTAGCTTGCTGTCCTCATATTACTTTGGAACAGCTGGGCCCAGGTCTTTCTACCAGGAGCATGGAAAAAAGAATGGTACTAAGGGCAATACCTAAAGGTCTGAGGAAAAAGGGGCATGCTTGCACCAACTTGAATGGGCAATGGGCTCTTCCTGAACCCCATCACCTGACTGACCCCTGAGATAATATTTGGCTAAGGGTCAGATTTCCCTGAGATTTGAACTGCTTCAGGTTTCTCCCAGCTAAAGTTGAATATGTCCTTGACTGTTTAATATTAACATAACACCTTGACCGTGTTTCACTTCATTCATGGTTTGGAGATGAGGTGAAGACAATACCATGGTGACAAAGTGAAAAGAGAGTTGCTGGGGCATGTTTGTACCTGGTTAAATACAAGAGGGGAAAGCCCTCTGTTTACGTAACAGTGATGGCCAGGGCACAATGCCAGCTAGGCCATTTTGAGAATATGTTATAGCTCTGGTCAAGAGAGGAGAAGGCTGGCCAGATCTCAAGGGAAGGAACTTCTGGAATTGCTAAACAGTTAGGTATCGCATATGAGTAGTTCAGTGTAGATTTAAGGAATATTGCTGAACTTGGAGCTTTGAAATTCTTTTTGTCAGGGAACAGGTCAGAGTGGAAATAATTATTAATTCAATTTGTATGCCGCCCCTCTCTGAAGACTCAGGGCGGCTAGTAATAATATCTGTATCAACTTCTGCCTTTCTGGCATTCATATTCAGGATATGAATTCAGGATTAGAATTCAGGATTCTATTACTAATCTTACCTATTATTTCCAGATTACTCTCCAATTGAACTTTTGATAAGACAATTGTATCTGGGATGCAAAATCTGAATTACCACTTGATGGCAGCCCAGAGTGCAAGTTTTCTGTTTCTTTACTGCCTTCCAGTGGTTAGCAAGATTTTTGCAGCCTAGATATGGTTGCTTTAATTTGTGATCTACTCAAATGTTTACTGCTCTGTGTAAACCCTTCTAAAATGTTTATTG
This sequence comes from Arizona elegans, assembly GCA_022577455.1. Lineage (NCBI taxonomy): Eukaryota > Metazoa > Chordata > Lepidosauria > Squamata > Colubridae > Arizona > Arizona elegans. The sequence continues at coordinate 19,412,303 of JAKOOJ010000001.1, read as the reverse complement.
AAACAAGTTTATGTACACCAATTTGACTTTCTGTTATTTGAGTGAACTAAATTGGCTTGGCACATCATTATTGTTCCAACATACCATATATCCTGCCTTTCTACCTAAACCATAAACCATGCTTCCTTCATCATATTTGTTGAATTCATGGAGCATGCTAAACTAAAGCCATGGTTTCTGGCTGAGGTCTGCAAAACACAATGGGCTAATGTGCAGCTGGCTACCATGGCTCAGTGACTATAGTCAGCTGGCATAAGCTAGCTAGCCACACTTTTTCTCTAGTATGAATCCACAACTTGGTAAATTCCTCTAAATGTTAAACATGCTAGTTTGTATATTAGTGTGTGAGGACACAAAAAGGTGAATCAAATCTATTTAGTAAGTTGTGATTAAAATAAACTGCGATGGGTTAGCCATGATGTGTTAGGCTGCTGCTGCAGATACTTGTTTACCATCATGGAGGACCCAATGATGTCAACCAGGCAAGTAGAGTTCAAAGTGTTCTTAATACTGTAACACTGTGTGACTAAGTGATCAAAGTGTTTTTAATGTTTGAGTACCATGTGACTTGATTTCAGGTAGGGAAGATTCTGGACTGCAAATTAAACAGGCATGATTCATCAAGTGTACACTTGCATTTCATACCAGAGCTTATTTAGAATCTGACAAAGTGTGATTTATTAAAGAATTGTAGGAGGAGAGAATGTTAGTTCTTGGCAAAAAACCAAAAGGAATCCAATAGTACTTTTTCAGACTTACAAATTTGATTTAAAAGCATTAACTTTTGTGAAAGCTCAGTATGAAAATATGCTAGTTGACTTCTGATTTATGATATACTGGTAATTGTGCAAAATTATTTTTCCTTGCTTCTTCGAAACACTTAGAAATAACTGCATCCATAGCAAAATGTTACCCTCTACAGACAACTAATAGTTACTGCAACAGGTATTACCAGCTCTAGAACTCTTCTTTGTGGCCAAATATAGAATTCCTCCTTAAACCAGCCACATTCCACACATTCTCGCCCCCCTCAAGAAAATTCTAAATTGTTTGCTGCCTGATAAAGGGTTAATTGAAACTTCAAACCTTCTTGCTATGCTTGCATGGTACATTGAATCCAGTTAACCAATATCTGTTGCCTTTATCTTTTCTATATTTTCTTTCTAGCTGCTTCCTCAGAGTCTTACAGGAAGCAGAATGTATAACCTATATCAAATACTGATTTTCATAAACCTTGTAATTTAGTTAATGGGTTGTGTGTGACAGGGCAAGATGGCAGGGAGGTTGACTGTCAAATCAGGGTTTTTTTCAAACTTGGCAACTTGAAAATGTGTGGACTTCAACTTCTGGACTTCTAGTTGAAGTCTTCATAGCTTCAAGTTGCCAAGTTTGAAAAAAACAAAAAAACCCTGTCTTAAACAATATGGGCTTACTCAGTGGTGGGATTCAAATAATTTAACAACTGGTTCTCTGCCCTAATGATTTCTTCCAACAACCAGTTTACCAAACTGCTCAGAAAGTTAACAACCGGTTCTCCCGAAGTGGTGCGAACTGGCTGAATCCCACCACTGGGCTTACTGTGTCATTCAAAACCAGTTATTTTTCCTCTATGAATTTTACAGTTTAGTGATTTAGACCTGCCACATGGACTGTATTCAAGCACCATGTTATATAATGGAAACTATGTTCTGCTTTATTGACAACCTAATTGCTTCTGTTCACACAACTGCTTAATGTGTTGTGTATTCCCTGTCAACTATCTGCAGTGAGAAATACGTGTCTTCTTTGAAATCTTCATTCTGGTACTATGCCATCTGTTCAGAGGTGGGTTTCAGCAGGTTCTGACCAGTTCTGGAGAACCGGTAACGGAAATTTTGAGTACTTCGGAGAACTGGTAGTAAAAATTCTGACTGGCCCTGCCCCCATCTATTCTCTGCCTCCCAAGTCCCAGCTGATCAGGAGGGAATGGGGATTTTGCAGTAACCTTCCCCTGGATTGGGGAGGGAATGGAGTTTGTACAGTATCCTTCCCCTGGAGTGGGGTGGGAATGGAGATTTTATACCATCCTTCCCCTGCCACGCCTACCAAGCCGGTAGTAAAAATTTTTGAAACCCATCACTGCACCTGTTAGAAACTTCCTGAGTGGGTTTTTATGCCTTCACGAGCTAATCATTATATTATTATATCATAGCATTATCCAAGATTGGAATTACATGCTGAGAGCCACTTTGATGTAATAGTGAAGGCATCAGACTCCCAGGAGTTTGGGAGTTCTAGTCCTGTCTTTGGCACGAAGCTAGCTGGGCCAGTCACTCTCTCAGCCCTTGGCAGAAGGCAATGGCAAACCATTTCCAAAATCTTGCCACGAAAACTGAAGGGATTTGTCCATGCAGTTGTCAGGAGTCAAGACTGATGTGAAGACACCTAAATAAATAATTACATAAATGTATTTTAGTAATGATATGCTGGCATTAATATCTGATTTATTCACTAGCATGAGAATAATTCATGATTATATATGGTAATCTGTCCCAACATGCTTTAATGGACTGAATGCCTTAATCCAAATGCTCTGAAACTAACAGTTGTGGAAGAGCAGGAAACAGGTTCTTGGCTGAGGATTTCCCAGATTAGTTAGGTTTCTATTAACCCAGGACAAGATGGCCATAGGTCAACTATGAGTATGAATGATTGACCCACCTATCTTGGGGCCATTTTGTGAAAGCACCTGCAACAAACCTCAAGAATGCTAACTGAGGAATTCTGGGAGTTGAAGTCCACACATCTTAAAACTGCCAGGTTTGTGAAACATTGCAATAGGTGACAGCAAGGACTGAGAGTTTTCTGTATCTCTTTGCTGCCATCTAGTGGTGGTCTGGAGTTTACAGCCTGAGGGCTTTTCAGTTTGTAGCCTTTCCTATATTGTTAGGGCTACCAGATCTGGATGGCAAACTAGGTAGCGATAAAGGGAGAGAGATTTCTCTATTACTTTGCTGCCTTCTAATGACTTACTAGTATTTTGCAGCCCAGATACAGAAGCCCTAACTAAAATGTAAGTCAGTTTCATCCCACTTTGTTGCATTTTTTAAAAAAGCTTGTACTGTCTGTTTTATCCCTCGACTGCTGGCGCCAAGTTATGATTAGGAAAATCAAGTTATTTCATAACAATCAGAATAATTGAAAACACAAGCAGGGCTTCACTTCATTTGTCTGCCATCATTTAAGTCAAGTTATATGAGTCTCAGATTCCAGTAGATAGCAGATTCACAAAAGGCTTACCTTTTGGAAGTCATTATTTAGTTTGCAAGCAAGGGAGACTTGCCCCACCCACAGACAAATATGATGCAAACAGAATATTTGGCAACGATTTTCTGAGCAATTTAGTGTTTTTATATCCTGGTTCTCTGGGAAACACATTCTGAATTTACAAGACATTTTAAGAACAAAATTACATTTCTCTATATTAATGGAAGCTGCTGGATGTGCAAATAATGTTCGGCTCCAACTAAGGACATGATGTGAATGAAAAGCAAGAGTCCAGTGGAATTTGTTTCCTATCAGCAGGTCCCATGATACCAAATGCTGCCTCTTCAATTTCTGCCTGCAATAAAAGCCCTAACTGTAAGTTGATAGGGCCAACAGGATACAGTACAGGTAGTCCTTGAATTAAGTCTATAATTGAATCTGGCAATTACACCAAGTCATGATGGTTGTTAAGTAGATCATCACAAGTCTAGACTTGCTTTTAATGACTTTTTTTGAGATGGCCATAAAGCAACTGTCACAGTCGTTAAGTGAACCTATTGTTCGCTATGGGCCAGTTTTTGCCAGAAATCGGAAGGAAACACTAGTTTCCAACAAAATTGTTATATATTGTAATGCCATGACCATGGGACACTGCAAACAGATGTAAATGTGGGCTGGTTGCCAACTGCCCAATATGTGGTCATGTGGCTGTGGGGGAGGAGCAATGTCAAAATGGTGAAATTGGATTGTAAGTACCTTTGGGGGAGGGCATCAAAGTTTCAAGAGGTCACTAAGAACTGGTTGTAAGTTGAGCACTTCCTTTACTATATTTGCATAGGTCAAAATTAAAAAGCAGTCAGTATGGATTCCTTAACTGGTTTCCCCCAAATTCCAGGGCTGAATCCAGTGGTGAAATCCAAATTTTTTTACTACTGCTTCTGTGGGCATGGCTTGGTGGCATGGCAGGGGAAGGATACTGCAAAATCTCCATTCCCATTCCACTCTGGGGCCAGCCAGAGGTGGTATTTGCTGGTTCTCTGAACTATTCAAAATTTCCGCTACTGGTTCTCCAGAACCTGTCAGAACTTGCTGGATTTCACCCCTGGCTGAATCCTTTACTTGCCAACTTGGAGGTAGACAAGGTAGATTTCTCCATAAGGAAAAGAGTCCTTGGCTTGTTTTCATTCAGAATGCTGTATTTGTGCAAAAATATTTACTATCTATCAACAAAGATTTGCTTCTATGAGCGCTGCCTATTGAACAGATTGGGAGCTGCACACAGGTGCAGTGAAACAAACTTTTCTTACACACTTAAACTGGGCAGGGATGAGTTCCTGAAGGATGTCTAGATCCTTGTGCTCAACCGAAGGAGGGAAGGGAAAAGCATATAAGCAGAAAAGTGAAATCTGAGGGGTAAAAGAGCCCAACAACAATCTCCTGTATCTGTAGTTCCTGAAGCTGGAAATACTACCAATACTTCTGATCAATCAGGGGCTATGCCGATATTAACACTCAGTGGCAGAGGGAATCAGTGAAGTCAGTTTGATAAGATAAGGTAAAGGTTCCCCTCGCACATACTGTATGTGCTAGTCATTCCCAACTCTAGGGGGGGGGGGTGCTCATCTTTGTTTCAAAGCCGAAGAGCCAGCGCTGTCCGAAGACGTCTCTGCAGTCACGTGGCAGGCATGACTAAATGCCAAAGGCGCATGGAACGCTGTTACCTTCCCACCAAAGGTGGTCCCTATTTTTCTACTTGAATTTTTTATGTGCTTTCTAACCGTTAGGTTGGCAGAAGCCGGGACAAGTAATGAGAGCTCACCCCATTACGCGGCACTAGGGATTTGAACTGCTGAACTGCCGACCTTTTGATCGACAAGCTCAGTGTCTTAGCCACTGAGCCACTGTGTCCCTCTACTTGATAGGATATGTCTATGGAAATTCTCAGTCATCCAGGTCATGGTTGTCCCAAAGGTGCTTTTTCAAAAAGCAACTAGACTTTCTGGGGTTTTTTTTTTTTGAAGATATTTCGCTTCTTGTCCAAGAAGCTTCTTCAGCTCTGACTGGATGGTGGGGAACTGAAGGATTTATATTCCTTGCAGACAGCTGGTCATTTGCATTCTTTTAGTGAATCGTTTGATAGGATATGCCTTTGGTCTTTGATTATAATGGAAACCCACAGAGACAAGTCTGGGCACACATCACACAGAGCCTTTGAGCAGCAGTGCTTGGTTATCAGCAACTCTCCTTGCTGGTGCCTAGACATCCTGAACAAGGTCTGAAGTTCTTGAAGGTAACTCAGGCTCTCATTTTGAATGCGTCTGTTAAATTTCTGCAAATATCAACAATTTTGAATTGCAAGTTTCTTCTGTTTTGTTTCGGCTTAAGATGTAAACTCTGGGGCAAAAAGAAACCCCACATTTCTTGAGTATTTGTTGCAATACACCTAATTTCTCCTAATGTTGTATTTCTTCCAGGGTAGTATTATTTTGTGCATTATTTCATATCATTGACTTGATGATGATAATCAGAAGAATGCAAAAACCCTATACATTATAATTTTAACCCAGGGGACTTGACTTCAGCATAATTTCATCTCTAAAGTTGCCAGCTTTGTCCCAACGTGCTCCAGTACATCTAACAGTTCTGGGAGAGCAATAAATAGGACAGGGGCAGGCTTCCGATCTTTGCCTTTCGCTCCTTGGAGAGCTTGCTTCATTATGACAGGGTTTCCATATCACACTATGCCATCTTGTGATTAACCACAGTTGATTTAATAAATCATAATGGGTGGCTTCACCCAATTCACCTAAACAGGTCATGTGTCTTAATTGTAGAGTGGAAATAATAGTCTTACAGCTTTCGGTGCACTTTTATGCAGGGTTTATTTTATTTATTTTGCATCTTGATTGGGATGGTGAGGTTTGTTTCATAGGAAAAGAGCTGAGACAAGACTGAGGGATGCTGAGAACTGTAGTTTCAATTGTGTTGAATTGTATTTCGCAGCAGATGAGGCAGGAAAGTTAATGGAAGAGTTTACTATGGTTCACAAGGGTAAAAAAGTCACCTCTTTTCTCAACTGCCTGGCACCCCTTGTCACCTATGAGCTGTGGGACATTCATGCTAATGATCAAAAGATTAATTAACTTCACCCCACCTATCAATGCTACACAAATACTCATTTATTCACTCTTCATTTACTCTTGTACACTTCAGGCAGTGTATTTATGTATGTAATTATTTATGTATATAAGTCAGTGGTGAAATCCAAATATTTTTACTACTGGTTCTGTGGGCGTGGCTTGGTGGGCGTGGTGTGGCTTGATGGGCATGGCTTGGTAGGCGTGGCAGGGGAAGGATACTGCAAAATCCCCATTCCCTCCCCACTCCAGGGGAAGGATATTGCAAAATCTCCATTCCCACCCCACTCTGGGGCCAGCAAGAGGTGGTATTTGCTGGTTCTCTGAACTACTCAAAATTTCCGCTACCAGTTTTCCAGAACCTGTCAGAACCTGCTGGATTTCACCCCTGGTGGAATATAAACAAAGAAACAAACAACCCAAAATACAATCAAAGTAAAGGGAAAATAAAACATGGGCTACACAGCCATCTTGATAAGTCTGTAGTTTGGTGGCAGCCCCAGGCCTGGTCGCCTAATTAGATCTTGAATTTCTTTTGGAATAGCAAAAAGGATGGGGGCCAATCCAATTTTGGAGAGAAGGATGTTCCATAAGTGGGCATTACAGTTTAAGAATATCTGCTGGTTTCATTAAGCAGACAGATGGGTACATTCCAGATTCCCTCCCTGAAATCTTGCCATCTAGTGAAATCTCGGAAGCGGGCCTTTTCCATAACTGCCCTTAACACCCTCTTGCTGGAGATTCAAGAGACACCCACCCTTCTAGCCATTTGGAGGGCCATTAAGACCTGGTTTTTTACTGAGGCATTGGGGTTGTATTATACAGTAGATAGTATGGAAGGAGGGCAACTTAGCTTGCTGTGGGGCATCCCAAGGGGACAATTAAGGTGCAGGAGTTTTGTTTTATTGCTTTTATTGTTTTATGATTGTTTCATTTATAGCTTTTATTCTTGCTGTGAGCCTCCCCACAGTTGCTTAACATGGGTGGCCGTATAAATATTTTAAATAAACAAATAGCAAAGCTTGCCTGTGAGACATGCATAGCAGGAACATTCCATCCAAGGATATTTCTTCTAGCTAGGCTGAATGACATGCTAAATAGGAACAAAGAAATGGACGTATTGCAAACAAGCCCTCCATGGGAAAACAAATTCCAGCAAAGCCAGGATAACATTGGAATGCAGTTTCATTAGCATTAATACTAGTGGCTAGCAGAAAACATGCAACTGAATTTGGAAGTCTGAGAAATGAAGAAAACTTAGTAAACTGAAGTGTTAAAATATAGAGCCAGTTTTTATACATTGTTTTTGTAACTGGAAAAGTTAGGGATTAAATCTGGCTATTGCAAAGGAAGTGCTTCAACATTAAGCTTAATGTTTGAAATGAATGGAATCGCTATTACTATCTAGCTCTTGTTTATTTTAGCGAGGCTTGCTTAAGTAATAGTCTGCTCCTTAAAGCAGTTTCTTTTGCTGAAATCACACCTCCACAACCTTAATACTTAGATTCAATTCCCAGGCAGAGGGAATTCTTTGGAGTAAATAGATACAGGCTGGAGGCAGGGAAATGTCTTAGTTATCCACATCTATGGAAATTAGGTCTTTGTCTCTTTTTAAGATGTGAGTTAGCACTTCTGTGTGCAATCATTGTCCCATCAATGTCTCAAAGACAATTACGTTAATAGCTGGTAGTGCATGAGAAAGACTCCAGGGAACACTGATGACTGAGCGCAGAGCCGAGCCAAGAGTATTACCTGATTGCCTACCTGTTTATTACCCACTTATGGTGCTTCTTAGCAAGGAAAGGAGAAGTTGGAACAGGATGTTCCAAGCAGTCAACAGTCAGGGAATCGGTTTCTCAAATGTTGCCCTAGAGCAAGGAGTAGCTATTGCAGGTGCAATCAACTTCATACCCCCCCTCCATACTCCTCTCCTCCACTAATATGCAATACTTCCAACTAAAAAGGGATTAAGTACAGTAGAAGATGCATCTCTTTTCAAATTCACACGAGGAAGTTAAGTGAGCCTGTAAATGAAGCCATCCTTTATTGTGCGCTGTTAACCCACACTTGGTTTCCTGAAATGAGGTCAGAGGAGTTACGTGTAACTGTAGATTTACAAATGTGTAAGTTGATGATAGTAGAAAGGAACAACATACCTTGACACGTGCCCTTGTAACGTGTGTAAATGTTTGTGGAAGGGGATTATAGTCAACATCATAAAATGCCACTAGAGTGGAGGGCACGGCTTTAAAGAGAGTTGCATAGCTCTTTATTCCTTCATCCATTGGTTTATTCTAAGTCAGTTACATTTTTAAGCCAAAGTACTTTAAGCAGGGGTGGGTTTCACCTATCTTAGCCGTTTGCTGTGCGTGCGCACACTCGCGCATGTGCTTTGATCACTCATGAACCTTCTGTACAATGTGCCTGGCCTAAAAAACATGCCTAAATAGCACGGCTTGGAGCCAGGGTGGGGTGGGGTGGGCCAGGCCGGGTCCACCCGCAATCGCCACTACCGGTTTGCCCGAACCGGTACAAACCGGCTCAATACCACCTCTGACTTTAAGGCACAAAACAAAAGGCAGCCACAAATAAAATGAAAATAGCTTTTTGCTCTACTTTTTCCAAAACAACAGACAACACTCCAAGAAGAGCTGTTTTGGATCAGGGTTGGGGGAAAGAATGTTTGAATGCGGAGGTAGGGTGAGGTTGCTTATATAGGCAAGGGAAATCCAGATGGAAAGAGACTAGAGCTGTGATGGCGAACCTATGACATGCGTGCCACAGGTGGCACATGGAGCCATATTGGTGGGCACACGAGTGTTGCCCTAGCTCAGTTCCAGCGTGCATGTGTGCGCCGGCCAGCTGATTTTTGAGCCTTCCGGACCCACTGGAAGTCAGGAAACAAGCTGTTTCCGGCCTCTGGAGGGCCTCTGGGGGAGGGAGGAGGCCGTTTTCGCCCTCCCCAGGCTCCTAGAAAGCCTCTGGACCTTGGTGAGAGCGAAAAATGGGCCTTCTGGTCCCACTGGAAGTCAGGAAATGGGTCATTTCCGGCCTCCAGAAGGTCTTTAGGGGGGCTGGGGAAGGCCGTTTTTGCCCTCCTGATGCTCCAAGAAAGCCTCTGGGGCCTGGGGAGATTGAAAAACAGGCCTACCATGCCTACTGTGTCATTGCGTGCCAAAAGCGGGGGGAGCGCGGGAAGGGGGTGTCGTGCGTGCATGCCTGGGGGGGGTGGGGCATATTGTATTATGGATGTGGGCACACGTTTACACCCCCCCTGCTCCCCCCACTTTTTCCATGTGACGGCAAAAAGATTAGCCATCACTGGACTAGAGGAATTAAGACTGTTTGATGCCTAAAATATGTAACCTGCTCCAGGTTTAGTTGGTGTAATATGTAAAATATGTAACCTGCTCCAGGTTTAGTTGGTGGGAAGCAGATGAAATAAGAATTTTGTGAATTGGAAAGCTGCTACTCAAACTTTTGAAACTTACTACTTCAACACAGAAGTTGGACATTTGAATTTGAACATGACTCAGTATCTGAAGGAGGACATCAGCTGAGGGGAGGCAGCCCTGATGTAGGAGAGGCCCTAAAAGTGTGTTTAGAAGTGTACGTAGATAAACCCAGTGCCAAGCTTCCTATCCAAAGGCATGTATTCCTTCCCTTAACAAAGGGATTTGAGCTGAACGCATTGTGAGTAGGACTTTGGGCCTGCTCAGCCGGCTTTCCAGGAAAACAGACCTGTTCAGCCATCAGATGTATTGCCTTTTAACAATCTGTTCTTTTACCTGTATTGATCTAATAGCATAAGATCTATAGAAATTATGAAATAAATAATCAAATCCTTCCTTGAAAAGGGGGATCATGCTGAATCCATTAGTAGCTTTAACATGTTATTGGGAATTTTGTTGCTACTGGTTTTTGGTTCCACTTACATCTGAAATTTGAAACAGCATCCACTAGCGAATTTTTGGTGGCCACGGCTTCTGAACCTGTCTGAAAATCTGAAAAAGAAGAAATGTTGCCTATGAGAAAATCTGAAAAAGAAATTATTTCTCTTAACCATCTTTTTTTGATAGCTCTTCTACCAACACATTTCCACTGTATAGCATTAATCTCCTGGAAAAATGGGGCTATATCACTGATCTTGAACCACTAAAGGTCATGGTTGCTCCTGTAATGTTATCTCCTTTGAATGGGTGGAGTTACTCAGTATCTTTGCAAACATAGCAGCTTGTTGCTATGTCTGCCGCCAACTGACATGTCCAAAAATGCACAGAAAATAATCCCCTGCAATTTCCCCGTAGCACAACTGTATGCTGGCTGCAATCCAGATGTATTATGTGAATGAGCCTGCTAGGCATTTCAGAGAGTGAACTGCTTAGTTCCCTGTGATCTTGCAAGCAGATTTAGAAATGGAAGATTTCTCTGAGGAAACCAACCCCTCCTGGATTATGGTGGCTAGGAATAATAGGCAATATGATCCAACACATTTTAAGAGTCCCTGGATGGTGGAATTCAATTTTTTTTTACTACCGGTTCTGTGGGCGTTGCTTGGTGGGCTTGGTGAGCGTGGCTTAGTGGGTATGGCAGGGGAAGGATACTGCAAAATCTCCATTCCCTCCCCACTCTGGGACCAGCCAGAGGTGGTACTATATTTGCATAGATCAAAACTAAAAAGCAGTCAGTATAGATTCCTTAACTGGTTTTCCCCAAATTCCAAGGCTGAATCCAGTGGTGAAATCCAAATTTTTTTATTACTGGTTCTGTGGGTGTGGCTTGGTGGGCATGGTGTGGCTTGGTGGGCGTGGCTTGGGCATGGCAGGGGAAGGATACTGCAAAATCTTCATACCCACCCCACTCCAGGGGAAGGATACTGCAAAATCCCCATTCCCTCCCCACTCCTGGGGGAAGATATTGCAAAATCTCCATTCCCACCCCACTCTGGGAGCAGCCAGAGGTGGTATTTACTGGTTCTCTGAACTACTCAAAATTTCCGATACCGGTTCTCCAGAACCTGTCAGAACCTGCTGAATAGCACCCCTGTTTCCATCCTTCTTTGTCCTAAGTGGCTCCTAGTTTTCTCAGTGAATACATGCCATTCACTTTCTGTATTTTTCATTAGAGTGAGAGGTTTGTGGAAGGCTTGCTAAAGAAGCCTGTCCTTAGGTAGCTACGATGCTGTTGGTGCCTAGAACAGCTGGAGACTCTTCACTTCCTCTGATAACAATAGACAGTTACATAGAATTATAGTTCTTTTTTGGGTAGTGCTGACAGCATAGGCACTTGTAATTTCCTCCACTCATTTATTTATAGAATTGTGATGGATTTCACCAATCTTTTGTTTATCAGTCTTAATAACTGGGGACTTTTGTGAGCTAAAGTCTCCAACTTTCACATCAGGTTGTGGTCTCCAAAAGGATAAATAACTTTTTTGGGGTTAGAGACCTATTTGATATATTGAGAATAATAACTCAATAAGTAACTCTCATCCTGCCCACGAAGGGAGCTGGTCAGTCAATGGAGAAGCCTCCCCAGAGCCCTCATGTTTTGAGGATGTTCACAACATGCTCATAAAGTTTCATTAAAGGAACATCTGTTAGAGGGTGTAAAAAAAAATTAAGACAAGTAAGCTGCAACTTTACAATCAAAGCTCTGCTACTTTTTAATGTGTAACACATGTGAAAAAGTGTGAGGCTTCAGTCATGGGACTGTGGCTGCCATTTTGACTCTGTTAACCTCCTCTGTGGACACCCTGGCTTATGGTAAGAGCCAGCTACTCCATCTTCTTACAGTAACTGAAATTACTAATATGATATGCTTAGGATTCCCTTGCAGCCACTATTTCTCTTGCAAAACATTAGCCTCCCTCTGTAGGAAGAAATATCCTTCTGGGTTCAGCTCCAAGTGGGGAAAAAGACACTGGAAACATGGAGACTTCTTGGAAAGATGGTTTAATGGTGGACAGGATCACATGGTTTGAATTCCCGAACAGAAAAGGGCCGAGATGCAGCGAGACCCCGGGTTTTATGCCCTCTCTGGCTTTGAATTTCCTGGGGCCCCGAAAGAGTATCCTGATTGGTTGTCAGACTCCCAGGGGTTGGGGGTCTTAGCTAGCCTTGTTGGCTGATGTAATCTTCCCAGGTGCCATGTGGTGAGTTTCTGTTGCTAGATGGGTCCTATTGTGTTGCAGATGATGGTCCATTGACAAAGATGGGAGGGAATTGAGTTTCTGCCTCTGGCCCATTGACAAAGAGTGTGGGGAGCAAGAAGATGGGAGCTGCTTCGTCTTTAAAACATGCTTCTGCATTTCTCATCCAGGGAAACATAATATTCTGCCTTTTTAATATTTCCTAAAATATTTCATTCTTCTAGGAAAGGGGTGGGTGCTAACTTCCTACACCTCCAAACTATTTTGAAAGAATCTTTGAGCCTCAGCCGAGTTTTACAGTTGAAACACCTGACCTCTAAATCAGCCAGATCACTGTTTAGCTTTTTATATAGAAGTTGTTGAATGTCTATATAAAAAGAAGAGGCAGCTTGCTTGTTGTCTTGGGATTCTAAATTTAGCAGATGGTAGACAGGCATCTTTTTAATCCTAACGGTAAAAAGAGAAAGCCAAATGTGAAATAAAATGCCTCACTTTCAATATAGAAAAGAACAATAGGATTAATAAATCTCTTTGTAATGAGATGTAGTGCAAATTTGGATTATGAAGTTGACTAGAGTGGTTAACGTGTGTATGTGTGTTTGGATAAATATATACTTTCTCTTGAGAGCAGGCAACAGAATTTCATTTTTAATGGGGGCCAGTGCTCACAGTAAAAATATGACAATAACATCTGTCTGTCTGTCTATCTATCTATCTATCTATCTATCTATCTATCTATCTATCTATCTATCTATCCATCCATCTATCTATCTCTGCCCAAGCACCCCTGTATGACTATATCATGTCCACAAAGTCCTCAACAGCTTGTCTTGAGTTTACATTCCTTAAACTGTAATAATAATACATCATTGGTTTCTCTGTTGTCTGAGTTGATGGCTGAAAGGGGGATTCTTTCCAGATTTCCTGAGGTGAGGTATATAGTCTATCACATCCTTGGCAGCTGGATCATGCAATAGGGACGAGTAAATTGGCCAGATTTCACCTTGAGCATCTCTGCAAGATGTCACAAAAAAAGCTTAGTGGAGGTTGAATAGTTTTTCTTGCCATCTGTTCTCAGTAAGTCTTAGCTTCCACTTCAAGTACAAGTTCTATTCTATAAAGTTTGAATATAAAGTAAGGTCTCCACCACTATGATATTAGTTTAAATAGGAATATTTTAGAGATATAATCCCTGAAAAAAATCTGCTTTGTTATCCATATTTACTTTTCCACATAATCACTACTATTTAAAATATTATTTAGTATCAGGTCCACATTGTAAATTAGTTTGGAGCTTTAACTCAACCTTTAGCCTTCATGTTGTTATTCTTAACAAGAGTCCTAATAGTTTGGAAAGAAAAACTGTGTTGGACTCTGATAACTTTGACACTTCTCCCAAAAGAAGATTAACTGGACAGAGAGAATGACTGGTCTTAAGTCCCTCACTGAACATCATGGCTAAGTTGAAATTCAGCCTGGCTTTCTCTCATTTGAGTCTAAATCATGGGTGTCAAACTCGATCGTGTCACGTGACGTATCATGGCGTTTTTTACCTTTGCAAAGCCAGGGTGGGGGTGGCCTGTGTGTGACGCATCTGGCCAGTGGGCTGCCAGTTTGACAGGCCAGATCTAGAGACTCAGGTATTAGTACCAACTTGATCTTAATTGATCTCAAAAAGCTAAGTGTTGGTTTGCATTTAGATAGATTACCAGGGAATCCAGAACTATAGAGATTTTCTGACCAAGAAATCAGAAAACATCCAGAAAAAAGGCAGTGGCAATCTGCTGTCTTGCCAAGAAAGCAATGGCAAGTTCCAGAATCAATCAGAAGCAAGCTCAATTTGAAAGAGATGTTTCCTTGTATTTTGCGAGCATAAGAAGGTTAATTTATGAAGTGCTTTATATATTTCCTTGAGGCTTTCACACTGTCATCTCTAACCCTATAGAAATTCTTGAGAGAAAAAAAATTACAGAGCTGGAAAGTAAGCTGTGAGATCATCTTGTCTAAACCACAATATCACAATTTAATCGTGATCATCAAAATGAACTGTATGGGAGAAATATGTAAAAAAAAGAGTATTAGAATTTGATTCAGAGGTTAGGGAATGTGTTCCGAATCCCCCTCCAAAATGGTGTGCTGAACAGACAGGTGATTCTTTTTCTCCTGCTGTTGAATACCTGATTTTGTCACCAAAGCTGGTTATTTGGTGGCTGGGCTGCCCGTTTTTTGAAGGGGAAACTAGGAAGACCCAGGATTACCATTGGACAATTATGCACTAATGGAGAAGAGGGAGTCTGGATAACCGTGGACAGTCTGGTCTCTTGCCACCTTTTCCCTTCAGCTGCTCATTTTTCTTAATCTCACCTGGGTTTTAATTGCACTTTTTGAAGCTTCACTATCTCTTGATTTATGACTAGTTGACTTTTCACCTATTTTATAACCTCTTGATGGACTTTTAAATCTTTTTTTTCCTGTTTGTCCACTATTATTATTATATTCCAAACTACTCTTTAGCCTTACTTACTTACATACAAACATACATATAAACAAATATATCATCATCATCATCATCATCATCATCATCATCATCATCATTTTAGCCATTGTCTATCCACTGCAGGATGAAGGCCTCTTCCACATGTTTCCACCAAAACAGTCCTGAGCTTTATTTTGCCAATTGGACCAACAATACTTGCTGATGTCATTGATCCATCTTGTTTTAGGTCTCTTTTATGGATGCTTTTTGTCAAGTGGAGTCCATTCTATGACTGCTTTTCGTCCACCTGCCATCAGTTCTTCTTGCTATGTGACCAGCCCATTTCCACTGCAATTCTTTTACTCTCTTGATAACATCATATATTTTCCTTTGTTCTCCAATCCATGTGCAAGTCTTTCTATCTTCTATTTCAAGCAAGTATCTTTCCATGGATCTTTGCGCCACTTATACCTTTTGCAACAATTGTGAGGTTAGTGTCCATGTTTCTCTGGCATATAATAGAGCAAGTAGCACACACTACCTACTATACAGTGAATATTATTGGATTTATATTTACACAGGATTATACTACAAATTTTGCTTTTTCTAGTTTACCTTTTTTTTAAAAAAGAGCATTGATATTGATCTCTCAATTTTTGATAGGAAAATTCCTTCCTTCCTTCCTGGAATAGATGTGATAATTAAATCCCATAAATATATTGCATTCAAAGTTTGGGCTTTTCTTAACAATTAAGAGTTTAATACATTAGTGTTGTTTTATTGATTAAATAAGGATAAAATGTTTAGATTAGGCAGAGAATTTTGTTTACTTTTTACTGTGATTTATGATTCATATTACATTGGCTATTTTATTAACTATTAAATGCTGGATTTTAATAATGTTAGGGAAGTCTTAAAATGCAGTAATGCACTAATCTAATAGTACTTCATCTATAATTTATTATATTGTTTGCTAACCTTTCTTAATTTTTTTCTACTTGCTTTTCTTGATATTTTTAAATAACTACTAAAATAAAATAAAATAAAATAAAATAATCAAGTAAATAAATATAGGAATAGATCTTACAAAGTCCATGCGTTTGGGATTATCCCAGTGCCTCCTGGGACATTGTTTATTTACTCAATCTGAGTAAATAATACTTTTCCTTCCTATCATGATGCTACATTAATCTGTCAATAAAAATAAACTTCCCAGATGTTACTAAGCACCAGAATTACAACAGCTGCTATTTTAGAAAACATTCTTAGTCCACAAAGTTGCTTGAAGAGTTGCTACAGCTGTTGGAAAAGGGGATATGTCAGCACATATCTACACTATAAAGTTCTTCAGTAGTCAAAGCCCCAGGAAATATTTCTTAAAAATGTTTGTATTTACTGTTCTAAGAAAAGGGAAGGCAAAGTCAAACCAAACCTTGAGGGGAATTCCCACTTTTCCCCATCAGCACAAGTTGCCTGAGAAGTGGCAGCCTGGTGGGCTCAAGCACCACTCCTATGATACAATTTGGAGTACCTCTGCTTGTGATGTGAAAAATAAAAGACTTCTCTTTAACCCCGGTTGTTAGGAAATCACTGGCACTTCTCAATTAAAGGATATATTCTCAACAGCCACACTTACTGTTAACATAGTGAGAAAAAAACGAACAGAACTAGCAGTTGAAAAGTTCTACCCTAAAGTTATAAAAGTATAACAATTTAACCAATCATAATCTAATCTAGCATGCCATGTGAACCTGGCTAGTTTGGTTCATGCTAAGCCAGAAACTCGGTTAATCCCCCATGTCAAAGTTCTGTTAACTAAGCAAGAATACAATGCTTAGAATGCAAATACAGTCTAATCATTCTCTTCTGTGCCCTTTTGAACATGGAGTTAATAACACTGGCTTATTAACTTCCAACTGTCGCGAGGAGGACTGTAAGAATTTTGGCTATACTTTGAACCGTTCAAAGCAGGGGTGTCAAACTCGCGGCCTGTTCTGCCCCAGCTACGGATCCCAAAGAATGTAGCACACACAAACTCTGAACAAAACTCAGTTTACTTCAAAACACAGTCTTTTGCAAATGCAGGCTGTTAATAAAAACATTCTTAACAACCTGCCAGAAATTCCACAGATAAGATAGAGTCTTACTAGAGTTGGCAGAAAGCCCAGAAACCAGGTTTGCAGAGAAAATTCAAACTCAATGATCAGCGAATAAACGGACAAACACACGTTGTTTCCTGCAGCTTTTTACAAGCTGTGTGCAAACTTAAATAGGCTAAGGGAGTGGCCAATTAGCCCCAAGCCTTACTCTCGAGGAGACCTCCTCCTGGGTAACCACTCCTGCCTTTTGGCAGCTCTGCATGCTCATGCATTGAGAAGAGGCTCCTCCACTTCATCCTCTTCACTTTAAAGAGCCTCTGGCGGTTCTGAAGGCCCTGGCTGAATCCCTGCCTCTGGCACCACAACTTCTTTAGCCCCCTCGCTGTCCAACTCGAGCGCCGGCTGCACAGGCTGCTGGCGTGACACCACACCAGCCTCCTCCTCGTCGGAATCAGCAACAATCTGCGCAGGCCACTGGCGGGCCACAACACGGCCCACAGGCCAGATGCGTCACGTGCTGGCCCCTCCCCCTCCTGGTTTAGCAAAGAGGGAAAAAGTCCCGATATGTCACATGATGCCACTATGACGATACCAGTTTGACACCCCTGATTTAAAGTGCTATGACGCTATGTCACAGTATTATGGGACAAGTGAGGGAGGTGGATTTTTTTCTTCCTCCCATAGAGGAGCAAACTACTTTCACAACAGGTTCTGTACATCATTCAAGAGGAGGGCTGTCAAACTGACGTCATCACAGTGGCATCATGTGACATATCGGGACTTTTCCCCCTTTTGCTAAACCGGGTGTGGGCGTGGCCAGAGCATGACACATCTGGCCCATGGGCCGGAAATTTGATGCGGAAATGTAACTTTCCTGAGCAGAATGCACATAGAACTTCCATTCCTAGTTCTATATGATGGTGAAAGACAGGGGTACCAATCTCACATCATCACGGCGTTGTCATGTGACATATTGCTTTTCCTCCCTTTGCTAAACCGGGCGTGGGCATGGCCAGTGCATGACACATCCATGGGCCACAAGTTTGACAGCCCTGGTGAAGGAGAATTGAATGTAAAGTTCGGTTCATGTAAAATAGGGTTTCCCAAAATGTTTAATCTCAATCCCAATATCTCAATAGAATTTGGATTCTAGCCAAAGGTTGCTGTTGCTGTAATTATTTGTAGTACTATCAGTTAAACTAGTATTTATTAAATTATCTTCATATAATAATAAATGCTTGGGGATTGTTGAACACCCTGGAACTTTATAAAGGGGTCAATGAGCAGAACGTTTGGAGGGGCACTGATGTAAAACTTGCCCAAGAGACCTTAGTGAAAACCCCATTTCCACCCTTATTTTTTTTAAAAAATATGCCCTCTATTATAATACATCAGTGTTAAATACTGTATAATTGCATACAGTTATACAGATTCTGATAACAGCCAAACCGGCCTTAGAAAACATTGTAATTCTGTATAACAGAGCAGAATCTTGAATCTGTTATCTTCATAGTTCTTTTTGACTATTTATATTCCTCTTTATAAATGTAATATATTTAGAAACCTTCAACCTTCTGTTTCTTCCCATATTTCTTAGGATATCCTAATTGCACATTCATTCCTTCCCAGGCTAGGTCAAAGGAGAACATTAAAAAAAATGTTGCAAAACAGGCTCTAATTTTAAAACCGCTCCCACTGATAAAAGTTATGTTAGATAAGCCTGTATGTTGCTTGGTAGTTCATGGAAATTACAATTATAAAGGGGGAAAATATAATAAAGGTACGAAAGTTAAAATAATGTGGGATAAATTGAGAGCTATGCTTGTGCCAGGCATATGAACTAAATACAACTGTTCCCAAGGGAAGGAGATATTTGGCCGACTGTAGGGGACAGAGAGAATGACCTTGAAGGACAGGCAGAAGAGCTGCTTTCAAGGCAACAGTCAGATAAAAGTAATCTGTCATGCCAAGAAAATAACATGCGTAAGCATCTTAGGCAACACCTTCCCTAGTTCACATGAAGATGAGGGAGGGATGGGGGGAAATTTACAAGATTCTGTTCCTATAGTTTTACAGTAAAAGTAATAACTATATGACAGTGGTTTGCCTTGAAGGACTGACACCAGGGGTGAAATCCAGCAGGCTCTGACAGGTTCTGGAGAATCAGTAGTGGAAATTTTGAGTAGTTCAGAGAACCAGCAAATACCACCTCTGGCTGGCCCCAGAGTGGGGTGGGAATGGAGATTTTGCAGTATCCTTCCCTGCCATGCCCACCAAGCCACACTATGCTCACAGAACCGGTAGTAAAAAAAAATTGAATTTCACCACTGAAATTCACTGAATTTTTCACCACTGAAAAAAATTTGAATGACACCTATAGACTTCATCTTTTGAATATCCATCTGGCCTGGGTGATCTTGGAGGCCTTTCTCGCTGTTACCGACAGGAGGAGTTGTGACTTCTGCAGCTTACTGAACCTCAGCAGCTACAATTTAACTTCAATTGTGTTCATTTTTTCTCCTTTGGAGAAGAACAAATGAAAAAAGACCAATCTTTCTCCATGCAGGAGACAGAAAGTATTGCTGACCAGATGACATCAGCTTTTAGGGCACGTGTCCGAGAGTGGAGGTTCCATTCTTACATCTCTGTCCCAAATATGAAAACTGTGGGGTGACACAGAACTCTAAACCTGGGGCCTGGTGGCTCAGCAGACTGAAAGCATTGTGATTAACACCAGCTGTCTGCAATTACTGTAAGTTCAAATCTCACCAGGCTCAAGGTTGACTCAGCCTTCCATCCTTTCTAAGGTAGGTAAATTGAGGACCCAGTTTGTGGGGGCAATAAGCTGACTTTGTAGAAATATATAAAAAGTATGAAGGCTATTGCTTAACGCATTGTAAGCCGCCCTGAGTCTCCGGAGAAGGGCGGCATATAAATCAAATTTAAAAAAAAAAAAACCTGGTCCTTAAGCATATTTATTTCTCTGTATCTGCAGTTCAAGAATAAACGCTAATTTAGATTGCCTCTTATGAAAATCATTCTTCAAGTAGGGAGCATTCAGCCAAAATGGCATTTCTTTCATAGAAAAAGGAGATATCAATAGGCAATGTGGAGGGAGGAGAAAACCCAGAAGAAGAGAATTGATAGAATGTTTTAGATGTGGACATGGCTAGAATCTTTATCAGGAGCCTCCATGTTGCAATATGTTGCTATAGGTCTTTTTGAGTCTCCAAGACATTGGCACATTGAAACCATTTCCTGCTTTCCATTCTTCTTACTTTCCTCCAGTTATTTTCTAAGGAGAAATATTAATGCCTTTTTACAAAAAATATTTCAAAGTTTCCATTTTCTGTAGTTGCTGAGAAAAGGATAATGAGCAACAGATTCTGGTATATGGAGCTGATTGTAACAGGCACAAGAAGTTTCCAACTTGCCACTAAGTCTTCAGACCGGATGTATATGAAGATCTTCTATCAATATCCATTGGGATTAGTTAAATTCTGAAGAATTGTACCTCTACGTTGTATAGGATTATAGATCCCTTGAGATTCTTTCTATGCCAGCAAATCTCATTTTCTTATGTTCAGAATGAGATATCCTTTGCTCTTAACGCTTAAACAGGGATTTCCTACATCATATATACCTATTCTAGGTATATATTTTCAAAGAATTTCTGAGACTAGATAAAATTAGATTAAGATGTTTAATAAAAGTTCTGCTCTTTAAAGATTGGATAACTACTGCCAACAAGATCTTTAAAGTGATGGGACACATTTACAGTGTGAACTTTGAATAAGAAGCCTGTGTGCAAGTCAACTCCTATCCAGCAGAGGTCAGTAATTCCTGCGCCTCGGCACTTTTGGTATAAACCAAAATTAAGGCAGCAAGAGAACAAAATTGATATAATTGTCAAACAATCCGTTGGAGAGCACAGACTATTGCACTGAATCATTCTGACTGCGATATTCCAAATGTAAAGCCGGTTACTCTGAACTTAAAAATAAATCCTGAGAGCAGAGATGTTAAAAGGAAAAACATGAAAAGTCACAGTGAATTATTGAGTATTCATTATTAAAAATGAAGAACGGATGCCCTGTTTCAGTACCTGGGGACAGAGCAAGGAACTCAAATGCATACTATAGAATAGGAAGTATCTTGCTTGAGAATTGCACTTCTGAGTGAGAACTGAACATGAGTCAGCAATTCAACCTGGAAGCGAAAGAGGGAAACTTAGTTATTTGGCTGCATCTCTTTCATAGCACAGGAAGTTATTATACCCACTCTGTTCCCTGGTATACTGGCTGGGTGGGGAAGTCTGGGAGTTGAAGTCCACATACTTTGAAATTGCTGAGGTTGGGAAACAACGACCTTGGTGCATGGATTTCATACTTGAAAAGGATCCAGGCAAGCTGGAAGAGAAATAAAATAAGGAAATGAAGCTAGTTTTGGGACTGGAAATTTATTCCTTTGAGGAGAGGCTGAGGGAACTGAGCATGCTGAATGGAAGTACAGGTAATCCTCGACTTACGACCATGCTTGAGTCAAAAATTTCTATAGCTAAGTGAAACATTTGTTAAGTGAGTTTTGCCCCATTTTGCGACCTTTCTTGCTACAGTTGCTAAATGAATCATTGCAGTTGTTAAGTTAGTAACACGGTTGTTAAGTGGAATCTGGTTTCCCCATGGACTATGCTCGTCAGAAGGTCGCAAAAAGGTGATCACATGCTCCAGGACACTGCAACCGTCATAAATATGGGTCAGTTGCCAAGTTGCTGAAGTTTGATCACATGTCCATGAGGATGCTACAGTGGTCTTACGTGTGAAAAATGGCCATAAGTAACTTTTTTAGTCCTGCTATACACTGGTGGGTTTCAAAAAATTTTATTACAGATTCTGTGGGTGTGGCTTGGTTGGCGTGGCTTGGTGGGCGTGGCAGGGAAAGAATACTGTAAAATCTCCATTCCCACCCCATTCCAGGGGAAGGTTACTGCAAAATCCCCATTTCCTCCCGATCAGCTAGGACTTGGGAGGCAGATAATAGATGGGGGCGAGGCCAGTCAGAAGTTTTACTACCAGTTCTCTGAACAACTCAAAATTTTCACTATTGGTTCTCCAGAACTGGTCAGAATCAGGGGTGGGTTCTAAATTTTTTTACTACCGGTTCTGTGGGCGTGGCTTATTTTGTGGGAGTGGCTTGGTGGGGATAATGTGACTGGGTGGGCGTGGCCAACTTCCCCCCCCACTTTTAAAAGCTTTTTTTCTACAACCTTAAGAGGTTGCAGAAAACAATGCTTTGAAAAGCCTCTGCCGATCAGGCAACTCAGCTGAGATTGTCAGAGGCTTTTCAAAGCATTTTTTAACCACCTTTTCGGCTGAAGAGGTTGTAGAAAAAATGCTTTGAAAAGCCTCTGACGTTCCCAGCTGAGCCGCAGGATCATCAGAGGCTTTTTTTTTTACTTTTAAAAGCATTTTTTCGGCCAAAGAGGTGGTAGAAAAAATGCTTTTAAAAGTTAAAAAAAAAGCCTCTGATGAGGTGGGTGGGGTAAGCGAGTGGCGACTGGGCCAGGGACCGGTTCGGGGGTGTGGCAGCCAATGTTATTAGCGGTTCTTGGAACTACTACAAATTTTTACTACCAGTTCTTGCGAACCGGTGCGAACCGGGAGCAACCCACCATTGGTCAGAACCTGCTGAAACCCACCTCTGCCACTGTAACTTCGAACAGTCACTAAATATATGATGTAAGTCGAGGACTACCTGAATAGTTCAAATACCTGAAGGAACTTCACACAAAAGAAGACCATGATTTGTTCCCTATTGTCGAAGAAGGCAGGAGTTTGAAGGCAGGACTTGGAATAACTTGTCTTAAGTTATAGGAAAACTGATTTCGGCTGACTGTTAAGAATGCTTTTTAGCAATAAAAGTGGTTTGACCGCAAGATCAATTGCCAAGGGGTGTTATGTGATCAGCTTTCCATTACTGAACATGGCTAGACATGGATCTTTTCATTTGGACGTTTGCACCGATCAAGGATTTGATTTAGCACAGATTTCAATGTCTTGTACTAATCCTATTATTTTTTTAATACATACTTTATGGCATACAGTCACAGACATTTATGGATGAAGGACAAAGATAAAGCAGGTGTTGTAATATTGTGATGGAAACTCCATTCCTTATGTATTTATGTGCTATATAATGTCATAAAAGAGCAGTTTGGTGTAGTGGTCAAGGCTAGAATCCAGGAGACCATGGCTTCTGCTCCTGCCTTAGAGCTGTGGTGACGCAGCGGTTAGAATGCAGTATTTCCGCTTAACTCTGCTCACATTGCCAGAGGTTTGATTCCTTCGTTCCTGACCAGCTCAAGTTTGAGTCAGGAATGAAGAAAGGTTGACTCAGCCTTCCATCCTTCTGAGGTGGGTAAAATGAGGACCCAGATTGTTGGGGGAAATATGCTGATTCTGTAACCACTTTGAGAGGGCTGTAAACCACTGTGAAGGAGTATATAAGTCTAAGTGCTATTGCTTAGGAACAAAGCCAGCTGGGTGACCTTGGGCCAGTCATTTTCTCTCAGCCCAAGGAAGGAGGCAATGGAAAAACACTTCTGAAATCTTACCAACAAAAATGCAGGGACTTAACTAGTCAGTAACCAGGAGTCAATGCTACTCAGAGGCACACACACACGCAAAGTGTGTCACAACTATAAAATGGTGGAGCTTGTGTTACGACGTTGCAACACATATTTTATTATAATGGTGCCACTGTGGTTACGAATAGATGCCTTTATGTATAGTTCCCACTGTCATCTTATGGTTCAGGCTGCAACCTGGCAATAAGTTGTATTGAATTAAATGCAATGTAGAAATATGGGGTTACATTTCTGATCTTGGAACTCAGTCAAAATCTTATAGGCCTCCTGGTTTACTGATACTAATGCTAGTAAAATCAGCTGAAAAACTTGATGGCAATTATGAGATTTATTGGGATGTTTCTGGGCAGATGTTTCTACTGCAGGTCTGCAGAACAGATAGCCCTCTACGTACGACCACAATTAGGACCAGAACTTCTGTTGCTAAGCAAGGCAGATGTTAAGTGAGTCATGCTCAGTTTTATGGCTTCAAGCGGTTACGTGAATCACTGCAAGTTGTTAAGTGAATCACATAGTCATTAAGCAAATCTGGCATTCTCCCTTGACTTTGCTTGTTGGAAGTTGGCTGGGAAGGTTGCAGAGGGCAGTCACATGACCCCAGGATGCTGCCACCGTTGTAAATACATGTCGGCTGCCTGATCATGTGACCATGAGGATGTTACAATGGTTGCATACCACAAAGCCTGATCATTATTTTCAGTGTCGCTGAAACTTTAATCACTAAATAAATGATTGTAAGTCAAAGACTATCTATATGAGATTCACATGATTCATTTCTTTGACTTTTCATTGAGAAGGAGCTGCATTTAATGAAGATCTTGCTGGAAACCTAAGCACAGTCTGACAGTGTAAGTAACCTTCGCTACAGGATCTTTACTTATCTATTTCTGAATCATTTATCAGTCATGTACATATTATACAGTAGGTCTTTATTTTATAATATCTTTAGTTTAGAAATCCTATTCTTTTCTATAACCAGAATGTGCTTAAAGCAGTTTAGCATCAGGACAGGAGAAGTGAACTACTTTGGTCATGAAGGCGCTGCCCGGGAAGACAATAGCTGTGTGTTTCACAGTTGAAGCAATTAACACACATGGCAATTTAGAAGCCTCCCCCCACAAGACTATTTAGTTCAAGGTCAATATTACTTTCCTGCATCGCCACCTAATCTAATGGGCTATATCAAAGGAGGCTCACAAATGAAACATGAAATTAAGATGGCCGCTTCTCCAGCCTGATGATTTCCATTGGCTTTCGCAATTCCTCTGATGAGTTTCACCTGACATAGAAAAGCTTTCCTAGCTGTTTTCTGAAACAGAGAAGTAATCCAAGCAATTGGCGATAGCAATTGTGCAAGCAGCCTGCTGCTTTTCTTAATAGGGGTCAAGCTGAATGATTGCAAAGTCTCTAGCTTTTACTATTGTTCAGTGGGAAACGGCTGAAGGATACCTGCAAACTCTCTTAACTTCTGTTGCCATTCTCTTTCTCAAGATTGATGTTGTCTCAAAGCTCAGGAAATGACCCTGGAGCAGTACAAGAGAAGATGATAATATTTCTGAGTCACCAGAAAAGCAAAAGAAGAACAGGTGAGTTCATCTTTCACTGAATGGAAAGCAAGCACCTTCCTGTTTTGTTCAATCTGCAAGCAGGGCTGTGCTTGCCTTGTCCTTCGACTAAGCATTTCAGCACTACGTTTGGTTGTGTACCTCTGTGGTGATACCTGGGATGTCTCCCAGTTCATGTTGGTGAGGAGAAAATAAGAATTGTATTCTGACATATCTAAGAGCACCAGATTGTGATGATCTGTTTTAAATCAACCAACCCCAAGTTATTTTGGGTGTGGTTAATAAATTTTAACCACATTGTTAAGACATGTTTATTTTCCACACCATCTGGATAATAATGAATTGTATTGCTTGGAATTTTCTAATTCATCTGATTAAATTCCTGCCTTTTGTCCTGATTGAGGACATTTATATCCCACTCAACCCTCATGGCTGCTACAAATAATCTTTCCATTTAATTTCATATAGTTATAAGAATATCAGTATAATAATATGTTAAGTAGCAGGACGGTACCTGGCAAAGAATACCAGGTTTGTGGATAGAAATTTGAGACCTGAATAGTGATTGGAAATATGCATCCCTAGTTCTCTGCAACCCCCAAATTTGAATTACCACACAATTCAATAAATACTTCCAGTGCTAATGCCCAGTGTGTGTAGCCACTGCATCTCCCTTTAACTGTGCCACCAGTTATTTCATCAGTTTTCCTCCTGCGCTTAGTGTAGCAAAGCTGTAAACTATGTCATTGAGATGATGTTTGGGCTGAGTGAATTGAGTCACAGCTCATTCCCTCATGCTTATGTTTTAATTATAAACCAGTCCTTGTGGCAGGTGTGACCATCATCACACCTTCTGACTGGAAGTACTTACTTATGTAGCTGATTCTGCAAGTTAACTTTGGAACCTGGCTTCCAACCAGAGTTACCCTGGGATTTTCAGTATCCTTTCCCAAGGCAGCTTTAGATAAGCCTTGATTGATTGATTGATCTGTCTGCTCATCTCACAATGGTAATATTCGGTGGCATGCAAGGATTAAAACACAAAATCCACAGCATTCAAGAACTCCACTCATAGAGAAACACATAACCACAACAGATTTCTGTGTTCACTGGTGCCAAGGAAAAGTGCTGGATGAGTGCCTGCTTCTCTAAGCTCTTATTATTGCATGATTTTCACTCATGTACGCTCTGATCCTCCAAAGCCCCATCAACTTCTGCAGCTAAGGTTGTTTTTCCATTTCTAATTTGCACTGCTTATTCACTGAGCCACAGAAGTGTAGGAGCTGGAGAAATACCAAGAAGTGTACAGCACAGTATTTATTTTTTTATTTTTTTAATTTATTTCATCAAGCATGTATTAGATAAGATATATAGACATAATTATGAATACATGAGATGGATACAAATAAAAGGGAAGATTAGGACAGAGATGGTAGGCATGTTGGTGCACTTCTGCATGCCACTTAAAGACCTCTTAGGAATAGGGTGAGGTCGATAGTAGACAGTCTAAAGGTTAGAGTTTGGGGTTTGGGGAAGAAACCACAGAGTCAGGTAGTGCATTACAGGCATTGACTACTCTGTTGCTGAAGTCATATCGTATCTCTGCTTAGGATCTGAATTGTCTTATAATCTTTGCTCTAAATCAGTGGCCCCTGACTTTTTGGGCCCCACGGACTGGTTCTATGGAGAAAGGTTTTTCTGTGGGCTGCAGCCCGGTGTTAGGCCACGGACCAGGGGTTGAGGACTCTTGTTCTAAATGAAACATCTTGCAACTCTGGGCAATTTACAAAAGTGCTAGAAAGCAGTTAAAATTAGAAAAAATGAATAGAGAAGTTAAAAGTTAAAAATCAATATGATGGAAGTCCTGGGGGTGAGAATCTTCTCTAACCTGTCAACCACTCTGAACGGAGCAGGCCCTTGTTTGGCCCAGGCCAAACAGCAGAGCAATTGCAAAAGCATTTAGACTTATATACCACTTCACAGTGCTTTACAGCCCTCTCTAAGTGATTTACAGAGTCAGCATATTGCCCCCAACAATCTGGGTCCTCATTTTGCCTACCTTGGAAGGATGGAAGGCTGAGTCAACCTTGAATTGGTGAGATTCGAACTGCCAAATTGCAGGCAGCTGGGAGTCAGCAGAAATAACTTACAGTACTGCATTCTAACCACTGAGCCACCACGGCACTCTAGCCATATTTTTTAGGCTCCTCTGGAAAGCCAGGAATATGGGGGCAGACCTCAACTCGAAAAAGAGAAGAGAGACTAGTCCAGAGGACAGGGGCCACAACAGAAAAGGCTCTTCTGGACCCCACCAGCTGAAATTCTTTGGCTGACAGGATCTGAAGTAAGTCCTTTCTCCTGAAACAAGTGGGGTGAGTTAGTCCCACTAGAGCGAGATGTTTCCTCAGATACCTTGGACCCAGTCCATAAAGAGTTTTAAAGGTAATGACCTACACCTTGAGTAAGACCTGAAAGCAAACTGGCAGCCACTGCAGCTCACCTAACAGCAGTGTTACATGTGCCACCTGAGATGCTTCCAGAACTGAAGGGGTTGCTGTGTTATGTACCAGGTAGCTTCCAAGAACTCTTCAAATGTACCCAATGTAGAGTGTATTGCAGTGATCCAACAGGGAGATGAATAAGGAACGAATGACAGTGTACAGGTCTTACGATCCAGGAAAGGGAATAACTGGTGCATAACTGGGAATAACACAAAGTTGTGAAAAGGGTCTCCTAGCCATGACTGCCACGTACTCTTTGAGCAGGATTCACAAGTCTAGGAGAAGCCCCAGGTTGTGCCTTGCGTTTGTCTGGGGTAATGCAAATCCATCCAGAACTAAGGATGATAAACCCTCAGATCCTGAGGCCCCTTGAAGCCACAGTCTTTTATTACATTTAAAATACAATCCTCCTTTTGCTTTTATTAGTTTACTTATTGCATAATATCTAGCCTTTTTTAAAAAAAATAAAGATGCCTATCTTTTTCATTGTTTTTGGTTTTCAGCCTGTAAATGCCAGCAACATTCCATGCAGAAATGTTGCAATTAAAGCATTTCCTAGATGATAGTGTGTTGGGACTACAATGGAGTCAGCACCTGGCATCATTGGGCAGCTACACCATCCCCAAAACTTTGCTGCACCCTCTGCTAATTCTAACCCTAAATTCCTGTCCAATTAACAATTCTAGATCTTCAGATACCCTGCTTTTCCATTGCCCATAATATCTATAAAGATTCTCAGTCATCCAGGTCATGGTGCTTTTTTTCAAGAGGCAACTGGACTTTGTTTTTCTTTGAAGACATCTCACTTCTCATCCAAGAAGCTTCTTCAGTTTTGACTGAATAGTGGAGAAGGGTAGGATTTATATTACTTGCAGTCATCTGGTCGTTAGCACTCTTTCTCAGAATTCAGAAAGAGTTCTGAGAAACTTACAGTCTCCTGGTTTTTAGCTAAGTGCCTTAACTACTAAACCAAACTAGCGATCCTTGATGTTAACTGTATTGGGGTATAGATTTTCAGTAGAGCCCAATTTGTCAAAATTTGCAATTTGGAGCCTTTATGGAAACAAATATTTTGTCTTCTGAGAAGAAATACAATTCTCTGCTCCACATTAGCTTCATGGCAGTTATAATGAAAAAGCTGTAACGAAACAATATTTTATCTGATACTAAAGCAGGGCAAGCATCTAAAGCACTTCTCAGGAGAAAACCAATTCAGGTTACCTGTTTACCACCAGATTTAGCGCTCATGGATGCACAGAGCATTCCCTGATCAAGAGAAGTATGCTTGCAAGGCATTGATCAAGACAAGTATACTAGCTAAGTTGATGATTTGCAAGAGATGAAAGATACTTGGTGTGTACGTGTGTGCATATGAAAGAGGGGGTAGGGGAGAACTCCCATGTTCATTATTCTTTTGCTGAAAATGAGTTACAACTCACTCCCTTTTTTTGTTTTAAGATTTTTATTCATTTGCATTGCTCTTGTGCATTTGACTGCGTACTAGCGCTTGGAAATTTAGAAGGTCGTGGTTTGTCTGGCAAGCAAGTATGGGAAAGCATCTCTTCCTTTGTTTCTGCATGTCAGCTACTGTTAAAGGCACAGTGGAAAGTGAACTAAATGGCACATTAAATGACCTTCTGGAGGGGAGGACTGGGTTCTCTGTTTTTTTCTAGTAGCATTGGAGATACCCCTACCAGAGAGAGCCTTTTCTCATGGGGGTTTAATTAAGCCTCTTTAAAAAGGAGATATCCCATTGCCTTCATTCCTTCCTAGCAGCTGCAGTGTTTGGGATTAATGATTTCTGTTGACTCAGAAGGCATCCTTAATTAATTGGTTAGCCTGTTTTCAAATCTTACATTTTTTTTTATAGAACTGCAGATGGCAAGTGCTGCCTTGGAAGAGACATTCCCCATTGTGGGTGGGAAAGAAAAATGGATAATTTCATTTCTGAAATTAAACTCCCGGAAGCACATATGGCTGTAATCTGAAAAAAAAAGCGATTATCTTTTTAAATAGATAAGGACATTATGTGGATCTATTGAATGGTGTAACATTCTTCACATATTTCTTAGATGAAAATCGCTTTTTGTTTTAGGGAGGTAACGCCACATAAGCATGTTCAGGACTATAGCCTTAATTGATTGACAACACTTATATTGCTGGCAAACACTTTTCTTTAAATCTGAGAAAAATACATTGATTTAGAGGCAGAAAGAATTGATTTCTCTAATTTTGTGGAAGACAGACACTCAGCAAGCGAAAGAGTCTTTTTGGACATATGTCATGCCATATATCAGGGGTGTCAAACTCAAGGCCCAGGGCCGGATCCAGCCTGTGGGGTACTTAAATCTGGCCTGTGGGGCTGCCCTGGAAACAGCGAAGGACAGGTCCACAATGCTTCTGCCAGTGAAAACGGGCTCCCAAGCTTCATTTTCGGCTGCCATGGCCTCCTGCAATCCTCTGCCAGTGAAAACGGAGCTTGGGAGGGCCACACATGGAACTCAGGAGCCTGTTTTCGCTGGCAGAGCACTCAGGCCACCACAAGCGCCCCCGACAGAAGTGACGTCGAGCTGACCATGCCCACCCTGGGCACACCCACCCCGGGCCCCCGAGGTCAAACACAACCCTGATGTGGCCCTCAATGAAATTGAGTTTGACACCCCTGCCATATATGATAAGGTATACTTGCTAAAATCCACTATTCCTCATATTTCTTCCAGGACTGTCTATAGAATAGACAGGTTTTATGACTGGCCGCTTAGTGACCATTCAAAGTTATGACCAACCTGAAAAAGGATTTACAACTCAGATTCAAAGTTCTGATGATCCCCCTGCCCTCCACAGTGGTCACATGACCAAACTTTGGGCATTTGGCAGCACAGCCATATTTAGGGCTGCTTGCAGTGTCCCACAGTCACATGACTGCATTTTACAATGGTTTTGCTGAAAAATGCACTGGTTTGTTTAAGATTATTGTGTTTACTTATCAACTGCTGCATTCACTTTACAACTGCTTTACAAATTGCTGTTTGCTTTACAGTCTCTGCATTTGCTTCACAGCCATTGTAAAATATAAAATTTATGACTGACAGGACATAAGACCATAATGGGTTTGCTCCGGGGTGGCTTCTAATTTTTTTTACTACTGTTTCTGTGGGCATGGCTTATTTTGTGGGTGTGGCTTGGTGGGTAATGTGGCTGGGTGGGCATGGCCAACTTTTTTTTTAACTTTTAAAAGCATTTTTTCTACAACTTTAAGAGGTTGCAGAAAAAAATGCTTTGAAAAGCCTCTGCCAATCAGGCAACTCAGCTGAGATCGTCAGAGGCTTTTCAAAGCATTTTTTTTACCATCTCTTCAGTTGAAAAAATGCTTTGAAAAGCCTCTGATGTTCCCAGCTGAGCCGCGGGATCATCAGAGACTTTTTTTTTACTTTTAAAAACATTTTTTTGGCTGAAAAAAAGCCTCTGATGAGGTAGGCGGGGTAAGCGAGCGGCTTATTCTGTTATTACCGGTTCTCGGAATTACTACAAATTTTTACTACCGTACCGGTTCTTGCGAATCGGTGTGAACCGGGACCAACCCACCACTGCTTTGCTCCCTTTACAGTCGTATGGTTGGGACTTAAATTTTAAAAAAAGTCAAAATGGCAGCCGCAATGGTGTCATTAAAACTCTGGCTATTGTTTATACCTGTTGCACACACAATATTCTTCCCTACCCTCTGCACTACATTTCCTGATATATTCAGATTTGAGAGTACCTCAAACCTGGCCCCATTTACCCTTAATTATGTTAAGGTTTAGATTTTTATGAAGGTCTGTGTGCAGTGTATGTGTCTGATGCTTGGCATTTGCCCCAAAGTCTCCATTAGCGTTTATGTGCATGAGAGAAAGATGCAACCGCACAACTTCTCTTTCTGTAGCATTTGATATCTGAAGTCTTGGTGAGCTTTGGTGGCGCAGCAGACTAAAGTGCTGTTAAGTAGCACCAGCTGCCTGCAATTACTGCAAGTTCAAATCTTACAAGGCTCAAAGTTGACTCAGCCTTCCATCCTTTCGAGGTAGGTAAAAAATGAGGACCCGGTTTGTGGGGGCAATAAGCTGACTTTGTATAAAAAAGAACACCGCTTTGTGGGGGGGGGGGGGGCGGCGAAATCCCTACTAAGCAGGTATATACAAAAGTATGAAGGCTATTGCTTAAAAGCATTGTAAGTCTCCTGAGTCTCCGGAGAAGGGTGGCATATAAAGCGAACCAATAAATAAATAAATAAGTGTCTACAAGAGATCCGAACATTAAAAGGTACAATATTCAAACAGTACGTTATTCCATTTTTCACTAGAGATGTTATTTATTCCACTTGCACATTTAACTTCATCACAGTGCTAGTATTTGACATTAACAATAAATCCTGCGTAGCAAATTTCAGCTTCAGTTAATGCAGCTCTGTTGTGAGTTCATCTATTATTGCCAATCTTGTATAAACATACCAACCAGGACAATAGAACCTGCTATTCTTTATTATATATTTCTCCCCATCTTTGCTGCGCTTTAATGGCAAATCTGAGAAATACTGAAGAAGCCAATCAGAAAATGCATTTCCCTTTTCTGAATGGTGAACAATTGCAGGGAGAATAGATGAAGGGGGAAAATGCAGGAAGCATAACACAAAAGCCATCCAGTAGATATGATCCTTGGCATTCTGTTATTTAGCCCCCTTCGGTACTTAATTTCTCACTTTCCACTGCTTTTGAATCCCCTCAGTCGGCTTTTTAGCGATGAGCTATTTATTTATTTAGCATACTTACGTGGCCACTCATATATCAGGGTGGCAAAAAAGTAAAACCAATTTTATAGCATAAACACACACACAAATGTGCCCCCACCTCCATCTCAATAACAGCATAAGAAACACACATGCATCAGTGGTGGGCTGCCCCCGGTTCGGACCGGTTCGCAAGAACCGGTAGTAAAACTGGCGGGAGGCCCCACCCACCGCCCTGGATTTCGTCATCTGTGATCTGCTCATGTGTAGAAGCTTCTGCGCATGCGAGCGAAGCAAGCATGCTCGCACAATCCCGTTGCAAACCAGTAGTAAAGGTAAGTAGAACCCACCCCTGACACGCACCCACACCAGAGCTCCATCAACATGCTGACCCCAGTATCTGGGGGAAAGCAGGTCTTTGTGGGCCTTCTGGAAGGCAGCAGGTTTGGGGGTGTCCGTATCTTGGAGGTGGGAGAGGCTCTTTCGCATGACAGGCTCCATGATAGAGAAGGCACAGCTTCCAAGTGACACCAGTCTTGTCTACTTGAGTCACATACCCTAAACCCAATAATAAGAGGCAAAGGAAAGCAACATTCATTCCATAGATTCTCTATTGGCCCTCCCCTTGTTGATATGTTCCTGGAGTAGCCTTTTCCCCAGGCTCTGCATAACAACTGTGAGAAAAAAAAACCCTCTGCATGAGCAGGAATGTCATGTCTGAATAAGCTGTAGGGTAGTTCTACTCACAATACACACAATGCCCTGATTGTGAGTCCATAAACATTTCCATGATGTTATGCTGGTAATAATGTGGAAGAGTTTGGCAATGCTGCCTGTTAGGATATTTTTAATGACTTCTGAGACAAGACAGCAGCCCTACGGATTTCCTAGTAGCTTCCCACCACCCCAGGATTAATCAGATTTGGATGCAAGCAGGTAAAAAAGTCAAGCTGGCAGCCACAACAATGTGATCAAAGCTCCCTCCCAGCCCCTTTTTGATGTACATTGGGCTTGTCAAAAAGGGGCAGGGCTGTAATCACATGTATTGGCTGCCAGCTTGATTTTTTTTAAAACCACTCTCCTGCTAGTTCTGCTCCTGCTCAATTTTTGTTGTTAGCCAAGATTGGCTAGTGCTGTCATCTGCCACGGCACCTTCTATTACAGTATGTAATATAACCAAAGTGCATGAAATGGAGTAAAAATATCCCTCTGCACTGCCTTGAAAGGTTCTTGTGGACTAGTTCTGAAAACATCATTATAACAGGAGATTTTAAAAAGGACAATTTTCACATCAATGTATTTATAACCCTCCGTTTTTCACATTTTATCTTTTAATTTACTGATGAGCAAGAAATTGGATCTTGCTGATTTTCTTTAAAAAAAAACACACCCTAATGTAATTAGGTAAGTCATATAATTGCACCTTCTCAAGGATTCTCTCACCCATGAAGGGGATATAAGCTGGATCAGCAAAGTGGGCTTTCTGGATGCAACTTAATATTGTCCACTCAGCACGAGCATCTGAACTGTCCTTCCCCCCAAAGGAGGAAAAAGTAATTGGGCTGGAGAAGAGAGCAAAACTGAGCAGAGAGATAGATACCTTGGAAGAGAATGAGAGATTGTAGATCAGCAGGTTAAAAATCTGAAAGAGTGGATACAGATAGTTTTATCTGTGTTGTGTGAGCTTGTGCACATGTTTGAAACTGCAATAAAAGAGCCTTGGTAGTACAGTGGTCTAAGGCACCCTGTTATTAAGCTGATTATTAAGACCAGCTGTCTGCAATTACTGCAGGTTTGAATCTCGCCAAGGCTCAAGGTTGACTCAGCCTTCCATCCTTTCTAAGGTAGGTGAAATGAGGACTCAGTTGTGGGGGCAATAAGCTGACTTTGTATAAATATACAAAAGGATGAAGGCTATTGCTGAGCACATTGTAAGCCGCCCTGAGTCTCCGGAGAAGGGCGGCATATAAATCAAATTAAAAAAAACAAAACAACAACAACAAAACAAAACAAGAGTTTCTTTTTGTAACATTTGGGAACACATTCCCATTTCCCTACTTGCCTCAAGCTGCTTCCTGAATTCAAATTCTTGAATTGAGGCAAGCAGAGAAATGAATTTACTGAATTTATTTTCTTTCTCCTTGCATTCTCCTCCTCCTCCTATTACTTCTCTTTCAAGGCAGTTGCTGGGGCGGGGGGGGGGGGGGGGAATCAAACAGTTGTTTGTCAGTTTGCAGCCTGTGGACTCCCTGCCAAAAAGAAGGGTGAAAAAGAGATTAATGTTGAAGGTTTCAGCCTTGCTCACTGCCAGGCTACAGCACTGCCAGAAAGAGTTGCAAGGATCTGCAGACAAAAAGAGCTCACATCAATCCAGATTGTCTTCTTCATTCCTGCAGCCACCGCAAAAAGCACCCACTGTTAAAGCTGTTGGGAAAAGCACCCGCTTGCAAAATGCTGACATGCTGTCTTTTTGATTGCACAGGTTATAGTGGCTTTCAAATGAAAACAAAGGAATGGTGCCTTTGTAATCAAGTTGATTCCCCTCATGGTAACTATTCAGATTTTTTTTTTTGGTGCAAATGGCTAGAGGAATGTATATTTCATGTTCTGAAAATGTGGATGGGAAGGTATCCAAGTCGTTTATTTACTCTCCTTTGGTATGAAGCAATGTTTTTCAAATTTAACTATCTTAAGATGTATGGACTTCAACTCCCAGAATTCCCTAGTGAGCATGCTGGCTAGGGAATTCTGGAGTTAGAAATCCATGTATCTTAATATTGTCAAGTTGAAAAATGCTGGTGTGGAATGTCGGCAGGAGGAGTTTTAATAGAATAGAATAGAATAGAATAGAATAGAATAGAATAGAATAGAATAGAACAGAACAGAACAGAACAGAACAGAACAGAACAGAATAGAATAGAATAGAATAGAATAGAATAGAATAGAATAGAATAACAGAGTTGGAAGGGACCTTGGAGGTCTTCTAATCCAACACCCTGCCCAGGCAGGAAACCCTACACCACTTCAGACAAATGGTTATCCAACATCTTCTTAAAAACTTCCAGTGTTGGAGCATTCACAACTTCTGCAGGCAAGTTGTTCCACTTATTAATTGTTCTAACTGTCAGGAAATTTCTCCTTAGTTCTAAGTTGCTTCTCTCCTTGATTAATTTCCACCCATTGCTTCTTGTTCTACCCTCAGGTGCTTTGGAGAATAGTTTGACTCCCTCTTCTTTGTGGTAGCCCCTGAGATATTGGAACACTCCTATCATGTCTCCCCTAGTCCTTCTTTTCATTAAACTAGACATACCCAGTTCCTGCAACCGTTCTTCATATGTTTTAGCCTCCAGTCCCCTAATCATCTTTGTTGCTCTTCTCTGCACTCTTTCTAGAGTCTCAACATCTTTTTTACATCGTGGCGATCAAAACGGAATGCAATATTCCAAGTGTGGCCTTACCAAAGCATTATAAAGTGGTATTAACACTTCATGTGATCTTGATTCTATCCCTCTGTTTATACAGCCCAGAACTGTGTTGGCTTTTTTGGTGACTGCTGCACACTGCTGGCTCATATCTAAATGGTTGTCCACTAGGACTCCAAGATTTTGTTTTTCTTGTACCTGAGGAAATTTAGGGGATAAGGCACTTACTGAAAAAATAATTTGGGGACTCTCTTTTAGGTCAGCTGAAGGAAGCACAGATTGCCACATGATGTTTTCTGCCTATTTCTAGCATTCTGAAGTCAGTAGAAGTTTGCTTCAGATTGCTTCAGAGACTGAAGAGGAAAGAAGTGAGGAAGGAAAAAGGGGGTGAGATGGGAGTCCTCTAAATGACAAAAATGGCTGAATGACCAATTTTACAGATTCTCTGTAACTGAGAATTAGTTTATATACACTATGTATTTCAAAATTGGTAACATACACATTCATCTCAAAAGTAATATGACAGGAGTTATAGAAATATAACTGGTATCTTTTTCTATCTGCATTGACTGCCCGCTGAGTCTACTTGTCAGCCGTAAAGCAGTAAACAAACAGGAAGAATGTGCCTTAATCTAGGAGACGGGCACTTGAATCTTTTGTTTCCTGTCACCAAAACAAATATTTCATAACCAGGACAGCCATAAAGTAATTTTAGACTATGGACTTAGTTATTTACCTAGCAGTTTTCCTAAGATGGCAACATGAATTGCTTTACTTCATTTATCACATTTTAACTCTCCTCCTACTATGTTTTGTTTTGGGCCTTTGACTTTATGTTCTGTGACACCTTGAATTTATACAACCTAATCCTGTTTTGATGGAACCAGTGATCTGTAACTGATCATACAATCTTATCTTATTAACAACATAATATCAATATTAATATAGCAATATATGTTTCTTAAATGGTGGGCTGCTTCATCATTGGGATTAAGCATTGTAGATCAGTGGTCACCAACTGGTAATCTGTGGACCACTGGTGGTCCGCAAGAAAATTTTGGTCTGCAGAAAAATTATTTGCATTTTTTATATTGCACTAAATCAGGGGTCCTCAAACTATGGCCCCTGGGCCGGATACGTGCAATGAACATTTGCATTACTGTGGAGAGTCTCCCCCTTCAGGGTCTTTTTGTGTGAGTTGGAGTGGGGCAGAAATTCCAACTTGGGGTCTGCTTCAGCCTCCTGGTGTGGGGCTTTGGGCAAAGGCTGGAGGAAAATGCCGCTGGTGGCGAAGAGCCAGAAGGCTTTGTTACAGTGGGACTGCATCATGGCCTGGAACTGGCTGACCATCTCAGCCCACTGAGCTTCCAGGTGCCGGTACCAAGCCTTGCACTCCTGCAGATCTTCCCACTGCTTGGAAAACCTATGCTCTTAGTCCTCAGTGAGGTGCTTCTGCTAAGCCTCCTTCTCGGCCAGATCCAATTTGAACTGAGCTGTTTTGCCAACTCTTTCTCATGGTAGCTGTTTAGCTCCAATAACTGCTTCCTGTTGGGGCACTAAGGAGCCTGGGCGGGCAGGCGAGGAGGGGCTGGGAGAGAAGGGGCGAGTAGAGGCCGGCGAGGTGCCCCTCAACATGAGTGACATCAAGTTGACCACACCCACCCAGTCACATGACCACCTAGCCACACCCACCCAGCCGATCATTAGGCAGATCATATTAGTGGTCCGTGGGATTTAAAATTATGAATTTAGTGGTCCGAAAGGTTGGTGACCCCTGGTGTAGATCAGGTTTCCCATACTTAATAACGCTATTATGTGTGGACTTCAATCCCTAGAATTCATTAGTTAGCATGCCTGGAGCACCATCTTCAAAAAAGGGACAAAAATGGAATTTATTTATTTATTTATTTATTTATTTTATTCAATTTGTATACCGCCCTTCTCCTAATGGACTCAGGGTGGTGCACAGCCAAAACTAAAACACATACCAATACAAAATTTAAAATTTTTAAAAGAATTTCATGACTTTGGCCTCAAAATTTAAAACATTCAAACTAAAACCCATTGACAATTTAAAAAACTAAAAAAGCTAGAAAAGGGGGAGGTTCACGCCAGCCCTGCTTGATGGAAAGGAAAGGTTTTTAGGGTACGGCAAAAGACTCGGAGATCCAATATCCTTCGTATCTCCGGGGGCAAATCGTTCCAGAGGGCAGGAGCTGCCACAGAGAAGGCCCTCCCCCTGGGGGTCGCCAGCCGACATTGCCTGGCTGATGGCACCCTGAGGAGTCCCTCTCTGTGGGAGCGTACTGGTCGGTGGGAGGCTATTGGCGGCAGAAGGTGGTCCCGCAAATACCCAGGTCCTATGCCATGGAGCGCTTTAAAGGTGGTGACCAACACCTTGAAGCGCACCCAGAAGACCACTAGAAGCCAGTGCAGCTCACGCAGGAGAGGTGTCAGATGGGAGCGCCCCCTCGCTCCCAAAATCCCCCGCGTGGCTGCATTCTGCACCAGTTGGAGCCTCCGGGTGCTCCTCAAGGGGAGCCCCATGTAGAGAGCATTGCAGTAGTCCAGGCGAGTGCCTGAGTGACTGTGCGTAAAGAGTCCTGATCCAGAAAGGGACGCAACTGGCGAATCAGGCGAATCTGATAAAAAGCCCCCCTGGCCACGGCCGTCATATGCTCTTCTAAAGACAGCCGTGCATCCAGGAGGATGCCCAAGTTGCGAGCCCTGTCTGTGGGGGCTAATAACTCGCCCCCAATTGCCAGCGATGGCACCAGCTGACTATATCGGGACGCCGGAAGCCACAGCCACTCGGTCTTGGAAGGGTTGAGTTGAAGCCTGTTACACCCCATCCAGATCCGCACGGCCTCCAGGCACCGGGACATCACTTCAACGGCATTGTTGGGATGGCCTGGGGTGGAGATGTACAGCTGAGTATCATCAGCGTACTGATGGAACTCCACCCCAAAGCCACGGATGATCTCGCCCAGCGGCTTCACATAAATGTTGAACAGAAGGGGCGAGAGGACCAACCCCTGCGGCACCCCACAAGCAAAGCGCCTCGGGGTCGACCTCTGCCCCCCTGCTAACACCGACTGTGACCGGTCAGAGAGATAGGAGGAGAACCACTGCAAAACGGTGCCCCCAACTCCCAACCCCTCCAACTGGCATAGCAGGATACCATGGTTGATGGTATCAAAAGCCAAGAGATCTAACAGGACCAGGATAGAGGAGCAACCCCGATCCCGAGCCCTCCAGAGATCATCCACCAACGCGACCGATGCCGTTTCCGTGCTGTGCCCAGGCCTGAAGCCGGACTGGAGCGGATCCAGATAGACAGCTTCATCCAGGTACTGCGGAAGCTGTCGCGCCACCACACTCTCAGGGAGTGAGAATCAGGGAATTATAGACAAATCAGCCTGACATCAATACCTGGGAAATCCTGGAAAAGATAATCAAGCAACAGATCTGCAAACACCTAGAAGCAAGCAAAATTATAACCAGAAGCCAATGTGGGTTTGTCAAAAACAGATAATGCCAAACAAATCTTATTTCATTCTTTGACAAAGTGACTAAATTTAGTGAATCAGCGAAATGCTGCGGTCATAGTATACTTGGATTTCAGCAAGGCTTTTGACAAAGTAGACCACAACCTAATCTTTGTAAGTTAGAAAAATGTGGGATAGACAGCATCACTACCAGATGGATTCATAACTGGTTGACAAACTGCACTCAATGTGTAGTCCTTAATGGAACAATTTACATGGAGGGAAGTAAGCAGTGGGGCACTCCAAGGTTCTGTCTTAGGCCCAATATTCTTTAATATTTTCATAAACAATTTTGATGAGGGAATATAAGGGGAACTCATCAAATTTGCAGATAACATCAATTGTTAGGAATAGGCAGGAATAGGCAACAGCCCAGAAGATAGGCTTAAGATCCAGAAAGATTGCGACAGACTAACACTGGGCCTATCTAACTGAATGAAATTCAATGGTGAAAAAAGTAAGACAAGAAAAACCAAATGTACAGATATAGAATAAGTGGAACCTGTCTCAATAGCAGTAACTGCAAGAGGGATGTTAGAGTTCTGGTGGACAATCACTTAAATATGAGCCAGCAGTTTGGTGCAGCTACCAAAAAAGCCAATGCAATCCAAGGCTGCATTAACAGAGGATAGAATCAAGGTTACATGAAGTATTAGTACTGCTTTATAATACCTTGATAAAACCACGTTGGGAATATTACATCCAGTTTTGGATGCCACAATATAAAAAAGATGTTCAAATTCTGGAAAGAATGCAGAGAAAGGCGAGAAAGATGATTAGGGGGCTGGAGGCTAAAATATATGAAGAATGGTTGCAGGAATTGGGTTTATCTAGTTTAGTGAAAAGAAGGACCGGGGGTGACACAATACCAGTGTCCCAATATTTGAGGGGCTGCCACAAAGAAGAGGGGGGTCAACCTCTTTTCCAAAACACCAGAAGGCAGGACAAGAAGCAATGGATGGAAACTAATCAAAGAGAGAAGCAATCTAGAACTAGGGAGAAATTTCCTGACAGTGAGAACAATTAACCAGTGATACTGGTTGCCTTCAGAAGTTGTGGGTGCTCCATCACTGGAGGTTTTAAAGAACAGATTGGATAGTCATTTATCTAGAATGGTATATGGTCTCCTGCAGGGGTGGGTTCTACTTACCTTTACTACCGGTTTCCAGTGGGGCCACACGCTCGCACTCTTCTGTGCAAGCGCAGAAGCGTTTTGATGATGTCGGGGTCGGTGGGCGGAGCCTCCCTCTGATTTTACTATTGGTTCTATAGAACCGGTGCGAACCGGGGGCAACCCATCACTGGTCTCCTGCTTGTGCAGAGGATTGAATTAGAAGACCTCCAAAGTCCCTTCCAACCATGGGTGAAATGCTCCCGTTCGGACTGGATCGCCCGATCCGGTAGCGATGGAGGCGGGTGGTTCGGAGAACCGGTAGCAAAAATCCCTACCCCCCACCCCCATTGCCCAGATGATCTGCGCAATTGTCAGAGGCTTTTTTTAAATTTTTAAAAGCATTTTTTCTACTACCTCTTTGGCCGAAAAAATGCTTTTAAAAGTAAAAAAAAAAAAGCCTCTGATGATCGTGTGGCTCAGCTGGGATCATCAGAGGCTTTTAAAAGCATTTTTTCTACAGCCTCTTGGGCCAAAGAGGTTATAGAAAAAATGTTTTTAAAAGTAAAAAAAAAAAGTTGTCCACGCCCACTCAGTCATATTACCCCCCCCACACACACACACCAAGCCACGCCCACAGAACCGGTAGTAACAAATTTTACATTTCACCACTGCTTCCAACTGTTATTCTGTTATATCTTAAAGTGGCCAAGGTTGGGAAACACTGATCTAGATGGACTTTAGAGCTTCCTCACTCCTTCCCCTCCCTTGTCTTCAGTCAAAAGAATGTGGACTTTTAAGTAAAGGGCTGGAAGCCATACTGAAACAATTTTAAAGAGGTTAAAAGGTAGATTTAAAAAACAACCATCATTTTATCTCCATCCCATGTATTGAAATAAAAATTTTCCTCATAAAACCATTGGATATTTTTTCCCATCCTCCTTGTTCAGTGATAGGGGTGTCCACAAAGTATGATCAAAAGGTCAAGATGGCAGCCACAATGGTGCCATCAAAACTTCACCTGTGGGTTTTTTTGATGATTCAATCATACCATAGTGGCTGCCATCTTGACATTTTGTACACATACCTTATGCACACCCCTTTTTAATTCACCAACAGTTTGTGAGTAATCTGACTCCAGGGATTTCTAACCCTCTTTAATTGGCCCTGAGCTTGGAAACTTTCCCCCCATAATGTGTATCTATGACTACTGTATACAGCTAGAGATCATGTCATGTCCTGAAACAGAAAAATAACGAAGTTGTGAATAGGACTACATGCAATCCTTGACTTACAACTACAATTGAACCTAAAATTTCTGTTGATAAGCAAGACAGTTGTTAAGTGAGTTTTGCCCCATTTTAAACCTTTCTTGCCACAGATGTTAAGTGAATCACTGCAGTTGTTAAGTGAGTAACATGGTTGCTAAATGAATCTGGCTTCCCCACTGACTTTGCTTGTCAGAAAGATTGCAAAAGGTGATCACATGATCCAGGATGTTGCAACCATTGCCACGCGTTCGAATTTTGATCACACGACCATGGCGATGTTGCCACGGTCCATAAGGATGAAAAACAGCCATATGTCACTTCTTTCAGTGCTGTTTTGAAACTTCAAACAGTCACTAAACGAATGGTTTTAAATCAAGGACTACCTAACCCTACGTGGTTAAAATGTTATCCCAGAATGTAAAATGTAATCTTCAAACAGAAGATTAGGGATATATATGGAGAGATTGCCCTGGAAGTTAGCAATTGCAATTGTGCCAGTGTTGCAGTGAAAGAAAGTACAATAGCTAATGCCACTAAGAGATCTTCCACACAAAAGCTTTGTGTCACTTGGGGCTGGTCTCAGGACTGGTTTGATCTCATGGCTTGGGGAGCTGAGCCAATTTATTCCTGAATATGCATAGCTTGTGGGTAGCCTGCTATCCCAACAGCAGGAAATCTCGCCTTCCTTTGCTTCCTGGGCTCAGGCAGCTATTTGTCCCTCCCTCCCTTTCTTTTTAGCATTCAGTTTCTGGAGCTTGCCTCTTCCTCCATGCATTATTTAGAATCATTTCCCCTTCTCCAGCCACAGTAGCAATACTTAGATATAGTTAGATGATTTGGGGGTGGAGAGAGAAAGCCCACCTGGTTGCAAAATTGCTGGAATGCTCTTATTTATCTTCCTAATTCACAAGGGTTTTTAAATGTGACAGATGAATGATGGGCAGGGTCTGAGAAGCCTTTGCAGGTTTTCAATATTTTAGTTTACATTTTGTTTTTCAATAGATCTTTCAGTAGATGGCTTCCCTCTTTGCCATTGATCAGATCGGGGTTTTTTTGCAAACAGGCAGCTGGTTGCATACAAATAAACATTTTGAAAGATGTGAAAAATATGGTGTGTGTAGGTGTGTGTGTATGTAAGGAATGAAATCCTAGAATAATATTCTATTTAGCATGGTGTGGGGTAAGGGTGTCTTTGTTTTCTCTACACCTCCAGTACCTTTGGAGAAGGGATCATTAAATAAAATATGTTCTTTGTATTCTCCCCTATTGGGCCACTGGAGGGAGTCCTGTTTGGCTCATGGTATTCTCCACATTTTGAGATCAGCTGAAGAGAAGATCATTACAGTTTGCTGTCAAACTGCTAGGTGACTGATGGTAGAACAGAAACTCTGGTAGAGTGGTAGGATATTCTATCAATGTTCCTCAGACAGTGGACAGAGGGTGGGATTAGGTGGCACACAAGGAAGTCTTGAAAATTCTCTAGCTGCTATACTTTCCATCTATGATTCCTCTCAGTTCTGTATTGCTTGCACAACACAACTGTTTTGATAGTGGGAGAAGCTATTTATAGAGCAGGGGTGTCAAACTTGATTTCATTGAGGGCCACATCAGGGTTGTGTTTGACCTTGGGGGGCGTGGCCAGGGTGGGTGTGGCCAGCCCAACATCACTTATGTCGGGGGAACCTGTGGCAGCCCAAGCGCTCTGCTAGTGAAAATGGGCTCTCAAGCTCCTTTTTCAGGTGCAACAGCCTCCTGCAACACTCTGCCAGCAAAAACTGAGCTCAGGAGGGCCGCATGCCCTCCCGAGCTCCATTTTCTCTGGCAGAGTCACTGTGGGCCGGCCCTTTACTGTTTCCAGGGCGGCCCCCTGGGCCAGATCTAAGCATCCCGTGGGCTGGCTCTGGCTTCTGTGCCTTGAGTTTGACACCCCTGTTATAGAGTAATAGAACCATAGGCCTGGAAGAGACCTTGGAGGTCTTCTAGTCCAACCCTCTGCCCAAGGCAGGAGTCCTTCTGGACAAATGGTTGTCTAATCTTTTCTCTGGATGGCAAGCTGTTCCAATGATTAATTGTTCTCATTGTCAGGAAATTTCCCCTTAATTCCACGTTTGATCTCCCTCTGATGAACCTTCCACCCATTGTTTCATGTCATGCTTTCAGGTGTCTTGGAGAATAAATTTATTTATTTTAATTTTAATTTTATCTATTAAATGTATTTGCTTCCCATCTCATTTTG
Organism: Arizona elegans; assembly: GCA_022577455.1. Lineage (NCBI taxonomy): Eukaryota > Metazoa > Chordata > Lepidosauria > Squamata > Colubridae > Arizona > Arizona elegans. The sequence continues at coordinate 19,368,132 of JAKOOJ010000001.1, read as the reverse complement.
AAGTGACTCCGGTGGCTTACGGTATTGAAAACATCAAAATTGTAAAAGATAAATATTTCTAAAAATAAAAATGGAAATTACAATGAAAAACAGAATTGCACTTAAATGATAGGGAGGAAGCAGGATTGCTTCTTATTCATCAATCACTTCCAGTGTGATGTTCCCCCATTGGGCCCCAAGCCATCTGGCAGAGCCAGGTCTCCAGGCCCTTACGGAAGATCAGAAGGATGGGAGCTGAGCTCACCTCAGGGATAAAACATTCTAATGGGCAGGTGCTATAGCAGAGAAGGCCCTTCTCTTGGACCCCACTAGCAGGAATTCCTTGACTGAGAGGGCCCACACCATGCCTCCTCTGCCGACGTGGTTGCAGTGGGCCAATCCCAGTGGGATGAGACGGGTTCCTCAAGTAACCTGGACCTACGTAATTCAGGGCTTTAAAGTTAATAACCAACACTTTGAATTGCATCTGGAAGCAAACTGACAGCCAGTGAGTGCACCTTGCGTAGCAATGGAGTAACAGGGGCCACCCTAGGAATTGCATAAACTGCCCATCCTGCCACACTCTGCATCAGTTGAACCTTCCAAATGTTCCCAAGGTTGACCCATGTAGAGTGCATTGCAGCATTCCAGATGTGAGATGACCAGGGCTTAAATCAACCACTTCTTCCCTGTTCAGGTATTGGAAGACAACTATAATGTCACTCCTAAGCCTTCTCTTTGTTAGGCTAAACATACAGTACTTAATTCCCTTAGCCATTCATCATACTATTTAGCCTCCAGAACCCTTATCATCTTTTGTTGCTCTTCTCTGTACTCTTTCTAAGTCCTCAGCATCTTTGTTTGCATCATGGTGACCAGAACTGGGCACAGTATTTCAAGTGTGGCCTCGTTTACAGTATAAAGTGGCATTATTACTCTTGATGCTATCCCTCTGTTCATGCAGCCTAGGACTGCATTGGGGGTTTTTTTTGGCAGCTGAAACTTAAGGGGTGGTCTACCAGAACACCTAAACCCCTCTCATAGGTAGTACTGTTGAGCCAGGTACTGCCTATTTTGTACCTGAATTGTGCTTTTTTCTCCTTACTCTCCATCTATCTTGTCCCTTTTGAGACAAAAAGAGGCAAGCTAGATGGAGGATGAAATCTTATTCTGCTGCCAGTTAACATTTATAGCCTCTTAAGTATCTGTACCTTACTATAAAACACATATTAATAACAGTGTAAATATAACAGCAGAATGTGTTGCATTCTGGGAGCTTTGTGAGACCAAGATTTGTTAGACGAATTCCTGGTACCCTGTTTTCCCCAAAATAAGACATCCCCTGATAATAAGCCCAATCGGGCTTTTGAGCGCATGGCAATAAGGCCAAGCGCTTATTTCAGAGTTCAAAAAAATATAAGACAGGGTCTTATTTTCGAGGAAACGTGTTATATAAAGACACAAAATGTTTATTCCCATCGAAATTTGCTGAATATTTAAAAAGCAAAGATTATACCAAGAATTTATAAGAACATAATTTATCTCCTTTTACCTGTACTAATAGACAAATATTCCAAAGAAAGCAGATCCTATTTACACAATTCATAAGGAAAAGAAAACAGAAGCCTGTCATAGAAAAAAAACAGAAAAATGGAGGGGAATATCTTCAAACCGCAAATGTTTGGGAGAAAAGATAAGTCTTAATCGTGCTTAGTAAGTAATTATTGCTTACTAACCAATATTTATTAACCATTATTATCAAACCATGTTTAGACCATCATACAATGCTCAAGCAGTTTAGGTTGTTAATAAAAAGTTAAGGATATGCTGCTCACAAAAGTTCTTAATTTCATTTTTTCTTATTGTGAAGTCGATTACTCAGCTCCTGGTCATAAAAAGCAGCATCAGCACATATCCTCTACTTTCAGCCAATTTTAGGACCTTCCAAGAAGAATTCCAACTGATTGGTCAATAATTTGGATGGTCTGATCACTATCTTACACATGTTTTTTTACAGTATTTGTTTGGCAGAATGGCCAAGTCATAGGGATATGGATTCATCTAGGTTAAAAGTGTGAATTAAGTTGGCTCCTTAAAATGTGGATCAAATTAAATATTCCTCCGGGGTAGCACCACTTTTGAAAGAGCCTTGTGTGGCATATCCTGCATTGGTCTCTTTCAATCTCCCCTCCTCCCAAGTAGGACTAGAGTTTATGCTAATCAGTCAGCAGTAGCAGGAGTGGTTAAGGTGCTGGCTTATAAACCAGGAGACTGCGAGTTCTAGTCCTGCCTTAGGCTTGAAAACCAGCTGAGTGACTTTGGACCAATCACTCAGCCCAACTCAACAACTCCCAAGATGGTTGTTGTGAAGAAAATAGGAGGCAGGTGAATTAGATATGTTTACCTTGAATTACTTATAAAGTAATAAAGGCAGGCTAAAAATGAAATCAATCAATCAAACAAACAAACAAACAAAGAAAGACTTTAATTTTATTTTACAATATCTTTCTAGGAGGAGAGGGATGGTCTTCAGCCTGACCTTACAAACAGAATGCTATTGCTGCCATCTTGATTTCCCCAGAAATATCTCTAGTTTTATGCAATAGCCAGCACCGTTGAAATAAAGAGCAAAAGCAGAGAGCAATATAGAGAAGGTTATTACAGAAGATCAGAGCATAACCGATTGATGCAACCAGAGTAGTTTTATTGACAGGCCTCTGGATAAAATTGCTTACTACTTTAAATGCCATTCATTAGTGGAAAAGCAAGATACAATTTCAGTAAACCTAAATCTATAAAAGACAATTCATGCTAATTCATAATAAAGATCATGGCCAGTTGTGCTAGTTTATCAGAGATTGGAATTATTGATAAATACACCTCCTTTTTCACACAGCTGTTGTTTACTCCCACATTAGCCACTGTAATTAAACACTTCACCCGTATTCCACAAAGTCATTTCAGGTCAGGAGAACCGAGCAATTGCTATTCCTTTCTGGTTCTGCCCAAGGCTGAGTTAAAAAAAAAAAAAGAACAACATCGTCCTTCATTTCTCTATATTAAGTAATGGACTAAGAAGAATGCTGGCTCTGAAAAGGGCATTCTGTTCCATTAATTATTGCCCTAAAGAACCAAAGGATTTATACCTTCAGAGTAGGTTCCTTCCACCCAAAGCCAAAAAAAGTGACCACGACTTTCATTTCTCACTTTCCTGTGTCCACATTTTTCATCAAATACGAGGCTCAATTTCACAGTAGCACAAATGTAATCCCTAAACCAGATGTCTTCAAACTTGGCAGCTTTAAGACTTGTGGACTTCAACTCCCAGAATTCTCCAGCCAGCTGGCTGGAGAATTCTGCGAGTTGAAGTCCACAAGTCTTAAAACTGCCAAGTTTGAAGACCTCTGCCCTAAACTATCCTCCAGTCTTCCAACATTCCTTTGGGATTACTAGGGTTCAATATATACATAGATGATGTTGGAAGCACAGAGCATAGCTGTCAAAGGACACCATATTTTCAGGAAAGCAAAAACTTTGAAGTAGAAAGGCCTTTGTGCAACTTGAATGAACAGAAAATAAAATAAAAACCGAAACACAATCAGATCCATTTGTATACTTCTTCATCCTGAAAAGTGGTTCATAACATCAAAAGAGCTCAGAGTCACCTTATAGGAGAGAATCAAAAAATAATATTTTTTGATCAAAAATCAAAAAATAAATCTCACAACTCAATAGTTAAATATTACTTATCAACATCTAATGTTGTAAGCTGCCTAGTATCACCTCACAGTGAGATGGACGGCAAACAAATTTAATAATAATAATAACAGTGCTTCTTTATATAATACATAGTAATATTAATAGACAAATACAAATTAGAGGAAGAAGTAGTGAAGGAAAATATGATTACGTGGGCCAAGAATTTTGGATACAATATCAAATTAGAAAACTGGGAGAGAATATGGAAAGTAAACACCAAATTGACAATGTCCGTACCTTACAAAGCAAACACATACAAGATGTTCTACAGGTGGCACCTCCCCCATGCACGTCTGGCAAAGATGTTCCCAAACACCACACAGAACTGTTGGAAATGTAAAACACACAAAGGGACCTATTACCACATGTGGTCATGCCCAAAGGTTAAAATATTCTGGAAAATGATCCAAAAACATCTGGAAGAAATTACTACACAGAAAGTGCCTTTTCGAGCAGAAACTTATTTATTAGGAATATTGACAAAAGATACAAAAAAGAAATACAATATTTGATAATACACATTCTTACAGCAGCCAGAATTACTTTCGCACAAATGTGGAAATTGGAAGACACGCCATCAGAAGAGAGAATAATACAAAAAACATTGGAATGTGCGGAGATGGACAGACTTACCAAAGAAATTCAAGGAAAAGAAGACTCAGATTACTATTTGATTTGGCAAAAATGGTATGATTGGTTAGAGAAAAAGAAGACGAAATAAGGGAATACCACTCAAGGACACAAAAATGAGGAACCAAAATTAATATCATTACATAAATATCGTTATATAATGAAGGATATATATATATATATATATATATATATATATATATATATATATATATATATATATGTAGGTCTTTGGTTATTCGGGTCTTCTCCCACGTAAAATTGGAAGTGTCTTGGCGACGTTTCGACGAAGTCTCATTCGTCATCTTCAGGCTGGTGTTCTCGGCTTCGTGCTTCCAGGAGCTCCTGGAAGCACGAAGCCGAGAACACCAGCCTGAAGATGACGAATGAGACTTCGTCGAAACGTCGCCAAGACACTTCCAATTTTACGTGGGAGAAGACCCGAATAACCAAAGACCTACATACAAACACCCGCGAAAACCTGAGAAAACAAATATATATATATATATATATGGATATACAAATTACTGATGTAGCTCTATTCACAAAGCCCAAGTTGCAGGACTTGATTTTAGTGTACAGTTTGTTTATGTATAGTTTGTTTTTATGTGTGTATGTTTGTATATGTATGTTTGTTTATCGTTAATAAAATTTTTTTTTTAAAAAAAGTAATAATAGACACACACTGTTTGAAAGATCAATAATTGGCATAATAATGAGACAAAACCATATTCCAAGTAGCAGCAAAAGCAAAACAACCAAAAGACCAAATGTCTGTGGAGATGCTTAGTCATCTAGGTTATAGCTGTCTCAAAGGTGCTTTTTTCTTCAAAAGGCAACTGAACTATGTTTTTTTTCCTCTGAGGAAGAAGAAGGACAATTTGCTTCTCATCCAAGAAGCTTCACCAGTTATGATGGTGGGGGGATGGAAGGATTTTAAAAAGACCACTTTAACCAATATTAACTATTAATCCTAAAAAACAAAAATGTATGGATATATTCTAGCCAGCATCTGAAATATTTTTTGTGATGCAATCCCAACTGAGACTGGAATGAGAAAGATTAATCTTTCCCAATTGGGCACTTCCAGAAATTTTGGGGGACTTAGAAGAAAACCTGATTGAGAAAAGGTGATCTAGATGAGAAGCAAGGACAACCCAGATGTAGTGGGACTCTGATATATTTTGGGCCCAAAATTTTTAATTTCACATGTACAGTAGTGGATAAAAGCTAGAGGTGCATTATTGTGGCTAATCTAGAGGCCGTCTTGTTATGTTTGGAAGACTGACAAGGAGGGGTGTGTGCAACTTGGTTTATTAACATGGGACATAACTGCAATCTGTTCCTGGCAGTATAAGAGCCAAACAGAACTGCATCAGCCAAAGCCCTCTGAGTATATAGACATGTATCTACATGTATATATGTATGGGTGTAAGTATATATATGTGTATACATATTTATTTTGGCTGTATAGCGTGTTATGTATGTGTATGAGTAGATATATTCTTTCTTTTGAAAGGCAACAGAATTTCATTTTTAATGTGTGCCAGTGTGATCACAGTAAAAAATGACGAAGGTTATCTTGATCTATATAAAGTCAGAGGAAGCTTTGGTCTTTTACTTTGAAAGCTGGGTGATAAGCCTCTGGTTGCAAGAAAGTTGAATGCAGTATTGCTATGAATCCAGTTATTCCAGAATTGGACAAGTTATAACAGGCATTTGAAAAAAGGGCATTTCTCCCCAGTCAGAATTGTTGTACAGTGTTTCCCCAAAAATAAGACCCTGTCTTATATATTTTTGAACCCCAAAATAAGTGCTTGGCCTTATTTTCAGGGGGATCTTATTATTTTGGGGTGCGTGGCGCAAGATGGGGCTCCTCTTGCTGTCTTACCTGATTTCCAGCTCTGCATTTAAATATTTTCGGGGAGGGCTTATTTTCGGGGGGAGGCTTATTTTAGCGCATGCGCTCAAAAGCCCGATTGGGCTTATTATCAGGGGATCTCTTATTTTCAGGGAAACAGGGTATTAAGGAACTTCCATTTAGTTAGCTGAGGCCTGTTTCCGTCTACCTTGAGATTATTTCAGAGGATGCTGACTCAGGGTGTTGATCGTGAATCAGCCCTCACAGTCTGTGGAAAAGGAATGCCAGGATATTTCACCCTTGTCTCCTTCCTCATCAACTCGGGTCAGTTTCAGGTCGTTTGATTCTACAGGAACCGATGCATTTTCCAGGCCTCTGCACAGTAGAGATAATAACTTTGCAATTGTTTGCTGCTTCCAGAATGCGATAGAGATTAGAGACATTTCATCAGTGATTTTCTTTCTTTCTTTCTTTTTCTATTCCAGTTTGTAGCTCTGCTCTTGATTGTTAATTATGTTAACTATGGGGTTGAGTCCCCTAAAAATCCTTGGGATTAAGAACATTTTGAAGACCAAGAGCTGCACTTGACAGTCACTGGAGGTGCTGAAGTTTGCAACATTGTAAAATTTAGGCAGTGTTAGAGGAGAAGTCTGAGCTTACTTTTCTCTTTCATCTTTTATTATAGCAAAATACTTTTCAGATGTTTCCCACTTCAAAATGGTGGGAAATTATGCTTTCAGTTTTCAGCAGTCATCATTAAAAGGGTCACAGAAAATCAAACTAGGAACCAGGTCACAGGTTTTCCACCCTTTTTTTCATGCATCTGATTGTTCCTATTGGAGATGGTTTATTTGCAAACTTCAACAATCACAGTATATTTTAAAGGCATTAAAAAGCATTTGTTGTAGGTATTTTTATGATGTGTAACAAGCATAGGAATATTTTCCTCTGTCTGAGAGACAGGAATGTTTTAGCTGGTGGTCTTTCATTCAGGCCTTTCCTCACCGCTGAGCTGAAGTGTCATCAACCCGCCCTTAAAGTAGCTGAAAAATCCCCTAGCATAAAATTTGTCACCCTGTCACTGACCCTTATCCTGCCGGTTTCAAGTCACATCCGCCACTTGATTTCCTTCTAAAGTAATGGATGATAAAGGGCTGCCATCTGTTTATCTCCTATGCTGAAACCAGTAGGAGATGAAGCTTTAGATATTACTGTCTGTATTTCAAGCTGTTCTTCATTGCTGGCCGGAGTTTTTGTTTGAATAGTTGTTACCAATTGGTTGGTTCTCCTCTCATCCATGCCAGGAACCAAAGCAGTATTCTTTCTTTTTTGTGGGTGCTTTTCACTGATATTCATTTATTAGATTTTTATCTGGCCTTTATTATCTTTATAAATAACTCAAGGTGGCAAACATACATAATACACCTTCCTCCTTTTATTTTCCTCATAACAATAACTGTGTAAGGCAGGTTGGGCTGAGTGACTGGCCCAAAGTCACTCAGCAGGCTTTCTATGACTAAAGTGGGACTAGAATTCACAGTCTCCTGATTTCTAGGCCAGCACCTTAACTACTACACCAAACTATGCCTTTTATATGAGTCCTCATCTACTGACTTCACTACCTGCTCGGCACCTTCCCATCTAGTGCAGTCAGGCAGGGAGACACTGGTAGAATGCTTGCCAGTTTCACCTGGTCTTAAAAAAAAAAAAGACCAGTGTTCATTGCTCCCATGGTGGACAGAAACCAGTTATTAGAGAAGAAGGGATGTTCCTGCCCAGAATGGAACTCGCCGCAGCCAACTCATCATGGCAAACCTGCCACAGTCAACTTGCCATAGCTAATTCGCCATGGCCAATTTGTCACAGCCAAAGGACAACTCACCATGGGACAACTGGTTGCGGGACAACTCAACAATTCAATTTAATTATTTAAATTTTTTTTTCATTTACATTTTATTTTGTCCCTCCTTTGGATTTCTTTCTTTAATTATTCTATTCCACTATTTCTTCTATATTAGTGTTACTCTTGTCCCACAGCAAGTTGTCCCATGGCAAATGGGCTGTGGTGAGTTGCCCACGGCCAGTTGTCATAGACCCGTACGTGTACTGGGGCAAGTTAGTTATGCAAACCAGCCAATATTACAGGAAGGTTTTGTGTTCAAAGAATCAGCAGAAAGCTAAGGAGTGGCAGGAACAATGATATTGCAAAAGTTGTAGGATTATACTGCCCTGTCATGTGCCCCTTCCAAATGATCTCAATGGGTGCCAAATCACCACAAAACATATCTCTTGGTGTTCCAACCTTTGCAACTTTAAGATGTGTGGGCTTCAATTCCCAGAATTCCCCAGCCACCATGGTTGGCTGGGGAATTCTGGGAGCTGAAGTCCCACACATCTTAAAGTTGCAAAGATTGGAACACCTTGTCATAGGTATAGCTAGGGTTTTGTTGGCAGAAGGGGGAAAATGTCACTTTCACTCCAGATCAGATATTCTGACAGGCAGTTTTGGCTAGAGGTGAAGGATGAGAGATATCATCATAAAATGATGTTAATATCATGTTAAAAACCTGGAACTGTTTTACAGTAAATACTTTTTATATTGTGAATATTAAAGCATTTATGTTTTCCCTACCTACATCTTTTGGAATGTTGAACTTACAATTAAAATTCTACAATTCAGCAAAACAGATCATCTCTGTGAGACAAATATTCCCTCTTCTTCCCATTGCCAAGTTCCTTTTGTTATAAACTTGCATTTTTTTTCCAGATTTCCTTCAGTCTATACATGGAGCAAAACCTAGGCCTGTGATGACGAACCTATGGCACGCGTTCCACAGGTGGCATGCAGAGCCATATCTGTGGGCACGTGAGTGTTGCCCTAGCTCAGCTCCAGCGCACATGCGCTTGCCAGCCAGCTGATTTTCGGGCCTTCTGGTCCCACTGGAAGTCAGGAAATGGGCCATTTCTGGCCTCCGTAGGGCCTCTGGGGGTGGGTAAGGCCGTTTTCACCCTCCCCAGGCTCCTAGAAAGCCTCTGGTGCCTGGGGAGGACAAAAAATGGGCCTACCAGGCCCACCGGGCCATCACGTGCCAAAAGCAGGGAGAATGTCACGCATGCATGCATGGGGGCCAGTAGGCATTGAATTATGGATGTGGGCATGCACATGTGTGCCCCCACGCGCTCCCCCCACGATGGCAAAAAGGTTAGCCATCACTGTCCTAGGCCATGTTCAATTATTTCTTGCATCCATTTCCTGCAGATAGGGACTAGAAAAACTAATACATTTTCTGCAGTAAAAATATTGGTATACTCTAGTTTATCTGCTTCTTCTTTTTTCCCAGTGGAACTTTCTTTGACAAAACTATCATCACCATTGAACCACGGTGGTGCAGTGGTTAGAATGCAGTACTGCAGGCTACTTCTGTTGCCTGCTAGCTGCCTGCAATTTGGCAGTTCAAATTTCACCAGGCTCAAGGTTGACTCAGCCTTCCATCCTTCCGAGGTGGGTAAAATGAGGAGCCAAATTATTGGGGATAATTTGCTGACTCTGTAACCACTTAGAGAGGGCTGTAAAAGCACCGTGAAGGGGTATATAAGTCGAAGTGCTATTGCTAAGTGCTATTGCTATTGTTCTAAGAAAAAAAAATACCCAAAAGCTGCTTCTGATAATATTGTTTAGCATTTTAGAATGTATATGCATAATATTTCTAATTACACCTACCATGTTTTACTGACTATGAGTCATTCTAAAGCCAATGGCAGAATGTATATTTTAACCATTACTAATTTTCAACTAGTTAATTCATTCCTAAAGATTCTCAGCTGCATTACTGTGAGCAAGAACGGATATAACCTTACAAGGTTTATTTAGATGGGCCCTGGCATGGTATTATTTAAAGCCAACTTCAAAGGGAGTAAACGGCTCCTGTGCCTCAAAAGGATTTGTAGCATTGGCCGAAAAAAATTACCATGAAGAAATGAGAGAATGTGTTTTTTTTGGGTGCCTTAGAGAGTCAGTTTTAACTTGTGGTGACTGCCTGGATTAATCCCTGCAACTTTCTTTATCTCTCTCTCTCTCTCTCTCTTTTTTAAAAAATAACTTTATTATATTTCAGAATCAAACTTTAAAATACAAACTAACATAAATTTTTGGAACTAGTTTATCATTGCCTTTTTCTTCCTAGACCTGAAAAAAAAAAGTGATTGCCCCAAAATCACCTACCTGGCTTTGTGCCTAAGACAGGACTAGAACTCACAGTCCCCAGGTTTATAACTTCATACCTTTACCACTACACCAAACTTTATTTGGCAATCCAGTTCAAAATTTCCCTTTGGCATTAACAAGTCATGCTAATTAATGGGCAGTTAGATTAAGAGATTTCATAGGCCATCTTTCTTTATGAAGTGGAAAAAGCACAGTAAAACTGGTCTGACTAGCTGAATGAGAGAGGTTTGTATGCCAAAACAGATAGAAAAGGAAACAGTCTGAACTACTAGACATCCAGATTGCTTGTGCTAGAACAGAATGTATAACCACCAGTATTTCCTTCTTTAAAAGGAAATTGACCCAATTAAAAAAAAATCTTGCCATTCTCAACAATAGCCTTTGACCAAGTTGGCTGGGAACTTAAGGAGCTGGACAAACATACCTAGATGGTAACAGATTGTGGAAGCTGCATAACAATTAACTCTAGCTAAAGATATGTACGGCAAGGAAACTAACAGTTCTTATGAATCACTAAATTTACTGGGATTTTGACAAGGTTAGCCAATTTGTGGCCCATAGATTGCATATTATAGAACCTCGTTTAGATACTCCAAGTATCTTGGAATATTATATCAAAATTCAGCAGTGCAAATTCTTTCTTTCTTTCTTCCTTCCTTCCTTCCTTCCTTCCTTCCTTCCTTCCTTCCTTCCTTTCTTCCTTTCACTCTTTCTCCCTCCCTCCCTCCCTCCCTCCCTTTCCTTCCTTTCACTTACTTAGTATATAAACTGTTCTAATCAAAAGGACTCTGAGTGGCATCTGATCCCCCAAATTCATAATTTGGGTTAAAAACAGACAAGATAAATAGGAAGATAAACATAACATTATCTTTTTTTTTAATTTTTAAAACAAACTTTATTAAATTATCAAACAATTATAAAAACAATTAAAACAATAATAAGATATTCATATACATAGATCATATCATATATTTGACATTTCATTTCTATTCTTTTACATATCTATATATATTCTTCTTCTCTACACATTATATATTTCTTAACCTAGTCCCATATCCATTTTCCTGACCGTGAAGTCATTGTTGGGATTTATATGAAGTAAGCATGGAAATATCCTCTCAATTATCAGTTCTCAATTTAAAATTCACTATTAAAGAAAGGTAAAATTTAGTACTCATTAAGATTATCTATATGGTTTACGATGTATATCCTTATCCACTTTCTTTTCGCTTAATCCAATCATACCACTTGTCCCATACCTTAAAATACTTTGAGCTTTCCTTATCCTTTAATTTCAGTGTTAGTTGATCTGATTCCGCACATGCATATATTTTTTGTATTATCTGCTGATCAGTTGGCAAATGATCGGTTTTTCAAACTTGTGCAATTGCTATTCTGGCCGCCGTAATTATATGATGTATCAAATATGTCATTTCTTTTCTGATATTTTGTTTATATATTCCTAATAAAAAAATCTCTGGGTCTAATTCTATTTCTTCTCCTGTAATTTGTGATATCCAAATTCTGATTTCCCCCCAGAATACCTTAATTTTGGGACATAGCCACCATACATGATAATAAGTTCCTCGGGCCTGTTTACATTTCCAACAATTCAGATCCAAATTAGGGTACATTTGTGCTAGCCTCACGGGGGCAAGGTGCCACCGATACCACATTTTGTATTGGTTTTCCTTGTAGGTTACTGATTTTGTTATTTTGATGTTGTTTTCCCAAATCCTTTCCCATTCTTCTAGTTGAATATTTTTACCTATATTTCTAGTCCAGGCAACCATTTGTCCTTTAATTATATTCTCATTTAAGTCAATTTCTAATAAGTATTTATATATTTTGGATATTAATTTCCCTTCTTTCACTTCCAGAAATTTGTCTAGCCTATTAGGATTCACATCAATTCCTCTTTCTACCTTCAAGTACAAAATAGATATAGGAAAGACAGGGACGAAAGAGGAATTGAAACATAACATTATCAGTGATGTTATCAAAATAAGAACTTTAAAAATGCCAGAATAAGGTTTAACTAAGTTTGGGTGAGGCAAAATACAGTTATTGCTACTCTTTAATCCCACTGAAATTTTCAAATCGTGAAAATTTAAATCAGAATGTCCATGTTATTAGAAGGCCTTCTGCAGCTTTTTGCCAGTCCAGGAGGTGAATCCCAGACCTCTGGCCAGAAACCATTACAACTCCTATAGCCCAAGGAAGATTTAAGATTAACACTGTTTAGGAGGCAGAACTGTGAATAGAGTGCCCAGAATACATTTGTCCACTGAAGTTTAATTTTATTTGACACAGAAATTGCTCTGCAAGTCCCTACAAAACAAAGATGCTCTGAGTCTTAGCAAGGGCTCCTCCACATTCTTCTCAGTTGCTTCCACCTCAGCTGGAGGTCTTGTCACTTGTGAAACTTCCATATGGCAGGCTGCCCATAGTGAATGGCAACTATTGAAGGATGTCTTAACTGGGAGTATCAAGAGAAATAACAAGCAGGAGGGGATAGGAGCAATAAATAGCTATGACTGATCCTGCAGCAGAATGCAACTTCCTAGGGCAGCTGCCAGGAACTTGCCAAAGATGCTTGCTCTCTGTGGCTTATCCTAGAAGTTGCAATTTTAATTTTCTAATACAAATCTCCTGATGCAGCAGTTTTCAAAAGGCATCTTCAACACATTTACCCCAGCCAGGCACAAGAACAGTTCCATAACTTTGAAACTGGTTATCTGAAAGAGCATTTTCTCTTATATAAACCCCAAAAACTTCTTGAGACCTTACAGTGGCTACGTTCCCATGGTGCACTGATTTGCAATTTGGTCAGCCACATATGCATATAATAGCAGCAGAAAGATGCTATCTTTTCCCACTGTTTCTTCACTGTTTTTCTGAAATTTACAGAACTGTTTCTTCCAAAAGGGATTAATGTATTAGGAAACTGGCACCCAATAAAATTAAAATGCCCAAATTCGTTCTGGGCCCTTTTTAGATCTCAATATTTGATGTGTAAGTGCGGCCCAATATTTTGTTGTAAATGCATCCATCTACCCAGAAAAAAGGCAAAGGAAAGTAGAAGCAGAAGGGAGAAAGTCACCAATGGCATTTCAGTCAATTGGGGCTTTGTAATAGGCTGCATTTCTGTATAGCATTTCTGAACGGGTCATCCCTCTAACTTCCCAAAACCAGGGGTGAAATGCTATCGGTTCAGCTGAACTGGTAGCGATGGCAGTGGGTGGTTCGGAGAAGTGGTAGCAATGGCAGTGCGAGGCTCCGCCCATCTGGTCGGTCGTCATTACTTCCTGATTTTAACCAGGAAGTAACCTGTTTTTACCCCTCTGCGCATGCGCAGAGGGTCCACATGCGCATGTGACATGCACAGCGCGTGCACTTCCAAACTGGTAGAGAAGGTAAGTAGATTTCACCCGTACCCAAAATCATTTGCAAGAGCATCCAGAACACGTTCCTCAGATGCTCAAAGAATTTTAGATCTATTCGTCATCTGAACCTAGGCAATTGCTTGCCTGATTGAAATGAGTAAATTAACCAGGGCTAAGCTCCCGTTACTTGTCCCAGCTTCTGCCAACCTAGCAGTTCGAAAGAACATAAAAAAAAAAATGCAAGTAGAAAAGATAGGGACCAGATAGGGTGGGAAGGTAACAGCATTCCATGCGCCTTTGGCATTTAGTCATGCTGACCACATGACCATGGACACGTCTTCGGACAGCGCTGGCTCTTTGGCTTTGAAACGGAGATGAACACCGCCCCCTAGAGTCGGGAACGACTAGCAAATATGTGCGAGGGGAACCTTTACTTTTACCTGTAAGCATGAGAACAGAGTGGATGACCTTTCAGACAACACTGAAGCAGGCAACTACCTCGGAGAAGGCTTTTTCACAAGTGGAACCTCAATTATGCTATGTTGTCCAAGGCTTGTTGGACAACATCCAACAATCCTTGCTGTATGATTCTGTCTCCTGCTTCATGCTTAAATTGCACTTCTGCTTATTTATTAGAAGCCATGCAGAGAACTATGTGATAAGAAAACATGTGAGTATGGAATAAATATAAATATAGGTTGTGTTTGAAAGCACCATTATGGCTATCATCATAAGAAGCATTCTATAGACAAGAAATGATAAGTTAAACATGAATCAGGGGTGAAATGCTCCCAGTTCGGACCGGCTCGGGCGAGTAGGTAGCGATGGTGGCGGGCAGTTCGGAGAACTGGTAGCAAAAATCCCTGACCCCGCCCCCCATGCCCAGCTGAGCCGCGTGATCATCAGAGCCTTTTTTTCCTTTTAAATGGCTCTGACGAGCCAAGCTCTAACGATCCCAGCTGAGTTGCCTGCTAATCAGGCAACTCAGCTTGGATCGCCAGAGCCATGTAAAAGAAAAAAAGTTTCTTTTTTTTCTCCCCCCCCCAGCCTCCAGCTTGCTTACCTTAGCTGCTGCGCTTGCTGTAATACCTGCAATCCATTGCATCAGCAAGCAACTGAATCTCCCTGACTGAAATCAAGCTCATCGGTGAGCAGCTCTATCTGCACTTGTGAACTTCAACTCCCAGCAAAGCTGACTGAGGAATTCTGGGAGTTGAAGTCCACAAGTCTTAAAGTTGCCAAGGTTGGAGACCCCTGTTCTATTGGGTAAGTTTTTTTCTCCTTTGGGAACTTTAAAAAAAATAGTTAATTGGGGTTTTTTTTAGTTCTTTTTTTAGACCTAGCCATTTAAAGTTTAGGAAGTTTTAAATTCAGCTGTTTTTATATAAAAATAAATTAAAATAATATTTGTGCAGCTTTCTGAGGTTTAGTGTGTTTCTGTAATGTTTCACTCTAACTACACAAACACACAAAATCTCACAAAGCTGTATGTGGAATTTTGTGTGTGTAAAGTGTGAAAGTTGTTTTTTGGGGGCTTTTTGTGGCTGTGTGAGGTTCCTGCTTGTTGCAGGGGCCATTTTGGGTCTAGCACAGCTGCTTTTACATTGTGGGTGAGCCAGTTGTGTTGTGTTGTGTTGTGTGTGTGTAAAGTGTGAAAGTTGTTTTTTTGGGCTTTTTGTGGCTGTGTGAGGTTCCTGCTTGTTGCGAGGCCATTTTGGGTCTAGCACAGCTGCTTTTACATTGTGGGTGAGCCAGTTGTGTTGTGTTGTGTTTTGTAGGTTAAAAAAGGGCAAAGAAGTGACATTGACTTGGCCACGCCCACCCAGTCACCTTACCACCAAGCCCTGCCCACTAATTAAGCCACGCCCACAGAACCAGTAGCAAAAATTTGTAGATTTCACCCCTGACATGAATGGTTAACTTATCGTGATGCACTAGAATTTTCTCACAGGGACTGTAAAATAAAATCAAGAGAAGATTCGATAATAGAAAGATATATCTGCCAATGGTTTTCTAATGTACAATTATCTGAAATATTTAAACTGGATCAAAGATTTTATGGTATTGAACAAGGTAAAACTGAGTTTGAAGCAGAACTTTTTATTAAAGTTATTGCTAAAATGTATACACTTTTGTTGAAATATGAGATAGAAGGACAAGTGAAAGAATGCATAATTAAATTGACTAAAAATATCAGTTTTTAGAATAGAATAGAATTCTTTATTGGCCACGTGTGATTGGACATACGAGGAATTTGTCTTTGGTGCATATGTTCTCAGTGTACATAAAAGGAAAAAAATACATTCATCAAGAATCATAAGATACAACACTTCGTGATATTCATAGGTTACTAAATAAGCAATCAAATTGTACTAGGAAACAAAAGAACAAAATAAATCGTAAAAATAGGAAGGAAGAGAAGAATAATAGTAATACAGACTTAGTAAATAGTTAGACGGTGTTGTGGGAATTAGTTGTTTAGCAGATTAATGGCATTCAGGAAATAACTCCTTGTGTCTAGTTGTTCTGGTGTGCAGTATGCAGGGTAGAAGTTGAAACAATTTATGTCCAGGATGTGAGGGATCTGTAGATATTTTCTCAGCCCTCTTTTTGACTCATGCAGTATAAGGATCCTCAGTGGAAGGCAGGTTGGTAGCAATTGTTTTTTTCTGCAGTTCTAATTATCCGTTGAAGTCTGTGTCTTATAATATACTAATGGATCAATGGGAATGTGGATGGAAGGATTGAAATTTACATTATGTTCTAATTTTAAAGAGAATTTTTATAGAATGATGTACCATTGAACTTTGTCACCAGATAAATTGTCTAGAATGTATAAAATTTCAATTTTTTGCTAAAAATGTGAACAATATGAAGGGACATCCTATCGAGGACTTCCGGTTGGGGATTGTGGCGGCAGGGTGCCGTGTGAGCGACCTTAGCTCCACGGCACTAGCTTTTTCGCCGTGTCTTGGGGACCCTAAGGGGCGAGATCACCCGGAGAGCGTCTCGGACGAGAGAGGGGATCTGAAAAGCGAGAGTGCGGCGTGCAAACGTCTCTCGCTTGGACAGATTCCTCTGTCAAACTGGCATCGGTGTGTCCGCCGTTTAATGGCGGACCCGAAGTCGCGATCTCCACCAACATCGAGGAAGCGAGGAGTTCGGAGCGGCTAGCGTGAGAAAGAGACCTGACTACAGATCTCAGGTGATTGTAGGAGCGGACCTCAAAGAGCTGCGTGCCGAACCGGCTAATAGGGCTCACAGCGGTGGAAAGGCGGCGACTACCAATAACGGAGTGAGCGGATCGAGTGTAAACTGCTGGCGAGGCAGCGAGGCTGTGAGAAGCAAGGAGACTCTACTGTGCCGAGAGGGGGGGAATCCAGCTGCAGGCACTTGTATATCGATTACGGAGGAAGAGGCTTAGAAGCAGACTTGGTGGATAATACCGTGAGGATACATTGCAACAATACTTCCTGCTGTCATTTTGCGGCCATCTTCCAGCTGACTGGCTTTTTCTGAAGGAAGAAACCGGAAGTGCAGCCATATGTTATAACGGGTACTTGGAAATTTGTGTAACATTCTGATCTGCGATCTTCTCTCCCAACTGTGTTCCCGCTTATTAAGATCTGCTGTTTGTTGGATATATCTGAGATTTTTTTTTCTTCTAATTAACTGAGACATTTTTTTACGTGGAAGAACTACCTTGAAAGTGGCAGCAGTTAATGAAACAAAAGTAATGAACTTTATAAAACTCTATTTATAGTACTTATTATCTATTAATATTATCATCGATACCAGTATTGACACTTACTTATCAACGTATTAACCTATTAATTAACTTATCAATTTACTACTTTAGTAACTATTAATTATTAATTATTCTACAACTATCTCTCTATTTATATGGTTTTGAAGCCCTCTTTTCTTTCTTGATTAACTATTTTAGATAACTTTTCTGGTCTAGTACTATATATTACCTTGAAAAATTGAATAGATTCCATTTTACTCCTTTTGTATAATCCCTCTCTATTTAAATTGTCACCCTTTTATATTTAGTAGATTGATACCCATATTTATACTTATTTAAGAACTATTTTTAGAGCGGGTTTGGTTAATTTAATAAGGGTGGGATAGTATTTTTTATATTAGTATTGCAAGGCTAAAATTGAAGAGATTTAGTATTTATCACGACATATAAACTTGGATTAATTAATTGTATTTGATCTTATATATAGATATAACCTAGTCCATAGTTGAAATGTGTGTTTAGTAATCATATTGAGCATATTTATATATAATCTTGTAATATCTGTAAGAATTGTTATGAGTAGATAGGAAAATTAAGTAAATTTAGGATTAGAAGAATTATCTGAACCTTGCTATTAGAAGAGAGGATAGTGGATGATAATTTGGAAGAACATCGAGGTAATTTTGACAAATCAGAAGAGAATCCTAAAGGAAATGACAAGTATCTCATCGGCAGTTCTTAAGACCGGAAAGAAAACGTCCTCCAACCCTGCATTAACAATGTCATCTCCAGCCCAGCAAAAACTTACTGAGGTGCTACCGAAAGCGGATAAGTCAGCAATGTTACCAACCATTCAAGCAATACAAACGACGCTGTCAACCATTCAAGAAACAATGCTCCTGCTACAAGAAAAAATGACTAACAATCATGTTGAACTTAAATCTGATATTCACTCTATTGATCAGAAAATGAGTGTGATCCAAGAGTCCATCCATAACAATGAGAAAAAGATAAAGAAGATCGAGACGAGAGTGGAGCAAAACGAGAGAAACCTCGACTCGATCGACCAGAAAATGATGGCCCAGAACAGGGAGCTGGAAGACTCCATTATCCAGCTTGAGATGGACCGGGCAGCCTTTTACCTTCGCTTTCAGAATGTGGTGGAGGAAAAAGATGAAGACCTGGGAGGTGTCATGGTGGACTTATTAGCTGGAATTTTACAACAAGATAGAGACGATATGATAAAGGAGTTGGATGAAATTTACAGGGTGCAAACCAACTATGCCAGGAGGAATAAACTCCCTCGAGAAGTTCATGTCAGATTTGCCCGAAGGAAAGTGAAAGACGTGCTATACAATATAGCAAGAGACGAACCTATTAATTATAAAGGCAAAGAAGTAATAGTGCTGAAACAAGTCCCTAAGAGGGTTCGTGACTTGAGAAGGGACTATAGGTTCTTGGCGATACAATTAAATAAGAGAAGCATTCCCTTTAGATGGCTTATACCGGAGGGAATGCTCATCACCTGGCAAGGAAAACGGATTAAGATCGACAGCTTAGTTTCTGCACAAGAACTTTTGGACCAACTGAGAAGTGAGGAGGAAGGCCAAAGTAGCAAGGAGGAAGTGGATATAGCCTCCCAGGATGAGACCAATGTACAGTTAAAAAAACCTAAGGAAGACACACTAGAGAATAAGGAATCAGAAGAGAAGGAAGCTAAAGACGTTACAGGAAAGAAACAAAGACCACAAAGAGCTGTAAATATAAACAAAAACTACGTAGTTAGTTAGATGATGGAGGGTTGGAAATTGTTCTCGGTGAATGTCAACGGTTTAAATAACGGAAGGAAAAGAAAGCATATTTTTTCAAAATTGATCAAGCTTAATTCGGAAATAATTTGCCTCCAAGAAGTCCACATAAAGAAAGAGGAGAGGAAATATTTAGAATTTGAGAAATTTGGCAAATGCTTTACCTCTCTGGCAGAGAAAAAAAAAGTGGGGGGGGGGTAGCATTATATGTAAAAAAAGGAATTGCTGCTGAATTTAAATTCTCAGATGACAAAGGGAGATTCCTAGCAATTGAAATTAAGAGGGGTAATATTCCAATTTTAGTAGTAACCATTTATGCTCCAAATAGAGACCTAGGGGAATTTTACAGGAAATTAAACAATAAAATAGCTGAATTGGATTACTCAAATATTTGTATCATTGGGGACTTTAATGGGGTGGTAAGCCCGGAGGTGGACTACAAGAGCGGATTAAAGAAAAAAGCTAAAAGGGAAAAACTCCCCAAAACCTTTTTTTTTTTTATTGCAAAAGTTTTACAATTACATTTTCACCCCCTTTTCCCCCCCCTACCCCCCCCAAACTTCCCAACCTCCCCAGCCCACCCTAACCCTCCCCTCCCCCCAGACTTCCTAGTATGCTCATGTCAGATAAAAGGAAAAAACCCTCCTTTGTATATAAAACTTGAACCCCTCCCTCCCCCTTACAAATTTTCATCTTCATTACATTAACCTATTTCTATCTTGGTATATCATTTTCAGATAAATTTTCATCCTGATTACCTTAAAAATATTTCTATCATAATGTAACATTTTCTAACAAATTTTCATCCTTAACCTTAAAATATTTCTATCTTAATATAACATTTTCTAACAAATTTTTATCCTCAACCCTAAAATGTTTCTATCTTATATAACATTTTTAAATAAAGGCTATTTGATACTTCCTAGTTTGATATTTATGCTGAACATAATTTATCCACTTCTTCCATTCCCATTCATAAGTCTCTTGAGAACAATCTTTTAAATATGCTGAAATCTTCGCCATCTCCGCAAAACTGGCCATCTTCAAAGTCCATTCCTCAATCGAAGGCAGCGCTTCATTTTTCCAGTATTTACCTATCAACAATCTTGCTGCAGTTATCATATACAATATCATTTTTGTTTCCCCCAATGTAAAACCCTTAACTATACCCAATAAAAACAGTTGTGGAGAAAATTGAATTTTTCTCTTCAAAACATTCTGCATGACCCACCAAATTTTTACCCAAAAAGCCTTAACTTTCTTACAGGTCCACCAAACATGATAATATGTAGCGTCTAAGCAGTCACATCTCCAACATTTAGGCTGGGCACTAGGGTACATACACGACAATTTTTTTGGATCTAAATGCCATCTATAAAACATTTTATAGAAATTTTCCCGCAGATTCTGCGACTGTGTAAATTTAACATTCTGAACCCAAATTTTTTCCCATGTTTCCAACATCACTGGTTCCTCAAAGTTTTGTGCCCACTTAACCATGTAGTCTTTAACTAATTCAGTTTCTGAATCCCTTTCTAACAAAACATTATAAAGTCTTTTAATATGCATTGGGCTCCCCAAAACCTTTTTTGATTTGGTTGATGAGCATAATTTAGTAGATCTCTGGCGTACGCTACACCTGTGCAATAAGCAATTTACATACTATTCAAATCCCCAGATGTCCTGGTCAAGGATTGATATGTTTTGGGTCAGTAGAAATTTAGGGTTGGATATTCATTCTGTTGAAATTACCCCGAACGTTTGGGCCGACCACAACCCTTTAGAGATTAAGTGGAAGAACATAGATAGGACTAAACTAAGGAGATGGAGACTAAATACCCATATCTTTAGGGATGCAGAGTTTACAAAGAGATTGCAGAGGGACCTACAATTTTTTTTTCTGGAAAATGAGAATCAGGAAACTCCAGTAACATGTGTTTGGGATACAATGAAGGCATACTTAAGAGGATTAGTAATATCGCATAATATATACAACAATAAAGAGAAAAGGAAGGCCCAGAAGGATTTGCTGGCCCAACTGGAAGAAGCAGAAAAGAGACTACAACGAGACCCTAGCGACACTAAAATAAAAGAGCAATGGATGACAGTAAGGCATAAAATAAATTTATTGGAACAGGAAGAATTGGCGAAAAAAATGCAACAATCTAAACAATACTATTTTGACAACGCAAATAAGCCTGGTAGATGGCTATCATATGAATTAAAAAAAGAGAAAGAGAAGGGTGTTATAAATAGCTTGGAGAATTTGGAAGGTAGAATATTAGAGGATGAAGAGGAGAAACAGGAGTTTGTTAGACATTACTATGAGACATTATATAGTCAGGAGGAAACTCCAATTGATAATATTAATCAGTACCTTACCAAAGAGAATCTCCCACAGATAAAGGAGGAGGAAAGGGAGGCGCTGAATAGAGAAATTACATTGGAGGAACTGAAGGGGGTAATATCCAAACTAAAGAGTAACAAAACGCCTGGTCCCGACGGTCTCCCAGGAGAATTATATAAAATCCAGAATCTGGCAGAAATACTTGTACCAAAACTTCTGATAATTTGCAATGAGGCCCTGAGAGGCTCCAGGATCCCAGAATCATGGAAGGAGGCGTTCATCACATTGATAGGAAAAGAAGGTACCGATCCCAAGCAAGTAAGGAATTACAGACCGATCTCTTTACTCAACACGGATTATAAAATATTTATGGGAATATTAGCGGGTAGGTTGAAGATAATATTAAATAATTGGATCCACCCCGATCAAAATGGGTTCCTTCCCGGTAGACAGATTAGGTCTAATATGAGAGTGGTGATGGACGTATTAGAGTATTACGAAATACACTCAGAAAAACAGCTAGCCATGGTCTTCCTCGATGCGCAGAAGGCTTTCGACAACCTAAACTGGCGATTTTTGACCCAACAAATCCAAAAAATGAATTTCGGGGGATATTTCGAGAACACGATAAAAGCAATTTACGATAAACAGAGTGCAAACATTATATTGAATGGGGATGTATCTAAACCCTTCCGGATTGGTAAAGGGGTGAGACAAGGCTGCCCACTTTCTCCACTCTTATTTATATTGGCCCTGGAGGTACTGTTAAGGAAAATTAGGCAAAATAAAGAAATACGGGGACTGGAAATTAGGAATGAAATTTTTAAGATTCAAGCTTTTGCCGACGATGTAGTGTTAATAATGGAGGACCCATTAACAACAGGGCCAAAAGTATTGAAAGAATTAGATGAATACGGGAGGTTGTCAGGATTTAAATTAAACATGACAAAAACTAAAATGCTAACAAAAAATATCCCAACTTCAGAACAGGAAATATTAGTAAATAATTTGGGTATTCAAATAGTTAAGAAGATTAAATATTTAGGGATTTGGATTACTGCCAGATGCTCAACCTTGAAGGAAGATAATTATACACCCCTATTGACAAAGATAAGACAAGATTTGGATAGATGGGGGAAATTGCAAATATCGTTCCTCGGTAGGATAGCCACTATCAAGATGAGTGTTCTCCCCAAATTACTATACTTATTTCAAACTACTCCTGTTAGTATTGATAGAAAATATTTTTCAGATTTAAATGGGATAGTAAGGAAATTTATTTGGGGAGGGAAAAAACCGAGAATTGCATTACGATCCCTGCAAGAAAAAAGGATTAGGGGTGGTTTCGGACTTCCAGTCTGGGAACTGTATTATAAAGCGGCCAATTTAGTGTGGCTACGTGAGTGGGCCTTGTTAAGGGATAAGAGAATCCTACAACTGGAAGGACATGACCTATTGAGAGGTTGGCACGCCTACCTCTGGGACAAAGGAAAAGGGACGGGGATATACTTCCACCAACATAAAATTAGAGACACATTAATGAAGACATGGAAAGAAATTAGGCATAAACATTACTCGAAATACCCAAAATGGATATCTATAATGGAAGCTCTAGTCCATCCAAATACATTAGGCAGGGAGAAAATGGTCACCTACCAAAATATTCTGGATAATAGTGGCAACCTTATACCTAATGAGATATTAAAAGAGCAAGGGATCCATATTGATTGGTGGCCCTATTTACAAATCAAATCCCGCTTTAGTAAGGATAAACAAGAAAAGGGAATAGAAATGGGGACAAACAGCTTTAATAAGGTATGGCTAGGTTGTGAAAATAAACTATTAGCTAAATTATACTCCTACCTTCTCGAATATGATAGAGAAGGAGAAATATTAAAAGACCAAATGATTGCTTGGGGAAAAAACTTCGAATCAAAGATAAATCTGGATGATTGGGAAGAAATATGGAACTGCAATCTCAAATTGACGAGAGCAATAAGTTATAAGGAGAATCAGTACAAGATGCTATATAGATGGTACTTAGCACCATCTAGAATTGCCAAGATCTACCCAGGTGCAAGCCCTAATTGCTGGAAATGTGGACACCCCCAAGGTACCTTCTATCACATGTGGTGGATGTGTCCGGAAGCGAGGAAGTTTTGGAAAAAAATACAAAAATGGATCCAAGAAATATTAGAGGAGGACATTAACTTCCTCCCGGAAATCTATCTCCTGGGAGTACTAAAACGAACACTTGGAAAGGACAAGAAATACCTGATTACCCATATTGTTACAGCGGCTAGACTCTCCTATGCAAAATGCTGGAAAGAGAAAAAAGGACCAACTGAGGAAGGGTTAGTTAATAAGATACTTGACTGCGCAGAAATGTGCAGATTGACGTATACCTTAAACGGAAAGGAAGATTCAGAATTCTATGCGATCTGGGATTTGTGGAATAGGTGGCTAGAAACTAAATGTAAAAGTTAATACTAAGGTGGAACAATGCACAACGACTAGATAATTTTGTATATTATAGTACTTTATTTAAATAGTAATCAATTTTATTTATAAGAATTTTTGTATAAATGATAAGTATAAATCTTTGTATAAATGTATAAATGATTAGTTAATTGACTATATACCGCACGTGTAAATATGCAATATGACATCACGCTTGCCGAACCGTTTAGTTTGAAGTGTAATATGTTCTTAACTCAATAAAATTGTTAAAAAAAAAAAAAAAAAAAGAAGGGACATCCTATCATGTTTAGTGAATGTGTAAAGAAGTTTAACAATTTTGAATACGAGTACTGCACATACATTGATTCAGAAAATTTTAAAGTCTGAAGTACAATTGAAACCAGAGAGTTTTCTTTTTGGACTGGTGAACAGCAACTAGAAAAAGACATGGACCTTTGTTTTTATATTATTGGGAAAGTTTGACACTATCCACAATGGAGCAATTGGTGAAGAATATGGAATTTGCAGAGATAACTAAACTTCTTTGATGAGAGAAAAGCCAGTATCTACATTTATGTTGAGTACAGATCCTTTATATAATTTTTGCATAAAACAGAAAAAATGCACTTTTGGTTTGTTGCTTCAATGATTAGAAAAAGACTGGATAATAAGAAAAAATGAGTTTTTGTAATCAAAGAGAACTTTGTAATCATACTGAATTTGCTGCAGATGGAATTGGAAGCTGCTTCTTCCTGTGTCTTTTTAACTTTTCTGCATCTCTCTCTCTCTCCCCTTAGTCTGTACCAGTTTGTTTTTGTTTTCTGCACACACACACACACTAAAGAAAACATATGCATGCCAAAAATAAGAAATATAACCCCCCCAAACTAGCACAACAGCAATGGCTGCTGTGTAGTTAAATAACATCTGTATTTCCACAGTATAATTCTTTCAGTTTTTTTCACGGCTACATTGCTATCACATATCACTTTTACCTATGTAATACGCAGCTTGCTTATCTCACACAAGGATAAGCACACATTATTGTTGCTAATTAACAAGAGCAGAATTGAACCACTGTTGCAACAGAAAGAGAACATGTAAATATGTGCTAATGAGCTGCTGGAATGAAGCACAGGAACTTTTATCTATTTAAGTCCAATAAGTATAATGGAAATGGAATATAATCAAGATATTGGCTAAAGTACTGATCTAACAATACTAATCTAAATTATTTTTATAATAACTGCCCATAATAAAATAAAAATCCACCTAGTTACCTATCTATCATATAAACCTATCTGCCTAAAATACCTACCTATCTGCCTTTCATATTGGAAAGTATGAGCCTGAGAAATAAGAAACATAATCCTTTATCTTACATTTTAACATGTGTCCATAATATCATAAAACATGTGCAAATGAGTGTAACATTTAAATATTACAATATGGATTTATACAATATGCAATATCTTTGTAGGGATTCCCACATATATGTATTTGATGTTATCTGTGTAATGTTATGTTATAATTATTGTATATTGCTTTTCTTCTGGGTAAGAACTTAATGTAGTTAAAGATTTTTCCTTAAAAGTTTTTTAAAAAAGCTTTCATAATATATTATTTAAAGCAACTTTTCAAAATGTATACTTTTTAGGAAGAACCATGCAACCCCCTGAGAAATTTGTACCTCACAGCTAAGACAGATCCTGTATAACACATGGATTGATCTTGAGAAATGGTGCAGAAAAGTATTTTTAGAATGTTAGTCACCCAAATGTATCAATTTATATCATATCCATACAAACATTCCAGAATGTGATGACAGTGACAGAGAAGATCACTGTGTAATGGCCAATTCAAACATGGAATTGTGAGGAATTGTGAAGAAATCCATTAATTTCTAGGCACATAGAGCTGATGAATGTATTTTCTACAAATAAGAATAAGATATACCATATCTTGGCTTAAAAAATTCAGACTACCATGAGATGGGAGCAGATGCTTTTATGGGCCAGATAATGGCAGGCCTAACAAAAATTAGCAGATACAGAAATATCTTTACACACCATAATCCACTGCCTTCGAAGAATACCCAAGTAAAACAAAAGATTTCTGCATGCTGATAGGTTTGAAGTGTTCTTAAATAAGATAGAAATTGCACAATGTCTTTATTGTTAGTGCTAAGGCAAAGGGTAAGCAGTCTCTTTAAGCCACTGATCATATCGGTAGTCCTTGACTTATCACAGTACCATTGCTAAGCACATCAGGCGTTAAGTGAGTTTTCCCCATTTCATGATGTTGCTTGCCACAGCTGCTAAGGGAATCACTGCAGTTGTTAAGTGAGTAATATGGTTGTTAAGTGAATCTGGCTTCCTCCCCTCATTAAGGTGACCCAATCTGTGCTGTAAAAGAAATAGAAAAAGCACTGGCCTTTTGTTGTCATCTGGATCACTGCCACTAAGATCTATTAGCTGAATGTGGCGCAGTGGTTAATGTGCAGCTGACTGCCTGCAATTTGGCAGTTCAAATCTCACCAGGCTCAAGGTTGACTCAGCCTTCCAGCCTTCTGAGGTAGGTAAAATGAGGACCCAGATTGTTGGGGGAAATATGGTGACTCTGTAGAGAGGGCTGTAAAGCACTGTAAAGCGGTATATGAGTCTAAGTTCAATTGCTATTGCTATTTATAGCAGATCTGTGATATAGCGATGGTCTGTATTCAGGCAGGGACAATGGACATCGCCTACCCCTCACTCCTGTGAACTGAAAATGAATCTGGCATTTTATATGCACAAAGCATGTGCCTTATTAACAGCTGACAGAGTAGAGCAGAGCAACTAAAATGGAACCATCTTACTGGACTTCCCTAGAACCACAGAGGATTTCTGACAAATTGGAACTCTCAAATGCTCCACACAGCACAGATCTTCTCATGGTCCATTTGTGAACACGTGGAATTGCTGAGTCAGATTGAAATAACTGCAGCAAAAAGAGTGCCCTGTATTGTGGACAGAGCAGCTTAGCTTTTTGCAAAGTAAGATCAGTTGCAAATTTGGTGGGAGCGGGAAGGACAGAGACATAAGCAGGATGGAGGCTCAGAAAGCAGAGCTCTTACCTACTACTCCCTCTTGCTGCACACTGAGCCTGTCATTTGTTTTATTACAGACAAGATGCTATAACATAATCCTGTACCAAGCTAGTGGAACTGCATAAAGCCTTACTGGAAGGCAAAAAAAACTGTACTCAGAATTTACACAGACAGAAAGGCAAGTGATCAACACAAATCCAACAAGATCAGATCTTCTATTGTAACTGATGTTATTTCTATATTGCTTTCTACCTTTTTATGTTAATACTGTAAATAACTAGGAGTTTTATATAATTATGGCAGGATAAACATGTAATAGACACATATTTTGTTATTGCTAATCACTAATTTTACCTCCTGTTGGGAAGTTAGAACTATTCCAATTGGCTTTCAATCATCCTGAGCTGCACCTTTCATTCTGTCCATTAACAGCTCTCTTTTTGGCCAGGAGGACACTCTTATTTTATGGTACAGTATACAAACATTTGCAAAACCTTTGTGCAGTTTCATAATTAGTCTTTTGAGCCAGGGAGCAGAAACTTGGGTGTATTAGGCTGTATCTAGAAAAAAGAAACAGAAATTTCCTCTCCTTACACCTCTTTTGGCATCCATCCCACAGGTGGCCTTTGCTCTGATTACATGCATTGGCTCCAGAGATCCACAAAGAAAGGAAAGACAAACTACTTATAGAAGAACCTGCTGTTCTGCTCAAAGTTTTGCTCTAGGTTTCCACTATCTTTATTTATTAATTTTTTAGTGTGGAAAGCCGTAATATGAAATAATGCTTTTTACATAAGGAAGAGTGCTTTTGGATATGTGAGTACTCATCTTATAGCATACTTTATTTTGTTGGGTCTGTTTTTTTTTTCAGGTTCTGCCTATTTGTACCCTATACTCTGAGCACTGGTGCCCAGTGCTCTTTAGCACTGCTAAAGCTCTTTAGCACTGCTTTTCTCAAGTATGCCCTTTGCTTCTTCTGGCGATTCCTTCTTAGCACTTCCTTCCTTATTGAGATTATGCTGTGAGTGTGTTTCTTGGTATTGGCCTCGCACCTCTTCAGATTTTGTCTAAAACCCACCAGAAAACCTGAGCAAGGTGTCTTCCAAACATTCTTCCCATACTTTGGTGAGATTTGTCTCTCACCAAAAGCCCTTCCTATAATACAAGTAGTCCTCAACTTACTACAGTTCATTTAGTGACAGTTCAAAGTTACAATGGGATTGAAAAAAGTGATTTATGACCGTTTTTCACTCTTATGACCATTGTAGTATCCCCATGGTCATGTGATCAAAATTCAGATGCTTGGGAACAGACTCATATTTATGACGGTTTCAGTGTCCTGGGGTTAGATTATCACCTTCTATGACCTTCTGATAAGCAAAGTCAATGGGGAAGCCAGATTCACTTAACAACCATGTTACTAACTTAACAACATCAATGATTCACTTAACAACTGTGCCAAGAAAATTTGTAAAATGGGGCAAAACAAACTTAACAAATATTTCACTTAGCAACAGAAATGTTGGGCTCAGCTGTGGTCATAGGTTGAGGACTACCTGTATAGAGCATGTTCCAAGAATTCAAAGTTTTTCAATAATATTTTCCCTTTAACTTGTAGTGCTCTTTCAGAATCCTCTATTCTTCCTTCGGATCATGATCTTTAGATGGAATTATGGACAAAGGTGTCACCTGTGCTGCAAATTCTTTTTCATTCCTGCCTAGCTTTTGCTGTTCTTCAGTTTCTTTTTTGGCAGTGTCATTTATTCCAACATGAAACTAGAAAGGGATAATGGTCAATAAGTTTAATTCATTAGGTCAGCCTCTTCATCATATTCTGCACCTTTGCCCTTTGACAGATAATGCCCTTCCCTTGAAATTATGTCTGATCTGCAGACGGCTGTTCCGCTCAGCACCAAGTTGCCCATTTCCTCCCCATGCTTTTTCCTCGTAGGGTCAATTTTTGGATTCCTACCTTCTTCCCATCTCAGGAATGCTGAGAAATAATCTTTCCCTACACATCTGTGAGCCACAGGGGTGGGCTGCTGGGGGTTCGCAGGGGTTCGGGAAAACCTCTAGCTAAGATTCTGTGCAGTTCGGAGAACCCCCAAATCGCACTCCTGGCTGGCCCCGCCCATGCCCCCCAGGAGTCCCCATGCGGCCCGTTTTGGATGCAGGTAAGTGCAGGGCATGCATGGAGGCTCGGGGAGGGTGAAAAATGGGCCTACCGGAAGTTTGGGAAGGCCGGAAATGGGCCTGTTTCTGGCCTCCAGAGGGCCTCCGGAGCCTGGGTAGGCTGTTTTCGCGCTCCTGGAGGAAAACCTCTGGAGCCCAGGGAAGGCAAAAAGCCGCCCCTTGCGGTGGTGCAGGAGGCTGACTAGGCCATGCCCACCATGGCCACGCCCACGCCCACGCCCACCCAGCAACTGGGCAGAGAACCCCTTGCTAAATTTTTTTTTAAACATTTGATTTATATGCCGCCCTTCTCCGGAGACTCAGGGCGGCTTACACTGCGTTAAGCAATAGCCTTCATACTTTTGTATATTTATACAAAGTCAGCTTATTGCCCCCACAAACTGGGTCCTCAATTTACCTACCTTAGAAAGGATGGAAGGCTGAGTCAACCTTGAACCTGGTGAGATTCGAACTTACAGTAATTGCAGACAGCTGGTGTTTATCACAATGCTATCAGTCTGCTGTGCCACCAGGCCCGTGGTGAGCCACCTCCTGGGAGAAGACCTGAAATTGATTGTGTAGATTCAGCATAGTCTCTTGATCCTCTGAGTTACATGCAGACAACCCTCCTCCTCTAAGTTCAAGTTTTCTTTGTAGTTGTCTCTTTCTTCCTGTGCTCATTTTGCAGACATCTTCCTGCCTTGTCCAGAAGAGTGTCAGTGTCACTCGACATACCTCGAGACCCCTCCGCTTTCTCCCCCAGCAATATAATGAACTTGGACTTAGTATAAAAATAGCTGGGATCTTCTGGCAGGAACAAAAACATGGCATATTATCTTGAGGGTCATCATGATACCTGCCTCCTTGTCTATGTCTATATGTTTCCCCGAAGATTGTGCAGCTTCAAACAGCTTCTTCTTTTAACCACTTTCTTGTCTAGATTCTCCTGCAAAAAAAAAAATTGAAAAGCATGAGCTGATAAGACAAACTCTAATAAGCTGTCCAGTGTTGCGGTGAATTGGGCAGCAAATAAATTTAATAAATATATTTAAAAATAATGAAATAAATATTTCTACTGCTCATGGTGACCTTCTGCTAGAGTATTCCCAGAACGATGCCCTTGAAGTGATGTCCCGGTGCCTGGAAGCCGTGCGAGCCTGGATGGGGAGAAACAGGCTCCGACTCAACCCCTCCAAGACCAAGTGGCTGTGGCTTCCAGCGTCCCGATATAGCCAGCTGACGCCATCGCTGGCTATTGGGGGCGAATCACTCGCCCCCATGGAGAGGGCTTGTAACTTGGGCGTCCTCCTGGACGCACGGCTGTCTTTAGAAGATCATTTGACAGCTGTGGCCGGGGGGCTTTTTATCAGGTCCGCCTGATACGCCAGTTACGCCCCTTTCTAGATCGGGACTCCCTACGCACAGTCACTCAGGCACTCGTCACTTCCCGCCTGGACTACTGCAACGCTCTCTACATGGGGCTCCCCCTGGGGTGCACCTGGAGGCTCCAGCTGGTCTAGAACGTGGCCGCGCGGGGGATTATGGGGGCGACGAGGCGCTCCCATGTGACACCTCTCCTGCGCGAGCTGCACTGGCTCCCGGTGGTCTTCCGGGTGCGCTTCAAGGTGTTGGTGACCACCTTTAAAGCACTCCATGGCTTAGGGCCGGGGTACTTACGAGACTGCCTTCTGCCACCAATAGCCTCCCACCGGCCAGTACGCTCGCACAGAGTAGGCCTCCTCAGGGTGCTGTCTGCCAGACAATGTTGGCTGGCGACTCCCAGGGGGAGAGCCTTCTCTGTGGCGGCGCCCACCCTCTGGAACAACCTCCCCCACAGAGATACGTACAATAACAGACCTCTGGATTTTTCGTCGGGCCCTGAAAACCCATTTATTTCAACTAGCTGGGCTGGCTTGAGTTAAGTTTTAAATTGATTTTAAATTGAGTTGTTTTAATTTACGGCCAAAATATTTAATTATTTTAAACTGCTTTTCAATTTTGTATGTTTTGTTTTTTACTTTGGCTGTTCACCGCCCTGAGTCCTATTTGGAGAAGGGCGGTATAGAAATAGGAACAAATAAATAAATAAATAAACGGGTGGATAAATGTGGCCCTTTTATAACCTGTGGCCAAGCTGTTTAAGGAATTCTGGGAGTTGAAGTCCACAGGTTGTAAAAGGGCCACATTTGCCCACCCCTGCTCTAGAAGTATGCAAATTATCCTGATGAGTTAGAATAATTTCCCATATCTAAAGGGAAAGTGGGCAGTAATAATGATTCTAGATCCGGTGTAAACAACACCAGCTGCTTTGGGGACATCAACTCTTTATTTAGAAGTTATTTTTATTTTGAAAAGAAATGTTGCATTAAGTGGAACAAATTCACAGCATTATATTTATAACTAAGAATGTCAATATGCCAAAGATAGCACATATCAAGTCATTACTCCCACGTTGGTTATAATACCAGACAGTTACAAACTATTATTGTTGTAGAAATTAAACAGCATATGATTTAAGGAAAGAGAGGCCCTGCGAAGCTTAATAGGCCTACCCTGAAGAGGAGTTGGGGGTGGGGGGAAAGAAAATGGAAGAAGGGAGGAAAATTTTCAGAAAATGGGAAACTTTGGGGAAAATAAGAAAAAAGAGGAGCAGGAGAAAATGGTCATGCTTGGGTTAAAATCTTGCTTGTGACTGCAGGAAGTGGGTCGTGAGTGATTAGAATACAGTCTTGCAGGCTAACTCTGGATTCCACTGCCAGGAGTTCAATTCTGGCTGGCTCAAGGTTGAATTAGCCTTCCATCCTTCCAAGTTGGTAAAATGAGGACCCAGATTGTTGTGGGCAATATGCTGACTCTGTAAAACCGCTTAGAGAGGGCTGTAAAGGACTATGAAGCAGTATATAAATCTAAGTGCTGTTGCTATTAATTCATAATGACTAACATATCTAATCAACTCAAATGCCTAATCTACATTTGCCTCTGAACCCACCAAGATGAAGAATCCCAGCCCTACCAACTTGCTCTCTTTCCATTTACCAGGGAAGTATAAGGAGAATCTGAGAGAATGAGGTCCATCCTAAGCATGCTTAACCAGAATAATATCATCAGCCAGCAATGCCTGTTCCTCATCTCACTAAATCTGCACTAGGAAGTCCTGCCCCATAAAACAGATTTTGGGTACATGGAAGGAGTCTTGCACTGCTAATGAGGGGATGAAAAGGATCTGTTGTATAAAGACTTCTTTAGTACAGCAGTTGTTCAATAATTATAGTATATATAATTTTGCCTATTAGCTCCTAAGGATCTAAGGATGTTTGGGCAATACGTGCAACCTCAAATTTCTGAAATTACATGTCCTTGTTTAGAGAATTTATGCAAATCATACATTTTGCAACAAATATAAAACTTAACGTGTGAATAAAATATGTGTTTAAGTATAATAGGAGGTTTGAAAAAAAACTGTAATTTTCTAGCTGCTAAGATATTGTAATATTTATCAAGGGAGAACAATAATAATGAATGAATTTTTTGTATTATCAGTTGTTAATTTTCCTGTCAGTTTCAGAAAATACCAACAGATAATCATTTTTTTCTTTGTTTATCCAAAAAGATACCAGTGAAGTCCAAAAAGGAGTATTAAGAGGATTTGTTTATAGGTGAGACTACACTATTTTCATTTTCAAAATTAAGAGAACTGAGATTTAATTGTTTTATCTCTCTTCCAGTTTTTTTAAGCTAAGCTATTTTGTTAAGAGTTTGTGAACCCTGAATCAGCTTAATTCAGCCAAAATGGTTTCTTCTTTATCTGTGTGGTCACCATAGATACCATTACAATCTACTAAGAAATGTACTACTATTTTGTTCCTAAATTATTTTATCCACAGATGCTCCTATGATTTGTTTTGTACAAATCTGACATAGCTGCATCAGATTTTGCCTCTTTTTGTTTGAGATAAATATAGTAGACAATGGCTACTATATAATTATGCATTACAAAACTGAGTCTTGTAAACATAAAGTCTCACACTGGATTTTCATATACTATGACATTTAAATGGCATTAAAAAATGTAATTTCACTCATATGATTTGTACTTACAATTCTATCCGGATGATTTTGTCTAACTTCTTATACAAGTAATACATACTAAAATAAAGCACAACACATCCACAGGAATTGTACAGATATAAAAACAGACAAAGTTCCTGTGTGCAGGATTATGTTTTAAAACTAATGAACTGTAGACAGAAAAAAGGGAGAAAGATTTGTCAGGCTACCAAGGAAAAATATAAAGCTGACAATTGTAGTTTAATGAAGGAGTGTAGATCTGTATCAAGATAAACCCAGACAAAATCCTTGACACTTTGAGTTAAAAGAACACTGAGTCAATATATATTTATTCCATCATTGTGACATCTGGCTCACTTAAAGATACTCAACACCTTATTCAACCTGTTCTCTGGACACTATTTTATCTCAATATTCCTTATTTTATGATTTTATGACCATTCTATTAGCTTATGGTCGTTCTTCCTCCTAATAGTAAGATGTGTTCCAGTCTTCAATGAGCAATAGTCAAAGGAGAGGAAACTGGAGTCATGTGATTAGCTTTTGTAATCTGACAAATTTCTGACAAGTAAAGTCAATGGGAAAGCCAGATTCACTTAACATCCATGTTACTAAATTAGCAACTTCAGTGATTCACTTAACAACTGTGACAAGTAAGGTTGTAAAATGGGGCAAAATCAGTTACACAACTATCTTGTTTAGCAAAAGACATTTTGGGCTCAATCGTGTCACAAGTTGAGGACTATAGAAAGAAATAGTGCTAGTTAAGGCAAGTAAAGTATCCCCTCCCCAAATGTATGTACCATGGGAAAAATAAACTGCCAGCTCAGCTATAGAGCATTTAGACTCAAAGAATGTGATTAGGCCACTAAGAGATAGAACAACACTGGGAAGCAAGGTCATTGGGAAATAATACCTAGAAAAAAGTGCAACACATCAGTCGTGACTTTATTCAGAGAACATAATCTTTGTCTAACTCAATGAGCTATTGTCTGTGTGTCATCTTCATTACCTCACTATCTTTACCTCATCAATGTGCATATCAAATCAAACTGTGTTGCTATATCCAGTAAATTAATCTACCGTACTGATTGTATGTATACCATAATTAGGATATGTCTACATAATAAGGTTGCACTCCACCCCTCTTTAGGTTAGCTTCTGCTGCCTTTGGTACTGTAATAAACAATATGTGCTTCAGTGAAAGGCTATCTCTATTAAGATATTTCTCTTACAATGATCTGACTGGGAACCTGAGCTGAATTACTCCACAATATCTTACTGCCTAGGATTCTTGGTAAGTTATAAACAATGTGGAGCAGAATCTTGTATAGTGATGTTTTTGTTAAACAATACATAATTCAAAATTTTTATATTTCAGAAAATGGTGTTTGAAAATGTGAGAAACAAGCTTTAAGTCTTGCATTCTGAGTGTTGTGGTGCCTGGGAGCTATATTGAGCAACTTCTGTCTTTGGTTAAGAAAAACAAGTTGCTAACAAGAGTTGTAGTCTTTTAATTTGGTTGTTTTGTTTATATACATCATCATCATCCTTGGTTTGGAGTAGCTAATATTTCCACCCAGTTTCTCTATACATTTTATAAATCTTCAGTCTTTTATACAGACAACCTCCAATAATTTAAAGCAATTAAGAATCCTTATACATAAATAAATAATTATATTGCTCCAGCATTGCTTAGGGTGTTTTACAGGATAACATTAGGGTTATGCAGTAACCTGCATAACCCATGCCTGCAAGGGTTTTGTTATAAGTATTTGGGCCAAGATACACAAGAGGGATACTAATGCTATGCTGTTGGATACACCTTTTTCTTTCAGGTTTTTGTTTTGAGATTTCTGGAGGAAAAACATACCCACTGTTTTCTTTTCTTGCAGGCAGATTTTCAACTACATCTGGTGATATGAAAAGGAAGCACATTTCTGAGTCTTCAGTTTAAATATATATTTCATCACATTTTATAAAATTCAAGATTTTTGCTGATTTCAGTTCAACATGATAGAACTAACGAAACTGTGAAGTCTGGTTTGACATTTGTATAATCAGTTTTGTCCCTTTTTATTTTGGGTTCTTTATTTATTGCTTGCTTTATCTGCTGTACTGTAAGTCACAAATGGAACTGAGAACATTATACATATATTTGTACGTCACCCAACTATTTTATGCTCTTTTTATACTTCCGACTAACCATAGTGCAAGCATGGCCTGGCAACATCTTTTTTCCTACCACTTCTCTAATATTGCCATGAGTGAGAAAGGATTGAGTGAGTCCCCTAATTCAGACACCATCCAAGGGCAACATGAAGATGTCCTAAAATCTATTACACTTTCCACTCATTTACTTTGAAGGGAAATCAGCTGACTGCAATGACTGAATAAAGACAAAAGAGGCAGCATGCAGTAAGGATTGGCAGAGAGGACGGCAAATGTCATGCAGGTATAGTTTTCTGATGGCTCAAGCTTTGGTTGATCATCCTTCAGCGTAAAGTTAGGAGGAATGGACCTATATCAAATGAACAAGGGAAGAACTAGGTGATTTAAGTTTCCCCGCTTTCCTCCCCCCAAGCTAATAGTTTTATGGAATTACAAAATGTGAATAATATATTATAGAATTCAGATACATCACTAAGTACAGTGGTATTTGTAGAATAGAGACTAGTAATTGTTAACATTGTGATAATTTAGATTAACTAAACCTTTCAAGATAAGGAAAAATGATATGATTTCTAAAATGTCATGAACATAAGGTTGCTTAAATTGTACAATTAATGCCGAGTATGGTATTGATAAACAGTTGCAAAATGGATTATTTTATAATATAAAGGTTTTGATCTTGAAGCTTAATACTGAAGTATAGACTATAATATTTATTATTCATAAATGATAAAAGAGAGGGAAAACAGAGTTGCTTGGAAAAAATAGACACAAGTAGTAGTAAATTTCTAATTACCTTCTTCTTTATGTTCTGACTGTTTTTCAGTGTTTATAAATATATATATAGACCCCCTTAAAAACCAGCCTAGGTATTTTCCTTCTCCATGACCTAGTATGCATTCAACTATTCTTATTTGAATTTAGTTAAACTTCTGTTGTGGACATATGTTGTTAGTTTTGCCATTGTTACATATTCTCCCCGTTTATTTTATTTATTAAATTTATATGCCCCCCCTCAATTTCCAAAGCTATTCTGGGCATCTGAGTTCCCAATCCAATATCATTGGTACTGTATTTTTCTTCTAATGTTGGGGAAAATTTATCCTCACTGCTGTGAGCAAATACCTCAGTAAATTATGAATTACTTGCTAATTCTGGGAGTGTATTTACTAAAAATGGGATTTCAAAATTACCTGGATAGTGCTATGTACATCTTTCCAATCCTTTTGAGGTTTTTTTTTTTTACATGTCTACCACTGTATAAAACGTTCCTTCTGTTTCATTACCAATGTTTGTTACTATAACATTTGTCTATCTTGAAAATCATTGATAGAGCTATATACCATCTGTGAAACATTTGTACTAGTTTTCTTTTAGATTATAACTAGGAGTAAAAGTCTTCAGCAATCATAAAGGGAGAAGATTCCAATAGCTGCAAAAAAAAAAAAAAAAAAAGGCAGTTGGGCCTTTGTGCTAAGCCTCATGTCCTGTTTCTGTTTTTGAATACAGAGGTTCAGAAATGAGGAAAAAGGCAGTTTTATTCTACATAAACATATGTAGTATGATTTGAGTCACTGCAGATTCTTGAACTTTGAGGCAATTCTGTTTCCCTTTGGTAGGAACTCTCCCTTTCTTTCAGATCCTTGGCATTTCTCCACTCCCTGCAGCTGATAACTCTGATAATCAGAATTGCCTCAAATTGCCTCAAAGTGCCCCTGGTATCCTTATACCTGGATTAAGACAGGCAACAACTTCATTTTTCACTGTTTGTCTTAATGCCCAAACCAACACGGGTAGGCAAGGATGAGGAATGGGGTATTGGAGTTACTACAAATAATTGGACTTAATATGCAGAAACCGAGTTTCATTAGGCACATTTTTGCTTAATGTATTATTATTTTTTAAATGTGATCATATTCATATAGCCCCACATATCACAAAAGATGACTCTCAGCAGCATGCAATAAAAAACAAACCCTAAAATAAACAATACTAAAAACATTCCATAATTAGAAAACAATTTGGAGAACTTCTTCCTATTCACCATTTTGTGTAGCACCTTGTCTGATGAAGGCTTCTTAGGAATTCCAGTATTTTTTCTTTGTCATTTGATTGATCCTAATAAAAATATTACCGCATAAAGACTTTCGGATTGATTTTACTTTATTTTTCCTGATGGATCATCACAATTACTATTCACAGAAGAAAAAACTTCATAGGTGAAGCCTTTCTGACTTGGACTTAAACGCCATACAAACAGTTCATGTTTCTAAATATCTCTGCATTTGTTAAGTGGCTGTCAAACAGTTTAGGAATAGTGCAAGAGATAGTGAAAAATGTGGGTAAATCCTGTACAACAGGCCTTTTTTTAGAGGACTATTTTTGACTCAGATTCTACGTGTATTCTCAAATCGTCCTTGTGCTTTTACATTTCTGTTGGTTATGAGCAATTTCAAATGAAAGAGACAGATTGCCACCTTCTGTGGAAAAACTTGTGGGAGAAGGGAAATGCCAGAAGCCTCCTCCTCTCTTTGAGAGGCGCCAGTTCCCAGACTGAAAAAGATTGGAACGCTGAATCCCTCTGCTGTGAATATGCCGGAAGGAGTTTTGCTCTGAGTGAAATGTCAGACTTTTCTGGCTCCCCTTGTGGTGCATTTGTGGTCACTTTTGAAATTCGAAAGATGGAAACTGAAGGAGTCTCTTTGCTGTATCTTTTATCATGAAGATTTTACCCCTGCCTTCCTTCCTCCCTTCACCTGAGATCAAAATTAGATTTGCATTTGCATTCATTCTTAAGCCTAATGCTAAAGGCAACATTTTACATTAATGCTCAAAAGATAAACAAGAGATCTAAGCAGTTGTTATTATAGGTTGAAAATCAGGATTAATTATCTTTAACCTGTCATAATTCACGCTTAAAGCACCTCTGGTTTTATAAAGGACTGGTATGTTTTATCTTGAAGAGTTAATAATTGTGAACAGATTTAGTGTACAAGTTTAGAATATTTCATCACAATTCACTCTTTACATGCTGGAATATTTTAACTTTGTTATAAAGTATGGATCATGGCAAGTTGAGTTAACAGTATAAACACAATTGGGCCAGTCACTCTCTCAGCCGAATCCACCTCATAGGGTTGTGGTTGTGTGAAAAATAGCAGGAAGAAGGAGTATTATGTATATTCTCTGCCTTGAGTTAATTATAAAAAGAACAAAGATGGGAAACCAACCAACCGAATAGTACGGTATATTTTCTTCTTCAGTCAGATAACATCAACAGGAATCCTAAAAACTCTGACTAAAGTCAAACCCTACTTTATTGCTTTGCAACAGAGCTTTGCAGCATAGAAATTTGTATAAAATATTATTGATAACATGCCAGTGTTTATAGAATTTAAGTGCCATGTAAACAATAGATATTTTAAATATACATATATTAACAGTTTGAAAATAAAAACTCTGATTCTAACTTTGAATTTTTATTTTCATAGCTCGAAAACAGAAAGAAAAATCTGTAAACACAACCGAAAGTAAGTTTAGATAGTGTGCTAGCTTAAATAAAAGATAATAACAGTGAAAAGGAATCTAATACCAGAAGGAATGTGTGGATTTCAGAGACTAAAGTTCAGATTATACAAGAGAGTATTCATAAACTT
Organism: Arizona elegans; assembly: GCA_022577455.1. Classification (NCBI taxonomy): domain Eukaryota; kingdom Metazoa; phylum Chordata; class Lepidosauria; order Squamata; family Colubridae; genus Arizona; species Arizona elegans. The sequence continues at coordinate 19,328,773 of JAKOOJ010000001.1, read as the reverse complement.
ATTTTCTTAGTAAGGATTTTGGATTTTTTCCCCTTGTGATCAACATGGTTATCTTTGCTTCTGTAGCTTGGGAGGGTTGGGGGTGAGGATGAAGCTGGTAATCAGAAATTCTAACATTGATTTGCAAAGATCAGAAGACCTTTCAGAATGTGTTGACAATATCACTAGGGGATTGTGAGGCCAGTGTAGCTTGAAATGGCAATTCTAAATTACAGCTGCTTTGATTTTTAGAAACTAGTTAAGAATGTAAAAAAAAATATTTATAGAGGGAAAAAAGACTGTGCTTAACTTAGAAATTTAAATTTAAATGGTTTACAAATAGAATCCATTATAACTACAGATGTGTAGTTATATGTAAAGCTTTGCTTTAATGTAGCTGAGGTACATTTAGCATTCTATTTAAAAACATACTAACTTGCCAACAACTCCCCCTGCCCCCCCACAAAATAAACTTAACATTTTAAAACAAACTCTTTAAAAAAATATCTGCATGACAGACATTCCTCAGATACCTTGAAATCTCATCTCATTACAATAAAACAAGGTTAATCCTACTGAACTTCACATTTTCATATAGAAGTTCTTAAAGGACTAAAGTGTACAACAAAGTTGAAACCTATTGAGAATTAATTAATCCATATTATATATAACTGGCAAGCCAATTCTCCAAAGCCTAAATTAGAGAAGAGCTTTGGATATCTATCCTGGGAAATATTTTACCCATAAAGGTATACGAGTTTAGATTCTGCCCCTATTAATTCTGTCCTGATTGGCAAGTTTGAGTACAGGTAGTCCTCAGCTTACAACTATTTGTTTAATGACCTTTCAAAGCTACCACAGCACTGAAAATGTGATTTATGACCATTTTTCACACTTACGACTGTTGCAGCATTCCCTATAGTCATGTGATCAAAATTCAGATGCAACTGGTTCATATTTACGATGATTGCACTTAACCATGTTATTAACTTAAAAACCAGGGATTTACTTAACAATGGTGGCAACCAAGATTGTATAATGGGGCAAAACTAACATAACTGTTTTGCTTAGCAATGGAACTGTTGGGCTCAATGGTGATTAAGGACAACCTATACTCCAATTATGTTACAGCTTGAATGATTCCTTACACCTAAATGAAAATGTAATGGCTTGGGTCGCTGTTTTGGACTAAGCTGAGTTTTTTGTAGAGATGGCTAGATTTTATGGACAGAAGGGATAGGTGAGGTAACCTCTGCACCACATTTAAAACTAGGCGGCTGTCTTGATTGTGATCCTCATGGTCCTCTCAGTTGCTTGTGTAATCATATTGTGTATTCCTGGTCATACTTCCCTAATATCATAATGAATGATATACTGATAATATGTCAACTCAGTTTAAGCATAATATTAATGATATATAATACTGCACAATAACTAGTGAACTTTTAAAAATCTTTAGTATCCCACCTAATTAGACTTGAAGGAGAAAATTCGAAGCAGCTGGAGCAGCTTTATGAAAGCCTTATAAATAATCTGCCGGTCAGCAGGTTTTAAAAATTCCATCACAATTAAGCAAGAAATAGATGCAGAAAAATTGCTATACTTTATAATGTTTATTATTGATCTATTTTTTAAAAAGTGTTTTTGCCTACTCGAGGCTGATTAGATAGCACTTTAACTCAGTAGCAAGGCCCAGAAAGACATTTCTTTCAGGAAAATCAAGATGCGTATACATGCAGGACAGTCAATCTTCAGTATTTTTAGTTCTAAGAGCTATACAGGTAGTCCTCTCTTACAAACAGTAATTGGAACTGAGAACTCCATTGCTAAGCGATGTGGTCATAAGGTGTGATGTCACAAGATCACACCAACTTATGATGGCAGTCTCAGTTGCTGTTACTAGGCAAATACTGCATGGCTGCAGCATCCTGCACTCATGTTACTTACAGGACCTCCTGCTACCACCAATAGCCTCCCACCGACCAGTACGCTCCCATAGAAAGGGGCTCCTCTGGGTGCCGTCGGCCAAACAATGTGGCCCCCAGGGGGAGAGCCTTCTCTGTGGGGGCACCTACTATCTGGAACGAGCTCCCCCCCGGAGATACGGAGGATTCCGGATCTGCGTACCTTCCGTCGCGCACTCAAGACGTTCTTATTTCATCAAGCTGGCCTGACCTAAGTTTTTCCCCTTTTTAAATGGAAATTTTAAATTTGGTTTTAAATTACTGGGGTTTTAAATTTTCAGCCAAATTATTTAATTTGTTTTACTCTATTTTAAATTTTGTATTTATATGTTTTATTCTATGGCTGTTCACCGGCCTGAGTCCTTCAGGAGTAGGGCGGTATACAAATAAAATAAAATAAAATAAATAAATAAAATAAATGTGATCACCTTTTTCAAACTCCTGCTGGTTTTCCTATTGTCTTTGCTTGTTGGAAGCCAGCAGCAAAAGTCACAAATGACTACACTGTGAACTAGTTGCCGAGTATACAAATTGTGATCATATGACCATGTGGATGTTGCAATAGCCACAAGTATGAGGAGCAGGAGTAAGCCTTCTTGTTCAACACTATCACAAAGTCTGAACAGTTGTTAAGTGAGAACTACCTATAGTTCAATGAGTAAGAGAAATTGTATTGCATACAAAAAGTTCCTAAATTCAATTCCTAACATTTCCAGGTGTAAATGGGAACAACCCCGCCCCATTTCTAAAATATGAGGAAACTAATCCTAGTTTATGACTAAATCAGAACTGCTGGATTCGCACAACATTCTCAGCTAAAGTCAATCAGGTATAATGAAAGATTTTACAGCTCAGTCAGAATAACTATGCACATTTCCCAATTACTGAGCTTAAATAATTCTCCATTCTTGAGTTGGCAGAAAACTGCACCAGTGGCAAATGTACTGTCCCTATTGCCAGTTCTTACCCTCTCTCTCTTTAAAGTCATTGCAGTTACCTATTTTTTTCTAAGGTAATGGATGCCAAGGTCTAATAGCACACCTTGAAGCTGTCCTTGGACAATGTTCGAATAAGTGGAAATATACTACTTTAATACTGGTACAGCTAACAATGGAGCTGTCTCATTCATCAGTTGAGGAAGAGATGGAGGCAATGTCATGGACATACTGAAGAAAAATAATGTTTCCAGACATGTTTGTGCTGCGCTTAAATACAAGTAAGAAAAATATTATGAAGGTTGTAGTAAAAATCCTGCATCTAGTTTTTGATTCCCCCTTGCCTTAGAAGCTTTCCACCTTAAAGTTTCCCCTTAGTCAACTGGTACCTCCTTCATATGTTTGAATGGTGTCATTTTGGCAATATGAGCAAAACCAACACATGAGAGTTTGCTATTAATGAATATAACAGTTAAATCTATTGTTGCCTTTTTGCCAAAGAGCTCAGGAACATAGAGCCATGGTGGAACAGTGGTTTGAAAGCAGTATAGCAGGCTAATTCTACTGATTGCCAGCAGTTCGATTCTCACGGGCTCATGGTTGACTCAGCCTTCCATTCTTCTGAGGTTGGTAAAATGAGGACCCAGATTGTTGGGGGCAATACACTACTCTGCTTAGAGAGGGCTGTAAAGCCCTGGGAAGTGGTATATAACTCTAAATGCTTATTGCTATTACAGTTTATGCTGACATATATGACTATGGACTTTCTGCACTTGGACCTAATCACAGCACAAATATTTATTATTTTATTTATTTATTATTCATATTTCTATGCCGCCCACTCTCCAAGGACTCTGGGTGGCTTACACCAGACAGTATACTAAATAGCATATTGCCCCCAACAATCTGGGTCCTCATTTTACCCACCTCAGAAGGATGGAAGGCTGAGTCAACCTTGAGCCGGTGAGATTTGATCCGCTGATCTGCTGAACTAACAGTCAGCTGAAGTAACTGCAGTACTACACTCTAACCACTGCGCCACCTCGGCTCTAAATATGTGTTAGCAGCATCTTTTTTCTGCTGCATCCTATAATATTGACATATATTTCAATGTGCATAAAACTAGACATACTTCCCAGTCAATGGCCCAGGCAGAATTAGCTCACACCTACTGAACATTGGGACTTCTGGTTGACATTGCAGTGAGAACGACATGGAAATTAGCAGGCTCTGCCAAGCCTTGCAAAATCCAGCCAGTAACCACTGTTGGGAGGCCCTACAGGGTCAAAGCTGCCTTGTAGGGGTGGCAAAGAAAGGAGAAGTGCTTTGTGGACCACAAGGAATTTGCAATTTCCTCGTTAGGTCCTCTCCTCAATGGCAGCAAGGACAATGGCCATTTTTGGCAGTCACCAGCTCGGACAACCAGGGCCACAGGTTTTGTGCTGGAGCGATCCATGGACAGAGCACCTAATGAGTTTCTTTTTCCTCTTGAAGATTTCTAAGATGAACTAAATTGCAAATAACTAAACTTTATTGAAACTGGCTATTGGATTATGGATTTTAAAGATTGGAGGAACATAGTGGATTTGGATTATTAAAGCTGTTTGACAGAGCATTCTACAAGGCAAAAGAAGAAAGGCGATAGAAGAAAAGAGAAAAGAAGAAAAGTTAAATAAGACTTTAAAATTTGGACAATTGGGAAGATATGTAATTGGAAAATCACAAGGCTGTAAATTACTATTTTTTTTAAAGATTATAAATTTATGGGATTTGGAGACATAACTGTAGGATTGATTGAATTATATTGAGTTTTTAAATATTGAGACGTTGGAACTAGATGTATACTGAGTAATTTTTATTAAATTGTTACAAAATGGATCTACAGGGATAATAGAGGCAAATGAAGAAATAATTTTAATGCTCAAAAACATGCATGAAACTATAAAGAACAATAAGGAGACAAGGGGATTGTCTAAAGAAATGAGTGTAGAAGCTACTCAACAATGGGGGGGAAGACGAACATATTTAAGAAATAGATGAGAAATTAGAAGAAGTGGAAGGAAAAAAACAAAATGAGATGCAAGAAGATAAAAGATAATGAAGAGAAAGGATTAATAAGTAGGAATCAATCAGATAATTCCTTAAAAACTTACAATAGCACAGGAAAAAAAACTCTTCAAAAAAAGAAAGGTTTAAAGAAAAAAAAGAGAAAAATCTCTTTAACTAAGAAAATTTCACTGATGGGTGTTCAAATAATACAGCAGAAAGAGACAAAGGGCAACCCAAAGGGAATGCTCAGTAGGTATAAAAATATCAAAAAGAGTTATATGACTCCAAGAGAGAGAGAAATAAAAGGGTGATTAAAAAGACAATAAAGGATGGAACTCCAAAAAAGTTAAGAGATGATGGATAATGATAAAATATATTAATTAAAAGAAAAATAGAAAATACAAATAGGGAAAACAGTAGCATATATATTAACAGATAATAGAATCTAATACAATTAAAAATAAGCTAAACTTAGTAGGTAGAAGTTTAGGATTAGGTAATCTAATTGTATTATTAATATTAATAGTGTTAAAAGTATATTGTGAACTTAAACTTTTAAGAATTAGAAATTGTGGGGATTTTGAGATATATTCCCAGGATTGATTAAATTTTGTTAATATTTAGCTTTATTAGTAGTCCTAGACATTTGGGATATTGAAATTATGATGGAATAATGAGTAATTTTAAAAATATTAAATATTAGTAATTTATTAGGGGATAACAAATACATGGCACAAAGAAGTGTTATTTATGTTTAAATGAATTAATAGAAAAAATGATAAAGAATTATAAAGAGAGAATGGTACTGTTGAAGTTGGAAGATCAGGATTAGGTATACTTATTTGTATTACTACAGTTAGCCTTATTTTAAAAAGATTTGACCCAGTCAATACACTGTCCACAAAATATATGTATATTGTATTAAAAATAAAAAATGTATACAAAAAAACATTAAAATCAGATAGGATCCACAGTAAATATGACTAATTACATAAAAAATGTATTACTACAAATTTGACTCTTTTCAATATTTATCTTTGTGTATATGTCTATTTGTGTGTGTGTGTACACCCTTTCCCCCTCCCCCCCAGCTGCCCTACTCTGAACTTACTCCTGGTCTACTGCCAAATTTTTGCACAACCCACCTCTTCACCTCTGATTCCCACTGATTACCTCGCTGCAATGTTCCCTCTAATTTCTGACGTGCCTTGTGTGGGAAAAATTGTTTTGTGCAGCTTTTCCCAGACCAAATATAAAATTGTGCGTCACAAGAATATGAGTAAATTAAAAATACATACAATAGAGACATGTTATTTATGTATTTCTTTCTTAAACTACAGTATATACTATAACATATATAATATTATGTCAGTCAGATACACTCTTGGAAGTTCATGTCATTTTGGGCTCCTGGCAACTGCCCCCGGCACTTTCCTTGGCAGCTCTCTTCAGAAGTGGCTTGGCAGTTCTTTCTTGGTATGGGTGACAGAAGTGAAAGGCCCCAAGTCACCCAGCTGGATTTGTAACTAAGGCAAGACTAGAAATTATGATCTCCTGAATTCTAGTCTGACACTTTAACCACTACACCAACAGGCTGACAGATTATAATATAAACTCACCGGTCACTAATAACTGCAATAAATATTTTATAAGCATTAACATTATTCTCATTCTCTCTCCCTCCCTCCCTGATAGTATAATGAAAGAAAGAAAGGAGAAAAGAAAAGCGTTATTCAAAAAATACTTTGAATGCTCCCTTTCTTTCATTTCCATTTTCTTCTCCGGATATATTATGAACTTATAACTTTTAATTATTATTAATTTAAACATGGAAATTTTATAGAGTTGACAATGATCATAGACTTTGTGCAGCCTGAAACTCAACTAATATTGTTTAAACCTACTTTGGAGGGAGAAAAGAAGCGAATTCAATCTGTTTTGGAGAGAGGTGCTGCTTTGTATGCCGGAAGTTTTGGATCTGGAGAAGGTTGACTGTCAGTGCAAGTCATTCACTTAAATGACTATCCAGGAAAAAGGCACAAACTCTCCGCCTCACTTAAACACAGCGTCAAGGTTACTTGGCACTGGTGCATCGCGGACTGAGAGGGAACTCCTGACATATGGTGTACCTACTCAAGTCCCATCACAGCAATGCCAAAGGAATTCTGTGTTCTGCAATTAAACCGTGGCAGCAAACTTGCGCAAGCCTAAGATTTATGTCTGTTTGCAGCATTCCATAGACATCTGACAGCAATTTTGGCATTTTTTGCTAGTTTCTGGTATTATACTTCAGGTTTTTAGCAAAAAAAAAAAAAAAAAGCCCATTGGGGAAAATGGGTTTCCTAACAACGATGACATTTTGTTGATGACCACAGCAGTCACTTAACACCCACTGCAAAAAAGCTTATAAGATCAGGCATGGCGACATGGTTAATGACTGTCATGACCTAATGACTATAATTCTGGGCTCTAAGTCCTTGGCTTACAACCAAAACTGGGGCCAAAATTTCTATTGGTAAGCAATGAAGTCATTGAGTTGCACTCGATTTTACAACGCTTTTTGCTGCAGGTGTTAACCAAATCATCTGGTCATTTCGTGAACCTATTGGAACACTGTTATCACATCATTGCTAGTTCTTTTTTTCACTAGACATAAGCAATTCCTGTAACTGTTTTTCGAACCTCCAATCATCTTTGTTGCTCTTTTGTGTTCTTTCCAGAGTCTCAACAACTTTTTTTTACATCATGACGACCAAAACTGGATGCAGTATTCCAAGAGTGGCCTTGCCAAAGCATTATAAAGTGGTATTAACAGTTCACGTGATCTTGATTCTATCCCTCTGTTAATGCAGCATAAGATTGCACTGGCTTTTTTGGCAGCTGCAGTACACTGCTGGTTCATATTTAAGCGGTTGTCTACTAGGGCTCCAGAAACAGATTGGATCAATTGAAGTTGAAGTTGATCGTTTTGATGGATGGCTAAACCCATCAGTGCTATGATTGGTGGAGAGTTTCTCTTCAGCTGGTTGTACTTAGAAAAAGCAGGAAAGCCAGAAGGTTAACTAGTAGCTTTACTTAATATGTTGTGCACACTTGGACAACACTCTCTGGCAACAAGCCAGGACACAGACTAAAGCGACAGGATAGGGATCTGGAATGGGGATAGCAGATTTTGTGCTGGTAAGTTTTTTGATGGCTCAAGGACAGGCAATAGCACTTTAACCGAGCTGGGAGGAAAAGTCATTTGTCATCCATTACCTTGGAAGGAAGTCAGGTGACTGCAGTGACTTGAAACAGAGGTAGGGTAGAGATCAGCAATGGGAAAAGTAAATTACTTGTTAGGATAGTTGTAGTAACTCTTAAGATTGAGTGGAGAATGCTTTTATCTCAACCCTGGGAAGGCCCTAAGAAATCTTTACACATCACTCAAGTTTACAAAAGAACCAGAGCAGAAACTTCTCTGCCTAAACGGTACAGCCATAGAGAGGCAGCATTCCCAACTTTGCACCACTCCATGCCTTGCTAACTTTGCTAACTCCACTTTGAAGATGGAAGCACCAAGAAAGTAATTAGTTTTGGAGACAGCTCATGGCTAGGAGGCTCCTGACAGGAGGACTGAAACCTAGAGGCACCTTGAAAAATAACCACCATCTTTGTTTTGGTATTTCCAATTTTTCTCTTTTAAGTTTCAGTCTCTGCTTCGCAGCTAAGCCGGTCTTCAATACATTTAGCTGGTTCCTTTCTATGCATATATATACATGCATATATATATATATATATATATATATATATATATATATATAAGCCTTTGCAAGGAAAAGATGAGGCATTGGCCGGCTATAACTTCATTCCAATATAAATCCTCAATGCTGCCCTCCCCCCCCCGCCTTTCTTTACGTAGAAAAAATGGTTAGATGTTGGCAAGTTCGTTCTCTGAGATTCAGCACACTTCCTCCTCATGGGCGAGGAGGAGGTGGTGGTGGAAGAAGCTAGGAAAGGGCTGTTTCCCTCCCCCCCCCCCACTCCGGTTTGGGATTCGTATTAACCCGTTTGTGTCATTAGCCCCCGTCTGTGTCTCTCCGGCCCTAGCGGCCGATTCCAACCAGCAGCATTGCCTGTCGGTGGATACACATTTCAAATCCAAAAATTCAGGGTTTTCCTTCCCTTGATATTGTCATCTCTTCTCTTTTCCAAAGTGTCGTCCCTCCCCCCCCACGCGCCCCGCCTGGGAAAATCAGCATGGAAAGTTGCCTTCCTTTTATCCATTCAAAAAGCTCCATTTCTTTCTCTCTCTCAACTCGGCGCCACGAGACTAAGCCCGGTTTGCTTAAAAACTCCAGCAATTCAAAGTGCCCCCCCCCCCCCCCCCGCAAGCCTCTCCGAAGCCCTAACTCGCCTTCTCTGGCGACCTCTTTTTTTTTTTTTTGTTTTGTTTTTCCTTCCCCGAAAAGGACACATATCGCTTCAGTTACGGAGGGAGGTTTGGCCACTCGGAAAGGTGGGGGGGGGGGAGAGGAAGAGGAAGAGAGAGAAGAAACCCGTTTTCCACGAACACGCGTGGAAACACGCGTCGAAACTGTACGGCGGAGACGCGGAGACACTTCGCGGCGTTCTTTTAGTTTCTTTGTATGGAGATTCCATTCAAACTGTTCAGCGTGTCGCCAGTAGCCTTCCGCCAAGGAGGAGGGGTGGTGGAAGAAAATAGTCCCAAGCTACTCTTTTACCCCGCTTTCTGAGGGCAGAAAGCGAGAGAAAGAGCGCGAGAGGAGACCCCTGGATTGCAGCTCGCCCCGCCGCGACCCTCCTCCCGTCCCCCGAGGCGGTGCCTTTGCACCCGCGCCCCCTTCCCAAGCGGGGCCGTAGAGTGGAGCTATAGGGCAGCTGCCCAACTCCCCCCTCTTTCCCCCCCCTCTATATAACGATACAATGTAGCCTTGGAACAAGCTGTATCATTGGGCGTAGAGATCGCAAAGCCCTCACCACGTAGAGCGGGCGATACGCCTCTCCACCTAACTTAACAAACGGAAGCCTCGGGCCGGTTTGATGGACGGGGAGGACGGGCCAATGGGGAGTGGGGAAAGCTTCCCAAAATGTGCGGGCGGCCAATGGGTGGAGCGGGGGGGCAGGCTCGCGGGGAGCCTAGCAGCTCAGGTTGACAGTGACTAGTCCCAGTGCAAGGGAAGTGCAAGGAAAGGGATGAGCCTTTAAAGTTCGGGGCTTCATCTCATTGCAGGGAATTTGAAAAGAAGAAGAAGAAGGAGGAGAGAGAGAGAGAAAAAAAAAAGTCCCGCAATCTAAAAACTTGCAAATAGCGCAGGGATAGCGCGAAGCCTTCAGTTGCGGCCAACTTCCCCGGAGCTGTTTTTTTATTTTTTATTTTTTTATTTTCCCTTCTTCTTTTTCCCTCCCCTGCTTTTTTTTTTTTTTTTCAGAAAGAGAAGAAGAATCCTGCTGTTCTTTCTTTCCGCTTTTCTCACACAATTCCGAGTCCGCGCTTTTTTTTTTTTCCCTTAGCTGCCTCTCCCCCTCCCTCCCTCCCTCCCACCCGCCCCCCCCGGTCACCCCCCCCCCGATGCCAACCATGATAGAAAAGGGCCCAGAGGTCTCGGGGAAAAGAAGGGGCAGGAACAATAATGCCAGCGGCGCGGCCAACGCTTCCAACAGCGCCTCCGCCAGCGCCAACAACGCTAACAATGGGAATAATAAAAGTTTGGCAACGGCAGCAGCGCCCAATGGGAATAGCAGCAGCAACAACTGGGAAGAAGGCAGCTCCGGCTCTTCCAGCGATGAGGAGCACGGTGAGTCTCTTTTTTTTGGGGGTGGGTGGGTGGGAAGGAGAAGACGACCAAGAAGATTGACCCGCTTTCTCAAAGCCTTCAAAAACCCCACAACTCTTTTTTATCACAGCTACAACCCGCGCGAGGGAGGGGGGGAGGGAAAGCTAGAATTGGGAAATAACAATTCTTTTTTTTTTTTTGTTTTTTAACCGTGTCAGGAGGAGGAGGAATGAGAGTGGGACCCCAGTATCAAGCGGTTGTTCCTGACTTTGATCCTGGTGAGTCATTTTTTCACCCCTTCTTCTCTCCCCCCCCCAAATAAAGCAAAAATCTCTTCCTTCTTTCACGACTTCTCCATCGAAATTTTTGAAAAGAGGTGGTTCTCTCTTTACACCTTCCCACTCCTCCTGCCATCCCCCCCCCACACCTGATGACGGTCTTCCTCGCGGGTAAAAAGCTCACGAGTGCCGTATAAATAGGCTCGCCTCTTCTCTAAGGGTTGCAACCAAGGTGGCAAACTGTGGACAGCTTCTAATAATGTGGACTTTATTGGGGGGGGGATATCTGCGTGGAGTTTTAATGGATTTTAATACCCCCCCCCAGCCTTGTCTGGATCGCTACAAGGCTTGTGTAATTAACTCGTCTCTCCCCCCTCCCCCCCTTGAAAATATTAAAAGTGAGATTAGAGGACACTTCCTTCCTGTTGTTTTAGTTGGTTGTTGTTTTTTTTTAAAGTGAGTTTTCAATTGAAGAGGGGAGAAGGTTAAAAAATTTACCCTCCCTGCCCAGATTGCATGTCTGGCCAGCAGTTCAAAGAAAGAAAGAAAGAAAGAAAGAAAGAAAGAAAGAAAGAAAGAAAGAAAGAAAGAAAGAAAGAAAGAAAATGGGAAGGTGTGTGTGTGTTGGGGGTGGGTGGGAGGAGGAGAAGAACAGAATTTGATGATGGATAGATTGAAATGAGTTCAGGAAAGGTGGCAGCAGCACACTTGGGAATGGCTGAGGGAGGGAGGGGGAGAGGGGGAGAGGAGGACAGTGGAGTTATTCTGGGGTTTTACTTCCTTAAATGAAATCTATTTTAGAAATAAATGTTTCTCTTTTTGTCCTTCCTTTTGGTGGTGTGGAAGATAACTGGTTAATATAGCAAGGAAAATAAGCTTTAATCTTAAATCGTCCCCCACCTTCATTTTTTGCTGGTTTTCAGGTGTGGCTACTATTTCCATATTCACAGAGTTAGAAAGAGCTGGCCCTTTATGAAAATCGGTGCCAGTCTACTCCCTGAGACTCCTCCCCTTCCCCCTTGCACATAATTATTTTAGATGCAATTGACCTAAATCCAATTACTTTTTTTTTAATGAGTGGTTTTATCCGATTAGGTTTTTTGAGGTAGTGGGGAGAATAAAGCTCTTTCACTTCTTGCTTTTTTAATGATGAAATTTAGGGCAAGTAAAGGGCAAAGAAAGAGAAGAGGAGAGCAGTTAATGAAAAGCAGCAGAGCACTTTCTAGGGGGCGCTTGGTAGACCTGGTGACAAACAGTAAAACGAATTTGTCCATTGAGAAAGAAGCATTCCTGATTCTCTTCCTGTGTTTGCAGATATGGTACTATTGTCAGGAATGGGGCAAAAAGCTTCCCTTTTGTTTGTTTGTTTTTTTAGGATTTGCAATTTCATTCTTGGAGATGCTACTCTGTAATGTTCTACTTGGTTATATTTTCTTTCCAATTTAAAATGTTAAAGAGACACTGAATAAACAAAGGGATTCAAATGTTCGTATAAAACAATTTTTAAAAACTTGAGTGTCTTGGAAACCATACCTGCGATTTGTTTAAAGGGGGAAAGGTTCATTTCCATAGTTTTTAAATGCTGGTTTTGAAGTTTTTTTAAAAAAACAAAAACAAAAAAATTCCTGTTTGATTTAAAAGATGTGCCATTTCTCTTGGTGCTGAGGAATTCTTAATAAGATTCATCCAGTTAGCTGATTGGCATAATAAGTGAATGTACTTGTAGGTATATGAAGCTGCCAAACCTATGAATCAGGACATCCCTGGTTTTCTGCCACAGAATTAGGCAACGGCCTTGCAATCCATCCAGTTCCCTGTTGGCAGCAGGAACTACACAACTGGAGCATCCTCAGCAAATGGCTGTTCAGTTTTTGTTGGAAAACTGACAAATGAAATCCCTCTCAGTTGAAAATATTGAACTGTTAATTGCTGTTACTTTAAAAAGTTACTTCTAACAGTCAACCAAAATCTCCCCTTAAATAGCCCATTAGATGTTGCCTTGTTTTTCGGAAGTGGAAAACAAGCCTTTTCCTCTCATATGTGACAGATATTTCACGGGTACTATCCTTGTCTATCATTAGCCTTCTGTTTTTTCTAAATAGTCCTATTTCTATTATCTTGTGATGGACATTTCCATCAAGAGTTTCCATCTCTTGAACTTCTTTGATTTCTACACATCCTCCGTAAGGTAAAATGCAAAGAACTGGACACAATATTTCACCATGAGGCCAGGCTGCAAAGTAAAGTCAAATTGTTTCTCACAATTTGGGAACCATGCTGAAAATTGCACTTATATATTTATTTTGACAGCTTTTTTTTTTGTGGATCTCCATTAAGCTTGTGATCAGTTGAAGCTCAATTGTTTAGATGTATGTATTTGATTTTCTCCCTCTTCCCGTATTAAACTTTTTATATGTGTCTAAGTTGAACTAATAAAACAGTTTCTCACTTTAGAAATATTATTTTGAATTTCTTTCTTATCATCTGAGACTATTTACTTTCTAATATGTGTGTATGGAACTATAACATATCTGTGCATCTTTAGACTGAATGAGGCCTTAACAATTTTTGATTCTTTCCACTTAGTTTCTAACCTGCAACATAGAGAGTAAATAATTTTGATCTTCCTAGCTACGGCGTTGCTTTATTCTAAGTGATTCTTAAAATATGAGAATATGTCTGCATGTGTTAGCACTTTATGCTATATAAAATTTAATTGTGAAGCTTAGAACAAAAATATACATTGACTTCCTTAGGAAAATTAAAGGTGGTATTTTATTATAGCAGAATATGTACATTTTCTCTCTGGATTCGTTTTCCATTCCAGACTGCTGTTGATCTAATTATTACATCCTTTCTTTTTCTTTCTTTTAAAAAGCGAAGATTGTATATGCAGTTTTTTCTTTACCTGTTCTGTTCTCATGTTTACTTTATTGGATGGTTCATCTGAGAGTAATTACAGTAAATTTCATAGTATTGATTGGAATCTATGTTTTCCTATGTCTAGCAGGATGCAACGGTATATATGCTTGGCTCAGGCTAATGTTAGCTCCCTTTTTACACCCAAAACATATCTATCCAGGAAACTGCAGTACATGAATTCCACATACAACTTAGTCATGTGACAAATGCCTAACTTCAGAGTTGCTATTTTTAAATTTGTGTATAGCTGCTTTCAGGTGTTTGAATCCAAAAGTATGGAGAAGAATGGGAAGGCATTCTTTGATACTAGCCCTGCCAATTGTTGGTAAGGAAGTTAATCCATAGCCATGTTTGTATATGAAGTTAACTAATATGTGTGACCACATTTCGGAGTGTGTGGAGGGCAGGAACCAGCTTTTGGTGACCTTTTATTTTAGACTGGTATGAATGAGTGGCTGAGAGTGTAAAATGAGGTCTCTCTCTTTCCCATGCTTTGGAAACCAAATGATGGAAGAGAGCTTGTGAAAGTGTTAAATGTATGCAACAAGATAGACACATGTTGTATCATTCATAACAGCATCCTAGTGTATTATGCCATTCGCTTGCAAGTAGAAGAGACTTCTTGGATGAAATGGTCCTGAGGTTTTAAGAATAAAATGCATGGGCTGATCTGTTATCAGATTCTCTGATCTTTCTTTTTAACCTAAACTTCGAGTTCACATAACAACAGTAATGATGAGGATTGTTATAACACAGGTGTAATCATTTTGTTGCTGCTTAGGGGAGAATCAGTTGACTACTGTCTTAAGGTTTTGTATGGAAAAAGTGTATTGCAAAGAATCTTTCTAAATTTGCATCTATGTGATGCTTCCCGGTTTTCAGTATTTTGTTTCTATCCTGTGTTGCACTGCAATTAGTTGGTGTCAGTTGTTTGTGTCATGTGAATGTATCCACTATTATGATTTATACAGTAAACCATAGTTTTGAATAAGGTTTGAATGAGCCCAGGCAGTTACGCCTAACCACTTATGACTGTATGACTGTAACCTTGTTGCTGGTATCTTTACGATTTATATTGACTGTTTCCTAATATGATTTGATTGGTTATTTGTACCCTATGACTATCATTAAGTGTTGTACCTTATGATTCTTGATGAACGTATCTTTTCTTTTATGTACACTGAGAGCATTATGCACCAAGACAAATTCCTTGTGTGTCCAATCACACTTGGCCAATAAAGAATTCTGCTCTGCTCTGCTCTATTCTATTCTATTCTATTCTATTCTATTCTATTCTATTCTATTCTATTCTAATTTGTTGAAAGCAGCATTATTTTTTATAGAATTTTCTTGAAAAATATCAATGTATGTGTAAAAACAAATCCCAACTCACCATGTTCATTTTAAAAATTTCCTGTTCTTTTAAATCAAAGTTTGGTTTGTAATACAGTTTAATTTGAATTCTAGATGGTAGGCTGAAGTTAAGAGTAGGAGAATCGTAATGATTTTGAAGGAAATGGATTGTGCTCAGTGAGTTATTGTACACATGTACTAGGAAATAGATACTGTATATACATGATGAACTGAGGTTTTATTCCAAGAACAGTAAATTACTCTTAAGTAATCTACTCTTTTTTAAAAAGTAGTTTGTATCCAATGTTAAGGAATTTGCAGAGCTCTGTAATTTAAAGAAACCAATCTTTTCATTAAAACCCCTTATTAGTAATGTTCTGTAGTAATTAAAGGTATACATTGTCAAATTACTTAGAACCTCACAATGGATACTGCTTTAACTCACAGAAAAGTCAGCAATGTCAAGTGAACCTTTGCTAGAAGTAATTGTGTTAAGTAGGCCCTTAGTGTCAGTAGCTCCTTTTCTTTTTAAATGAACAAAGTTTCTTTCTTCCTGAATCAGTAAGTAAATTGTGCTGGAAAATATCCCAGGTAGTTTTTTTCCCCTACCTTTTCCCTGATTTTCTGTGCCTATTTGAAAATGCTTTTCTAGTCCTGTAGTTTAATCTTCATGACATATCTTTTTTTAATTAAATGTCTTAAATGTCCAAGCAGAAAAACAGGACTACTTTGGCTTCTAAATATTTTTATTGACCTGTTTTCTGTTACGTATCAGTGCATATTACAGCTTTTACTGTTTTAATAGTCCAGAGAATGGTGAACAGCCATACATTTTGTTGTTGTTGTTGTTGTTGTTGTTGTTGGTTGCGAAGTCATGTCCGACCCATTGCGGACAATGTTCCTCCAGGCCTTCCTGTTCTTTACAATCCTCTGGAGTCCATTTAAGCTCACGCCTACTGCTTCAGTGACTCCATCCAGCCACCTCATTCTCTGCCGTCCCGTTCTTCTTTTGTCCTCAATCGTTCCCAGCATTAGGCTCTTCTCCAGTGAGTCCTTCCTTCTCATTAGGTGGCCAAAGTATTTGAGTTTCATCTTCAGGATCTGGCCTTCTAAAGAGCAGTCAGGGTTGATTTCCTCTAGGACTGACCGGTTTGATTGCCTTGCAGTCCAAGGGGATCGCAGGAGTCTTTTCCAGCACCATAGTTCAAAGGCCTCAATTCTTTAATTTCTTGGCTGCAGTCCCCATCTGCGGTGATCTTGGAGCCCAGGAAAATAAAATCTGTCACTACCTCCATTTCTTCCCCATCTATTTGCCAGGAATTGAGAGGGCCAGATATCATGATCTTAGTTTTCTTAATATTGAGTTTCAAGCAAACTTTTTCACTCTCCTTCTTCACCCGCATTGAGAGGCTCTTTAGTTCCTCTTCACTTTCTGCCATTAGAGTGGTATCATCTGCAAATCTAAGGTTGTTGGCCCAGTCGCTTCACTCTTTCTGGCGCTACTAGTACTAGCCCTCTGCTCTTCCCCAGTAGCATATTGGACATCTTCTGACCTGAGGGGCTCATCTTCCGGCGTCCATGGGGCTTTCATGCAAAGATACTGGAGTCGGTTGCCATTTCCTTCTCCAGTGGATCACGTTTTGTCAGAACTCTCTGCTATGACCTGTCCGTCTTGGGTATCCGTGCACGGCATAGCTCATAGCTTCATTGAGCTATGCAAGCCCCTTCGCCATGATAAGGCAATAATCCATGAAGGGGTCCATAAGTATAGAAATGTAATAAAAGCAATAGACACTTGCCTAAAGAATGAATAGGTTTGCTATAAATGAGAGACTTTGATAAATGACTTTGATCAGTCTTTGGGAAAATCTATATTTCATGCTGTTGAATCAGGTGCGTTGCCATATTGTCTTGGGTTCATCAACAGTTGGTAAAAAAGGAATAAGTGATGTTGACTTCTAGGGAATGTCACCACCAGGGACCATAAGAGCATACCTCTGCTGTTGCTCCTCTTCTGTGGAAGAGCGCACCACTGGTAATGAGGGCAGCACTGACCCTGCTAGTATTTCAGGCCATGGAGGTCTGGCTTTTCTTGAGGATATTTGTGGGATGGTTTCTTAAGGAAAATCAGCATCAATGACTGTTGTTTCTTGATGCTGTTCTATTTTAATGGGTTACTTATTTTAGAGAGTAAGGTATTCAATGTCTCTTGCAATTGGAACTGTATATATAAATCTCAGTAAATAAGTACCGGTAAATGTATTTTATAAGATTTCAAGACACAATGTTGTTTATTTGTTTTGGGCTACTTATGTTTTATAAACTTACCAAAGCGTATTCAGTAAGCAGTGGTTAAACATGATATTTGAATCCCATCATTTATAGGCATGTCATGCACAGTTGAGGCTGCATAATGTTAAATTACTTTAGTATTGGGAGTGAACTTCTCAGTGGTCTTCTGATGATCCTTCACTGTTTTTTGAGTTTCCTTTCCTGCTTTTCTAAGATGTTCAAGATATAGTCTAGAGCAGGGGTGTCAAGCCCGCGGACTGGATGTATCACGTACTGGCCCTGCCCCCGCTTGGTTTAGCGAAGGGGAAAAAAGTCCTGATACGTCATGTGATGCCGCAAGTTTGACACCCCTGGTCTAGCGATCCTGCCATATATCCTAGACATTTAGCAAACACCTGAAATTTATTTGCCAAGGTTTTCATTATAGTTCCTTATGGTACACTGCTTGCTTCCAACTGTGTTTGTGTTGTCTGGTTAGAAAGTTCAAGGTTAGAGGCATGGCATGAGAGAGGAATAGGTTAATGGGGCAAATGATGGAACCAGTGTTGTAATGCAAGCTTTGCTGCTCTAGAAAGCATGTTGTGACGCCATAAGCATATGGGGAAAGGGTGAATAGACTTACGACCGCAATTGGGATTGGAATCTTGGTTGTTGAGTGATCTTGTCATTAAATGAGACATCAATGTGAGTACTTCATTTAATGACTTGAATGAATCTTGGTACTCTTGAGTTGCAGTTGTAAAGCAATCTTGCAACTTATTAAGAAGTCATAGGTAAGGAGCCTAGGTTGCCATGGATGGTGGGCTCCACTTTTTTGCACAGTTTTTAAGTGAATCACAGTGTCATTAAGAAAATTCAGCTTCCCCTATTGAGTTTGCTTGTTGGAAGCCAGCTGGGATCAAATGGTGATCACATGACCCAGGACACTGTAAGTGTCATAAGTGCTTGTTGATTTCCTAGTGCCCAAATTTTGATTGTGTGACTGTGAGAATGCTGCAGTTATTGTGAATGGAAGGCTTGGTTATAAATCACCTTTTTCAATCCCATTGTAACTTCAAACAGTTGCTAAATAAATAGTTTTAAGTGGAGGAAACCTGTAGTTTATTTTAAAAAAAACTAAACTGAAAAAAAAAAGGCAATGATAACAGTTGACTGAGAACTGGGTTCAAATCTCTAGTCAAATTTAATTTAATTCACCCAGTAAACTACCGGTACCTCTTCTGGCCTAGCTATGTGGGAAAAAATGCATGAGATCTTGAATTCTTTAGAGGAAGATTACAAATGATGACAATAGCAATAATAAAATCTTTTCCAACTTCCTCTTCCTAACTGAACAACCAACATTGTTTGAAAAGAGCTCTTTTGAAAGTTTTCTTGTTCATTTTCTTCTTTGAAAACATTTACTGTTTTAATCTTAATATCTGCTAAAGAGAGAAATACTTATGAATATTATTAGTGTTTTAAAGTGAACTGATTTAATTCACATTTCTTTGTTAGTACTCAGAAAGTAAGTATAGCAAGGTTATCTTTTGTATTGTGTTCAATTTTGGGATTTGAAATGTAGTTCTCAACTAAAGAATATGTGCAAAAATGCACATTTTTTTGACAGAGTAATGCTGAGATAGACTCGTTTTTACAGCAAAATGTGTGCAGAAATATTTGGGACTTAAAATTTCTATACATGTATAACTGAACATACTGGTAAATAAAATGACACAGACTTGGGGATAAACGGATCCTTTGACATGCAGAAATAAAGTTAATGCTGACCAGCATTTTACATGTCAAGGATTTAGGCTTAGTGAGCTAGTAATACATCAGAAATGTGGGAGAACAGTAGCAAAAAAAGGTAATATGGATATTCTAAGAACATTTCTGAGAATTGTCTTTTGACATGAAGTATCATTTTAAAGACAGTAAGCATTTGCAGGAAGTGAAAGTATAGAAAGAAAGGGAGTGGCAGAAGAAAAAAACTACAATCATACTTCCAGTTTCTCATGTACTAACTAACTATTCTATACCTAGGGAGGAATTTGCAGTGCAAGGAAACCTATTTCTGTAGAATGCAACCAACATTTGAATCCCGATTCTGTTTTAGGAAGGAGCAGGATTACAATTGAAGTAAAAGAGCATCTGATTGTCATTATACCAACCCTTTCAACATCTTGTCTGTGTGCAGCATGCAATTGCTGACAGTTTGCTATCCAATTTTGGAAAAGAGTAGAACCCAAAGCCCCAAAGTTCAGGGACTTGTAATTGGCTGGGTCAGTAATTTAAAATTCATCTAAAAACATCTCCCAACTCATGTTTGTGCAATATACAATTTTTACAATATTTCACTATTCATATTTATTTGGCTTTAGGATTTTATGTTGAAATGCCTGAACATCCTGAATTGCACTGTATTATGACTAAATATTTGGCTATACCAGAAGTCATAATGACCTTCTGAATTAAGCAGTCATGCTGGCTGGAAATTACAGGGGCTGAATTGTCCAATAAATTTTAGGGGATATCCAAGTTGGATAAAACTAGTTTTATCATTTATTTCCAGCTGCAGTTTATCCACAATGTATAGTGTTATGGCTATGGCATAAACAGCCAACAAATAATATATTCTAAGACAGTAAAGGAATTTAGCAAGTTGAATATTTATAGCAAAGAATGGCAACTGGAGAAGTCAGAGTTCAAACCCTTATCTGGTTTTGAATCTTGTTGGCTCACAGTGTAGCTAGTTTCAGTGCCTTCAGCCCAGTTTAATACTATAAAGATAAAATTAGGAGACAAAACACGTTTCTCTAAGCACTTTGGAGATGAAACAGGGTATAAGGTAAAGGTAAAGGTTCCCCTCGCACATATGTGCTAGTCGTTCCCGACTCCAGGGGGTGGTGCTCATCTCTGTTTCAAAGCCAAAGAACCAGCACTGTTCAAAGACGTATCGGTGGTCATGTGACTGGCATGACTAAATGCCAAAGACGCACGGAATGCTGTTACCTTCCCACCAAAGGTGGTCCCTATTTTTCTACTTGCCTTTTTTACGTGCTTTCGAACTGCTAGGTTGGCAGAAGCTGGGACAAGTAACGGGAGCTCATCCCATTACACGGCATTAGGGATTTGAACCGCTGAACTGCCGACCTTTCGATTGACAAACTCAGAATCTTAGTCACTGAGCCACCGCGTCCCTTAACAAACATAATTTAAACATATAATATAAAAATTATAAACATATAAAATTTATATATATATAACATATATATATATATAATATATAAACTTATATATATATATAATATAAACATATATAAACATATACATATACATATACATATACATATACATATACATATACATACACACACACATACATATATATATATATATATATATATATATATATATATATATAAATGTCTTTTTCTTTTTTCGGAGGCTTTTATGCCCATATTCTTTCTAGCCAGGTTCCACCTACATAAGCTAAGTTGTTCCTCAGCCCTAGTTCTGTGAAATCTCATACACACACACACACACACACGCATATATATATATATATATATATATATATATATATATGCTTTTCTTTCTTTTTCATAGGTTTTATGTGTATTTCTCTCTAGCCAGGTTCCACCTACGTAAACCAAGATATTATGCAGCCCTAGTTCAGTGAAGAGAGAGAGAAATACACATAAAACCTATATTGGTTTTATGTTTATATTGGTTTTTAAAATTGATACTGATTTTAATTGAAATGTTTTAAATTATGGGCCAAACTTTATTTAATTATTTTAAAACTATTTTAACTTTTGTGTACAAATGTTTTATTTTTGGCTGTTCACCCTGAGTCCGAAAGGAGAAGGGCGGTATAGAAATTTTAAAAAAAGAAAAAAAACCTACGAAAAAGAAAGAAAAATATTGTACTTTTACAGGGAGGATACATGAGATGAGGGTGTGGCTAACTGATGAGGCCTTATAAGGCCCAAATAGGCAGCAAAGGGTCTGCTGGCTGCCAGAAAGGGAAAAGAAAAACAAAACCCAGAAACTAGTGAATTGTGATTTCACTGAACTAGGGCTGCATAATATCTTGGTTTAAGTAGGTGGAACCTGGCTAGAGAGAAATACATGCATACATACATACATACATACATATATATAAACGGTATATACACATAATAAATATACGAAGGTTCTTGTGCTGGGGAGATGCTTTAAATAAGGTAGATCTGATGAACAAATCTAAGGCTTGCATGGGCCATCTTACCATTGTAGAACACAGTTTATCCTTTTGTGTGTATTTCCGCTGGTAATATGCTTCTGTGCTGAAAAAAAAAAACAACCCAGGATTTTTTCCGCTTAAAAATATCAAAATTAATGGCAGATGCAGTTTGATTCTTCCAGACGTTTGATAGGATTATAGCTTTTTCAAAACTTCGAGCAAACATAACTGGAATTTGTAGACCTAACATAGCTAGAGAAGACCAAGATAGAGAAGACTACTTAAGGATAAGTTAATTAATAATTACCCTGAAAATGAGGAAGTATTGCACAATTAAAAATTGTGTCATTCTTCTGCCATTTTAAAACAGATGTGAACAGAATATAGATCTAGCCATAATAATAGAAGTTTTGGTGATTTGTAGCAAATCAGCAAAGAATTCTGCCTTGCAGGTATTTTTAATCAATAATACATTTCCCTCTCTCTAAATTATATGGCTCTGAAGTGAAGAAAACTGAAATGTTGATTTTTATGTAGAAATACTGTAATCAGCTGGTAGAGTTTAAGATTCCAGCAAGCAACAACAATGTGTATCTTGCAAGATTGAAATTTTCCTCTGTTGCTTTTAAAGTATGTGTAGTAGACAGCATGTTTAGAACAAACAAGCCTGGCAAAATTAAAATGATTTCTCATCTGAACTTGCAATTTTTTTCAAGTGGGAAGGAATTTACAAAACCATTTTAAAGACCATTGCAACAAGTATTTAGGAAACATTTGTTTTCTGTCTAAGTATATTAAATTGCTGGATAAATTGGGGAACAACTAGTGAATAGAAGATAAAGAATTTATCTCCATCTTTAAGAGATGGTTAAATTGCTTCATTTTTGTTGCGTTGTACAAACATATGAAGTGAAGGTACACATAAAATGAAACATTTAGTTATTCTCCAATGCCTGATTATTTTTATATAAGTAGATTTGAAATGAAGCAAGCTCACTCTTAGCCCACAATATTCACTTGTCTCTTTGTTTAACTTCTGTGAAGTTATCTAATCTTTTTTTGAGGAGAAAATGAAAATAGGATAATAGTTCAAGGGTGTAAAAAAAATCCTCTGTAAACACAGTATTTCACCACCGGTCCCAGTTTATTATATGATTATTTTTATAAACTTCTCAAAGTTGGTATCCTCCAGATTTGTGTAGCTTCAGGTCCTATAATGAGAGAAACATTGCATGCAGAAAATTAAAAAACAAACAAACCAAAGGTCAACTATTGAATTATCTCCAGTGACACAAAGTAGAGTTGCTGCTTTATTCCTAATTTACATCTGTATGTAGATTTCCATAATAAATGGACACTTAGAAATACAAACTAATCAAGGCATTTTGTACTGTAAGCAAATAACATTTCATGGCTATTGCAAATCCCTGCAGATTTTAAGTACTTCAGGAATTGGTCATGAAGGCTAGAATTTTCATTCCAACTGTTAATGTTTAACATTTATGTTTCATAAGAAAACTGGATATAGAATAGAATAGAATAAAAACTTTATCGCTTTAAATGTACATTAATCAGCATACATTAAAATGAAATTTCATTGCATTCAGCTCTCAAAAGATAATCTTTATGCATATACCCACATATATGATACAGAGAAACATCACAGTCTAGTTTGTGTATGTGTGTGTGTGTATCATGAAAAAAAAGAATCCTGTGAGTTTACAAAATGGTTGGCATATCTGTTAAAAGTTTATTTTTCTTTTCCTTCTAATAGTTGTATGACTTCTGGAAATAAGTTTTCAAATTCTATGATTTTAAGCCCTTATTATCGACCCAGAAACTTCGTTTCTGATCAAGATACTCTAAAAAATATGGTTTGTTTTATGGCTTGTGTTTCCTTCTTAAGCTTAAAGGAGCTTAAATCAGGGATCTCCTTTCAGTTTTGCCCCACAATAATAGAACTGTAGTTAGATGAGGCAGGGAGAAAAGATTTGACTGGCCCAAAGTCATCCAGGGAATTTTCATGGCTGAGAGGACACTTAAGCCTTAGTCTCTCCAGTCCTAACACTTAACCACTAGATCATACTGGCTGTCTTAGTGGGTCCCTGCCCAATTTCATACTTGAGTCTATTGCTGTTACAGGTAGTTTTGCTTAACAACCACATTTGGAAATGGCAATGCCATTGCTAAGCACCGCTATCACTTAATGGAAAATTATGTGACTGTATTGGGCTTGCAAATCACTCCCCATTTGATCATTAAGCGAAATGCAGTCATTTAGCAAGGTATCATGTAATTGTGATGTGCGATTTTACTTTGTCAGATTTGTCAGAAGCTGCTTGCCAAATAGTGAAATGGCAATCGTGACTATGGGATACTATGACAGTTGTAAATGTGAGGACTGGCTGAATAACTACTTTTTTTTGTTTATACTGTTGTAAATTTGATTGGTCATTAGGCAAGGCGGTTGATAAGTGAGGACTACCTGACACTGAACCATGATGAAAATGAGAGCTGAAGAGCTGTATGTCAAGAGAAACATGGAATGAATTGGATGCAGTAGAAATGTGATACTCAAAGCCTCTAGGTAGCAAAATAAGGCATGAAAGAAAGGGTACTGAATGAATCAGGATTGAAAACAAAAGTGACCAATCACTGCACAACAAGTAAATTGAAATGGTGTGGTCATATAGAGAGAATGAGAATCTAATCCCAAAACAATACGGAAAAAGTAAGTTGAAGAAGAACCAGAACAAGGAAGTCAGAATTGAATGGAACTAAAAACTGAAAAAGAGAGAAATAAGAGCTGTGAAGAACAAAAGGCAGTGTGGAAGTAAGATGTGGATGTGTTGGAAGCAAAGAAAAAAGGCATGAAGAGGCAATAATGATTTTTCTCAATGTAAACTATATTTAGCTTTTTCTTTCTGTACTGTATACGTGAATATCTTTCACTTATTATTTCTGCAATGTGCATAATATTGTTTACCTTGAAAAACAATATGAACAATATGGGTGTGTATGAAGCAATATGTATGCTATACATAAAGAAATTGTATACTCTTCTTAGAGAAGTTTAATATTGACATCACTCCAAAAGACATCATCTTCTTGCCAGCATCAGGTAGAGCACAGTAACTATCACAGCAACCAGTTCTACTCATCATTCTCTTTATTCTATAGGGCAAATCTTTCCAGTGGGCAAGCCTAGAATTCCAGGATTATATGACTGGAAGGGAATTGAAAGATCTTCTAGTCCAACCCTCAGCTGTATCTCCCAAAATATCACCATGGTTTTTTAATTGTCAAATGAATTATTAATCATTTTGCCACTAACCTTCTATTATTACAAAAGTCTTTTGAATTTTCTTTTGAAAGTATAGATATGTTTTTCTGGAGAAAATACTTTCCTGTGAACTAATATGAGGATATGATAAATATGAAGTATCATCAGTCAAGAGAAGAATTTGAACGAGAGAGACCAAATATCTGTTATAAGTGTAATTAATGGTAGCTCTGAATACAAATCTCATGAGATCTTTCCTTCAAGGAACTCAAGGCAAGCTTCCTAGTTTTTTTTCCAAAAATCACTTGATCCTCACAGCTCTGCAGGGTAAGTTAGGATAAATAGTGAACCAATTCACAACTAATTGGGGATCTGAACCTGAGTTTTCCTGGTCTTCATTTAACATTTTAATTACAAAACTACACTGGCTCTTAAGAGTGTGAGATATGCACAAACAAGTTGCTCTGCTTTAATGTGGCTCACTCATCCACTTTCTTCAAACACCCTGTTCCTACTGTTCAGCTGCTAGATGTTCAAATAAAACTGCTTAGTTCTTCAAGTGTCTGCTTCCAAGTCTTTTCTCTTTTTAAAAAATCCTCCGTCTCAGGACTTTGTGATCACAGAGAATAGGAAAAAATACAAAGTGTTTTTATCATCAAGACTGCTTGATATCTATACCAAGTTAGACCTGCCTAGCAACAAGTTGGGAGTTACTAACTCGTATCTTCCTTCTTGCGTTCCCATGGCTACTGTCACCAACAGTGAAGTTAGCAGCCAAGCACAATCAGCTGCAGGGTCCCGGGGGGGGGGGCACATTTAATGGAGGATAAAGAAAATACCAGTAGTAGCATGAGTAACTAGCAGGTGTGCACCCATCTTTCATAAGTACAGAGAAAAAGCTCAAAATCAGCTTCCCATACTGTATACAGAGGATTGTAAGCATAATCGGCTAAGATTTAACAATCTTGCATCTACCAAGATTTAAAAATCACTGTAAGAAGGAAAGAGGAATGAGGAGGGAAGCCATTTCAGTCCTAAAAAATTGCTATGTTAAACACATGAAAATCTTGGTATGAATCTTCAGATGTCGACAGACCACAACTGCCAACATCCCTGTCGTTCAGCAATATCTGGAAGGACACACATTGTCCATCCTTTCCTTAAAATCTTTTCTACTTTTGGGATGCTCAGTGGGATACCTATGGATTCTACAACACAGAAATACATCTGCCAGGTTATCCTCACTCTTTCACGTAAGGTTTATTTTGATTTTAAAAGTAGGCAGTAGTTTTTGGACTGGTTGGAAGGGAACGAAAGGGAACAGTCATGCTACGTCCAAAAATCAAAGAGGAAAAGAAAATGGTGGTGGAAAATGGATTACATCAACTAAGAGAATAAGAATCATGATTTCAGGCAAGTCTTGGAATGAATTAATAAAGGGTGAAAGGCTGATAAAAGGATTTAGCTAGTACACAGAAAAAAAAGCTTTTCTTCTGCTAAATGGGTGTTTTCATTCAATCTTTTATTAGAGCCACAGATCATAGTTAAATGTTTTTGTACTGTATAAAACAAATACAGGTAGTCCTCAACATATAACAGGTCGCTTAACAAATGTTCAACGCTATGGTGGACCCTGAAAAAGCTACCTAGGACTGAAATTCAAAGTTCAGATGTCAGGGCCCTCCTGTGGTGATGTGACTGTATTTTGTGCGCTTGGCAACTGGCATGCATGTTATGGCTATTTGTTGCACCCCATAATCATGTGGTTGCGATTTACGACATTTTTGCTGGAAACCAATGTTTATTTCCGCTTCCCAGCAAAAACTGCCCCATAGTAAACAATGGGTTCATTTAATGATCACAGCATTTGCTTAACAACCACAGCATACATTTATAATCACAGCATTTGCTTAATCACCATTGCAAAAAGATCATAAAATTGGGTTTGGTCCAGGGATGAAATGCTACCAGTTTGAGCTGGTTTGCCCGAACCAGTAGTAACAAATGTGATTGGTTCGCTGAATTGGTAGTAAAAATGCTTTAAATAGTAAAAAAAAAAGTTTCGACAATGGTGCGGCACTGCTGATCGTTGGAACTTTTTTTTTTTTTACTTTTTTAAAGCAGCTTTTTACTACACATTTGGGCAATAGGTAGTAAAAAAATGCTTTAAAAAAGTAAAGAAAAGGTTCTGACAATCAGCTGTGACAATCAGCTGTGCTGTGCAATACTTGGAACTTTAAAAAAACTTTTAAAAGCACTTTTTACTACCTATTGGGAGAAGTTGAGGCCTGCTAGGCCAAAAACAGGTGCCCCCCCCCATTTTTGCTCCCAGGAAGCTTCCCTGAGGCCTGCTAGGCCAAGAATGGGGTGGGGTGGGGTGCTGCGAAAGAAAGAGGGAGGGAAGAAAGAAAGAGAACGAAAGAAAGAAAAAAAAGGGAGGGAGGGAGGGAAAAAGGCAAGGAAGGAAGGACCACAAACCTGGCACTAGACGCAGCTTCAGAGGATACCTTGAAAGAGCATAGCAATCAATCCAGGACTGGAAGGAACCTGGAGATCATCTAGTCCAACCCCCTGCTCCAGCAGGACATTGTTAAAGTGAGTTTCTGTCTTTTGGCCCCCCCCACTCACATGACTACATAGCCACACCTACCCAGCCACATGACCCCCACCAAGCCACACCCACAGAACTGGTAGGAAAAAGTTTTAGATTTCATCACTGGTTTGGTCATGTGGAAACCCACTTTACATCCATTGCAACTTTTGACCAAAATTGTAGACTCAGTTACGATCATAAATCAAACACTACCTGTACTCTATTGGGGCAGAAAATCATGGTTTCAAAAT
Organism: Arizona elegans; assembly: GCA_022577455.1. Taxonomy (NCBI): domain Eukaryota; kingdom Metazoa; phylum Chordata; class Lepidosauria; order Squamata; family Colubridae; genus Arizona; species Arizona elegans. The sequence continues at coordinate 19,300,887 of JAKOOJ010000001.1, read as the reverse complement.
AGCAATATTAAGTTTAGAATTCAGGCAAAGTAATGCTCTTGTGCAAAATGATACCTTTTTAGTCTCGCTAATTTGTGTCGCTTCCTGGCAGCTCTTCAATACTTTCTCAATGTTATGAATTAGTGCACGGAGCCAAAAACCTGGGGATCCTAGGCTTATTTGAATTGTCAATAGCTCTTCAGAGAGTAGTTTTCTTAGTCTTATACGAAGGTCCCAAGCACTGAAGCTGCGAATTTTGTATTCAAATCATGAACTCCATCACTATACTATTTGCCTTCACATAGAGGTCATCTGCCATGAGCACTGCAGTATTATCAATCTGAAATTACATAAAGATGAAGTACAAAGTATTTTTTACTGTGTAGATACTTTAGAAGGTGCCAAAATGAGCGAAAATGTGTACAGGAGCCAAAAATCAGAAGTCTGATAGTACCTTTTCCAGCTAACAAATTACCATACTCCTAAGTATTTTTTAAAGAGTTACTGAATAGGGCCTAAGATTGAATATAAAAATGAAAGCATACATGGGATACAAGAGCTTTCACAAGTTTGCACACACTCGTTCAGGATTCTTTCTCTTACCATAGATATGTATGGGCAGATGCTAATAACCTGGTAAGGAAAAAGAGCAATCAGCATATTCCTAGGGATTAACAAGGCATTTATTACCATGCGCTTAGCCTTGGAATCTGTTAAACTGAGCTGCAGAATAACAAAATTAGCAATATAAAGACTCACTTTTAAACATATTGACGTTGGGTCCCAGGGCTGAATAGAAACCTTCCTGAGACATCTAGTTAAATGATTTAGGTTTAGAAAGGATTATAAAACATTACAAAATTCATTTTTCCGATGGATAAAGATGTAGTTCTAACCACTTAATCGTCTACCTAGAAGTGAGGACTCCTGAAGTCTGAAAGATCAAGTTTTCTTTCAGGGGGGTTAGTTTTTATGAAGATTAGTCTCTGACATCTGAGGAAGGCATCAAATTTTAAATTGTCAATGGGTTTTAGTTTGAATGTTTTAAATTTTGGGCCAAAGTCATATAATTCTTTTAAAATTTTTAAATTTTGTATTGGTATGTGTTTTAGTTCTGGCTGTGCACCACCCTGAGTCCACTAGGAGAAGGGCGGGATACAAATAAAATAAAATAAAATAAATAAATAAATAAATAAATAAGGAAAAGCTGACATAATATACAACCAATTTTGTTGTATACATGATGTACAATGACAATATAAATAATCTAGCGCAATCAGAATAGCTCATTAAAGGTGCCAAAATTCCACAGCATCTCCAAACAGCTTATCCAATTTGTTTTCCTATGGAAAGTTCTCTCTTTTTCATTTTTTGCAGTTACAGCTTTAATTTCTGTGTCTACATTACTACTATCAGTCTGGTTCAGAGAGATTTTAAAAGAGAACCTATCTTTATATTCATCATACACCCTTAGTTGTAAAGCAATGCATCATATTACTAAGACACTTTAAGTTCCATACTATAGCTTCCCTGTCTATTTCAAATACAGCTTTGTAAAAATAGCTCAATTTCTCATATCTTAAAGAATAAAGCAGAGAGAACTGGAAGATTTTTTTTTAAAAAAAACAATCTGATCAGATAGAATTTATAACCCAGCATCTTGCAACCTGGATGTTACTGTTAAAAATGGGGATCAGTATTGATCCAAATCAGAAATGCCATCTTAAAATTGTTTTTTGGCATCACCACTGAGATAAAAATGATCTATATTCTGTAAAATTATGGTTTATGTGTACTATAGTAGAGTTTATCGTGACTAATTATTTCTAGCTAGCAAGAAAGGAAAGCAATCCATCACTCACAATATCCTCCTTTAACCTGGATTCTCCTAGAAATGCTGAAACTAAAATTCCCAGAATTCCCAGGACAATAGATAGAAATTCAGATGAGTTGTAATCCCAATTTATATGGACAGCATCAGATGTGGAATATAGCTCTATTTTAGTTTTGCTCAGAATATGTACTCTGCATTGCCTGGTACTGCACAACCACCCAAAAGTTAACATCACATATACATACACTTCAGCAATGTACAGTAATACATATCAAAGTCATGTCTACTACATCTAAAAAGATAAGGTAGTCCCTGCTAATTTTACTCTGCTGGTTGTTAACTCTAGGGGGTGGTTATCATCTCCGTTTCAAGGGCCATTGAGCCAGTTCTGTCCAAAGACATTTCTGCAGTCATGTGGTCAGTATGATATCACGGTACCTACTCACATTTGAATGCCTTCAAACGGCTGGGTTGGCAGGAAGGGAAGGCTTATTTCTTTTAAATTATGTAATTTTTAAAGGGTTTTTTTTTGTCTTGCTATGTTCTTCAATAAAATAAAAACATACAATTAAAAACTAATTCCAAATAATATTTAAAAAGAACACTTATAATCTTTAACTATTACCCCAACACTAACACAGCCCATTCTTGTCCCAGTTGACCTCATTAGTAATAAGCACTGCACATTTACTGAACAAACTGAGCTGAGCTAACTTAACAGGGAATTTCATGGGTAAAATTATGCTAGATTTATGCATTACACTGAGCCCTGTTTTGTTTATATGTACTGTATTAAATATACCACAATTGTCTGGTTTCACACAATATGCCTAGCAACAAACAATGATTTAGAAATGGCAATGGATAACCTTACACAAAGCACTAACGCAGAATAATACAAAATTAAATTTTTGCTTAGATGAATTCATTCCTACTACCAAAAGGCCCTGAATGCTTTTCTATGGAGAAACGTAGGAATGTGTAAATGAATTAAGGAAGCATAAATAAATGAGAGTCCCTATGTTACATTCAGTCAATAGCTTTTTATTTATTATAACAAAGAGAGCCAGTTTGGTATATAATGTTAAAGCTTCAGGCTAGAGCTAGAAACTGGGAGACCGTGAGTTCTGGTGTCATTTTAGGCATAAAGGGTGACCTTGGACCAGTCATTCTAAATGATAATCTATAATTTATAAAAAAATATACAACCAAGCACACAAATGCGATGATCATTATTAACTACAGGGACTAATCTACATTTACTGACATATTTTGGAACTCATACAGTAGTCAAGAGTAAACAAGGCTAGAATATTTTAATTCAAGCTACTATAGGTATATGCTATAAGTATCTGCCAATAGGCAATAATGGAAAGTCAGCATCAGCTGTTATCTGAAGAGAAATTATCATACCTTGGGCAGCTGTTGACCACATAGCACTTTGGTCTCAGCACAAATGTAGAACATTTAATGTTAGGAAGTAGTTTCCAAGGGTGACTAACTATAATGTGTATTTCCTAACCAACATAATGTAGATTTGGGGGGTGGGGGGTGGCGGCTGTAGTACTGTTTAACTCTTCAGTTTCCTAATCCTACCTGTTATAATGTGGGATCCTCATTTCAACCCTGAGCTACAAATGTTCTCCTTTATTGGTACTACCTGTTATTATCCTCTTTATTTTTCTTAGAGCAGGATTTTCACCATTCTCAGAACCTCAAGGGTGAGGTACAGAATAGGAAAATCATATTTATGGAGGACCATCAAGAAGGAAATATTAAACTTTCTGCCCTGCTCACTAATACGTTCATTTCTCAGTCTTTCTTTAGGACAGAAGTGGAAAATCCGAAGCCTTCTGTTATGGTGGTTGGAGTTGCTGAGAGCTACAGTTCAGAAATATTTGAAAAACAACAGGCCTTTCTCATCTATCTTCCTCTAGGAACTGTAGACATCATATTAACAACAAAATAACTCTCTGAGTAGATTAGACTAGGATATAACAGCTTGCTTAAAGTTATTCAACAAATTTCATGGCCAAGAAAATATATGAGTCCAGGTCTCTACTAATCATGATCCTCCTTTTAGCTTTACAAATAAATACATGGCTGCCAATCCCCTACTGACTTATTGAGAAGCGTACAAATGTCTTTCATAAACAAGTTGTGATCTGCTTAAACATCTTTTCTTTTCTACTGCATACTTTTCACATTTGAAAAAGCAGTGTATATGTTGTACCACTAGAATCCTAAACAGCTTGTAAGAACAAATGTTGTAAAAAACCCCGGATAAACTATTAATCTAATGTAAAATTCAACAAAAGCATATAAAATTAATAAGATGGAAACAGAGGGATGAAAAATAATTATTCATAAAAAAAATCAATCTAGCTCCCGAAAATGAGGATAGAATTTCTGGTGAGAATTATTAATAACTAGGATAAAACAAGGTCTCTAAATGATTATAGAGTAACTAATCGTTTGTATGACAAATGGGAAATATTTTGGAGTCTAGTGAGGGCATATAAAAATGGGAGGGGTCATGAAGAATAGTAAGTAGAGTTCACTCACACGAATGGGCAAAGCTATTCCAGCTTTCTAATTTGCATTTTGTTTTTATATTGCCAGACACACTAAACTTCCAGTTTTTACAGTTCAAGATGATGCAAACATTGTCAATTGTGACTGTTTGGGTCAGGAAGAGGTACTGATTTTCTGGAATTTCATGTTGCTCACCCTGTGTTAAAGCATATGATAGCAATGCGCTCTACAAGAAAGAAAAAATGATATAAACAATATATTGTTTATATTATATATTGTTTTGATTGATATAAACAATATATTTTTCTACCCCTTAACTAAACCACCTTAAATAATTTGTCTGAAAGAAAAAGGCAGCACAAGTATACAGAATCTGTGGTCCTCACGAGATTGCTGAATTATAGTTTCAAACTCCTTCACTTTGACTTCACCTGGCTGGAACTACTTGGCAGGTGTGCTTCATGAACATCTGGACTGCCAGAAGGTTCCTACTATAAGATCAATCAGGAAAAGACTGCCATGAACTGGAACATCCAGGACCTAGCACTGTATAGTACGGAACATTATTATTTCTTTAATCATCTTTATGCTTTTAGAACACCATACGGAGTCATGATGTGCCTAGGGCAATTGAAGACTGAACCATACCTCAGCTTTAAATCCAAAGGACCTCATACACACACTAGAAAGGAACAGACAATACTAAAATTTCTGCCTGAAATTCTGGAATTCTGGTCAGCTAAATAAAGCAAGTCTTTACTGGTTCACACAGTTAATCAGATCTGTTTCTCCTCTTCATTTTTTAATATAAAAGTTTCTAATATAGCATTCCCTAACCAAGAATACTTCAGATGAGTAGAAACTGCAACACCAATCCAATTCCTAACTTTATACAAATACTGGAGTTTCAATCCCAACATTTCTGGATGGGTCCATTTTGAGGAAGGCTAATGGTCTTTCATCTTACTGCCCATATCACAGACTTCCTGTGAAGACATGAATACAACAACTTTACTATTTGGCTGGAGCAAGAGGACATTCTCATATCACAAAGAGAGCAGAAACCTGTGTTTTATGTGTATGCATTTTCACTCCTCCCTGCTCTGGAAGTGAAGGGGATTCAATTAGGAATTCCTTCCTGTGCTTCTGGGCCTCATCTAGCAGAATTTCACTGGCTTTTAGGATTGAGGGCCTCCATGATTTGGGTCAGGAGGGAAAGTACAGGAGTTATAGAGTCACTTGGCTGAATTGGGTGGCTATAGAAATTGAGTTAATTAATTCATCTCTGGGCTTGTTGCAGGTAATTTTGGGGCCAGATTATACAGGTGGGCATATGTTATTTCTGAGCAACTGATATGTGGCCTGAAATTGTAAGAATTTGGTGCCATTGTTGGATCATGCCTCTATGGACAAAATTGCCCAAATTAAGGAAGCTCAGAGTAGGTGAATGAAGAAGCAACTTCCAATGTTACCCAAGATTCATTGTGGCTTGTTAATTTAGAGGAAGCTGATGAAGTAATCTATGTCACATGACATTGATTCTGTGGTGTCTCTATTGTCGTCTAGTAGGCTTCCAAATAGAATTAAAAGTATTGGGTTTAATCTTTAGAGCACTTTAAGGCTTGGTGTCTGGATGCTTGTGGGATTAGCTTCTTCAAGTAGGACAAGGTATGGTATATACTGTGAGCTGAAATGTTAAGAAGCCCACATAAATGAAATTAGGGTGGTGAAAGCTTAATGTTTTCTATTTTACGCTTTGGCTTGAAGGAATAGGCTGCCCTTGATAGTCCAAACCGTGTTTTCTCTAATGATATTCAGAAAGGCAATATTAAAACCAAGTTTTTCTACAGAGAAAACTAGTACTTTAACCAATATTACCTTTTTAATGGGATTGGGCCTGGTTGCATTGTACAGACACTAAGAATATTTGGATATTTATATTGTTTTGAATTTGTTTTATATCAGCTCTGTGAGCCATGAGGAGTTGTTGTGGAGTTAGTGACATAAAAATGCAGTAAATAAATAAAAACCTCTTTGAAAATAATTGCAAGGGTAATCTGTCTCAGGGTTCACATTAGCAAGAGTGGGGATGTAAAATACTTTCTTTTAAAGTAGTTAGATTCAGATTCCTTGTCTATCTAGCCAAGTATTATTTATATGGCTGCAATAACTCTCCAAGATCTTGATGTCATCTTTCTCTTGGTCTTTTCATCTGAGGCAGGTGTGGCTTTGTATGGAAAGCATGTGATAAACTACAGGTAGTCCTTGACTTGCAACCATAATTGAGCCTGGAATTTCTGCTGCTAAGTGAGACATTTGTTAAGTGAGTTTTGCCCAAGTTTACAACCTTGCTTGCCACAGTTGTTAGGTGAATCATTATAAGTGTTAAGTTAGTAACACGGTTCTTAAGTGAATGTGGCTTCCCCATTGACTTTGTTTGTCAATGACCTTGGGGATTCTGCAATGGTCATAAGTGTGAAAAATGGTCATAAGTCACTTCTTTTCAGTGCCATTGCAACTTTGAAAGGTCACTGAATAAACTGTTATGAGTCAAGTACTACCTATAAAGAGAAATAATTCTTTGTCTAAGGAGGTCTTGATAGTACGAAGAATGTGTAGCTTTAATCCCTGATTTGTATGCAGTCAAGCTTCATATCAGTTATCTATGTTGCAAAGGAAAATGAAAAATCCCGGAGTAAGAATAAAAAAGCAACCATAACTCTTTTTGACCATAAGTTTACTACAAGTAACCAACATTCTTTGAATAAATTATGTCAATGATAATTCTCCTGCAAGCTCCCAGGGGTGGCCAACAATGGGTGAAATCGTCTGTTTCATGTTGAGACCGAGCTGTCTGTTTTTTTTAGCCATGCCTCCTTCCTCCACCTTCCTGCCCCAGTTTTGGCTCAGTCTTAACCTGAATAAGATGTTTCAAAGCATTCCTGGCCACTTCTGAACTGCAGGATCATGAGAATTCTATTTCTTTATTATTCTTAGATGTTTTGCCTTTGAAGGTGACGGTTGCCTTTTATAGCAGCAGCTTGACACTGTGTGTTTCGCGATCGGCCTTTTAAACCAAGGGCTGAGCAACTGCAGGCTTGCAGTTGCCAGCGGCCGATTGCTTTCAGCAGGAAACAGGCGGAATCGTCGGATTTCCTCCTTTTAGGCCATTAGTGGCCTGGGTTGAAGCGGCACTGCGAGCGGCCAGGGAGCTAGAGGGACGTTGGCTCCCTTTGTTAATCAGCTGGGCTGCGCAAGCCATTGGAGGCCCCAAAATTAATCGCAGCAACGCGATAAGAGTCCCTGCCTAGCTTCGGCTAGGCACACTTGTACTGAAGGCCCCAGGTGCCCGAATTTGAGGGGATTGCTTGCCCGGGCCCACAGATCGAACAGAGGAGCCGTGTGAGTCGTTGCGGGCCTAATTTCCTTGTTGGAGTGAGAAGGAGTCCCTGCCTAGTTTCGGCTAGGCATACTCAGTGGCTGAGACCTCAGGAGAGGTGTGGAGTCCCTGCCCAGCGGCTGCTGAGCATACCCAGGAGCCATAGCCTCAGTAGAGGCCATTGGAGTCCCTGCCTAGTCTCGGCTAGGCATACTGGTTGCAGGAGGCCTTTGGGCTGCAGGAGTTTCTGCAACAGTTGCATTTTTTAAACTGCAAAAATGGCGGGAAGAGTGCTGGGCATAGATCCAAGAAGCAACACTCCAGCAATTCAGCTCTGGATACAAATGTTGCAACCCTTCAGGAGGCCACTCGCCAATCTGGGGCCCAAGGGAAACAGAATCATTCTAAAGCTTCTGAAAAGATGCCAGCAGGAGACAGAAAGCTCTAGAAAAACAGATTCACAGAGCAGAAAAAGGTCAGTCCCAGCAAGCCCCTAACGGGGCTGAAAGGGGAAATTCCAGCTCTGGTTCTGCTGAGAGGTTGCTGACTCATTAGCCTGTAATTGCCCAATCTTTGTCACCAGAGAGGGCAAGTGAACATTCCTTTAACTTGTCTCCTAATACTGTTACCGCCTTCGTACGAGATTCTGTTTTCTGCCCAGCAGCTCCTGCTCCTGCATCACATCCCTCCACCTCTGGAAAAGAGATTTCAGCAACATTTACACCGACGACAGCTGGCTTGAGGCAAGGTGAGGACTGTGTTTCTGATTTACCTGCTGATCTTAAATTGCTCATTGTGTAAACAGTCTCTCAAGCAATTGACGATAAATTGCACAGTAACCCTAGGCCTGCAGCCCCTCCAGTGGAGGCTTCCAGTAGTCTCCCTCAGGGAGGGCATTTAACGAGGGACCAGTCCTACTGGCAGGAGTCCCAATCACAGGATGAATCTTCTGACGGAGAAGATTCATTAATTCAAGAGGGGAGTCAAGGAGAAGTAGATTTTTCAGAGGATGAAGGATTAACACCCAATGAGCTGGCCTTTTCTGGCCTTTTTCCTCTTGCCATATTTAAATTGATTCTGTTAGGATATGGTATAAGTCTAACAAGTTGTCCAGGCAATATATGTGTTCTATCACTCAAAGTATTCTGTAACTTTAAGATGTAATGCTGAGTAATTGTACTGCTGAGTCATTGTAATGACTAATGACTGCTGACTGACTGCTGACTCCAATTATCCTAATTGTACTGTTGAGTCATTGCACTGCTGACTTCACTTATCTTAAGTGGATAATTACTAGTGTAAACTGTATATAAGAAGGAAGCCGAGCTATAGTCATTATTGAACCTGCTCTCATCATTTCTTGACTTCTTGCTTGACTTGTTGGTTGGAATTGTTACTGTCGTGTGTGAAGACGTGGATGGATATGCTACCATCATGATTTGTTACCAGCGTGAATTGCTGTTTATTACCTACTGCTGTTTGTATGGTAAGAAGATATCTGTAACTTCGGACTGATTTGAATGGCTAAAGACTTGGATTGACTAAAAGACCATGCAATTGTTTTTTCACTACAACGTAAAAGCTTTGTTAAACCAGTTTGTATGTATTGTATTCATTGCTCTCAGTACCGTTTCTCTGTGCGCTTACTCTGCTGGTTGGTAACACAACAATATCCTTAACAGATTCTACACAAGGCAAGGGTGACTGCAAGGATGGGGTTAGACCCCTCACTCAGCTCACCAGGACCTACAAGCCCCAGTGATCAACTTTTCTCTAAACCGGCCACTTTATAGGAGGATGTTCCAGCTCCACAATTGTCCATTGATGTAGTGCAATAACAATGGGTGCAGCCAGGGTCCTTCTATACTCCAAGCGGCCTCGACCGCTGTTTTTACCATCTAGCTCCATCATTGGAGGATCATCTACAATTGCCCAAGGTTGATTTGCCAGTGGCATGGCTTGTCTCTCCCTCATTAGTATCAGGCAATATAGCAGAGGGACTGAAGCTGGGCAATTAAGGCTGCATCTGCAGCCTCATTTTTTAATCACACTTCGATACTGTGGTTGCAACAGATGCAACAGAGGGTTCCACTCATGAAACCAGGCTCCACCAGGACCTAAATAAACTGATTGTCACCACACAATTTTCTGCGGATACAATCTTATCCGCAGCTAAGTATGCTTCTAGAGCCCTGGCCTCTTCCGTAACATCAAGGAGGATGCTTTGGCTCCGCAATTGGCAAGCAGATGCCAAATCCAAATGGCGGCTGGCCTTGGTCCCTTATAAGGCAGGCACCCTCAACATCAATTGGCTGGAGCTTTGGGCGGCACACCTTGCCCTTCAAGAGCATAGTACAACACCAACATCAACACGTTCTCATACTCACGGACAACATAACAGCCAAAGCACACACAAATTGCCAGGGAGGCACTCACTCCAGGAGCCTCATGGCAGAGGCAGAATTCTTGAGAAAGTGGGCGGAGAAGCATTATTAGGAGGTTATCTTGCCTGATTTCTGCTCAGCACCTTCCCATGCCCTGGAGCGCAGATGGCACACTTTGGATGTTAGGAGGGCTCTCAAGATTCATATCAAGAGGACATCCAACTCTTGTTGGACAGAAGCACTCTTTGTGTCTTTCCATCCCTCTTCTATGGGTGCCAAGGTGACCCCATCTTCCATAAATCGTTGGCTGCGGACTTCCATTGCAATGGCCTATCTTGTCCAGGTCTTACCAACCCCTAGGGAGGTAACGGCCCATTCCACTCGCAGTGCTGCCTCCTCTGCAGCATGGGCAATGCAAGTGTCTATTAAGGACATCTGCAGAGCCACCGTCTGGGCTTCCCCCTCACCCTTTATCCATCATTACAAAGTTGACGTCTATGGTTCGGCTGAGGCATTATTTGGGCGAAGGGTGTTACAACGTGTACATGGGGAGGCTACAGGTTCTGGCCAAGCGGCTTCCCACCCGTGATTGGGGGAGGCTTTGGCAAGTCCCATTCTTGGCCACTCCTGGGAGCTTGCAGGAGAATGGGCGTTGCTCCTACCATGATACGCCCTTTCTCTGCATCGTCCCAGGAGTGGCCAAGCCCCTCCTGCTTTTACGCTTTTTTTTTTGGCTTTAATTTATATGCCGCCCTTCTCCGGAGACTCAGGGTGGCTTACAATGCGTTAAGCAATAGCCTTCATACTTTTGTATATTTATACAAAGTCAGCTTATTGCCCCCCACAATCTGGGTCCTCATTTTACCTACCTTTGAAAGGATGGAAGGCTGAGTCAACCTTGAGCCTGGTGAGATTTGAACTTGCAGTAATTGCAAGCAGCAGATGTTAATAACAGTGCTTTAGTCCACTGTACTACAGGCTCTTGGCCTGTGGTCCGGGAACTAATGCTTGCATGATTTGAGTTGTCTTTACAGCTACGTCCTTGCTGAAACTGGGGCAGGAAGGTGGAGGAAGGAGGCGTGGCTAAAAGAAACAGACAGCTCGGTCTCAACAGGAAACAGACGATTCATCCCATTCTTGGCCACTCCTGGGACGACAAAGGGCGTATCATGGTAGGACCAACACCCATTCTATACAAATGGTGCGTTGAGATCTGCCACATTCCTGACCAAAAATTGAAGGATAAAAGTTGATCCCTTAATATTTGAAAACTGGGAAAAAACTGGATTTGATGTATGTTTCCTCTGCTAAACAGATGCTATAATTTTAGCCCTTTTAACCAGTGGTGAAATTCAGCTGGCTCTATCCAGATTGCGCAATCCAGTGGTGGCGGCGTGAGGCTCCGCCCACCCGTCCGCACGTCATGTCCCATTTTTGACTCTCTGTGCATGTGCAGAAGGCTCTGTGTATGCGTGGAGGAGGTGCACACACTCACATTTGCGAACCACTAGGAAGGTAAGTGAATACCACCCCTGCTTTTAACTTTGTGCTAATGTTATCACCAGTGTTTATTTAATGCTGTAGCCCTTCTTGCTTGCTAAATTTACAGCATAAGAACAGTTATCTTGCAAATCTATATCATGGCTACAGGGGTGAGTCTTTGCTCATTTATTATTGGCCTTTCTATCTAATGAGAGTAATTTCTTAATCCAGAATGCAAGATTTGCCTACAGACTGATTTTACATACATATACAAGCATCTGTTTGGAAAGTATTATGTGTTCTCAGGTGGTTTGTTGTGCAGAAGACAAATGTTTTGAACTACTTAATCTATGGCTGATGCTTTAATGAAGGGTAGGCAAACTATCCATTGCTAGATATTTTGGACTAGAACTGCCAGACTGATTATTGTCTGTGGTTGTTTGTCCTACTAAACGAATGCATTTAGTTTACTTAAATATGAAAATGCCAACACAACCAAATAGATATTTATACATACAAATTTCCTTCAAGTATTAGAGCTGCACAGCCTGAAAATATACAATCTAGATATATTCTAAGTTTTTTTAATAATAAAACTAAGGGCTAGATGATCTCCCTGATCTTCCTGACTTTTTATACATCTTTCCAAAAATCTTTCTGTTTTTTTTTTTTAAAGGGAGGCTAGGAAAGCACTTTCTTTATTTTCAAACTGTTTCAAGGCCCATAAGTTTTATTTTTTAAAAAATGTAAGTGGTCCAGCCGGGATACCTTTATCAATCAGAAAAGGTAAATGAATTTGACTTTGAACATTTACTATGTTATTAAGCATACTTCTCACTTGTTACTTCCAAACAAGTCTGTTACTGTAAAACAGATTTGGATCATGGTTTAGGAATACTGATTTTTTAATAAATATTAAGCTAATAATTCCAATGTGGCAATTCACCAAAAGTTGGATTTTGTATTAATTTAACTGTTTCCTGATTAATTAACAATTTAATTTACAACTGAGTTGAAACAGAGCTAACTCTGCATGATAATATGTTTTGGAAACAGCTAGCAAGGAATCTTTGGAACTTTGCTTAGTGTTCCATGCACACACACACACACACGTATAAAACTCGCTATAAACTCTCTGGCATAATAGAGGTATTGAATGAACAACAAACATTTTGTACAAACTCTTAATATAAAAATAAATTTTATGTATTTTAATTGTAATCCCAACCAATTAATATTTAAGCTTATTTAGAGAATACATGAATTGGGAATTTGATTTAAATCCATTAATACAGAGCCAAATTAATTAAACCTTCACTTAGCTTAACTTATTCACTATTTATAGTGAAATAATTAATTTTGTCAATGCAAAATTATTTCCTTCTTTTTATGTACTTAATTAATATAGAAGATAAGAATCCATCAAAATGAGAAAGATCAAATTTGTTTCTTCATACCCCAATGTAAAAAAAAAGAAAACAGTGAAAGAAGGTTTCAGGGTTGTAATAGGCAAACTTGATTTTCATTACAAACTTTGAGGAAAGAATAAGTTGAGTTGACCTACCTGGATTCTGGTTAATTAAAAAACGCAACAAAGCAATGCTTGCTAGAGGTATCTTGATGTCATATAGTCTATATGCTGTTATTGACATGTTTGATTTGAAGTAAAGATGCTGAGAAACTGGAAAGTGAATAAGGGTATGAAACACTTATTTGAAGCTGTAATAGAGACTTCTAGTTTGATCCTCTGCAGCCTGAATTAGAAACTATACAGAATTAAGCCAAAATCAGGAAATACTGTATCAAAAAGTACTCCAATATTTTGCCCCCTCTTTGTGTGATATTGTACTAACTGAAACAGTTTTCCCCAGTCTTAATTTTCTAAATTTGTTACTGTGATTCACATTACCTCTGGATTAAAGCATCGGATTAAAGCATTGGATGCTCATCTCCTGTGAATTTTATTAATCTAGTGCAATGTTTCCCAACTTTGGCAACTTTAAGATACTATATATGGAGCTCAAATCTCACAGTGGACAGTTGAGTTAGCATGCTGGCTAGAGAATTCTGGAAGTTGAACTTCACACATATTAAAGTTGCCAAGCTTGGAATACTGATCTTGTGAGAGCCTGTGCACACTAAGATTGGGTGGAAAACAAAACTACTGTACTCACATAACAGGTGATACTCAAACCACTATATTGTAGCTAAAAGCATAATGGCTTGCTATGTTAATGTCTGGCTACTTATAATTTTTAAACAACAAATTACTCACCATGTTTAACTTAGTCTGACTTGTGTAAACTGATTCATAAGATTGGTGAGGGACATACAGTTAAAATGAAGCTAAGTAATTGTAGTGTCTCTTGTTAATCTACAGATATATCTCTAGATACAATATCAAGGCTTCCAGATGTGATGGATTTAATTCCAGTTATAAGATGAGAATGAATGGCGTGCTTGTATAACACATGTGGAAAACACCAGATTGGGGAAGACTAATTTACAGTATGCATTTATACAACATGTTTCTGCTGCAGACAGAAGAGCTGGAAGGCTTTTTAGATATAATATTCTAAAATAGTATTTTAAAATCCCCAAGCTAAAATAAAATTGTTATCTACTACATGTGTCCTGCAGCCTATATCAAGGTGAAGAGTACAAATTGTAACTGAGCAAGACATGTGAAAGATTCATGGGGAAGAAAACACACACCATACCACCCATCTCTTGTTTCTCAAATCTATGGACTTCTTAAAAGTAGGCACATTTAAATGGGGTTTATTCCTTGCTTCTTTCAAGATGATGTATGAGAAAAGACCAGCAGCACTAGTGCCTCTTAAAGAGAAATCTTTTTTCAGATATAAAGGAAATGAAACTGTTCCTGGCAGATCAACATATGCTGCCTATAGGCAATCAGAAATGGAATGTTTGCTTTTGATGGAAACTGTTGCATATGGATAGAATTCAGTTTTGCAGTGGGATGTTTGGAACATTCTTGTGTGATTGGGGAACGTAATGAAGTGAAAGAAAATAAGAGCCTTTGGGTTTGTTTTTTTTAAAAGAAATCTCCCTGCCTATATATTAATGCATGTGGAAACCAAGAATTACGATTGCCTTCTTAATGTGCCAGCTTCCTCTATTTTGTGATCATGTCTTCAATAAGGTGACATTTGCACTTGGAATTAAACATAGTGCATCCAGTTTCTTGCACATCCTTGATTATAGTGGGTAGATGGATTCTCCATTCTCTCTTTCATCCTCACTGATTCATGTAGTTTGTTTTTTAGTTTGGTTTTTTTTTAGATTTTTATCCTGCCTTTTTATATATATATATATAACCCAAGGTGGCGAACATGTCTGACCTAAGCGTAGTACATAAAATTATCTGCTACAATGTCCTACCTGTCAGTGACTACTTCAGCTTCAACCACAACAATACATGAGCAAACAATAGATACAAACTCAAGGTAAAACACTTCAAACTCGATTGCAGAAAATATGACTTCAGCAACAGAGTGGTCAGTGCCTGGAATGCACTACTTGACTGTGGTTTCTTCCCCAAACCCCCACAACTTTAACTTTAGACTGTCTACTGTTGACCTCACCCCATTCCTAAGAGGTCTGTAAGGGGCGTGCATAAGAGCACCAACGTGCCTACCATCCCTGTCCTAATGTCCCCATTTATTCGGATCCATTTCATATATTCATAATCATGTTTATACTTATATCTGTAATCTTATATATGCTTGACAAATAAAAAAAAATTCTTCTTCCTCTAGAGTCGTTTGCCCGATTATTTTGTATTTTACACTGGCAGATGGAGTGGATTCTGTTCACAAGGGCTAAATCTCTCTTGTCTGTTTTGAAGGTACAGTTCTAGTACTTTGGGCAAGAGAAGGCCTTTCCAATGTAGGTAATCCTCAACTTATGACCATAATTGAGTCCTACATTTTTGTTCCTAAGTGAGACAGTGGCTATGTGAATTTTGCCCCATTTTATGAACTTTGTTGCCACACTTGTTAAGTGAATCCCTGCAGTTGTTAAATTAGAAACATGGTTGCTAAGTGAATCTGGCTTCCCCGTTGACTTGGCTTATTAGAAGGCCACAAAAGGTGATCTGAGACAGTGCAATCATCATAAATATGACTCAATTGCCAAGCATCTGAATTTTGATCATGGGATAATGGAGATGCTACAGTTGTTGTAAATGTGAAAAATGATCATGTCACTTTTTTTCAGTGCCATTGTAACTTCAACTGGTCACTAAATGAACTGTTGTAAGTTAAGGACTAACTATATATGCTTTGTGCTGGACTACCAAGCTATGCTTCCTTCCATATTGTCTTGTACTGTACTAAAGTGTTGCTGTAACTTGTTGGATTTATATTTGTATTTGACATATCTTAAAACAAGGACGTGTTTAATACTTTCTGGCCACAGAAGTTGCCTATTTAAAAAAAAATGTGAAGAGCGGTGGGGTTTCTGAATGTTCCATGGTAAATCCCATCACTTAAACTGTATGATAAAGACTAAGAAAAAAAACATTCTTTGAGAGGATTAAGAATTTCCCCCTCAGTCCCTTGCACAGAGAATAGTTTTTATTTGTTTATTTTGCCTCAGGCTGCTATGGAAAACTGCAAAAGATCTATGCAAAGGACCAAGGACAAAACAAAACAGCAGCCCCACTCTCACTCACAAGGGACTAAGCCATTTTCCCCTTTATTCACTAGCAGAGAGGGTTTCACCCCCCCCCAAGCCTGCAGAACCTATTCAGATATAAAGGAAATCAATCATTTCTTGCTATTGTTCCCCACTGACTGATATTAGGTGGCTTGCTGCCCTTGATCCTGGAAGCAGAATATTGCCATCATGGGTAGTAATATAAACAGGATTCTACTACCTGAATTTGCCTAGTCTGCCTTTAAAGAAATGCAAAGAAGTGACTGCAATGATCATATTAAAATATACTATACACCTTGGATAGTTTGGGAATCTTCCTTCCGCCTCACCATTTATGATTTTATTCTTGAGGTCCTCTCACTCCTGCATCATTTTTACAGATCATGTTTGCATGTATAAGAGAATCTGGCAAAAGCAAAACTAGAACAAAAAAGTATATAGAGAGAAGAATATTCATTTTGGAAAGTAATCACGTGGGGATTAATGTTTTTCATCTTGGATGCTTTTACATTGTGTTTTAAAATATATAAAGGTCATTATAGAGATGATAGCAGAGATTTCTTTGGAATACTGGTAAAAAGGCTAGGTTTTACCTGCATTTTAAGTTTCTTGGTGGTTTAAGTCACTATTCCCTTCCTCTCCTTTTCCTATTTCATGGCTCTGTTAAGAGGGTCTCCAGATACTATCTGCGATTCTCAGATGAAAAATTGAATAAAAATAAAAATATTTCTGTAACTTTTGCAAAAATATCATCACACACACACACGTCAGTTAATCATGAACAATACTAGTGCACCCGTTCTCAAAGAGATGTATTTTATAGACTACTCAAATGTGTAAGTTATTATGAAGTATCTTTCATAAAACATACTGAACTGCCTTTAATTAGGTGAAAAGTGAAGAGATAGTTGGCAAAAGAAAAATAGGATTACACATTTTATAATTCCAAACATGGCAGAGAATTATGTGAGCTGTGATCTAGCACTTTTGGAGGGTGCCAAATGTTTGGGACTCCTACATTAATGGAGGACTCTTGCAAAGGAAATCTTTTCCTCAGCTTTTTACAGAGGGTGTGCTTTTGTGGTAGGATGCCTTTCCTCTTGAAGCTTTCAACACCAATTGAATAGGTGTTCAGTGATGGTTTGATTAGATTAGAACTGGATGGGCTGGGCATTCTTATGCTGACTGAATTGCTGAGATATGGATGAAAGGTCTAGAAGCAAAAAGCACAAACACTGCTTTTACAGCTGCATCTATAGAATATAGCTTCTTTAGTCTAGATTTACATATACCCACAGAAATATTTCTTTGATAATGCATTTGTGGCACATTGAGGGTTGATAATACCGATAGAAGATTCTGTCCTTGGTTTACAGGTCTTGGATTACAGGTCTTGGATTACAGGTCTTCCTTACTCAATATGATGTTTGACCAGTTTTCTCATAAAGTTTTCTCAGAAAATGGAGCAGCAGACGTTATCTGAAATAGCCTTCCATAGCTTATTCCAATTCTGATGGATTACAACCCCTGTAATCCTAATTAGCTGGTACAATAAATTTAGAGTGGAGAATATGGTAAACGGAAGCAAGACTTGTATGAAAAATTAGCAAAATAATTTCCTTAGTGTGGCTGGTAGGTACATAATTTGCTTTCTCTTGTGATTGAATCTACATCCTCAAGGTTTATGCTTATTAATGAAACTTTTGTGTGTTTTTATATTACTTTTGTCTACATAGCCTGGGAAGTTAAAAATGAGTGGGAGATAAATTGTCTCCTCTCCCTCTGTTCTTTCAGTGAATGCTAGTGAGTGGGTCTCTTTTTTGTTTCTCTCGTATTAATAAATGTAGAAAGAAAAGATTGAATATCCTTGAAAAGGATTGCAGCTCTTCTGGTTTAGCAATGGATACAAGTATTGAAATTTTTTTTGACCCTTATGGTTCTCTCCCCCCGCCCCTCCAATATCATTAGGAGAAGCTGGCAAGAGATTAATCCTGAAGCACAAAACCAAAAATCTCCCTTTTTATCACGAGGAAGTATGTACATGTAAAGGACAAAGAAGGGGATATTACATTTTAACCCATGCTTTGGTTGGAACTTGTGAATAGACTGTATGCACAATTGTCACAATGTTAGGAATAGGAAACAGGAGAGCATATGTCCTTATGGAAGAAATCTCTAAAAGAAGCATGATTTATTTGGCCCACTACCTAATTTTATAGGTAGCTCTATGGTTAGTGATTGAATTTATTTAAAGAAAATAATGATATAAAAGATACAAACTAGTGATTGACCTCCTACTGGTGGAGAGGCAAGGAGGGCTTATACCTGATTTGGGAGCATTGCATGTGCCTGAGAACAGAGGGTAGAACATATTGGGAATGTGCAAAGACATGTATATTTTCGCTGTAGTACAAATGAATTTTCACTGGTGAGCAGAATGCAAGAGAAAATCCCCTTCCTAAATCCACATTATACAATGGCTTGGTTCAGCCATAAATTGTGTTATGTGTGAATCTAGTCAGTCTGATTACTGTGGTTTAAAACCTAGATTACTAAACATGGTTAAATGGTTTTTGTTAAATTCTGTTCAATATTTCCCACAAACAATTCAGAGCAGTCTGTAAGTCCTCCCATTATCTCATAAAATAGTATCATCCACAAAGTCAAATGAAGCTGAATGTGACGGGATAAAACATTTTACCCCTTAGTCAGAATTTCCCGTCTTTGGCATAACCATTCTCCTATCTATCGTGTTTCCCTGAAATTAAGACAGGGTCTTATTTTCTTTTGAACCCTGAAATAAGGGCTTGGCCTTATTATCGTGTGTGTGAGTGTGTGTCTTATTATTTTGTGGGGGAGGAGGCGGCGAGTGTGGGACTGGATGTTCTGTTGTCACTGCCGCCTCCCCTCCCTGTTCTTCGTGCTGGCCGGTATGATGAAGCGGCTGCTGCCCTGACATGTCCCGCCGCCACCGCCGCTACCTCACGGAGGAGGACTCTACAAGGCTTGTTGTGCCATTGCACGCATGAACTGCAGCACCGCCATGAGTTTCATCATACTGGCCCAACTGGTGTCCTGCTGCTCATGGCTGCACTGGTACGTCAAACCTTGCAGCAGTGCTGCTGTTCGTGCATGTAAGGGCACAAGCCTTGCAGAGTCCTGCTCTACGAGGTGGTGGCAGCGGCATGATGAGTCTCACAAAGACTCATTTCTGACAGGTGGAGAGGGGGAGAAGCAAGACGCGTGGAGTGAAATGTGGCTCCCCTTGCCATCTCTTCTCCCCCCACCCCTTGCCGGGCATGGCAGGCTCCTGCCCTTGCTTAGCCACCTGCCCCCTTTAGGGATGCAATTTGGGGATGGCAAGTGGGGTGGGCGAGAAGCGGGACGTGCGTCTTACCTTTCCAGCTCTGTCGCGTTCCTTGCCGTTGTATCCAGGGAAACACGTTGTAAAAAAAAAAACCCTCATGAGTTCAATCAAACTTCTCAAACTCTTCGTGAGACTCATTGCGCTGCCGCTGCCTCGTGGAACAGGACTCTGCAAGGTTTGTGCCCTTGCACGCATGAATGGCAGCACTGCCGCGAGATTTGACATACCGGCACAGCCGCAAGCAACAGGATGTCAGCTGTGCTGGTATGATGTAGCTCATGGCGGTGCTGCAGTTTGTGCATGCAACGGCACAACAAGCCTTGCAGAGTCCTACTCCACAAGGCAGCGGCGGTGGTGGGACATATCAGGGCAGCGACGGCCAGCTGCTCGGCCGGCGTGAAGAACGGAGTGGAGGGCATGTTCCCCCCCGTTCCCCCCCCCTCTGGCTTCATCTCCTCAACTTGTTTTGGTTGCGCAGCAAGCAACCAGAGGAAATGGCAGGACCGGCTGTGCATGCGTGTAAGTAGTTGGTGGGGGCTTATTTGGTGGGGGGGGGCTTATTTTAACGCATGCACTGAGATGTCTGATTGGGCTTATTATCCGGAGAGGTCTTAATTTTGGGGGAAATACGGTAATAATAGTGCTAGTTATGCCTTTCAGTTTATGGATTCTTTTTGGTGAATTCTGCTTATATTCTTGCAATTGGGATCTAACATACTATTCAAATATCTCTGCATATAATGCTGAATTTGTGGTTCATTTTTTAAAGCATGGCTTTTTTTTGTAATAGAAATATTATAATTTTTCATGGAACACAAAACCAATTTTAAACAGGTGCAGTTAAAATAACTTTTGTCTCCTAACTTACCTTGTAAAAGGGAAGGTCAAAGACATGAAATCCAAAATAGTATTTTATATTTTTTATAATATTTTATATTATAAGTTTCTATTGATAGGTTTTTAGGGGAATGAAATGGAATTTCTACTCTGTCTTCATGTAAATGCAGCTCCATTTCCTTAATTTCCTGGTTTCTAATCTACTGCTAGGTTATCCCATGTCCTGTATGTTCAAGTTGGCTTTTGTAGTCTTCAGAACAAATGGAAGCTGAAATGATTTGTGTGCTGGCTGAATAGTTTTTGGAAGCATACTCCTGTCTGATACCTGGATGAACTGGTGTCTGTGCTCAGTATAGGTTATAGGGCATGATTTGAATGGAAAGACCTTTAAAAAAAACTTCTAGAGAGAAAGAGAGGGAGAGACTTTTTTTTCCCACCAGTGATACACCTATTTTAAAACTTATTCTATTTTCCCCCACCTATAAATGGCAAGAATTTGCATATGCTGAAATTTGGTTTGAGAAAGTTCTTTGGAGGTGGGAATAAAGAATTTGAAGGGTATAACAGTGATGGGTTTCTACTGGTTTGCCCCGGTTCGGGCGAACCGGTAGTGGTGACGGCGGCACCCGCCCACCCGGATGTCATCACTGACGATTTGCGCATGCGCAGAAGGTTCTGCGCATGTGCAGAAGTGCCGCACATGAGCTCACAGTTCCAAACCAGTAATGAAGGTTAGTGGAACCCACTACTGGGGTATTAGTTACTAGTCTGCGATTTAATACCATATAAGGCGCTCCCTAATAATACACCATAGTTTGTTTCCCAGGAGTATTATTAATCTCCTTATCTGGAAAGTGATGTAGTCTATTTTTTAAAAATGGTTTTCAGAAGAGAGCTTATTTCTTGAATATTTATGCATGTTCACAGTTCTGCAAAATGCACCTGTCTTAGAAATAACTGGCTTTTGCTTGGCTTCAGTGCCTACCCAGGTACTTCTTTAGATTCTGTCTGGCTTTACGTTCCCATTTAATTTTAATGAGGGTGTATGAGTATTTCTTTTTTGTTTAAAAGACTATGACGAAGGATGTTCTTAGCCCGAGGATGACTTTGTAGTCTTGTACTTTCATAGTTGTTGATTTTCTCTAATTCTTGACTACCTGCCTTCTGTTTCCTTTTCTGCTTTTGTTACAAGCATGAAAAATAGCATCATGTTTTTTTTTTTTGTTTATATGAAATGGGGAAAATAAGTAGGAACCAAATTAAATATTTGATTGTGGTTTAATATGGGGAATTACACTAAAAAGTAGAAATAAGTTTAAAAATGAAAATGAAATTAAATTAAATGAAATTAAAAAGGAAAATGATGAGTGTACCCTGTAATTTTTTAAAAAATGCAGTCTGTATTTTAAACTACCCCATTATAATTCTAGGGAATATAAAATATATTTAAATAATAACATACAAGAATAAATAAAACAGGGTTTTTAAAAGCTTAAAGCTAGCCTTTGGGGTGGGGGTGGGGGAAGAGGGGATTGACTGCCATAAATATGAGAAAAGTTTTGTTTTCTATTCCAAGATTCGGGTGAAAAGAGTTCAGTAGGTAGCAGAAGGTGGCACAGATTTGTTCAGCTCTTTTTTAAACTGGCCTATATTACCTCCTCTCTGCTTGAGGCAACAAACAGACAGAGCAAGACCCTGAGTGGTATATATATAGCAATCCTCTAGTTAGTACTTCCCTCTCTTTTCCTTTGCCCAGATTTGTGGCCCAATATCTCAATTTGAAAACCCTCAACTGAAGGCAAGCTGTGAAAGATCCAGCATGGCTGTTTGCTTGCAGGAGAGAGATTGCAAAGAGACTGAGATGAGATCTCTGGCTTGTGATCTGCCCACTTTACCAACCATAGGCTGATTTCCTGATTTTTACTCATAAATGTACTATATTCTGCGTTAGCTTTGATGCTGCAGGGTTATTGGTTTAAAAAAAGCCAACTATGAGAAACACTGGTTTTAAATGTTATTATCACTCTTGCTGCTTTTACTAGGCTTTCTCAGTTTCTAAAAGTGCCATAAACTGTATTTTGAATGTTCCCTGCTGTAAATTTGTTTTTAACAATGAATGTAGAAATCTGTACTACATCATAAAACACGTACGGAGTGAACTTTGTCCCAGTGGCTTTCTTTCAGTCTGATCTAACTCATTGGAGTTTTGTGGGTGGGGGAAGAAGTGGTTCTCAGTTCATAAAGAAAAGGTGAAATATAAATTGAACAAGAAAAATATTCTGATACCATTTTCAGTAATATCTTCTTTTCTTATCTTTACAATGGAGCCTGGTCTGCAGGTCAAAATTCTTATTCACAGTGGACTGATTGAAAGTGAATTATAATTGTACCTTAGCAGTAGTAAAATAAAAAATTATCTTTTAACACTTGCTAGTCTAGTATGTGAGTAGAATTAATTGTAAAAAAGTTCCAGTCTAGATGACATTTCAAAGCATTTTATCATTTCAACTTTGGATAGATGGCTCTGTAGTATTCCTTCTTAAAGTTTGATCTGAATGAACAGAAACAAAAAGTTGTCTGCATAAGGTTCTGAAATCCTTTGGAAAGCAAGATGTAACTATTTTCAATGCAAACATACACTTTTGGCTTTTTAGTTGATCCTAGTTCAGGTATTTAGATGATTTTTTTCTTCTAATTTTTCTTTTCGTAGTGGGCTGTCACAGCACTTTAATCATAATTACAGATACTTTGGAGCCTGATTGAAATGCAAAACGCCTTCTTAATTTTTAATAATAGTGTGTGCCAAATCCCTTTGATGAATCTTGTGTTATTGAGAATTATTTTTCCTGTATCTATTTTAAATAGTGTTTGCTCTAACTGAACATTACTGGTGACCCATGTTTTGGTTTATATTGTGATATTGATTTATCCTGATACTAAAATTCAGATGATTCAGCTAAACAGTGTATTGATAGATATATTTATTACAATTTTATTTTGTGTTCATTCTGAAGAGCTCAAAGTGGTGCTGACTTATCTTGGCTGGGCTGGGCTCTGGGATCATACTTGTTTCATACTTAGGAGTTCAAAATACGTTTGCTACAAAACCTTCATGGTTGTGTCCATGCATTTGTTGTACTGAACTGGAATTGAGGGCAAAAGATCTGTGATCTTTTCAATGGCAGTACCATAATAAAACCTTTTAGCAGTGGCTTAAAAGTCACTTCCTTTTCCACTTTCAAATAAGTTCCAAAAACTCTTTTATTACAGAAAACCTTGTGTCAAGATTTTTGATTTTGTGGATAATATTTTAGACTTTTATTACACACATGGGGCAAATTTATTTGTTATATTTGTGCAGCCACCCCATCTCATATTGTCACATACCTCATCTTCTGCTTCTCATTTTTCCCACAACCCTGTGAGGTAGGTTGGGCTGAGAGAGATTGGCCCAAAATCATCCAGTCAGGTTTCACACCTAAGTGAGGCGTAGCATTCATAGTCTCCTGTTTCTAGGCTAGCATCTTAAACACTACATCAAATTGGCTGTCTCTGTTTTTTTTTTTTTTAATACTGATATTATTTTCCTTACGTTCAATTTTTAAAAACTGCATTTAATTGCTATCTTGATTTTTTTGTGAACTGCTGTTAAACATTGTTTTCCTTTGTGCTACCTTTTCAATTAAAGGAGATATTTAATTTTTTTCTAATATGATCTTTAAAATCTTCTCAAAACTGGTAAGCATTTTCTTGAAAGGTCTGTAGGCAAAAAAATTGACTTCCTGTTTATTTGGTTCCTGGCTTTAATACATTAAATATATTTCTTCCTTCTCCTTATATTATTTTTTTAGAATATTAATATTTAGTTGTATATTGATTAGAATTTATTTATGCAAGAGACTGCTCAGTCAACCAACTACTTGTTGATGAATTCTGTAAATCTGCTGATTTCATAATGATTATGTATAATAAACCTGCTGTCTTTTAGTTCTTGGAAATATGCAATACTGTACTATTTTCCTTATTTGAAAGTTGCACTTTCTTCTCTTGATTGATTTCCTTGAACAATTTTTTATTTCTCACTTTCTATATAAACGTCTCTGGTGCAGGTCTCTATTACTGAAGTTTTATGCTGCTTAGTTTGTTCGGCCTGACAGTTTCCTATATGGAATAGTCTCCCCTTTTCTTACAGCTAAGTCAAGGCGTTTTCTTTAAAATCCTTCCGAGACCACGTCTTGAATTCAAACTGTTTGACCTCTCTCTGCTCTTCAGCTGCCACTGGATTGTCTCTGTACCATCTTTTCCTTTTCAATTTCTGCTTGTTTTATGCCAGTTTTGTTCATTGTACTGAATAGGAGTTTAATTCAACCTATCTGATGGATGCCAGATCGGTATATTACAAGACATCTTTCCCAATCAATTGTTCTATGTTCTTGATCCTTATCTAAAAATAGAAGCTTTGGAGAAGGAAAGTATTTCCCTCCCCTGTTCTTTCTCTAAGACAATGCTTCTCAAAGCAGTGTTGGTGTTGGGTCTTGCAAGACTGTTGGGGTGTGTGTGTGTCTTATACCAAACAAACACCTTCTTCTGAACCCCTCTCTTTGGCAGGCTTACCAGTTTGATGCAAAAATGTTAAATGCATAGTATCCTTACCTTTCCAAAGCTTTAGCCTGAGTGTTCCTTTTCTTCATTTTAATACATTATCTTTGTCTTTCAGTGGAGGGATAATCATTCCTGGAGGGTACTAGTCTCTTGTGCAAACCTTTGACCTTTTGACCTAACACTTAATGTGCCTAGGGATTAATCGCTGAGGTGAAAGGGGGAGGGCTTGTGAGGAGGGTTTGTGAAGCTTCAACAAGGAGAAATGTGTTAAGATTGGAGTAAGGGATTAACAAGCAGCAAACATACGTCAAGAACATGAGATGATGGTGCTATGATATTATTGCACTTTTGGGAAAGATGTCTAAGAAACTGCCAGTATTTTGCAAGCTGTTTAAGCATTTTAAGAATTGTTTAGGAGAAGCTGATTTAAGACAAGGAACACTCACTATTTCATCCAGTACCCAAACAACCTATATAAAATGAATGTCCCTTCTTTTTTTCCTGACTTTCTTAGTGAATGAGTTATAGTTTGGAACATAAAATCTAACTTTTAGGAGTTAGGAAAAAGTAAGTGCACTCATCCTTACCATTTAAAATGGTTAAAAATGGTTTTAAATTGGTTTTGTTTTTTCCAACAGTTTTGCTGTATAGAGTTATGGAATTTTATCATTGTCTTATTTGATTTGATTGTTTTCACTATTTGATTTAATAATTAATCCAAATAATAATAAATAAACAATAAAGCAAATAATAAAGCCAAAATAATTAAATCAGATAGAACAATTAATATAAGTGGTATTGTCGAGTTCAAGCAATACTTGACACCCTGATGTCTTGGCAATGTGGGAGGGGGTCCATAGGCACGGGTGATGGTGATGGGAATGTGGCTAAGTATCATGTGCACTGGTGGTGGGATATAGAAGGGTTTGGATCAGGACCGGGAATAGCTGATGTCGGGTAGCAGCCGGCAGCCAGCTGAGAGCGCCGGAGCCTAGATGATGTCATAAGCCTGCGCCCACGCTGATCGGACCGGCGGCAGATTCGAAACAGCCACATTCCAGTTGACACCGATCATGACTACGATCATGCCGGCAATCAGCACGGGGCGGACCTATAAAGGATGCTGAAGGGCGAACGCCTTCAGTTCCGACTTTGTTCGTGTAATCAGTCCGGTGCCGACTGGAAGCTGTCTTGTAGCAGGAGAATAAATCAGGTTTCCCAGTCAAAGCGGTGGCATCATGTTTTCCCGGACCCCTGCACTGGTAGCCTAGCGGGGCTGAGAGAAAGTCGGAACTCAACTCCCCTTCCTTTCTATCGTGGTTTATCGTACGTGGTGGACTATGGCGGAGGGCACATTGGATGGAGCCCCAGTTACAGAGCCGACTGTAGCAGAAGAGGAAGAGAAGGTAGAGATACCGTCTGACATCGGACAAACCGTCGTGCGGCCAAAACAACGAGAGAAGTGTATGGAGAGGGGGCTGGAGGACCAGGAAACGCATGGGGCAGGTGTTACGCAATCCACATCCAGACATTGGTTGCACAGGTCTGCCCTGATGGGGAAAACCGGGTTCAGAGCACCCCCCCTCAGGGGCATAGTTCCAAGGCTGGAGGGAACGGCAATGGGCTGAAGATGAGTGGGAGTGGAACTACTCCACTAGGTCTGGAGCGACCACTATGGACATCTTGAGGGAGCAGTTTGGGGAAGCAAGTTTTTGGGATGCACCCTCATGGCAGCCATGGGCGCCAGGACTGGACCCTTCAGCCACATGGCAAGATGGGGCTGAAGCAGGGAAAGGGTCTGAAAGTAGGCTCCGTCTGGCTAGTCCCAAGTTCAGGCCAGAACAGAGGCAAGGGCAACCCCGGATGGACGAAGAATATCATGTCCAGGAGGCTTCCGCTTCATCCCTGGGGGAGGTGATGTGGGGTTCAGAGCAACCACAACCAAGGCCATTGAGGAGGGATGAAGGTCACGTGACCAGACAGCAGACGGGGCAGAATGGGGGACTTTGATGGCATGGCTATGGGTCGCACTATGGACCCCCTACCTATTTGGGCTCCAGGAATGTGGAACCCGCAAGCGCCATAGGGGCCCCCTCCTATGGGGGGCCCCTACATTCGATGGGGCTCCGGAATGGGTGGCATTGTTCCTGAGCCAAGTAATCAGCCATATGGACTTTTATGGTCGCTTTTATCCATCTCAATGGGCGATGGTTCTGGCGGTCACCCCGGTACTCACTGGGGAGGCAGCTGATTGGGTAGCTCACCTCCACAGTGACCATGCTTGTGAGTTAACCAACCTGGGCTTATTCCTAGAGGCTTTACGTAGTCGTTTTGAAGATGAAGCCCGTACCTAGGTGGCCGAGGGAGAGTTAGTCACTCTGAAACAACAGGGAAGACCACCTAAGGAGTATGTAAAGGAGTTTAGGAAATTTATTTATTTATTTATTTATTAGTTCAATTTATATGCTGCCTTTCTTTGGAGACTCAGGGCGGCTTATTAGCCAGGAGGCTGAGGACTTGCCTGAAAGGCTTCTAATACATCAATTCCTCATAGGTTTGGATAGGGAGCTCAGACAGGCTTGTGTTTACAGAGGCCTCGCCCCTCATTTAGTTGACTGGTACAAGGCAGCAGTGGAACTGGACGTTGGATTGCAGGAATTCAGACCCCGAATGGGGACATTTGGGCTGACTCAGGGTAGGCAAGGGGGGGTATGACAAGTAATGGACCGAGATCAGGTAAAACCTTTCATACCATGAGCTCCCGGAACATCGAGGATGTACAGGATCCAATAGTAAGCGAGCCAATACACCCGTTCATAATTCCTGTAACCATTAGACACCTAGGAATGAGGAAAGAGAGCGAGCAAGGGGCACTCATGGATTCCGGATGTACCCGGTGTCTTATGCGGCGGTCAATAGTGGAGGCCTTGGGTATTCACGTAGTGAAATTACGGAAGCCTATTACCTTTGAACAAATGGATGGGTCAACATTAGGGGGCCATCCCGCCACCCATGTGACCGAACCTGTACATCTGACAGTCGGAGAACATTGGGAACATATCCGGTTCGTAGTAATAGACTGAATGATCGAACTGGTTATCCTGGGACTTGCCTGGTTAGACAAGTGGGAACCGATGATCTGGTGGGAGGATGGTTTCTGTAAATTGAGATTAGCAAAGGGACCAGAGCCCCACATAAAACCCCAAGTTAGCGAAACTGAAAAAGAAGTTTCACTGCCCTTGCCAGAGAGGGGATTCCTGAGTATTTACGAGAATTCCACGAGGATGAATGCGAATCATTACCTCCCTACCGGGATACTGATTGTACCATAGAACTGATCCCTAGAGCCAAGTTACCATATGTAAACCTCATATGTACTCGATGACTCCAAGAGAA
This sequence comes from Arizona elegans, assembly GCA_022577455.1. Classification (NCBI taxonomy): domain Eukaryota; kingdom Metazoa; phylum Chordata; class Lepidosauria; order Squamata; family Colubridae; genus Arizona; species Arizona elegans. The sequence goes on along the minus strand of JAKOOJ010000001.1, from coordinate 19,272,409 downwards.
CTGACGGAGTTAAGGAAGTATATTGATAAAAATCTGGCCAGAGGCTTCATTCGGCCTAGCAGAGCACATATGGTGGTCCAGTGCTCTTTAGGGAAAAGAAGGACGGCATCTTACGTCTCTGTGTTGACTATAGGGGTCTCAATCCTGTGTGCCTAGAACCGTTATACCCTCTCCCGCTTATGATGGATTTGTTGGTGATGTTAGCGACTGGTAAAATCTTCACAAAGCTTAATCTTTGTGAAGCATATTACCGGGTGCGTATCTGACCAGGGGATGAATGGAAAAGCACCTTCAACTATCCCCTGGGGAATTCCAGGTGATGCCATTTGGACTACAGGGTGCTCCGGCCGTGTTTATGCAACTAATCAAAAAGGTGCTCCATGATTTTTTGTATCGGGGGTCCTGGTATACCTCAACGACATTCTGATTTACACAAATACCATGGAGGAGTACATTAGGTTAGTAAAACAAGTATTGACAAGATTGTTAGAGGCCTGACTGTTTGTGGAACTCTCCAAGTGCGAATTTCACCATATGGAGGTAGACTATTTGGGGTCTAGGAATCCTGGAGAGGGAATTGAAATGGACCCAAAAAAGGTAGAGACTGTTGGAATGGCAAGCACCACAGACTAGAAAACAACTGCAGAACTTCCTTGAGTTTGCCAATTTTTATAGGCAATTTATCCTGTCGTTTGCTCAGGTTGCTTTGCCTTTAACGGACCTATTACGCACAAAAACAACATCAACTGTTAAACCCAAACCAGGACAAATATTGAACTGGTCTCTTGAGTGCCAAAAAGTGTTTGAACATTTAAAAGTGTTGTTTGCCAGAGAACCTATTCTCAAGCACCCGGATATGTCAAAACCTTTCGTTATACAGGCTGATGCGAGTGATGTTGCTATAGGGGCCATACTCTTGCAAAGGAATATACAAAACGAGTTCCAACCTTGTGCATATACATTGCATAAACTAACACCAGCAGCAAGAAACTGGGCTGTATGGGAAAAGGAGGAATTTGCTGTGAAATGGGCTTTACAGACATGGAGACATTTATTAGAGGGTTCAGACAAAGCTTTTGAGGTTTGGACAGGTCATAAGAACCTGGAAGCACTCCAAACGCCCCATAAACTGTCTCCCAAACAGGTTAGATGGGCGCAGTATTTCCTACGTTTTAAATTCGTTCTCAAATATGTACTGGTAGCAAAGAATTTCTTAGCGGATGTGTTATCACGCATGCCCCAATACAATAACAAGAGGGACGGAATAATGCAGGCCCTAGTACTCCCTACACAGACTGGAACACGTATGATGGACAAAACACGATTGAAAAGTGACTGGGTAAATGTCCTGAAAAAGGAATCAGAGTCTGACCCGTGGTTACTGGCTAACACAAAGTCGGTTACCCACTGAGAAGGCTTAGCATGGAGGGGGGACAAATTCTATATCCCGACATTGTTGAGACTCAAGGTGATGGGGCAATGCCATGACGTCAAAACAGCATTTTGGGTTTCTAAAAATCTTACATCTAATTAGGAGGCAATTCTGGTGGCCTAGAATGAGCATGGACATTGAGGAATATGTCAGAGGATTTCTGGTCTGTGCCACCTCCAGACCATGACCAGGGAAACCACTCGGTCTCTTACAAACGATTGCTGAACCCAGTAGACCATGGGATGAAATCGCCATGGATTTCATAGTAGAACTACCACACAGTAAAGGGCATACTGTAATATGGACTGTGCTCGATTTGTTTTCCAAACAGGCCCATTTCATCCCATGTAAAGGGTTACCATCAGCACAAAAGTTAGCTAAACTCTTTATTCAGCACATATATCGCCTACATGGAGTACCGAAACGAGTCATATTGGATAGAGGGGTACAGTTCACCGCTATATTCTGGAGGGCATTTCTACGCTACATCGGGTCAGAACAGGAACTTAGCTCCGCATTCCATCCTAGCACCAACGGAGCTGTTGAACGTGCCAACGCTATGGTGGAACGGTACCTATGGTCTTATGTATCATATCAACAGAACGACTGGTACGAGCTATTACTGTTTGTGGAGGCAGCTTATAACAATTTGATTCACCGTAGCACGGTTACACACCATTCAGAATAGTAACACGGAAAGAGTTTCCTGCCATTCCAGACCTGGATATTCAAGCCCTTGAACCTACGTCAATAGCAGAATGGACAGAAAACATACAAAGAGTATGGCCCCATGTGAAAGAAGCCCTGGAAAAAGCATCTAAAGAATACAAACAAGCCAATAAAAAGAGGGATGATTGCCCGCCGTTCAGGGTAAGGGAGCGGATATATCTGTCTACTAAATACCTATGGTTACGAATACCCAGTAAGAAACTAGGTCCCAAGTTTATAGGGCCATTCACCATAATTAGAGTGATAAACCCAGTAACTGTGGAATTAAAGCTATCCCCCTTGTTGGGTATTACACCCAATGTTTCATAGTAGCTTACTAAAACCAGTGACGAACCCCTGTGATCCCAATACATACCCGGCCCTGTATCGGGGTCCCATTACGAGGTCAAAAAGATTGTTGATTCTAAATACCATAAGGAGACCCTTAAATATCTAAGTGGAAAGGATATCCAGATATGCCTCATAGGTATGGAAATGGGACATCAATGCTCCAAGCCTATTATGGCGATTCCACAGGGCATACCCCAAAAAACCAGGCAGCGCAAAGGATTAACACTAATATCTCCTTTTCTCATTTCAGACAGAAGCCTGGTAGGGGGAGCTGCCTGTCGAGCGTCAAGCAACACTCGACACCCTGATGTCTTGGCAATGCAGGAAGGGGGCCCATAGGCACGGGTGATGGTGATGGGAATGCAGCTAGGTATCATACGCACTGGTGGTGGGATATAGGGTTCGGATCGAGACCCGGAATAGCTGATGTTGAGTAGCAGCCGGCAGCCAGCTGAGAGCGCCGGAGCCTAGATGACATCATAAGCCTGTGGCCACGCTGATCGGACCAGCGGTAGATTCGAAACAGCCGCATTCCAGCTGACCGATCGTGGCTATGATCACGCCGGCAATCAGCACGGGGCAGACCTATAAAGGATGCTAAAGGGTGGATGCCTTCAGTTCCGACTTTGTTAGTGTAATCGATCCGACACCGACTGGAAGCTATCTTATAGCAGGAGAATAAACCGGGTTTCCCAATCGAAGATGGCGTCTTGTTTTCCCGGACCCCTGCACTGGCAGCCTAGTGGGGTCGAGGGGTGTATTTCTTGTCCAATTGTTACCCCAGTGAAATCACTAGTTTATGCTTGGAATGGGATCACCCTAATTCGTTTATCATTTCAAAGATTTATAACATTTCAGAATTTGAGAATTCCTCCATAAACTTTTTCTTGTTCTTTTCTCAATAAAAACAACAACAACCCAGCACTGAAATAGTTTTTTTTAGAAAAGAAATATACTACATCAAGTAGACAGCCAATACAGGTTGTCCTCAACTTATGACCATAATTGAGCTCAAAATTTATGTTAAGTGACAAATTTGTTAAGTGAATTTTGCTCTATTTTATGAACTTTCTTGCCACTGTTCAGTGAATCCCTGCATCTATCAAGGTAATAACCCTGTTGTTAAGTGAATCTGATTTCCCCATTTACTTTCTTTGTCCGAAAACTGCAAAAGGGGATCACATGACCATAGGACACTGCAACCATCATAAATATGAGTCAGTTGTGCATGAATTTTGATCATGTGACCATGGGGATGCTGCGATGGTCCTATAAAAATGGTCATAAGTCACTTTTTTCACTGCCGTTGCAAGTTTAAATGGTCACTAAATGAACTGTTATAAGTCAAGGACTACCTGTACATGCAAAGATAAAAATAAGCAGAGAAATTGCTACCAGTCCTATAGTGATATTATTTCAAATGAGACTCATCTAGCAATTCTTTGTGTGTGTATGGGGAAAAATGTGAGCCACAGGAGGAAGAAGTATGCTTTCTATTGCTTCAGGGTTTTGTTCCCTTTTGTTAATGCTTTCCTTTAACTATTGCAACCATGTTTCCCCAAAATGAATGTTGGCTGACGACCCGCAGGGGGAGAGCCTTCTCTGTGATGGCACCTACCCTCTGGAACTATCTACCCCCAGAGATACGAGTGATCCCAGACCTCCGGAATGTTCGTCGGGACCTTAAAACCTATTTCTTTCAGTTATCCGGGCTGGCCTGATTTTATATTGGTTTTTAAAATTGATACTGATTTTAATTGGAATGTTTTAAATTATGGGCCAAACTTTATTTAATTATTTTAAAACTATTTTAACTTTTGTGTACAAATGTTTTATTTTTGGCTGTTCACCGCCCTGAGTCCGAAAGGAGAAGGGTGGTATAAAAATTTAAATAAATAAATAAATAATAAATAAATAAAAATAAGACAGGGTCTTATTTTCATTTGACACCCCCCCCCCCCCCAATAAGGGCTTGGCCTTATTACCGTGGGGTCCTATTTTGGGAATGCAGGAGGTGGTGAGCATGGGACTGGATGTCCCATCGCTGCCGTCTCCTCCCCTTCCTGTTCTTCGCGCCGGCTGAGTGGCCCAACATGTTCGACCCCACCCCAATGGCAACAACTACTTCCCTTCCTCTTGCCGTCTCTTTTCCCTCGCTGGGCATGACAGGGCTCCTGCCCCTCGCTTAGCCACCTGCCTCCTTTAGGAATGCAATTTGGGGGTGGCAGGTAGGATGGGTGAGAAGCAGGATGGGCGTCTTACCTTTTCAGTTCCGTCACATTCCTCGCCGTTGTGTCCAGAGAAACACTCTATAAAAGAAAACCTTCTCGCGACTTCAATCAAACTTCTTGAACTCGCGAGGTTTTCTTTTACAACATGTTTCCCTGGACACAATGGCGAGGAAAGTGACGGAGCTTGAAAGGTAAGACGCGCGTCTTGCGGCCCAACACATCCCATCCCATCCCAATGGCAACAACAGCCTGGCTGTTTCCCTTCCCTGCTATCTCTTTATCAAGAGGGGTGGCAGGTGGGGCGGGGGAGAAGCAAGACATGTGGAGTGAGAGGTGGCTCCCCTTGCCGTCTCTTTTGCCCCCCTCACTGGGCATGGCAGGACTCCTGTCCCTTGCTTAGCCACCGGCCCCCTTTATGGATGCAATTTGGGGGTGGCAGTTGGGTGTGCGAGAAGCGGGACACAGGTCTTACCTTTCAAGCTCCGTCGCTTTCCTCTCTGTTGTGTCCAGGGAAACACACTGTAAAAGAAAATCTTCTCGCAAGTTTAATCAAACTTCTTGAACTTGTAAGGTTTTCCATTGATGGCTGTGGTATCATCCAGACATGGGTTGCTTCAGTCGGATCTGCTGTTGGCTGAGTCATAGTTTTTTGACCACGTCCCTTGCTCCTCCCTTTCAGGCTCAGTTTCAACTCGGTCAGCCTGGGTAGACTGGTAGAGTCTACCCAGCTCTATTTTGGAGCGTCCTGGTCTACCAGTTTTCTTCTTCGCTCCTGGCAGCCGCCATTTTGGGTTGTTCCCTTCGATCTGCCATTTTAGTGTTTTTGGTGGGATTGGAGTCCTATATCACCAACGAAGCAGCACACAGGGCTTGGAACACTATACCACCAACTTAAATAGCGATTCCTGGCAGCAGCTCCAGGATTGCTTATTTCGGCCGCCACCCTCAGCAACCTCAGAACACCGCCGATCAGCTGTAGGGCAGCCCTTTGAAGCGCCGTGGCAATTTAAAAGCACCTTTTTTGCCGCTTTGCCACCAACGAGCCTGGGAGAGAGGTTTGGATGCAATTACCTCTATTCCTCATACCACCAACGAAGTTTTCTTCTATTGGAGAGTAGCAAGGTTATTCCTTGCTCTCTTCCTGTGGCATATTCCAGCCATCGGTTCCTCGAATCATGGCTTTGGGGGCGCTGGATAGGGACTATTTCTAGGTGCTACCTGGACAGTCACCTCTGAAGCAGAGTTTATCCTGCTCACATGTGTGCTGGCAGCCATTGGCCTGCTCGGACATAGCTGCCGCCATTTTTTCTTCCTCCACGTGGCGAAAGTGAAACTAATTCTTCTCCAGTCAACATCTTGGTTGCAGTGAGTATAAAACAAGATGGCGGATTGCTCTTCTCAAGAGGAGGGAGTTACCATGTCTCAAGAGGAGGGAGCTTTCTGGAAAGAAAGACACTTGCAAGCACCTTTCTAAAGCGGAGGAGAAGGATCTGGAAAGGAGGCATAAAACCTTAGAGAAGCAGATTACTAAGGCTGCTGCAAATGTGTCTGAAAAAGAGGTTTCTCCTCTTCCCCCTACTCTCTCCCTCCCTGTTCCTGCAGTTAACCAGGCCTGGGCATCAGAAGGGGAGGGAGGGGTTCTTCTTCAAGAAGAACAAGGCATAATTCAAAATCTCTTTGCATGCCAATTGATTACTCCTGCAACCCCTGAATCTGGCAGAAATGTGGCAGGAGAGCTTCTGCAGGGGAATTCACCTTACCAGAAAAAACCCCAGAGGACCCTTTTAAAAATCTGCCAGAAGGATTAAAAATCTTAATTGATCAGGCCATTGCCTCTCGCATGGCAGCTGCCTTTCAGGATCATCACTCTAGCTCAATAATCTCAAAATGTTCCGCCCAAATCAGAGGCTCTCCTTCAGTTAGCCTTACTGGATCTCATTCTCCTGCAGCTTCCAGGCTAAGTGAAGCATTTGCCTTTGAAGAAGAACGCCACTCTGACTTATCAGATGATGTGGGGGTGATTCAAGACACACCTGCTTTTACAGGTTTATTTCCCCCAAATAGATTCAAGTCCTTATTGCATAAGGCACAAATTACTGCTGCATTAAAAGAGGATGATTACCTCAAGGAAGCGCAGGAAGCTCAACAGAGTCAAACACAGGGCCTTTTTTTCTGAGCCTCCTCCTGAACAGTGTTTTATTCCAACCCCACAATTGTTCATAGACGTGGTTAAAAAGCAATGGTCTAGTCCTGCAGCCCTGTTTTCCGCACATGGTTCAGATAGAAAATATTATGCTGTAGCATCCAAGTTTACCCAATTATTACAGGTTCCCCCAGTGGACAGTCCTGTAGCAGCTCGCTCTTCTTCCTCCTCTTCCTATGTGGCAGGGGATACATCTGAAGGTCTCTGACCAGAGGATAAAAAAATTGAAATTTCTTTTTAAAAAGAACCATCAGGCTGCAGCATGGGCAATTCGGACGGCTTCCTCGGCCTCATTTTTTAATCGAACCACCATTCTCTGGCTCCAACAATTACAGGCCAGAGTACCTTCTAGTGAAATTTGCCTCCATCAGGATATTAATAAAATCATAGCTGCCACTCAATTTTCAGCTGATGCTACTCTAAATTCGGCCAAATATGCGTCTAGGGTGCTAGCCTCTACAGTGTCAGCTCGCAGGCTGCTCTGGCTTTGCCAGTTGCCAGCAGATCTTAAGGTTAAATGGTGTTTGGCTGCAGCTCCATATTCAGCAGAGAAATTGTTTGGTGAGTCACTTGATCCTCTTTTTATTGAGACACGTGACAAGCGAAAAGTTCTACCTTCAACATCTAAATGTTCTGACAGAAGGTCCTCTCCCTATTACAGGAGGGCATCCTTTCGCACCTATTCCCAGGAAAGCCCCTCCCATTAGGTGTATCTTCAGGGACCAAACCGGTCTTCGGACTGTCAATCCTTTCAAGGCAGGAACAAGCAATTCCCGCAGTCTAAGCGGTCCTTTCGCGGCTCTGGCTACTGCCAATCCCGTGATCATAAATGACTTACCACCCAATCCGCCCATTGGAGGATGCTTGGCCTTCTTCGCAGACAGGTGGGAAAGCTCAACCCCAGATCTCTGGGTCCTCTCGATAGTAAAATTCGGTCTTCCCCTAGAATTCCTCTCCATACCTCCAAACTGCTTCATCCAATGCCCACCTTCAAACAGTAAGTCCAGACGATAACTAATGGACCAAGCTGTTCAACACCACCTGCAAATTCACGCCATAGAGGAGGTTCCCCACAGTCAGTGGAAACAGGGCTATTACTCCATCCTTTTCGTGGTTCCGATGCGTTTGGAGGGGTGGAGAGCGATTCTAGATTTAAAGTCCCTCAACTCATACATAGTTTACCGCAGATTCAAAATGTGTTCATTAACCTCTATTCTTCAGGGGATTCGTCCCAATGATTTTCTAGTTTCTATAGATCTCACGGAGGCTTACCTTCACATTCCCATTCTGGCAAAGCATTGGAAATATCTCTGTTTCAGCTACACAGGAAAACATCTGCAGTACAGAGCTCATCCCTTCGGGCTGGCCTCGGCCCCAAAGGTCTTCACAAAGGCCCTGGCGGTCGTAGCAGCCCACCTAAGGCTGAAACTGGTCAGACTCCAGTCTTATCTGGACAACATTCTAATTCAGGCTCATTCTTACGACCAAGCCTTACACGATCTGGACCTCACAATTCGAACCTTGAACGACCACGGGTTCCTGGTCAATTACAAGAAAAGCCAGTTAGTTCCAGTCAACAGAATTGTCCATCTTGGTGCCATCATTGATGAGAGTAAGGGAGCAGTCTCCTGTGTTCAGATCATTCCCTGGGCACACCTTCACACTCAACACATACAGTGGTTCCTGCTTCCCTTCCAGTGAAAGTATCAGGCTCACACCATGACCACAGTCAGGGTTCCCCTCTCAGTCAGGAGATCGCTACATTGGTGGACATCGCCTTCTCTAGACAAGGGATGTCTCTTCACGGATCAAGACAGACTTGTCCTTACTACAGACGCCAGCCTGTCCGGCTGGGGAACCCATCTCGATTCGCAGGTAGTGCAAGGATGTTGGTCTGCAACAGATCTAACCAACCCTATCAATCGGCTAGAGTTGAAGGCCATTCACCTAGCCCTCAGACATTTTTAACAGACTGTACAAAACCGCCATGTCCTGATATTGACAGACAACATTGCTGCAAAAGCACATGTCAACCGTCAAGGGGGAACTCGTTCAAGGTGACTCATGGAGGAATCCTTTCGACTTGGCAAGTGGGCCAAGCAATATCTCCTCTCCATTCGAGTGGACCACATAGTGGGGACGGAGAACACCCAGATGGATTTCCTCAGCAGGATCCAGGTGGACAACGCCAAGTGGCAGATCCAGCCAGACATATTCCAAAAGATATGCAACAGGTTTGGGATTCCGACCATAGACCGCTTTGCAACGAACCTGAACACTCAGCTTCCTCGATTCTTCTCAAGGTTCCTGACACTGGGGGCGGAAGGGGTCAATGCTCTCCGACTCAAATGGCCACCCGAACTTCACTATGCCTTTCCTCCATTACTCCTAATCCAGGCTCTGCTTCGGAAGGTCATCACCAACAGGGTGGAAATTATCCTTGTGGCTTCACACTGGCCACGTCGCCCGTGGTTTGCGGACCTGGTCAGTCTCTCCATATCACAACCTTGGAAGATTCCATCAGATCAGGTCATTCTGCACCAGGGGGCCCTGATTCATCCGGAACCTCAGTGGCTCCAACTGACTGCCTGGCACATGAAAGGGTCCTCCTAAAATGGAACAAGTATTTGGATAGGGTTATCCACACCATGCAAGCCTGCAGACGCAGGTCACAGTTAGGCTTTACAATGCCATCTGGCTAGTTTTTTTTATAGATACAGTGTAAGTCCTGCCAGATCAACCATTTTCAGCCTCCGCTCCTCAGATACTTGAATTCCTGCAGGATGGCTTGGACCATGGTCTGGCCCATAGCACCCTTCGGAGGCACGTGGCGACCATATCCACGGCCTTGTCCGGTGCCACCGGGGAGCCACTTACTCATCACCCAGTTATCAAAAAATTTCTAAGAGGAGTCAGTCTTTTACAGTCCTCTTCAATTCATAGATACCCCACTTGGGATTTGTCCAAAGTGCTTAAGGCATTAACTGATTTTCCTTTGAGCCTCTCTGCACTGTCCACCTTCGTTTCCTCGCTCTTAAAGTAGCCTTCCTAGTGGCTATAACGTCAGCTTGCCGCATATCTGAGCTGGCAGCCCTTTCTATTCAAGAAGATCTCTGTGTTTTCAGACCTGTCACTGTTGTCTTGTGTCTGAATCCCTCCTTTATCCCTGAAGTAAATTCCCTCTTTCACAGGACTCAGGAGGTTGTTCTCCCTAATTTTTGTCCAAGTCCTTCTCATGACTTGGAGCGGAGGTGGCACACCTTAGATGTGTGGAGGGCTCTCAAAATTTGCATTAAAAAAACTTCTCCTTTCAGAAAATCTGAGGCCTTATTTGTTTCATTTTTACCAAATTCTTTAGGGTCTAAGGTCTCCTCCGTGACAATTGGTCGCTGGATCAGAGCTTGCATCTCCTTGGCATATCAAGTCCAGGCGATTCCTGTTCCCAGGTGCATTACTGCTCACTCCATGCTGAGTGCTGCTACCTCAGCGGCCTGGGCAACTCAGGCCTCCCTTGAGGAGGTCTGCAGGGCGGCCACCTGGTCTACTCCCTCACCATTTATTCGCCATTATAATTTAGATGTTTTCGCTTCAGCTAAAGCATCATTTGGCATGAGGGTATTGCAACAGGTGCATCAGACCGGGGCTTCTCCAGGCCCTTCGGCATCCCGCCCTTAGGAGGACTGCCAAAACTTTGGTATGTCCCATGTCTGGATGATGCCACAACCATCAATGGAAAATGGGCTTTAGACTTACCTTGAATGCCTGTTTTCATTGAAAGGATGTGGCATCGTCCAGCCCCTCCCTCTGTCTCAGGGCCTGTACCCGGTCCTTTTTTCTAATGTTCAAGGAGTTTGTTTTCCAGTTGCCGTATTGGACCGGTCCCTATCTCTAACGGTGTTGGTTCCTGTTGGAGATTTTTCTTGTGGCCTTTATTTGCCGAAACTGAGACTGAAAGGGAGGAGCAAGGGGCATGGTCAAAAAATATGACTCAGCCAACAACAGATCTGACTGAAGCAACCCATGTCTGGACGATGCCACATCATTTCAATGAAAACAGGCATTAAAGGTAAGTCTAATGCCCATTTTCTTTTACAGCGTGTTTCCCTGGACACAACGGTGAGGAAAACGACGAAGCTTGAAACGCGGCTTGCTTCTCCCCCGCCCCACCTGCCACCTCTCTCAATAAAGAGACAGCGGGGAAGGGAAGCAGCCATGCTGCTGTTGCCATTGGGGTTGGGTGGGACGTTTTGGGCCACTCGGCTGGCGTGAATAGCAGGGAAAGGAGGGCATATCTCCCCTTTCCTCCCCTCCGGCCTCGCTGCCTCAACTCATTTTGATTGCGCGGCAAGGAACCAGAGGAAATGGCGGGACCGGCTGTGCTTGCATGTAAGTAGTTGGTGGTGGGGGGCTTATTTTGCAGGAGTGGCTTATATTATTGCATATGCTAAAAAGCCTGATTGGGCTTATTATCCAGACATGTCTTATTTTTGGGGAAACACTGTAATAAATTAGGGTCCAGACCTCAGAATATGCATTTCTTCAAAAAGTTTGCACTGAATTTAGCAAAAAACTGGACTCATATTGTGCCTTGCCTCTTCTTGCTTACTTTCTTTGATCCTTCCTTCACCTCCACCCAACCTATTACTCGCTCCCCACACCTGGTAGCAACCCCACACCTGGTAGTATCTGTGGGCCTGGGATTTGCAAGTTTCTGCTGGCTTTCCTGCTAACTTCAGTTGTGGGAAGTCAATGAAATTGTGTTGCCTAACAGCTATCCGATTCAATTAATGATGGTCATTGGGACTGCAGGGATTGCCTTTGCTAAGTAAAGTGATTCATGCTTTACCACCAATTGCTTAGTAATGGAAATTCTGGTCCCAATTTCTATTGTAAATTGAGGATTACTTGTTGATGTTTCAAAACTTACAGGAGGATGAACACAGTTCTAGTTGGCAATACTTTAAAGCAGCCCCTCCCACTTGGGGTTGCATAGGGCTTCTTGCGGTCTTAGGGAAAAAATGAAACTGCTTTAAGGTTCTGGGAGAGGGCCTAATTTGTACTCTCATGTGCTCCAAAGCACTTTTTGGGGATTGAATCCAAAGCACTGCCCAGCCCTTCGGTTACAGCTCAAGCAGCTCCATGGTAATACAGTGTATTAGCTGTGCTCCCGATGATGTGATTCAGTTAACAATTTATTTATTTAACCGAACAGATCAGTTAGTGAATATGGTATGCTTATGTTCTCCACTGTTTGTTCCTCCACATTCAGGAAGGAGCAGAACTATCTGTTCCCTTTGTATAGATATTTGCACAGTATCTGTATATTTCATCATATTCTGCCCCCAAACAACAAGGAGAAGAGTTATAGGCGCTTAAAAAAGGAAGCATTTAACAAAAATGTAGTTCAAAATATTCTGTTAGGTAGACCAGGAGATTGACTTAGTGTAAGGCAATTTCCTGAATATCTATATATTTGTAATGGCTGGCGCCGCCAGTATTAATAACTGACCCGGCTGTTTGTGCTGACACAATGCAGGCAGCATTGTCTTTGCTGGCTTTCTGTTTTCCCCTTGGCCAGCAGTGCAGGACGAATAAAATAGCAGTCTTTGCTGCATACCTGCAATTTAACATTGTATCCCCATACAATGCAGAAAAGAAAAATGCACAAACTTAAAAACAAAACAAAACATTTCCCCGTTTTATCATCTTCAGTTGTTCCTCCAGGACACATTTTGGTTATTTGTGTGAATGGAAAGATTGGTCTAAAATCTTGCAAGGATGGTACATTTTTGCAAAACGCTATTCCCAAAATAGAAATCCTATTTCTTCTTTTCTACAGGAATATTCCTGTTTCTTTTGTTATGTGTTTTGAAGGGATGAGCATTAACATGGGGAGGTTTTCTTTTAACACATTTTATATCTATTTTCTTGTCAGCTAAACTTACCAAGCGATCTCAGGAGAGAGAGAATCTCGGTATGCTGGTTTGGTCACCCAATCAGAATATTTCAGAAGCAAAATGTAAGTTACTGCTTTGTTTCTGTTTTACTTACTTTTTTTTCCACAGTGGTCTTTATTATATAAATGGTTAAAGAGTAGAACTAAATGCCTCCAAATGTATTTGAGTGTTCATATGTACCCTGTGACACAGTGATGTTTATTTCTAAATAGGATTTCTCTCTTAACCCTTTTTTATTCATCACATATGTCATAAAAATGATTGGAAAGAGGATTACTTGTCACAATCCAAATCTGAATTAACTGTAGAAGAAACAAGGATATACCATAGACATTTTGTATATATTAAAAATAGGTTATTTGCTACTTGTGTCTTCATTTAATATTGACCTTTTATCTTTATCATTGCACACTAGAATTTTGAAACAAGAATTGCCTGGCATAAATGAAGTGATGGGAAGGACCACAAAAGCAATCCAGAATGTAGAAATTAGTATTGCAATTCCTGGATCTGGTTTAGGAATCGTATCTCTGCGTAATAAATTGTGCTACTGGTGCAGCTCCTGTATGAGGGAAAAAAGACAATCATGAAGGATTTAAATATAATCCCTGTGTTTTGTATGTACTTGAAAGCTATGGTTAACTGTTGCAAAAATGCCTGAACGTCAAACTACAGTATGACTGGAAGACTACTTAATATCCTTTTCTAAAATTGATTAATTCTGCTTTTTTGTTTGGGAAAAATAAGGCATAATTAATTTTACCTCAAAGAAAACCATGTTTGTCTGTAAAAATGTTTGTCTTCATAAGCTAACTTTAAGTAATACTTTAGTACCAAAATTGCCCAAAATTATGGGCAGTCTTTTAAGATCATTGAAGCTGGATAGAAATAAACTACAGGTTTCTCAGGAATTGGAAATTAATGGCAATACCTTCTGCTGGTTTTAAGCCTTCTTTCTCAGCACAGGAAAGGGACATTTTCTAGAGCTGTTTATAGGTTTAGAGGGATTTGGCTTCAGAGCTTTGAGCAAAGGACCATTTCAGAGCAGTTGCACTCTTCCATCTGCATTGTTTCACTTTCTATTGCTTCAGAATTCTCTCACAGCATTTCCAGTAGCCAGAATAAGCTTCTGCAGATTCAGTTGCATTAGTAGATAAGGCACATTCATAGAAATTTGTTCTGGCAACTAGATATACTATAGGAAAGCACCTGAAATATCTCAGCTAGATGGAAGTGAGCTGCAAAGCACTTGAAAGTAAAGTACTTTTGCTTTCCACATAAAGATACTGTAGTCCTCGAGGTATGACTGTAATGGAATCTGTTATGATTGTAAATCAAGGACTATATATACCTAGTTTTTAAAATAAACAGCAAGGAACAGCATCGTAGAGGATAAGGTGGTAAATGATGGCTGTATATTGCTTATGTGTATATTTTGGCAAAGCAATTTATGGTATTTTTGATGCTTCCTGAATGCTTCATCATTTATTTATTTATTGACTGCTATGCAACCATAGGAAAATTAGCTGCCCTGTACATCAGGACAGGCAGCTTATAACTTCAGGGGTGCATGTAGTTCCTGAATCTCCTTTTTTATTTTCTGAGTTATTGTCTCACCGAAAATCAGAATTATAACTTCCTGCTACTGTAAAGTGGAGAACGCACAACACAAAAACTGAAGTACAGCACCTGTAATTTACTTTATGATCATTAAAAAAAAAAAAGGAAGAAAAGGAAGAAAAAAAACCCCACTTCTCCCACCCCAAGGAAGATCCATTCAGAAAATCTTGATCCTCCCATGGGTGGCATCTGGTCTTATTGCCCCATTAACTGCACCATTCAACTATCAAAAGGTTCCTGACACAGTACAGGTAGTGCTCGACTTACAACCACAATTGAGGACAAAATTTCTGTTAAGTGAATTTTGCCCCATTTTATGATCTTTCTTGCCACAGTTGTTAAGTGAATCATTGCACTTGATAAGTTAGTAGCAGTAGCACTTAGACTTGATACAGTGCTTTACAGCCCTCTCTAAGTGGTTTATAGAGTCAGCCTATTGCCCCCAACAATCTAGTAACATAGTTTTTAAGCGAATCTGTCTTCACCATTGATTTTGCTTGTCAAAAGGTTGCAAAAGGTGATCACATAACCTTGGGGACAGAGTAACAGTCATAAGTATGAACCTGTTGCCAAGCATCTGAATTTTGATCACATGATCATGTGGATGCTACAAAGGTTTTAAAGTTGAAACATGGTCATGTCACTTTTTTCAGTGTCATTGTAACTTTGAACGGTCGTTAAATGAACTGTTGTAAGTCGAGGACTACCTGTATGACAGTATTGTGACACAGCAGTTAAAGTTTGGACTAGCTTCAGGGAGGCCCAACTCTTATAACTGCCAGCCATAGAATCTCCCTGGATGACTTTGGGTCAGTTGCACATCCTTTCTCAGCCCAACCCACCTTATAGGGTGGTTGTTATGGGGAAAAATAGAATATTGTGCATTTCACTTTGTACTTCTGTATGAAAGATGGGATATAAATCAATAAAGCATAACGCTCACTGGACTGTCTAAATTCAATAAAACACCAGCTCTGCAGAGGACTTTAGGCATGGCTCCCAGCTCTGTCAAAAATGTGAACAGTTGAAGGACTGAACTTCTGTTCTTCAAAATTGTTCCCTTTTATACTACTGTAGGAGTCTTTTGAGGTCATGTGAAATTTGCATCTGTAAATTAGTATATGTGCTAATTAGGATAGCACAAAAATAGTGTACAGCTGATGTTCTCAAAAACATTTTGTTATAGTGAGCTTTGCTAAGTCAAGAACAAACTTGTTTATGCTGCCTTAAATGTAACAAAGCCAAAGTTTTTTTAAAAAAAAACAGTTTAGTGAATAGAAGCAGAATTGGGGCTATACAGATGAAGGGCCATCATAAGAACTTACTGCTCCATTGTGCAGCAGTAGGGAAGTGAAAAGATTGTATTCACCTATCACTTTAAGACATATCTTAGTTTACCTTTCAGCAAGCCAGAAATTAGTCTTGCACCTGAGCAAGTCTAGTCAATTTTAGGTTTGGGGGGGGGGGTGTATTAATCTTTGTTGGGTTTTTTTGTTCATTTTCTATTGCAGCTGTGTGAATCTCTTAGAAATTTTGATGGGCAAATTGTATTATGGCTATAATGGAACTGAAATATGGCCAGAAATCCTTTATATAAAAAATTGGTTTCTTGGCATTCATCAAGTGGGATCAAGAGATTGTTACTGAGATTGTCAAGTATCATATCATAATTTTAATTTTTGAGATGCTGAAATTTTATTTCTTCATTACAAATAACTAAGATAGCTGCCATTTTGGAAATTAATTTGGGAAGGGGTTCTTTATCTCTTTGTTTGAAATAATATTAATCCTTACTCACATATTTCAATTACTTTGATATGAGCCATGGTGGTTCACTGGTTAGAATGCAGCACTGCAGCTACTTCTGCTGCCTGCCAGCTGCCTGCAGTTTGACAGATCGAATCTCACCAGACTCAGGGTTGACCAATCCTTCCGAGGGTGGTAAAATGAGGATCCAAATTGTTGGGGGCAATATGCTGACTCTGTAAATTGCTTAGAGAGGGCTGAAAAGCACTGTGAAGTGGTATATAAGTCTAAGTGCTATTGCTATTGCTATATCCTAATTCAGCAGCCCCCAACCTTTTGGGCACTGGGGGCTGGTTCCACAGGAAAATTGTTTTCTACGAACCTGGGGTTATGTGGTTTCATGTACTATTTAAATCCCATGCATGTGCAGATGAAGCTTTGCTCTCTTGTGTAGCCCAGTTCCCAATGGGTCTGGTGGTTGGGGACCCCATCCTAATTGACTTGCAAGATTAAAGCACTGTGAGAAAAGGATAGGATTTTCTTCAGGAACTGTGAAGAAGGAGCTGTGAAATGGTATAAGATTTGACCCTTTTCTGTTATGGCTGCCAAAGGAGAATTGGTAGTTCTTTAAATGGCATTTTATTCTGCCAGGCATTTTGAGGTGCAGGTTGCTGTAATTTGGATGAATTGACATTTATATCTCCTACTTTGTCTTTTAGAAAGGCTTATTTATTGATTTAAAAAAAAAAAATCACCTGAGGAACTTTTGGATGATTGTATTAGGAAGTTGATATGTAACAAACAAACAATAAATGAATGCATCTTGAAGCTGTATGACAGATGCATCCCTTTTGCACAAGGAATGCTTGTGTTTATTACTTGAATTTGTCACCTACCATGATGGAAAAGAAATGGATAAATGGGGCATACATTGGTACACATGAAAGAGTCAGCAGCCATCTTGTGAAGTCTCAGTGTTTGACAAGAGAAGCAAAAATGTGTATAAAAGTGTGTTTCTCCTTACTTTGTTATATAGAGGCGAGCATTGGCTATGGCAGGGCTAATATAAAAATAAATTGAATGCAATAGGAATAGAGTGCTTAAATTTGTGGTAAGGCAAAAACAGGTCAGGTCAAGAATGATTTTAAGTGCTGAATGAATGAATGTGGATTAAATGCAAAAGTGAATTATTAGTACAAAAGAGATAAGTCGAGATTTGATCATACAGAGAGAGTGAATGAGAATCAAATCACAAATCAAATATATTAAATAGGTGACTCTATTAAGATGAAGACAAAGACCAAGTACATTATGATTGTGTGCAGCTGACGAAATCCCAGAAAAAAGAAGGATAAGATTTAAAGGACAAAAAGCAATACCGTGTTTTCCCAAAAATAAGACCCTGTCTTATATTTTTTTGAACCCCGAAATAAGCGCTTGGCCTTATTTTTGGGGAGGTTTTATTTTGGGGCACGTGGAGCAAGATGGGGCTCCTCTTGCCATCTTACCTGATTTCTAGCTCTGCGTTTAAATATTTTTGGGGAGGGCTTATTTTTGAGGGGAGGCTTATTTTAGCACAAGCACTCAAAAACCTGATTAGGCTTATTATCAGGGGATGTCTTATTTTCGGAAAAACAGGGTATATGAAGTGGAATATGAACATGATAAAGGCAGGGATGGGTTGCAAGGAGAAACAAGTATGCAGAGGTAGAGTGAAGGATGTCGGTGCTTTGAAAGGAAATAGTTTGATGAATGTTTAGTATATGTTAGAGTACTAAGGTTGTCTAGCAATTGTCTTTAAAATCCTTGTTGAGGTCATTTGAAATGGTACTTTGTTATGAAGTGCAGGGGAGTGTTTCTCTGATCAGAGCTCTAACCACCACCGCAACAGACTGGAATATGAATAGATTGGAAATCATTTACATAATAGAGGAACGTTTTATTAATATAGGGGTATTCCATTAGAATTCTTGTCTTCTCTAATTCAAGAACCAGGAGTTTTATCATATCTTGAGGTATTTGAAAAACCACATTCCAAATTAATGTACCAGAATATGTACAAATAATAGGCACCTTTGTGCCATCTGTGCCTCTTTCTTTTCGTAAAAACAAATTGACAAGTCGTCCTTGAACATAGCTTTTCATTATGTCTGAACAGGGAACAGTGGTTAATAGCCTTCAAACAGGTATGGTTATAAGCCAGCTTTAAGCCATGTCAAAAAAGGACCATTTTTTTATCATGCTATATGAATTAGACAGCATATCAATCAAAATAATGAGCATCTCACAATCCAGCAGTTGTTTTGCTAATACAGTAAATTCTTGACTTTAGCCAGGAGGAAAGAGTGTCTGCTAGAGGTGAGTGAATAAATGATGGATGGGATGTTGAGCAATGGATTAAATGTACATAGTGTGTAAAATCTAGATAAAATGTGCATAATAATATAAAAAGTACATAAAATGTATAAAATTGTTTAGACTAATTAGTACCACAACAGTCTTAGATCATTTCTGGGAGAAAGTCTATTGTATTGTCTGAAATTTTGATTCTGTCTTTTATATCCAAAGTCCACTGCATTGAGATCTGTAGGATATGATTCACTGTCCACTTCATAAATTTCATTTCCCTTTGAAGTTTTTTTTTTATCCTTTGTCCCTCCCCACTGACAGGGATGTGTGTAATAATACTTCTCTCTCACGGCAGAGTTCCATGAGTATAAGATGTCACAAAACTGTTGTTTTTGCTTTGTTGTTTTAACATAGCTAAAGCCGCCTGGAAATTTATGCAGCAGAAAACCATTGCTTATTTTGTTTTAACCCCAAAGCCATATTAAGAAGGCTTCTGTTGTTTGGCTAAATAAATGCTTGAAGTTGAGAATTTCAACTTGAATTTAGCCTTTTTCGTATTGTTGGAATAGAAAGCTGATTGAAGTCACTGGTATATAAATTGTCAGAAAGAAGCGCTGAGGCCCTAAGGCTCTCATAGTTCAATTCCCATTGTTTTGAGGAAATGATAGATATCCCTGTTTGCTTTTTGAAGTAGTATATTCAAAGCTCTCCTTATTTCCTAACAAATCTCTTAGAAATAGCTCCAAGGTCAAAGGATGGGCTAACTTTATAAATAGTTTTCATGTAAACAGTATCTCGCTGTTTTTGTGTTACCTTATTTCCAGTTATTCATTTTCTATTCTTGCAGGAAGCTTTAAAGATGTCTGTAAGCCCATATTAGTCAGAAAAATGTCAACCTATAATATTTTATGTTTAGGAGTAGTTGCCACCATTAAAAGTGATGGGAAACTTGCCATTGGTCTAATAGGTTGTGTTTTGCAGGCCTGCAAAGTTTAAGTGAAAGCTAGGAGCAGCAAGACCCAGGTTGTAGTCCTCCTCAGTCATGGAAACACATTGAGTGATTCGAAACTACTTTGCAGGATCATTGTTGTGAGGGAAAATAAAATGATGCAACACTACATACACTGCCTTGAGTTCCTGTGCAGAAGACAGGATGTAAATCTAATAAAAGATGAACTAGAAGTGCGTCTGGATCAATTCTGCAATAGATTTTAATAAGTGCACTTGATTTGCAAAAACAGTAATATAAAGACTTCTTTATAAAACATTTTAAGATAAGGCCTGTTGTGAAGTGTCAAAAGTGTGTGTTAACATGTTAATTGGAGCCATTAGTTTTTATTTTCTTAAGCCAAATTGCTATGACAGAGAGCAATTTAATCAACAAAATCTACATTGTATCATATAGTAAAATGTGACATCACTGTAAAAATTACAAGTGCAGGAAAATGATTGTAAAAATAATATAGGTATAAAATATGGATTAAAATATTATTGCTTTAAGACAAAACATGCAACATTTTTTAGAATGATATACTGTAGGTAAATCCTTGGTAAAGAAAAAATGTTTTTGCTTAAAGATGCCTCTTTAAACTCCAGGTCAGTTAGTGGGACAAGCAAAGATACCTCTTGGTATCTTCTCTTTTGAGTTCAGCTCAACTTCCATGACTTACTGAAATGATTTGCAATAGCTTTATGGGATTTTTTTCCCCACCTTCCCAATCCAGTTTATGGTACTGATTTTTTTTTTAAAATTGCCTTTCATCCAGTGACAATCAGAGCCAAGCCAATTTTGGTTTTGGCGATAGGTTAAAATTCAAAACCTTTTTTTGGAGGGGGCAAATATTTACAACTTTACAACTTCTGGAGGTAAGTTGTTCCACTGATTAATTGTTTTAACTGTCAGGAAATTTCTCCTTAGTTCTAGGTTGCTTCTGTCCTTGATTAATTTCCACCTGTTGCTTCTTGTCCTGCCCTTAGGTGCTTTGAAGAATAGCTTGACTCCCTCTTCTTTGTGGTAGCCCTTGAGATATCAGAACACTGCTATCATGTCACCCCTGGTCCTTCTTTTCATCAAGCTAGACATACCCAATTCCAGCAACCCAATTCCAGCAACCAAACCAGGGATGAAATCTACTTACCTTCCCTACCGGTTTGGAAGTGCATGCACGGACCCTCTGCGCATGCACAAACCCTTCTGGGCATGCACAGAGGGTAAAAAATAGGTTACTTCCTGGTTAAAACCAGGCAGTAACGATGACAGGGCGGGTGTGCAGAGCCTTGTGCTGCCGTCGCTACCGGTTCTCCAAACCACTCGCCACCATCGCTACCGGTTCAGCCAAACTGGTCCGAACCAGTAGCATTTCACCCCTGAACCAAACCCAATTCCAGCAAGTATAAATAGTTATAAAATGCTTTCAATGGAAAAACTACCCATCAGTGAAAAGTCTGAATATACTCATCTACCCCGGTAATCTTGTTCATTTATCATGGTACCTTATATGCTATTTAAAATCAGTGAAAAATTCATTTTTATTGACTTTTGGGAACAATTTTAAAAAAGATGTGATCCATACTTCAGTGAATTTTTTTTTTCATTCTGCAATATACTGGTATATTGATCTAAACAAAGTATCATATTGGAGAGAAAGTATTATTAAGGATAGATATAAGTAGTGAAGAAATTCTTGTTTTATTTTAATTTAATAATATTTTGCAATAATTCGTAGTTCTGCAATGTGTGGATGAACAACTTGATTATTTTTAGTCTAATATGGAAGTAGAACATATGAGTACTTTAAAGAGGTATGAAGTATGTGATTAACTGAAACCAGGGTGGATAAAAATAGATTTTTTTAAAAAAAAATCAATTAAAAAAATAAATAAAAAATACTGGATTTTTTAATTTAAATCAGATTTTTTTTATTTAAACCAGATTTTTATTTTTATCAAATTTATTTTAATAAAATGCTTTTGGAGTAAAAATCTATCTAAAGATAGTTTTCTATTTAAGATACATTAATAATTTAGTTTATTCAGCATGAAATAGAGCTTAGTTATGTAACATGAGGCTGTATATTCTGCAATATTTACATTCTTGGTAAACTCATTCAATGAATCCAATCTCTGCAAGCTAAATAGGAAACCTTCATTTTTTTTACAAATAATATTAAAGATTCTAACTGCCAGCAAGAATCAGTCCTCACATTTATAGAGTATCTGTCATTTCAGATCCATCATGGCAGCATCTGTTAACATCTGCTGCCCGCCATGTCCCTCACCTTGTTGTGTCACTGCCACATCACCAGCCGACCCATTAAAATGAATGGGACTGTTGGTGAGTCAACAGTGGGTCAGAGGAGGAGCCGCTGCGGGACAGAGATGACAGTTGCTCTTTAAAAATTATGATTTAAATCAACTTGATTTAAATCAAATCCACCCTGACTGAAACAATAACCTTAGTAAGAGATTCTTTGAATTGTTATTTTATTTGAATTGCCACAATTTTTATAAAATTTTTGTAGAGTGTAAACAGATAATCTTGACTTTTGATGACTCCCCAGATGAAAGCCTATTCCACTCTAGTCATTTATTTATATGCTTACATTATTTGATTAAATAGCCAGTGTAATAAGCCACATACAGGTAGTCCTTAATGTGCAACAGTTCATTTAGGACCATTCAAAGTTACAATAGCATTGAAAAAAGTGACTTATAATCATTTTTTTACGCTTATGACCATTGCAGCATCCCCATGGCCACAAGATCAAAATTCAGACACTTGGCAACTGACTCATACTTACGACGGTTGCAATGTCCTGGGTTCAGGTGATCACCTTTTTACAATCTTCTGACAAGCAAAGTCAGTGGTCAAGCCAGATTCACTTAACAACTAACTTAACAACTGCAGTGATTCAACAGTGCAACTGCAGATTAATAAAAGTGACAAGCAAGATCATAAAATGGGGCAAAATTCACTTAACTGACTTATTTTGCAACAAAAAGTTTGGGCTCAAACTTTTGTAGTTGTAGATAGAGGACTATGTGTAAAGAGTGGACTTGGAGGAAGTGAGGGAGAAAAGTGGAAGTTTAAACATGAGTGCAAATATACCCACAGCCTGAAGCTAATCTTGAACCAAAAATGTATGGTACGTTCCTATAATATTTCTCAGAAGCAAAACCTCTCTAACATGGCATAAATTTAGACAGATCATAAATAATAAAACTAGATTATATTTTTTTAGTGTACAAAGCCTGCTCTAAGGGGAATATTTGTAAATGCATACAGTCAGTACCTCTCCCAATTCTATGGGTTGGCCCTCCAAAGATTATGATCTTTAGTTTAATGGAATGGAAAATAAAGCATATATTTATATTAATTACCCTTAATTCTTAAAATTTTAGTTAATTTTAAATTATGTCATATTACATTCATCCTGCCTACACTCCCTAATCTGGGCTATAATCAAAGGCCAAAAGTTGCCCTTAGTCTGAAAAACATATACATTACTGATTTATAAACACTTATCAATCAATATCAATCAATCTGATCTTATTCATCTATGTATGTGAAGGGATCACTGACTTTATATAGAAGAAATTGTCTTGGGATATGCTGCCAGTTCAGATAATTTAATGGCAATTTGTTTTATAATTGAAGATGATAGCAGATAGTTTTATACCAGTAAGTGCTGGCTACAATGACAATAAAGCTCTATTAGATAACTCGTGTCCTGTTCTGTCATTGTTTCAGAGATGTTTCCTTATCTAAACAGAGAAACAGAATGACCATGGGTGGGCAAAAAAGCAGTGGGAGAGGGAGTGACTTCCAACTTCCTGCCAGCTTTCCTTTGAATTTCCTTGTGAGAATCTGGCAGAGACTGTTAGAAATCTCTCCCTCCATCCCAATCCATGAATAAATTTGAATAAATTGGCTTGCTGGTTGGGATCTGGTGTTCAATTTCTGATGTAATGTTGGATTTGCCTTCAAAATAAACACAGAAGGACTTATTTGGCACCAAATATTATTTGGAAGAGGCAGTTGTGTTGTGTGATGTTCTTCCTGAACTCGTTTGCAGTAGGTTCATTGTTGTTATATAAATTAAAGAGTTTATTAGGCAAAGATAGCAAACTGCCCATCCTGACCTTTCCTTTCATAAAACATAAATTTGCAGTTTCTTCAGGGAAGAGGAGTGCTTGACAGTGAGGATAGGCTTTGGCCATGTCACCAACATCAACAGAGATATTATGTCATGTAAGACATGCATTTTGTCTCACTCTTTCTCAAATTCCATTCTGTCCTAGTGGACACATTCTGTATATTAGTCCATTTGAGGTAGACTGGTTCAAAAATTGTTGCCTTGTGATGTCCCATTTTGCTCAATTAATAGTAGTGACAACAAGAGGTTTAGTAATGTATAAATGTAGATCTCAGATTTACCACATTATGGTGAGAAACAAGGTTAGTAAGCCAATAATACCTTGCTTGTATCCTTCATAGCTGCATCTAGCAGTTAGCTGAAATGAAGGCTTTAAAAATAATATCTGTTTCAATAAGGAAGTTCTTGTAGCAATCTTAATTTTGGGGATTGCCTGCTGTTTAAATTATCAGAGCTTGATCTGGGATAGCTTCTTGCAAATTAGTGTCCTGCAAATGCACTGGCATTGCAAATCCAGAACTCCTACCTTGCAAACTTTTACCTTGTGGATTGGAAAAAAGCTTCTGGAGATACTTTTTCATTTTACAAAAAGGTGGGGGGATGTAACAGTTTCAAAGTGCCATTTACCATAATGTTGCTTGTCACACACACTAACTCCCTTTCCTAGAGGATGCTATTATCTCTGCTTCCTTTTGGTTTTTTGAACTAGTGCTTTTTCAGACAAAGTCATGGTGTCTGTTTTATTTCCTAAGAAAACGTTGGATCCATCTGGGACCCAAAGGCATTCTTAGAAATAAAGATGATACAAGAGATTGGCACTTTACTGTGGAGCATGCAAGCATCTGTTCAGATTAAATAATTTTTGAAAATCTAAAATATCACGGAAGCCTCACGGCATCAAGGGATGTGTTTGTGGGTTCAACAAATTCTGGGTGTCTAGGTTACAGTGACCAAATTTTTAAAACTTTACATCTGGAGCATACTGTTTTGTGTAACCTTCTGACACATAAACAGGAAGAGCTTTTATACTTGGTTGCTGGATATGGTTTCTTTCCTAGGAATATTTTAGACAATATCCCATGAAATTTAATGAAAGTGTTTTAAGAACAGCAAATTATCTCTCTCTCACTTTCTGTATGTAAAATTGAAATAAATGCAAAAGAGAACTTAAATAGTATAACATTGGACCAGCCTAAACACCTCCTGTTTCCTATTATAATGGAGTATTGGTTTTCTTTTTCTCTGGCCTTTGTTTTACATGAGGATTATTAAAATTCTGATGCTTATTTAAATAATATTAAATATCGTGTGACTTTTTATAGGATAAATATTGAAGTGTTATTTTTAAAACGATAACAACTGCTATTAATACTTTTTGTATTTTGGGGGAAATGAGAATAAGTTCATATTCCAGTTATTCTGGATTCTTATCTTAAAATCTGTTAATACTTTCTCCAGTGTGTACCTGGTCAGAGCAACAAGTACAGATAGTTCTTGACTTACAACCACAATTGAGCCCAAAATTTCTGTTGAGACATTTGTTAAATGAATTTTGCCCCATTTTACGACCTTTCTTCCCACAGTTGATAAGTGAATCACTGCACATGTTAAGTTAGTAACACAGTTTTTAAGTGAATCTGGCTTCTCCATTGACTTTGCCTGTCAAAAGTTTAGAAAAGGTGATCACATAATCCCAGGAAACTGCAACTGTCATAAGTATAAGTTAGTTGCCAAGCATCTGAATTCTCCAGAAAAGTGGGACCGGCAACCAGGCATAGGGTTAACTCCGTCTGATATCCAATAGGATATTTAGCTTGTATTGCTAAAGCCTACGAGGCCCAGGCATTGCCTGCCCCGAGGCGTATCACTACCCACTCCACCAGGAATGGGGCCACCTTGGCGGCTTGGGCTACACAGGCCTCCTTGGGGGAGATATGTAGGGTTGCTACCTGGACGTCCCCTTCCCCGTTTTTCCGCCATTATAAATTGGATGTGTATGTATGTATATGTGCCATGCCTGGCTGCTGGTCCCACTTTTCTGGAGAATGGGAATTGGTCCTACGTGAATGCCTTTTCTCTGCATTGTGGGACCGGCAGCCAGCCCCACCCTTGGCCTCCCAGGTCCGGTGTGGGTGGTTTAGTGGAGGTGGTGTTCCCCTTCCTGTGGTGGGTGCGTAACCTTGTCTTTGCAGCTCAGCACGTCGGTCTGCAGCATCATCCTCGTAGGAAAGCTGGGAAGCAAGAGGAAGAGGAGGTGCTTAACATCTTGCAGACTCGGTCCTATTGGATATCAGACGGTGTTAACCCATGCCTGGTTGCCAGTCCCACAATGCAGAGAAAGG
The DNA here is from genome assembly GCA_022577455.1 of Arizona elegans. Taxonomy (NCBI): domain Eukaryota; kingdom Metazoa; phylum Chordata; class Lepidosauria; order Squamata; family Colubridae; genus Arizona; species Arizona elegans. Next base: position 19,246,314 of record JAKOOJ010000001.1, on the reverse strand, counting down.
GCATTCAGGTAGGACCAATGCCCATTTTGATCACATCATCATGGAATACAATGTAAGAGTGAAAAATGATCATAAGACTTTTTTTTAGTGCCATTGTAACTTTGAATGGTCACTAAATGAACTGTTCTAAATTGAAGGCCACCTGTACTAATGGTTCTGTTAAATGCAGAATAACTATAGTTTTTATGAAGCACTGCATTTGCTCTCTAAGACATCTTTCAGTGCGTTATGCTCCTTAGAAAAAGGAGACAATCCTTTGCAGTTTGACTGTAGAAGTCCATTATTGAGAAAACCAGAAGTTGTTGCTAGAAGAAAGTGTAGTTTATTGTTTCAGAGTGCTAATGTTCTGTGCTGCTAGTATCTATGCTGGAAGCTTACCCAATATTGAAGCAGTGATCATAAAATGTTAAAAATTGTTTTCCACATCATTTTAGGTACAAATTTTGTCTATCATTTGTCAACTTTTTTTTTATGTTTTGTCCTTTCCATTGAGGCTCTGACAATGGTGCTTACCATATTTTCCGGCGTATAAGACGACTGGGCGTATAAGACGACCCCCGACTTTTCCTGTTAAAATATAGGGTTTGGGCTATACTCGCCATATAAGACTACCCCTCTTCTAACGCACACCAAATACAAATTAAAAAACATGAACTGGCTCACCCACAATGTAAAAGCAGCTGTGCTAGACCCAAAATGGCCCCTGCAACAAGCAGGAACCTCACACAGCCACAAAAAGCCCCAAAACCCAACTTTCACACTTTACACACACAAAATTCCACATACAGCTTTGTGAGATTTTGTGTGTTTGTGTAGTTAGAGTGAAACCTTCGGCTGATGCTGTGCAACGCCCGGTCCGTGGTAAATAAAGCCCCCCTCATTTGTGATCTTGTTCAGGAGGGGGGAGCGGACCTGGCAGGTATTACGGAGACCTGGTTGGGCCAGGAGGGGGGGTCCCCCTTGTTGAGATGTGCCCACCCGGTTTCCGCGCATTCCATCAGCCAAGGACACGGGAGGGGCAGGGGGGTGGCAGTTGTCATTAGAGAAGGTTTTGGTCCGAAGGAGGTCACTGTTCCTCAGACGGCTGGTTGTGAGTCCCTCCTTGTGAAGTGGGGTCATGGGGTGCAGATGGGCGTGCTGGTTACATACCTGGCTCCCTGCCACGTGACGGCAGCCCTGTCCGAGCTGCTCAGCGTTATAGCCGCGGTGGCGGTTGACACCCCCAGGCTTATGGTCATGGGGGATTTTAACCTGCCATCCGTCGGTGAGGCATCTGAAGTGGCTCGGGAGTTCATGGCTTCCATGATGGCCATGGACCTGACCCAGTTAGTTCATGGCCCTACTCAAATGGGGGGGAAACACGCTAGACCTGGTTTTTGTCTCTGGTCAGTGGTTGAGTGATCTTGAGATAGGGGATATAGTGATCGAGCCCTTGTCATGGTCAGATCACTCCCTCCTTCGCTTTGACCTTCGAACCGCCGCACCCCGCCGCAGGGAGGCGGAACAATTGAGGTGGTACCGCCCCAGGCGCCTGATGGATCCTGATAGGTTCCAGACGGAGCTTGGGCCATTTCCTGAGGCTCTGGCACATGGCTCGACTGAGGAGCTGGTGGCTGCCTGGGATAGGGCGGCCACTGGAGCTTTGGATCGGGTCATGCCTTTGCGGCCTCTGACCCGGCGTCGATCTCGCCTGGCTCCTTGGTTCACCGAGGAGCTGAGGGAGATGAAGCGCTGGAAAAGACGCCTGGAGAGTGGTTGGAGGGCCAGCCATTCTGAATCTGACAGAACACTGGTAAGGTCTCATATTAAGACCTACCTGGTGGCGATAAAAGTGGCGAAGTATAACTATTTTGCCACTATTATTGCATCATCAGATAATCGCCCGGCTGCCCTGTTTAGGGTGACCCACTCCCTGCTCCACCAGGAAGCGTGGGAGGACCCCTTGGAGGGTAGAGCCGAGGATTTTGTATAGTATCTGTATGACAAAATCGCTCAGATTCGGGAACACCTGGACTCTGACTGGGTAGATTCAGCGGGGAGGACAGAGGCAGGTCTTGTGAGTATTATCTGGGAAGAGTTTGATTCTGTGACGCCTGAAGACGTGGACAGGATACTGGGCAGACTGAGCGCAGCCACATGTTTACTAGACCCGTGTCCCTCCTGGTTGGTGCTGGTCTCTCGGGAGGTTACACGAGGCTGGCTCCAGGGGATTATAAATGCTTCTTTGAGTGAGGGTGTCTTCCCTGCCGCCTTGAAAGAGGTGGTGCTGAGGCCTCTCCTCAAGAAGCCTTCCCTGGACCCGGCAGTGTTGGCAAATTATCGTCCAGTCTCCAACCTTCGCTTTGTTGTGAAGGTTGTTGAGAGTGTGGTAGCGCGACAGCTCCCCCAGTACCTGGATGAATCATCGTATCTGGATCCGTTCCAGTCGGGCTTCAGGCCTGGGTACAGCACGGAAACGGCATTGGTCGCGTTGGTTGATGATCTCTGGAGGGCTCGGGACAGGGGTTGTTCCTCTGTCCTGGTCCTATTAGACCTCTCAGCGGCTTTTGATACCATCGACCATGGTATCATGCTGCACGGCTAGAGGAGTTAGGGGTGGGGGGCACCGTCCTACGGTGGTTCTCCTCCTTTCTCTCTGACCGGTCGCAGTCTGTGTTGACAGGGGGGCAGAGGTCGACCCCGAGGCCCCTTGTATGTGGGGTGCCACAAGGGTCGGTCCTCTCGCCCCTTCTGTTCAACATTTATGTGAAGCCGCTGGGTGAGATCATTCGTGGTTTCGGGGTGAAGTATCATCAGTACACTGATGATACTCAGCTGTACATCTCCACCCCGGACCACCCCAATGATGCCCTTGAAGTGATGTCCCGGTGCCTGGAGGCCGTGCGGATCTGGATGGGGAGAAACAGACTCAACCCATCCAAGACCGAGTGGCTGTGGTTTCCGACATCCCGATATAGTCAGTTGGTGCCATCACTGACTATTGGGGGCGAGTCATTGGCCCACACAGAGAGGGTTCGCAACTTGGGTGTCCTCCTGGACTCACGTCTGTATTTAGAAGAGCACATGACGGCCGTGGCCAGGGGGACTTTTTATCAGGTCCACCTGATTCGCCAGTTGCGTCCCTTTCTGGATCGGGACTCATTAAATACGGTCACTCATGCTCTCGTTACTTCCCCTTGGACTACTGCAATGCTGTCTACATGGGGCTCCCCTTGAGGAGCACCCGGAGGCTCCAGCTGGTCCAGAATGCGGCCGCACGGGTGGTTTTGGGAGCGACGTGGCGCTCCCATGTGACCCCCCTCTTGCGCGAGCTGCACTGGCTCCCGGTTGTCTTCTGGGTGCACTTCAAGGTTTTGGTTACCACCTTTAGAGCGCTTCATGGCATCGGACCAGGGTATTTACGAGACCGCCTTCTGCTTCCAATAGCCTATCACCGACCAGTACGCTTCCATAGAGAGGGGCTCCTCAGGGTGCCGTTGGCCAAACAGTGTCGACTGGTGGCCCCCAGGCGGCGAGCCTTCTCTGTGGGAGCACCTACCATCTGGAACAAGCTCCCCCCAGAGATACGGAAGATCCCGGACCTGTGCACCTTTCACCGTGCTCTCAAAACTTTTCTATTTCAGCAAGCTGGCCTGGCCTAACTCCCTTCTTTTAAATTTTTTTAAATTTTTACATTTGTGATTTTATAAATTGGGTGTTTTAATCTGTGGTTCGGCCAAAATATTTAATAATTTTAAGGGATTTTTAATATTTGTATTATTTGTATTTTATCTTGGCTGTTCACCGCCCTGAGTCCTTCGGGAGTAGGGCGGTATAGAAATTTGATCAAATAAATAAATAAATAAATAAATAAATAAATAAATAAATAAATACACACTAAATCTCAGAAAGCTGCACAAATATTATTTTATTTTATTTTATTTTTATTTTTATTTTTATATGAAAGTTAAATTTAAAACTTCCTAAACTTTAAATGGCTAGGTCTAAAAAAGAACAACTAAAAAAAAAAACCAATTAACTATTTTTTTTAAAGATCCCAAAGGGGGAAAAAACTTACCCAATAGAACAGGGGTCTCTAACCTTGGCAATTTTAAGACTTGTAGACTTCAATTCCCAGAATTCTTCAGCCAGCTTTGTTTTGCTGGCTGAGGAATTCTGGGAGTTGAAGTCCACAACTCCCTGCCTGTTTGATTGCAGGCAGGGAGTTGCTTGCTGATGGAATGGATTCAGGCAAGTGAAGCAAGGCAAGCGTTGCGACTAGCAGCTAAGGTAAGCAAGCTGGAGGGGGAATACTTTTTTCCTTCTCCATGGCTCTGGCGATCCCAGCTGAGTTGCCTGATTAGCAGATCATCAGAGCTTGGTTCGCCAGAGCCATGTGAAAGGAGAAAAGTTTTTTCCTTCTCCATGGCTCTGGCGATCCCAGCTGAGTTGCCTGATTAGCAGATCGTCAGAGCTTGGATCGCCAGAGCCATGTGAAAGGAGAAAAGTTTTTTCCTTCTCCATGGCTCTGGCGATCCCAGCTGAGTTGCCTGATTAGCAGATCGTTAGAGCTTGGATCGCCAGAGCCATTTAAGGCTCGTCAGAGCCTTTCGGGCTGGTCTGCCTGGTTACAGGAGAACGACACCCGGCTTATAAAACCTCCGACTTTTGAGAAGATTTTCATGTGTTAAAAAGTCGTCTTATACGCCGGAAAATACGGTAACTTTTGAAATGGCACTGGCTAGAAGTCCTAAATTTATAAATCTGTTATAACATTTTTTGAATGCTTCTGTAATTTAATCATTTTATTCTAGTATTTCCTTAAAAATATTTTACATTTCTTTTATAAACCCACGATGCTGAAAAAAGTGATTTATGACCGATCCTTGCTCTTACAACTGCAGTATCCCTGCAGTCATGTAATCAGAATTTGGGTGATTGACATCTGGCATTTATTAACACGGGTTACAGCATCTCAGGGTCACTCATTGCCATTTGCAACCTTTCCAAGGGGCTATCAGAAATAAAGGTAGTGGGGAAAACTGGATTTGCTTAACAACTCTGGCAAAAAATAGTTGTAAAATTAAGTGTGACTCACTTAATGACCACATCACTTAGCAATTTTTTTTTTAAAAAAAATTGATTTATATGCTGCCCTTCTCCGGAGACTCAGGGCGGCTTACAAGGCATTAAGCAATAGCCTTCATATTTTTGTATATTTTATACAAAGTCAGCTTATTGCCCCCACAAACCGGGTCCTCATTTTACCTACCTTAGAAAGGATGGAAGGCTGAGTCAACTTTGAGCCTGGTGAGAATTGAACTAGCAGTAATTGCAGGCAGCTGGAAGCTAAATACTACCTTTAACAGTAGCATTAGTCTGCTGCGCCACTCAGGCTCCTTGAAGTTCAGGTCCTAATTGTGTTGGTAAGTTGAAGACTATATGTATTCTCCCAAAAAGGAGTTCTTTTCCCCAATGAGAAAAGTTTCATCTGAAGTGCTTCTAAGAAGTCATTTACCATTAAAGTCTGCGTTGCAAGATTGTGTTGACAAATTATTTAACATTCATTTAATTGGTTTTAATTTTCTTAGCCGAGGTGGCACAGTGGTTAGAGTGCAGTACTGCAGCTACTTCAGCTGACTGCTAGTTCAGCAGATCAGCGGATCAAATCTCACCGGCTCAAGGTTGACTCAGCCTTCCATCCTTCCGAGGTGGGTAAAATGAGGACCCAGATTGTTGGGGGCAATATGCTATTTAGTATACTGTCTTTGGTGTAAACCACCCAGAGTCCTTGGAGAGTGGGCTGCATAGAAATATGACTAATAAACAAACAAACAAACAATAGTCAGTGTGAAATTTGGAGGACTTCTCTTAGCAGCTGTAAATCCTTCTACTCTACCTGATCTTAATTTTCTGCACTTTTTCCAATGAAAAAAATTAGATAGAAGCTAGCATTTCAAAAAGCAGAATACTAGCTTCCATTATATGTTTTATTTATAAAAATACCTTTAAACCTCACACAATCTCTATAAGCCATTTTAGCAATTGAAAATACTGGATGGTTTCTTTTCAATTCATTTTTTGTAAGTACGTGCAGCTGTCAAACATTTAAAAAAAGTGGAGGAATGGAAAAAAGCATCTGGAGCATTAGAAATAAGTGATATGGAGCAACGTCAACACTATTTTGTGACTGCACACAATCACAGTCACATTTTATGAGTAGGAAGAATAAAGTCCTCCAATGATCATCTTTTGTTTTGTTTTAGAGAACATCATCTTAGAATTTGCCCTTTCACCCAGTAAAAATGTTTAACTGCCAGCGTAGCTCTTGAATTACCACACTTATCTTACTCTGAAGAGGTGTAAACAAAATGAACTGTTTGCATTCATTGCGCAACATGTTTTCCGAGAGTAAGATCGCACTAAACTTTGAATTTAATTACATATTTTTGGAATTTGGCTGACCTCTCTTTTACTGATTTGCCTCCTTTCCCTATAGCATGGTTCACAAATGAGATGGGGTGGGTGGGATAAGTTCATTTTTCTACAAGGTTTTTCAGATTTCCCATCTTCTACATCCAACTGCTGTTGTTACAGACAGATTTATGATAAACGTCCTTTAAGAAAATGAAAGAAGCAAATCAGGACCATGAGTCTCTCACCATAGCACTCATCCTAGCAACCAATACTGTGGTAGGTTGTGCACGGAAAAGAGAGTTAAGAGTTCCATTTCATGAGCACAATAACACACCAATGCAGGCTCTGAACCACTTAGGACTTTATAGGTAACGCCCAGCACCTTGAATTGCCTTTGGAAACATATTGAAAGTCATTACAGCTCCAATAGCAGCAGACTGCCCCGTGAGCACATAGGTTGTTGCATTTTGTACCTGTTGAAGTTACCAGCTGATTTTTAAAGGAAGCATATGTAAGCAGTAATAATATCAAGATAGGAGGGATATTCAATAGACACCATGAAATAACCAACTTGTGGCAAATGACTTAAGTGGGCAGCAAACAAAGCAGCCACCAGGTGCATTCAATTGGGTGATGTTTGTCATGTTTACTGCCATTTCTTATTAGTTACAGGTTTTGTACTATTATTAATACAAAATTGAAACTTCGAAAATTGAGTAAACATGTTTCCTGCTGTACAGACTTTATTTATTTATTTATTTATTTATTTATTATTGAATTTCTATACCGCCCTTCTCCCTGAGGACTCAGGGCGGTGTACAGCCAGAATTAAAAAACATGCAATACAAATATTAAAAAACAATTAAAAGATATATAAATTTGGCCCAATTAAAACTCACTACCAATTAAAACATTTAAAAATTTCTTCGTAAGCCAGCCCGGCTTGCTTGAAAAAATGGGTTTTAAGGGCATGACGGAAGGCACTGAAGTCTTGGATTCTCCTTATCTCTGGGGGCAACTGATTCCAGAGGGTAGGTGCCCCCACAGAGAAGGCCCTCCCCCTGGGGGTCACCAGCCTGCACTGTTTGGCTGATGGCACCCCGAGGAGGCCCTCTCCGTGGGAGCGCACGGGTCGATGGGAGGTCATTGGTGGCAGCAGGCGGTCTCGAAGATAGCTAGGCCCTATGCCATGGAGTGCTTTAAAGGTGATAACCAACACCTTGAAGCGCACCCGGAAGACCACCAGGAGCCAGTGCAGCTCGCGCAGGAGCGGTGTTACATGGGAGCGCCATGCTGCTCCCGTCACTACCCGCGCTGCTGCATTCTGGACCAGCTGGAGCCTCCGGGTGCTTCTCAAGGGGAGCCCCATGTAGAGAGCGTTGCAGTAGTCAAGGGGAGAGGTGACGAGGGCATGAATGACTGTGCACAGGGAATCCCGATCAAGAAAGGCTACAGCCGTCAGATGTTCCTCCAAGGACAGCTGCATATCCAGGAGGACTCCCAGATTGCGAGCCCTCTCTGTGGGGCCAACGACTCGCCCCCAATAGTCAGTGATGGAGTCAACTGACTATATCGGGATGCCAGGAGCCACAGCCACTCAGTCTTGGAAGGGTTGAGCTTGAGCCTGTTCCTCCCCATCCAGATCCGCACAGCCTCCAGGCACTGGGACATCACTTCAAGGGCATCGTTGGGGTGGCCTGGGGTGGAGATGTACAGCTGGGTGTCATCAGCGTACTGATGTTATCTCACCCCAAAGCCACGGATGACCTCGCCCAGCGGCTTCACATAAATGTTGAATGGAAGGGGCGAGAGGACCGATTCCTGCGGCACTCCACAAATGAGAGGCCTCGAGGTCGACCTCTGCCCCCCTACCAACACAAACTGCGACTGGTTGAAGAGGAAGGAGGAGAACCACTGTAACACGGTGCCTCCCACCCCCAACTCTTCCAGCCGGTGCAGCATGATACCATGGTCGATGGTATCAAAAGCCGCTGAGAGGTCTAACAGGACCAGAACAGAGGAGCAACCCCTGTCCCGAGCCCTCCAGAGATCATCAACCAACGCGACCAATGCCGTTTCCGTGCTGTGCCCAGACCTGAAACCTGACTGGAACGGGTCTAGATAAGATGTTTCCTCCAGGAATTGCGGAAACTGTCGCGCGACCACACTCTCAACAACCTTCGCCATAAAGCGAAGGTTGGAGACAGGACGGTAGTTGGCCAATATTGCCGGATCCAGGGACGGCTTCTTGAGGAGAGGCCTCACCACTGCCTCTTTCAAGGCGGTGGGGAAGTAACTTTGATCCTTATTGTACTCATATGTGAGCAAATTTGAGCTGTAAAATGTGATGTTTAAGAATGGACTGTTTTTACTTTCTAGAAGTGTTGCTGACCTGGAAAAGAGAATTGTTTGCAGAATTTGTTTATGCTTCTCAGATGAAAGTGTATATAAATCCACCCACTGAGAGCAATGGAGTGATTTTAAGGTTTTTTTGTCTTTTCCTCCTTATTGTTGATCAGTTCCTTTTTGCCAGATGACAATGACAGTCTTGTCGTTCATTAAACTTGTCACTTTTTACATTGTCTGGTAAATTACTGCAAGGGAAAATAATAAATTTCTACAAGTTCAGCAAATATTGAGCAAGGAAACTTTGTTGCTATTGTGGTACAATATACATAATGACCAAAGAGGGCAGAGAAGAGCAGTAAATATAAATATAAGCACAAATGTGCATTCTTATTGCTTCCCCTCTTAATCTCCCAGCCCTTTATTTTTAGCACCATAGTTTCATGGACTTGGAACATGTAGATCATTGAGTCCAATTCCCTAGTGAGTGCAGGAATGCAAATTGAGAGAGTCCTAGAGATGGCTGTTCTGGTTAAACACATCCAATGAAAGGGAACACATCATTTGAGTAATTGGTTCCATTATTATTTTCTAGAATTCAATCAAGATTAGGCTAATTTAAATCCATTATTTTAGGCACTGCAGTCTGGTGGGGGAGGGGGAGGGAGAGGAAAGGTCATGAATGTGTTCTATATGGTAGATAGTTTCAGATAGTTGAGAATGCTATCCTTTTTCCCTTATTATAAGACATTGTCTGATAATAAGCCCAATTGGGTTTTTGAGCACATGGCAATAAGGCCAAGCGCTTATTTCAGAGTTCAGAAAAATATAAGACAAGGTCTTATTTTTGGGGAAATACGGTATCATATCTTTCCTAATGTCTATGCAATGTACAATGGAAATGTTTATCCAAAGGAGGTGAGTATCGGGGGTACTATTTTGCTAGTGTAGCATTCAACCGATTTACAGGGCAGACAACTGGATAAGTAGATGACAAAATATGGTGAACTTAAAGCACTTTTGGACTTTAAAACATTCATTGCATCAATAAACGAGCACAGATCTCTTTTCTCCTTTCCTGTTATTTTTTTTTAATAAAAAATGCAGTTTTACAGTTCTTTAAGCAATGGAAAAAAGGATTAGTAAAAATGGTGTGTGTGGTAAACTTGATAATTAGAGGAGAATTTGAAATAAAATTCAGAAATAAAAGAAAGTGGAAAAGCACCTAATCCACATAATAGCTCAAAGAAGAAATAATGTACCCAATAATAGAAGTAAATGATGCAAAACATTGTGGGAAAGATATAGTAACTATGATCTTTTGGGCTGTAACACTTTGTGGAAAACCCTTGTGTGTATATCATGCATAAATATCCAGCTTCCCAACATATCACATTTCTGATAGGAAAGAAATCTGACTTTCTTCCAATCTCTGGAAAGTTTTCCTATCTGATTGTCTGGAGAAAATATTTGCCCCAAGTGATCTAATTATCTCAACTCCAAACAATGTGGAAATTAGTGCAACTATTGGAACAAACACAACAAGATTTAAGTCATCTGTAGTTGGTCTAGTGTTCTCACAACTCCTTTTTATGCTGTTAAATCAGTGCTTTGTTTTAAAAGTTATGCTCGGGAATAGGAATAATAAATCATGTTGTAACACTTTATGTGTATGGGCATGCCCTTGTAAAATTAGTTAGCTGCAAGTTTTTGAAATGGAAAACTAAATTCTGAGGATATGCATGTTGCTTGAGGGGTTATGAAAGTGAGGGGAACAAGCCCTATGTATTGAAAACCTGCTGTGATTCGGCTGGTTGTCATCTTCATGCATTTTATTCCTCTCAGAAGTTTTGTTTTCAGTCAAATCTATCCTGAATGTCTTATATCAGAATTGTGAAGACCTCACAAATTTTCTTTTATATTTAATTTGTCAGTTCATTCAGTTTACCATCAAATAGGGTGATTTTTCTGGATGATGTGCAAAATGAGCAAAATAATATGATTGATTAAGATGCAACAGACAGAAAATGTAAAATCAGAACAAATTGCAAAGACTGCAGCAATGATCATATATAGATATGTTAAAAAACAATTTTCATAAAATGAAATGATGGCACTAAAACTGCAGTATAGTATAAAATTTAAAAGCTCGAGAAAATAACATTGACATTTAAGATAGACACTGCATGCGGATCTTTCTAGAAAGATTTCACAGTTGAGATGCTTTGAAGAAAAACCTGTTTTCATGGCATTTCAGTTGTTGGCCGTACTTAGAAAAAGGGGTCAACTATCAGTCTACCTATAAGCATAATTCAAAGAGCTTTCTATAATCTACACCCAGGATATCTGATTCTCTATGAAAGCAGATGAATCTCTGATCTGATTCTTGAGAAACATGTCTCTTCTCCAACGCGCAGCTTGGAGAATCCAAAGCTTCGGGTTGTTCAGTAGTTGGTAGCCTACACTGAGTGTGTTCCTTTAAGAGATTTATCTTCAGACACGCCCACTTGCTCAACCGAGTCCCAGTTTAGTTCACTCAGTTGAGCCTGTGACACTGTCTGAAAATTTCTCTGCTATCCTACTCAACTTGTTCCAGAAGCTTTGGATTCTTCAAGAGTTTTTTTCCACATTATTTCTTCAATTATCTTCTCTTCGTTAATTCTGCCTTCCTTTCTGCCGGGGGTGAGTCTGCCTGCTGCCTCAGGCAGGCTGTCAATGACTGTTAGTTCCCTCTGAGGCCCGGCCAATTAGCAGTTAATCAACGTCGCTAAATAGCCGCAGGCGTGTGGGTAGGTTCCCCGGCCTGCCGGCAATACCGCCCTCGCCGATTTGAGCTTCAGTTAAACTTGGCGGCTTGAGATTGACGCCCTGCTCTCAGTGGCGTCTCTCTCTCTCTCTTTCATCGTTTTTTGAGGTTATTTTAGCGTCGGGATCACTTCTGAGTGATCGCACGCTGAGCCAATGCAGTGACATCGAAGTAGCCTCCCCCCACAGTCGCCTTCATCGTCGGAGTGCCCCTCGAGCGCCGGAGCGCCCCTAAAGCGTCCCTAGATCGTTGGAGCGCTCTCCTGTCTCTGCCCAGCCTGGGAAGCGCTTCTGAGCCTTCAGCTGCATTCTCTGGGTCTCGACTGCTTTCTACATTCCTCAGGGGCTTGTCGGCAGCGGCGCTTGGACAGTTTTAAAGTGCGCGCCATTTTTTAACCGCCTCAGCGCTGGGAGCTGCGATCAGGGGCAGCTCGCGCTTGTTTTGCATCAAACCTCCCTGGAAGATCAGACCTTCCCTTGCCTGGCTATTTTCAACTGCCCCTCAAGGAGGACTTATAGGAGCAACCGTCCAGCCTTTCTTTGGTTCCCTCTGCCTGCTGCCTTGCCTGGCGCCATTTCCCTTGCCTCAGGGGAAAGTGACTACAACGGTTGTGGATTCTACCCAGCAACCACTTCACGCATGCGCAGTTGACTCCTAGAGGCTAATCTTCCCCTCTGCTGGCATTGCTGTTTTAACTAGCTTGTCTCTGTGGAGCAATCGGCTAGTTTTTCTCTACTCCTCACCAGCCCCCACCCCCCTCTTCTCCTCTTGAACTTACCTGCTAGCCTTTTTGTTGGCTGTGGACATTCACCACTGTTAATCATCAGCTGTTCTCCTGTTTTTCTTTTTTTAAAAAAATCTATAAATATCTACATAACCAGAATTGTATTATACTTACTTGGAATTCATCCTTATCCTATTTTTTTAAAAAAAAATAAAATAAAAAATAAAAACAAAAACAAAAACAAAACAAACAAATAATAATAAAGGAGGACAACAAGAGATCCTAACATGGCGGAACGTGACCTCTCATCAGAATTGGAGGACAACAACAGCTCCCCTGAGCGCCTGTCCCGCCTGCTCGGCAAAATGATTTCCTGCCTATCGGTCGTTCCTTGGGCGAGGTTCCATTCCCGCAAGCTCCAATGGTTCCTCCTCCCCTTTCAGAGAGCCAGGAGAAGCAACTCTTCCGCGCGCGTATCCCTCCCACCGGCGGTCTCAAGGTCTCTCCTCTGGTGTCCTCCCAGAGCCTGCATCAGGGCTGCTACTTCCAAAACCTACAGCGCCTGGTAGTGACAACGGATGCCAGCCTGTCGGGATGGGGAGGTCATTTTCTATCTCACGTTGCCCAGGGAACGTGGTCAACAGAGGAGAGTCGCAAAGGGATCAACTGGTTGGAGCTCCGTGCGATCCGCCTCTCCCTCCAACGATTCCAGCAGATTGTGTCGGGGCACCATGTCCTGATACGCACGGACAATGTAACAGCAAAGGCGCACGTGAACCGCCAAGGGGGGACCCACTCGGGCCCACTGATGGAGGAAACAACCCTGCTTCTGATCTGGGCAGAGGCGCATGTCCTGTCCCTTGTAGCGGAGCACATCGCAGGGACCATGAACATCACAGCGGACTGGCTCAGCAGGCAACACCTGGACCACGGTGAGTGGCGCCTTCACCTGGATCTGTTCGTCGAGATTGTTCGCAGATTCGGCATGCCTCTAGTCGATCTATTTGCCAGCCGCGACAACACACACCTCCCCAGATTCTTCACCAGGTACCAGTGCCCTCTGGCGGAGGGAATTGACGCCCTCGCCTCTCCCTGGCCCAGGGGTCTCCTCTATGCCTTTCCCCCTCTACCACTCCTTCCTCGTCTGATCCGCAGGATAATAGCAGACAGGGCCGACGTTGTTCTGGTCGCTGCCCACTGGCCTTGGTTTGCGGATTTGATGGACCTGTCGGTGGCACGACCATGGAGGATTCCAGGGGACAGAGTCGTCCTCAGCCAGGGGGTCATTCTGCACCCAGATCTGCAGTGGTTGCAGTTGACCGCCTGGCGCTTGAGAGGATCTTGCTAAGGAGAGTCAACGTGCCCAGCAATGCAATTCCCACGATTCAGGCGTCACGGCGGCCGTCAACATGCCACATTTACAACGCAACTTGGATCTCCTTCTGTACCTGGTGTGCTAAATCTCACCTGGATCCAACGTCTGCTTCCGTTCCTGAAGTGTTGGGCTTCCTTCAGGAAGGCATGGACAAGCACCTCACGCCTAACACCCTTCGTCGCCAGGTTGCTGCTCTGAGCACTGTCCTTTCGGCCTCTGCTACGCTCCCTCTCTCTCAGGAACCTACGATTCGTGCCTTTCTTCGAGGGGCAACCAACCTGCGCCCACCCGTTGTACATCGCTACCCGACCTGGGATTTGACTCTGGTCCTTCAGGCCCTCATGCATCCCCCATTTGAGCCTCTCGCTTCTATCAGTCTCTGGTTTCTGACACTTAAGGTAGCGTTTCTGGTCGCAATTACTTCGGCTCGCCGTATATCTGAACTTGCAGCCCTATCGGTGAGAAGCGACCTCTGTGTCTTTCACACAAATCGCGTGGTACTGAGACTTGACCCCTCGTTTCTGCCTAAAGTAAATTCCTCATTCCATTGATCACAGGAATTAATTTTACTGGACTTCTGCCCCGAACCTCGACATCCTCGGGAAGCAGACTGGCACCTCTTAGATGTCCGACGGGCCCTGCACAGATATATTAAACGAATAGAGCATTTTCGGAAATCTGAATTGCTCTTCATTTCCTTTCTGCCCACTTCCATGGGGCGGAAGGTTTCGTCCACGACGATCGGGAGATGGATCAAATCCTCCATCTCCAAGGCTTATTCAGCTCGGAACAAATCGGTTCCTCAGAGAATCCTTCCGCATTCTACCAGGAGCGCCGCCACCACGGCCGCCTGGGCCACTAATGCCTCCGTTTCCGACATCTGCAGAGCGGCTACCTGGTCATCCTTAAATCCCTTCATCAGACACTACAAGGTGGACTCCTTTGCCTCGGCGGAGGCATCCTTTGGCCGCCGGGTGCTCCAAGCTGTATGCAACTCTTCAGACGACGTGCAGCAGCCAGCTTCCCTCCCTGTCTGAACTTGCTTGGGTAAATCCCGAAGCTTTGGATTCTCCAAGCTGCGCGTTGGAGAACGGACGTTGCTTACCTGAACGTCCCTTCTCAACGCACAGCTGGAGAATCCAACCCACCCAGCTTGGCTGCTGAACATTTCTTCCTTACGCTCTACTGCTCCTTACTTCGTGAACAAAACTGGGACTCGGTTGAGCAAGTGGGCGTGTCTGAAGATAAATCTCTTAAAGGAACACACTCAGTGTAGGCTACCAACTACTGAACAACCCGAAGCTTTGGATTCTCCAGCTGTGCGTCGAGAAGGGATGTTCAGGTAAGCAATGTCCGTTTTTCTTGTGTATGCTCAAGGACATTGGGCTAGACTGTGAGAGGAAGGGTTTGTTGGAGGCTTTTCAAGCCATTGCTGGTTCTTGCTTAGTTTAGTTCAAAATTTTGCAAACAGTCTTTATTGTTACACATGTTATAGTGCATACTTTTATAAATGAAATTTATTTTAATCTGACGGATGGTGTTATTGGTACATTTTTATTTGGATTAACTACTTTAATTATATTTTCTTTTTTATCTTTATTGGTTTCTTGCCCTGAGTATTCTTTTAAGTAGAAAGTTGGGGTATAATTTAAATAAACAGTCTGTGCTCTGATATTAAAGCAGCATTTATGCATGGAAAATGAAAAAGAGACTGTTACTTGTATGTCTTTAAGCCTTACAAACACTTCTTCAAAAGAAAGCAGAAATATTTTTATTGATTTGTTCAATTTTGTTTAGTTGCTGAAATCGACTCCCCTAAGTAAGAGCCATATATTTAAAGCAGAGGTCCCCAACCTTTCGGACCTCAGGGACCACTAAATTAATAATTTTAAATCCTGCGGACCACTAATATGATCTGTCTAATGACCTGCTGGGTGGGTGTGGCTAGGTGGTCATGTGACTGGGGTGTGTGGCCAACTCAATGTCACTCACATCGAGGGGCGCCTTGCCAGCCTCAATTCGCCCCACCCCTGCCAGCCACTCCTTGCCTCCCCGCCTGGGCGCCTTAGGGCCCCAACAGGAAGCAGTTGTTGGAACTAAGCAGCCACCATGAGAAAGAGTTGGCAAAACAGCTCAGTTCAAATTGGATCTGACCGAGAAGGAGGCTCAGCAGAAGCACCTCACTGAGGACTACGAGCATAGGCTTTCCAAGCAGAGGGAAGACCTGCGGGAGTGCAAGGCCAGGTACCGGCACCTGGAGGCTCAGCGAGCTGAGATGGTCAGCCAGTTCCAGGCCATGATGCAGTCCCACTGGAACAAGGCACCTCCGGCTCTTTGCCACCACCAGCACTTCTCTTCAGCCTTTGCCCAAAGCCTCGCACCAGGAGGCTGAAGCAGACCCCAAGTTGGAATTTCTCCCTCCTCGGACCCACACAAAAAGACCCCGAAGGGGGAGACGCTCTGCAGCAACACAAATGTTCATTACACTTATCCGGCCCAGGGGCCATAGTTTGAGAATTTAGTGCAATATAAAAAAATGCAAATAATTTTTCTGCGGACCACCAAAATTTTCTCGTAGACAGTGGTCCACGGACCACCAGTTGGTGACCACTGATTTAAAGTATGTAAAGCTAGAATTTAAACCTAAAGCAGTGTCCAATAATAGTTTTTTAAACTTCTAGCCTATTGAATCATTCTCATTGTTTACAGTTGAATAATTACTGTTTGTATGTGCCTGTTTGCTAAAAGCACTGCACAAAAAAGGAGAGACAATAGTTATTAAATGATAAAATTTCTCAACAAACAATTTAAAAATATTAAAAGTGCAAGTAACATTGAAGGTGCCAGACATAATTTGAGACACCAATTTAAGAGTGACTGCCAGAAGGAAGATGACTAGGGCATCCAAAATTTTGATTAGGAAATAATTTTTAGTTACAGTGCTGAACTACATTTTGGCAGGTTTTTTGCTGATAGTGAAAGCTGTAATACTGGTTTGGTGAGACGCTGCTAACAGCACAGACCCAATAATGATTGTGACCAGCTCAAGTCCGTTGTGACCCCAGCAAAAGCTTGAGCAATTTGAGCACTTAGCAGAATGTGCTTTTTTGCCTGTTGTTTCCTACTTTTAAGCTATTGCTGGGTGAGAATTGGAATGTTGCAGAATTGGGCTGGATTGATTTTAAATGTCTTCATTAAGGTTGAATATAAATTTAAAGCCTAACCCCCCACTATTGCAGTTAACAACAGTTTTTGAACATTTTTTTTAAAAAAAATGTAATTTCCATTTCCAAATCTGTATTTCTGTTTTAAGATGTAGTATTAAGTAGCATTTGGAGTTGTAATGGGGGTAGTCATGTTGTTTCATGTGCTAGAAGCACATGAGGCCACCTCTATGGAATGTGTTAAGACGGTATGTAAGACCTTGTTCCCATTTCATAATTCCTTCCTCCAGCACACACTTTTAAAAGTAGTTATTCCTAGCCAAAGTTCTTCTGCACTGAAATGGAACAGAGTACAGTAGTTCCATTCTTAATTATCTACCTCTGAAGAACTTTGTAGCAATCCATGTGTTCTGGCAATTTCAGTATATTGTTGATATTTTCTTTGCCTTGGTGGTGCAGTGATTAGATTGCAATACTGCAGGCTACTTCTGCTGACTGGTGGCTGTTGGCTGTTTGGCAGTTCGAGTCTCACCGGCTCAAGGTTGATTTGTCCTTCCATCCTTCTGAGGTTGGTAAAATGAGGACCCAGATTGTTGGGGGTAATATGCTGACATTCTAAACAGCTTAGAGAGGGCTGTAAAGCATTGTGGAGTGGTATATAAATCTTAAGTGCTATTGCTGTTTGCTCCATATAATTCCTCCACCCTTCTGGTAAGTTCCAGCAGGTGGAAGAACTTGGCTGACTTTGTCTACGCTCAGAACCTAAGCATGATCAGATTTGGTTTACTGGTTGGGTAGATGACACCAGGGCTATCCAGGACTGAAGTTGAAAAGTACTCCAGAAGGAGGCAGAGGCAAATCATTTCCATTCTATTGTCAGGAAAACTGCATGAGGTATCCATGAAGTCACCAGGAGTCAAGCTTGACTTGAAGATTTCCTGTTTCCCCTAAAATAAGACCCATCTCGAAAAGAAGCCCTATCATGTTTTTGAACTCATGTGCTCAAATTAAGCCCTAACCCCAAAATTAGCTCTAATTAAGACCTCGCGCACCCCAGGGTGCAGGGGGTGGGGTGAGGTAAAAATTAAGCTAGGGTGGGAATGAGGGTGTGGAGCTGCCCTACTTACCAGGCCTCGCACACCCTGACACCTGCCTTGCCTTCTTCTGCAGCCCAATTCTTCAGCCTCTTGCACGCATCACCCTCTGGCCTCCGTTTTGCCTTGGGAGTCCTTCTAGAAAGCTCTCTGCAGTTGAGAAACAGGCTCTGGATTGACACACGTGGCACCCTCTGGCTTCCATTTTGCCTTCAGAGGCCTTCCGGAAAGCCCTCTGCAGCTGATAACAGATCTCTGAATCAATCCAGAGCCTGTTTCTCAGCTGCAGAGGGCTTTTCGTAAGGCTCTGATGGCGAAACGGAGGCCGGGGACGACGCATGCGAGCGGCGGCAAGTGGCCGGAGAAGAAGTGGGCCAGCAGTGGGCTCCTGTTGGGCAGGGCTGTCAGTGCCCCTGCCTTGAGGTGAGTCAATAATTAGACCTCCCTGAAAAGAAAAGCCCTAGCTGTTTTTTTCAGGGGTCAAAAGAAAATAAGACCCAGTTTTATTTTCTGGGAAACACAGGTATCTTTACTTTTTTTCAAAACCTTCTATTAGTGTGCCGATGCTACAATTTCTCCAATACATTTGTTCTTCAAACTATAACCTTGTGAAGAAGTTGTAAGGGGTATAGCTGAGGTTCATTTGATCCAACACAAGGAATACAACAATTTAGGATCTCTACGTTATGTTGATTCATTGTAGAATAGGCTGCCATAAACATAGCACCATACATTTGTTATCAAATACCAGTAAGAATGTGGGTTGATATAGAGGTCTCTAGATTTTGGTCAAGAAAGAGCATCTGACATCCCAGGAAACGTATGGGGCAAGAGACAGATAAACTTCATCTCACAACTTTTTTTTTATTTTGTGAGTCTAAGGCAAAAGGTAAAGAAACCTTCTCTTGTCTTCTTAGAAAAGAACACAATAAAAAGTAATACTGTATGAACGTTGATCAAAGAAGCAGACCGTGTAGGAAGTTTGTTTTGTTCCATTCTAATAACATGTATTAATTAATTTCCACAATATTCTTAATATATTTTTGCCGTGAAAGACTACTTTCCTCCAAATCTGGTATATGTTTCATGTAGCAAAGCCTCCTGTGGCATCTTAATATTTGAAACATGCATTATTGCATATACTCTTGAGGATCATAGATCCTCCTTCACTCCCAAACCTCTTGTGTTAGATCCTTTAGATCTCAAACTTTTCTGGAACCTTTTTCCACTTGGAACTTCTGATAATACTTTTAATAATAATATTTTTAAAAAAATGCTAGCAAAATGGGCATGTCACAAGAAAATGTTTTAAAGAGTCACATATGAATTTCCTTTATAATTGATTATTTTGAGATATATTCAAAGAAAAACCAGAAAGTCCAGTTGCCGCTTGAAAAAGCACCTTTGGATATAACAGGCTCCTTCAACTTGATACCCTCCAAACGTATCAGTGCTATAATTCTGTAACTTAGTCCTATCGTATGTAGAGAGCATTCCATTGGAGAAAGTGGAATATAACTGGAATGGACAATCTTTCTGGTGAAAGCACATTTTAAAGCCTACAGAGGCCCCACCTCTTTTTTTTTTTTAATTTGATTTATATGCCGCCCTTCTCCGAAGACTCAGGGCGGCTTACAATGCATTAAGCAATAGCCTTCATACTTTTGTATATTTTATACAAAGTCAGCTTATTGCCCCCACAAACCGGGTCCCCATTTTACCTACCTTAGAAAGGATGGAAGGCTGAGTCAACCTTGAGCCTGGTGAGAATTGAACTTGCAGTAATTGCAGGCAGCTGATGTTAATAACTGTGCTTTAGTCTGCTGCGCTACCAGGGCTCTTTTGATGGGAGGGGAGTCGCTTACTCCTTCTGAAAGGGCGCGTAACTTAGGCGTCCTCCTGGATTCGCGGCTGTCCTTAGTGGACCATCTGACGGCCGTGACCAGGGGGCCTTTTGCACAGGTTCGCCTGGTGTGCCAGTTACATCCTTTCCTAGACAGGGATGCCCTCCGCACAGTCACCCAAGCTCTTGTCATCTCTCGTTTGGACTACTGTAATGCCCTTTACATGGGGCTGCCCTTGGGGTGTACCCGGAGGCTCCAGCTGGTCGAGAATGGGGCCGCGCGAGTAGTTACGGGAGCTTCCCGTTACTCCCGTGCAGCGCCTCTCTTGCGTGAGCTGCACGGGTTACCGGTGGTTCTTCAGATTCGCTTCAAGTGCTGGTACTTACTTATAAAGCCCTACATGGCATGGCCCGGGGTATTTACAGGACCACCTTCTGCCTGCCTCCCACCGCCCTGTGCACTCAAATAGGATTGCCCTCCTCCGGGTGCCATCGACCAGACAATGTCAGCTGGCAGCACCAACGATGAGGGCGTTCTCTGTGGCCGCACCGACCCTCTGAAATGGGTTACCCACAGAGCTCCAGACGGCCCCCGACCTCCTCTCTTTCCACCGAGAGCTGAAGACATGGCTTTTCCAAAAATTTGCTGATGTGATGGGTGGTTTTAATTGGATGGATTTTAAATTGCTTGCCTGTGTAGTTAGTTTTACTGTTTTACCATTTTTATTGTCTTAATTTCTGTAAACCGCCTCGAGTCCCTCAGGAGAAGGGTGGCATATAAGTATAATAAAATTAATTAATTAAATAAATAAATAATGCATGCATGCATGCATGCATACATACATATATACATACAGCACAGGAAGGGAGAGAATTAGCAAACAAGTCATACAGCAAACAGGGGACCCTGTCTCTTTGGGGATCTTGTTCTTTCATGGTTTGGTTAAGTACTAGAATACACCCCATTTCCACATGCAACAAGTTTGGGTCCACAGGGAAATGTTATTTTGCAAGTATTACAACATTAGCAGACAACCTTTTGATGGCCAGGAATTCTTAAAAGGTCCCAGTGTGTGAGATGATGATGATGCAAAAGTGGAGTGGCAAAGGTTTTCTGCTTTTCTCTCTTGTGTGGGTTTGTTGCGCTAGTTTAAACTAACATGTTAAATCTTTTAAAGCGGTATATGACAGTTTTTATTTGTTTCCCTGGCTTAAGACAACAAACACATACTGCCAGCTTTTATACTGATGACTAGAGGTTTAAAGCAGGGGTGAAATCCAGCCGGTTCTATCCGGCTTGGGCGAACCGATAACAGCTGCTGCGGGAGGCTCCGCCCACCCATGCGGACGTCATGATGTCGCTTTTTTGCGACATTTTAAGCCTCTGCGCGTGCACAGATGACGGATCGCACCCATTAGCAAACCAGTAGGGAAGGTAAGTAATTTTCACCCCTGGTGAAGCCATAGAAAGAGGATTGTGGACCAGGTGCATCTCTAAGGCTGAGTTACCCATCCCTGGATTGAAAACAGACCACATCTTATGCCTGAATTTATCTCTGTGCTCTTAAATACATAGAGAGGATGTGGCCTGATAATTTCCCTCCTTCTGACTAAAAACCTTGATATCAGAGTTGTTGATAAACAATTAATTTGCCAATTTTGTACTTCGTGTCTTTTAAATATATTTAGTTTTATATTGGGCTTCTTGTGTCTCTGGAATCTTCTTTCATTTCCTGTAAATGCAAAAGCAGATTACTATGTTTTTATAGTAGTTTTTATATAGTTCTGTAGAGGAGGGTCATCATATGACCTCTACATTGTAGATGAAGTAGGTGAGTGAAAAAGTAGCTTGCTAAGAATGTCCAGCAATTTTAAAGTTTGGGAGGGAGTCTACTTCTTGCTGAAAGCTTAGTCACTTACACCATATTATAGCCCATTACATTTGTCTTGTCAGTTTCCCCTCCCAGTTCATTATAAAACAGTTCATCTCTTTTCTCCTTTTTGTTCTTCTACATGCCAGGAGGAAGACAAATTGTCCGCTACTTGTGCATCTTCAGCAGTTAGATCTATGTGAAATTCACTCTCTTGCAAAAGGTTTAATTGTGCTCAACCTTCTTGATGCAATTTAATCTGAGTGCTAGGCTGCCGCACCCACATCTTGTTCTCCCACTTCTTCCTTTCTGAATATTATGTGCCCTTGCACAATATAACATACTACGTTTTGGAATAATGGATTTGCTCTATCAACTATTTATGAACCTAGACTCCAATGTTGAATTTTCATTTAGAAACATAGAAAACTGACAGCAAAAAAAGACTTAGTGGTCCATTAAGTCTGCTCTTTGAGTTTGTTTTTTGTTTACTTATTATTTTTAAAGTTATTTTTATATTTTATTTTTAATTTTAATTTTTGTGAGATGATGGACATGTGTTTATCCCAAGCATGTTTAAACTCAGTTTTCAATCTCAATTTGAGAAAAGGAGAACAATTTAGTTTGGCTAGAAATGAAAATGGAATTAAATGACTTGTATTTGGTTATCGAAAAAGGAGCTTGAGAAAATTAGAGTATGTGTGTGGGATGCATCTTAGACATTAAAAGTAGGCTTTAATTTAATTGCAGATTTGTGGGACCCAGTGCTTGTTGTAAAGTGATCATATGAGAGGATTCCCAAACATGGAATTGCATCTATATAATATGTGGCATTTAAAATTAATGCCTTTTCTAGTTCATGTTTTGCTTATTACTATTTCATATTTTTAAAAGCAAATGTTACTTGCAGTTATGATATTTAAAACATTTATATAATTCAAAAACAAATAAGGATGATACTTATCAATAGCAAACAACTCAAAGAAAGAGTACAGATAAGTGGGGGGGTGTGGGTGGATGGATTGATGGATACAGTTTATGTCTGTTTATGGTCTTGTTGAATGCTTTGTGGTAGAAGAGAACAAATGGGTAATTGGGACACTTGGGGCAGTAGAATTGATGTGCACGACTGATAGATCTTGACTTATGACCACAATTGAGCCCAACATTTCCATTACTAAGCAAGACAATTGTTAAGTGAGTTTTACCTGATTTTACAACCTTTTTTTGCCACAGTTGTTAAGCGAATCACTGTCACTTCAGTTGTTAAGAAAATCGTACAGCCATATAGTGAATCTGGCTTTCCCCATTGACTTTACTTGTCGGAAGTCAGCTGGGAAGGTTACAAATGACACTGGAATAGGGCAGTGGACATAAATACATGCCAGTTGCCAAGCACCCAAATTTTGATCACATGACCATGGAGATGATGCAGCAGTGAAAAATGATCATAGGCTACTATTTTCATTGCCATTATAACTTTGAACGGTCACTAAACAAATGGTTTTAAGTCACAAGATTTTTGACTTTGCACAAGATTTTTTCATTAAGAAATTGTGTTTAGTATTTGGTGTTGCAGAGTATAAGTGCTTTGCATTAACTTCTTTTGCTGACCCCATTGGCTCACTCACTTCCTGATTTTTATAGCTCTGCCTGCTTCTAAAGTCATATGTTGATCTCTGCACTACCCTTGTTCTGATGTATTTTCTTTCTGGCATTCTATCATCTCACCCCCAATGATCATGGAGAAAATCCACATGGTTGCTTGGACTCGAAAAAATGACCAATGGCAAATAATTAGTCACTCCCAGTGAAGGGAGCTATAGGAGTTGGCTTCCTCATTCCATAGTAAAGACCAGTTTCTGCAAGTCCTAGCAGTGGTAACAAACTGTGGTAACAAACTGAATAGGACAGCCAGGCACAGTTGTTAACATGCTAGTCAATCCTGAAAAATAAGGCCTGCCCCAAATATAAGCCTGAGCTTGATTTTTTTAGCGTGCTCCTAATAAGCCCTACCCAAAAATAAGCCCTAGTTAAGACCATCATGAGCGGGGGGCATGGTCAGCACCGGAGGCAGTGAGGGCTTGGGGTTAATGGTGTCCGGCAGCAGCCGCACCCTGTGTAGCATAGGAGAATTGAGGCGGGGGGGGGGAGGCATGCAACCTGGATACGCTGCAAGGGACGCAAGAGAGCCGAAAGTTGGTGGGCAGGGCGGCTGGACCAGGGGTGAAATTCAGCAGGTTCTGATAGGTTCTGGAGAACCAATAGTGGAAATTTTTAGCAGTTCGGAGAACTGATAGTGGAAATTTTGAGTAGTTCGGAGAACTGGCAAATACCACCTCTGGCTGGCTCCAGAGTGGGGTGAGAATGGAGATTTTGCAGTATCCTTCCCCTGGAGTGGGGTGGGAATGGGGATTTTGCAATATCCTTCCCCTGCCACGCCCCCCAAGCCACGCCCACAAGCTACGCCCACAGAACCGGTGGTAAAAAAAAATTGAATTCCACGTCCAGTGGGCTGGATGGCTGTCTTCCCGTGGTGGCACCAGCAGCAGACGGAGGCAGAGGCATGGGGGGAAGGCAGGTGATCCTGATGCGCTGTGGGAAAGCCAAGAGACATGAAGACAAGCCTCTGTGGCCGCCTGACCACTCCATCCCACTGTCTCTCGACTTGCCTGCTCCATCGCAGCCATAAGCAAGCAGAAGAAGTGGGCCAACCCTATTTTCGGAGAAATACAGGTAGGTAGTCCTTGTTAATGAATGCCTCAGATAGTGCCCATATACAGTTATGATAGTGATGAAAAAGTACTTTTATTATGAATCCTCCCATTTATGACCTTTACAGATCTGTAAAGCAAAGGAAAGCTGAAGTAAGATCCTAAGCACAGTTGTGGTTTCTTTTAGCAGCCACTTTGCTTAATGATGAAGTTGTTGGCCTCAATTGTGGTTGCTACATGAGAATTGCAATTGTTATTTTTCTAGTGATCTTTAGTCAAAATGTTTGGCTAAATATTTCTTTCCAGGTTTGATCCATTGCATCTATTTTGGCTCTGGGGAGCATAACATTTATGCATATAGTTGCCTAAACATCAATAAATGCAAACTGGCATTTTTCTTGAGCACATGATAAGAACTATATTTATGCTGGGCTCCCAAATTGCTTACTGTCTATTCACTAGTTACTCTGAGGTCTTTTTAGCTTTATATGCTTTCATACTAAGCCATGAAACACGTCATTTGCAGGTCATGGGCTATTTCTTCAAGCAATTCTTACGTTTTTCTTCCAAAACACTATATTTATCTTGGTAAACATAGAGTATATTTAAAACCACCCTCATAAAATAAGAATAAATAAATGTTCTTACTTAATCCAAAATTTCAAACAATGTATATTGAACAAAAAGGTAATTGAAACTGATCAGAAATACATTCAGCTTTTAAAAACTAGATAAATGTCTGTAAAGCATGTCAGCCTTTTCATGTCAAGAATGTTATGCTAAGAACTGGGTATGGATAGACTAATTTCAATCTTAGTTAAATCTTCATGCTACTATTTTTGTCATCCAGAAGTTATGGTCAAATGCTATGGATGTATACCATACCACTCTCCGGTATACTCTGTTTCCCTGAAAATAAGAATCCCCTGATAATAAACTTTTGAGCACATGCGCTAAAATAAGCCTCCCCCCCAAATAAGCCCTCCCGGGAAATAAGCCCTCCCTGAAAATACTTAAACGCATGTGCAGCTGGTCCCCGCCATTTCCTCTGGTTAGGGTTATGGAGACAGAGCTGGAAATCAGGTAAGATGGCAAGAGAAGCCCCATCTTCTCCACGCACCCCAAAATAATAAGACCTCCTTGAAAATAAGGCCAAGCGCTTATTTTGGGGTTCAAAAAATATAAGACAGGGTCTTATTTTCGGGGAAACATGATAGTATGTTTAAGTAGCTTAAGTTACACCCATTTTTTATTTACTGCATAAAGCAGGAGTGTCAAACTTAGGGGTGATATGCTACCGGTTCGGACTGGTTCGCCTGAACTGGTAGTAATAAAAGCTACCGATTCAAGTGAACTGGTAGTAAAAATAATGCTACCGGTTGGGACAAACCGGTATTTCTGACGATCAGCTGTGCCGCACAATTTATATTCGCTAGAAAGCAGGAAATCCTGTGCATGTGCCTGTGCGTGTTTGGCACCCGCAGTGAACCAGTAGCAAAGTGAACTGGTAGCAGACCTCGGAGCATTTAACCCCCTGCTCAAACTCTATTTCATTGCGGGCCACATCAGGGTTGTATTTGACCTTGTGTGTGTGTGTGTGTGTCCAGAGTGGGCATGGCCTGCCTGATGTTAGTCACGTTGGGGGTGCCTGTGGCAGCCCGAGTGGTCTGCCAGTGAAAACAAGCTCCCAAACTCCATTTTCACTGGCAGAAGGCTGCAAGAGTCCGTTGCAGCTGGAAACTGAGCTTGGGAGCCTGTTTTCGCTACCAGAGGCACCACGGGCCGGTCCCTCACTGTTTCCAGGATGGCCCCGTGGGCCAGATCTAAGCACCCCGTGGGTCGGATCTGGGCCGTGGGCCTTGAGTTTGACACTCCTGGCATAAAGGGATCTTTAAAGTATGAGTCCATCAGTAAAATAATTTGAAGTAATGCTCCTTTAACTTGTTTAGAAAGAGATCATTTTTAGGAAAGCAAAATAAGTTGCTGACTTTGTTAGTTCTTTGTCACCTCAGAATCTCCTTTCAGTGTTCAAATGATAGCACCCTAATAGGGATAATTTCATTTGTTCTTGGCAAAATGTATGGTGCCCTATCCTGTTTTACTTTTCCATTTGGGTAAATAATGAGTTTTGTGATAAACATTTTTTTGATGTTTGTTTTAACAATTGTAATGGTAGCTTGGCCTGACAGTTTCATAAAATGCCAGAGAAAAGTAATCTTCAAGTATAATTTAAATCCTTCATAGTCTATATTTCACTGCAGTACCTAAATGCAATACAGGTAGCCCTCGACTTACAACAGTTCATTTAGTGACCATTCAAAGTTGCAGCACCACTGAAAAGAAGTGACTTATGACCATTTTCACATTTACAACCATTGTAGCACCCCCAAACTCACATGATTGAAATTCAGACACTTGGCAATTGACTCAAATTTATGACGGTTGCAGTGTCCCGAGGTCATGTGATACTCTTTTGTAAGCTTCTGACATGCAAAGTCAGTGGGGAAGCCTGATTCATTTACTGCCAGATGACTAACTTAACAACTGCAGTGATTTACTTAACAACTGAGTCAAGACAGGTCATAAAATGGGGCAAAATTCACTGAACAAATGTCTCACTTAGCAACAGAAATTAGGGTCGTAAATCGAGGACTACCTGTAGTGTGCTTCCCAATCTGGCGCCCAGCCTGGTAGTCAGCGATAAAACTTTGAAATGTGGCACGCATTAACTGAAATAAACTGGCTTGAAAATTAAAACATCACATTACATAGTCCCAAGCAACTTGCACTTTTTCTGGTCAGCCATTTAATCTACATCTCATTGTATCAGAAACTGCTTACCCAGGGTTTCAAAAACGGGGTAGTTGTGCTTGGCAATTGACAGGTTCCACTATAGCACTAACGATCCTGTCCATCATGACAACTTGCAAGTTGCGTGGCCGGATTACCCTTTTGACTGTCTCGGTTTTGGCCTCAATCCTTACTGTGGCTTTTTAAATCAAGAATCTGCATACTAGCCATGAGATGGCAGCCTTGCTCTACTGAAACAGTTCTGAATCGAGCCTCCTTCTCCTCCTCCTCCCTCCTGTTGCAAAGCAATAGCACTACTCTTGTTTTTTTCCCACAGCAAAGGTTAAAGCTTCTCCTGATATTTGTTTTAGGCTGTCACCGTCTTCTGGAGCTTGAGGATATTTCAGATTTGTATGCAAGCCATCTACATTGGGTCTCCTGCATGATAATGGATTTTGTAAGGGGGAGGAAAGGAGGAACGAGAAATCCTTCTTGCTTCTGTTTTAGCCTCTCATTGTTCCATCAGTGCTAGAACCCGCATCAGGCATACTAAATGCAGGGAGGCTGTGGAAACTGCTGCTGTGTCCTGAAGTCACCCTGTTCTCTCAGTGCATTTTGGCACGTAACAGACAAGGTGCTTGGTGCTTCCTTGCAGTACCTCATCAAATAATGGTGCCATGGTAGCTTAACTTCAGGATTACTTGCTCTCCCTTTGCATTTGGATGTTTATGGACACTCAGATCTTAACAGCACGCTCTGGGGAGTAATCTCTAGGTCTTCGGCAGGGTGAGGAGGAGGATTTGGTGACTGGATGGGGGTAGGGGTGGGAGGAAATGAGAAGACACTTTGCACAGGCTTAACTTTTTAATCAATATGTTGGACTATACATTTGTTTATAGTTCCCTGCAAGTGTTGTGCAGTCATCTAAAAGCATAATGGTGGTTACTATTTAATATTATTAACTATTCTTATTCAAATCTGGAACAGCAGAAAAACTCAAATAAACACATAATGATGCTGTGCTGTAAAAATGTACAATGGATGCATGAGCTAAAATCTAGCTATCGGGATTAAAATATTGAATTTTCTAAAATTGGATAGTAAGAATTAACTTGGTATCTAAAATTTATTTATCTATTATTTAGCAGGTTTATATAGCTGCCTATCTCACCTAAAATGATTCTGGGCAGGGTGCAACCATTGGAACAGATAAAACAATTAAATATGAAAATTAAGATTGTGGGAGAATAATAACCATCTAGATAAAATCCAGTCTTCTCACAGGCTCCTCATGGGATCACCAGGTTTGTTGGAAGAAATTAAGTGCATTCTGGAAAACTACCATGGATGGGGCTAAAAGCCATGACTTCGGGATCCTGATAGATGGAACTCTTCAGTAGATGGAACTCTGCTGGACCTGATGTGGCAGTAGATGTAATAGAGAAGAGGTGGTCCCTCAAATAATCTGATTCCAAGTCATATAGAGTTTTAAAGATCAAAAACAGAACCTTGAATGGCACCCAGATCGTCTTCAAGGGCAACCCCATATAGAGCATATTACAGTAATCCATTCTAGAGGTGACCAGGGCATGAGTCATTGAGTAAATGATACCAAATGTTCAAGGAAGTCTAGAAGGACACTCTGAGCCTGTAGAGCAGGGGTGTCAAACTCGAGTTGTCACGTGACATATCGTGACTTTTCCCCCCTTTGCTAAACTGGGCGTGGACATGGTCAGCGCATGACTCATCTGTCCTGCAGACGGCAAGTTTGACATCCCTGTTGAAGGGTGAAACAGGTATCAGAGCTTTCCATGAGCCCTTGTCTTGCCTTCCCATCTTAGTGTAAACTGCTTAGTAGCTACTGCAATGAAGATGCCAGTATCTGATGTTCTCCCAACTTTAGCATGTGAGAGAGATTGAGCTCCCATACTATATTCACCTTATAACAAGAAAAAGGAAATTGTTTTCTTTGAAGAGAGTGCATCATTGCTGTCAGGATCTTCTGACTAGGACTCAGCAATGAATCATAGATCTACTGTCAAGTAGTTGACTTTATGACTCCTTAAGTTTGGTAAACAACTCAGACATAGCTCAGCTACAGAGTCCGTATACAACACTTGAGGAGAGGAAAATTATTTTGATAGCCTGCCTTGGGTCTTAAACTAACAGCTTCCCTCCTGCCCCATCTTTCTAAATTATAGATACTTGAGATATTTGGTAGTCATATATAGTTGGGATATGTACAAAACAGAAAAATGTTCTGTTTCTTATCTGGAACAAACCATTCTACTCCAGAAATTGCCACCAAAACCATGATATCTGGTTGATTGGCTAGTACTTGCTCATCTGTCTGGATCTGGAAATCCTACAGGATCTTAGCCCTTTTGTTCTCCACGACCTTTTGTGGTATCTCCATCTGGACTTGGGAAGTTCTAGCTCACACACTGTGCAGATATTCTTGTATACAATGCCAGCTACTTAGTTGTGCCATTCAGTGTATGCTGTTTCTGCCTGCATCTTACACCCTGCCACTATGTGTTGGACTATCTCTAAGGCCTCTAGTCTGTACCTTGGGTCCTGTCTAGTGTGGTAGATCTCTGCTTCTATGGATTGGGCGCTTAGTGGCTGCTCTTGTGCTGCTATGACCCGTACCTCAGTTATATCTTTAAGTCCAACTCTTTCCAGCCATTGGTAAGAAAGAGTACCAATGTCTATCACTTCAGCTACTGATGTTATATTCAATGCAGGGTCTTGACTTGCCATGGCACTTCCTCTGCTTGATCTTTCTCCCATGTCTGCTGCTGCCTCAGGCATTCTCGCAGCAATTCAGTGCCATGTTATTGAGGTACTCTTGGAAGCTTTGGGTTTCATGCAGGACAGTGTCTTTTACCCTCCCTGCACTCTTTCTGGCTGGTATACAGCCTATAGGTCAGTGATGGCTAACTTTTTTGCCATTGCGTGCCAAAAGCGGGGGGAGTTCGGGGTGGTTACACGCATGCCCACATTCATAATTCTATGCCCCCCGCGCATGCTCCTCCCACCTTTGGCACGTGATGGCACGGTGGGCTCGGTAGGCCTGTTTTTTTTGCTCTCCCCAGGCTCCAGAGCCTCTCTAGGAGCCTGGGGAGGGCGAAAAGGGCCTTCCGCAGCCCCCCCCGAAGGCTCTCTGGAGGCCAGAAATGGCCTGTTTGCCGACTTCCGGTCCCACTGGAGCTGAGCTCGCGTGCCCACTGATATGGCTCCTTGTGCCACCTATGGCACGTGTGCCATAGGTTTGCCATCACAACTATAAATGTTGAACCTGGGGTAGAAACCTCTATACATTGTGAGGAACTTCTTGGTCTTCACTTTGATGACTTCTATGTTCTCCTATGGCCAGCTCACTATACCAGCAGGATATCTGATGACTGACAGGGTATATGTGTTGATGGCATGGGTTTTGTTCTTCCCATTCAGATACTGGCTCTTCAGTATCTGTCTTATTCTTTGGTGGTACTTCAATGTTGCTGTCGTCTTTGCCTCCTCACATTGTGGTTCTCATATGATTATAGAATACCACGGTAGTTGTCTACATGTCTGCTAGGTGACCTGCTGGTAGCTCCACTTCATCATTCTTAACTACTTTCTCTCTCTTGACTACCATCCAGCCATTCTTCTCCAGCCCAAATAACATCCCTATGTCCTCACTGTAGATTCATGTCAGGTGGATCAGCAAATTGGTGTCTCATTTACTATTAGCATGTAGCTTGATATCATCCATGTAGAAGAGGTGGCTGTTGGTAGTTTCACCCCTGAACTAATATCTGTATGCAGTCCTTGTGATTATCTGGCTAATTGGCCCAAGCCCATGCAGAACAGCAGCGGGGACAGTGCATCACCTTGATGTATGCTACATTTGATGAGCACTTGTATTAGCTGTCTTGAATTGATTTTCAATGTGGTCTTCCACAGTCTCGTTGAGTTCTTGAGGAAGCTCTTAGTGTCCTGTTGACTTTGTGTAGTGCCAGGCATTCATGGATCTATGTGTGTGTCATTGAATCATAGGTTTTCTTGCAGTCAATCGAGGCTGTGCTCAGATTGGTCTGTCTAGGACTTGTTTCTTGGATGACTGCTATGTCCATGAGCAACTGGTGTTTTGAACCTATGATTTTGTTCCTAATGCTATTTTGAGCTGTGCTGATGCACTGGCACATATGGTCCAATGGCTGTGATGCTTGGTAGGACTTTCCATGTTGTAGGGAGGAAGGCTATTATCGTAGTGGGATAATGCTGTTCCTTGTGAGTAGACTTCATGATGAGTACTTTCTTCCTTATTTTAGCCAAGTTGGGTGGAGCTTGCTGTTAGCTCTTAGTTTCTTTAGTCAAAAGGTGGGCCTGATACTGTCCAGCTCTTTATGTTCTTGACTCGCTGTTGGATATTTGTACAGTGATTGTGAATGGTTCCTGTTTTGGGAGTTTGCTGTGATCTGCTTTCAGGTCCTGTAGCCACTTTGCATTATGTGTCTTCTCTTTCTCCAATATGTTCTTTCAGCACTATTCTGTTTCTGCTGTTCTTCATTGTGTAGCCAAGATTACCTCCAAGATTACAGCAGCACATATCAGTTCCTTGATTTGAGTATTGGTAGTAGGGGTTGTAGTGAGGCCTCTATTGGCATCTTCACTGAGCCTTGTTACTGGTCTCAAAGTTTGGCTGTATCAGTTTATCCATGATCCTATGTCTCATATCAGAGGTGTGCTCTGTAATGGAGAAGGTGGTAGTGGCATTCCAGCTTTAGGTGTTGGTTGCACATCCAGTTGTTCTTCCGGGTCTTCTTGAATGTGGGCTGTAATGTGTAGTTGGTGTATCTCAAGTTGCAAGAGCAGCTTCTTCTTCACTATGTTGAAGCATTGGGTAACTAGCTATTTCTCAGTTAGTGTAGATGCAGGTTTTCTGTCCATCCATAGTTCCTTCATATATTTCATTCATCCCCTTTCATTCGGTCTGCTGTTGTAGTAGCATTCCACCAATTCCAGGTTCCCTTTTCTCATCCATGTACAAGTAGTTCTTGATTTACAACAGTTCATTTAGTGATAATTCAACAGCACTGAAAAAAGTGACTTATGACCATTTTTTCACACTTATGACCATTTCAGCATCCCCATGGTCCTGTGATCAAAACTCAGGCACTTGACTCATATTTATGATGATTACATTGTCCTGGGGTCATGTAATCTCCTTTTGCAACTTTCTGATAAGCAAAGTTAATGGAGAAGCTAGATTCACTTAACAACCCTGTTACTAATTTAATACCTGCTGTGATTCACCTAACAACTGGGGCAAGTCATAAAATGACACAAAATTCACTTAACAAATGTCTCACTTAGCAATAGAAATTTTGGGCTTAATTGTGGTCATAAGCCAAGGACTACCTGTATAGTTTATCCTTGTAGTCCATTTGTCATCAGATCGTCTGGGTTCCCCAACATCTGACACAGACTTTATTAATCTGGGCAATATCCGACCCAGTTTGATTCTTCTAGTTTGTGTTTTTGCCAAGGATGCCTAAGTACTAAGTGGAATTTGAACCCTGTTCTTCCACATCAAAGGTGGTGCTTTAATCACATATGCTATTTAGCCACTATATATACTAGAACTGTTGAAATAATAAAATAATATTAGACAACCTGTGACTTATTGGGTCTTCATTTTAGAGATATTTCCTTACCTAAACAGGGAAACAAAATAATCATGGGCAGGAAAAAATTAATTGGGAGGAGGAGTGACTTCTGACTTCCTGTTGGCTTCCCCATTGTGTTTATTGATGGGAAGCTGCAGTGAGAATTGGAAATCCCTCACTGCCACATTGTGTCTAGAGTTTCTGTCAGTTTCTCCATTGATTTAATAAAAAATAACAAGTGCCACAAGTCAGGGAAGGCTTGCGGGGATGCCATGTGGGTTGGGAAGGGTGCACAAATGTGTGCAGGAGACACTGTGTAGGTTGAGAGGACATGGCATGAGTCTGGAAAGGTGCACGGGGTGCATGAGTGGTTGGCATGGCATGAGCGCAGAGAGACTGGGGAGGTTGCACAGATGGGAGTGAGTTACCCAAGCAACTTCCAACCTTGCCTGGTGGCTTCTCCATTATTGGTGCTCCCAAAGACTTTGCTTGTGGGAAATTGGCAGGGAGCGTAGGCAATCATGATTGAGTTTACACTTCCTGCTGACTTCCCCAGTGACTTGTGGGAAGTTGTCAGGAAGTGTTGGAAATGTTCCTATGCTCTCTTTGACTTGAGAACTTTTGTCCATGGGATCTTTTCCAGGCCTTTTCAAGTTAAAATGGATGTCCTAAAATTTTAGCATGAAGGTACAACCATGATCCAGTTTGCCTTTCTATAGTATCTTGAAACCCAAGGTGATTGCTGAAAGGCCCAAGCATCATGCTGGAGCAGTTGATAGACCAATAGAAGATTCCACCTTCCCTGAACATCCCCGCCCCTTCCCTCCCCATCTTTAATTATAATTTGTATTTTTATTGTTAGGAAAATCTATGTTTCATGGTTTTATTGCTTTTAATGTTGTAAGCAACTTAGAATCGCCTATCAATCAATCGATTGAACAAACAATCAATATTTTTAAAGAACAGAAGCCAATATTAATAGTAAATAATTATTTCTCATTACAATGTATCATACTGAATAATAATAAATAATCTGGAACAAATAAAGGCAGTTAGGTCCAAATTTTTTTCATCTTGCTTTGCTATTAAATGCCTATTTTTATGAGGAGGATAATGCTAAGAAAACTGGAAACATAATTTGTTGGCAAGATTTTATTTTATGATGGTGTAGTTTAACTGACTGATTGCAAATCTCCAAATAAATAGCATGGTACTAAAAGAATGGTAGAAATAAGGGGGAATATTGAAGATGTGACTGAATTCAAAAACCTTATAATATGTAGTTTGAAATATTTGTTACATTTGATTTATAAATTATTGGTGCAGAATAATTCAATATCTAAATAATTTAAATATTGCGTGATTAAGTAGATGCAGAATTAGTATGCAGTAATACAGATGCAGCAATTGGATATTTCAATGGAAGCAGAGTATTAAATTTATCCCAAATACTGTATTTAGAAAACTGTAAGAGAAAGACTGACAGAGCCTGGAGGTGGAGTTAAAAGAAGGATTAGCCTAAAATTCCTATGTAGCCATAAGTGAGCCAAACCCAACCTCCCTTGAATTCTGTTGACCGATATCTAACTTCAAGTAGATACCAGCTATTAGTTGAGAATATTCTTGTGCACAGGCGTGAGTAGCAATAAATCAGTTTAATTGGACTTTCATGTGTGGACCTGATCTTTTGCACCTGACAAAGATATTGATATAAGGTGTTTTATTATGGTATATCACCCCAGTTTTAATTGCTAAAAGGGATAATTCATTAATGAAAAATTATTGGAAAAGTAATGAGCAGGGCAGATTTTTTTTACCCATATTTGGTGGCATCGCTATAAAGCTGAACAATTTGAAACAAATTTTAAAAGTTGAATTTTCATTTCAACCTATATTATTCTTATAACATTTTATTAACCCATATATTTGTTCTAAGTGTATTCAATTAACTTTGTACATGCTAAACACTACCAGGATATTATATGCTTCTTATTGGAAAAATAAATTCCTCTCTTGGGGATGACAGTTAACCAAGTTATGGGAGTATGCTTTTATGTCCAATATAACTTTACACCATGAAAGCAAATGTGACATAGAATTTAATTTAAACTAGAAACCATTCGTAGACTACAATTTAAGACGTGGATCTACGTGTTAATTTCATGGAATATTTAAACAAGAACAATTTTTCAGCTTTCATTCAATCTACTGTATGGTTTTATTTGGTGATTCATACTGTGTTGGCTATAGTTCTTGACATCCATCCTTGCCTAGAGATTTTGTTTTTGTTTCCTAAAGTGATATACTGAATGGTTCATAATTAATTAATCAATTATATACCAAAAATTTATAACTTTCTAGAAAATTTTGTATCCCTTGTTCATTTAATTTGTATAACTCTTTCCTCTTTTTCTTTTTTCTTTTTTTGCTACATTGTTTAACCTCTTAAAGCATTTAATTAAATTTGCCTATTGACTTTGCTTGTCAGAAGGTCATAAAAGGTGATCTTGGGACCCAGCAATGGTCATAAGTATGAACCAGTTGCCAACCATCTGAATTTTGATCACCTGGATTAAGGGGATGTTGCAAAGGTCATAACTGTGAAAAACAGCAATTTTTGATAACTGAAAAACAGTCTATTGTAAGTCAAGGACTACCTGTAAAAGCTATGTTTATACTGAAAAATATCATAGAGTCACAGTCTAGAACACACAGCAACTCCTTCAACATTCCAATTCCCAAGGCAAAGCAGAGAGCATTTATTGTCCCTTTCTGAAATTCATCCTTAGGCAGCAAGCTCTTTGCTAGAATGCAGTAGTTTTTTAAATTAGTGGAGACTTGTGTTTATGAAAAATTACTGATTATTCCTTAATTAATCTCAATTGCTGATGGTTACTTATGCTTTCAATTTTTCATAATTAACATAATGAGCTAAAAAGATTAGAGTGAAAAAAGATGGTATAATGCTAACAAATGAGCTTAGACAATCACTGAAAATGAATTCGAATGTTTGTAAATGTGACAAACTTTTATTATGTGGCATGCATGCCTGGCATTTTGAATAATGAATTCAGTGCATATCTGTGCATGTATACTTGCAGCCCTTTTAAACTTCCCATACTGTGCTCTCCGCTGCTTGTAAGAAAGAAAATATCTGTATCTGCCAATTAGCTTCAACTTCTACCTAGAGAGTAATTGTTTACACAGTACTTCATCCTTCATATGTGTTTAAAGATGTTTAGGAATGTTGGCCCAGATTTTAAACACATTAGCTCTCCTTCCTTGGGTAGTAAAATACACCAGAGCTTACTCTCATTTTGATACTTTTCTGAATTTTGCAGTATTGTTCTTTGCTCAAAAGGTACATATCAAAACATGCATGGATGGAAAGTGCAGAAAAAAAATGTGTATTGTGCTAAAGTACATTAAAATTTTTGTGCAACATTTAAATAAAAAACTTGATACAAGCAAAACAGATAAAAAGCAACTGCTGCCCATTTTTTAGTTCCAAGGAGACATTTGTTGCAAATAGAAAGTTTAAAAGGCTACAAATAGCAGGGTAGAGTGACTTATTTCATCCAGAGAAAATCCTGATTTAAAAAATCTTAACGGAGCAACTGGTATTGATGAAAACTTTGTAGTCTTAAAGACTGAAACTCTGCTGAATTGTGAACATTCGGTCTATGGAGATTCTCAATCATCCAGGTCAGGGTTGTCCCAAAGGTGCTTTTTCAAGAGACAACTGGACTTTCTAGGTTCAGTCCTTTGGCCAAAACATTATATTCTATTTGGGTAAGCCCTCTCAGATTTCTCACAGAAAGTCCAAATGCCTCTTGAAAAAACACCTTTGGGACAATTAACGCATTCCAATTGTTACAGTTACTTGGAACCCAGATTAGATCTAGAAATCAGAGATTTTAAATTGATATGATGTGGCTTTCTGATTGAATGTGTCTGCTTGTATCACCATGGTTCTCTGATCAAGTGGCATTGCTCTGAAAAAGTACATTTTAAGCATAGCAAAATATTTCTGAGTGTAACTAATCCAATAATTATGGAATGCTCCCTGGATGTCAGTACAATTTAAAATTTCAATCATAAATTCAGGGCATCATCAGGTCAATATAAATAAAAATAATAATTGAAGCTTATTGTGTTGATGGGTGTACAGTCCATTGCAGCACAGCCATGTGGAAGAGTTGGACACTCGGTAGCCTTTAAGTTGCTGTTTACTCATCATGCAGCATGATCAACTATCATGAGATGTCAGAGGTGATGGGAGAGATATTGAAATCCAACAACCTTTGTAGGACTATAGGTTTCCCATTCTTATGGAAATGATAACTGGCATGGGAGAAATGGGAGAGATGATTCTTAAGGCATTGGATTGGATTGCTTCTGAAACTGTTTCAAGGAAGAGCAAGATTACTTGTTTGATAACTTTAACACTAAGGGGTTCCAGGTAATACACGCATAGCAAACAAAACTCCAAGGCAAGTAGATTCCTCAAAGAATAGTTTTATTTGGATATATCATATTGTCACAGTTCTGGTGAAAATTGACTCTAAAGGTCCCCATGGTTTTCACCTAATTAAAAGTAAAAGTTTTTCCCCTTCCCCAAACAATCACTCACATAGTCCAATCAAGGTGCCGTTTAGTTGCCTGGTAACATCACTCCTCCTTCCTCTGACCAGGTGTGAGAATGTTCTTGGTTCCCAAGAGAAAGTATTTTGTTTTGGCTACAAATCCTCAGCTATCTCTGTTCCCCCCTCCCAATTCCCCCAGCTCCAATGTGGCAACACTGAATCTCCAAGATGGCTTCGGTCAGGTCAGCTTCAGGGTTGACACTAAGAGTTTCTCACCATTTTTAGAGAGAATGTGAGCTATTGTTCTGTATTAAAGTACATTATTTGTAGGCAAAAGATTTCAAATTCAAACCTTTCTATTTCCATTTAAAAGGTTCTCAGGCAGCAAAGCTGGAAGAACGCTGATTTTTCCTCAGACAGTAGTGATCCTTATAGACTGGTTTTTGAAGCCAGTTTTCATTATTTTAGACTGCATTTTTGAGAAGTAAGACTTTGCTGTTATATAATATTCTGAATTTCTTTTGTATGTTGGTACATGACATTGGTTTTTAGTTTGCCTATAGCTTTGGAGAGATCAGATGTTAATAGTATTAAAAAAGCTTCCTGTTGTCTATCTTTTAAGTATTGTAACTGGCAACTCTACTAGTTGCAGAATAAATAATAGAGAAAAGCACTTGTGTTCAGATAAAACAGAAAGGAAATGCTGGATAAATGTTGCAAATGATTAAAATATGTAATGTTCAAAGTCTTATTCCAATGCTGCTTTTAACACTGTGATAACGAGGAGGAAAAATACATGAGAATTGGCTGGGTCATATTAAAAGTTTATATTAAAAGCTCTTGATTTTTTTTGTCTCTTAGGATAGCTACTAAGTGCCTTTACAGGTAGTCCTCAACTTACAACAGTTCATTTAGTGACCATTCAAAGTTACAACGGCACTGAAAAACGTGACTGATGACCATTTTTCACAGTTACAACCTTTGTAACATCCCCATGATCATGTGATCAAAATTCAGGTACTTGGCACTGGTCTATATTTATGACCATTGCTGTGTCCCATGATCATGTGATCACCTTTTGCAACCTTCTGACAAACAAAGTCAATGGGGAAGCCAGATTCACTTAACAACTGGGTTGCTAACTTAACGGCAGTGATTTACTTAACAACTGAGGCAAAAAAGGTCATAAAATGGGGCAAAATTCACTTAACATATGTCTCACTTAACAGAAATTTTGGACTCAATTGTGGTCGTAAGTCGAGGTCTACCTGTACTATACCATAGATAAGTAAACATTTTTAAACATCTAATCTAAAGCCATCATATAGATGATAATCATGATTTACATAGATTATTTTTAGTGTTATTTATTTCTAGGGCTGAGTTCAAGTTAGGTACTATCTCTTGCTTTAAATCCTAGGAATCAAGTACTGTTCTAATTGTGTAGAAACAATATATTTAAAGTCCATGCTGCAGACTTCAAATTCAGAGAAAACATGACCCTGTCATATTTTCCAGAACGCTGCTACTACACTCCAGCACTGGG
This sequence comes from Arizona elegans, assembly GCA_022577455.1. Lineage (NCBI taxonomy): Eukaryota > Metazoa > Chordata > Lepidosauria > Squamata > Colubridae > Arizona > Arizona elegans. The sequence goes on along the minus strand of JAKOOJ010000001.1, from coordinate 19,207,402 downwards.
AAAATCCTCATTTCTGACAGCAACTGAGAGGACTAATATTTAAATTAATCACCCACTCTGTGCTCCTACCACGCCCCCTTTTGCACTCAGATCCCCAGTCTTTCTCTCAGTTGCTGACAGACTGGGAGGATTTTCTCTGTGCTCTAGAATCGCGTGAGGTTTTTTATTTATTTTTGATTACCCCCTTTTACTTTCGGAGGTTTGCTGTTCCCTTAAGGTGTCCTTTGTTTTTTTGTATTGTTTGCTGCTTAATTCTGCCCCGAACAGCTGCTGGTCAGCTTCATGCCCGGGGAGCTGGGCTGTTCCGATCCTAGCGCGCGGAGCGCTCGCAGCCGATGGCTTCTGTCCCTGCAGGGCGGAGCCGGCTGTATTCCTGCCGCTAGAGAGTCGGGGGTAGGGCGGTTAGCCGTCGTTCCCCTACCGCGGCTACACGGAGCCAGTGGTGGCGGCGGATCAAGAGCGGTGGTGAGCGCTTTCCAACGCGGCTCCATTCCGGTGTCCGTCCCGTCAGGCTGTGACGTGGTGAGGCCTATCCACGGCCTGGAGCCGGCCGAGTGAGTGGCCATCGGAGGGGTGCGGTGTGGCTCGTTGTGGCTCGCCGCCCCTCCGTTAAGCAGCTGGTGTGCTGAGAGCCGGTCCCCGCGAGGCGCCCAAGGATGAGGCGTCCGGGGGAGGCCAAGGTGGCAAGTATCTTTCCCCTTGGGCAGGCGCGATCGGTTACTGCGCCATTTTGGACACCTGGGCGGCTGCCATTTTGTCTGGTTTACTCTGGGCCAGGGCCTTTCTCCTACTAATCTAAACGCAGGATCAGGCGAGGCTTTGCCCTAGTGGGTTTTTGTTGCCTGGGGCAATATAAAGAAAGAGGGGGGGGGGCCTCCAGTGACCTCACTGGCCCCATTTGATATTCCCCCAGTTCAGGTGTAGCCCTTGGTTTGCCCTAGTGCGCTACCTGCCTATCCCAGGGCAGAGCGCTATACCATTAATTTGTGAGCCTCACTGGAAAGTGTTACAACACTCAGCAGAGGTGGTCCTTGCATCTTATTAAAAAAAAAACAAAAAAACCCCCAGACATGGCTGATTCATCGTTTTCTTTCGATATTGAGCTGGAGGCCAGTCCAGTATGGCCCTCTAAGTCCCGCAAAAAAAAGTCAGGAAAAAAGTCTCGCTCGAGCGGTCATGGGGCCCACTCATCTAAGAACTCATCTGCAGCTGATGAAGACGCACTTTGGCGTCACAACGCCTTGGAGCGACAATGGGAGAAGGCCAAACAAGCAGCAGCTTTGTCTCCCAGTCGGGAGGCGGGATCAAGTCGTCAGTCGCCTTCCATTACAGTAGGGCCTGAGACACGAATGGTACAACCCACTTCATCATCCCTACGTAAGGGTGTTTCACAATCGATGCCGGATGTATCGCTCGTGGGGCTGGACGCTGCAGCGCCTCCTGGGCGACGCCCATCAGCCACATTCACACCCACGGCTGCGGGACTTCGGGCAGTGGAGCCTTCTCCGCCTCTGTCGCAGATGGACTTCCAGTCAATGCTCTCTACGGCCCTGGCTTCGATCATGGCAGCGAGTGCACAGACAACGGCCCAAACTTCTGCGGCAGGGACTTCTTCAGGTGGGCTGCCTTCCTCGTCTTCGCGTCGGGTCAGGCCTACTTCTCACTGAGAGTCTGATACGTCTGAGAGCTCCGACCAGGATGAGGATTGTGCTGATGAGCCGGAATTTTCTGAGGACGAGGGCTTACTACCCGACTCACCGGCTTTCACGGGCTTATTTCGTCTGGTCTTGTTTAAATCTCTTCTACACAAGGCTAGATTGACCACGAACCTGGGGTCGGTGGGGGCACAGCCTCCAGATGTACAGTTGGAAACCGGTCCGCATGATGCCTTGTTCAAGCAAGTCAAGCAGGAAAAAGACTTTATCCCGTGCCCTCAACTGTTCATTGAAGTGTTGCAGGCTCCTTGGGCCCAACCTGGGTCGTCCACCGCACCCAGTAATTTGGATAAAAAGCTGTTCTGTCCGGCTCCTGAATTGGAGAAGTTGTTGGACTTACCCACAGTGGATGCTCCAGTGGCAAGCCTTACTTCTCAATCGATGGTTTTGTCTGATCCACTTGAGGGTCTCAAGTCAGAGGACAGGCGTACGGAGCTGGCCTTCCGGAGGTCCCACCAGGCAGGGGCCTGGGCTATCAAAACTGCCATGGCCACTTCTTTCTTCAATCGCGCTTTGTTAATCTGGTTGCGTCAGCTTCAGGAGCGTCTGCCTCCGGAAGAAACCAGGTTGCGCCAGGATGTCAACAAGATCATCGCAGCCACCGAATATTCGGCTGATGCGTCGCTGAATTCTGTCAAATTTGCATCGAGAGCGCTGGCGGCTACCATCACGTCAAGGCGCCTTTTCTGGCTTCGTCCGTGGAAAGCCGATGTTAAGGCAAAATGGAAGCTGGCGGCAGCACCGTATAAAGCGTCTAACTTGTTTGGTGAGGCCCTAGATCCGGTGTTGGTGGAGGATAAAGATAAGAGGAAAGTTTTGCCTTCTTCCTTTCGCAAGCAGGACAGACGTTACGTGCCGTACGCACAACGCCAGCCCTTTCAGCCTTATTCGGGGTCGAGTGGATCCTCCTCCTACAGACAATCCTTTCAGCCGTCTGACTGTTTCACGGACCGTCAACGTTTCTGAGACCGCAGCAGACCTCAGACCACGTCGAAATGGCCATTTCGTGGGGCCAGCTCCAGGCCTTTCCGTAGAGGCAAATGACTCACTGATGCTGGGTCCTGTGGGCGGTCGTCTTCAAGCATTTCATCGCCAGTGGGAGAAGTCCACGCAGGACGTTTGGGTGCGGTGCACAATCTCAGAGGGCCTCTCGATCGAATTCACCGAATCCCCTCCTCGCCGTTTCATCAGGTGTCCAGTTCCGTTGGCAGCCGACCTTCGCTATCTCATGGAGGCGGAGATTTCACATTTGCTCGAGATCAGGGCGATAGAACCGGTTCCGCTAAATCAACAAGGGACCGGCTTCTACTCGATCCTGTTTCTGGTGCCAAAAAGTTCGGGAGGCGTCAGGGGGATTCTCAATCTCAAGCATTTGAATCTGGTGGTGCGCTATCGTCATTTCAAGATGCACTCCCTTCGTTCGATTCTGGCTTCGGTCCGCAAAGGGGACTTCTTACAGTCGGTGGACTTACGAGAAGCCTACCTTCATGTTCCGGTTCTTCCCTCTCATCGACAATTTCTACGCTTCGAATATGTGGGCAAGCATTACCAGTACTGTGCAATGCCGTTCGGACTTTCTTCGGCTCCCAGGACATTCACCAAGCTGGTGGCAGTGGTGGCTGCAACGCTCAGTGCGGTTCCGGTGAGAGTTTTATGTTACCTGGACGATGTTCTAGTCCTCTCGTCGTCCCAGGCGTGTGCAACACGCGACATGGAGCACGTGCTTTCCACCTTCCGAGAGCACGGCTTCACTGTAAATCTGGAGAAGAGTCAACTCATCCCTTCTACTTCGATTCTGCACCTCGGCACCGTGATAGACTCCGTGAAAAGGCAGGTGTTTCTGTCTTCAGAGAGGGTGAGCAGCATCCGGAGGTTGCTGGACCAGGCCCTAAGCCGGAGGTCGGTGTCTCTGCTGACTCTGTCACAGTTGCTGGGGAAGCTAGTTTCCTGTTTCCGGGTGATGCCGTGGGCTCGCAGACACTCTCGCTAGTTGCAGTGGCTTCTCCTTCCTTTCCAACGGAAGGGCTGTTCCAACTCTACGAGGAGGGTACTCGTGCCCCCCCAGGTCCGACTGTCACTCCGTTGGTGGAAGTTGCCTGCGCTCCTGAAGGGCTGCAGTTTTCTGGAGCTGAACCGGATCATAGTGACCACCGATGCCAGTCTCCACGGGTGGGGAGCCCATCTGGGTGCTCAGGTGACTCAGGGGCAGTGGACCCCAGAGGAACGGACGCTCAGCATCAATCTTCTCGAGCTTCGTGCGGTTCATCTTGCCCTGCTACACTTCGGACAGCTGATCCAGGGTCGCCACGTCCTAGTCCTCACGGACAACACGTCCGCCAAGGCACACGTGAACCGAGAAGGGGGGACGAAGTCATGGGTGTTGATGTTGGAGTCGGAGAGACTGTTCAACTGGGCGGAGCGTCACCTGTTGTCGATTCGAGCGGACCACATTTCGGGCACGGCCAACACGCGAGCGGACTGGCTCAGCAGAGAGGTGATCGATCAAGCCGAGTGGCAGCTGCTTCCGAGGCTGTTCCAGGAGGCCTCTCTTCATTTCGGAGAGCCGGTGGTGGATCTTTTCGCCAGTCCCGCCAACGCCCAACTGCCCCGGTTCATCTCCCGCTACCCGACTCTGTTGGCAGAAGACGTGGACGCGCTGATGTGTCAGTGGCCGGCTGGGCTGCTGTATGCCTTCCCACCGATCACGTTGATCCAGCAGGTGATCAGGAAGATGATTGTGGAGAGGGCGGAAGTGTTGCTAGTGGCGCCCCATTGGCCGCGCAGACCATGGTTCGCGGACCTGGTGGAGTTTTCCGTAACCGATCCATGGGTGATCCCCCCTCATCGAGTTGTTCTGTGCCAAGGGGCCATTCGCCACCCAGAGCCCCAGTGGCTCCAGTTGGCCGTTTGGCATTTGAACGTGTCATCTTGAAGAAAGGCCGCCTTCCGGATCCGGTGATTGGTACGATGCAGGCGGCCCGTAGACCATCCACGACTAGGATCTATGAAGCCTCGTGGAGAGCCTTTTGTCGCTGGTGTGTGGGGGCTCATGTTGACCCGACTTCCGCAACTATCCAGGATGTCTTAGGCTTTCTCCAATCGGGATTGGACAAAGGGCTGGCGTTGGCCACCCTGAGGCGTCAGGTGGCGGCTTTGGCCACGGTCCTCTCTTTTCCTCCTTACACTTCGTTGTCTCATCACCCTTGAGTGAAGGATTTCCTTCATGGCGCCACGAATCTGAGACCTCCCACTGTTCATCGTTATCCTTCTTGGGATTTGTCACTAGTTCTTCAAGCTCTTACTGTGGCTCCGTTTGAACCCCTTGGTTTGATTTCCCTCAAGTTTCTGTCGTTCAAAGTTGCTTTTCTTGTGGCAATAACTTCGGCCAGGCAGATTTCCGAATTGGCTGCTTTGTCCGTCCGGGAGGATTTGTGCATTTTTCGTCCTAACACCGTGGTGCTTCGTCTGGATCCGGCGTTTACGCCCAAAGTGAATTCTTGGTTTCATCGCTCACAAGAGCTGGTTCTACCGGATATCTGTCCTTCGCCCAGTCATCATCAGGAGGTTCTTTGGCACACTCTGGACGTTCACCGGGCTTTGAGGTGTTATATCCGCAGAACTGCTTCATTTCGGAGGTCGGAGGCGCTTTTCGTGTCGTTTCATCCTGCCACAATGGGACAGAAGGTGTCATCGGCCACAATTGGTCGTTGGATTAAGGCCTGCATTTCTTCTGCCTATGAGAAGCAGTCTAGAACTGTTCCTGCGGGGATTCAGCCTCATTCGACTCGGAGTGCGGCTACCTCGGCGGCCTGGGCGACTCAGGCCTCTGTTCTGGACATTTGTAGGGCGGCCACTTGGACTTCCTTGTTGCCTTTTGTTAGACATTATCGTATTGACGCTTACGCGTCGGCTGAGGCGTCTTTTGGATGCAGGGTTCTGCAGGGTGTTGTTTCTGGGGCCTCTGTGGGGGGAGTTCAATTGCCCGACCCTGATGGTTAGCCTTGGATATGTCCCAGTGCTGGAGTGTAGTAGCAGCGTTCTGGAAAATGGACATTGACTTACCTGAATGTCCCTTTTCGGAACGCTGTGGATACACTCCATTTCCCTCCCTGTTTTTTGTTGGTGGTGGATTTGGTTGTTGTTAATAAAGTTTTTTGTCTTTTCTTTGCTGGTCCTTCATTCAAGACTGGGGATCTGAGTGGAAAAGGGGGCGTAGTAGGAGCACAGAGTGGGTGATTAATTGAAATATTAGTCCTCTCAGTTGCTGTCAGAAATGAGGATTTTCCCAGTGCTGGAGTGTATCCGCAGCGTTCCGAAAAGGGACATTCAGGTAAGTCAATGTCCATTTTAAAAGAAGACCCTCTGTTGAAAGCAACCATTGGAGGAATAATTTAGCTTAGCCTTTATCATGACTTGCTGGCATTTTATTTGAAGAGGTTTTCATGGTCATATATGCATATGTTGTCTCATGCAGTCCAGCAAGGACTCCCAGGTAAACTAGACCACTTTATTGTAAGGCTACATTAACATAATCTTGCAAGTCTGAATGTACAAACCTCCCACCTTTACTTTTAACCATCCAATCAATTAGGATGGCTCCTTCCTGAGTTTCTTTCTTTGACTCTGAGCCACTGGGGGGCTCCTGCCTCTCTTGTCTGGTTGTTTCCTAGGTACCATCTCTTCCCCTCATCCTTCAAGGTCCATTACAGGGTGCTTCGTGGACTATTTTGATATGCTGATGTCAACTCTAAACAATTGGATGACAACTAGAATCTTCGACATAGAGTAGAAAAAGCTTTAATTTTTTGAACTCTCTATGTGCAGTGCATGTTCTTTTTAATATTGCTTCCCTTTCTATTTCAAAGAGAAGTTATACAGTTCCAAATTTTAATTTCATCCATATAACCTAACAGCAGCAAGTAACGGAGCAAGCAGTTGCTTGCAAAAATTTGCCTGTGGAATTCTACAAAAAGCTGAACAAAGTGGTCTAATACATTATCAGTAATCTCCAGGTCATGAAAAAATAAATGACATCCCTTTTTTTTCCTTCCAAGAGCTGTTTCTCGTTTCATTGCTTATTCACATATTCAGCTTCAACTATGTATGCTACTCACTATAGCCAGTAATATTTTATGCAGATCAAAAGTATTTTGCAGTGGGATCCCTGAAATTTGCCTTAAGGTTGTTATTGACATAAAAGGCTTTTTTCTATTTCCCCTCTTTAATACTTGAGTTACATTGGCAGTGAGAATAGCTTTAATGGACAGTAAACTTTCTGATTAGTTGCTAGTGAAATTAGAATATTAAGAGTTTAATTTAGAAAAGCAAATCTTTAATCTCAACTTTGAAAATAATCCACAGAGCAAACAAAATCCATAACACGTGGCTTAGCTTCAATGTTAAAAACCAGTGGTGACACTTTTATTATATCTGTGGAATGAAATCATGAAAACCAGAGTTTTTCATTTTCATTCATCTCTCCCCTCTGACTGTTGTTTCAACTTCTTTACGGTACTAACTTCACTTTTTGTATTGAAACCAAGAGAAATAACTGGAGAATCTTTATTTATTCATGTAATTATTTTATGACTTGAAACTAAGGGGCTTGCACAACTTACAATGTAAAAATATAACATAAAAACCAGCATTATAATTTCTTAAAATAATAAAACTCCAAGCCTAATTTTCCATACAAATGCTAAAATTAATAAGCTATCTTTGTTTAATATGGTGCTGTTGGTTATAATGGCTCCCCAGAGATCTTCAAGAACAGATTTCCACAACCTTTCCAGTGGGTAGTGCATCCATGCTCGTAGCTCCATTTGGGTGAGCTTCCACAAGTGGTGATGCGCGCATGTTCACCTGCCATTTCTGTAGCCTGGTTCTAAAGGGCTCAAGGCCTGGTACTGGGCCGCAGCCTGGGCATTGGGGACCCCTATTCTAGAAGATTTTCCAGAAGAGACAGATGTTTCACTTGCTTCTGAAAGGTTATAAGGATGGGGATCATCCTTGCTTTTAGGAGCTAACTGCTCCAAAGGTGGGAAGCTACTGTAAAGAACGCCTGCAGTCTGCCCCCATCTTGCAATACTTCCAGCTAGGTGGGGATTCTTAGTGGTGCTCCCTGGTTATTTTGGTGGAACAGGCAGAAATTATTGTGGAAAGATAGACCCTAAGACATTTAGCATCTAGGCCTCTATAGTTACCAATCAGGCCTCTATAGCAGGGGTGTCAAACTCAAGACCCAGGGGTTGGGTGCTTAGATCTGGCCTGTAGGGCCGCCCTGGAAACAGCAAAGGATTGGCCTGTAGTGTCTCTGCCAGCGAAAATGGAGCTCAGAAGGGCCACTGGCAGAGGGTTGCAGGAAGCTATCGCAGCTGAAAATGAGCTTGGGAGCCAGTTTTCTCTGGCAGAATGCTCGGGACACCACAGGCGCCCCCAACACAAGTGATGTCAACCTGGCCACGCCCACCCTGGCCATACCTACTCTGGCCCTCAGAGGTCAAGCACAACCCTGATGCGGCCCTCAATGAAATCGAGTTTGACACCCCTGCTCTATAGGTACTTACTTATTTAATTTTATTATAGCTGCCCATTTCAGCAAACTCTGAGCAGCTTACAAAATCCAAAATCTAATAGAAGATAAAACAATGAAACATAAAACAAAACAGTCTGGACTAAAAACAGCCATTAAAACACAATGCAACCCCCCCCCCCCAACATAAATCCAAGTGTAACACCCAACATTAAGTCTGAAGGATTTTTTGAAACCCCAGGAGAGTGATTTCTGGGCAGATGCTGTTCTAGAGGGTGAGAGCTATGACAGAGAAGGCACCCTTCCAACGTCCCCAAAAAAGGCAACATTAGTAACCAATGAAACCCCATCAGAGGTCTAAGGGGCAGTATTGTGACCATGCATAGTGCATGCTGCTGAATTCTGGACCAGTTGAAATTTCCAGGTAGTCTTCAAAGCAGCCCTATGTAAAGTGAGTTACAGTAATCTAATCTAGAGATGAAAAGCATGTGAATGAATGTCTCCAGATAAGGTCACCACTGGTGCATCAGCCAAAGCTATGCAAAAGCCCCCCTAATTCTGTTCTCCACCTGCTCTTGGAGTTGGAGATAAGGGAGACTCATGTATTGTGAACTCCTGTGTCATCTGGGAGAGCACAACTCTGTCAAAAACCAAAGATGGTACAGTCTTGGAATCAATCAGCCTTTGAATCACACCCTCTTGTTTGGGTTGGGTCTGAGTCTGTGTTTACCCATCCCGATACAAGGTCATGATTGTCAGAGTTAGTGCATCTCTTTGGTTTGCTCCTGTTCCTGTGAATGTAAGATCCTTCAGTATGTTATGGTTGAGTGACATTCCTTTCATGTCTCTGTGGCCTTTTTGAAGATATGTACCTGATAGCGAAGCATTTATTTATTTGTTTGTTTGTTTGTTTGTTTATTTATTTATTAAATTTTTATACCGCCCCCTCTCCTGAAGGACTCGGGGCGGTGAACAGCCAAAATTAAAAACACACAATACAAATATTAAAATACATTAAAACGAAATTAAATTATCTTTGGCTTCTCCAATTTAAGATCCCTTGCCCATAAAATTCCCCAATTAAAAGATTTTTAACCCAGCCCGGCTTGCTGAAATAAAAAAGTCTTCAGGGCCCGGCGGAAGGTCCGGAGGTCCGGGATTAGTCGTATCCCTGAGGGTAGCTCATTCCAGAGGGCGGGTGCCCTCACAGAGAAGACTCTTCCCCGGGGGGTCGCCAGCCGACATTGCCTGACAGACAGCACCCTGAGGAGGCCCTCTCTGTGGGAGCGTGTTGGCCAGTGAGAGGTTATCGGAGGCAGAAGGTGGTCTCATAAGTAACCGGGTCCTAAGCCATGGAGCGCTTTGAAGATGAGAACCAACACTTTGAAGCACACTCGGAAGACCACTGGAAGCCAATGCAGCTCGCGCAGGAGAGGTGTCACATGGGAGCGCCATGTCGCCCCCATAAGTACCCGCGCGGCCGCATTCTGCACCAGTTGGAGCCTCCGAGTGCTCCTCAAGGGGAACCCCATGTAGAGAGCGTTGCAGTAGTCGAGGCGGGAAGTGACGAGGGCATGAGTGACCGTGCATAAGGAGTCCCGATCCAGAAAGGGGCGCAACTGGCGTATCAGGCGAACCTGATAGAAAGCCCCCCTGGCCATGGCCATCATATGCTCTTCTAAAGACAGCCGTGAGTCCAGGAGGACACCCAAGTTACGCGCCCTCTCCGTGGGGGCCAATGTCTCGCCCCCAATAGTCAGCGATGGCACCAGCTGACTATATCGGGACGCCAGCAGCCACAGCCACTCAGTCTTGGAGGGGTTGAGTTGGAGCCTGTTCCTCCCCATCCAGACCGGCATGGCCTCCAGGCACCGGGACATCACTTCAAGGGCATCGTTGGGGTGGTCTGGGGTGGAGATGTACAACTGGGTATCATCAGCGTACAGATGGCACTGCACCCCAAAACCACGGATCTCGCCCAGCGGCTTCACATAAATGTTGAACAGGAGAGGTGAGAGGACCGACCCTTGTGGCACCCCACAAACCAAGTGCCTTGAGGTCGACCTCTGCCCTCCAGCCAACACAGACTGCGACCGGTCGGAGAGATAGGAGGAGAACCACCGTAAGACAGTGCCTCCCACTCCCAACCCCTCCAACCGGCGCAGCATGATACCATGGTCGATGGTATCAAAAGCCGCTGAGAGGTTTAATAGGACCAGAACAGAGGAGCAACCTCTGTCCCTAGCCCTCCAGAGATTATCAACCAACGCGACCAATGCCGTTTCCGTGCTGTACCTGGGCCTGAAATTTAGTCAAAGATACCTTTAGATGGAAGCTTGCTGTACAGCAACCTTTCCTAATTCAGTGACCTCCTAGAACTACAGTTCTTAGCATGTTCCTTGCTAAGTTTAAGAATTGTACAGGTAGTCCTCGACTTACAACAGTTTATTTAGTAACTATTCAAAGTTACAACGGCACTGAAAAAAGTGACTTATGATCGTTTTTCACCCAGTCATTGCAGCATCCCCATGGTCATGTGATCAAAATCCAGACAACTGGCAATTGACTCATATTTATAATGGTTGCAGTGTACAGGGTCATCCTTTTGCTACCTGCTCACAAGCAAAGTCAGTGTGGAATCCAGATTCAGTTAACAACCGTGTTACTAACGTAACAACTGAAGTGATTCACTTAACAACTATGGCAAGAGAGGTTGTAAAATGGGGCAAAATTCACTTAACAACTGTCTCACTTAGCAACACAATTTTTTGGTTCAACTGTCATAAATCGAGGACTATCTATACAGTAGTTTCAATACATCTGGAGGATGAAGTTTATAGATGTATGATGTGCGGTGAGTAAGAGTCAGCATACATAGAACTATGCAGTCTTAGATTGCCTTTAAAGCTCCTTCCCTGAGAAAGCCACTTTTTTGTGATAAGTTTAAGATTATTTAAAAAAAAAAAGCTTTGATGGAATCAGTTGTTAATTCTGTTCCTGCTTACCTTGTGAAGTAAACTTGGGGTTTTGAGGTATGAAGGCATTTTAATGCAAAGTTAGTCCATCGAAAGCTGCTATTATATTTTGTTATCTGTCACAAATTTTTATATGCATTTTTAAATTTTTTGATGAAATGGTAGAATGTGGGCACTTTAAAAAATGTGAACCTAAGTACTTGGGCAGATCTGTATCGTGCCAATTTTAGTTCTTTGGACATACTCAAGTCTTTTCTTTTTGTTTAATCCTTACTGCTGCTTCAAATCTTGAGGAGAAACCATAAGCCGAAATGTTGGGCCGTGTGCACTGCAGTGTGGAATTAATTAGATGATATTAGATGAAGGAAACAAAGCCTGCTTCTTTGATATCACCCCAGTAAAAACCTGTTCACTCAACTGACTCTTTTGGATTTGTTTCTGTGAGCTTGTGATGGTTAAAATACTTTTCTTAAATGCAAACTTGTAATTTTGATTTGATGAGTGGCAGATTGTGTATGTATAAGATTTTATACATACATAGTTAGAGTAGGATTGAAGGAGAGATTTTTTCCCCTGAGGATCATCTTATCACTGTGCCAGTCCTGTTGATACTTCTTTCTACTAGTAGGAAGTTTGTTCTTCCTTTCCCTTTTTCAACTACATGGCAGACATAAGGGGATTTTCTTCCTTGTATTTGGTAACTTGTATTAGTTACAATAATGACAAAGAAATGCTATACCATGACTACAACAATATGTAGTTGGCCATAGCCTCAAACTATTGAGCCTTTTTGATTTTTCAAAAATCTCACGTTGTTTTTGTAATGTATGAATGGTTAGTCTGCATTACTACAGTTGGATGTACTACAGTCTAGAGCAGGGGTGTCAAACTCAAGGCCCGGGTGCCAGAATCAGCCCATGGGGTGCTTAGATCTGGTCCACAGGGCCGCCCTGAAAACAGCAAAGGACCGGCTTGCAGTCCCTCTGCCAGTGAAAATGGAGCTTAGGAGGACCACATGTGGCCCTTCTGAGCTCTGTTTTCGCTGGCAGAGAGTTAAAGGAGGCCATCGCAGCTCCGAGCTCAGGAGGTCATTTTTGCTGGCAGAGCTCTCGGGCTGCCACAGATGCCCTTGACATGAGTGATGTCGAGTTGGCCACACCCACTCCGGGTCCCCGAGGTCAAACACAATGCTGGTGTGGCCCTCAATGAAATCAAGTTTGACACCCCTGGTCTAGAGCAAAATACTTATTCCCCCCCAACCTGTTAAACAGGCATCTCGTTCAGCTATATTTGTTGATCAATCTTAGGATGGCAATTCTTATATTTCCTAAGGACAGTCTTTCATCTGCAGATTTAAACATGTCCCAGACGAGTTGACTATTCCTTACCAATAGATCACTGGAAATGTCTAGCCCCTGTAGCTCCTGAAAAACATTATGATGTAGGAAGTCCAGCTTGGCTCCATCTGTGAACAAGTAGCAGCAGGAAGCTCTGTTCTTTTTTTGCATTTTGGAAGAACACACAAAACCAGCTGCCAGTTGCTCTGGCACAAAGAAAATATGCCATGGCTCTATCCATCTACTAGGAAGTTAAGAGTTGTGAATGAAGTTGTACTGAAGGATAGAGTTAGGTTGATCCAATCAGATAAAGTAGCAAGATTATGAAATGTCTAGCACGAGTACCTGTATTTGTTTCCCTCCCTCTTCCTTTCCCCTATTTTGCATGTTGTGTTTTTTTTAACCTGGAAATTTGACTGTTGAAACCATTATCATAATTTGTAGAGTGGTTAGTAATCCTTAGACAACATATTAATGTTAACAGTTATCTCATTCTGGTACATGCATGGGGCAGTGGTGAAATCTAAAATTTGTTACTACTGGTTCTGTGGCGTGGCTTGGTGAGGGGGTAATGTGACTGGGTGGGCGTGACCATTTTTTTTTTTTACTTTTAAAAACATTTTTTCTACAACCTCTTTGGCAAAGAGGTTGTAAAAAACGCTTTCAAAAGGCTCTGATGATACCAGCTGAGTTTCCTGATCGGCAGAGGCTTTTTTTCTTTTAAAAGCCTCTGCCGATCAGGCAACTCAGCTGGGATCGTCAGAGGCATTTAAAAGAAAAAAAGCCTCTGCTGATCAGGCAACTCAGCTTGGATCGTCAGAGGCTTTTAAAAGAAAAAAACCCTCTGCCAATCAGGCAACTCAGCTGGGATCGTCAGAGGCTTTTAAAAGCATTTTTTCTACAACCTCTGAAGAGGTTGTAGAAAAACCGCTTTTAAAAGCCTTTGACGATCCCAGCTGAGCTGCGCGATCATCAGAGGCTTTTTTTTTTACTTTTAAAAGCATTTTTTCAGCTGAAGAGGTTGTAGAAAAAATGCTTTTAAAAATTAAAGAAAAAGCCTCTGATGATTGTGCAGCTCAGCTGGGCATTGGGGGTGGGCGGGTGGACAGGGATTTTTGCTACCAGTTCTCCAAACCACCCGCCTCCATCGCTACCGGATTGGGCGATCCGGTCCAAACCGGGAGCATTTCACCCCTGGCATGGGGGAATAGAATTACAATATGGGTGTGCTTATCTTTATAGTATCTTCAAATTGGAAACCTTTGATTAACAAATTCTGAATAAGACAAGTTATAAGTTGGCTTCAAGTATTTGGTTTTGGAGCTATAGCCATAGTTTTTAAGCTTCCCAAAGATTTTATTATCTAAATGTTTTTATTACCTTTACTACATGATAAACATTTTTTTTCTTTATAGATTTGTTTTTCTAATTTTTATTTTTATTTTCTATTCTCAGTGGATGAATACATTGCTATTGCAAAAGAAAAACATGGGTACAACATGGAACAGGTAATAAACAGTTGGAAAATGTTTAAATGTGTTCTTTCTCCTTCTCCATCTGGGGCAGAGGTGGGTTTTTGAAAACTTGGTTTATTATTTTCGGTAAATACAAAATATGATGTAAAAGAGAAGCAGAAATAACTATAGCGACTTTCAATATGTTGATTTTGGCTTTAGGTGATTTTTATTAACCATGTTACTGTATTTTTAGTGTGTATGATATTTGCATATATAGAACCTTATGCAGTCATTTTAATTCTGCCTATTCAAAATGTCAAGCTGGACTCTTACACAGAAATCTTGATTAAAACATGTATGCAGCAACTAAATGAGCTCTTCCGGGAAGCTCAATAAAAGAGACAGCCAATGACAGGGCCAGTTGTGCAGTGGAAGCCAAATGATTATTTTATGTCTAAACACAGACTCCTTATATTTATTTCTGGATAATAAAAAAGAATATGCACTACCCAGATAAATGCAGAGAATTATTCCAAATAGAATGTTCATTTTAAGTTTCTTAAAAATGTCAATTTTTAATGGCTGCCTGGTCAGATGTAGCAAGAAATAGACCTCCTGATTTATAAACAAAGCAAGGGCTAGAGTCACTTCTGAGGTTTGAGAATACTTTCTATAGAAAATTTCCAGAGATGATTTCCTAAACAAACCTAGACCTATTTAAGGTATGTTGTGAGGGAGAATGAACAATTTTCTCTTTCTTAAGCAGATCATGCCCTAGGTTTTAAGAACAGTCTTCATATATTTTAAAACCAAATGGGTTTCAGATGAAAGGAAAACTTATTGCATGCTTCTCTGCCCTAAGAACATTGTGGTATTGAAAAGTGAAGGAAGAGCAAGCTGGCAGCCAGGCTCAAGTGTGCCCAATTACAGACCATCAATTTTGTGTTGTTCTAATGCCACACACTTTAAGTTATAGATAGTCCAACTCACCCATGACCTTACCTAAAGTGATGTACAGCTGTTATCAAGCTCCTGTCCCCTCTCTAATTTTCTTTTAATTAAAAAAAAATGAATTGCATTTCAGCAAACTGCTAGCCTCAAGTTATATTTGCAGTAATGCATCCACTTAGAGCTCAGAAGAATTTCATTGCAGTCTTCAGAGATTGTAAAGACCCCACTGGATTTGCATTGTTTGGTTTGCCTTCTGTATGGATGTTCTAGGATTGGCTCAACTCACCATATCCATGACCTTGTGAGAGTACCCACCATGTATTCTCAACGGTCCAAATGAACCTCTAGCGCATAAAGGTTGGAAATTTTTAGGCAATGCACTAATACACTTGGAGGTGCTTCTTTTTAGCCTTTTTGTTTTTCTCGCCCGCTGTTCTGTTTTCCTCACTCTGAGTCAGAGCTTATTTCTCATGTAGGAGTTCTAATGTGGGGTCAGGAAAGTACTGGTGTGTGTGTGGAAGAGTAGAATAACAGAATAGATGGTAAGGGAGGATGAAAGATAATGGAAGGATCAACAGGTCAATAGATGGACAAATGTGATACGTGTTAGTGTTTATTTGTGGACTGACTGGGGGAACAGAACTGAAGAGCATTTTCTCACATATTGACCTTACCGTCTATCAATAATGTGGTTCCCAAATATTTTCCACTAAAACAACACAGCTCTTGGCTTCAAAATGTTTGCTTGCCTCTGTGTCCCTCCAGACATAAAAACAACAACTTTAATCAGTTATGGTCAGTGATAAGGGATATTGGAAGCTATAGTTGAACAAAAGCTGGTCCACTGTAGTATGTTTTCTCATTCTGAAATAATAACGTATTATAATTCAGATAATACAGTTAAAAGAAATAAGCCTTAGATGAATCTGAATTCTTTTATTTCTCAACTTTTAAATCTGTCTAAAGAAAAGATTATTGAGAACCCCATCCTATTTGAAACAGTGGAAAGCGACCCAAGTAAAGGACCTGTAATTCCATGTTCTATGAGGCATGCCTTACTGAATATATGAAAAGGATAGGATCTCTTCCTGTGACTACTTATTATATGTAGAATACTTGCAATAAATCATGCTAAGAAAATGCCAAGATGGAAACTCCCTAGATGTTTAACAATGACAACATAATGACATGGATAGGACCACAGATTTTTTAAAGCAGTACCCTTTCCTTTCCTTTCCTTTTCCTTTCCTCTCTTCATAACGAAATTGGTTTGGAGGACTGGGAAACTCCAATGGCAGAGTTATCATTTCACTTTGAATTATCTGAGTCAAAGTTTTAGTCCAGGGTATCTGGATTCTCTATATGACTGCAGAAAGTAAGAATTGTTCAATTAAATACTTTAGCTATTGATTGAAGCAGAAAATTTTACTTGAGTAAGCCTGAATGTCTGCTTAATTTTATTTAAATAAGTAGTCCCTTTTCATATAGACTCGTTGATTTGCAGAATTAAATAGATTTGCAGAAACTGTGTTTTGTTCTAGAATAGAGCTATATTTTTGTGCTTTTTTGTACAGGGACTAACAGACTTTGGAAATTAGGTTAAAATTTAGAATGGGGTGGGGTTTCCAGATATCCTTTATTCACACTTCTCAAAAATTGCCCGATGAAACAGAATAGCATTTAACTTAATTAATTAGATAAAATGCCTCCATAATATAGAACAAAAGTATTTGTTCATTAGTTTATGCTCACAATTAAAAGTTGTGAGCATTTTTGACGATTCATTGCTTTTTTGCAAAAGTGGTCATTCATTCTCACAGAATGTCCAATTTTCTTAAATTCAAATTGTAGGGGGCTATTTCATAGACTACATTATACTATTAAGTTGCAGATTAACAACTCAGTGGTGATGTCTACTTCTATATCCGCTGTAGACTTAATGTTCCAAGTCACAATGATGTCAAAATGATGCAGTAATTTGCACCAGTGGCTCAAGACATCACACACACACACTGGAAGTCCATGGATACTCACCATACAATAATGCATTGGTGGAGAAGAAAGCATTCTTCACAGCATTCAGACCCTTTTATGTTTTTTGCAGCATTTCTAGATTGAAATGTTCTGTATTATTCATCACTTCAAAAGAAAGCATTGTAATATAACAGTATTTATAAAGAGTCCTACGTCTAAAGTTCATATTGTAGTGATATTAAGAGAGAATCTCTGTGTTGCTTCCTTCTTTCACTAGTTTTCTGTGTAGTAAGAATATGATGTGTGGCAACTGTCGCAGAGGTCAATTGGGAAGTATCTAAAACAGACCAGACCACTAAAACCTGTGCTGTGATTGGCTATTTTTATTGTAAACATGCCAGAGTTATTACTGTTTTCCTTTAATTATGGGCTTTTCTTTCTGCTCCATCTTCCCAAATTGCAGGCCCTTGGGATGCTGTTTTGGCACAAACATAACATCGAGAAATCCCTGGCAGATTTACCCAACTTCACCCCCTTCCCAGATGAATGGACAGTTGAAGACAAAGTATTGTTTGAACAAGCTTTCAGTTTCCATGGGAAAACTTTTCATCGAATTCAGCAAATGGTAAGGATCATCAAGTGCAAGAGACTGCAAGTGCAAAGGTCTTGACTTAAAAACAAATGAGGGAGTTAAAATGTATTTCAATGATTAGCTTTTATTATCCAAATACATGTATCTCCATTTTATCCTTGTTTATTATTTACAAAATTCAGCATGCAAGCACCGAATATTGATAGCCAGGAAAAAGTTTGGACTGAGTGAATTTGGGAGATGATAATGTGGTATATTAGAAACTTATCATTGTACACAATAAATAGTGTCTGCATATTAGCAATATAAAGGATCATTTCATTATCAATTTTTGTAGGTCTTTAATAAAAGGAAAATAATGTCAAATTATTTATCCATTGTTGTAAAATCAACAGTACATGGAGTGTTTTGCAGTAATGGTCTGTCAAAAGATTCCATACTTTCAGAATATATCACCATACATGTTTGTATATCTGAAAGCCTTAGCAGCAGGCCGGATTAAGCAATTTTCTGAGATAAAGAGCAGGTGGTAGAAGTTTGAGATGTTTAAATATCAGTTTTACTTGCATTTAATCTTTATCATCTGAGTGACAGAAGCACTGAAAACATTCTCTTTCCTCCAGATCTGTTTTTGTATGAAGATATTTTAAAGAATAAAATGTTTTATATTGATAATCACTGGAGTTTAAGGGGCACACTTGTAACTGCTGTTAATTGGATGAAATAACCATGTTTCTTCTTTTTGTGGCCAACACGTCCCATTTAGTACTCTGCCTTTAAGGACTTTTTCCAGTTCTTTAAATCAGCAAATTGGTTTGTTCTGGGTTATTGAATGTTTTAAAGAGTTAAAAAAATGTGCTTCTGATATCCATAAAACAGTCTCATTCAAGACTAAGCTGTCCCTCTTTTGAGGATAATTTGATTTGAATATCTGTGCATGGTTGGATTCCATGGTCTAAATTACCCCTTCCATCCCTGTGATTCTCTGACGTGACCTATGAGTCTCCTGCTGATTTGCCTTCTGATAGCATACAACTAGTCCTTTAACAGGCAAGAAATAACCTTATGGCATAAAATATTTTTGTTATAAGAGTTAGGGCTATGTAGACTTTTTATGGAAAAAAATGATGTTATTGGAAGAAAAGGAATGTCTTATGACACTCCACTTAACACATTCCAAATAAAAAAATGATTTCTTGGTCACTAGAAAGAAAACTATTCCGTACTGGATTACTCTTCTAGTATTTTTCTTTCCCAGTACAACTTTCTGGACAAGCAAGTAGTAATTGAATTCAGGCAGTCCTCCAAATCATGGTCTGGAAGATAAATGAAGTGGAAGCAGCACTTCCACTTCTCTGAGACATGCCTTTACTTGTTTTTTACTGTTTAAGAGTTACTTTTGTTTGTTATAATGTCTACATTTGCCTGGGGCAGCACGTCGGCTCAACAGTTAAGATGCTGGGCTTGTTGGCTGAAAGTGCTCTGTGATGTCATGATGGCCACATGACCGCAGAAATATCTTTGGTTGGTGCTAGAACAATGGCCTTGAAATCGAGATGAGCACCACTCCCTATAGTCAGCATTGATTATCAGAGTACGATCCGCAGGGACTCCTTTACCCTTTTTTAAACCTACATTTGCCATCTGTATTTAGAACTGTATGTATTGGAAATGACTTAGGAGCTAGAATTCCTATAATTGGAATGTGCAGAATGTCAAATAGGCAACTGCCACCTCTCACATCTCTCAAGTGTAAAGCAAAGATGAAACATGAAAGAAAGAGGGACCAAAATTAAGGATGCATAAGATGAGACAGCAGCCTTACTGATCAACTGTTATAGCAGAGTTTCAGATGAATCATGTCTTCAGAAGCTTCATCCTAGTTCTTATATCCTATGGGAATCAGAGAGTATGCATTTATGTACATGTGCTTCTTGTTCAGCATCTACTACAGGTAGTCCTCGACTTATGACCTCAATTGAGCCCCAGATTTCTGTTGCTAAGTGAGATATTTGTTATATATTTGAGATCTATTTTACAACCTTTCTTGCCACAGTTGTTAAGTGAATTACTGCTGTGGTTAGTAACATGATTGTTAAGTGAATCTGGCTTTGCTTGTCAGAAGGTCATGAAAGGGGATCACATGATCCTGGGACAGTGCCTCTGTCATAAATATGAGACAGTTGCCAAGCATCTGAATTTTGAATATGTGACCATGGGGATGCCACAACAGTCATAAGTGTGAAAAACGGTAATAGTCACTTTTTTCAGTGCAATTATAATTCTGAATGGTCACTAAATGAACTGTTGTAAATCGAGGATTATCTGTACCATATATTTTATTTTGTTATAGAATTCACACACAAAATGGTCTAGAATAAAAAAATACGCAGTGTTACAGATGAATTCCCTGAAAGGAATAGGATGCTCTGTTTGAAATCCAAGATACTAATTGCCAGCTTCTGTTCATATTGGATCATAGTTCAGAAGCATCACTATTGGACACATTATCATTATGAGTGCTTTTGTCAACAGTTATTTTGTGTTCCCCAGCTTCCTGACAAATCAATAGCAAGCTTGGTAAAGTTTTACTACTCCTGGAAAAAGACAAGAACCAAAACAAGTGTCATGGATCGTCATGCACGAAAGCAAAAAAGAGAAAGGGAAGAAAGGTAAGCAGAGGCAATTGTGAATATGCACTTCACACTTAACTTTTGATGAAATATTGAAGACTTTTATGCTCCATATGCACAGACCTCCTGTTATCAATCAGATCACAGCCAAGTAGCTGATCTAATCTGACAGTTAGAGTGGAACATTGTTTTTAAAGATCCACATAATTCTAATGGTTATTTCCCATGAGTTTAATAATGTTCACTTTTTTTTGCATGAAGAATTAAAATATGGCAGCAACTTTTGAAGAATCTCTGAGGGCTGCAGGCAAGACTTTTAGGACCCGTTTGAAGTGATGGAACTATAATAAAATATAACAAAAATCTGTAAAACAAATCATGATGGCAGAAACTCACATCTTATATATTAAAAAGAGATCACATACCATCCTTACCCAGTGCATCTTCAAGACCAATGACTTAAATATGGTTAAACTTGCTGGAGAGACATTTGATGTAGTAGCTAAGTCTACCAAAACCTATACCAAACCTATACCAAGCTCCGTGATGGTGAACCTATGGCACACGTGCCACAGGTGACACACATAGCCATATCGGTGGGCATGCAAGCACAGCTCCAGAGTGCATGCGTATGCCGGCAGCTGATTTTCGGGCCTTCCAGGCCTACCAAAAGTAGGGAAACAGGCTGTTTCCTGCCTCCGGAGGGTCTCAGGGGGTGGTGGGGAAGGCCCATTTTTCTCTCTCCCCAGGCTCCAGAGCCTTTCTAGGAACCTGGGGAGGGCGAAAACAGCCTTCCTCACCCCACCCGGAGGCCCTCCTAGAAAGGGTCTGGAGCTTGGGGAGAGCAAAAAACAGGCCTTTCGGTCCCACCGGAACTTAGCAAAGGGGGCGTTTCTGGCCTCTGGAGGACCTCCAGGAGCAATGGGGAAGGCTGTTTTCACCCTCCCCAGACTCCTAGAAAGACTGGAGCCTGGGGAGAGCAAAAAACGGGCCTTCCATCCCACCGGATGTTGGCAAACAGGTAGTTTCCGGCCTCGAGGTGGTGGGTGGGGAAGGCTGTTTTCGCCCTTCCCAGACTCCTAGAAAGGCTCTGGAGCCCGGGGAGAGAGAAAAACGGGCCCACTGGGCCATCATGTGCCAGGAGCAGGGAGTTGCATGCGTGGGGGTGGGGCGCATAAAATTATGGGTGTGGGCACACGCGCGTGCGACCCCCCCCACGTTCCACCCTCCGCTCCTGGCACGCAATGGCAAAAAGGTTAACCATCACTGCTTTAGGTCATATGAGGATAGTAGGTTGGGGGAATCTGGATTATGCTACAATAATTTTGTTGTGCTTCTTTTTCTTTTTGTTCAAAGCTATCTCTTTGAAAATTAACATGCAGCAGACTATCTCGCTTTTCAGGGCAGGCAAAAGAAAAAAGAGCTTGTAAACTGCTGACATTTTAGGTACAAATGCTATTTTGTTTGTCTCCATCAGATATTTTTTTAAAAATTCCGAGCTTTATTTTGTAGCTTATTTCATTCTAGTGGTAAATAAGAATAGATATAATTACTGTATAAGAATGTGTGTCTTAAGGTTCCTGTAATTGTACCTGTGCTATCATTTCCTGAAATAAACATAATTACCATGTCGACTTTAAAACTTCTTAGAAATTTGGGAATATGTATTGGTTTTTATGATCATGTATATAGATGTTAGAAAGATAGTCTTTTATAATTCACACTTGTGTTTAGGCTTATTGTGGTAAGCAGTGTAATGCTGATATATTGGTAGTTTTCCTGGTTGAACACAGCACTAGCTGAGTGGTTTTATTTGTATCCTAATTCATGGAAGGACATCACGTATTTGATGTTCATATTCATGTTAATTGCAGAGACTATGTGCTTGAGTATGGTGCAGGAAGGATTACTTGTTACTCCATTTCTCCCAAACAAAATGCAACAAAATATATTCCCTAAAGTCTTGTGTAGAATTGCTTTCAATAATACAAACAAATGTATTATGTATTATCCAGAACCTTGATTCAGGATCACAATTGGTATTGAATTGCCCATGTGGATTGTCAGCAGGTTTAACTCAACCAATTTATCGATTTTCTGGTGGATGGAATCCTTGTTCTAGGCTTTGTTATGATTTTTCCCCATATTATTTTTCCAGTCATGTGTTCTATTCCTGGGCCAAAAATGCTCTATGAAAAGAGCTCTGTGAGTTGTTGCTCAAACACCTTTATAGAGTATATTTAAGAATCTTTGATTAGTCTTAATAACTTAAGATATGAACAAACTCCTTGCTATGCAGTGTTCCTTTTTTTCCTTTGTATTAATGCATCAGTCAACTTGTATCTCCAATAAACAAATTCTTGTTCATCTAAACTATGATAATCAGCTTTGGAAGAAACCAGGATATTAAAAAGTGTTTTAAATGTTGGTTTAAGGACCTAGAATGTTGTGGGAGTTGGTAGCCGCATGGGAAATTATGTTTAATTTGACTTCTGTATTTCATCTTATCTTCATTATGTATACCATGAAGAGAGGGAAGGGGAACTTTATTTGGAGGATTAAATATTAGTCATGATCAAGAACAGTCACAACCTTTTTAAAATAAATCTTAAAATTTATCAAAGGCAAAAGACTTAGTTATTTGTATTTTTAATTCTGAATAATAATTATATCAATGCCTTTTTCATGGCAATTGAAGGCTTGCATCATATAACCAAAATTTTGAATGGGAATCAACTTAATAAAACTTGACTGTCTCCTGTGGGGTTTTTTTCCATGTATTCTGCTCATTGTGTAGAATTAAATTAGTCTCATAAATTTAATTTGATTTACAAGCAATTTGATATAGGTTTGGTCTTAAAGAATCCATGAAGATCTGCCAGAACCTGGACTTTATATTAATACTGTGTTCTCTCAGTACAGGAATATTGATTCAAAATACTCTGAGAGCTTGTTGCTATGGAGATGGTGATTCCATTTGTACAGTTTTGGGAAAGGGGCCAACCTGGCACATGTATGCTTGCATTCATAAACTACATAAACTGCAGGCTTAATATGTCCTTGGTTTGGTAATTGAAAGCCACATTTAGCACATGAGGAACAGCAAGGTACAAATATTTTAAACATTAAATAAGCTGTTTCTGATTTAATTTTTCTATAGCTGAAATTCATCGAACAAGCCAGTTTATCTGAAAACAAATACTGAAATTGGCACTGTTGTCCCTAAGATTGTAACCTGTCATGTATGGTTGCCAATCACTGAAGAAAAAATCTGTGTAGAATTTATAATTATACTGTTTCTTTTAATACTAATAAATATATCTTCCTAGATCATTGAATTGACACTTCCTTTCATCAGCAAGAATACCTAAAAATATTACAAAATAAGATTCTCATTAGGCAGGTCAGGACACGTATTTTCTCAGATTACTAATATAAGAATTAGAACACAAAGTAGAAGTGGAAAAGTAAGCCATTTGGGGATTTAAATTTTAATAGACTAAAATGCTTTGCATTTGCTAAAATATGGATTGATAGTTAAGCACCATGTTAAACTATTTTTCAAATTCTGAACAATTACCCCTTTTTGTAATTTCTTTAGACTTTTGGAACAGAATTGATATTCCTATTTCCAGTAATATGTTTTGTGTTTATTGATTATATTTCTTTGTTAAGGTTATTTGAATTGCCTCTCCATGAGAATTATTGGGAGTTGAAGGTGTAACAGATGAATCCAGTGACTCGTGGAGCTGAAAGTCTGTTGAATCCACTGCTCAGTGCAGGGATCCTAGTTAAATTCTCTATGATATGGCTTCCAGCACTGTCTCCCTCAGTAATTAGATCTATTATACAGCTGTTCATACCATTGAGAGTTTGACTTATAAATTAATATAAATCTGCCTTGTATTTCTCACCAAACAATTATCCTGAGAAATGAGACACCTGGATAGTTACATGTTGCATTCTATTATATTCAACTTCTTGTAAATTTAGAACCATGGTTCAAAAATACCAATTCCCCCACTACCACATTCCCTACTTATAAGCTCATAGTTATTGGTTATCGCAGGGGAACATGGCAGTCTTAAAAAGTATTCTGTGCTTTCATGGATCAGCAGGCAAAGTTTAGTCATTACTGCCCATGTGAGTCCAGTAGGACAAGACTAAAAAAAATTGGCCCAGATTAAATTGCAGAATTATTTTAGTTACAGCTATGGTCTCTAAACATAATCTGTAAACAATTCTTCAAATGCATGGTTAAATATACAAGTAGTCTAAATTAATCCAGACTGTACAAACAAAAACTCTTGTTTGTCTAAAAAGGAATGTGCAATTCTGATTTTTACGTTATAGCCAGTCACTCTTCAGGTTCTTCAAATTGCTCTTGAGGAGGCAACTTGGTCCGGAAAAAAAAAGGGCTATTTATTTATCAAATTTCTATACTGCCCATTACCCTTGCAATAATAGCAATTGATGAGATTTGCAGTTTGAAGGCATAGCTCTGTAATTACAATGTGAATAATACCAGTAGTGGAACAGGGACATTGATTCTCCACTCAGATAGAATATAATCCTGCATATGTATTAGTTCATTTCACCTTCTTCAATGTGGTGGCAATCATAATGATTACACAGCTCTTAACAATCAGTTTCCAAGCGGAAATACATGAGCCTTTCCTTTTAAAATGTTACCCTTTTTAATGTATTTATTTTATTCAAAGGAAGAGAGAGAAGCCCATAAAGTATATCTTAATGTACTAAATGAAGTTTAGCTTTACAGTTTTACATCACGTTATGCAATTAATTTACCTAAATGTTTACTGAACAATTGGAAAAAGGAAACTAAACATGTAAATTATCACCAAGATGACGGCCTCTTCATAGATTGTGATGGACCATGCTGGTCCAGTGCAGTTCATAGATGTTATTCAATTTCACAGTCTATGGCTGCTTGTAAGTGAGTGGCCCAAAATCACCCAGTGCCAAGGGTGGACTAGAATATGTGTTTTCCCCAGTCTCAATCTAGCACTTTATTCACAATACTACATTGTCTCTCATTAACTAATATATAGAATTAATATATTAACACACACAAACTTACACACACACTCTAATAAATTTGAAAATAGTCTTACAAGCAGAAATCCTGGGCAGAAAATGGTTGTTTAAATTTTCTGAGTTCTTCAGAATATTATATATAACATTATGTTCCATCTGGAACATCCTTCCCCTCTGGCCTGAAGACCAGGGTCTGCTGGTTGGCCTGGGGGTCCAGTATATTATTGTACTTTCACCATTTATTTTTATTGTTTCATTTCATTTCTATTGTTATTTTTACATTTTTTTATCATCCCCCCCATTTTATTGTTGTACACCGCCAAGAGTAGCCCCATGGTGAGATGGGCAGCAAATAAATTTAATTAATAAATTACATAAGTGATACATCAATATGAATTATTCAGTGATAATAGAATCTGTAATATGGATTTCCATTGTCCCCGTATTTGATTCCAAACTGCTAGTATATAATTCAAAAGAACATAAGAAACAACAAAATCTGAATACTTGCAAAGTAGAATCAGGATGTGAAAGGGTACCAGCCACATTACATGAACTACTCTTCTGTCTTGAGTAACATATCCTTAAGAATGAGCTGACTTCTTTCTAAAAAGAAACAGATATGCAGTAGAAGCAAAGTAATACATTTTGTTTAATTAGAAATATGGTATATAAAATTATCTTTCATTATGTTCATGTGCTGGAAATGATAATTTGTTACTCCGTGCCTCCTTTATAAGCTGATTATTTTATATCGGAGCCAGTTTGGTATACTAGTTAAGACATCAGGCGAGAACCAGGAGACAATGAGTTCAAGTCTTGAGCGCTTAGCTAGTTTTATGATGAACATTCTTTTTTTCATCAAAGTGCACAATATAGATTCCAGAATGGCCCAAAAGTCAAAACATGCTATTTTATTAAGCTGAGAAAGAAAATATAATGTACTATATAAATTTAAATATTAAATTCTTTGATAATGGGAATTTCTTGTTTGAAAAATACAAGGGCGTTGTCACAAATAAATATCAGTATCATTTGTTTTTAAAGTATTAATTTTGCCCCAGATACTCAATCTAAGTAAAATTAGTGTTAAAGATCACTTCCAAAACTGAAATTGTGTATGCCTTCTTTGGAATTTCAGATTTTCTTTATCTCTTCTACTGACTAAGAAACAATCCAGTATTTTCTGCCTGTCTATCCTTTCTCTTCCCATGTATTTTGCAATTAAAGGTTAGGCCCATTTTTTTAAAAAATTAAAAATGAATTTTTAAGTTAGTACAATGATGAAGTAAGAAAAGGAAAAGTGGTGCTAAATTGTTCATTTATGAAGACTAATATTAGTTAAACTTAACCTTTAACTATTTCCTTCTTAACCACTGCTGTATGAGTCATTACCTGTTTTCATATTGGACTGAAAACCTAAATAAGAGCTTTAAAAGAGCAACAGTAAAAAAAATACAAATATTGTAGGTTGTGGAAGCAATTATAAAAGAGATTAATTGCTGATAACTGTTTATATCTTATAGGCTTCTGCAAAATCTTTTTAATTTCATGGGTTGTTGGAAAGATATGCCTGTTTATTGAATCTGAACCTTTCACATATATTACAAATAGAGCTGTTATATTTCTTATGCTTATGAATGCTCCCTTCAACAGTATATCTAGGATAGAAGTGCTGTCTCACGGATAGAATATATATAATTTTAATGTAAAATATAGTTCAGGATAAAGATTAAATTAACTTAGACAAGTGCTGCATCTTCCTCAGATTTTGAGGCAACCCTGAAAATGTTTAGTGTGCCATCTCTAAAAACTTCACAATATAGCCATCTCTTTAATTGAAGCTGTTAGTGGATTGAAATAGTCAATTAGTCACGTTAATCTCAATGTAATAATCAGCAAAGATTAGCAAAACTGTCCATAAGCAATAATTTATTATTTTAAACACAATTGCTAGTGTTGATAAATTCTAGAGGTTTAACTATCTAGTTTGGTTGTGTATAACACTTATTATTTGTATTTTAAGGTCAAATTTGGTGACATGGAAAGCTCCTTTATATTAGATGAGATTATTGGTCTTTTTAGCCCAGTGTTCGAATTCTTCAGCTAGGACACTGATAATCAAAAGTTAAGGATTATTTGATCCTTTAATGTTTCTCAGCCATGGGAACCAGAAGATATTTGCTTCTGGAAACTGAAGTGCATACATCTTCAAGTTCCCAAGGTGGAGAAACACTGCTTTAAATCAAGATGCCAGGAATTATATCTAGAATGTGCTCACTCGATGATTCTGAACTTGAAAAGAAACAAATGATTTTGAAGAGATTATTATTTACTTCAGCTAAACTTCTAGAGTTTTCAGTTTATTTCTTTCAATAAAAAAACCTTCAAGATTAGATCAATTTGGGGGAAAATGAGATTTAACTTTTTGCCAAATTATATGAGAAAATGGAATTGATTTAATGATTATTCTCTTAAAATTAAACAAAAGTACTACCAAGAACTAAATCTCAAACTTATTATATTCATTGTCTCTCTTGATTTTTGAATTGGCTCTCTGTCAACAGAATGTGTGTTTTATTCCATTAATATCAAGCCCTGGTGTGGATCTAGGACAACTTGCCCCATGACAATTCGCCATGGCCAATTTGCCACAGGACAACTTGCCACGGAACAAAAATTACATAATATAGAAAAAAATGGTGAAATAGAATAATTAAAGAAAGGATGCAAAAGGAGGGACGAAATGTGAATGACCAAAATTAAAATAATTTTAAATTTTATTTTAAATAATTAAATAAAATTGTTGAATTATCCTGCGACAAGTTTTCCTATGGCGAATTGGCCATGGTGAATTGTTCTGTGCCAAGTTGGCCATGGCAAATTGGCAGCGGTGACTTGGCCATTCAAGTTGTCCCGTTCCACTTGGTGGCTCAGTGGTTAGATTGCAGTATTGCAGGCTAACTCTGTCCACAGCCTGGAATCCGATTCTGAAGGGTTGACTCAGCCTTCCATCCTTCCTAGGTTGGTAAAATGAGGGCCCAGATTTTTGGGGGGAAATATGCTGACATTGTAAAATGCCCAAAGAATACTGTAAAGTACTATGGGGTAGTCTATAAGTCGTAAGTTCTATTGCTACTGCTATTGATAATAGTGGAGAGATAGGCTAATATTACTCTGTGTCAAGATTTAATTTTGCCTTTAAAAACACAACTGTTCCATACATATTTAGAATAGAATAACAGAGTTGGAAGGAACCTTGGAGGTCTTCTAGTCCAACCCCCTGCCTAGGCAGGAAACCCTACACCAGTTCAGACAAATGGTTATCCAACATCTTCTTAAAAACTTCCAGTGTTGGAGCATTCACAGCTTCTGGAGGCAAGTTGTTCCACTGATTAATTGTTCTAACTGTCAGGAAATCTCCTTAGTTCTAAATTGCTTCTTTCCTTGATTAGTTTCCACCCATTGCTTCTTGTTCTACCCTCAGGTGCTTTGGAGGATAGCTTGACTCCCTCTTCTTTGTGGCAACGCCTGAGATATCGGAACACTGCTATCATGTCTCCTCTAGTCCTTCTCTTCATTAAACTAAACATACCCAGTTCCTGCAACCGTTCTTCATATGTTTTAGCCTCCAGTCCCCTAATCATCTTTGTTGCTCTTCTCTGCACACTTTCTAGAGTCTCAACATCTTTTTACATCGTGGCGACCAAATTTTGATCATATGCTTTGTTTTGTTGGTGGGTTGTTGTTTTTTTTCCATTTTGGAAAGCAAGCAAAAGTATGTCTGAAAAATGAGGGTGGAGGGGAATTGAGCTTTGTTAGCAAATTATCTGTAATTTATATCTGGCTTCACAATCTCAAGAAATAGATTTTTCTAGGAAATAACACACTGAGGTTGTTCTTCTCCAAAAACACTTCTTTTGAAACCAAAATATATGTAACTTTCATCATACTTTCTTGACATAGACTTATTTTTATTGGCACTACTGATGCATCTTATCACTTTTAACAGTTACAAAAATAAAATAACAATGAAAAATCTAAAGTTGATATATTAAAGCTTACTAATTTTATTAATACTGAACTTCATTACACAGAAATTCCAAAAATTGCTGAAACAGTAGATGCTTCAGCAAAGGTCACCACTATGTAGGAAACCATCCTTTAATCACAACACTTCACTCAATTGTACCTGTGGATATTGCTGCTCATTCTGGCTGGACAAGTACACGCAGAGCAAGAGGAAGTTCTGAGTACAGATAGTCCTGTGGCCTTATGACCACAGTGGAGCTTAGAATTTTGGTCGTAATTCATTGCAGTCATAAGTTAAGGCGCCACATGACTAGACACAATTCTTTGATTTTTACAATTGTTATAAAGTGAATTAATGTGGTCGTTAAGTTAAGTGAATCACATGGTTAAGCAAATCCAGCATTTCCAGCGGGTGTTTTTTTGCCAGAAATTGAAAAAAAAAGTCACAAATTGAAGGGGTCCTTAGTGCTTTCTGAGTTTGGTTGTTTTCTTACAGATGTTTCCTTACCCAAATTAGGTAACATTGTCAGTGTTGATGATGTTACCTAGGTTGAGTAATGAAATGTCTGCAAGAAAACAACCAAGCTCAGAGAGTACCAAGGATCCCTCATTTCAATTCAACCCTGAGCTTCAAATATTCTTTTTTAAAGTCAGAAATTGTAGTCACATGACTGTCAGATGCTGCAACCGGTCGTAAATGCAAGCCAATTGCCAACTGCCCAAAACGTGATCATGTAACCATATGGCCAGGGTATATCAGCCGTATCTTTGTGGATAGGTTGTAAGTAGCATTTTTTAAGTCTGTTGTAAACTCAAATGGGGGTTAAGTGACTGGGTGTAAGTCAAGGACTGTCTGTATCCTATAGCTTTCCAAATGCAAGCAAGGAAGCTTGCACACACAGCTGGAGCTTTCTTGAAACTTGCTTGTGACAGGCAGAACAGGAACATATTTGAGCAATGATCCTGCTCTGCATATATAAGCCTCCCTATCAATTAGGACAATGTTCAAATTTGCTTATGACATCCCCAATCCCAAGTAGTTATCTGACAGTTTGAGAACCTCTGGCTTATGTAGATGATGATGTAATATTTACTGATTTCATCCTTAGGGGTGGGGGGAATAACCCAGTCTACAAACAGAAAAGTTTCTGGTCAGCAAGTTAACTTGTGTGTGTAAGAGTCTCCATTAAAATATATACATGCATTGTAGAAATTCATAGCTACAATCCATAAAACAATGCAAGAGTTCATAATAAGA
The DNA here is from genome assembly GCA_022577455.1 of Arizona elegans. NCBI lineage: Eukaryota > Metazoa > Chordata > Lepidosauria > Squamata > Colubridae > Arizona > Arizona elegans. Next base: position 19,176,888 of record JAKOOJ010000001.1, on the reverse strand, counting down.
AATAAACAGTATAATCAAATGAGATTAAATATCAGATTGAACATAAATATTTTAAGTATGTAACTGAATTATAATAATGTTAATTCAAGCTTTATTTCTACGGATGGGGTGGTGATAGTATTCAATAGACTAGGTACCACAACAAAAAGGCTTAATTCTTTACTGAATAACAAATCAATACCTCTATATATACAGTGATTGGGCAGAAATATACTGCAAAATGGCTTAGTAATAGCTACCAATAATCTATATTTTTCATTGGAAATTATGAGCAATCCCTTCCATAGAAAAATAGGAAATGTAAGTTCTTGAACAGGCCTGTCAAACTGGTGGCCTGCGGGTCAGATGCGTCATGTGCAGGTCACACCCACCCCGGCTCTGCAAAGGCAAAAAAAACCATCACGATACATCACGTGATGTGATTGAGTTTGACACCCATGTTCCAGAAGTATCGCCTTGGTATGGATTGATTCATACTGTATTCTAATTAATTATAATTTTAGGAAAATGCTTGCATCCTGATCCCCAGTTCTGTAGGATCTTACGGGTTAATATCAGAACTCTAGACCTGACCATGTGGCAGTTCTTTCATCAGATATGTTATAGCAATCTGTATATATAATATTGTCGACGTTACATAAAGTATGCTCACAGTAGACTTGTGGCAGGATTTTGCACTAGCTGGATAAGTAGGATGATATGATGTCAACGATGACGATATAAATAACCATTTTGTTATAAATAGTTATTTGCCAAGGTACTATTTTTCAGCCATTTATGGTCATACCATGACCTACTATGATAATTATCCAAGTGCAATGTTTAAAGTAACGATTTACTTTGTGGTAGTGATAGTTTTAAAATGGTTATTAATCCTCCATGTAGGTCCATATACAGAAGATTAAAAATCTAAATAAATAAAATATTCCAATCAGCGGCTACTTGTCCTCTCAGATTCAGCATTGTTTCTGTTTCCTGAAACTGGACTGTTATTTCTTACTTATTTTTAACCAAACATACTCTTCTCAGCCAAAAGAAACACATGCGCATAACTGGGCATATTGTTGAACATATGCTCCCTAGCAGGTATAATCTGAAATTTATAAAAATGAAGAAGAAAACATATGTGATTTTAATAAATAGGCCATTCCACAGGAAAACATTTATTCATTTTGTTTCCTTGTTGTTTGTTTTATTAGATTTATAGACTGCCAGAATTGAAAGACTTAGTAATTACAATAGCAATAGTTGTGATGAACTCCTGCATTCCATTTATTCAAGGAGGTAAAATATAGAGTATTGGGGTGTTTATGTCTATTTGATACATCCCTTTGGGGAAAAAAAACCTCAGAAGCTTGTGAAGTAGTAGTGCAAGGAAACACTTTTATAAAAGTAAACTAATAGATGATAAAACCAACTATTAGTTGTTGTAGGCTGAAAACTTCTGTTCTGAATCAACATTTGAGCAATAGGCTTTTCAGCACTTTTATATTTTTTCCAATATATATTAGAATAGGTGATCATTCAAAAAATTCTATTTATCTTGCTATTTATTGTAAAATTATCAGAGTGTCGCTTAGCCTTTCAATTGTGCTTCCATTTTAAGGTTGTTTTTCTTATGCTCAGTTGTGTCCAATTCTCAGAGACTGCCTGGACAAGTCCTTGCAGTTTTCTTGGCAAAGTTTTTCAGAAGTGGTTTTTCATTGTTTCCTTTCTAGGGTTGAGCAAAACTCACTGGCCAAAGGTCACCCAGGTGGCTTCGTGCCCAAGTCAGGACTAGAACTCATGGCTTTTCCGTTTCTAGCCTGATGCTGTAACCACTATACACAAAGTTGCTCTCATTTTATTATTACATCACCTTAAATTATATGTCAACATCATATTCTCAGTTTGAACTTCTCTGGATACTTATTCTGATCACACTTTTTAATTTTGATATGTAGAAATATGTAAGAAGGGAAATTATGTAATAAACAATAAAATGTAGTTTTTTTTAAAAAAAAATGTATCTACCTGGAGACTTCTGGCAGTCTTGACAGAGAAATAATTTGGTATTGTCTTATTTATTTTCAGTGAGGATGAAATGGAAGAAGCAAATGGAAATAACCCTATTGACATTGAGGTTGAACAAAACAAGGAGAGCAAAAAAGAGGTATTTTCCCTGATAATGCTTTAGTGCATGAAATATTGTGAACCTATTCTTTAAACCATGTTTCTCCATCTGAGCAACTTGCTTACTGGGGAATTCTGGGATTTGAAGTCCATATAATTTAGTCGCTGAGATGGAGAAACACTGCTCTAAATGATTTATTTAAATATTATATTATCAAAAATTGCTTTTGATAATAGCAAGTTCTGTGATCCAAGAATGTCATTCTAAGTACTTTAGTGTATCTGAGAGACATTTGAAAACAATCCATATTTTATTCCATACATGAATTCTTTATGTAGCCTAATTTGGTGTACATATTTATACTTCAAAACAATCTCAGTTTAAGAACATACATTGATTTGCTTCTCGGTATTTTGGCTGAATGCGGAGGACTTACTCTCTTTTTGTTGTGCCGTCGTTTCTTCCCATGCTTGCTTAATCAGCGTAAAATCACCATATAACATGGTGAAGGATGCATAGAGAACAAGTGAGTTAAATGTTTATCCTGATAAAATGGTAGGACTGTGCTATTTCACGACTGGTTGTTGATCTTGTTTTAGGTTCCTTTTAACAATCAGATGCCCATTGTGAGCTTTTTAAACAGGATTTTGCCCCCAGATACTCAGATAATAACAATGGCATTAGCCTTCTTCACTTATCAACTACTTTTCATCTTGGATAAATAAGTCAGCTCGAGTGGAAGAATCCATATGACCAGAAATATTCTGAACAATCATTTCAGGATTATTAAAACTCTGAAAACTGCATTTTAGCAGATCAAATAGATTGTCCTTCCAGCTTGGTATTGTGTATTCTTATTAATAGTTATCTCAGTATCATCACGTCATTATCTCTTTATTTCACAATGAAAGGATGAAGCAAGGACTTGCTACATGCAAAATAATATATTCCATCATTGTGACTAGTGCCTGCCTTGGCTATGTTGTTTGCTTCTTTGCTTTTGAGCACAATTTGATATTTTAATCTTTAAGACCAAAAATGGCCATAGATCATAGTATCTTAAAAATGACCTCCTGAATGGAAATTTGTCTGGATATTTCATTCAGCAATCAAAGCCTTACTGATTATACAGTTCCTTGCCCTCTGGGTTCTTGGAAATTTTTAGCACACAGTCAAAAATTGCTTTTAAAAAAAGCCTAACTCAGTGCTGATTTAGAAAAGGATTTATGTTGTTAGTGTCACTTTAGTGGTTAAATGTTGTAAGTTTGGTTGCCTGTTTATTATACAATTTCAACTTACATTTTCTTGCAAGACTCTATTTAATTTTATTTATTTAATTCAATTTAGAGTCCATCTGACTTAGGGTAGGTCACAACTAATAAACCAAAAATATACAAACAAATTTAGATGGGATCTGGTTGCGCTATTCAAAAGAGTAGACATCTTAGAAAGGTTATATCTATCTAGGCCTAGAACAACAACCAGGACTTCAAGGCCTAACTTAATGTCAACAGGGTGGAAGCCAGATAGATTTCAATGAAGGGGATCTTATTCAGGTGCCATGACAGAAAACACACACTTCCTAGCTTCCAGTAGATGCAGCATCTAATCAAGAAAACCCAAGTACTCCAACTCTGTCAGCAGAAACCATGGGTAATCCATCACATAACCTGACCTATGCCAGGTAGGGCTTTATAAGTAATGACCAGAATCTTGATCTGCACTCAGAAGCATACTGACAACTAAGTACAATTTGTGAAGCATGGGTGCCACATGGACATACCAAAACATGCCTATCACTTTCCACATCATTACATTCTGGACTAGTTGAAGCTTCTGAGTGATTTTCAAGCGCAGCCGCCTGTAGAATATATTTCAGTAGCTGAGCTGTGAGATAATTAGGGCATGAATGATTGTCAGAAAGGCCTCCAATCCAGGAAGGAGCCCAACTGTCATACATGATGAAGCTGTACAAAAGCCCCCTTGGCCACAGCTGCCACTCTCTACCTGCTTTTCAGCAGGAGAGAACTTAAACAGCCCCCCCCCCCTCCAATCATGCATCATTCTAGAATGGGAAATGCCATCCTGCCAAGAATATAGATAGAAATTCCACAGCTTTGAGGAGCCCCAATATTCACAACCACTCAGACTTGGTAGGATTGTTCTGGAACTAGCCATGAAGCAAAAAAGAGGATGCACTATTTCCACAACAAGAATGGATTCACTATTTCCATCCTAATACACTAAACATGCATGACTAAAGCTATCTTTGTTCTGAATCCTGGCCTGAAACCTAATTGGTACAGGTCTAAATAATCTGCTGCTTCCAGCATTCTCTATATGTAGGTTGACCATCTAGAAGCCAGTTGAAACCCCCAGCCCTAACAGCAAAAATTCTATGACTAACTCTACAACAAAATCCAGAAGCTCAGGCCATGATACTGCTGGGAGAAGAGGGCAGTACTTGCAACAGTTTGTTTAGTGACCGTTCAAAGTTACAACGGCACTGAAAAAAGTGGCATGACCGTTTTTCACACTTATAACTGTTGCAGCATCCACATGGTCATATAATCAAAATTCAGATGCATGGCAACTGGTTCATATTTACGATGGTAGCAGTGTCCCAGGGTCATGGAGAAGCCAGATTCACTTAACAACTGGGTCACTAACTCAGCGACTGCAGTGATTCACTTAACCACTGCAGCAAGAAAAGTGGTAAAATAGGACAAAACCTACTTAACAAATGTCTCTCTTAGCAACATAAATTTTGGGCTCAATTGTGCTCGTAAATTGAGGACTATCTATACATCAGCAGCAAATGCAACAGTAATCTAGGGCTAAACCTCTGGCCCATATCTTGTTTTATGTAGAAGTGAGCACCTGAGATCCTCTGAGACTCACGGATGATAATCCTACCTTCCCTGGGATTTCAGTTGATTCTGTATTTAAAACTCAGATGAACACAGCTCCAAGAGGGGTATACCCAGGGGTGAAATCCAGCAGGTTCTGACAGGTTCTGGAGAACTGGTAGCAGAAATTTTTAGCAGTTTGGAGAACCGGTAGTGGAAATTTTGAGTACTTTGGAGAACCGGCAAATACCACCTCTGGCTGGCCCCAGAATGGGGTGGGAATGGTGATTTTGCAATATCTTTCCCCCAGGAGTGAGGTGGGAATGGAGATTTTGTAGTATCTTTCCCCTGCCATGCCCACCAAGCCGCACCAGGCCCACCAAGCCACACCTACAGAACTGGTAGGAAAAAGGTTTGGATTTCATTACTGGGTATACCCCCTTCGTAACTCAGCCAGGTCTCAGTGATATATACCAAGTTGGAATCCTTATCTATGATAAGGTTATGAGTGAATGCAAGCTTGTTACAAGTTGACTTGGCATTGAAAGTAGTTACAGCTCAGGGCCAGCAAAGATGTGACAGCTAGGTATAGAAGGTGAAAACCAGGAACCATATAGTGAAATCACTTTCAAACAGCACATCCAATTTCCCCGAGTGTTGGATTGGAAGAAAATGAACATGATTTAAAATCGAAGAAATCAATAATCTGCACTGTACTGATGACACTACTCTAATAGTTGAAAATGCAAATGATCTGCAAGGTCTTGTAATAAAAGTCAAGTGAAAAAAATGGGAGTGAGATTAAATATAAGGAAGACCAAAATAGTAACTACAGGAAAAGCATCCAGCCTTAGAACTGGCAGTGAAGATATGAAGTGGTGGACAGCTTTTGCTTTTTAGGACTGATTATCAAGAGTAAAATAATAAGTCAAGAAATGCAGACTAGCACATGGTGAAGTTAAGTATTATTATTCAGAGGCCCTAATGCATCCATACCTACAAAGATCAAAACATGCAGGCAGTGGTTTTCACAATATCTCCTATGGAAGCAAAATTTAAATTGAAAAAGCAGGACTGAAAGAATATTTTTGAACAGTGATGCTGGCAATGGATACGCTGTTGGAAGAGCTTAAAGATTAGGTTGGGGACATTTAATTATGGAGACTATCTGATCACTAACAGCACTAACTTGATGACACATAATTACATCACTGATCAAGATTTGCACATTAGCTTACATTAAAGTTATCAAACAATCAGCATAGAGAATAATGTTAAGTGGACTTCTTAAGGTGCTATTTATCTCATAATACCTGAAAGTACATCAATTTCTTTATCAATTGGATGAATTCTGAGAGTGCTACAAATTTCTACATTTAAAAGAAACCCAATCCTTGCTATACATGTTAAGGGTCATTACATGTCTGCCTTCAGCCCATTTTATAGGATTGTTGCTGACAAACTGAAGGACCCTTTGAATGTATATGTCTTCCCGTGAGTTGCAACTTTACGTCTTGAAATCTAGCAAGAAAAACGGTGGTTTGCTAGTCAGTTGTCAGCTCCACAACTTTTGCTTCCATTTGCAGCTCCATTTATTAAATTTCATATTTAGTCTCATAAATCAAAAAGAAAACACATATTGTTAACTATGCTTTCTTACAGAAAAAAATATTCAAAGTTATGTATTACAAATAGTTCTTGACTTACAACCATTTATTTAGTGATCATCTGAAGTTACACTGGCACTGAATAAAATGACTTATGATAGTTTTTCACACTTATGACACAATTTCCATTTTCACATGATCAAAATTCAGATGCTTGGCAATTGGCATGTATCTATGACAGTTGCAGTGTCCCTGTTCTGCCCTAGTTACGGACCCCAAAGAACGCAGTACACACAAAGTCTGTACAAACCTTAGTTTACTAAATTAAATCAGTCTTTTTAAACAAAGGCTGTTAATTAACTTTCTTAACAGCCTACAAGAATCCAAAGAATAAATAATCGTAATCTTACTATGGTTGGCAGAAAGCCCAGAAGCAATTTGCAGGAAACTGATAAGAGAACTAAGATGAAAACGTGAAGGAGAGTGAACGAAGTTGTTCCCTGCAAATTGCCTCAGTCGTCGTCCTTCCTTAAATAGGCTAAGGGAGTGGCCAATTAGCCCCAAGCCTTACTCTTGAGGAGACCTCCTCCTGAGAAGTCACTCCTGCCTTTTGGCAGCTCTGCGCACCCATGCATCGAGAAGAGGCTCCTCCTCTTCTTCCTCTTCACTTATGGGAGCTGCTGGAGGTTCTGAAGGCCCTGGCTGAATCCCTGCCTCTGGCACTACATCTTCTCCAGCCTCCTCATTGTCTGACTCGAGCGCCAGCTGCACAGGCTGCTGGCGCAGCACCACACCAGCCTCCTCGCTATCGGAATCAGCAACTAGCTGCACAGGCCGCTGACGGGCTACAACAGTCCCAGGGTCATGTAATCATCTTTTGTGACCTTCTGACAAGCAAAGTCAGTGCGGAAGCCAGATTCACTTAACAACTATATAACTAACTTAGTAACTTGTAGTCATTCACTTAACAACTATGGCAAGAAAGATCGTAAAATGGAGCAAAACTCATTTAAAAGGTGTCTTGTTTAGCAATGGAAATTTGGTTCTTATATATAAGAATATTTCAGACATTTCTAGATCACTGATCAGTCTGTTGTACCTGCTTCATTAGATACTTCGTACCAGTCTTCATTTTTACCATTATTGATCTCTTTTGGATAATAAAAAAAAATCCATATTATGTAGAATAAACAATGCTTAAAACAACAAAACTTTATTGGGTGATAAGAAGTTGGTATCCAAACAACATCCCAGTTCTGCAATTGAACTTTAATTTCAAAAACACTAAACAAGTAATGCTTTAAATTGTTGGCTAAAGATTAGTCATACATAGGGAAATTCCTCAGGTTGAAGAAAGGGGATTTTTTTTTTTTAAAAAAAGCAAGATTATGTCATTTCCTTTTTTCTAAATAGTAACAAGAGTCATATTACAGAATGCAAATAACTATAACAATAATATATGGATGCAATAAAACTTTTAACTTGTTCTTAACTATCCTAGGAAGCTGATTGTCTTCAATTGGAGCAGGAGTAGGTAAAAAAATTGTAGCAATAGTTTTGCATCTTGCAGTGGACAGCATTTTACAGACTCCCAGAATGTCCTTTCTGCTTTTGGCATCTGATTAACATTGACGGGTTCTGTCAACAGCAGTTCATAACTAAAGATGATAGAAATAAACTCCTGCAAGATTACAGCTTAATTGCATATTATGTCCATGTGCAATTGTAGATGTGGAGAACTCCTCTGCCACGAGAAAAATAGATGTGGGCATTTTAATTTGAGTGTCATTTTGATAGTGCTTTATTTTACATTTTTGCAGTTTGTGTTCAAATTTTATGTGCTTGTCATAACTATTAGTGACTTCTTGGCATTATTTTTGTGTAGAGTCAAGGGTAAAAATATCTTCATAGAAAATATTATTTTACTTCTAGCTGAAATTTGAGAGGCAACTTGATTCCTTGAGACAAAAATGAATGGTGTGTTCACTTATAATTATATAAGTTGCATTTGAATTGGTTCTCTTGTATTGTGATTGAAAAAAAACTGGCAATGTCCTTAGTGGATTTAATACAGAAATTTGTCTTGAAAAGAAAAGTAAAACACACACAGGTAGTCCTCGACTTTACAACAGTTCATTTAGTGACCGTTCAAAGTTGCAGTGGCACTGAAAAATGTGACATGATCATTTTTCACAGTTACAACCTCTGCAGCATACCCATAATCATGTGATGAAAATTCAGATGCTTGGCAGTTGGTTCATATTTATGACAGTTGCAGTTCCCCACTTTTCCGGCCTTCTGACAAGCAAAGTCAATGGGGAAGCCAGATTCACTTAACAACCAGGTTACTAACTTAACAACTGTGGCAGGAAAGATCATAATATGGGGCAAAACTCACTTAACAAATGTTTCACTTAACAACAGAAATGTTGGACTCAATTGTAGTTATAAGTCCAGGACTACCTGTATTATGCCCCTAAGACTACTATTTTTTTTTAGATCAAGTCTCATATGGGTTTTTGGTGGTGTGACTGGCAAATAAATAAGTTGCCTACTTATGCGCAAACTTAAAATGAATTTACTGTTCATTCATTTGAATCCTTATATACACATCAAAAATTTGTGTGTCCTTTGTTTCTAACTCAAGGGCTGGGTGATCTATGAGCCCCATGAGAACGTGACAGCACGTCTGGATTCCATTGCTGAAGTTTGGTCGTGAAATGGCTAAATTTCAGCAGTTACAATCCCCCCTCTCCACCTTTAGCAAGAATAAGGGAGGACATGAATACATTAAAAATAAGGGAGGACTTGAATACATTTTTAAAAAGCAAAATGCATCCATTCCAGATTTAAAATTCATCATTTTCCTTTTTTAAGAATGGAAAGGGGGGAAAAAGGAACCCTGTAATTTTCCAACCTCACTCAGCTGAAGTCCTCTGGTATCTTCAGATGCTAAACATTTTTTTTTACTTTTTTAAAAGAGTGCCTCTGTCCTAAAAAAATTGCAGATTATTGTACTTGCACCTCTTTTGAGTCATCTACTTAGTAATCAAATTGGATTTTAATGGCTGAATTTTAATAAAAGCTTCATTAATATATAAATATCCAAAGACTTCTACTATAAATAAAATAATATAACACAATTAAGTTAATGCAAGACAAAGAGGCTATCATATCAGTTGAAATACAACGGCATTATAATACAGAAAGTTTCATCTGCAAAAATATTCTTATACTGATAGGCAAAACCCGAGATTTCTGTTGCATTGTACGTGATTTTATTGTAGTGTATGAATACTTATTTTGTATATCTTTTTTTTGGCTTCTAGTTTGGTAAATAAATATATTTTGAAAGTCTACCCCTTTGATGGACGTGGTACATTAAGTTTTAGTAAGGCAAATTCATTAAGACTATGTGACAGTGAATAGCACAATAGTGTTGGAAAGTGATGGGTGAATTGACCCCAACATAATTTGCAGTTTATTCACTGATTTGAGAATCCAATGTTTCGAATTTAGATGTAGAACACTGGATTTTCAGATTTCAGTGTATCTTCAAACATTCATACATAAGTGATACCAAAATATATCTGGGGAATCTGGCATACATAATTGTATTACTATATGCATAAGTGGCATATTGTTTGCCAAAAATTTATTATTATCCAAACAGGAAGTGGGGTTCCCCCCCCCAATATGATTTATTGGTGTATGGTTTCAGAGCCAACAACTTAAAAGGGGCAAATAATAAAGTTATACCATACTATCTACATTGCAAGTAGGGTTTTTCCTTTATTTTAGAAACTTAAAGTTTATGGAACACCTATCAATTTTTTTTTGGATATCATTTACCTGTTTTAAATTACAGGCATGTATTATGCTAGATATTATGAGCTGCCGAGATACATTTTGGAGTCAAGCAGTCCCCAAATCCAACCAATCAATAGCAAATAGAGGTAATTTTGAATAAATGCAATGATTTAATACTAGGATGTTTAAAGGGAACTGAAACTGAAGATGAATGTAGTTAGACATATGCCTTGAGATTCAAGAAAGCAGATTGTAATAAAATCAAATCCATACAAAAAGAAACTGGTAGAAAAAGGAGCCAGAGATGCATGGGAATTTCTAAAAAGGAAGTTGTGAAAGCATATTTGCAATTTTTTCCAACAAAGGGGGAGGGGAAGAAGGTAAAAGATGAAATCATACATCTTATTGAAGATATGAAAGAAAAAGACAAAATCACATAAGAAGCAGAAAAGAATAGCAAGGCCACCCACAAAGGGCTCTCAAGACTTGGAAAGATAGTGTCTAGAAAGAATGAGACTAGATTAATGAAGGATGTAAAGAACAACAAAAAGATCTTCAGATACATTCAAAATAAAAGGAAGAGAAGTAAATGATTGTACCAGCTGCTCAGTAAAGATAACAATGGATAAGAAGTATAAAGATTGTATATCAGATATACAGATGATACAAAATTGGGTTGGATATCCAGTGCCCAAGAAAACAGAAATAAGATTCAAAATGAACTTGACAATTTAGAGAAATGGTTTAAAAAAAAAAAAAACAGAATGAAATTTAACAGAGACAAATGCAAAGTTCTTCATGTAAGAAAAAGAAATCAAAGTACTTGTGTAAAAGAGCTTGGAATTATAGTTGATTACAAACTAAATATGAGTCAGCAGTGTGACATAGTTGCTGAAAGGGCAAATGCAATTTGAGGCTGCATCAATTGAAGCCTAGTTTGTAAATCACAGGAAGCAATCGTTCCATTTTATTTGGTATTCTTCATCTCCCATCTGAAATACTGGACACCATATTTTATAAAAGAGTCAGATAAAGGTGCAGGTGCAGAAAATGGCAAAGCAAGGATGATAAAAGACAATCTGAGTCTTACAAAGCGATTGTGACAACTTGACATGTTCAGCTTTGAGATAAGTCAACTGGGTGGGATCATACAATAGCATTTTCTAAGGACCTGAAGAGTAGTGAAGAGACCTGTCCTGGAGCATAGGATGGACTGAATGTCTATGGAGATTCTCAGTCGTTCAGGTCATGGTTGTCCCAAGTGTTTTCTCAAGAGGCAATTGGAAAGTCCAATTGCCTCTTGAAAAAGCACCTTTGGGACAGGATGGACTAAATTCACAAGAAATCAGATTATATTGAATGTTACAAAGCACTTCCTACAGTGAGAGCAGTCTAACACTGGAACCATTGGCTAAGGGAGCTGGAGAGCTTGCTTTCAATGTGTTTATTTAATCAGAGGCTGGACAACCAAGTATTAGGGAATGTGGACTTTTGTCCTAAACGGAGAGTTTCTCTTTCTGTCTTAAATTAAATTAAGAGCTGTGGTGGCGCAGTGGTTAGAATGTAGTTTTGCAAGCTAATTCTGCTAACTGCCAGGAGTTCGATCCTCACCAGCTCAAGGTTGACTCAGCCTTTCATATTTCTGAGGTCAATAAAATTAGGACCCAGATTGTTGGGGGCAAGATGCTGACTCTGTAAACCACTTAGAGAGGGCTGTAAAGCACTGTGAAGTAACATGTAAGTCTTAAGTGCTGTTGCTATTAAATTGCATCTTCCAACTCTGTAAATTTATGGTGCGGGTGTGTGTGGATTATTTAATAAAACAGAACAGAGAGGAAAAAAATAAGAGGAAAAATTAAAATAAAAATAAAAAATGCAATGGTGACAAGATAAATAGGATTCTTATGCATATCAAGATATATTTTATATTTTATATAACCATTTCAATAACAGATAACCATATTTCACTGTAATTGCCCATGCATAATCAGCATCTATAGGCATTTCATTCACAAGATGCAAGTAACTTCCTCTCTTCACTCCATCGGGTAATTGATGCCATAAATTTGTCTTTCCAATGTTTAAGAACTAATTCTTGGCAATAATAAGGGCACAGAGAATCAATTAGGTAACTCTTCAGTTATGCTGTGGGAAGAAATAATTATGTATATTCATTTGACTTTGAAACAAAGTTTAATATTTTCATAGCCACTACTTGGAAATTGATTCACTGTTTCTTTATATGAAAAATACAAATTACACCAGTTCCGACCATAAAAATTATTTTACAATCTTGACTTGGATTACAAAATTTGGTATGACTGTACTAGACGCATCTTAAAAGCTGACTATTTAAACATTTCAGTGCCATTACTTCTGAATCAGCCACTCCTGATTTCACTATATCACACAGTTCTATTTTACGGTAGAATGACACTCCATGGTTCAAGTCAACAAAGTAAAGAGTGTAATATAATGTGTGGATAACCTTGGAGAGTGAGAGGAAGAGATGCTGCCTGGGAAACAGAAGAGAAAAAGGAGCCCCATTAAGTGGCTTAGAAGAAAGAAATAAATTTAGCACCTGCCCTAATTAATCAAGCTGGTAAAAGTGATGGGGGAAAATTTGTACCTTCAGATTTGCAAGATTCTGTTAATGTATAGCCTGATAATAAAATGGAAGTAGTTCATCTAGTTTAGTTTCATTTCAGGCTTCCTGTCTAGTTCACATATCACTATAATCATAAAGTGACTTACTTAGATTCATGTTGTATGAACCAGCCATTTGTAGCTTGTTTGTAGCTTCAAATCATAATCCAGCAGAACATGGATTAGTGCAGTAAATAAACTTTATCATTTTGTGGTAAAGTGGCTGATGTAATCCAGGTTCAAATCTCCATTCAGCCATGAAGCTCACTGAGTGACCTTGGAGTAGATATTGCTTCTAGTGCCTCTCAGCCTTTACCTACTTGGCAGGATTGTTGAAACGATGAACATTGAGTGCTGAGAACTAGGATTACTGCATTGAACAAGAGGATATAAAGAAGCAGATCTCTAATACTGAACTCTGGAAATTTTTCCTGTATCGTGTTTTTCTCATAATTTTTACAGTGCTATTGTTGAAGTGACATGGATGAATTTATCTGATATTCTTAATAATGTAATGCTAAATAAAAGCTTCCAGTTTGGGGCTTAGTGTGTCATTGGTTGGTAATTAAAGACACATTTAATATAGTTCAAAATAAGTTAAATTGTCTTCATGCCAAATCCTCAGTCCAGAAATCTTAAGTGTGTATTGTATTTTTATAATGCTGAGAATTTCCTTGCCTGTACCCTGTAACCCCCAGGTGCCTACAAATATAATTTTGCATTAGCTATTTCTTCCTTCATGAAATATGCGCTTATAATCTAGATCTTTTAACTAAAGGGCAGGAACAGCAGGTTATACCACAATACAGTTATGGAAAATATCTTGAGCATTCTTGAAATAGAAATAGAGCTTTTTAGCTTGATAGTCTTCCAGAACAGCTCACAACAATCTTGAACAGCTCTTTTTTTCTCAAAATGGGTGTTTTGAATCTAAAAGAATTGGAATAAAAATATTTTGCACATGCTTACACAAGCAGTAAGATGGCCAGAGAATCCATAGCTCTAGTGACACAACCGGGAAGCTGGATTTTCAGTGAAAACTTGGAAGACTGACTTGTTGAGTATAGGAAGGAGGTCACTATATGAAAAGTAATTCCCTGATTGCAGGACAAAGTATGTACATCTGTAAGAGAGCATCTGCTTTGGATGTGGAAGATCCCAGATTCCATTCTCCCTCCCTCTGTATTTCCCAAGGGAGCTGCGCAAGACTCCATCAGCAAATTTAGAGATTACTTTGGAACTGATGTAGATGAACAGGGATCTAGTCCTAAAACAAGAACCTCTATTGAGGAACAACAGTAGCATAAAAGCACCTGCTAAGATTTTTCCCTTTTACAATCCCATGTGTATATACTGGTACATTCAGTTAATAAAACCAGAAATAGGTAGAAAAGGGGGTGGGTGGGTTCTGATTTTTCCCATTAGAAGATGGGATGACTCCTTCACCAGGGAATAAAAAAATAGGAACTATCTAGACAGATGAACATCCCTCTGAAGCTATAGCTTGCACATACATCCTATAAAAGAGGGCTCCCACAGCAGCAAAATTATTCCCTTACTGCTGTTAATAAAAGGAGCACCTTGTGGTAGGATTGCAGGTTGCAATACATTTATATAACCAAATATTTAACCATATTTTGCCAAATAAGCAATGGTTTGTTTAACCATATTTCACCATATATTTCTTTTTCTCCCAAACAAGCTTAATAATGTTAAAAACTCAAAAATGACTCCCCCCAAAAAACAAAACAAACTAGCTGTCTAAAAATATACAATTCAGACTTTTCCTTTCTCAAAAGTTTAATATTATTAACAACTACCAAAAGTTGTCCATCTCTTTCATAAACAATTGCTTATGTATTGCAGTCGCTGAGTTTTCACAGTACACTGCTCTAGGACCAAACTAACTACATACAGATTTAGAACAAACTTCACAGATTCTTGAAATCCATATGTTGTGTGCTTTTGAATGTCAGTTTCTGGGGAATAATAAATTGCAGAAAGTTTTTGCAATTGTATTTTGCTTATGGGCTTCCCAGAGGCATCTGGTTGACCACAGTGGGAAACTAAGTGATGGATTTGATCAGTTTGTTTTTGCGGACTTATTTTTATCTAGATTCAAAGTATGGTGTAAGTGTAAAGATAGAAGATATTTTTCACAAGGCCAATATCTCAAGTTCTTAAGAAAAAGATGACAATGTTTTTTCTTTAAAGTTTCGTATCAGTTTTTGGCACCACCAAGGTTACAACTATATTAGTTGGATGGCTGTTCAGTGAAAGGTGTATAATTAGCTAAATTTTAAAAATCTTTTTAATAGACTTTACATTTGACAAATGTAGGCTTTGGGAACTTTTGGGGAAGACATGGCAACTGAAAATGAAGAGCCAGCAAGTGGACTGGCTGTTTATAATTCCTCTCTGGACAAGAGAGGACTTGAGATCATCCACACATTCTCCACACAGTTGCTTCCCATAAGGAGACTGCAACATAGCAGTCTCTAGTGGATTTGAGCTCTGGGAGATGAGGGAATAGCCCTCTTTTTTGCACAAGCCACTGTTGGTACTTTCAAACTGGGTTGCATATTTCTTTTCTAGTCACTTTCAAAAATGGCTTTGTTAACTGTTTTAGATTAATGGGTATTACATCATTGGGTGTGTTTCTTTCAATCTTAGTGTAAAAGTTTTGAATACAAGTTTAAGGACTTAATTTTTTATTCTTTGGGAATCAACAGCAAAAGGGTAATTTCAGTTTTGATTTTGGAAAGTTACAAAAAGAGAATGATCCAGATGGATTTGAAATAAGATTTTGAAATTAATTATAAGAATCCTTCCCATGGGAAAATAGTTTCATTTGAATTCTTTTTTAAAAAAGGATAAGATGAGGAGGCTGGATACTAGGGGGAACCAGAAGGAACTAATTATTACAATTAAATGAGAAGAATGCTTAAATGGAGCAAAATATTTTAACTTTGGAAATATAGAGGGATATTTTTGAACAACGAACCCAGAAGTTAATTTTGGGTTTGCCTCTTGAGTGTGTTTTTTAAAAAAAGAAAGACTGAGACCGATTTAAGCATGGATTTTAAAATGACAGGGTACAAGAATCATATAGAAAACGATACTGTCATCAAAAAGAAACTGGCTGATGTCTTAATAATGAAAAGAGATAAACAAATAACATATCAGAACTTGGATAACTTTCTTACATTGGGAGACCTATTAAAATTAAAGTATTTTGTGAAAAGGGCAAAGGAAAAATGAAAGGAAATCAAGAACTAGAACATTATTTGAAGGGATTAAAGATCAAGATTGTTAAAAGTAAAGGGAAGAAATATAAAATTTATTTATTGATCACGGTTAAAACAAACATGTTATTTCTGGTAATATTTAATGGACTTTGGCTGATCAGAACTGAATGAGAAAGCTTTAAGGATGTATTGTATATATAGGTAAGACATGAGATATGAAAGCCATATTTGGTGATTTTGGTCCAGTCACTCACTCACACAGTCCAACCCACCTTACAGGGTTCTTTTAGAGTAAATAGAAAGGGGAAGGTGTGTTGGATATGTTCGCTGCCTTGAGTTGGGTGTAAAAATAATAAAGGTATGATATAAATTTTTTAAAAAATATGGGAAGAAGAAATTTATTATATTTTAAGATAAGGAGATAACTTATTAAAGTTGTTCATATTTGTGATGAAAAGGGAAGTCATTTCTTTTACCATATTCTTATTTTTTTCTGTCTTATTTTTTATTATTTTTATTTTCTGCACTTTCTACTTTAATTTTATTTTTCTTGGTAGTTTTTATCTTTTAATTATAATTTTTAATAACATTATTATAAAAAAAGATAAATGCAGGCTTTAGTTCTGCCTATCCCCATAAGCTTTGATTTGCCATTGATTCCCTGCAATGCTGTCCAGAACAGTGGACGTAGCCATGCATAGTGAAAATCAAAGTTAATTTGTATCTCCTGTGTTTTCCAAAAGGAAACAGATGGTTGTCATATTTTGAGTTTGTCCCCTTTCCAGATAGTATAATGTATGTTGATTTACACTCCTTTGTTTTTTATACACTCTTACAACCTTCCTAACCCTCTACCTTTCAAATGTGTGGGACATAGAATCATAGGTGAAAGGGGGCCTTGAAAATTATTTAGTCTCTTTCCCCACTCACTGCAGGAATCCACTGTTATAGCATCACTGACAGATGGCTATCTAACCTGTTTAAATCCTTGCAGTATAAAAGATCCTGCCTGTTCCCAAAGCAGTCTATGTTTATTATTAGGATTTTTTTCCTGATGTCCAACTGAGATCTACTTCCTCATAACTCTTTTGGTGTTCTGCAGCAATTATGAACAGTTCTTCATCTCTTCTATAATATACCTGTTCAGAAATCCTATTATACTCAGTGCCTCCATGAATTCCTAATAAGACCCTCGCCACCAGCCCCTTCTTTGTCTTGGTTTCTTTCTGGATAGGCTCTAGTTTCTCAGACTCCATCCTAATTTGTGGTATTGAGAACTGATTGCAATATTTTAGGCACAGTCTAACAAATGCAGAATAAAGAAGAACAATGACTTTTGACTTCAATTATCATAGTTCCTTAGCTAGCATTGCTATAAGCTGCACTCTCACTATAGATGTAAGATTTTTGGTTCAAAACCCCAGATTAGGGATCTTGTTATAACAACAACAACAACAACAACAACAACAACCCACGAAGTGACAATCATAGATTTTACCTGCCAAGAAGAATAGGGGGCAGAGGGCTATTGCAAATCCATCAAACTGTAGAAGAAGAAAAACGGAGTTTGAATGACTCCGTCATGCCTGCAGAAAAATTGCTGCAGGCTGTGAAAATGGAGAACATTATTAAAACAACAGAAACAAAGACAGAATATAAGGAAAAACAGCTAGATGGCAGATTAAATAGATGGAAAACCAAAGCACTGCATGGACAGCACTTGAAATTCATTGAAGGAAAACGTGATAACAACTTGACATGGACATGGCTTAAAATGGGAACCATCAAGAAAGAAATGGAAGGTTTAATACTTGCTGCTCAAGAATAAGCACTGCAAACTAATGTCATGAAAGCGAAGATACAAAAATCTACTGACAATCCAAACTGCTGACTTTGCAACAACAAAGTTGAAACTCTTTCACATTTAATATGTGAGTGCAGCAAAATCACACAAACTGATTACAAAGCTAGATATGACCGAATTGCTAAATTAATCCACTGGTCATTATGTACAAAATATGACTTACCGTATTTTCCGGCGTATAAGACGACTGGGCGTATAAGACGACCCCCAACTTTTCCTGTTAAAATATAGGGTTTGGGCTATACTCGCCATATAAGGCTACCCCTCTTCCAACACACACCAAATAAAAATTAAAAAACATCAACTGCCTCAACACAATGTAAAAGCAGCTGTGCTAGACCCAAAATGGCCCCTGCAACTAGCAGGAACCTCACACAGCCACAAAAAGCCCAAAAAAACAACTTTCACACTTTACACACACACACACAACACAACACAACTGGCTCACCCACAATGTAAAAGCAGCTGTGCTAGACCCAAAATGGCCCCTGCAACAAGCAGGAACCTCACACAGCCACAAAAAGCACAAAAAACAACTTTCACACTTTACACACACACAACACAACACAACACAACTGGCTCATCCACAATGTAAAAGCAGCTGTGCTAGACCCAAAATGGCCCCTGCAACAAGCAGGAACCTCACACAGCCACAAACAGCCCAAAAAAAATCAACCTTCACACTTTACACACACAAAATTCCACATACAGCTTTTTGAGATTTTGTGTGTTTGTGTAGTTAGAGTGAAACACTACAGAAACACACCACATCTCAGAAAGCTGCACAAATATTATTTTATTTTTATTTTTATATGAAAACTAAATTTAAAACTTCCTAAACTTTAAATGGCTAGGTCTAAAAAAGAACAACTAAAAAAACCCCAATTAACTATTTTTTTAAAGCTCCCAAAGGGGAAAAAAACTTACCCAATAGAACAGGGGTCTCCAACCTTGGCAACTTTAAGATTTGTAGACTTCAACTCCCAGAATTCCTCAGCCAGCTTTGTTTTTACTGGCTGAGGAATTCTGGGAGTTGAAGTCCACAACTCCTGCCTGCATGATTGCAGGCAGAAAGTGGCTTGCTGATGGAATGGATTCAGGCAAGCGAAGCAAGGCAAGCGTGGCGATTACCAGCTAAGGTAAGCAAACTGGAGGGGGAAAACTTTTTTCTTTTTACAGGGCTCTGGGATCGTCAGAGCTTGGATCGATGGCTCTGGCGATCCCAGCTGCGATGCCCGATTGGCAGGCAACTCAGCTGGGATCGTCAGAGCTTGCAGAGTCACGTAAAAGGAAAAAAGTTTTTTCCTTTAACATGGCTCTGGCATCCCAGCTGAGTTGCCTGATTAGCAGGCAAAGCTGGGATCGTCAGAGCTTCGATCGCCAGAGCCATTTAAGGCTCGTTAGAGTCTTTTGGGCTGGTCTGCCTGGTTACAGGAGAACGACACCCGGCGTATAAGATGACCCCCGACTTTTGAGATGATTTTCATGTGTTAAAAAGTCGTCTTATACGCCGGAAAATACGGTACTTGTATCCAAAAAATCATGGAAACATAAAGTGGAAAAAGTTGTTGAAAATAAGAAGGGGAAGATCTTGTGGGACTTTCAAATACAGACGGATTGTCATTTGGAACACAACATGCCAGATATCACAGTTGTTGAAAACCGAAATGTACAATTTATTGATATCGCTGTACCAGGAGACGCCAGAGTCGAAGAAAAAGAACTGAAAAAAAATCATGAAATATCACGACCTGGCCATTGAAACTACGCGATTATGGATGAAACATGTGACAGTGATACCCATTGTCATCGGGGCATTTGGCACCATGTCCAAGAACTTTACAAAGTACATCAAGAAATTGCAGCTTCCTGCAATAACATCAGTGGAACTGCAAAAGACTGTGTTACTCAGAACAACATACGTTTTAAGAAAATACTTGGTCGATACCTAGGATGCTGGCAGCAACCTGTATCAACTATCAGAGCCAGTCAATGATATTTGTGATATATTTTTAAATGTTCAGTTGACTGAGTTTCATGTTTAATGAATAAAAAAATATAATAATAATAATAATTAATTAATTAAACTCATCATTTTGCCTATATCTCTTTTATCCAGAGGTGAAATTTTCATTCCCAACCCACTCGGGGCCAGCCAGAGATGGTATTTACCGGTTCTCCAAACTACTCAAAATCTCCACTACTGGTTCTCCAGAACCTGCTGGATTTCACCCCTGTTTTTATCCGAAATACTTATGAAAACATTTATAATATCTCTTTTATGCAAGTAATGTGTGCATGCTTGCTTGTGTGTCCAGTGATGACATAATTTGAAGTAGAAGGATGTCCTATTTTCCCACTTCCTGCTTTCAAGAAGTGGTGGGTTTATGTGGGGGAAATAATTAGGCATGGTTCAGTCCCTGTCTTATTAACCAGTCCACTTTTACTTTGCAGATTTTGTAGTGATACAATTAAAAGCAACAAGCAATCTTTCCTGGAAAAAATTGTTAAGACAAAGCTAACTGGTCTACAGCTCTGTAATCTTGTAGATGATATAGCTGATTATCCAAAATTATCCCAGAACATTAAATCTGAAAGAGGATGTACATTTTTCCTTTACTGTCATATTTTTCTAGAAGTAACATGCCTATGTTTCCCCTCACCTGTAGAATTCATAGGTTTATCATTCAGTTAAACAATATTAAACATTATTATGGTAATAGGGGATATTTTAAAATATTTTGTTTCAGTGTTCACATCACAGTTTTCTTAAATTATTTTAATGACCTCTTCTTCCATTCTAATAATTTTTTAATTTTTGTTATAGCTTAACATAAAAAAATATTTCAATATTTGCACACATGAGGAAAAGTAAAACTATTATCCTACATAAACCTAATAAAGAAACAGTTCTTTAAGTTCAGTTACTCGGGAGCAATATAGCAATATCCTTGCTTAGCAAGGTTGATTACCAATAGCACTTAGACTTATATACCACTTTGGAGCTCTCTCTAAGCGGTTTACAGAGTCAGCATATTGCCCCCAACAATCTGGGTCCTCATTTTACCGACCTCGGCAGGGTGGAAGGCTGAGTCAACCTTGAGCCAGTGAGATTTGAATTGATTCATGACCATTTGAAGTTATAACAGTCTTTTTAAAAAGCTACTTATAACCCATCCTTGAAGTTACAATTGCTGCATAGCACCACCACCATTTTGCCCTCATGATTGCTTTTTGAGCATTTGTCAAGCATCTCACATTTGGGGGCAATATGTGTTGTGGTTCGCCAGCAGCCTGCGGAGCTGGCAGCAGAGTCGGACAGCGATGAGACTGAGGAAGGACATGGGCCAGTCCTGGACGCTGGGAAAAGCCTGGATGAGGGCTCTGTGTCGGAGGCAGAGATGGGGCCAAGGCGATTAGGGAGTGATGTGCAGACTCCGGAGCCTCCAGAGGCTGACAGTAGAGAGGCAGAGGAATAGGAGGAGCCTGTTCCTAGTGCATGTATGAGAAGAGCTGCCAGAAGGCAAGAGCAGCTAAAGCAAAGAGGATGACTCGGGAGTAGGGCCAAGAGATGACTGGCCCCTCCCATAAGGTTTAAAAGACCAGCAATGGCTCTTGGGCTCTTTGTCGGAAAACAACATTGATAGTATTGCTGCACTTACCTCTTGTCAGCATCGTCTGCTTTTGAACTTTTGCCAAGAGAAGCCTTTGGCAGTTTGCCTAATTATACCAAAGTTGGTGATTAGACTAAAGAATTTGTGTTATGAAGAGTTTGTTTTAATTTAGTTTGGACTACACTGAGAATGAGTTAATTCTCACCTGTTCTAATAAAGTCTGTCTGTTTTGGAACTGTTTGTGTCGATTACTACCTACTTGGGCCTTGGTCACAACAATATGCTGTCTCTAAATTGCTTAGAGAGAGCTGTAAAGCTATGTGAAGCAGTATATAAGTCTAAGTAGTGTTTCTATTTACAAGTGGTTGCCTAGTCCTGTGGTCAGATGATCATGATTTGCTATGTTTTTGCCATTTTCCATTTACAGTGTGCAGTGAGAAGTATCTTCTCCAAGCATCTCTAGTGGCATGTTTCCGTTGAAAACGTATTTGCCAGATGCCTGCCAAGTTGGCTTGTATCTGCTAGTCAATGATTGTTTGTGGCATCAAAAAACTCACCATGTTTTTCTAAGTTTTCAAATTTACAGAAATGTTGAAAACATAAATGGTGACCGCCTATCTTTGTGCTGAAATGTGACAGCTAAGAACTAGGAGTCTCTTCCATAGCCTAAGCTATGGAAGAGATAAAACTGGAATTTAATTTATTCCATATTATAGAGAGATGAACTCTTACCACTTGTAAGCTGGTGAGAGGTGTTGTGGATGCTTTGATTTTTCAGTGCAAAACACAGTAATATATAAAACTGTCCTTAATCCCTATTACGTTATTGACCTATATAGATCAAGCTATTTTCTGCTAACAGTAGCTAAGATTTTCTGGCTAGACATTTGCTGGGAAACACAAATGTCCTTATAAAGGCATATCTCTACCCCTCATACGTTGTTTGTTTTGCATACTACACTATTTTTTCCTTCCATTCAGTTGTGTCCAATTCTCAGAGACTTCCTGGACAAATGTACAGTATGAACATATAATGTCTTAAATAAACTGCAGTTAGCAAAGTTCACCTTAACATGCTAAACTTAAACCAGATAAACCCATATAATACAGCTTACTGTAATATGTGAAGTCAGTCTTTCAACATAAGTACTAGATGAATGCTGCATGTGGCTTTGAATATGCTTCAGTGAATCAGTGTGGGCATAGGATCATGTCTAAGGAAGACAAGGAGCCTAATTACGGTATATATATATTAACTTTGGTTAAGGGAAACTGTCTTGGGAAGTGTTTCTTTTCCTCTTTCCTGCCAGCCCTTCTCTGAATCTCTCTCTCATGTATGCCCAGTCCATTACTGAGCATTCTGTGTTCAGTACTTTGCTCAAACTAGCAAAATCCTAATTAATGCTAGATCAAGTTTGTTTTCAAACCAAAGACCAGCATCAAGATTGAAAGCTGATTTAAGTCACTGGTTTAAAATCAAAGGATGATTAAAATCGACTAGTATTCCTTCAAGGTGCACATTGTAATAAAAAATGGTTAGAAATGGACAGAGGGAAGCAGGCAGCATGACTTTTCAGGTAAAATGGATTTGTCAAACTAAGGTGAGGCTCATGCACCTCCCCCCCCCCCCTTATTGGAAGAGGCAGAAGCTTCTGGGAATTCTGTGTATACTGTACAATTTCCAGTTAAGCTTGGAGGTTATTTTCCTCAGAGTAGGAAAGCTCTGTAGTGGTTGCTTGATGCCTCTATGCTTTGCTGTTTTCATTTGAAGAAAGGCAGAAGCAATTATGGCTTTCCCTTAACAGGGAACTTTTTAAGGGTCTTTTTAATATTCTGGAGACATGTCCTTAGTGTTATCAAAAGATTCAGTAGAAATTTTAAAAATTACATTGCTAGTGGAGTGGCAGGCAGATCTAAGTGTTCCTTTGCAGGAATCTAAAACAGTGCTTCGGATTCATTCTTTATGTTTCATACTTGTCCCTGAAAGACCTTTTTCTAGGGCAGATTTCATACCAATGCAAAAATCTTTATCCCTCAGTTTTGCAGTGCTGCATATAAAAAGGAATGAGCTTTAAGGATTAGCCTGCAATCATCTGACCCTTCATGTTTTGTCTTAAATTAGTTTCTTCTTCTCCCCTCTGGCTGACACACACGAAATTGCATATCAAACATAATTTTTAGATTTTTTTTTTAATTCAACCACCCCCATGCTCAACTGAGATATCTTCCTTTATTTCTGATACATTATTAAACTGAGGTGCTTTCCAGAGCTTGGAAAGAGTGCTTTGGTTGGTTTTCAGTGGCATGCTTGGAATGTATGGTGGATGTTGTCACTTTAGTTCTCTATGGGGGTATTGAGTCCTTTTCTCAAGATGGGATGGTAGTCTTTGGTAAAAGAGTATTTCTCATATATGTTATTGTATTATGTGTGTTTTGGGGTTAGTGCATTTATCTTCTGTTTCAGTAACAGAATGTAAGGAAGATACTTCCTTACATCTTACTTAGAGCCATGTTGGTGCAGTGGTTAGAATGCAGTATTGCAGGGTAATTTACTGCTCACTCCAGGAGTTCGATTCTGAGCGGCTCAAAGTTGACTCAGCCTTCCATCCTTTCAAGGTTGGTAAAATGAAGACCCAGATTGTTGGGGGCAATACGCTGACTCTGTAAACTGCTTAGAGAAAAGCAGTAAAGCCTGTGAAGCGGACTATAAGTCTAAGTGCTATTGCTATTACTTCATTTTAACAAGATGGGTGCATTTTGTGCACTTGTGTCTCTTCTTTCAGTGTTGTTGTTACTTTAGTAGAAAAGTACTTGGGCATCACCAACAAACTGTCCCACAGCTCAATGTGCAGAGAGCCTTATATGATTTTAAAAGATGTTTGGCCAATGGCAAGCTAGAAGAATGATGCCATGATGCCTTTGTACTGGACAGGCCTACTGTGCAAGTTGACCTTTTTGAAGAACTTTGAAGGGCAAAATGGATGCCCTAAAGATTCAAGAACTCATATTCAGGGATATTCTGTGTTCTGGGAAGATTTAAATTAGATGCCCATTTCACCCATTAAATTGTGAAAATGCTGACCCTATCCACTGGTTTAGTAAAAAGATGAAGCAAGGCAGTTTATCCCTTTTGTAGTTGGCTTTTGTAATGCAGGATCTTGGAAAAAGAATACACTTAATGACTGTCCACCTCAGGTTTGGGGCATGTTTGGAAGTGGCAGTAGTTGTGGATAGCTTGTGGTTGAATCATCAGGCTTACATATGGTAGATCTCTCCTTTGCAGATTCCTCCCGTGGAAACAATCCCTCAGGTAAAGAAAGAAAAGCACAGTACCCAGGCTGCTAAGAACAGGGCCAAGAGGAAACCTCCCAAAGGAATGTTTCTCTCTCAGGAAGACGTGGAAGCCGTGTCTGCCAACGCAACCGCTGCCACCACTTTGCTCAGGCAACTGGATATGGAGCTTGTCTCCATCAAGCGACAGGTATGTGTTTTCCCCTGGCAACAGAGCGAGGCTTCTTTTTAATCATCTGATACATATTTTAAACAATCTCAACTTCACAGCTCCCTGGGAGGATTTATAGCTTGGGTGAGATGTTTTGCATCAGGATGAGACCTGATTAACAAGCTGTCAGTTGCAGTACATTTTAGAGGAGAATTATTTCAACTTGGCTTTCTATTTACAGTGCAGCAAGATGAATTGCCAACTTCCTGTATCTTACTCAGGACGTCATTACGGATTTCCATAAATCAGTTTCCATGTTTCTCCACACTTTGGGCTTTCTAGTTTCTGAAAACTTTTATATCTGCACTAGTCATTTGTT
Organism: Arizona elegans; assembly: GCA_022577455.1. Lineage (NCBI taxonomy): Eukaryota > Metazoa > Chordata > Lepidosauria > Squamata > Colubridae > Arizona > Arizona elegans. The sequence continues at coordinate 19,151,316 of JAKOOJ010000001.1, read as the reverse complement.
TGGTCCCATGGGCATCCATGTAACAATGATCACTTCCTTTTATATTTGCCACATTGTCTGTTCTACTTGACATTTTAAAAGATTATTTTAATTTAAAAAGACATTTAAATGGAAAGCTGTGGATTGCAAAACACAACTTCAACCTTCAGCATCACCAGTGTTATACGTTTCACTAGCAGGTAGATAGATAGCTTTTATTATGATCAGATGGTGAGAAAAAAATCTCCATAGGCATCTTCACAAAATAAAAATAATGAGTGGCTCCAGTTCAGAGGGTGAGTTAGGCTTGTTGTTTTTTAAATGCTGTGGTGTTCAAAAGAAAGACATAGGCAAGCAATGGGAACACAATCATTTTAACAATGTAAGGGTTCTGTTGAGAATCATCCAACTTAGTATCTTTTTCTTTTTGCAAGTATCAACATTAGAAAGTCCCCAAAGAGGCTAAGAACGAAAGAGCCTATTCCCCATTATTGCTTCTCAACTACTGAGTTATTGGATGTTTGGGTGGGAGGGAAAAAGGGCAAGACCCCAGTCTTAGTTGGGGAGGGAAACTGTGGTTCTTGGAGGAATGGGGGCTCTTGTTTAAATTATTGGTGGAGGGGAATAAATAATATTCCCCCCACCAATGTTTTAGGGAATATTTGAAATTAGATTAAATGTTATGCAAACTTTGTATGTTATCCATACTGAAAGAGGAACCTTTCTTTTCAGATTCAAAATATCAAACAAACAAACAGCTCTCTGAAAGAGAAACTTGAAGGGGGAATAGAGCAATATAGGTTACCAGAGGTAAGCTTGAGTTCTAATAGGAAATTATGTTTTTTTCCTTCTTTTCTGAAGTTTATAGAAGGGCACCTGACTAAGTTGATCAAATTTGCCATTTATCCCTATAATTACATTGGGCTGCAAAGGTCCTTCAGGAGCTTCTGAGGCCTAGTGCAATTTGGGAAATTACCCCAGTTCCTTTTCTAGCTCCAGTATTGGAGTTAGGATGAGAAGAGATCCACAGTTCACAATCTGGAAGATACTAAAAGCCACAGTCCAGAAGCCCTCCAATTTTGACTTGGTTGACAATGCCAACCCATGCATGGACACTTGTTTAGCTAACCTTGTGCTAAAATCATTGACCACTTCCTTTATCCCTTTCTGCTGTTATAAATTAAAATGTTGTTAACTAAATAATGAACTACCTCTATAATTCCACTTGAAAAGATATTTTTTTAAAAAACGTGCTGAAAAGAATAATGCAGACTTTATTTAACAAATGACTGCTCAAGCAATGTATTCATTTTTTCATTTGTATACAGTTTGAGGGCTGAGGTTTAAAAGCACATCTGTTATCTAAGTAAATTATTCTTTTTATGTTTCATGATGCTTAGGTAACATTGAAATTTAATGCACGCTGGACCACAGATGAACAGCTTCTTGCAGTGCAAGGTATGGCGTTGCAAATATATTCCTGTCTGTAGGAAAGATGACCCTGTGTCTTGATTTCTGATGGAGCATTTCCTCATTGGCCACTGAAATAATTCACCAAATTTCTGCTTCTGACTCATGTCTTAGGGTTCGTGCTAACCTTGGAGACCTGAACTGCATTTACTGTAGGGTGGTCAAACTAATTCATTTTTGCATTGACCGTTTCCCATATGCCAGATGATGACTGACCCAGTTCCTCATATTCCAAGTCATGATTTTTGGTTGAAGTGGGTGCAGTTTGACTGGATATGCTAGCCTTATTCTTGTATTTCTGACCGTGTGTGTGTGTGTGTGTGTGTGTGTGTGTGTGTGTGTGTATTCAATGTGCATATTTTAAACATAAGAATAGTTTTTGTGTGTATACAAAATGTGCCTAATTTCAGCCACTGCATGAATACTTACAAGGGTGTGCTTACAAGAAGAGGCATTTATTTCTTGATCAAATGTGTATGCCCAGGGGCACGGAGCATATTTGATAAGAGTCATATGTGGTTTGTCCAGGCAGAGGAGGCAAGTCTTCTCAAACCTACATTCTGTTCTGCAGCCAGTGATGCTGTTTTTATACCTATCTATGATTCCTTTCTGAGAGCCCTGTTTGTCCTATCCACTATGAGAAATGTGAATGTCCCAGTGATAAGTTGAAACAGTGCTCCCCTTCCTCCAATAGTGGTTGGCAATGAATCTGCAGGTAGATGGAATTGTGGCTGAGTAGATTCAAGTACAGTAACACATCTCGATTGAGAGATAATATCACTAGCATTAATGCAGACTAGGAAAGTAAGGCATCATCAAGGCCATAGGATTTTGCCATTGAGGAAATGCAGTGGTAGCATTTGGATCTTGCTCACAAGATGCCAAAAGGAAAGGAGAAACCTCTGGAGTAAGAGGTGTATTAGCCACTTAAACGATCACAAACAATTGTAGAAATCCAGCCAGCAAGTCTTGAAATTGATAAGCATACTATTTAATGATGTCATTTACACAAATTCATTAATTTCAGGGGATCGTTGCATATCCAGATTTGAGAAGCTCTGTATTAATCAATTAAATATTTTAGGAATAGGATAGTTGCTTGTGCTGTTAATATTTTGTTTCATTTTAAAATGATTTTGAAATATTTAAACCAAGAATGTGAATATACTCATATAGATGGAATAGAAAAATGTACCAAACAGATTAAAAAGGGAAAATAATTACACAGATTACAGAGTTTAGTTTTCTTGCTGACTTTTTTTTTAAAAAAATGAACAATTAACATTAAAATCACCATATTCACCTTATTTATTTATTTATTTATTTGTCAAACATGTACAAGATAACAAGTATAGATATGAACATAAACAAAGGAAGTAAATACAAATAAATGGGGATAGTAAGATAGGGACGGTAGGCACGCTGGTGCACTTATGCACGCCCCCTTTACGGACCTCTTAAGAAGAGTGAGGTCCATGGTAAAGTTTGAAGTTGAAACTGTGAGAGTTTGAGGCTGTAACAACAGAGACGGGTGGACCATATTATATAGGGAATTCTATTAATTCTAAATCTTGCCTCGATATGATGTTTTTCATCATGAGAACAGCATACTAGATATATTGGCATATTATATTCACTGGGCTAACCAATGGTGAAGTCCTTCATAGTACTCTTGATGTTTGATGGTGTATCAAGTTTTTAGGATTGCTTCACTTTTAAAAGATTGTTGCTGGGTTTTAATTTGTTTTTAACATTGTTCATCAGTTAGGCTTTTGAATTGAATGGCCTTAAATTAATTTATAACTATCATTTTATTTACACTTTGGGAGAAGCAGTGATAAGCAAAGTACACAAAAGAAGAAAGAATTATTTGGGGGGGGGGAGAATCCCAAAGTGTGGGATAAGAAAAATTAAAAGGAAATATAGTTAAATCTATATTTGGCCATAAGAAATATAAAATACTTTCAAATATAGTTTTAGTAACATAATTGGTTTAATTGGTTTTATGATAAGTGTAAGCTGTTAAATTTATTGTAGAGTTGTCTTGCATGAGATTGGTGGCCATGTTTGATAATAAAATAAAATAATAAATAAATAACCATATTGAGGCAGAATCTTAAGAAAGCCAAGATTTACTACTCTTCTATAAACCTATAATTGGTTTAGAAACAGTGTGACCCTTGATGTATCCCTTAAATCTAGTTGTTGACTTTGAAACTATAAATAGTATATCCATTCCATCTCAAGGAGGTTCATTTGCTGTGTCAATAAATTCTCTACAGCCTCTACAGCATGCATTTTTTGCAGTACTGTTGATGCAAATACGCGCTCATCAAGTTTTGTTCTGACATCTCATTCAAGGTCACAAAGGGATCTAAGCTAAATTCTCACAGCCATGTCTACTGGATGATTTTAGGCCACTCAGTCTAATCTAGCACCCTGCACACTTGGGAAAATGCATGCTACTCTGAACACGATTCCTTAGTATAAGTTTGAAGATTATATACATTGTCCTCTGGGCTTCAGAAATGGTACTGATAGATCTGTTTTCTTTTGTAGCAATCAGGAAATACGGTCGTGATTTTCAAGCAATCTCTGATGTCATTGGAAACAAATCTGTGGTGCAAGTGAAAAACTTTTTCGTAAATTATCGGCGGCGTTTTAACATAGACGAAGTCCTACAGGAGTGGGAAGCTGAGCATGGGAAGGCCGAGACAAATGGAACCAGTACGCAGAAACCTGTCAAATCCCCGGATAATACTATTAAAGTATCTGAAGAAGAAGATGAGGTAATAGTAGGATTTTTTTTTTAATTACTTGAGAGCAGTATGTATTTATTGTCCCAAACTGGATTATAGTGTTTTTGGTAGCATCAACTCTTTGGTTAGATTTTGGTACTATATAACCATGCTCTTTGGAAATGGATATCATCACTTAAGGTCATGGTTGTCCCAAATGTGCTTTTCCAAAAGGCAACTGGAGTTTCTTGTTTTTGTTTTTTTCTTTGAAAATGTTTTGCTTCTCATCCAAGAAGCTTCTTCAGTTCTTGGATGAGAAGCGAAATGTTTTCAAAGAAAAACAAAAACAAAGTCCAGTTGCCTTTTGGAAAAGCACATTTGGGTCTCTCAGAAGTGTATCATAGTGTGGCTTTAGACTAATATTATTTGTAGTTTTTAATTTATTTTGGCATTGAAACAGAAATGTATAAATTTGCGGCCAAAGGGACAAGTTTGACATTTGTGCTAACATTTTTTTTCCTCTTTCTCGCTTCATTGAAAATAATGCTTATGACAATAGAACTTGGTATTTCAGAATTCTATTCATTTTAGACTATTGATTGAGAATTCCAATAATAGAATCTGAGGAGAGAGAGACTTATTAATTCATTGCTCTACATAATTATCTGTGGTTTTTCCTTTCTTTCAATGTCTGCTCTTCTTTCTTAAAGCAAAAATGAAATGAAATAAAAGGGGTATATGCACTTGCATACAAAAATAATTTTAAAATGTTGCTTACTGCTACCATCCTTTTCTTCTATTGCAGGCTACTTCGGTTTTGGATGTCAGATATTCATCCACTTCATGAAAAACTTAGGTAGCCTAGAACAATATTATGTTTGACTACTATGTTATCTGAAATATCAGGTATTAGCAAAACTTCGGACAGCCATCTGCATCATAACTCTGTGGACAAGCAGCTATTACCAAAAAGAAAAAAAGAAAGAGAGAAAGAGAGAAGACAGATCACAAATATGGGCAAACACTTCTGTTCCTGTTCTGTATTTGCCTTAACTTTCTCCTCAATCTTCCCAACCAACTACGATTCAATTTCTGCAACTTCTGGAACAAGCTCTCCGTTTTCAACACCATCAAGTTTTAAAGCATCAGTGACTTCTTGAACCATATACATCCCTCTCTGTAAACTTCAATTAGCCAACCTGGCTCCTTGTCATGCTCACAAGTTACCTCCTGACAGCAGGGGCATTTCTAAAACATACTCTGTAGTAAGATAATAGTAGGCATTTCTATATGCCCTTGTATGATTTAAACTTATTTTTTATGATATAATCATTGCTGATAAGGTAACCTTTTATTTTATTTTTTTAATGAGTGAGTTTTCTGTTAAGAAAAGTATTGTGTCTATGCTGATTAATCCTTTCCAAAGTGATGTCCTCCAGTGGCCCCAATACTTGGAGGCACACTGTGGGGAAAGCTGTGCTAGTTGGGCTAGTAGTTTATTTGAAATTAATTATTTGGGGGTGGAATGTGATTTTCAGAATAGAAAACAAATTTTTCCTGTGTCTTAATTCTGTTCTTATAGTCAACTCCTCCTTAGAAAGCTCACTGATATTAATTGTGATTTTTATTATTATTATTATTATTACAATGAACCTTTTTATTTAGTGCAAAAGGGAATGTGCAGTGTGTAAGCTTGCTTTGATTCTATATATGCATATACTTTCCATTCAGTGGACTTGCATTATAATCTCTAGGTGAGTAGCAAAATAAGTGACTTGATTGGATATCCAGGGGTTTAAGACATAGCAACAGCTTGTTCTAATTTGAGGTGCTTTTAGACCGCTGCATTGGGGATCTCATATTCTATTGAGGTGAGTGGAAGCTACCTCTTAGCTTCCCATGGTTAATTGCTGGTCTGGATGAAAGCTTAGTAGCAGTAATCACAAACCCAAAATATCAGTACTTAAAATGTTTGTTGGCAAGTAATCTTCCAGTCATACATTTTATTCCATTTCCACCCAACCCATGGCTCTCCTCAGATGACTCCAGGCATTTGGCTTTGAAAGCATGGGATGTCCATTCTTCTGAAAGATGCACAGATATGGGTTTTTTTTAATCAGTGAGTTAGTTCTAACAATAGAAAGTTAAGTTAGTATTTTAATTGGGCATGCAGCAATATTTTTCCCCACATTGACTTTGGTATCTTCTCAACTCAAATGCACAAATCAGATAAAAATGAACTTGTAACTACAGTTACTTTTTGAGTTCCTGAAGACAGTGTGTGAAATAATTTACACCCCTAGCAAGTGATCTAACAGTTAACAGCTGCAAAAAATGTTTCCTTTACTCACAGCTTATTATGTTAGGCCTTGCCTTTGTCAACTAGGATTGACTCACCTATTTACCAATTAATAATTAAATGTTGCAATGACACCACAGCAAGTGCCAGAAAAACACCAGAAATGTTTGAGTTGGGTGAGCCTGGTCTGGGTATAACCATTAAGGAAATCTTTCTCTGTAAGAGGAGAAGCCATAGACAAGTCTTAAGAATCAATAGAGAATAAATCCTTTATGAAGAATGACAAACAGCTGATCTAATATAGAACAGAGAAGTGGAAAAGCTCTAAAATGCATATGGCAAGACCCATGTGCCTCCCCCCTCCCTCCCAAATTAGCTTCCAGTAATGCTGCTTTATGTTTATCAAATCTGATTCAAATTATCGGCTCTGGGAAATGGATATTTTGTCTATTTTAAATACCTGGTTCATGCTTCTCCAACTTGGCATTTCAGGATATGTTGATATTTTAGTCTTTAGTTACGCTGTTTGGAAATGTAGGCATCATCTGGAGGGTGCCAGGTTGAAGAAACAGATTTATTCTCTTTATGTGAAGCTGAGTGTTTGTTAAAACACTTTCAAATGTTTTGATAAAGAATTGGCTTATTTTAACTATGTTATAATTGGCATATTTTAACTATGTTATAAGGCAAACTTGGTATAACATCCAGTCCTTTTGGGTGGGTGGGTGGATGATTTTTTAAATCTAGCTACAATGGTAGGCAGTGTGCAATTTTATAAAATCTGAAAAATATCTATGTAAATATTTTATATTCTATTAGCAAAAAAAAAAAATTAGAATAAGATAGAGCAGCTGGAGTGGACTGCCTGAAATCTATGTTAGCTAAGAGCTAAAATGTATGATAATTGCTTTATGTGGTGTGTGTATTGTTGGGCTGTACCATTTTAGACTGCAGCAGAAATTAAACGTTCATAAACTCCCCCATATTTTTATACACAAAAATACGGGAGAGCTTATGCACCTCTTTGTACATTGTTGCATGCACACATTCTACTTAATTTCCTTGGTCACGAATGGGTTGAACCAACTATAATGGTTGGACTAGCACATCATGCTAAGCCATAACCCATGGTTCACAAATAACAGTGGTTATAACTATGGGTCATACAAGATGCTAAACCAAAACAAAATGAGATATATTCCCCATTTTTTTATATCTGAAAGAGATATTGTATTGATATTTGCCAAAAACCAGTGACCCAAATTGTCGAGTCTTTCTAAATTACTGTCTTTTAAACAAGTTATAACAATGTTTGCACTTTTTCAAAAACATTGATATGTAGGTTTCTTAAAACAAATTTACAGTTCACTTCTTTCATCCCTGTTCATTTCAGTAACATATATACAACATTCCATCTTCTTAAATGACATTACTAACTTCTTCTAGTGACCCTAAAGCTGTTTAATCCTCCTGTAAAACAGATGAATATAAAGCAGTGGTTCCTTTTAATGTGGTGCTAATAATAATCCATAGAAGTGGTTTGTCCTTCTTCTCCAAACAGGTCCCAGGGACCTCCTGAATAGAATGAGAGATGAGGAACCGGGCTTAGGAAGTCATAGTAACTGAACAGAAATCTCTCTCATGAGCAAAAACATAACCTGTATCCCATCCAGGTTTTGCTAGAGCAAAGGTGAACAAGACAAAAGTTCATTAGGTAACTAGTTCCTTGAACATAAATGAATTAAATCATATTTTCATTATGACATTGTTAACATTTAATCACTGCTCCAGCCTCAAGTGGTACAATTAAATGATGAATCTAATAATCATGTGGCTTAGCTCTGAATACTAATATGTTGCATTGCTTTCTTCGGTGAATTTACCAAACAATATGATTAGAAAAAGATTCAGTTTTGGCTCATTCCCCTGTGGAAATTGACACAGAATCCCTCTATGAGGACAATACCTTATGTATATTTTCTCATTGTTTCATTACTATCATATTGTAGATTTCCCCCCGTTAACTAAACTATGCTTGTAATTGTTCCATTGTGAAATGGGAAAACTTATTTAGCTTTTAGCTTTTCTTAAAAAAAAAATCTGATGTTTTGTATGGGACAAACCAGATTTGTTTTTCAAGCATTATTTAATCAAGGCTACATATACTGATTTAGAAGAGTCCACAAAGATTGCTACATAATATGTAAAACTCACATTTGTTTTCTTAAACTAGCAATGTGAATGTTATAGTTATATATATTTTGTGGAAGATGGAAAATTTTATTTCTTATTAGGTATAAATTATTGTGCATAATTATAGTATCACAAAAAGTGATACTTCTTTTTTTTAAAAAAAAAAAACCAGCAAAATCCTAGTTTTAGAAATCTTAACCAATGTATTGTATCTGCACCAGAATTTTACATTTGTTCTATTTAATTTTTAAATGTAGTTGTGTAACATGATAGTAAATTTTTCATTTTCCCTGCCTCCCTCCTCCATTAGAATATGTTATTACTTGAATATTATATCTTAACTAGACTGAAATGCAGCAATTAAACATCTGTAATCTAGAATGAAGGGAACGGGGGAAGCAATATATATGATTCCATGTATAATACAGAACTTCTTGCAACATACATGTACAATCATAGTAGTAGTTATAATGGTAATCCTGGCAAACAGGCTGTTGTATACATATTTCAGGGATTTTTAAATATGTTTTGTGAAGTTAACCTCTTTTACTGATTCTTTCTTGTTAATAATAACAGTTGCAGTGATAGTGGGATATTGCACCCACTGGTTTGAGGTCCTGGCCCATGTGTGACTGTTACCCCATATCTACTCATTTTCAACAGAAGCAGTGAAAGGACCCTCTTGCCATTTATGACTACACAGCTGTGAAGTCTTCAACATATTCAGGAAATCTGCATTTTTTGATGTAGGTGAATCTGGTCTTATCTCTGCTTTTCATGTCTTCTGCTAACCAGGCAGAGATCAGACCCAGTGAGTGTTGTGCATGGAAGGTAACTGTGGAGAGAGAAGACGTTGGTCTTATATCACTCTGAAAGTGAAATTAAATAAGTGAATTAGTAGTCTCTTCAGCTATGTGTAATTCTCTAATAGGAAGAAAAAGTTCTCTCTCTTTAAAAACCCAATTGCAGATTCGGCAGATCAAATTCAAGAGAGATCTGCTTCTTGGGGTAGGGGGAGAAATCTAAAGGTGTCTTGAGCTCAAGGAATTAGATTAATTGTTCTGTGACTTTTGTTCTGGGGTAAAACAATACCCAGATTTTCTCTGCACTTTTTTTAAAAAAAGGTGTTAATTATGATCTTGGCAATTTCCCCCATTTTAGATAGCTTTTGGCAAAAACATTTTAATTTAAATTCTCTCCTCCTTTCCATCATTCTAGTAAGATGTTGGCATTCTTGCACATCAAATACGAGTCAATCGTTTTGTTAGGTTAATAGCTCACTGCATAAAAGGGCTTTATAAAATTTGGAATTTAACATTAATTTAAAAAGCAAAGGGTGCAGGAGAAGTTTTAAGAGAGATATAGCTCCTCCCTCCCCCCCCCAGTCTATATTTTTTAAAATGTAGAAAAGAGATGCGCCAATGTATACAGCTAAATGCTGGTATTATTAATGAAGATCAGAATTTCAATTTGATTAACTCCACTATGGGTAGTAGCTAGTTGAAACCCAGCATCTTGTGTGATGTTCTACTCCCTAGAAACAATGCAGTTCTAGGCACAATTTGCTGGGCATTGAGACTGCATAGCTTCCCTTCATTTCTACAGGGGATGGGTGGGATAGATGTACAGGAATTCCCTGGCTGCATATATTCTTACAAAAGAGAGGGACTATACATCAACAGTGCCTGTTAGATTGATGCCTCTGTGGATGGCAAAGCACAATTACTGCAAAAACTACAGTTCTGAAACAGAAGGTCAGTATATGTCTATGCATGTTGTATATTAATGAATGTTTACATTCATGTTTTCTTCTAAATTTATATTGGCGTGTATATTATTGCATTATTTAGACCATCCTCCTAGAACCTACTGTATTCCAGATTTGTTGGAGCTTCAATTCCCAAAATTCTCAGCCAGCATGATGATATATTTTGGGAGTTGTAGTCCCATAACATTTGGAGGGCACCAAATTGAGAAACATTGATATAGTTTTTATCAGCTTATGTTAAATTCTCATAGACGGCTTATATGGGTCTTTTCCCTCCCTCTCCACTATTTTATGATGTATAATGTTACGTTTGCAAATATAATAAAATTCTGTATAGCCTTTGAACTGATAAAATATTTTGCATCAGAGAGGTGTTCTTTTTTAAAAAAAAGTATTATAATAGTACTATTGTAAGTAATATTTTTCATATTTTCTCTTTCGCATTTTGGCTTGTTTTTTTCCTCTTTAGTGCACCTGTGGTAATTAATGTTCATAGAATTGTAAAGTTACTTATCCACTGAAAAATAAGAATTCAGCAATTCTTTTCTATGAATTGTCAGTTTTCAGGTTCAAGATTTCCCCCCCCCCGAAATTCTCTACATTCAATTTTTCTATTATTTCTAATGTTTGCTGACATGACATTAATGAAACAAAGATCAAGCCATTGATAAAATTCTGTATGTCTTTAAAATCCTCCTTCTTCTAAAATGAATGGATCATAACTGGTTTATGTCACCTTCTGGAATTTAAGAGATCTTCCCCTGGGGATTCCAAACCCCATTTGTCTTTACTTCCTTCTTTATCCAGTTTAGATTACATGCCACTTCCTTTCCAAGCATATTGAATGATTTATTAAGTATTAAAATTAATAAAATCCATGTGTAACAGAATTATAATCAGTTTGATGTGCCACCGTTCAGGGTTGCTTAGGGTTACTTATCATGAAATGCTTTTCCAAAGAGCCATGTGTTTCCACAGCTTTCAAAAACATAATTGGGAAGGTTGGTCCAAATATCTCTGTATATTCGCAAATATTTTTATTTTATCTTTTGAAACTAAGATTTCACCCTTGGTCACTTAAGTCCACTTCCATAGTAGACTCTGCATGCTTTCAAAGACCCATTGCCAAATCCTGACAGATCTCCAACTGTAGTTCTATTATTTCCCAAGTTAAGTAATTTGGTCAGCCCTTAATTATCTATTCCAAAATGTGTATGCCCAGCTAGATCTGGACTGGAGTCAGAACAGATATTTGTTCTATGCCCCAGAGGAAGGCTGAAAAGCTCAGTTTGCTTGTTCTTACAAGTTCAAAGTCTTACCAGTGTGTGTTTCAGAGAGAAGACATGATTTGCAAAGAGAAGTTTCTAGATCTATCTATCTATCTATCTATCTATCTATCTATCTATCTATCATATAATTTTTGAACTGCCCATCAGGAGGCAGACTTTGTTGTGGACACCCATCCATATTGGAATTGTAACAGTTCTCAGGGATTAGAGGTGAAAATAGCACTCATTGGGAATCCTAGGAATCCATGTAAACATATCTGAGGATTACCAGGATAAGGAAGGCTGATAGAGACAATATTGAGTTAAAGAAACCTGACAGCTCTGTGCTGTTTACAAGCTTGATTTTCACATATCTAGTTGCCTCCAGAACTCCCCACTGAAAAAATTCAATCTGTGCTGGATGGAATAAGTAAAGGGAAAACTTTTATTTTTCTTTTTTTTAATTTAAAAAGTTTTTTATTAGTAATTCAAAATTAAAAACATTGGACATAAATATGACATCACTGGTCCCAAGCATCTTCCAACACTTTAAGTTAATACATAATATACTAATGATAATATAATAATATATTCCTTACACCTTATACGTTATTTAAACATGGTATAATATTAGTAATTTATACCTTATTCCTATACAATTATACATATCTATACCTACATATACCTATCTATACAATTCACATACATATTTATCTATAATAATGTATATAAGTCTAGTCTAACACTACACATTTGTCTTGGCTATCCTCCTTTTATCTAACCATTCATAGAATTTTGCCCAGATTTTATAGTACAATGTTTCGCTTTTATCCTTGAGTTCCAAGGTGAGTCTATCCATTTCTGCGCAGTTGAAAATTTTTAGTAGTATTTTCTCTTCATTTGGGGTATCTTTCTCTTTCCACTTCTGCGCAAAGGCTATCCATGCCACTGTAAGTATATGCAGTAGTAGATAATTTATGTCTTTCTTGTATTTGCCCTCTTGTCATTCCCAAAAAGAAAAATTCTGGTTTGACTTCTATGTTTATTAACAAAATTTCTTCCAACCAACTCTTTATCAGATTCCAATATTTCTTTGCCTTTGGGCATTCCCACCACATATGATAGAAGTTCCCCGGAACCATCTCGCACTTCCAACATGCCGAAGAATTTCCTTTACTGATTCGTGCTAATCTTTTTCAATTATATGTTTCCCTGATTATTTTTGTTTGCTGGCTCTGTATTGCATGGTTTCCTGCAATGTTGACTCAATGAAATACACATTTAACTATCACACTGTTTTTCAGGCTTTTTTTTTTTTTTTGGTAATTGTGGCATTTTGGATGAATATACCCAGTTTCAGCAATCTGTCTCTTGTAGAACTGTCTTAGGCTTGACTGGTGTGATAATCCACATCCTGACAATTAATTTGATAAATTCTTGGTGCAAACAATTGTTAAAGTTCACAAAGAGGAGCAGAAGCAACAATCTTTCCTAACATGTGGCCGAGAAACTTGAAAACTCATTTGATGAAGCTGTCATGAACATTAATCACTATTTGTAAGATAGTTATTTTCTTATTTGAAGAAACCATGTATTTTTACACTACATAAATGAGCATGTGGTGGCCTAATGGTGTAGATGCTTCCCTCCCATTTGGAAAGATAAGAGTTCAATCCTAGGTAGCAGCAGATGTTTCCCAGGGTGCAAAGAGAAAATATCTGCTGCAAACTCCATGTAGGCATTTGGAAGGGCATCCAACCAGTAAACACTCAGCTCCATTCAGTCACCCTCACTCTACCACAAATAAAGGGATTAAAAAGTTTTTAAAAAATCAATTTTAGGTGAATTATATAGACATAGTGAAATTTGAATAGAACATGAAAACAACTTTCGCATACAAGTAGTCCTTGACTTATGACTATAATGGAGCCTGCCTATTATAAGTCCTAAGTCATAACCAGAGGTGGTATTCAGCCAGTTTGGACCGGTTCGGGCGACTGGTAGCAACAATTTTAATTGGTTCGCTGAACCGGTAATTATCATCTCTGGCTGGCCCTGCTTGATGCTCACCCCACCTGCCTGCTTGACACTCGCCCTGCCTACCCCTGCCCTATGTATCATATGTACTGCCTTCATCAAGCAGCCCAGCTAATCACCTGGCCAGTCGCCTCCATGTCTCGCCCGCTCTGGTCAGCTCACCAAAGGTAATCATACTGCCCGCTCGCCCTTTGCCTGGGGTCGGGGCCCAGGGATGCACCATTCCCGAGGCCCTGGAGCCTTCGCCTGCCCATCGCCTCCCTCGTCCGGGTAGGGGAATGCACCATTCCCTGGCTACGGCCTTCCCCAGGCTTCCTGCGTGCCGCCTGCTCTCCCTTTGCTATGCTTCACCCCATTTCCTCTGCTTCAGAGGCCCCAGCCCTTACTCAATATCCCTGCATCCTCCCCTGCGACCACCTCTTCATCCCGTAACCACCTTACCTTCCTCCCATGGCTGGCTGCCAGCGAAGGCAAACCAGGGCTGAGCCGTCGCCCCTGGGCTTCCCACCAGCCCACATTTGTTTGCCCCCTTGTCATGAGATGCTTGCAGCCGCCTCTCTTTTTGTGGCTGGGAGAAGCCTTCCAGCCACTGCTTTGCCAGCTGGAACCAAACTGGCAATGGCAGCTGGCTGCAGGCTTCTTGTGCCAAAAACTACTGTCCTCCGCTTTTCAAACGCTCCAAAAAAGAGCTTTAGTCTGTCCTGTCACTGCAGTGTTCTTTGTGCTGGCCGTGCACACGCATCCCTCAGATGCAGCAGGTGATGGGGTGTGTGTGTGCATCCGGCGTGAAGAACAGGGTGGTGACTGCAGCAACGGTCACAGGACTGGAGCTCTTTTTCAGCACGTTGGAGAAGCGGAGGCCGGTAGTTTTCGGCGCAAGAAGCCTGCAGCCAGCCACAGCTGCTGGTTCAGTCCCGGCTGGCAAAGCGGCAGCTAGGAAGCTTCTCACACCAAGAAAAAGAGGCAACAGCTGCAGGGGGGGCGAACAAATGCGGGCTGGCGGGGAGCCCAGCGATGATGGCTTAGCCCAGGCTTGCCTTCCTTGGCAGCCAGCCGTGGGACGAAGGTAAGGTTGTGGGATGAAGAAAGAGGCGGTCGTGGGGGAGGAAGCGGTGAGATTGAATAAGGGCCGGGGGGGCCCTCTGAAGGAGGGGAAATGGGGCAATGCATGATGAAGGGAGAGCAGATGGCATGCAGGAGGAGGCCTTTGACAGATTCTGAGTTTAGCCACCTCAGATCCTGGGCAGAAAATTGGTAGAAAGACTGCAATAGCTGTAAATTCAATTTTTTTCCCTACCGGGCGTGGCTTGGTGAGGGTCTTGTGACTGAGTGGATGTGGCCAACTCAATATCATTCACAGCAAGGTGATGCCCCACCAAGCCACACCTCCCAAGTCACGCCCACAGAACCAGTAGTGGAAAAATTTGAATCCCACCACTGGTTGTGACAGTCATAAAACATGACAACCTTTTTGTCATTAAGCAAATACAGCAGTCATTAAATGAACACTGCTGTTGTTGAATGAACCAATGGTTTGCTATGGGCACAGTTTTGCTGAAAATAGGAAGAAAATGCTGGTTGACGAGCACCCAAAGTTCAGTTACATGACTGCAAGGAGACCTCAATATTGGAACTTCAAATCTGGGTCGTAAGTAGCTCCCAGGTAGGTCTGTCTTTTTTTTTTTTTTGTAAACAAAAAGTTTTTATTGTTTTTTTAAATTCAAACAAATAAACTTTCACTTATCTATTTAAACATTTGTAAACCCAACCTTCAACCCCCCTTCCCTCCCCCCTCCCTCAACTTCCCAGAAGAAAAACAGGGTATAAGTTTTACCAAACATACGCTAAAATATGCTAAGTTAATGCAAGACATTAAAACTCCCTAGACCCCTTAACTCCCCTTCTACAGATTATTCATCAATCTCCCTTTAAACTCAAAATAAAGTATAATCCTTTAGCCCTAAGAATTTTTTAAAAACCATTAACAAACACTAGTAGATCATTCAAAGCCTAAAAATCTCATAATACATCTGTAGAATATTCTTAGTTCATTTACTTAATTATTTAGCTCTTCCTCCTACTCAGTATTCAAATATTTTTAAAAATCTTAATAGAACAATAATTAAACCTTAATTAATCATTAATTGAACTCTTAATTCACTTACTTAATCATTGTAATTAATCATTAATACATCAATAGTTAGACCAGAGAAAATTAATCTTCCATTCTTCCTTTCTTTCTGTATTTTTTCCAGTCTTTCTTCCTCCCTCCTTTTATTTTGAGGAGGTTTTGAATTTTAACTGGGGGTTGATGTATCTCTAAAACTTATCCCTTTCTTGGAACCATTTCCTTTGATTTAGAGCCTCCATATCGACTCTTCTTGCTTATATAGTCAGTCAGTTCATAGAATGAAGAATTAACTCGATCAGTTTGCAAAGAAAAGTCCAGTTGTTGCATTTCAATTAATTATGTGAAAGCCTCTGCCAAATCTTTATCCTCTGAAACCTCGTAAGGCTGGTCAATTTCTTCTTTCTGCTCCAAATTGTATTTTTGAAAAGATCTGTCAATTAATTCCAAAAGGGCAGGAAGAAAGTTTGAAGATTCTTGAAAGCCAGCTAGTTCCAGCTTCTCTGTTTTGGTCAAAATGTCTCCTACATTGTCACTGTGCTTTCCTTCAGAAACATCCTCAGTTACTTTTATATCCTCCACCAGTTCTATAAATTTTTGCTCTATGATTGCTGTTAGGTTATTAATAATTACAATTTGGTCATTCATGGCTTCCTTTATAAATTCGGTAAGGTCTCTAAAAAAATCCTCCTGGCTCTGTGATTCAGTTCTCTGTGTCATTTCTGATGCCATTAGAGAGCCTCCACCACTTTCAGAAACTCCTTGCTTGGAAGCCATATTATTTTAAAAGAATTTTACTTTTCACAGCCATAAAATCTCTTGAACAACTTTCTCAGATTTGTTTGTAATTTATCAAGCAAGATAGTATTTTCTGCACCCAGCTCATAAATCCCAGCAATTTAAATCCAGTCTCTGAGCACAAATCTGTTAACAAGCACTTTCATTTCCAACTTTCACTTTCACACCCACAACGAAGACACCATTTCCTCCTCCAGCTCAGCAAAATCAAATAGAAACAATGTATCCCAGGAGTTGAGCATATATTTGCCAAAGCTTGTTCTCCTGCTTCCGTTCTGTCTGCTTTTTGAAATCAGTTAATCTTCTTCTTGACAGCAGAGTCAGTCGCCGGCGTCTGGCTCCATTTGAACGGAGTCGCCACAGATCCGGAGCTTCAGTGGGCTGAGCGGGGAGCTCTCACCCTCCAAGCCCCTGGAATTACTCCAGGGGCTCCTGGGGAGCTCTACCCTCGCCCACCAGCTCTCCTCTCCTTCTTCTCCCGAAGGAGAGGTTTTTAAGTCGTCTGACAGCTGATTAGCGCTGTCAGAACGGCTCCAACGGAATCACGGGGCTGGCGGTCCAAGAAGACCGTCCGCAACGCCAGCGGTGCCAACCGGAAGCCCCAGGTAGGTCTGTCTTAACCAATAGTTGCCAAGCAACTGGTTGTAAGTTAAGGACTACCTGAACCAAGTAAAGGTATATATGACAATTATCAAATTATTGCCTTTTTGTATAACATCTTTTTCTAATTTTTAAATTGAAGCAGCCCCTGGGTTTGTTAAATGAAACATTTAAGGCTATAAAAATGGCATTGGAGTTACTGCTATCTCAGATTGGTTGGTTCAAATACATTTGTACAGAAGTACAGCAAGTACACAATCTGTTTCTCAGGGGAGCCATGAATATTGGAGGCTGTACATGTTTGTAGCTATTATCCAGAAACAGATTTGCTCTTCTCTTTCTTCAGCTTAGGAAGTTAATGAAAGAGAGAACACACGCAAGAATAAGCTAAGTAGATGCTGTACCACGCATTGGAGCGAGGCTGTATGTTTTAGAATTGAGCTGCCCTATTTCTAAAGTTGAAAGAGAACAAGAGGACCACAAATGGGTATGTGGATGAACTCGATAAGAGTGGCATTGCTGGAAGACCTGAAGGACCAAATTGGGGGGAAATCATCATGGAGAAAATCTTTTGTCAGGATCCATAAAATCTTCAGTTCATCAACTCTTTCATGAAGTTTCAGATTATTCATTGATTCACCCCCAATGCTGATTATATGAAAATAATATTACTTTAATAGTACTTTGAATAACAACAGATAATAGGCGATTTCAGAAAAATAGGTAATATTTAAAATAGGTAAAATTTAAACCTCAACATACTGATCATAGTCGTACTCCCAAATCTCCAGGTATCATTGCCCTTGTTGACACTCATCACATACAGTCTTCTCACTAATGATATCAACAGTTTTAGTTAAAGAAGTTATATTAAATCTTTAATTTTAAGTTATATTTAATATAACTTTTTAAATGGAAACTTGATACCTTTAGTGAGAAAACTATGTGATGAGTATCAACAAGGACAATGATATCTGGAGATTTGGGAGTATGATCATTATGTAAGGAACAGGAATGCTACATGCATGTATATCTTTCTGGGTGAAGGGAAATAAGGTAGACAAGCGGCAGGATAGAGGATCACAAACACATAATGCAAAACAGGCTGGTAAGCAAGACCAGTAACAACACATGGCTGATAGAGACAGCTCAAGGCCATTCTTGCTGACCGCTGATTATCCAACTCTGAGTAATGCTATTGTGTCACTAGCTACCTCCAGGACTAGGGAATGATAGCTTTTGTATTTAGATTCATATACAGCCCCATAGCGATTTACAGCACACACTGGGTGGTTTACAATGTCAGCATTTTGCCCCCAACAATCTGGCTGCTCATTTCATCAACCCCAGAAGGATGGAAGGGTGAGTCAACTTTGAACCCTGTTGTGATCGAACTCCAGGCTGTTGACAGAGCCTGCCTGCAATACTGCATTTTAATCACTGTGCCAACAGGGCTCTGAATGATGTGGAGCTCTGTAGAGATCTCAAATTGCCCCTAATCATCCTTCCATGGTATTTTGGATCATCTAATGACCCTCCAGATATTTACTGAGCCCCTAATGATCCCCAGCTATTCATTGACCTCTTGGATAGTCCCATCAATCACTAGTGATCAATACTGATAGTCCCATCAGTATTGATCACTTTGGGAAATCTTGATCTAAGTCTCTGATGGTGAACCTATGGCACACATGCCACAGGTGGCACGTGGAGCCATATTGGTGGGCACACAAGCATTGCCCTATCCTCAGCTCCAGTGCGCATGCGTGCGCCGGCCAGCTGATTTTCGAGCCTTCCGGACCCACTGGAAGTCAGGAAACAGGCTGTTTTCAGCCTCTGGGGGGGCCTCTGGGGGAGGGGGGAGGCCGTTTTCGCCCTCCACAGGCTCCTAGAAAGCCTCTGGACCTTGGTGAGAGCGAAAAATGGGCCTTCTGGTCCCACTGGAAGTCAGGAAATGGCCCATTTCCAGCCTCCAGGGGGCCTTCAGGGAGGTGGGGAAGGCCGTTTTTGCCCTCTCCAGGCTCCAAGAAAGCCTCTGGGGCCTGGGGAGATTGAAAAACAGGCCTACGGTGCCTACTGTGCCATCGCATGCCAAAAGCAGGGGGACTGCCTGCTTTTTGTATCGCACACATGCATGGGGGGACGGGGCACATTGAATTATGGGACTGGGCACGCGCGCGCACCCCCCTCCGCTCCCCCTGCTTTTGGCACGCAACTGCAAAAAGGTTAGCCATCACTGATCTTTTTTGGATTATAAAATGTACTTCCCCCCCCCCTAAAAGAGGCTGAAAATTTTGGTCCGTCTTATACTCAGAATGTAACTTTTTTGAAGCTTTTTTTCAGCCCTAACAAGGCACTAGTGAGTGAAGCGAACATCCGGGCTTTGTCTGCTTAATTCTCATTGCATCTCTCTCCAAAGATCAGCTGTGGTTTATAAGATGTTTTTTATTCCCAACCCGGGTGCGTGCGTGCACTCAAAACCAGTGAACTAATGTGCTGAAGCTGAACAGACTAAGGACGCTAGCCAGATGAATACCTAGTAGGCAGATTTTTTTTCCTATTTTCCTCCCCCAAAACTAAGGTTTGTCTTATACTCTGGTGCGTCTTTGTCATGTGCAAATGCCTCATTCTTGAATGAAAGAAACATATATCCATGGAGTGTCAAGAGTTAACTTATTCTCCCCTTTCTAATGTATTCTCCACTAGCCACTCCCCACTTCTAATCCCGCCTCTCTGGTATAAAAGATGATGCACACTCACTCTCCTTGCTTCTATCTGCAATCACTCTGTGAATATAGAATGCCTTATGTAAATAAACAATCTTCTACTTGAATATAAAAAGTCTGAATCCATTATTGAGTCTGATCCTCGAATTACGGCAACAGTCTTATACTCCAAAAAACCCAGTATTTAAAGAGTTGCCAGAAACCCAAGATTTGGAAGGCTGCAAAGAGTTGCAAGGAGAGGGTGCCAAAATCTTTCTAATATGTATTTGGTTTTAGATCTTATTTTTATAAGATAAAGTTGTATAAGATAATAAGAAAGATAGTTATATAAAAATACTCAATACTATTGAGAGAGATCCATTTGTTCAAAGCATTCCAACTTCACCCAAAAGGAAGCAATTGAGAACATTAATGTGAATTGTAAGTCTGCTGTTGAGACAATCATTCAAGTTTTTGCTGCTTTCTGGGGAAAAAACCCAGAGGATTTGCAATAAAAACACCGAAGTCACAATTGCATGAGTAGAGACCAGTATCTGGCACATTAAGAAGCAGTTAGAAAAGTTCCATGGGAGTACCTATTTATTTTCTGCATTGATTGTGTTACATTTAACAAGTAGGTTATAAGCCCCACTGTAGATTTCTCACTATTTGAGTGGAACAAAAGCTTGGTGGCTTGTAAAGTCTTTTTTTCCTGTAGATACAATGATTCTTTTGACAATTTAAAGCTTTTTTTCATTGTAAAATGCCAATTTATCTTTTTTTGCATAAGAGAGCATATTACCTTGGGGCCCTTTTGTACTGAGAATTGCTGTCTTAATGGATCCAGCCACTTCTCATTGTGACAGCAAACAACCCAGCAACAACAGGTTGTTTGCTCTTGGCAATGCTTGCATTGAAGTTAACGAGCTTTATATTTTGAATAATAAATAATAACTTTATTGTCAATGTATGTGTATACACAGTATACCCATACAACAAAATCCACTTAACACCCAAAGACCAGGTCGAACACACATAACAATTCCCAAACACACCCCCACTCACCAAAAATTCCCCACCCCTAAACCACCCAAACATCCACACAACAGACCAAGTAATGCTGTCCAACAGCTCACTGATGGTTCATTGCTGAGTGCAATGCTGTACAATAATGTCAATTGTGATGTTTAGAGGACTAAGTGGTAGATGGTGGGGCCCAAGTTCAGTGATGGAGCACATATTTGCCATGTCTCAAATATTTCTACTTTGAAGGAGTCAGAAGAAGGTGATAGGAAAGATCTTTCTTTCTTTCAAGCCCCAAGAAGCTATTGAGATCAGAGTCTCAATATGGACAAGTATTGGGGGTTGGTTCAGATGGATGAGTGGCTTGGCATCTATCTCTGGCAGATGACTACCCATTCTCTGATTTGGAAATGCATTCGCTCCAGGTGCATTTGGCAGCAAAAATAAAGAGTATAAGCAGGTTACAGAAAAAATGGTTGCTTTCAGGAAAGCAGGTTTACATTTTGATGGTCTGGCTTAGAGGAATTGAAAACTCTACAGCAGGGGTGTACAATCTTGGCAACTTTAAGACTTGTGGATTTCAATTCCCAGAATCCCCTAGCCAGCATTCTGAAAGTTGAAGTTCACAAGTCTTAAAGTCACCAAGGTTTGACATCCCTGCTTTACAGTTTTCAGGCTTTCAGCTGAATTTTGATCAGGGCAGAAACATGTTTGAATTTTGCATGTTTCCAACAAGTCTCAAGTAAAAGGTAGTCTAGGGTGAGGGACGAGCTGTGAACCCCAACGATGCCCTTGAAGTGATGTCCCGGTGCCTGGAGGCCGTACGGATCTGGATGGGGAGGAACAGGCTCAGGCTCAACCCATCCAAGACTGAGTGGCTGTGGTTTCCGACGTCCCGATATAGTCAGCTGGTGCCATCGCTGACTATTGGGGGCGAATCATTGGCCCCCATGGAAAGGGCTCGCAACTTGGGCGTCCTCCTGGATTCACGGCTGTCTCTAGAAGAGCACCTGACGGCCGTGGCCGGGAGGATTTTTCATCAGGTTCGCCTGATTCGCCAGTTGTGTCCCTTTCTAGATCGGGACTCTCTACACACGGTCACTCATGCCCTCGTCACCTCTCGTCTGGACTATTGTAACGCTCTCTACATGGGGCTCCCCTTGAGGTACACTCGGAGGCTCCAACTGGCGCAGAGTGCGGCCGCGCGGGTGGTTATGGGAGCAACGTGGAGCTCCCATATAACACCTCTCCTGCGCGAGCTGCACTGGCTCCCAGTGGTCTTCCGAGTGCGCTTCAAGGTTTTGGTTACCACCTTTAAAGCGCTCCATGGCTTAGGACCTGGTTATCTACGGGACCGCCTACTACCACCAATAGCCTCCCACCGGCCAGTACGCTCCCATAGAGAGGGGCTCCTCCGGGTGCTGTCGGCCAAACAATGTCGACTGGCGGCCCCTAGGGGGAGAGCCTTCTCTGTGGGGGCACCTACGATCTGGAACGAGCTCCCCCCGGAGATACGGAGGATCCCGGATCTGCGCACCTTCCGCCGTGCGCTTAAAACGTTTTTATTCCATCAAGCTGGCCTGGCCTAAATCTTCTCCTTTTTAAAATTTTTAAATTTTAAATTTAAATTTTAAACACGAATTTGAATTTGTCTAATTATGGGATATTTTTAAAATTTAGCCAAACTGTTTAATCTGTTTTAACCTATTTTAAATTTTGTATTTTCTGTGTTTTTATCTTTTGGCTGTCCACCGCCCTGAGTCCTTCGGGAGAAGGGCGGTATAGAAATCTAATAATAATAATAATAATAATAAACTCCACTGGAAGCTCTGGTTTTCTTTCCTCATTCATCAGCTTCTCTGTTTCTGTAGCCTTTTTGGTCATGGGGTAGAGAGGTCAGTAGCCTAAAAACAATTCATAGATTTCTCTGACCTTAGGAACCCTGACAATCTGGGTCTTTGATTCATTTTCAAGGACTTCTCAGTTTTAAAGTCTGGGCAGATCTAGATCCACTAGAATATTCTTAACAATTTAACACTGAAAAATTCCATATTATTTGTGCAAAGTGTGCATATGCTAAGATTAAACGCTACAATAATTTGCATATGAAGCCTCCCTTCAACTCACCCACCTGTGAAGGTATCTTACTATTTACTTTTAAAAAAAATCTTAAGGGCGCATTCTTTATATTGAAAAGGAATTCTTCCCACTAAGCATAAACGCTCCCTAAGGGAGTAAATTATATTTGATTATTCTAATTTATGGCTTCAATCTCACTATTAAATCCCGCATTTTTATCCAGTTTGCATTATTCTTGCTTTCAATTGGGACAATTTAGTTTCTGTGCTGCAGCTGTAGATTCTTCCAAACCTTTTTCTTTCTGTGGATGTGAACAATACAAGCGTAGGAGTTATTGGATCATACGCAGCCTTCCCTGACATGGTAGATCAAGATCCTTTTCCTTTCACTGAGTGAAAGATCAGAGAAAACCATATTAAAAGATAGTGAAGCTAGTTATGTGTGGATTGGATGGCATGACAATTAAGTAGATAAATAGGTGCCTTAAGATCTCATTAGTGTTGCTTGTCAGACTGAAGTGAGATATTGAAGAGCATCACAAGATCAAGTCCTGGGCCCTATGCTAATCCCACATTTTTATTAATGACTTATTTGACCTGCCTTGACAAGAGTGTTTGTGAAAATGGCTTTGGAGCAGTAGGTGCTTAAAAATACATAGCAAGAAAAAGGAGGAGGATGGATGCCTTGGGAAAACAAGGAGGACATAAGATGACTGAATAGGCTAAACAAGCAAGAAAGGACCTGTAGTGAAGGAACAGAGGAAAACAAGAAGTAAAAGAAAATGAATTATGTTTTTAAGATTTAAAAAAATTACAGGGAAAATTAGTATTAAGTTGTTAAAGAGAACTCATACCATGATCATGAAAGAAGTAGAACAGGCACGTAAGGTTAAAGGAAGAAGTATTATAAGCATTTTATGAGAATAATTATATAACGGGAAACATTGAGTAAGAAAAACTAGGAATCAACTCCTTTAAAAAGTGAGATTCAACAGAGAGTAGACCAGCTTCAAATAGCAAAACATCAGATATTTTTCATTGAGGCAATGTAACGATTAATCAGTGCTATAGGTAGTCTTTGACTTATCACAATTGGAACGAGAACTTCCATTGTTAGGCAATGTGATTATTAAGTGAGTCACACCTAATTCAATAACTTATTCTGCTGCAGTTGTTAAGTGAATAACTTAGTTGTTAAGCAAATTCTGCTTCCCCCATTGACTTTGCTTGTTGGAAGCCCCTGGAAAGGTCGCAAGTGGTGATCATGTGATCCTGGGCTGCTACAGCTGTCAAAAAATACATGTGGTGGAATGGAGTCTGGATTCCCAGGAAGGAGGGACTGCTTTCCAGGGAACAAAGAGACAGTAGAGCTTGAAAAGTTTGGTAGGCAAGAAGAAGGTTACAACAGCTCCTTCCTAGTTATTCCTGAGTATATCTGTAGTTATGCAAGTAGTTGCTTTAGACTGGCATAATTCTGTGTAGATGAAGAATGATTAAGGAAACTATTCTTAAGTAATTCCACATGTCATTCTTGGGCCCTGATAATAAATGCTGGTTGTCAAGCACCCAAATTTTGATCATCCCCGTGGAGATGCTGTAACAGTCATAAATGTACAAGGACTGGCCAGAAGTCTCTTTGGCACCATCATAACTTTGAATGATTGATAAACAGTCATAAGTCAAGGACTACCTGTACTCCAGGAGTCATGCTTTAATGCTGATTTTAAAATATGTTGGTTTTGTATAGTATCTTCTACACTTTTTTTTACTTTTTTTACATTCCCCTCTTTCTGAATACTTCCTAGCATGTTAAATCTCTCTCTCTATCTCTCTCTCTAATTCATATTACACTGAGATATCTGCTGAACTATTTAAAGCTACAAGCAATTAAACTGATGACAGCTGTATGACAACAAATAAGGAAAAAGAATTGTGTCACTCAGAAATCGGAACAAAATTGGTATGCATATACCAAAGAAGGAATATGCCAAAAAATGTGCAAACCATTGAATAACTGCACTTAAAAAGAGGAATAGAGTCATACATGGAGGAGAGGATGGTGAATGAACAGCAGGCTTCCAAAAAGTCAGATAAGACACAAGATCAAAAAGCTAAGAAGGATAATATAAGGAGCAAGAAAATATAAGAGGAGGTGTACCTTTCTTTTATTCTCTACAGCGAATCCTTAATTTAAATCATGCCAGAATATGTCAAATAGAAGAGTGAATGAGTGTGCCAGAATACCTGATTATTCTCCTAAGGCAGGGGTCTCCAACCTTGGCAACTTTAAAGCTTTGCTGGCTGAGGAATTCTGGGAGTTGAAGTCCTCAAGTCTTAAAGTTGCCAAGGTTGGAGACCCCTGTCCTAAGGGGTCTTTACAATATAAGAGAAGCTAATGCAAGAATTGACCTTGGGAGAAACAAAGCGTTTCTCATCTCTATAAAGGAGACCAGACCAAGAAACCAATGCTACGTAGGTCTAAATACTTTTATTGGAACTTCTGTAGTAAGACAATCTTGAAAGTCTGATTGTGCTGCCTCGCTCCATCACTTTATTACTGTGTGAGTTAGGGAGAGATTTATCTGAGATATTTTATCAAACTAATTTGTTGGGGAGGACTCAAGCTCTGTTTGTCCGATGAGTGCCTTGGTAGTGATTCTTCCTCCTGTCCTTCAGTTATTCTCTAGGCCCATGATGCGAACCTATGGCACGCATGCCACAGCTGGCACGGGCAGCCCTCTCTGAGGACATGGGATACGTCACCCAGCTCAGCCCCACCATGCGTTGCATGCCTCCCACCAGCCAGCTGATTTTTTGGGATGCGTGGGGGACAGGGCACATGCGGGAGATGCACGCACATGCGCAGGGGGGTCGTGCATGCATGCCTGGGGCGGGGGCGCATGTGTATGGGTGTGGCAGAGCGCGGGGCTGTGGCGTGCCCCCCCCAGCCTATTTTTGGGCCCAGGAGGCTGCAGGGAGGCCTGCTAGGCCAAAAATGGGGGGGATTTGCATATGCATGCGTGGGGGGCAGAGTGAGCATGGGGGAGTCATGTGCACATACATGGGGGGTCGTGGGAGCGTGGGGGAGTCATGCATGCATGCACAGGGGGGTGCATTGCAAGAGCACTTTCGGCACACAACGAGAAAAAGGTTAGCCATCCCTACCCTTTACACTGGTTCAGCATAGGAAAGAGAATGAAATGAGAATGCACATTATTTCCATCTCTGTTTATATGGCTAATATATTATAAGAATGGCAGGATTGAAATAGATGACTGCCGGACTAAAACATTTTGAGGGAAAGGGACAACATCACTTGTTAGCTGAAAGCGCAGACTAGAAAAGCTCATTAGGAAAGTAGCCTGGAAAGTATAAAATCTGAGTTAATATTAAATATAAAGAAGACAAACATAACAATTAGAATGTGCATTAAATTTGTTGTAAAAGGTGAAAAGTGAAGGTGGTAGGTAGGTGGCTTTTACTAGACAAGTGAAGAAGACTCAATTTCCTGGAAGGAAAATGAAGAGGAATAATTCTACATTAATAAAATGGCTTACCTTATTTTGAAATTAAAGTAATAATAGTTTTCCCTCTAAAGAAGAGAAGAAGCAGAAGTCCAATGTCTGTAACAATGCAGCAGATGTGATTTGCCACTGGACTTGTCATCCTTTTCTTGACAAAGCATGTGTTTTAAAAAGCTGGAATAAAGATTGTGATCCATTTGAAAAACTCTGAACATTAATAGTATGTCATAACTTTAAGTTGGGACTGATAATAAATAACTACATGGAAGATAGAGTTGCAAAGATCAGTCCATCTTATTAGTGTCAGATTTCACTTTGCTCTTGTGACAGAAAGAATGTAAAAAAATCTACCCCAGATAATGTTTTATTCTCTGCTGTCTAAGGGAAGTGAATTGGCAAAGTACTTGCGTATATACTGCATACCTATGTTTAAATCACAAAACATGTCCATAAGCTTTCAATGTAATAGTTATCAGCTTAATGTGAAGGTAATGCAGTTCTTTAAAGGAAAATGATTTAAGCTAGAAATATTCCTTACTGTGCATTGATTCTTGGTGCAATTCTGTATATAATTTCTTCAGAACTAATCTTCCTTTTGATCAAAGATACTTCAAGATAAGAATATACACCAGTGATAGCTAACCTTTTCCGAACCAAGTGCCCAAAGTGTGCTCATGTGCGCGCCTAAACCCCAAAATGGAATGTGTGCATGGCTCCCGTGTATGTGCCCCACGCCCCACGCTTAGGTGTGTGCCTACCCTCACACACCCCGCCCCCAGCGCATGCATGCACGTCCTCCCGCATGCACCCCGCCCCCACACATGCACGGCAGTGACCAGCTGGCCGCCGGGAGTCATGCGTGCATGCCTGGTGGAGCTGAACTGGGGCAACAGCTCACGTGCCCACAGAGAGGGCGCTGCGTGCCACCTGTGGCACACGTGCCATAGGTTCGCCATCACGAGTATACACCAACACCTGCTTTTCCTATAAAATAATGTGAAGAATATCATATATCTGTGGCAATCAATAAAACTCTCAGTAATTTATTTATTTTATTTATTTTTATTAGTCATATTTCTATGCCGCCCACTCTCCGAGGACTCTGGGTGGCTTACACCAAAGACAGTATATTAAATAGCATATTGCCCCCAACAATCTGGGTCCTCATTTTACCCACCTCAGAAGGATGGAAGGCTGAGTCAACCTTGAGCCGGTGAGATTTGATCCGCTGATCTGCTGAACTAGCAGTTAGCTGAAGTAGCTGCAGTACTGCACTCTAACCACTGCGCCACGTCGGTAATTACAAGGCATTATAATCAACATATAGACAATGCACCTAAAATTACAAAGGTCATAAATGCTACTGTAAATCATGAAGTTAATCAGTCTCTTTCATAACTTAGTTTTCAAAAGTTTATGGGAAGCTAAATGTGCAGGTATTTCTGACTTTCAGTTTTGAACAAAATATTATTTCTAATCTTCTGTTTCATATTGCAAATGTAATTTGGAAACTCAAAGTGAAATCAGAAGATGTTATAGTTTGATAAAACTATATCCATTGTAAGTGGAGGAAGAGATGGTAGAAGTTTAGTTTATTAAATGTACTCAGTGAAGTATCACATGCCCCATGCTTAATGCAGAGAAACTTTATGCCCCTTCTATGCTAAGACCTGAAGCTCAAATACTTTGGCCATTGGATGAGAGGAGAGGACTTATTGAAAAAAGCCCTGATGTTGGGAAAGATTGAAGGCAAAAGTAGAAGGGGATGGCATAGGATAAGATGAGTAGATAGTATCATTGAAGCGAACCCATTGAGGCATGAGTTTGGGGAAACTCTGGGAGATAGTGGAGGACAAGAGGCCTGGCCTCTGTGGTCCATGGGATTGTGGAGAGTCGGGCATGACTTAGTGACTGAACAACAAAATCCCAAGACCTGTGCTAAAGGAAGCAGACTTATTGATTGCCACAACAGATTCCTGATGACTTACAACACTCTATGTGAAAAAAAACCAACATAAAAACACAGCAAGAATAAACATACAACAAAAAACCAATAGCAAAATGGATTAATCATACAATCCTAAATTTTGAAGACGTTGTAAATTTAACCAGCACCTTCAAGGTCAAAATTTTCCTTCCAAAAAGGAGCTGTGTCGTATTATGTAGATAAAACCTTCATCTTTGTAATTTGAGTCCATTGGTTCAAGTATTTCCCATCCAGGGCAACAGAAAAACTTGTTTCAGCAACTACAAGACAGCTCTTCAAATACTTGAAAGTTGCTATCATGTCATCTCAATTTCCAGGCTAAACATACAGCGGTCTTTCTCTCTTCCTTCACAGGAGCTGCTGTTGAGGCCTCTTACCATCTCTGACATCCTTGTCTGTATGTCTGGATATATTTCAGATTTTGACACACTTCTTAAACTGGCAAATGCAAAATTAGACACAGTTGAGCTATGTCTGAAACAAAGTGGAGCTGTCCTATTAGACCTCACAAATTGGAAGTTATACTTCAGTTGATGCTGCCTAGAAATGCCTTTGCCTTTTTAATTGATATACTCCATTGCTGACTCATATTCAAGTTTATGTCCTTTTAAATCATTTAGATCTTATTAAAGGACACCCCTCTGTGCATGTACACAGTGAACCCTCCTTACAAACCAATGAGAAGCCCTTCCCTATATGTCAGTGATGGCGAACCTTTTAGACACCGAGTGCCCAAACTCTGTGTGCACACATGCCCAAACTGAAAGGTGTGTGCATGGACATGCACGCAGAGACCCAAAGGCCAGCTGGCTGGTGGGAGGCGGGGCATCCCAACTCTGGTAGTATGGCAAGAGGTAAGATCTTTTTCTTTCTTGAGCTTCTGTTTCATTGTTTGCAGGGAAACAGAAGTTCATGAAAGAAACACCACAGAGATCTGACCTGGGGCAATGGCGCACTTGCCAGCAGAAAGGGCTCTGTATGCCACCTCTGGCACACATGCCATAGGTTTGCCATCATGGCTGTATCAGTGGCTGTATCAGTGTTCCTCCCGGTTCTGCCCAGTTCTGCCGAGCCGGTAGCGGTGATGATATGACATCACCGAACAGGTTCTGCCCCCCGCCCCCCCAATCTATTGCTGCCTCCTGAGTCCCAGCTGATTGGTTGGAGGGAAAAAAACTGTTTAAACTCTTGCCGTGGGGCTAAATCCTAAAGAATTGTCACATGACCATCAAGCCACACCCACAAAATAAGCCACACCCACAGAACCAGTAGTAAAAAAATTTAGAACCCATCCCTGAGCTGTATGTTAACTTAAGAACTTAGAACTCAAGAGCTTAAAATGCCCTTGTAAGAAAACATTCACAGCAAGATGAATTGATCTGGAGTGGCAACAGGAGGAAGAATCAGAGGAGGGCCACTAGCCCAGTAAACTAGATGGTTGATGTTTACTGGCCATATCTCAAAGTATAGCTACCATCTGACCTAGGAGGAAGGTTTTAATAAGGTCACCCTGATAGATTTACCAATAACATTCCAATGTCATTCTGTAATTTACACTATGCCTGCCTTTGTTGTGTCTTTGAAAAATAGTAGACGGAACACTACTTGTTGAGTAGTATTAGTAATGTTGAGAATCTAGAAAGAGTGTAGAGGAAAGCAACAAGAGGATTGGAGGCTAAACTGTACAATGAATGGTTATGGGAACTGGGAATGTCTAGTCTAATGAAAAGAAGGATGAGAGGTGACGGGATAGCAGTCTTCCAATATTTGAGGGGCTTTCACAGAGATGAGGAGGTCAACCTATTCTCCAAGGCACTTAAGAGTAAGACAAGAAATAAATTTAAGCTTAACAAATTCTAGATCCAGTCTAGAATTAAGGAGCAATTTTCCTGTCAGTGAGAACAAGTCAGTGGAACAGCTTGCCTCTAGAAGTTGTGGGTGGTCCATCACTGGAGGTTTTTAAGAAGAGATTGGACAGCCATTTGTCCAGAATTATATAGGGTCTCCTGCTTGAAGAAGGGATTGGACTGGAAAACCTCCAAGGTTTATTTTTCTGTATCCTGCATATAAATTATGGTTCTGTTTTTCATTTATCTCCCACCTTTATTCACTAAAAGCATTCATGGTAGCTAACACAAATTAAATATTGACTTCCATCTTGTTCTACAGAATATACCCTCTAGGTATGTTGGGATTGAAACTCCAAAAATTCTCAGCCAGCAGTCTCAAAACACCTAAAGAACAAGCTGGGAAGATTAATGTAGACATGTACCCTGCCCCTTCTTAAGGAAAAGTGTAAAGAGGAGGACAGGAGGAACTATTTTGACTTCTTGGGAGGAGTAATTATTAAAATCTTACAAGCAGGGGCTATCATTATTCACAACTCTATAATTACCATGAAGTTTTTCCACATAGTAATTCCCTAAGAAGCTCAGAATGTAAAACCCAACTATCTTTCAATACATAGCCACCATACAATTCGTTGTTGGGTTCGACTGGCAATTGGGATTGGGACAGTGGTGGGTTGCTACCGGTTTGGTCTGGATCTTGCGAACCGGTAGTAATGGCGGTGGAGGCTCTGCCCACCCACCCGGATGTCATCACGGATGCTCTGTGCAGGTGCAGAAGCACCACGCATGAGCGAAACAAGCGTGCACGCGCTCCCATTGCAAACTGGTAGCAAAGGTAAGCGGAACCCACCCCTGGATTGGGAATACCTTTTGCTGTCATAACCTCAGGGCTGCATGGGTCATTAAGTGAGAAGAGGTAGGATTCCCCGCTAAAGAGCATGGGAGGTGCAGGTGGGAGCTGGGGAGAATGGACAGGCCAACAACAATATGCAAGCGGCCACTGGGAAGCATGGACAGGCAGAGGGAAGATGTTATGGAATATGAGATTCTTGGGATCTCATTTTCCATAGTGGGACTCCAGGAGAAAAAGCAGCAGGAATTACAGGAGCGACTTGCAACCTTCCCTGCTAGTTTCCCCATTGATTTTGCACGTGTGGAACTGGTAGAGAAGGTCACAAATTGTGATCGTGTGTGACTGTAGGGACACTACAACAGCTGCAACTTTATGGTTGCTGAATGAGCGATTTTAAGTGGAGAACTACCTATAAACAGAATCAATTCATTCCAAAACATAATCTATTACTTGGAAAAACACCTCCATTCAGTAACACTAACAGTGACTGGAGTAGCACATAATATTTTAAATTCATTCTAAAACCTGTAGCATCCATCATTCAGAAATACAACATCAGTTGATATTATATATCAATAATGCTCAAAGCCGTCTCAGATGCACTAATGTTTTCCGGCATAGTCCAGGATTGATAAATGAGACAGCCAGCAGCCTATCACTTTCCCCCAAACCATCCGATTTCTTCCATTCGGCAGTCAAGAGCTCTTCTATGTCATCCCCCACCCTCTCCCAACTCCACTTCATTTTGGAGAGCAATAGAAAGGAGAACAGGGAAAGGCGCCATTCAGCTTTGCTCGTGTTTGGCTGCTCCTGCTGGCTTGGGCTTCTGCCAGTTTTCAGAGACTCAACCCGCAAGTTACTGAGCCAGTCAGTGTTTCAAGCACTAAAAGAAATGCTTCCCTGTAGATTAATATCCACATTTTCTCAGCTGAGTTGGGGGATGGAGCAGGGCGGCGGCAGGAGTGAGGCTACAAATGACTTTCTGGAAAGTGGTGATTCTGCAAATCCAGCACCAGATCAATATGATCTAACAGCTCTCCAAACGACAAGGGATTGTGTTCTTGCGACACTGAACTGCAAGCCACATTTTCAGCCATGTGTAGTGTGTGAACCCAAAATAGGGTTATTAAACATGGCTAAGCCCATTGTTTAAATACAGCCAATTGTTTCTCAGTCATTGCTCTCGGCAGGCGGTTGCAACTTCTGGATATGCATCAAAGCCCCAGTGCTTTTTCAGAACAATGAGAAACCTTTTACATGTTTTAATTAGAGGCTGCTTTTCTGTTAGAAGAGGAACAGAAGCCAATGCCCCTGTCCTTTGCATGTAGCTCTTAAAAGCACACACAGCAAAGGGGAGCTCATCACCTCTCTTACTTTGGTCTTCCACCGCTCTCACCATTAAAGAGCTTTTCCTGACGTTCACTGAGAATCTTGTAACTTGAGACCATTATCCCTCTCCCTGCATTCTGGGATAACAAAGATCCAGTCTCTGCTTCCTTTTTAATGAGATTTCTTTTAGATACTTGAAGAGCACCGTGTTATTGCCACTCACACATAGTCCTTTCAATCCAGCCAGGTTAGACTAATCCCCAATTTTATCCCCTTCCCTTGCTGAGGTATCTGTGGCCACAGTTTGTCAACGTCCGAAGGATTCTTTGAAATGAGAAATGGCACCTCAAGGCAAAGAGTTCACCCTCGTTAAAATAATGATTGAAATGGGTAACGTGAGGTTAAAACACAAGGAAGCGATTCATGACATGAGAGTTGAAAGGCAGCAGAACTAAAACATTCAGCAGCACTTCTATTCTTTAAAAAAAAAGCAGATTATAAAATCTCCTTTATAAGTTTAGATGCAAAGATACCTTTACCAAGTAATAAAATATTGTATTTATCCAAAAGGGAGATGGCCCCATAATTAAGATAATTCCCTTAAAGGAAGGAGAGAAGAGATACAAAAAATTAATTAAATAAACACTGTGCAATTACCAGCTCCTCACCTTGTTCAATGGAGGATTGTCGGCTCAAGCCGAAACCAATTCCCAGAAATTCCACCCACTCCAAAAAAATATGTCTGTCTGACTTGTACATGAGTGTTCACATGTGTTTCTGCATACAAATACTTGCCAGAAGCCACCAAAAGAGAGAGAAAACACACATACAGAGAGGGAATATCCATTAATAGCATGGATTAAAATTAACTGCCTGTAAAATGAGGTAGCCCATTTAAGAAATTAATTGATCCCTGTCTGCACATACCAACTGTTCTCTCTCTCACCCTCAACCTCTCTCAAAGACCCTTGCAAACATTACCACCTCCTCCTCCAAGCAGAAACAGCAAAAAGAAAAATAACAACTTGAAGTTGGGGTAAGAAAAGAGAAGGAAAGGAAAGGAAAGGAAAGGAAGGAAAAGCCAGATTGGGTAGTGATATAGTGTGGCCAAAAAGCAACGGACAGGGGAAAAAAAACTAAAGAGAGAGAATCCCTGCTAATGCATTAATCAAAAATAAAGGATAACATAAATAACCTCTCTCAAATCATATTTCACCTTCTGATTAATCTCCAAAGGTGTCTCTGCTGTTCCACAGGCAAAGTAGCCCAGATCTGCTGTATTTCTTTCTTTTTTTTAACCTCCTGTCCATGCCCTGCCATGTTTGGAGGAAAAAGTTAATAAATATTTATTTATTTATTATTAAAATTTATATGCCGCCCTTCTCCTGAAGGACTCGGGGTGGCTCACAACCATCAAGTAAAGTAAAAACCATAACAATAACAATAAATAAAGTTTAAAAATACAATTAAAATCCCACAATTAATAAAACTCCCAAACAGATCAGACAATTTGTTTAAAAAGCCATGTCTTCAGGTCTTTGCGGAAAGAACGGAGGTCAGGGGCCGTCCGGAGCCCAGTAGGTAACTCGTTCCAGAGGGTCGGTGCGGTCACAGAGAACGCCCTCATCCTGGGCGTTCCGGGAGCCGACATTGTCTGGCAGATGGCACCCAGAGGAGGGCAGTCCTATGTGAGCGTACTGGGTGATGGGAGGCCGGTAGGAGATGCTCCTGCAAGTACCTCGGGCCTATGCCATAATAAGTGGAGTGGATTCAGTCTGTACAGCACAAAGGAGGAGGAGGAGGAGGAGGAGGAGGAGGAGGAGGAGGAGGAGGAGGAGGAGGAGGAAGGAGGAGGAGGAGGAGGAGGAGGAGGAGGAGGAGGCAGAAGAAGAGGAGGAGGAGGAGGAAGAGGAGGAGGAGGAGGAGGAGGAGAAAAGCTACCTTTATGGCAACAATTGTGGGCACTTGCTTTACAAGAAAGAGAGACTCACAACACAGAGAAGGAAACTCCCCTACTAGGGCTGCCCTTGGACCCTACTGGGAATGGGTAAGGTTCCTGTTTTTTAGGTTAGATGAAATCTCAGTGGGGCTTTGTCTTGGGATAAGAGAGTCAATTTGGGTCTGATAGAATTAGGCAAAAAAGGTGAAGTGGGTTTGATCCCAGCCATTTCCAAAAAAGTGGGAGCAGGGGGAGGGAGTAGCTTCCATTTTATTTGTTAGATTTATTTTCTCCTTTATCTCAAGTGAAGGGATTACAAGGTTGTAAAAAGAGAGGGTTTTTTTCCTCCAGTACAGTACATACGTATTTTGCATATTTTGAATGACATCGAGATACTAGCATCCTTTGTGTTTGTCCTTCTGACAAGGCCTCCGAGGAATTGGGGGGCATTTTGATTTCTGTCCTCCAGGATTAAGCTAGTTACACAGTTGATTTAGTTCCTATGTTTATAACAATGTGGATTTATCATTTGTATATCACCCTGCCCCAAATTCGTATGTGCGAAGACAAAAGAAGCGGAGAAGTAGCTTGTTTTTCCATCCAAGAGATGCACAAATCAGTTTATTATATTAAACACTAACAACTAGTATGAGAAACTGTTTCCTTGTAAACCCATTTAGTATGAAGACAGAGCAAGAAATGGCAAGGAACTTAATGCTATGTTCCAGTCTTTTGGAATAAGATGATTTTAATTGGATCGATAGGGATTGCAATTCTGTGAGGTTTACTGGCAAATCTTTTCTAGAAATCATTCCAAAGGCCAAGATCTAAGAAGATGCCAGGGTCACTTGACCAGAAGTTAGGGATGTCTCAGCAGGACCCTCAAGGGGAAAGCACTTTGTGAAGTCTCACACATGCATCCAGTACAACCTTTGAGTCATCAGAGGCAAGATTGCTGGATGGGAGCAACAATGACTGTCTCTGCAGTTCTGCAGAGAAAATGGTGCGCGAGAAAGCCTCCTGTGTAATATAACTGTTCTCTGTATGACAATGGTGGCTTAAGAGAGTTAGCGTTTACATTTCCTATTTTTCCTTGCTCCTAACAATGCTGCTTTCTATTCCAAGCTCCTATGAACAGGTTGTGAGATAAATCAAAACTGTACTGTAGCACTGTAACAGTTCAAAGCTTCCTTGAATGATGGTGCTGAATTTCCTCTTAGGGAAAATGCAAGTGTGTGTGTGTGTGTGTGTGTGTGTGTGTGTGTGTAGAATATGCTTTCATAATGAGCTTTTTACTATATAGCAGAATGAAATAATAGAGGTATAGTCACTGGATGATCAGAGGAAAGCTTTTCTTCACCCATTTAAGACATTAGTTCTATTGATTTCATTGCAAGGCTCGAAAAAGACTTTCTTTCCACATATTCTTTTCCTCCTGCTGCTGCTGGACCTCCGTGGCTTCTGTAAGAGATAACAGGAGATAACAAGTGGAAGAGTGCAGGGTGGGAGGGGTGGGGAGGATTAGATAATACAGGGTATAAAATGGAGGAAAGGATAATGGCAGTGATAGGCAGGTGGAAATGGGGCAAATCCTTCCAGAGGAAATTTAGTTCCTATCAGTACTTCTTGCCCCTGGACAAGGAAGCAGCTGTTTTGTTCCTGGGTGCTCCAGACTCCAGATGCTATTAGGAGCTCTGGTGGCACAGTGGTTAGAATGCAGTACTGCAGGCAAACTCTGCCCGGTGCCTGGAGTTTGATCCTGATGGGGCTCAAGGTTAACTCAGCCTTCCATCCTTCCCAGGGCAATAAAATGAGGACCCAGATTGCTGGGGGCAGCACGCTGACATTGTAAACCAACCAGAGAGTGCTGTAAAGCACTATGGGGCGGTATATAAGTCTACGCGCTATTGCTATTGCTATTAAACACCAGGTCTTCGGTAATAAAACCAGTCACTTTCAGAATTTAACTATGAGCCAGAAAAAAGACCTGCCAGATATCACTAAGATCTAATTGGAAGAAGTTGGGATCTTTCTAGTGAAGGGTGCCTCAGCTGGCTTTTGGATCTCATATAAATCCTGACCTTAGGGCAGGATAGGTGATATCACAGTTGTGTACCACGAAACCCACCAGAAGTTGTAAGCAGTGCTATTTGCAGGTTGCAGGAACTTGAGGTCGTGCTCATATTGCTGGGCCAAAGGACAAGCTGAGGCTATTAGTATTGCCCTCCTAGCTGCGCAGCAATCTCCTTCGCTGAACTATTCAATTTTATTGTAAAGTTCTATATTTGCCCAAATGATTGGTACTGGGTAATTTCAACTTCCTACTTCTGGGATTGAAAGCAACGATGACAATATGCTTCTACCAGATCATCAATGGGATTCATCTGGTGTTCAATTCAGAGCACATGTGTCATGATCTGATCCTGGGAACTTTCCCATCAGTACATTATCAAGGGCATGATAATGAAATTAACTGGAGCCCCCAACCTCTTCATGGAGGTGGGATCCATTGGTTTGTCCCAGGTGTCTGATGGATTCAACAGGTTTCTTGTTGGTGCTTGGAGAGTTTCCTAACCAACTGGAAAGTAACATTGTTGGATACCTTATTGATCTTTGGAATATAAAGGCAACCAGAAGTAACAGGATCAGCAAAGACATAAGATGGGCAAAGTGCATGGGCAGAATGCATGCATTCTGGACCAGTTGCAGCTTCTGGATGGTCTTCAAGAGCAGCCCCATGCAGAGCACATTACAGTAATCTGATAGGGAGTTGACTAACACAAGTGACTAAACAGTGCCATCAGATATAGTCTAGAATCTATGCCTTCTCTGTTGCTGCGTCTTCCTTGTGGAACAGCATTTCCCCTTCCCCACTGAGGTTTGGATGGCCCTTACCCCAATGGCTTTTCATCAGGTGTTAAAAACTTGGCTTACCAAATATTAAGAATCGAATATATAATCATATATTATATGAATATCATTGTGCTGAAATAATATACTGTATTTAAACTGAGAAAATGGAGAGGTAGATTGTCAATTTGACTAGATTTAATAATATGTTAAAGGTTGAGATAGTTCTACATTAATACTTTATGGATATATCTTCAGATTTTAAAAAAATGTTACCCATTTAATTACTACACTGTATATTCCTTTTTGATTATATTAGCAATGTTATATTTTTGGTTGTACTTCCTCATATCTTTTAATTGTTATACTTTCTCCTTGACTTTTCCTCCAGGCACTGGGCCAGGAAGCAGTTGAGCCTATTTTTAGGGGTTATTAATGCAACGCTGTATGTATGCTGCTACAAATATGGTGTGTACTTAGTTTTTGTTGATGTTTTTATTGTTGTCTTTAGTTTGCTGTTCACTATCTTGAGTCGTTGGTCAAGTGGGTTGCCATACAAATAGAATGAATGGGTGGATGGATGAGAAATGACTCTCAATACTGTTGGCTACGGCCCCTAGAGAGCGAGCCTTCTCTGTAGGCGCACCTACCCTCCGGAATCAGTTCCCCATGGAGCTCCGGGTGGCCCCCGACCTTCGCTCTTTCCGTTGTGACCTTAAAACATGGTTGTTTCACCAGGCTGGCCTGGACTGAAGGGGTTTTAATGGGAATTTTAGATTCTTTTATTTAAGTAAATAAATTGCTGCTAATTGGAATTTTTCACTGGATGGAAAGGGGAACTGTACATAAAACATAGATTTCCTCCAAGTAGAGCAACTCTTCTCAGTGTGCTAGTGATCTAGATACTGTTTAAAAGGATTTAGAGTGCCAACATGGCAATCCTGTCACTCTATTAGTTTTCTTTCCTAATCTAGTACCTGGATTAGACCACTTGGCATGTCTTAAGAATTTTAGGAGTGGTGCTTTAATATTTAATATTTCTGGAAAGTACACTGTAACTATATACTTTTAAATATGCATTACATATAAAAGATATATTTAATATATGTATTATATATAGAAGATCGCTACATGTCTACAGAAATACACAAAACCAAGGATGAAAACCTCTGGAATCCATATAGGTCAATATAAAGTGGGAGGAAGGACATCGCTATAGGCTTTTACTACAGGCCACCCAACCAAACAGAAGAAATAGATGAACTCTTTCCTAATCAATTAACAAATGTATGTAGAAAATATACCACAGTAGTAATGGGAGACTTTAACTACCCTGATATCAACTGGGAGACTAACTCTGCAGCAGTGGGAGATCAAACAGATTCCTAACCAATTTAGCTGACAACTTTGTCATCCAAAAGGTAGAGGAGGGAATTAGAGGAAAAACTATACTGGACATAATTCTTACTAATAGAGAACAAGACAAAGGTAAAGGTTCCCCTTGCACATATGTCCTAGTCGTTCCCAACTCTAGGGGGCCGTGCTCATCTCCATTTCAAAGCTGAAGAGCCAGCGCTGTCTGAAGATGTCTCTGTGGTCATGTGGCCGGCATGACTAAACACCAAAGGCGCACAGAATGCTGTTATTTTCCCACCAAAGGTGGTCTCTATTTTTCTACTTGCATTTTTTATGTGCTTTTGAACTGCTAGGTTGGCAGAAGCTGAGACAAGTAACGGGAGCTCACCCTGTTACGTGGCACTAGGGATTCGAACCGCTGAACTGCTGACCTTTCAATCAACAAGCCCAGTGTCTTAGCCACTGTGCCACCGCATCATACTGGAATTCAATACAATGTAAACACAAGCAATAGAATATAATTCAGTGTCTTAAATTTTAAAAGAGCTGATTTTAACAAACTCAGAGGTAGCCTAAGCAAAATTTCATGGATAAAAATCCTAAAGGGGAGAACAACTCAAGAAGAATGGGAAACACTGAAAAATATTATCATAAAAATAGAACTCAAGAAGAATGGGAAACACTGAAAATAATATCATAAAAAGCCTGGTCCAACACAATACCACTGGGAAAAAATATCCAAGAAATCCAAGAAGAAACCAATATGGTTGCACAAAGATCTCTCTGATAAACTGAAAAACAAAAAGGATAAGTACAAAAAAATCAAAGGGGGACATATAACTAAAGCAGAATATCAGCAGATAGCCCAAATCTGCAAAGATGAAGTCAGGAAAGCAAAGGTTCAGAATGAACAAAGACTTGCAAGAAAAGATACTTTAAAAAGTTTCTTCCAAC
Source organism: Arizona elegans (assembly GCA_022577455.1). Classification (NCBI taxonomy): domain Eukaryota; kingdom Metazoa; phylum Chordata; class Lepidosauria; order Squamata; family Colubridae; genus Arizona; species Arizona elegans. The sequence continues at coordinate 19,111,590 of JAKOOJ010000001.1, read as the reverse complement.
ATGTAAATACTGTAGCAAGAAAAAAGTCAGGGAAGCAGTTGGTCCACTAAAGAGAGAAGATGACAAGGAAGTAACAGGCAGTAGAGAAAAAGCAAAGCTACTTAACTCATTGTGTGCATCAGTCTTCACACAAAAAGAAACTATAGACCAACCTACCAAAAACGTAACTGTAAAAGACAGACTAGAATTTTTTTTTTAAAAAAGGCAAGAAAATGGTAAGAGAGTATCTTTCTGACCTTGATGAATATAAATCACTGCGACCTGATGAATTACATCCCACAGTTCTGAAGGAGCTGGCAGATGTTATCTCAGAATTTATAACTAGTAGCCAGCACAGGTTTGTTAAAAACAGATCATGCCAAACAGTAGTGGGTTCCTCTTACCTTCACTACCGGTTTGGAACTGGGAGCACGCATGTGTGCGCGCTCGCTTCACTTACAAGGGGACCTTCAGCACATGCACAGAACCTTCTGCGCATGTGCAGAACATCCGTGATGGATGGGCGGGTAGACGGGTGGGCGGATGGGCAGGTGGGCGGAGCCTCCTCCGCCACCACTACCGGTTTGCCTGAACTGGGGCGAACTGGTAGAAACCCATCACTGATGCCAAACCAATCTTATTTCATCCTTTGACAAAATGATTAACTTAATATACCAGCAAAATACTGTAGATATAGTATATTTAGACTTCAACAAGGCATTTGACAAAGTTGACCACAACCTGCTTCTTGGTACGCTAGAAAAATGGATTTGTAACTGGCTGACAAACCGTACACTGTCAAACTATTCACTAAGTCTGCATTACTATTACTATTAAGTCTTCTCATTGTTCCTATCACCCATTTCCTCCCACTTACGACTGCATGACTGTAACTTTGTTGCTTGTATTTTTACGATTTATATTGATATTGAGTGTTTCCTAGTATGATTTGATTGCTTATTTGTACCCTATGACTATCATTAAGTGTTGTACCTATGATTCTTGATTAATGTATTTTGTCTTTTTATGTACATTGAGAGCATATGCACCAAAGACAAATTCCTAGTGTGTCCAATCACACTTGGCCAATAAAGAATTCTGTTCTGTTCTGTTCTGTTCTGTTCTGTTCTATTCTATTCTATTCTATTCTATTCTATTCTATTCTATTCTATTCTACTTAATGAGTAGTCTTTAATGGTACTACATCTACATGGAGAGAAGTAAGCAGTGGGGTATTACAAGGTTCCATCTTAAGCCAACTACTCTTCAATATCTTCATAAATGACTTAGATGAAGGAATAGAAGGGGAACTCATCAAATTTGCAGATGACACTAAACTGACAGGAATAGCCAACACCCCCAGAAGACAAGTTCAGGATCCAAAAAGATATTGATAGACTTGAACAATAGTCTCTCTCCAACAAAATAAAATTTAATGTGGGAAAAAAAGTAAGGTTTTACACCTGGGCAGGAAAAACCAGAGGTACAAGTATGGATTAGATGAAACCTTGCTCAAAAACAGTAACTGTGGGGACTTCCGGTTTCCTCGTCTTCGGCGGCGACGGTGCTTTCTTTTGGCACCGCCACCCCCGCCGCTTGTAGAGCCGCTTCCTGATTGCGAAGCGGCTCGAAATCTTCGAAATCCATAGGATTGAAGAAGAAGAGGCAGCAGGGCACAGGTAGAGCCCCTGCAACCCCCCCAGGGAACTGTTTCTGGGGAGGAAGCAGGCGCGGCTCCCTTACAACCTGCTGAAACTCCGGGCGGCGTGGGACGTCTTCTGCTTGTGCGGAACAAGCCGACCTCAGGAAACCTTTAAAGAGCGAGGAAATAACTCAAATAAACATCCGCAATCCACTTGAACCCTGAAACTTTGAACTGCAAGTATTAGTCCTTTGCTGAACTTTTTTACTGAAGTGAAAGTCTCGGAATGAGTGAAAGTGATTGAAAAAATATGGCGCTCAGCAAATGAATTAGTGGGTGTGGATTGGTGAAGTTATCTTGTCTTGCTACAAAGTTAAAAAGTTGTTACAGAGTTGCTCCGGCTGCAACAGAAATAAGAGGAAAATCTCTCCCTTTTACTTGTCTTTGCTGCATTATAGCTTTGCTTTGAGTAATTCTGGGGGACTTTTTTAGAAGGTATTGTGGAGGTGGCAGAAGAGGCGGACCCTCCCTTTTTAAGAAAGCTAGCTTACGTGGCAGGATGGCTTCAAAAAAGCAGGAAGGCAAAACAGGGGGGGATCCCCCCCACGTAAGCAGGATACGCAGTCACAAGCCCAAAAAAAAGATTTGGATATGGGAGAATTAAAAGCATTCATCTCAAATATTTTGGATGAGAAATTTCAAGACATGGATGACAAAATAAATAAAATAGATGAAAAAATTCAAAAGTCACAACAGGAAATCATGCAGGAAATGCAGCAGAGCCAAAAGATGGTGACCAAAAAAATAACGGATGTGGCGTCTGGTCTGGCAGGATTTATTATGAAAGTTGAGACAAAAGTGGATGAATTTAAATTAGAAGTTAATGCTAAGATGAAAAATAATGATCATAAATTTTTTGATGTTGATGACAAGATGCAGAGAGTTGAGAATGATATTGTTATGATGCAATTTCGTGCAATGGAATTTGCTATAAGGCTTCGAGGAATTAAAGAAGAGGAGAGACAAGATTTGAGACAGATCTGTGCTGAAGCCCTAGCTGTGATTTTAAAAGTTGAACCTGAGATGGTTTTTTGCAAAATAGATAAAATCTATAGAGTTAACTCGTGGGTGGCCAGACAAAGACAACTGCCTAGAGATGTGGTCATATATTTTACAGATAGAGCAATAAGAAATGACATTTTGCAAAAATCTTTTCTCACTTCTGTGCAAGTGAGTGGATCCAAGATTACAGTTTACAAGGAGCTCCCACCCAAGATGTTGAAATCTAGAAAAGAGTATGGTTTTCTTGTTAAAGAACTGCAGAATAATCAAATCCCATTTCGTTGGGACGCCCCAACTGGCATAATTTTGAGATATAAGGGAGAGAAACACCGTCTGAATACTGTGGAGAAGGCGGAGCAATTTTATAATGACATCTTTAAAGAAAGAACTCCATCCCCACGCACATCTACAGTTTTGGAGATTAAAGAACAACAATCTAAGCAGGAATTAGCAGAGCTGAAGGGTGCTGAAGGAGGCTTTTTGGATGAGCCTTTGCTGGAACCTTCTCCAATCTCGGAGCTGGCTTGGGCGGCTGAAGTTAAGGATCAGCGTATAACTCGAGCAAAAGCCAAGGAACTTAAAGAAAAGTTACAGCAGGAGAGTCAAGACAAGGCTGGGGCTGTGGGAAAAGCAGGACAGAGGATCTCAGATGACATCCTAAGGTTCTGCGCTTCGCTCCAGAAGGAGAATAAGGATGATTAAATGTTTATCTTGGAATGTGAATGGGTTGAATGCAACACAAAAAAGGAAGAAAATATTTGCATATTTAAAACAACATAATAATGATATAATTTGTTTACAAGAAACGCATATTACAGTTCAAGATCAAAACTATTTGAAAAATTCCAAATTAGGAACACATTTTATATCCTCAACTAACCAAAAAAAGAATGGTGTGGTTATTTATGTAAACAAAAAATTAACAGCCAAACTTATAGAAGCTGATCAAGATGGTAGGTTTGTAGCAATTGAATTACTTTCTGCTAATAGTCAAATTCTTCTGATAGGAATTTATGCTCCTAATCAACAACAGGACTATTTTTATAAAATGCTGCATACTAAAATACTTCAATGGGATTATAGATCTAATTATGGGAGACTGGAATGGAGTAATTGACTCTAAATTAGATAAAAAGACTTTGGCAAAATCAAGAATTAGATTACCACAGACTTTTTTTGATATGAAAGAAGACCTGGAATTAAAAGATATTTGGAGAATACATAACCCAAAAGAACTGGACTATACTTTCTTTTCTGACAGACATAGATCCTTTTCCAGGATTGATTTTATTTTGTTGTCTGATGACTTACTTGTTAGGACAAAAAGAACAAAGATTCTGCCAAGAACCTTGACTGATCACAGTCCAGTCTGGATAGAAATTGAGACATGTAAGAATGAGAGACGTTCTTGGAGATTAAATGAAAACTTGTTTAGATATGAGAAAAATATAATAGAACTTAAAAAGCATCTGAAAGAGTTTTTTGAAATGAACTTGAACAAAGGCACCCCAATGGAAATTGTGTGGGACGCAAGCAAAGCTTATATGAGAGGGGTGCTTATATATATGAACTCTAAACATAAGCGGATTTGACAAAAGAAAAGACTTGAATTGGAAGCAGAAATAAAGGACAAAGAACAGTTACTTATTAAAAACCCAACAGATGAAAGAATACTTAGTGTTATAAAACTTCTGAAAGACCAATTCCAAATGCTTATAGCGGAACAAGTTGCAACAAACTTACAATATGCGAAGCATAATACATTCTGCAATGCTAATAAACCAGGCAGGTGGTTGGCTTACACATTAAGGAAGAAACAAAGCATACGGACTATTGATAGTGTTGATATTGGGGGGAAAGAAGTTTTTCAACAGAATTTAATAAAAGAAGCCTTTCTTCAATATTACACTAAACTATATGCCAGAGAGGAGGTGCAGAATGGACTTATAGAAAAATATTTGGACAATAAAAGAGTTATAAAAATCACTGAACAACAAAAGGAAAGAATGGATTATCCCATAACAGAGGAGGAGATAATAGCAGCAATAAAACAATTAAAAACAGCCAAAGCTCCTGGAACGGATGGTCTGACAGCAGTGTATTATAAAACTTTACAGGCAGAAATGGTGGAACAACTCAGAGACTTATTTTGCAACATACAACAAGGGGGAAAAGTACCTCCATCGTGGACTACAGCTTATATTTCTTTGATACCAAAAGAGCAAGCAGGTCCCAAAAAACCGGAGAATTACAGACCAATATCTCTTTTGAATACGGATTATAAAATTTACGCAAAAGTATTAGCCAACAGACTGATGCCAGTAATTCAAAAGGTGATTCATCATGACCAAGCGGGATTTATTGAGGGTAGGCACATGAAGGACAATGTAAGGCAAGTAATAGATTTATTGGAATATCTTGAGAAGAATAAACAGATCCCTGCAGTGCTGGTCTTTCTGGATGCAGAGAAGGCCTTTGATAGAGTGGATTGGAATTTTCTATTAAAGACATTAAAAAAGATGGACTTTGGGGACCAATATATACAGGCGGTCTCAGCAATTTATCAAGAGCAAAAGGCACAGATCATTATCAATGGAAGTTTGACAACAGAGTTTAAAATTGAAAAAGGTACAAGACAGGGATGTCCACTGTCCCCATTGTTGTTCATTTTAACACTAGAAGTCTTGTTAAATACAATAAGGGATTCTAACACATTGAAAGGTATAATGATAAGGCAAGAGGATTACAGAATAAAGGCATTTGCAGACGATCTGGTTGTTACCCTAACACAGCCAATGGAATCGATAATCCAGATGAAGGACATTATACAAGGCTTTGGTAAAGTTTCAGGTTTCAGATTGAATCAGAGAAAAACTAAGATGGTAGTTAAAAATATGACACAAGATCGTAAACTGGAGTTAGAAAGGAGGGCAGGTTTTGAGATTGTACCAAAGGTAAAATATCTAGGAGTTCAGGTTGCAGAATCAAATATGAAATTGTTTCAAAATAACTATGAGGTGTTGTGGCGAGAGGTGCAAAAAGATATGGAGATTTGGAAAAAACTGCAGCTGTCTTTACTTGGAAGAATAGCAGCAGTTAAGATGAACATTTTGCCAAGATTTCTTTTTTTGTTTCAAATGATTCCGGTGCTCAAAAATGATAAACAACTAAAAGCATGGCAAACTGGTATCAACAAATTTGTCTGGAACGAGAAAAAACCAAGAGTAAAAATGAAAATTATGCAAGACATCCCAGAAAGGGGAGGTCTCAAACTTCCAAACCTACAATTATATTATGATGCAACAGCTTTGACTTTAGTAAGTGATTGGTTTGGAGGAAAAAAGACTGGAATATTGAATGCAGAAAGTTTTGATTTGGAATTTGGATGGCACGCTTACTTATTTTATGACAGCAAAGTGGATAAAGTATTTAAAAGCCATATACTTAGAGATTCTTTGCTGAGAGTTTGGAAGAAGCACCGAAACAACTGGAATTATAAAATACCGCTATGGCTGGATCTTGGTCATACCTTGTGGAATACAAATATAATGTCACTCGGGGGGTTTTTATATAAAGAGGTTCTTTTTACAGATGCGGGCAGATGGCAGCTGAAGACATTACAGACATTGTTGGCTGAAGGGATTAATTTAACTTGGTTACAATATAATCAACTGCAATTGAGATGGAAAGAGGACCAAAAAACTGGTATTATGATGTATGAGGAAGAATTAGTTAGACATATAAAAGAGAAAGGCCCAATGCATATTAAAAGACTTTATAATGTTTTGTTAGAAAGGGATTCAGAAACTGAACTAGTTAAAGACTGCATGGTTAAGTGGGCACAAAATTTTGAGGAACCAGTGATGTTGGAAACATGGGAAAAAATTTGGGTTCAGAATGTTAAATTTACACAGTCGCAGAATCTGCGGGAAAATTTCTATAAAATGTTTTATAGATGGCATTTAGATCCAAAAAAATTGTCGTGTATGTACCCTAGTGCCCAGCCTAAATGTTGGAGATGTGACTGCTTAGACGCTACATATTATCATGTTTGGTGGACCTGTAAGAAAGTTAAGGCTTTTTGGGTAAAAATTTGGTGGGTCATGCAGAATGTTTTGAAGAGAAAAATTCAATTTTCTCCACAACTGTTTTTATTGGGTATAGTTAAGGGTTTTACATTGGGGGAAACAAAAATGATATTGTACATGATAACTGCAGCAAGATTGTTGATAGGTAAATACTGGAAAAATGAAGCGCTGCCTTCGATTGAGGAATGGACTTTGAAGATGGCCAGTTTTGCGGAGATGGCGAAGATTTCAGCATATTTAAAAGATTGTTCTCAAGAGACTTATGAATGGGAATGGAAGAAGTGGATAAATTATGTTCAGCATAAATATCAAACTAGGAAGTATCAAATAGCCTTTATTTAAAAATGTTATATAAGATAGAAACATTTTAGGGTTGAGGATAAAAATTTGTTAGAAAATGTTACATTATGATAGAAATATTTTTAAGGTAATCAGGATGAAAATTTATCTGAAAATGATATACCAAGATAGAAATAGGTTAATGTAATGAAGATGAAAATTTGTAAGGGGGAGGGAGGGGTTCAAGTTTTATATACAAAGGAGGGTTTTTTCCTTTTATCTGACATGAGCATACTAGGAAGTCTGGGGGGAGGGGAGGGTTAGGGCGGGCTGGGGAGGTTGGGAAGTTTGGGGGGGGTAGGGGGGGGAAAAAGGGGGTGAAAATGTAATTGTAAAACTTTTGCAATAAAAAAATAAAAAATAAAAATAAAAATAAAAAAAAACAGTAACTGTGAGAAAGACCTTGGAGTCCTAGTGGACGATCATTTAAACATGAGCCAGCAGTGTGCGGCAGCAGCCAAAAAAGCTAATACAATCCTTGGTTGTATAAAGAGAGGCATAGAATCAAAATCACGTGAAGTATTAGTATCACTTTATAAAGCCTTAATAAGGCCATACCTGGAATACTGTATACAGTTTTGGTCACCACATTACAAAAAAGATATGGAGACTTTGGAAAAAGTGGAAAGAAAAACAAGTAAGATGATTAAAGGCCGGGAGACAAAAACATACGAACAACAGTTGCAGGATTTAGGTTTGGCCAGTCTAGAGAAAAGAAGGACTAGGGGGGACATGGTAGCAGTAGTCCAGTATTTGAGAGGCTGCCACAAAGAGGAGGGGGTCAATTTATTTTCCAAAGTACCAGAGGGCAGGATAACAAATAATGGATGGAAACTAATCAAGGAGAGAAGCAACCTGGAATTAAGGAGAAACATCCTAAGAGTGAGGACAATTAACCAGTGGAACAGCTTGCCTTCAGAAGTTGTGGGTGCTTCATCACTGGAGGTTTTAAAGAAGAGACTGGAAGGTCACTTGTCTGAAATGGTATAGATCTCCTGCTTGAGCAGGAGGCTGGACTAGAAGACCTCCAAGGTCCCTTCCAGCTCTATTCTGATTGATTGATTGATTGATTAAAGTATATCTTTCATTATTAAGTGTGATTGATAGGGTTGGAATGAGGTTTCTAAAGCAAAGTCCACAAAGTAATGTAGTATGGCATTTATGCGTGTGTGTGTTTCTTGCTAATTTCTTATTGACTTGCTTCTTTTCATTTTGTAATAACATTATTAGTAACATATGCAAAAGTACCTGGGCCACTTCAGGGATTTCTCCTTGTTTGTATTACAACCAGCACTGACATATTTTTATAGTTAAGGACGAAAGGAGGAAAATGGCTTTGCTAGAACAGGCAAACATATAATAATACAAAACAATGTATGCAAATATGCAAAAACACAAAATATTTCTACATACTGTAAATATGTAGCATGTTTATACAATGTCTTTCAATGGTAATTTATTGAAAAAAACTCATGGGTAGACCTCCATAATTTTGCCTATAATATTAGTGGCGTTGGAGAAGCAGAAAAAATAATGTTAGAGTGAAAACCACTTTGTGACTTGCTAAAAAAATGAATGTAACTAGGATAAGTTTTTACTTGGAACCTTATGTATGGTCTGCAAATACTAGCCAAGTTAGCTGGCAGAATTCTGAAGATGTTGAATAGACAATGCATTTTTAAACTACAAAAAGAAAAAAAAAAGTGATTTTAATGTTCCCCCTGAAGAACAGATTAGAAAAGATTGAGATCAACACCCTGCGTACATGATGTTTTATATTATATTATTTTATTTTATTTTATTTTATTTTATTTTATTTTATTTTATTTTATTTTATTGTTTGTTTGTTTGTTTGTTTGTATCATGCTTTTGGGGAATTTACCACTGAGAAGGAAGCAGAGTTAATAAAAAGAGTAAATAAAAATAAAGGGAAAGAATACATAAAAGTCAAAAGTAAAAGGAAGAAATACCAAGATCTATTGGTATTTGTATTTGATCTATTTGATCAAAGTTTAAATAGATATGTTGTTATCCCTTATGATTCTTAATGGACTTTTGTGGACCAAACTGAATGATGAAGTGTTCAAGATTTGTTTACAGATAAGACATGAGATATAGGAAAAAGAGAACAATTTGTTGCCTTTTAAGAGAAGGTGATTAGTTACTAAAATTGCTTATACTTGGTCATACTTGTTGCTATGAAGAGAGAATTCATTTTTTCTTTTCTTTTCTTTTTTCGTTTCCTTTCCTTTCCTCTTCTCTTCTCTTCTCTTCTCTTCTCTTCTCTTCTCTTCTCTTCTCTTCTTTTCTCTTCTCTTCTCTTTTCTTTTCCTTTCCTTTCCTTTCCTTTCCTTCCTTTCCTTCCCTTTCCTTTCTATTCCATTCTTCTAGTAAGTATTAGTTTTATCTTATTAATTGTAATGCGCAATAAAATCATTATAAAAAATCACTTCCCTGTTGTGCACCCAGAGTCATCTATCTGGTAATTTTTCCAGCTGCCTTACTCCTTGGAGGAAAAGCAGCTCTGCTGCTAGTAAATTGACTTTGTTTTCTTAGATTAGTCCACAAACATTGCAAAATGACTGTCACCATCCAGGGCTATTTCTGTGGCAGGAAAAAAACTGTACTGTGCTGCCTGAATGAAAAATAAAGCCAAAGTTAACTTGTTTGTGATCTGAATGCAAAAGATAACAATGCAGTACAATGCAGGCTCTCATTTTTAGAAGTCTGATTCTTTTAGGCCTGGAGAAAATCTTGTCCAAAGCATCTTAGGAAACTCAAAGGTTATTCATTCAATTATTTGAAAATTAACATTGTGCCTTTCCATTTTCAGTACAAAACCATGATGATGGATAGAAAACAAGAATTGGTGTAACAAGAAAATGCTCCAATGTACTCAAATAGTTTTAGCCAAGTCAAATTCCCCACAAGAGAGATGGCTGAACTGACACTCCAAGAAAGGATGATTCACAAATTAAGTGGCATTTCAAAAATATCATCTCATCAGGCAGCAACACATGTGCAACTGAAACGGAACAGGATCAGGTCTGGTTGGTTTTTATCTGGCAGACCACCAAGGAATGTAGTGCTGTAGGCTGAATTGGGAAGAATATTTTGGAAGATGCTAATGGCCAAACAACGTCCATCTGTTAACGCTGAAGGGTTGGGGCCATTTTGGAGGCTTCAGGGTTGCCACAGTGCGAAGAAGGAATAGGGAGAGAACATAGATGGGGGTTTTGTAGCCAAAACAAAATAGTTTCCTGTGGGAACCAAGGACATTCCAAAAGGTGGCTGGAGAAAGGAGGAGTGAAGTAACCAGGCAACTGGCTAGCACCTTGATTGGACAATGTGTCTGATTGTTTGAGGAAAGGGGGAGCTTTCACTTTTTAATTAGGTGAAAACCATGGGAACTTTCAGAGACAGTTCTCACCACTTGTGCCAATATGATATCTGCAATAAAACTGTTCTTTGAGGAATCTGCCTGCCTTGGAGTTCTGCTTTCTAAATGTGGTTATTACCTGGAATGCTGACACCATAACGTTGCCCCAAACACTGCAGCTGCATGGATGCTTATGTCATGACCAGGAGTCAAGCTCAATTTAAGGAGATCTTTACATTTCCAAAACGTCTTCAGTTCTTGAATTTGCTTCTTTTATAAACACATGCGACAGCACAAACACAAGCCACAAGCTTAAGGCAGATTTTTTTCTAACACTTATTTTTTCATTTGCATCTTTCTATTCTTCTGTCAACATAACATTTTGAAAGACAAAGATATTTGCCTAAAGCAATTTATTTCCATGGTCAAGTGTGGACTTGAATTTGGTTCTTATCGGTTTTAATTTTAACACCAGAATTGTCGGTTCATGTTGGTGTCTAGGATGATGTGAAAGAAAGCTGTCTTTAATGCATTCATGTTCTGTTTGATAAAGAATTGTAAAGGTTAATTTGCAAAGAAACAAATAGGCAATCAATAAAAATGATACATGATTAGAGTTATATTTATACCTAATCTCTAGTTCAGACTCTGGTGGCTGTGTTTTGAAATAGTGGAATTTTCTGGAGGGCTTCAGAGGAAACCTTACACAGATAGCATTACATTAATCTGAATATAATATTTCCATTTAATTGTAGTGGCTAATAGCTATTGTAACATTGTAATTTTATTGCTCGTTTCCTGGATAAGAAATTAATAAGGAATCAAGAAAACATGTCTCAGTTTAAGAGAAAATCTGTGGCCCTGTGGAATGGATATCTCAGTCAGTTCTGAAAATCCCCAATGAGGCTTCCTGAAAAAATGGTTGAAACAGAATTAAAATAATTGAAAAGATCTGTAGGAAGCAGTAGGAAGGGGAACGTTTTCTCTCAGAAGGAATGTAGAGGTTTGGATCAGCTAAATGTCTTACTTTCAATCCTATGTAAACTGTGTACTTGGTTCTTACATTTAGGCTCTGCTACCTGGGAAAGCAGCTAATAAATTGATAATTTTAAGTGCCGAGGATTTTTCTGTTTGCAATGTTCATTTCAAGATTTAACTAAAACCTGATTTTTTTTCAAAAAATATTTTTTTCCTTAGTTTTTCTTTTCTGTTTCATGCCCTTTTATTTAGAGATCTGTGTTTAACATTTAATTGGAGCACAGTGGTTAAGTGCAGTATTGCAGGCAAACTCTGCCCACAGCCTGGAGTTTGAACCTGATGGGGTTCAAGGCTGACTCAGCCTTCCATTCTTCTGAGGTCGGTAAAATGAGGATCCAAATTGTTGGGGGCAATATGGAAATAATGCTTCTACATTATAAACTGGCCAGAGAGTGCTGTCAAGCGCTTGGGGGGAGTGGGGCGCATATAAGTCTTAATATACTCACTATTGCTGTTTGCAAGTTCCCAATTACTACTCCAACAGCCTTGTTGAGCTTTGTTCCCCACCTGACACATTGTGTATGTTTGAAATTGTATGCTTCACAGGACTGACCATTCATATTACAACAAGTTCCAGAACTGAATTAAATAACAAGTACATTGCATGCTGCACAAAACCTGGTTATGCTTCAAAATGATCTGTAGGACAAGATACCGTTTAGTGGATTCGTACTTCATAAGAGTTGCCACATCTAAACTGAATGAAGAACTGGTGGGGTATCTCACCTGAATTCAGACTAAGTCTTGCTGAGCAAGCCTTGGCACAAAACAATCTTCATAGGAAGATGATACACAGCAGTCAGGCTCTTTTCCAGGTTGCCTCCTCTTGCAGAGACATTTCTGCTGGGATGGTATGCAAGGGTAGGCTTCAAAAATTTTAGCAAGGGGTTCTCTGCCCGGTTGCTGGGTGGGCAGAGGCCATGGTGGGCATGGCCAAGTCAGCCTCGTGCACCACGGTGGGGGAGGGCTTTTTGCCCTCCCCGGGCTCTGGAGGCTTTCCTCGAGCCTCAGGGAGGGCGAAAACGGGCCCCCAGGCTCCAGAGGCCCATTTCCGGCCTTCCCAAACTTCTGGTAGGCCAATTTTTCACCTTCCGTGAGCCTCTGTGCGTGCCCTGCTCTTACCTACATCCAAAATGGGCCGTGTAGAGATTCCTGGGAGGGGCGGGAAGGTCGGGGTCAGCCAGGAGTGGAATTTGGGAAATTCTCTGCACAGAATCTTAGCTAGAGGTTCTCCCAGTGGTGAAATGTAAAATTTGTTACTACCAGTTCTGTGGGCGTGGCTTGGTGGTGGTGGGGATAATATGACTGAGTGGGCATGGCCAACTTTTTTTTTTTTTTACTTTTAAAATCATTTTTTCTACAACCTCTTCGGCTGAAGATGTTGTAAAAAAATGCTTTTAAAGCCTCTGCCGATCCCAGCTGATTTGCCTGATCGGCAGAGGCTTTTTTCCCTTTTAAAAACATTTTTTCTATAACCTTTTTGGCCGAAGAGATTGTAAAAAAAAAATGCTTTTAAAAATATAAAAAAAGCCTCTGATGATTGCGGGGCTCAGCTGGGCAATGGAGGGGGGAGGGAGGAATTTTTGCTACCGGTTTTCCGAACCACCCACCTCCATTGCTACCGAATCAGGTGATCTGGTCCGAACCAGGAGCATTTCACCCCTGGGTTCTCCCGAACTCCTGTGAACCCCCAGCAGCCCAGCCGTGACGCTATTTATTTGTTCAACTTGTATGCCGCCTTTCTCCGAAGACTCTATGCAAAGATAGCCAGGCAGAGACAACCTGGGAAAGCTCTCAGAGGAATTGCAGTCCGTTTACTGCATTTTCCTCCACTGTTTGAGGATTGCTGTGCTTCTGCCACCAGTTCTCTGCAAACGCCCCTTCCTCTATTGTGCACAACCATATTGTGTAACACAGAGATGGCTAAGGTCCTGCAATATAACGCAATGCAGGTCCACTCAGCATGCTCAGAGAAGGGAAAAGATTTTATATCAGGGGAGCCACATAGAGTGCTGCTATACATCCTCCTACTAGTTGGATCATAGCTGTCCTAGTTTTATAGACATCCATGAACTGAAGGGAACAAATCCAGATGTAATGGAAAAAGGAAGACGGGAGCAAGAGATCTTATGGGAACATAATGTTTAAAAAAGAATGAAGGTTGCTTCTTTTCTGAAAATATGAATTTAAGGCCAGCAAAAGGTGAACTGAGATGCAGAACAGAATAATAGTTAAAATATATATTACAACTGGGCTTTTTTGTGGATTGTACGTTGCTTTAGGAAACAAAATGGGTTCATCTAGAAAGATTCACTAAGCTAAAACAGATTTTTTTAAAAAAGGACATCTGACAGCACCTATCTTCTCCGCTACTGCTACAATGTTTATGGAGATTCTCAATCATCCAGGTCATGGTTTATCCCAAAGGTGCCGCTTTTTCAAGAGGCAACTGGGCTTTCTGGTTTTTCTTTGAAGATGTTTCACTTCTTATCCAAAAAGCTGCATCTTGCATGAGAAGCGAAATTTATTTTATTTATTTTATTTTATGTGATTTGTATGCCGCCCTATCTTTGTAGACTCAGGGCAGCTCACAACAATGAAAACAAACCCAATGAAATATAAGATACATACAAAATACATAAATGTATAAATGTACATTTAAAACATATATTAAAACGCATTAAAAAAATCAACCCCCTCAGTCCAGGTTGGAAATGTCTTCAAAGAAAAACCAGAAAGTCCAGTAGCCTCTTGAAAAATTGGCAACTTTGGGACTACTGCTACAATCTATTTTCCTTTCTTTTCAAGCAGCTCTTCTCCTTCCTTTTCTACATTAGGATGAGGAAGTTTCTAAATTGCCTTAGCACAATGATGGTTAACCTTTTTGGGCCGAGTGCCCAAAGTGTGCAAACACGCGAATGCACGCGTGCATGCCCGAACACCCAAAATGCAATGTGAATGCCCCCCCATGCGTGTGCCCTGGCCCCCCCACTCTGTTTTGGCTTCCAGGTTGGTGCAGGAGGCTTTTCAGGCCCAAAACCAGGCACAGGGGTGGCCCTGGAAAGCCTCCTGCACCAACCTGCACTCCCACACATGTTCCCGCCTCCATGCATGCACATGTGCATCCCTGCATGTGCCCCGCCCCCCACACATGTGCGACAGAGACCTGAAGACCAGCTGGCCAGTGGGAGGCATGTACGCATGCATGGTAGAGCTGGGCTGGGGCGACGGCTGGCGCGCCCACAGAGACAGCTCTGTGTGCCACCTGTGGCATACATGCCATAGGTTCGCCATCACGGTCTTAGCAGATAGCTCTATTTTGTTGATCATTGTGAAGTTGCCAGGTACAATTGTCACACAGGAGTCCTCCGAAGGAGGAAAGGGATGAGAAAGGTAAAATTCCTTAGCCAACGGACATAAAACACACACAAGCACCGTCTGAAATTCTAATCACTGGGACACTGGGAGTTCTAGTCTTGCTTTAGGCACAAAGCCGTTCGGGTGACCTTGGGCCAGTCACTCTCTCCCAACTCTAGGAAGGAAGCAATGGCAACTCACTGCTGAAAAACCTTGTCAAGAAAACTGAAGGAACAATCTAGGCACTTCTCAGGAGTTAAAAACTGACTCAAAGGCACACACACACAGAGCTGGAAATGGTTGAAAAATCTATATTGAATTTTCTTTAAGATAATTTTTCTTCTGGTGTGACCATTACTCAGATCATCTATTCTTCCAAGGGATTAATTAGTACTTGAATTGATGAAACAGTCTTGAGGTCTGTGAAATAATGTATAAAGCTTCTGAATCTAGAGATAAGCAGGAGCTCTTAAAATATCTCACATTAATGGTTGTATTAAAATACCTGGGGATAGCCTCTACAATTGTAGTGCCTTTCAGAATTGGAAGGATTCAGTACAATAATGGAACTGCAGCTCTCAGAACAGCTAACCAATTGAAATCGTATTATGAAATATGCATTTTGTGAAATTGGCAATAATACAAAGTAAGTCAGCTTGTGAATAAGGTCCACGAGCCTCCCATATTCTCAAATTTCAACAGTGGTGCTTACCCTGATTTAATTTTTTTTGAGGATGAGATCACTGGAAATTTAAACTGTTTCTGTATACTTGAGTTTCTTTACAACTACATTTCTACCCTACATTAACTCCTCCCTAAAAATCCCTTTCAGAACACTTTTCTCTGCTACCTTCTCACACTTGATCCTCATTGTATTTTAAAAGTAGTTTATTTCTTCCTTTACACTTTTCTGGCTCCCCCACCATGTCTAAAGAGGGGTAGAAGAGGATACCATCTCGCCCCCCCACGCCCGCCCCATGGCTCTCCTTCCATTCAGTACATTCCAGAAAAGTCATGATTTTCTGTCACTGAGTGACCTCTTAAATATTGTGGCTCATTGACATTACTTTGTCCAGTCCCAAATTCAGATCCATTATTATTTCAGGCAAGCCCTGTGTAGTGCAAATATTTCTCATGACAATGCTCCAGCAATGCTACAAAATATTCCTATATTTTATTTATTTATATTCATTTATCAAATATATACAGTCACCCATCTCACAAAAAAGTGACTCTGGGCAGCACACAACAAGGAATAGAATAGAATAGAATAGAATAGAATAGAATAGAATAGAATAGAATAGAATAGAATAGAATAGAATAGAATAGAATAGAACAGAATAAATTTTTTTATTGGCCAAGTGTGATTGGAGACACAAGGAATTTGTCTTGGTGCATATGCTCTCAGTGTACATAAAAAAAAAGATACGCTCATCAAGAATCATAAGGTACAACACTTAATGATAGCCATAGGGTACAATTAAGCAATCAGGAAATAATATCAATATAAATCATAAGGATACAAGCAACAAAATTACAGTCATACAGTCATAAGTGGAAGGAGATGGGTGGTGGGAACAATGAAAAGATTAATAGTAGTGCAGACTTAGTAAATAGTTTGACAGTGTGTTGTGGGAATTATTTGTTTAGCAAAGTGATGGCATTTGGGAAAAAACTGTTCTTGTGTCTAGTTGTTCTGGTGTGCAGTGCTCTATAGCATTGTTTTGAGGGTAGGAGTTGAAACAGTTTATGTCCAGGATGTGAGGAGTCTGTAAATATTTCCACAGCCCTCTTTTTGACTTGTGCAGTATACAGGTCCTTAATGGAAGACAGGTTGGTAGTTAAAACAATCAATATATAAAAACAATCACTATTAAAATATAAAAAACCCCAAGGCACAAGAGGGAAAGTGAATGTTAATCACAATAATGGAGCCATCTTAATTTTTTATATCCAGGCCTGGTGATATAACCTGGTCTAGAATGGAATGGAATGGAATGGAATGGAATGGAATGGAATGGAATGGAATGGAATAGAATAGAATAGAATAGAATAGAATAGAATAGAATAGAATAGAATAGAATAGAATAGAATAGAATAGAATAGAAAACAGAGTTGGAAGGGACCTTGGAGGTCTTCTACTCCAACCTCCTGCTCAAGCAGGAAACTTATGGAACATTAAGAGGGATGGAGCTAATCTCACTTTGGTTGGCAGGAGAGAAATGTTCCTTAGTGTGGGCACCATGGCAGAGATAACTTATATCAAATTAAGTCTGTAGTAGGCGATACCCACAACATGCCTTCTCTGTCAGTCTGCTAATGGGACTGGCTGATGTAATCCAGGAGAGGCAGTCCCTCAGATAACCTGGCCCAATGCTATGAAAGGGGTTAAAAGTTAAAACCAGCATATTGAACTGGACCCAAAAGCAAACTGGCAACCAATGCAGCTTAGTATATACTGAGATGAGCAATCTTTGGCCCAGGGGTGAAATGCTCCCGGTTCGGACAGGATCGCCCGATTCAGTAGCGATGGAGGCGGGTAGTTCGGAGAGCCAGTAGCAAAAATCCCTGCCCGCCCCCCATGCCCAGCTGAGCCGCACAATCATCAGAGACTTTTTCTTTTAATTTTAAAAGCATTTTTTCTACAACCTCTTTGGCTGAAAAAATGCTTTTAAAAGTAAAAAAAAAGCCTCTGATGATCGCGCGGCTCAGCTGGGATAGTCAAAGGGATCATCAGTTGATAATCCCAGCTGAGTTGCCTGATCGGCAGAGGTTTTTTTTTCTTTTAAAAGCCTCTGATGATCCAAGCTGAGTTGCCTGATTGGCAGAGGCTTTTAAAAGAAAAAAAAGCCTCTGCTGATCAGGCAACTCAGCTGGGATCGTCAGAGCCTTTTGAAAGCATTTTTTCCCAACCTCCTCGCCAAAGAGGTTGTAGAAAAAATGGTTTAAAAAAAATTGGCCACACCCACCCGGTCACATTACCCTCCCCCCCCCACCCAAGCCATGCCCACAGAACCGGTAGTAACAAATTTTAGATTTCACCACTGCTCTGGCCATATGAACAGCCTGTTTCTCTGCAGGCCCCAAATATTACCATGCTGAATATCAGTGGCAAACTTTAAAGAATCAGTGCCATGATTTGCTACTGATCTTTTCCTCACAACATACAGCATGTAAGCCTTGTATTTACCGTAGTTTAGTATATCAAAAAATGAGCAGAAGCCAATATGTTGAAAGCCCATCAGCACTCAAAAAAATTGTAGCTTTGCCCACTGTTGATGACGTCATTCTAACTTGGATCACTCAGCACATAGAAAGGAGAGTTCCAGCCATTAAAATGTTGACTGTTCCTGTACAGCTGTACTCCTCTCTAAACGGATACAAAAAGATTCTATGCACTCAATTCACTCAATTGACGCACTGAATTGGTTCCCAACATAAAGATGCGCTAAAAATTCTACAATAGCATGTGGCATGTGTGCGTTCAAGATGCCTCTTAATTACACTGCAGAATTTTTGTCCTAGCAGTAGCATAATTAGAATAAATGTAGAGGAAGCAGCTGCTTTAGGAAATACAGGCCTGTTCAGCAACTCCCTTGGTACGCACACTTTGCCCATGCCTTTATGTGCAGATGTAGAGAGGAAGGAAGATGACCTTGTCAAAAATAGGCAAAATTTGTTACTGAAGCCATGGAAAACAGATCTTAAGTCCAAAGCCTGAAAGCCTCTGCATCAGTGGTGGGTTTCAAAACATGTTGCTACCGGTTCGGTGGCTGTGGCCAGGTGTGGGGGCCATGTGACTGAGTGGGTATGGCCAATGACATCACTCACACCCACTCAGTCACATGACCCCCCCCCACTTAGCCACACCCACAGGAAAAGGTAGGAAAAAATTTGGAATTTCCACCTATCTACCCCCACCCTTCCTTCGCCAGCCGCCCCAATTTCCCCTCCTTTAGCAGCCCCGACCCTAGCCCCGCTTCCTCCCCCACCCCTGCCTCTTTTTTTGGGCTGCTTACCTTCCGCGGAGACTGGTCCAAAGTCTGGAAGGCAAGCTGACCGGAGTTTTCAGCGGCCCCCAACCAGCCACCGCTGCTGGAAAGCAGCTGGCAAAGAAGCCTCCCAGCTGCTTTGCAGCTGTGTTGGCTGGGCGCAGGCCACTGAAAAGTACCAGAGGTCACGAAAAAAGCTGCTGCCATCTCCGTCATGTTCTTCGTGCATGTGCATTTGCAAGGCAATGGGATGCGGGTGCACGAATAACATGGTGGTGACGAAAATGGCAGGCGGGGCGAGTAAGTGGTGACCGGGGGACTGATTCAGGGGCGTGGCCAGCCGGACATCGCTACCGGTTCAGCGACTTTGGCCAAATTTCCACCAACAGTTCACACAAACTGGTGTGAACCGGCTGAATACCACCTCTGCTCTGCATGGTTTAAAATACTTGTTTTGTTATTTAAGCCATCCTTCGCTGCAGGGGTGAAATGTAAAATTTGTTACTGCTGGTTCTGTGGGCATGGCTTGGGAAGGTAATGTGACTGGGTGGGCGTGGCCAACTTTTTTTTTTTAACTTTTCAAAGCATTTTTTCTAATGCTTTGAAAAGCCTCTGCCAATCAGGTAACTTAGCTGGGATCATCAGAGAGGCTTTTTTTTAAAAAGCCTCTCTGACAATCCCAGCTGAGTTGCCAGATCGGCAGAGAGGCTTTTTTAAAAATGCCTCTCTGACGATCAGGCAACTCAGGTGGGATCATCAGAAACTTTTCAAAGCATTTTTTTTTATCACTTCTTCGACCAAAAGGTTGCAGAAAAAAATGCTTTGAAAAGCCACTTGACAATCCCAGCTGAGCCACGCGATCATCACGGGCTTTTTTTTTTTACTTTTAAAAGCATTTTTTCATCGGAAGAGGTTGCAGAAAAAATGCTTTTAAAAGTAAAAAAAAAGCCTCTGATGATCGTGCAGCTCAGCTGGGCATGGTGGGAGGTGCAGGGATTTTTGCTACCGGTTCTCCGAACCACCCGCCGCCATCACTACCGGATCGGGCGATCCGGTCCGAACCGAGAGCATTTCACCCCTGCTTCACTGCCCAATCCAGTAAAGTGGTCCAAACCATTTGGCCTCACTCACCTGGGGAGATAACAAGTCATCAGCCATACATCCAGTTAAAAAACAAACCTTTATACACAAACTTACACACACACAATCTTAAATAATAAAACATACCCTCAAAAAAAGCACTATGGTTGACTCACTATAGTAGGCCCTATCTATACCATTAAAGTAAAAACAATCAGATACTGAATCCAAACTAAATAACTTTGGACTATAATTTTCCAGCTAATTGTGAATTTATTGATTCTTTATTTATTTGGGTTTTTGGTGTCATTGTTGTGTTGGACAGCCTTAAAAAAACCTATAACCTATATTATTTTGAACAGATTTGAAATTTAATTGAAGAAAAGATTCCTCAATTTAGTATTATGAGGTTGCATCAAAACACTTTTGGCTACTTCATTTTGGCAGAACTGGATAAGAAGAGGGGGTAGTATATCCTAATCTTCTACGGTAGTAGTAGACATTAACATTGCCTATTTGCAGCTGGACACTTTTAAGGGCAAGGGCATAATCATAATACATTTTTGAAATAGTCCCTCTGCACCTTTTTGAAACTAGAGATAGTAAGGATGAGCATTTAACAATGACAGCGCAGCAATCACCAGATTGTCCAATAGACAGCCTAAATTATGCTGAATCAATGCAGAAAGTGTCCTACTTGTACTTAAAAATGAAATTGTTCAAAATCTATTCTGAAGTAAGCCTTTACTGAAGATCAAAGAATAAACCATCCTCTGGGCTACGTAGTTTTCTAAGAACTGACTACTCTTTCCCCAGTTTTGTGTGCACCACATTTTGAGTCTGTGCTAGAAATACCAGTCCATCTAATCTCCAAATATCCTTCTCAGCCCCTCTCATCAATAGGAGTCTCTGGGTGGTATCTGTTTCAATTCAACACCTCAAGTCACTTGAGAGTCTTAAGTCAAAGGAGTAATGTGATCAAAAGTCCTTTACATTCAAAATGTCATACCACTCCACCAAACACCAGCTGCTATACAAAGAGGCATATACTTTTCAACTGTTCTGCCCCAGCCACGGATCCCAAAGAACACAGCACATACAAACTCTGAACAGAACTTAGTTTACTCAAATAATGTAGTTTTAGCAAATGCCGGCTGTTAATAAGCGTTCTTAACAGCCTGCCAGAAGTCCACAGATAAGATAGTCAGAGGCTTACTGGAGTTGGCCAAAAGCCCAGAAACCAAGGTTGCAGAGATATCCCAATGCGATGATTAGCGAACTAAAGTTGTTTCCTGCAGCTTGTTGCAAGCTGCGTCCTTTCTTAAATAGGCTAAGGGAGTGGCCAATTAGCCCCAAGCCTTACTCTCGAGGAGACCTCCTCCTGAGGATCACTCCTGCCTTTTGGCAGCTCTGAGTGCCCATGCATTGAGAAGAGACTCCTCCTCTTCATCCTCTGTACTTAAAGGAGTCTCTGGAGGTTCTGAAGGCCCTGACTGGATCCC
Source organism: Arizona elegans (assembly GCA_022577455.1). Lineage (NCBI taxonomy): Eukaryota > Metazoa > Chordata > Lepidosauria > Squamata > Colubridae > Arizona > Arizona elegans. Next base: position 19,090,132 of record JAKOOJ010000001.1, on the reverse strand, counting down.
TGCCCCTGGCACCACATCTTCTTCAGCCTCCTCGCTGTCCGACTTGAGCGCCGGCTGCACAGGCTGCTGGCGCAGCACCACACCAGCCTCCTTGTCATTTGGATCAGCAACAATCCACGCAGGCTGCTGGCGGGCCACAACATCAGCAAGTCCTGGCTGAATAATAATAAGACAATAAAATAAGGAAAGTGAAACAGAAAGCAAAGTTTATTGCATGGCAGAGCAGTTGTAGTTGCCTGCAGCTCTTGGTCTTAATTATTGCAGCCCTCTCCTCGAAGTACATTGCTACCAGATCGGGTGATCTGGTCTGAACCGGGAGCATTACACCCCTGCTATTAGGTGAATGTGATCAGAGTGGTTTCCAAAATAACTTTTTTTTAGATTTCCAAAAACAACTTTTTGATCAAATGGGATGCTCTAACAGTGGCACACACCCATTTGGTGGGAGGAAGACTCTTAATGTATCCCCTTGAGATGAAATACTGTGTCAAAGCAGAAGAATTTATTTTCATCTCATGGTTTGGTTTTGGAGTATAATGATTCAAGGCTGTGGCTGTATCCAGGAATGATAAATTAAGCTTTCAAAAGAGGGGCAAAATTTAATTCCAACCTAATTCCAGAACTTCTGGTTAGCACCCTGTGCATTTTTATAGGTAGCATCATGTTCTAATTTTCTTTCTCCCACCTAGTATAATCAGCTTTGCAGTTGTGAACAAATAATCCCCACTTTCCTCTCTGAAGGAGAAAAATATTATATTATTATAAAAATGTTATATTAGCTGTGTGAAATTTGAGAGCACAAGGTCAAGGAGATCTGGGTGAAAACAGGTGAACAGCAAGTGAAAGATTTGTAAATAATAGAATAACAGAGTTGGAAGGGACCTTAGAGGTCTTCTAATCCAACCCCCCCACTTAAGCAGGAAACCCTATACTATTCTGAAGAAATGTTTGTTCAATCTCTTCTTAAAAACCTCCAGTGATGGAGCACCCACAAGTTCTGGAGACAGAAGTTACAATACAAGTCTTTTGGTAAGTAAGGCAGAACAACACATATGAATAATATATGTCTGTCACAGGAAATTTAGTGTATTTCTCCATACCTTTGCTTCTTTGCAATTCATCTGAGCTTGCACCATGTCCCTACACTAATTCATGCTAAGTCATTTGTTTCATAAACCTGTCACCTCTCTCTACTCAACCACATCTTTCTCAGTGTTGCCCTTCTTCTCAACCCATTCAATCTTCATCAGCTATCTCTCCATGATTTAATTACATCTATCTACTTCTTGTGTACTGGACATTCCCTTTTCTGCTCAATTCCTTTTGTATCTGTTCATTCTTGATCTCATCTGTTCTTCTTTTACCACACACATTTTGAAATTACATCCATTCCAACTGCCCTGACCTTTGCTGTTTTCCAGATATACCGGTCACTCACTTCCATGTAACAAAGTTGATAGAAACTGGTGTCAAACAAGCTGCACAGATAGGTATTAAGCATACCACACCTTTTATCTCCATCTAAACCTGCAACCTTATTGTTTCAACATTTTCATAACATTTATGATTTCCCTTAATCAGTTTTTGAACACTTAAAATGTATAGCATTGTGTCAGTTCTACTTCTGGCATATTGCTGTTATTCCCAAGAATTTCCCAGAATACTACTTCCACATTTCCTCCTATCACTTTAATCTCAAATCATTTCATTTTTAAAATTTATTTATTTAAATTTATTGGCTGCCCAACACCATTTTAATTCCACTCCCACTGCTTTTTGCTCTTTGTTTAGCCCTCTTTCCTATTTCCACAGTAATTGTTTAAATGGCCGTTTTATATTTTCATCCAAACCACACTGCATTTTCTCTCTTTTAATCATTCCTTGCCTTCTTTGACCACATTCTTTGGGTCTATCTTTTTCTCTCTAGTCTCATTATATAATCTTTCTGACATTTTTTAATGCAGCAGTCACTTTTCTGCAGCAGTCATTTCTACATATGCATTTCCCCCCTTCAGCCAGTTTTTTCCACTTCATCATTTTACCAAGCAGCCTTTTTCATACTTCTCATCAGTAGAATGTTTTGCCTTTGCCATTGTTGTTGTTGATGTTGATGTTGTCATTGCCGTTGCCTTGCCTTGCCTAACCTTCCCTTCCCTTTTCCTGCCAAGTTTATACATACATCTGTTGTATCCTATAATATACATTAATTGTTTTCCCTCTATTCCAAGCTGCTTCCATACTATTTTTCTTGCAATCCCCTTCCATTCATTCTGTTGGGAGATCATCTTTCTTTCCTATACTTGTTCATACAGGACTCATACTTCTTCTTTCTGCAGTTGTTCTTACTTAAGTCTTGTTTCAGTCCCGGTTTTTGTTTTCTTCTATGTCCATTTTCCGATGCTTCTTCTTTGCACCACTACAAATGGACTGTGCTACATTCAGAACTTTTCTGCACTTGTGTATTCTACACAGATTGTAAAACAAACTGTTGTCCTTACTTCTGCATGTTTTCAGTACTGTTTGTGCAAATTTTGTAACAATTATTTCAACAATATGTTGTCACAACAGATATAATGGGAGAGAAGGAGGTTATATGTTCTTTAAGAATGCCCCCAGACTGACTTCCGGTTGGCTCCCCGAGCTTCGCTGACGCTCCTTTGTGGGCGCCCGATCCTCGGCACCGTAAAAGCCCCAGAACAGTCGAAAAACAGCTGTCTGGGGCTTGGAAACCCTCTCCCTGGGCAAAGGGGAGAGAGAAGAGTGGACAGGCGGAGGTAGAGCCCCCCAAGCACCCTAGGAGAAATCTTGGGGCACGAAGGGTGAGCGCTCTCTAGAAGCCTGTCAATCTGCTCCGGACCTTGGGACGACTCCGCTAAAGCGGAGCTAGAAGCCACGACCATTCCAGCAACACAATTTTAAATTTGGGCTTGGAGTGCTGGCAGAGCAAATCAGGAGAAAAAAGAAGAAGAAAAAATGCAAGTAACACTTTAACTCCGTTTAAAAATGCAGAAAATAGCGCCTAAGGGCGTAAGTAAAAGCTATTAGTGAAAGTGCTTGTTAATGCTTGTTAACGCTTGTAACATTGATAGAGCTACTGGATTACACCCTAAGAAAAAGATTTAAAGTGGAAGCGGCATGGAAAAGAATTTGGTATTGACCTCAATTAATTTATATCTTCATACTGTGTGGAAAATAGTTGGATTTGTCGACCTGATAGCTGGATAAATATAAAGTGAAGACTGAAACATGGCTGACATCTGGGCTGGAGAGTCACTGTTTGGTGAATCAGCAAATTCTCAAGTTGTGACCATAAAGGTTTTTCAAGAACTATTAGACTCTTTTAATTCTGCTCTTTTGGAAACAATTGAAAGAGCTTTTCAAAAATGTAGCTTGGAGAATTGTAATGATTTGCTGGCTGAGAAACAGGAGGAATTTAAACAGAGGATTTTGATTTCGGAAGACAAAGATGCTGTCAGTCTGGAAATGGAGGTTGAAACAGACGCTTCCACTCAATTAAAAGAAAAGCAACAAGTAGACTCTTTATTGCAAGTTGACAAACTTTATGGCAACAACTCTTGGCTTTACAGACAAAGGAATGAAATGATTGATTATACAAGCAGGAAGAGTCGAAATGGGGGTCTTAAACCAGAGAAAATGATTTTAAGAAGAGAGCGAGCTTTCAAGACACATCAACCTCAGATCAAAATTCAAAAATTTTTGAAGATAAGATTAGGGGGAGGAGCAATGCTGAAAGAATTATTGAAGAAGAAGGATTGGAAAAAATATAGAAAGAAGGGAAGAATAGAAGATTAATTCTTTTGGGGGGGAGGATTTTAGTAATAAATTCAAAATTTTAATTAATTGGTATTTTTAAAGGTTATTCTAATTATTCTAAGACAATGATATAAAGGAAGTGTTTTCTTATAATTAGTTTTGGATATAAAAACGATTGCTTTTTAAAAGTTATGGAAGTATTAAAATGGTTAATTGAAAATTTGAAGGATATCTTCCTGCAGGTTTTGAAATTTAATTATGAAATGAATTAAGAATCTTTTATTGATGTATTAAGAGATTTTTAAAATGTTTAATATAAGATTATAGTATCTTAAAAGGTATATGAGAGAAAATGTCTAAGATTTGAAAATGTTCAATTTTATGAAGGATTAGAGAGGATAAATGTTAAATTTAGAATTTTATTAGGGAGTAATGCTGAAAAGGAATGGTGTTTGAGGGTGGGGAAATGAAACTTATCTATGATTTTTAATGTTGGTAATATTGTAAAATTATTGGATTATACATCAAGAAAAGGTCTTTATATTTAGGAAGATATAAAAGGGAGGTTGATGAATTTGTAAAAGAGGAGTTAAAGAGCGTGAGGGTATTTTGAACTTTGTAGTTAATTAGTATATTTTAGCTTGTTAATTGTAATACCCCGTTTTTGCCCTGGAAAGTCGGGGGTGGGGTGGGGGGTCGGGAGGGAGGGACAAAGGTTGGGTTGGGATAAAAGTGTTGAATAGATAAATGTTCTAATAGAAAAGTAAATGTGGGGGAAATGTAATAATAAATGAAATGATTATGTTAAGTTCCAATAGTTAGAAGATTATAAGAATAAATGTACAATTATGATGATAATGCAGATAGATAGAATAAATCTGAAAAGAAACTGAAAGAAAGTATCCACGATTAGAATACAGGAGTTGCTCAGATATCAAAGGAGGAGAATATTCCACAGCAAAGAAGATAGAAAGGAGAGAGGAGGAGAGGGTAGGAAGAGGCGAGGGAGGGAGAGGAATAGAAGAAAGGAGAGGAGGAAGGGAAGGGGACAGGAGTAGGAGAGAAGGGGAGAAGGGGGAAAAGAAGAGAGAAGTGGGGGAAAGGAAAAGGAAGTAGGATGAGGTAGGAGAGGAGGAAGGAGAAAGTAGGAGAGGAGAGGAGGGAGGGAAGGGAAAGAAAGGAGGAGGAGAAGAAGAAGGTTTGTTGTGGAATGAGGGAAGAAAGAGAAGAAGAGCAACTCCGAATGTAATTAAAATGCCTTATTTTAATGCTTTCTTTAAGGAAAACATGTACATGTAGGATTTATTATGTATAAGAAAATGTACATTTTCTATTATGTGGGGAGGGGGAAAGGGTGGGGGGGGGGAGAAAATTGTTTGTATTTCTTATAAAACTTTTCAATAAAAAAAAAAAGAATGCTCCCAGACTGGGAACATGGAAAAGTTGGCAAAGCTTTACATGGGAGAAATTGATTGATTGATTGTGTTCATCCAGTTAATTTCTGGACAAGTCTTTCTAAATTTTGTTTGATATTTTTCTATGTCAAATTTGTGTAAATCAGTAGGATTCAGTTTTGCTCTGGATGGTGTATAAATATTATGAACGAATATAAATGCTTTCATATCATCTGAAATATTTTAGCGCAATTTAGACCCAAGGAGCCCACAAAATTAAAATAGGAAAAACAGTTTATTTTAAGTATTTATACCTTGCATTTGTCACAGTCAAAACACTGCTACAAAACTAGAAAAAAAATGACAGATAAAAATAGTTATATCAAGATAGCTGCAGTAGTTGGAAAAATATTTCTCAGCCAGAAGAAATAAATGGCACAGGAAGGAATCAGTGGAAATATAGCAATCAAGAAGATTACTTTCTCTAGTTATCATTTACTCACATGCTTAGAATAGAGCATTTCCAAAGACATCTAGCCCATAAGTAGAAGGGCATCTTTTGAGACACGTCTTCAGGTGCCCTGGTCTCCAGGAGAATGGCCTGGAGACTAAATATCACAGCATCAATACACTGAATTATGCTCCAATTATCAGACTTGTTATGCCATTTGGAAATGAAAATTCTAACTAACCAGTTTTGGGAGGTTTTAGACATTTAATCATCCTTGTCTCTTAAATTATCCTTATCCTTTAACTTTATTCCTTCTTCTTCTTCTTGTGCCATATATGTCATCAGATGTTGGCGATCATGTTGGTAATCCTATTTTTGTCAACAGCCGTATGAAAAAGTGCTGCTGAGTTTTGTCCAAACCAGTCCCTTAGGTTTTGAAGCCATGATGTTCTTCTTCTGACTGGGCTCGTTTGCCTTCAATCTTTCCCTGGAGGATTAAGTGAAGTATGCCATATTTTTCTGGGTGTCGCATCACATGTCCAAAATATTCTAACTTTCACTTTTTAATGGCTTTATTTTCCTTTGCTTTCCCAGGCTGCTTATCACCTCCTCATTTGTGACTTTGTTAACCCATTTTATACATAACAGTCGTCTGTAAATCCACATTTCAAATGCTTCTAGTTTCTTCAAGTGGTATTCTGTCAGAGACCAACTCTCCACTCCTTTATTCCTTAACCAACAGAAATATTGGATGCCTAATTAAAATTGAATATATTTATTGTATTTCAATATTTGATTTACCCTTTTCCTTAAAAGTGTGGCTTCTTATATTACATCACTGTTAATCCCATTTTACAGAATAGAACCGAAAAAGTTCCTTAACTCAAGCTAAGGAAAATTATGAATCTATACAGCAGATATATAATTTTGTGAACCGTGCATTATTTTCTTATATTCTTTTCACCCATAACTTGCAACTTATTGTACTTCGATAAAGGCATTGTTGCCATTAATTTGTGTGTGAATGCTTAATTTAGGATTTGCAATACAATTACCAAAGAACAAGAACATTAGTAGAGATGCCAGGAAAGCAACAAACTGCAACAAACATTGAAAGTTTATTAAGAAATTGACTCTGAATATACTCACATTACCAGGGAGCCTGTCCTTAATCTGCCAGGTGAGCCCAAACAGCAAGGATGGTCTCTGGAATAGGACTCAAAAAGGAGCTACTTTCGTTGGACAAGTTTTATAACCCTGTAACTGCACTTTCCCTCTGCACACCCAGGAGAATTAGATAAGAGCCATGGTGGCACTGTGGTTAGAATACAATATTGCAGGGTAACTCTGCCCACAGCCAGGAGTTTGATTTTGACTGGCTCAAGTTTGACTCAGCCTTCTACTCTTCCAGGGTCAGTAAAATGAGGACCCAGATTGCTGGGGGCAATATGCAGACACTGTAAACCACTCAGAGAATGCTGTGAAGCACTATGGAGCAGTACATAAATAAGGTTGCCAGGTGTCCACTATTTGAGCGGACAGTCCGCTTTTTTCACATTATGTTCACTATTTTTATTTCCACAAAATAGTGGACATTTTTTTTATTCAAAAGCTTTATGATAGTATATTTTTTAATATTTCTCAATGCTGTACTGAAATTAAAGAATTATTCCTTAAACACAAAGAATTGATCAAAGCTGCGCAGTCAAATAAAAAATACACATGACAGCAAAGTAAAATGTAATTTAATATTTTACATATTATTATAATATATTTGATGTTTTGAATTTTAAGTACAGTTTTGAAGTGATTATTTTAATACATGTTAAAATGTTTGTAAGAAAATATATAATTTAATTGTAAATTTTTTTAAAATTTTTTTACTACTTAACCCCCGCACCTCCCCGCTTGTCCGCTATTTTTTGGAAGTAGACCTGGCAACCCTATACATAAGTCTAAATGCTATTGCTAAGGTAAAGGTAAAGGTTCCCCTCGCACATATGTACTAGTCATTCCCGACTCTAGGAGGCGGTGCTCATCTCTGTTTCAAAGCCGAAGAGCCAGCGCTGTCCAAAGACCTCTCCGTGGTCATGTGGCCTGCATGACTAAACGCCAAAGGCACACAGAACGCTGTTACCTTCCCACCAAAGGTGGTCCCTATTTTTCTACTTGCATTTTTTACGTGCTTTCGAACTGCTAGGTTGGCAGAAGCTGGGACAAGTAACAGGCATTCACTCTGTTACGTGCCACTAAGGATTCGAACCGCTGAACTTCTGACCTTTCGATTGACAAGCTCAGCTTCTTAGCCACTGAGCCACCGCGTCCCTCTCAAATGCTATTGCTATTGCTATATTAATGAGGATTAAATGTCTAACAGGCTGGGTGCATGCTACAACACTGGGTGCCTGCTATAACAAAAGAGGGAAATAATTATCTGATTGGAGTTAGACTAGAGTTTCATAACCTTAGGAACTTTAAGATATAGGGATTTCAATTCTCAGAATTCCCCAGCCAGTAAGGCTAGGAAATTCTGGGAGTTGAAGTCCACAAAGTTGCTAAGGTTGAAAAACACAGGGTTAGAGTAAAAAGTTTGTTATCGCACAAGTTGTAAAGTAGATGGGAAGAGCTTGCTTGTCCAAGCATCCTCTCTTCCAACATTTCCAAGTGTTAATTGAAAAATGCAAGTCAATCTCAGGACAGGCAGAGTGTTTCTGCTGTATTTGCACTGTTCGTACTTTAAGACTCTTTTTTTTAAAAAAAAGCAGAATTGGAACTGGCTTGGAGAGGGGATGGGATTTTGATCTCAGATAAATTTCCCTTGCAAAAAAATAACACCAAACACGTTGGGAGCCTGTACATTAGATAATCTGAAATGGTGTCATTATCTGAGTAAAGTAAGTAATTCGGCCTGATAATTTGTTTGAAAAATAAGACAAGACCTAGGAATGAATTTAAGGTGGATATGCCAGTTCAGATCCAGTCACACAAAAGAGAAGATAAGAGAAAGGTATCTTCCCCCGCAGATCAGAGACAGTGAAGAGGATGCAATTTTCTGTTTTTGAATGGTTTCATGTCAGGGCTGTTTGAGATTCACTTTTATAATTAGCCAAAGGTTTTCAGTGGGTACAGATTTTGACTGGCCTTCTCAGGAAACGCTATTTGCAATGATTGTGTCCTCTCTGGTCTCTTGTATGATTAATTGGTTCATATCCTGAACCACACAAAGCAGCCAGTATTATGTAGGGGATGAGAATGCCTTAGACTGGAACAAGGTCAGTGATTCATACATTGCAAAACTGTATCTTGTCATAGTAATGGATCTGAGGGTCTATTGGTGAGCAATGCAATACAGTTCCCAGTATGATTTATGTCTATAGAAGCAGACTCAGGGCCCAGGAAAAAAAATGAAGCCAAATATTTATTCTGTTGAAAATCTTCTAACTTTTGGACTCCAACCTACAGTCTATTACAGGAGTCAGGCCTCTTAGCTCATTCCTATGTCATCCAAATCCACTTTATCTTTTTATTCTTCTATTCGTTTTTAGTACACAAAAGGAAAAATGGATTTTTAAAAATGCCACCCACTTGCATTCTGGAGAGCCTGATATACTTGAAAGCTAACCATGGTTGCTTGATGAAAGGAACAACTAGAAAGTTCAAATGAAACACAACATACCCCAATACATATCCAAAGATCAGTCTTTCCAAATGCCACACTGGCTGGGAATTTCCTGAGTTCTAGTCCGGATACATTTGTGAGGTTCCAGAGCAGGGAAGGCCAAGAGTACAGTACCAGGAAATCACCAGACAAATGATTCTTGCTTCCATTCACAGGGCATTGGAGGTCCATTCTCTTATCCAGTGGTTCCAGGATGTGTTATACTTGGTTTTGTTGTGACCCAGGCCCAAGTAAGTAGTAGGAAAATCAGTCAGTGAAAAAACAAACAAACTTTATTCGAACAGCTGAGAATTACTTCATTCCCAGTGGCGGTCAACTAAATTAAAGTAAATTCCTCCCAACACAAATTCCTCAGTCCTATCTCAAACCTTGGTCCAATTAGGCAAAGTGCCAAAGGCCTTTCTTGGCAAACATTCAGAAGTTACAGATAAAAATAAATACAAGACGTAGACGAAGAAGAAGACGAAGCTACCAATGTTGTTTTCTGGCAAAGCCCAAACGCTGTTGCTGGTCTGTTTTAAGCCTTATGGGAGGGGCCAATCATCTCTTGGCCCTACTCCCGAGTTGTCCTCTTTGCTTGAGCTGCTCTTGCCTTCTGGCAGCTCTTCTCAAGCATGCGTTAGGAACAGGCTCCTCCTGTTCCTCTGCCTCACTCCTATCAGTCTCTGGAGGCTCTGGAGTCAGCACCTCACTCCCTGATGGTCCTGGCCCCATCTCTGCCTCTGACGCAAAGCCCTCATCCGGGCCTTCCCCAGCCTCCAGGACTGGCCCATGTTCTTCCTCAGCCTCATTGCTGTCCGACTCTGCTGCCAGCTCCGCAGGCTGCTGGCGGACCACAACAGGTTTTGGCTTAGCATATAATATGAAACAAGCCACTGTGGTTAACAAATCATGGTCAATAACTTGGTACAATATGCAACCCTGCTCGGGTTGGAGTATATTTATCAAATTATACTTAACACAGGCCTGGGTGTGCAATGTGTAAACCCAGTCTGTGGCTGGGTTTGCACACCATGCCTAATCAGGTCAGTTTGCATGAAATGTAAAGGCAGGGAATGAATACATTTAGTATCCAAGTGAAATGTGTTATATAAGCACAGTCATTTTATGCTGAAGATTCTTTATTAACTGATTGTCAAACAGTTTTGGGTATTATAACACTGATATCCATCCCAAAGGATTTCATAATGTTCTGACCAATTTTATACATTGAACTAAGCCAAAATATTTCATGTTTACAACTTGTTGAATTTTCTGTAATTGACTGATTCTCACAACACACTAAACTATAACCTAACAAACTATATTACGGATTAATGAGATATGTAAATATAAGAAAGGAAGAAAGAACATGGACCTATTGTTTCAGAGCCTGGGAGGGACTGGAAAGTGGAGGAAGAACAAATAATTTCTTAATTTAAGATAAATCCATGGATCTTTTATGCTTTACAAATTAGACTTCAAATTAGAGTCCCAAGGACACTGATTTCTTGTCTGCATTGGGATCTCTAATACACCATTAATGTCTTGACACCATAGGAAGAATTACAGAAAAAAATATTTAATAGCTTAGGAGGCCCCATTGTCATGCAGTTCACGTACCAGCTTGTAATTCATAAATTATGAGTCTGCCCAAGCTACTAATTCATGGTTGTGATTATTTAAAGGTGGCCTTTTTTTTTTTTTGGGAAACTCACTTTCTGGATTTACAGTTTTCCAGCTGAAATTTCAATTTTCCCAACGAAACCAGGCAGAGTGCATTGCTGGGTGTGTAGTGAGGGTGTGGGTGGGTTTCAGACAATAATATATAATAATAATAAGATGTACCAAAAAAAACCCCACCCAACAATGGCAATAATAATAGCAAAACAGTAAGAATGGTGATTATTTCTACATTGTAAATAGGGATTTTCAGAGTTAGCCAACTGTATTTGCCAACTAGTTTTAGAATGCCAAAAAAGTTTGTATGGCTTGGTGGGCATGGTGAAACATTTTTTTTTTCAGCTGCATCCGGAGTTTAGGGATGAAAAACATCCCTTTTTTCAGTTTCCCCTACATTAAAAAAATAATATTGTGAGCAGAAAGACAATGCAGGAGGATTAGTTAAAATCTCTCACCCTGTTGTGATTTTTACTGTCAAGGAATTTGTCTGAGGTACCTTCCCCTTCCCATTTACGTGTAGTCTTAAATGTTATATTTAATTTATATAGCATGTATATCTGTACAGGTGACATGTATCTCTGTCACCTGTACAGATAATCAGTTATTAGAAGTCATTTTAGGAGACGCCATTTCCCCAACTTCTTCTAAATTCCACCTTCACCTTCCAGATGTTGCTGAATTACAATTCTCAACAACCTTAGCCAGCATAGTTAATGGAAAGATGATGGAAATTGTGCCCCAACATCTGGAGAGCTACAAGACCTTGTTGTTCCTCAGCTGTCCTTAATTCTCTCCTTGAATACTCAGGAGGCATTTCCTTTGATGTTGATAGTTCTACCCAGAGGTGTTATTTAGAGCAGGGGTCTCCAACCTTGGCAACTTTAAGACTTGTGGACTTTAATTCCCAGAATTCCTCAACCAGAAAGGCTGAGCAAAGGCTGAGGAATTCTGGGAGTTAACAAATATAACAGATTAACAGAGTTGGAAGGGATCTTATAGCTCATCTAGTCTAACCCCCTCCTCAAGCAGGAGACCCTACACCATTTCCGACAAATGGCAGTCCAATCTTTTCCTGAAAGTCTCAAGTGATAAAGCTCCCATAACTTCCGAAGGCAAACGGTTCCATTGGCTGATTGGTCTCACTGTCAGAAGGTTCCTCCTCATTTCTAGGTTGAATCTCTCCTTGGTCAGTTTCCAACCATTATTCCTTGTCTGGCCTTCAGATGCTTTGGAAAAAAGCTTGACCCCCTTCCTCCTCTCTATGGGAGCCCCTCAAGTATTGGAAGACTGCTATCATGTCTCCCCTGGTCCTTCTCTTCACTAGACTAGCCATGCCAAGTTCCTGTAACCATTCTTCATATGTTTTAGTCTCCAGTCCCCTAATCATCCTGGTTGCTCTCCTCTGCACTTTTTCTAGAGTCTCAACATCTTTTTTATAGAGTTAAAGTCCAGAAGTCTTAAAGTTGCCAAGGTTGGAGACCCCTGATTTAGAGAACCCAACAATGTGACTGTACAGTTGATGTGAGACATTTTAAAACAGTTCTGCTTCTCCAGAAATGGTCGTGTACACCTATGCTCATATAAAGGCTAATATTATTGTCAAAGCCCTGCTTGGTTAGTTTCAAAGAGAATAAGTGGAGAAAAAAGAGGAGTCATTAGAGATGCCAAATGATTGCAACGTGCTTTGAAATACTGCAGGGAACTCATCAAAGCTAGCTATAAATACCCTTCAAAATTACCATAAACTGTCTGCAGCTGTAGCAGAGAAATCGCGGCAAATGGTCACTCATCCACTCAGGCTAAATCCCAACTTCTCCCCTTCCGAGGGGAAAGCTTCATATTGCTGGGTTTGCAGAACGCATCGGCCCCAATGTCATTTGGTTGATGTGTGTTTAGTTTATTCGGTTATGCTAAATGTTACATGCCACATACTTTTCATGACTTAAGGTAATATAAATCATGAAGAATACAATGAAATGTCCTTAAAATTCAAATCAGCATAGCCTAAAGGATACACGACATATCCCCACTGTAAAAATTACTAAGGCTGCCCAGTCACAGTTGGCATCCACGCATCCTGCAAAACGAAGTGCCTCAGGAGGCAAAGCATTTCGAGGTTTGTGACCAACTGCAGAAGAATGATGTTGATCCTCTGACCCCTTTATTTCATGTGAGATGGGGACTCTCGGAATCCCCATCCTAGAACAGAGCAGAAGGTTCTTTAAAACTTTGATGGGAGACATAGGATTCGAGCCGGGGTGAAATGCTACCAGTTTGCACCGGTTTGGGTGACCTGGTAGCGGCGGCAGCACGAAGCTCCGCCCACCACCCAGACATCATTACTTCCTGGTTTTAACCTTCCTGTTCTTGACCCTCTGCGCATGTGCAAAAGGGTCCAAAATCACATGTGACACGTGCATGCACTTCCGAACCGGTAGGGAAGGTAAGTAGATTTCACCCCTGATTCGAGCTATGTGGGACTGAAGAGACTGGACAGCAACTTGTCAGACATGGTATAGGCTGCAGGGGTGTCGAACTGGTGACATGCACCCCAGCTCCGCAAATGGGGAAAATATCGTGAATTATCACGTGACAGCAACGTGACACACCAAGTTTGACCCCCGTGATATAGGGTCTCCAGCTTGAGCAGGGGGTTGGACTAGATGACCTATAAAACCCCTTCCAACTCTGCTATTCTGTTCTACTGTGTGTTTTCTAAGTCTAACCAAAAGATAATAAAGGCACAACTGCTGACCTACAAAGGGCTGTAATTAGGACACCAGCCAAACACCGTCCTGGCCCTGGCTTTGATTTGTTGCCCCAATTCAGAGGTAGGTCTCAGCAGGTTCTCACCAGTTCTGGAGAACCAGTAGCAAAAATTTTAAGTAGTTTGGAGAACCGGTAGTAAAAATTCTGACAGGCCTGCTCCCATCTATTCTCTGCCTCCCCAGTCCCAGCTGTTTGGGAGGAAATGGGGATTTTGCAGTAACCTTCCCCTGGAGTGGGGTGGGAATGGAGATTTTACAGTATCCTTCCCCTGCCATGCCCACCAAGCCATGCCACGCCCACCAAGCCACACCCACAGAACCGGTAGTAAAAAAATTTGAAACCCACCACTGCTCCAACTGGCTGAGAATCCAAGAGGACTGCACACCTCCAAATGCAAACTTGTTCCTTCAGGGAAAATGCAGCTCCATCCAGAAAGCTTCAGAATTAAGCCAAAACAATCTCCAACAAATAACTCTGTGTTCCAGATATTTAATCTGAACTTGTTAAAAGTTCAGTATATTGCACAAATCCCCCCCCCCCAAAAAAAGCTTTACTGAGTAAACTATAATTTAGCCATTGTGGTATCATGTTGGGTTGGGGATGGAACTCACCCTCAGCCATGGAAACTCACTGAGCCAGTTTCTCTTTCTTAACCCAATCTACTTCACAGGGATATTGGGATAAAATTGGAGATCCCTATGTAACCCAGTCTGAGCCTTGGAGCAATGGGGGACAGAAATCAACAAATAATAGTTATCTAGAAGGAGAATAAGCCTGTTCCCTATTATCCTAAAGCAATGTTTCTCAATCTTGGCCATTTGAAGATGTGTGGACTTCAATTCTAGATTGAAGAATCTAGAATTCTGGGGTGGTGATGTACAAAGCTGTACATCTCCACCCCAGGCCATCCCAACGATGCCTTGGAAGTGATGTCCCAGTGCCTGGAGGCCGTGCGGGTCTGGATGGGGAGAAACAGGCTTCGACTCAACCATTCCAAGACCGAGTGGCTGTGGCTGCCAGCGTCCCGGTATAGCCAGCTGGCGCCATCGCTGGTTATTGGGGGCGAATCATTGGCCCCCACGGAAGGGGCCCACAACTTGGGGGTCCTCCTGGACGCATGGCTGTCTTTAGAAGAGCATATGATGGCTGTGGCCAAGGGGGCTTTCTATCAGGTCCGCCTGATACGCCAGTTGAGCCCCTTTCTGGATCGGGACTCCCTACGCACGATCACTCAAGTACTCATCACTTCTTGTCTGGACTATTGTAATGCTCCCTACATGGGGCTCCCCTTGGGGTGCACCTGGAGGCTCCAACTGGTGCAGAATGCAGCTGCGTGGGGGATTATGGGAGCGACGGGGCATGTGACTCCTCTCCTGCAGGAGCTGCATTGGCTTCCAGTGGACTTCCGGGTGCGCTTCAAGGTGTTGGTGATCACCTTTAAAGCGCTCCATGGCTTAGGGCCGGGGTACTTACGGGACCACCTTCTGCCACCAATTGCCTCCCACTGGCCAGTTCACTCCCACAGAGAGGGCCTCGTCAGGGTGCCGTCGGCCAGACAATGCTGGCTGGCGACCCCCAGGGGGAGAGCCTTCTCTGTGGTGGCACCTACCCTCTGGAGCAATCTACCCCCAGAGATACGAGTGATCCCAGACCTCCGGACTTTTCATCGGGCCCTTAAAACCTACTTTTTTCAGTTAGCTGGGCTATCCTAATTTTATGGTTGGTTTTAAAAATTTGATATTGATTTTAATTGAAATGTTTTAAATTAGTGGCCAAACTTTATTTAATTATTTTAAATCTATTTTAACTTTTGTGTACAAATGTTTTATTTTGGCTGTTCACCGCCCTGAGTCCGAAAGGAGAAGGGCGGTATAGAAATCTGAAAACTAACTAACTAAATAAATAAATTCTGAGAATTCCCCAGTCAGCCATTTATGGTAGAAACACTCCCTAAAAAAGGTGTTGAATATGCATCAATTCCATAAATGGCAAGCACTTCCAGAGTTGTATTTAGCTGGTCTTGGTTCTCTTTGCAATACTTTTATGTACTTACACGCATATACAATATGGACAGCTGGAGATATATCGCTAGCGAACAATTAATACTTTACGTCAGATCCCTTCAAGTTATCTTTAATCTCCTTGAATCTAGCTTTGTCCCTTTCCTTTTAAAATTTATTTTAAGTTTTATTTTCACTCTTACACAAAGGGATTCAGTTCTCTACCTCAATCAGTAGGCACCAGTGAAGAATGTGGTTGATGGGTAATGGCTCCCATTAAGACAGATTTTTCTCTGCAAGTGCAACCAGTTCAGGATATGGCCATGTGAATTACTCTGCCCACCACTGCAAGTGGATTCCCAATAAAGGGGACTAGAAGAGTGTCTCACATATGTTGCTCTGCCAACAAGTAAAGATTGTTTATTCAGATGCTATTTTTTTTTAAAAAAAGTGGTCTTAATTTATTGCTGATTGAGTTTTTAATCAGGTGGTTGGCTTTCCTTTCCTTTTACTGATGCATTTTAAAGGATGAGTCTTTTCTCTGTTGTTTGCTTTGGTCACTAGCACTATATATTATTTTTTGGTGAATGGTTGTATTTAATAATAAATAGATTGATAAAATAAATTAACAGGAACTGCTTAACAGGGAAGGAGAACAGAAGTAGCCAAAAATGACCATTATCTTAATTTTCTTGGGAATTCACCATGTTCTTCTAGAACAGGGGTCTGCAACCTTAAACACTCAAAGAGCCATTTGGACTCGTTTCCCACAGAAAAGAAAACACCGGGAGCCACAAAATTTGGGTGGGCATGGCCAACTCAACATCACTCACTCCCACCCAGTCACATGACCCCCTAGCCATGCCTACTCAGCTGGTCATTAGGACAGAGAACGGTTATTAAAAAACACTGGGAACTACAAAAACCCTTTGACATCTCTCTCTCTCTCTCTCTCTCTCTCTCTCTCTCTGTCTCTCTGTCTCCCTCCCTTTCTCCCTATGTACCCCTCTCTCCCCCTCTCTGTATCTCTCTCTCTTTGTGTCTCTCTGTGTCTGTGTCTCTCTCTCCTCTGTCCCGCCTCTTTGTATCTTTCTCTATGTTTCCATCTCCCCTCCCCCTCTCTATCTCCCCCTCTCTCCCCTCTCTCTGTCTCTCTCTCTTTCTCTCTCTTTCCCTCCCTCCCTCCCCTTCCCTCCCCTCTCCCTCTTTCCCCCCTCTTTATATATCTCTCCTTTTTCCCTCCTACCCCTCTCTCTTTCCCACTTCTCTTTATCTCTCACTTTCTCTCTGGGGTGGGGGGGGGAAGGAAGCCCTGAATTAGTGCTTGGTGGTAGGAATCTGACGTCCGGAGGCCAATGAGCCCAGGAGCAGCACGCTGAAGGCCAGTTGGCCGGCGGGGAGGTGGGGCACCATAACACCGGTGGCTCTGCATGAAAAGCACAAGAAAAGCACCTGACATCCGGGAGGTGAGAGCGAGCTGAGTGGGGCAGGGTTGCATTGTGGCTCTGCGTCACAATGGGATCCAGGAGGAGGGGCCCCCACCTCCCCCATTGTGAAGTGCACTAAATTTCATTGTGCTGCACAAGGTGCTGCAAGAAGCAGCAAGAGCAAATGTATGCAACGAAGGCATGCAAAGGCAAGTGCAGGGGCACTTCGCCCCCACACTAAGGCTCCGGCCATCACCATCACCATGACAGGGCCACAGCTCTTTCATCCCTCTGCCACGACAGGGCAACAGGGAGCCGCAGCAAAATGATGAAAGAGCCGCATGAGGCTCTGGAGCTGCGGGTAGCTGATATCCATTCTAGAACAATTCTCCAGATGTTTGAGGAGCCTAAAATCCCCAGAATTTTCTATATTTGGAATAAATAATTGATGGGGAAATATTTATTTATAAGGTGTATATGGATGCCCACCTTATAGCAATACAGGGACTTGTATTGCTTGACTTAACAGCAGTTCATTTAGTGACCCTTTGAAGTTACAACAGCACTGAAAAAAGTGACTTATGACCATTTTTCACACTTATGACCATTGCAGCATCCCCATGGTCATGTGATTAAAATTCAGACACTTGGCAACTGACTCATATTTACAGTATGATGGTTGAAGTGTCATGTAATTACCTTTTGCAACCTTCTGACAAGCAAAGTCAATCAATCAATCAGAATAGAGCTGGAAGAGCCATTTTCCTCCTTTTGTCCTCAGCTATAAAAATATATCAGTGCTGGTTGTAATACAAACAGGGAGGAATCCCTGAAGTGGCCCAAGTACTTTTGCATATGTTACTGATAATGTTATTACAAAGTGAAAAGAAGCAAGTCAGTAAGAAATAACCAAGAAACACACACACACACACACACATAAATGCCATACTATATTACTTTGTGGAATTACATCTAGACTTTGCTTTAGAAACCTCATTCCAACCCTATCAATCACACTTAATAATGAAAAATATACTTTAATCAATCAATCAGAATAGAGCTGGAAGGGACCTTGGAGGTCTTCTAATCCAGCCTCCTGCTCAAGCAGGAGATCCTATACCATTTCAGGCAAGTGACTGTCCAGTCTCTTCTTAAAAACCTCCAGCTAAAGCACCCACAACTTCTGAAGGCCAGCTGTTCCACTGGTTAATTGTCCTGACTGTTAGGAAGTTTCTCCTTAAT
Organism: Arizona elegans; assembly: GCA_022577455.1. Classification (NCBI taxonomy): domain Eukaryota; kingdom Metazoa; phylum Chordata; class Lepidosauria; order Squamata; family Colubridae; genus Arizona; species Arizona elegans. The sequence continues at coordinate 19,071,734 of JAKOOJ010000001.1, read as the reverse complement.
TCCAGGTTGCTTCTTTCCTTGATTAGTTTCCATCCATTATTTGTTATCCTGCCCTCTGGTGCTTTGGAAAATAAATTGACCCCCTCCTCTTTGTGGCAGCCTCTCAAATACTGAACTACTGCTACCATGTCCCCCCTAGTCCTTCTTTTCTCTAGACTGGCCAAACCTAAATCCTGCAACCGTTGTTCGTATGTTTTTGTCTCCCGGCCTTTAATCATCTTACTTGCTTTTCTTTCCACTTTTTCCAAAGGCTCCATATCTTTTTTGTAATGTGGTGACCAAAACTGTATACAGTATTCCAGGTATGGCCTTATTAAGGCTTTATAAGGTGATACTAATACTTCACGTGATTTTGATTCAATGGGGAAGCCAGATTTGCTTAACAACTGAGTTACTAATTTAACAACTGCAATGATTCACTTAACAACTGTGGCAAGGAAAGTAATAAAATGGGGCAAAATTCACTTACCAGCTATCTTGCTTAACCACAGAAATTTGGGGCTCAGTTCTGGTCAGAAGTCGAGAACTACCTGTAACTCTGGAAGGCTCACAAAAATGGCAGTAAAAGTATGAAACAGAACAATAAAAGCAACTAAGAAAACAACTAGCAATCTCAGAACAACCCGCCCCATACTCTTATTGTTTTTACTTTGCTGCTGTCTCACCCTAGCCCAATACCCGGGGAAGACCCAATTTCTTAACACCTTCCCGAAGGCTAGGAAGTGGGTTGCTGTATTTTGGGAGGCTAGTGTTCCACAGGACAGTTAACTTTGCCCACAATCTGGAGTTTAATCCCAATGGGTTCAAGGTTGACTCAGTCTTCCAAGGTTGGTAAAATGAGGACCCAGATTGTTGGGGGCAATATGCTGACTCTGTAAACTGCTCAGAGAATGCTATAAAAGCAACATGAAAAACAGAGGTGGGATTCACTTACCTTCCCGACTGGTTTGCAAATGTGAGCGCACGCGCACGGCCTTCTGCGTATGTGCAGTAGTCACGCATTACGTCCAGGTGGGTGGGCGGAGCACCCCGCAGTCGCCGCTACCAGTTTGTGCGATATGGAGAGAACCGGCTGAATCCTGCCACTGATGGAAAAGTACTGTATTTTCTGGAGTATAAGATGCACCGGAGTATAAGATGCAGCTTAGTTTTTGGGGAGGAAAATAGGAAAAAAAAATCTGCCTCTCAGGTCTTCATCTGGCTAGTGTTCTTAGTCTTCAGCACATTAGTTTGCTGGTTTTGAGTGTGCGCACACATTTTTTATCCCCTACTTGGGGATAAAAAACAGCTTCTTAAGCACAACTGAGAGGGAGCAGCAATGAGAAAAGCAAACAAAGCACAGAAATCGCTTCAGTTGCCTTGTTGGGGCTGAAAAAAAGCTTTTAAAACACAGCTGAGAGTCGGAGGGAGCAGGCAAAGCTCTCAGAAGATCACTTCACTCGCTAGCACATCGTTAGGGCTGAAAAAAGGCTAAAGCACAGCTGAGAGTCGGAGGAAACAAGCAAAGCCTGAAGAAGATTGCTTCACTCACTAGTGCCTCGATAGGGCTGAAAAACAAAACTTCGAAAAAGCTACATTCAGAGTATAAGACGCACCCAAATTTTCAGTCTCTTTAAGGGGGGGAGGGGAGTGCGTCTTATACGCCAGAAAATACAGTATATAAGTCTAGTGCTATTGCTATGGAGAAGGCTTACTACCTGAAGCACACTCACCCTTTCCCACCTAGTGGAATTGCAGGTATCCTTAGAAAGAGTTGGCTCTAAAAATATGGGAGTTGTAATCCCAGGATATCTTAGAGAAAAAATATTGTCCTTTGACTGTTTAGGTAATGAGCATTGCTTGGAGCAAGGAAGATTATGAGTAACAAGAAACTAATAAATTCAGGTTGAATATTAAAACATGCCCTTTACTGTTAATGTCATTTGTTCAGATGGGTAGTTGCAAGAGAATACCTAGTATAATGCATGCACCCAAATCCAAACCTAACACCAGTGGTGGGTTGCTACCAGTTTGCCCCAGATTGGGGCAGCGGCGGGAGGCTCCACCCATCTGGACGCTTCTGCGTATGCGCAGAAGCATCACGTGTGCACATGTGTGCATGCGCCCATGAGCGAATCAGTAGCAACAGGATTTGCAACCCACTACTGCCTAACACCCAAACGTTAACCACAACTAGTGAAATTATTAGCCTTCAAAGGCCTAGCTCAAGGCTTGTCTTCTAAGTGGGGGACAGTTAGAACTCACTACACAGCTATAGAATGACTGCTACATAATCGATCTCATGCATTTTTATTCAGAAATAAGTTCTGCTGTGTCAACTAGACTTAAATCTCTGGTAAATGTGCTTAGAAATATATTTACAGTGCTTTTTAAAAGAAGCAGGAACAATTAGATCTGCTGCTGAAACATGAAGAACATAAAATCCAAGGTTTCTAGCTGAAGAAACACCTACAACCTGTAGGTCTCATGTGGGCTGTACTCTACTTTTGCTGCTCCTGCTAAAAATGCTTTTAAAAACCAAACACATGTTGTACGCACAGAAAACAGAAAGAACTTCTCTAGAATCTTTCCCATCCATCCATGCCCGGTGAACCACCTTATCACTACGATTCCTGTGGCCGTCAGAGGCTGGGACGAAAAGTAAAAAATTAAACTTTAACTGAAAAAATTAAAATTGCCCAACCCTGGCAGACAGCATTAGACTAAGACCTGGCAAATACGTTTTGATATTTCTGTAGAGGATTCCACAGAAGATTCAAATGAGACAAACAGGAAGCCCGCTTACAGTAGGGTTATAAGTTCTTCCGTAAATTCTTCAAATTCCTGGAATAAATCCAAAGTGAAGTGCAGGTGTAAATACAATTCATCTGTCCCTTATTTATATTGCAATTAACATAGTTGGATTCGTGCAACCATCTATTTATAGAGCTATTTTTTTAAGAACTATGTCCAATGTCCTTGAGAATACCAGCTCAGCACTTTTGTGATACTTATGCATTTTTTCAGCCAGCATTAAGTAAGAGTGGTTTATTAGTTATACTTAGATGGACTGGGCCCAACTACTGAAGGAACTTTCCAAGGTACAAGTGAATAATAATGTTTTGGATGTTATTTATTTATCAGGGAAAATGCAACAAAGAAGATTAATGACCCTTTTATTGAAATCTACTGAGATTTTTTTTCCAAAGGGCTGTAGTCCCTTTGTTTCATTTCAGAAGCTTGATAAAAATGTGAAGAAAGCGAGGGAAAACTTTCCCTCCACATATATTTCTTGGACACCCAATAAAACCAACTGACACAAGAGTCAACAGAGATGGAAATGAAGGATTTCTTTACAGTATTCAGTGCATCATATGCTTATGGATTTTACAAAAAATGATGATGAATACCAGCTTAATAGCTTCCAGAAGGAGTTAGGGTTGAGAAGCTGAAAGTCATAGGAGAATATCCAGCTGTTTTCTTAAATGAAAGCCAATTGGAAAAGAGCCCAACAGAAGACAAGGTTACTAGATATCATCAATGATGACCCAAAGGTGTTTTTCAAGACACAACTGGACTTTCTGGTTTTTCTTTGAAGACGATTCGCTTCTCACCCAAGAATCTTCTTCAACTCTTGTTGGATGGTGGGGAATGGAAGGATTTATACTCCTTGCAGACAGCTGGTCATTTGCATTCTTTTAGTGAGTCTTGAAGGCTTCCTGGAGGTTTATCTGTGTCATCTTGAAAAAGCACCTTTGGGACAACTATGACCTGGATGTCTGAGAATCTCCATAGACATTTAGTGATACAAGGATAAGTTTACAAGAACCCTAAGAAGCAGTTTCTAATAGAGAATTTGGTTAAATTATGTCCATCAGTTCATCAAGTAATGGCAGTAACTGAAAAACAACATGCAGAAAATAAAATTGTCTTACAGTGAGATGCACAGCAAACAAATTCAATAATTAATTAAAATAAAAATGAAAACACATTTCTGAGAATGCAGAAAATTATTTTCAGATCCATCACCTAGGACAAGGGTGTCAAACTCAAGACCTGCAGGCTGGATCCAACCTGCAGGGTGCTTAGATCTGGCCCATGGGGCCACCCTGGAAACAGTGAAAGACTGGCTCACAGTGCCTTTTCCAGCGTAAACTGAGGCCCTCCCAAGCTCCGTTTTATCTGGCAGAGGGTTGCAGGAGTCCGTTGCAGCCAAAAACGAAGCTCGCAAAGGCTGCGCATGGCCCAAGCTCCGTTTTCGCTGGCAGAGATTTGCAGGCCATCCCAGCCAAAAATGGAGATCAGGAGTCCACTTTCACTGGCAGAGTACGTGGGCCACCACAGGCACCCCCGACATGAGTGACGTCAATCTGGCCATGCCCACCTGGTCATGGCCACCCCAGCTCCCCAAGGTCAAACACAACCCTGATGCGGCCCTCAATAAAATCGAGTTTGACACCCTGACCTAGGCTATGCTCCCTCAATAATACCATAATATTAGTAGAACCAAAGTATCATGGCTGGGTTAGAGCAGTGGTAAAATCCAAATTTTTTTATTACCGGTTCTGTGAGCATGGCTTGATGGGTATGGTGTGGTTTGGTGGGTGTGGCAGGGAAAGTTTACTGCAAAATCTCCATTCCCACCCCACTCCAGGGGAAGGATATTGCAAAATCCCCATTCCCTCCCCACTTCTGGGGGAAGGACATTGCAAAATCTCCATTCCCACCCCACTCTGGAGCCAGTCAGAGGTGGTATTTGCTGGTTCTCCAAATTACTCAAAATTTCTGCTACTGGTTCTCCGAACTGCTCAAAATTTCTGCTAGCGGTTCTCCAGAACCTGTCAGAACCTGCTGGATTTTACCCCTGGGTTAGAGCCATCTAGATCATCTCCAAGACCCTAGAAAGAAACTCAGTCAAAGGAATCCTACTTACAAGAAGGAAGCAAATTTTGCATCAAGTCACAAATAAGGAGTCAAAAAGGGTAGAACAACATAACATAGCAGCTTGCAGATCCCAGATTGTGCTAAGGCAAATATTTGTGACTATGTCCTTTGTTCATGGCAGCTCTTCAGGTAGATCATACTTGGTATCCAATGTCATGTAGGTCTGTACTACTTTTATTTAAAGCTATAGTAACAGAATCTTGCAAGTCTGGATGTGCTTTCCCCCCTCCTTTTTGCTTCTTTCTTACTCTTTTATTGTGCCTTTTGAATGGCATGTAAACTATAGTTTCAAGTGTTGTGAAATTGAGGAGTTTTTCATCATATCTTCTGACTGCTGGTTGGTGGTCATGAGTGCACTCCACTAGTCGTCTGCTTGTCTATCTTTGTTGTTGTTCTTATACTGTACATTGTAGATAACTTCTGTTTTCTTTTCTTGGGACTCTGGGTTTTTTGATTTACTTAAGATGTTTTGGAGGGCTTTGATTGGTTTGCATGCTACAGTAATGCCATGTGTTTGCAATGGTCTGTTGGTTGTTTCTGAGATGTTTTTGATGCTTTATCCTTTTCATAGCTTGGGTTGGTTGTGCTCTAGTGGGTTGAATAGTCAGGCACTTTTTGATAACATTGCATGGAAATCCATTTCATTGGAACATTTTGTTAAGGATATTGTTGTTATGTTACCAACCAGCAGAGTGTAGAGCACAGAGAAACATTGCTGAGAGCAATGAATAAGAGATGTGCAAACTGGTTTATCAAAAGTTTACTTTATAGCGAAAAAACTATCTCATAGTCTTTAAATCAATCCAAGTCTTTGCCAGTTAAATCAGTCCAGTGATACAAAAATCTTCTTACCACACAAACAGTAGTTGGTTAGAATAACAAACTCACTCTGGTTCACAAACCACGATAGTAGCAGATCCATCCAACGATGATAGCACAATGATAGCAACTCCTCACACTATGGTAGCATATCATCAACTGAATACGTTACAGTACGTTTCTTAAATATGTTTACAACCAGTGATTATCTAATTACAGCATGACTCAGCATTACAATGAATCAGCAGTAAAACTTTAAAGTCGCACAATACATATTCATATTAAAGTCACAGAACACATATATTGCCTGGACAACTTGTTAGGCTCAAACCATATCCTAACACATTTTGTATTTCCTTTTTCTGGTATTCTGATATTCTGGGTTGCTGGACTGTGTTTCTACTCCTTCTGCCCATTTCAGTTCAACATTCCCTGAACTTATCCCTCCCATCTTATGCTTGATCCCTAGAAATCATTGTAGTAGGAATAGGACAGATTTTTCCCATTTCATATTTATATTTTAATGCAAAAGTCAAGGGGCTCCAAGGTACTCCCAGCAACCAGAGTCTCCCCTATATCAAAATTACAATGAAGTTATGTGCATTGTGTCAGAGGAACTGAACAGTTAGACATAAATGAAGAGGCCTTAATCGGATAATTTGCCCATTTAATTAATTAATTAAATTTATTTATTTAGTTTGTCAAACATGTATGAGATAACAGGTATAAGTATAAACATGAATATGAACACAGGAACTGGATACAAATAAATGGGGACAGTAGGACAGGGACGGTAGGCATGTTGTTGCGCTTATGCATGCCCCTTACAGACCTCTTAGGAATGGGATGAGGTCAATGGTAGACAGTCTAAGGTTAAAGTTATGGGGATTTGGGGATGCAGCAAGAGTCAGGTAATGCATTCCAAGCATTGACCACTCTGTTGCTGAAGTCGTATTTTCTGCAATTGAGTTTGTAGCGGTTTACCTTGAGTTTGTATCTATTGTGTGCTCGTGTATTATTGTGGTTAAAGCTGAAGTAGTCATTGACAGGTAGGACATTGTAGCAGATAATTTTGTGTACTACGCTTAAATCAGACCTTAGTTATCCAAGCCCAAAATTTCAAGCCTGGTGGCATAAGGCGTTTCCTTTGTAACTGACAGCAGAAGCCCTAGTCACACAGATAGAATTCCTTTTCAATACTACTACGAGAGTTTAGTATTTTTACCTATGGAAATGGTCATCAATCCATATGTTGGTAAAGCAGGATTAGGCAAATAGTTGGAGGATGATCTACTAATGGCTATATTCACCACGCAGTTTACATAAGAGTAAAAAGCTGATCATCTGAAATACCTCAGTTTGTGCAGGTAAACTGCACAATATTCAGTTCAACATGGGGATGTTCCATGTTGTACTTCTAGATGTAACAAGTTGCCATTATATGTCACACAATATAGTATTGGCCTGATTTATCTTGGCTCATATTCTTAGATGCCAGGACAGAGGTGGGTTTCAGCAGGTTCTGACTAGTTCTGGAGAACCGGTAGCAGAAATTTTGAGTAGTTTGGAGAACCGGTAAAAACCACCTGTGACTGGCTCCGCCCCCATCTATTCTCTGCCTCCCGAGTCCCAGCTGATCAGGAGGAAATAGGGATTTTGCAGTATCCTTCCCCTGCCATGCTCACCAAACCACGCCCACCAAGCAATGCCATGCCTACCAAGCCGCACCCACAGAACCAGTAGTAAAAATTTTTGAAACCCACCACTGTGCCAGGATTAGAATCCGGGTTTTTCTACATACAGAGTATGTGCTCTATCATTGAGCTATGATCTTTATACATACTTTTTTAATTAATGGTTCTAATTACAATAGTAAAAATGAATATAAATTAAACTTTAAAAAATAGTAAGAAAAATATATAGTAAAATGCAATAAAAAGAATATGGTAAAGAAAAAGAAAAGAAATATATAAAGAAGAGACTTCCAACTTTCATTACGTGTATACAGACATTTAGTAACTCTTTCCCCATTAAGGTTATAAAACAATCTCTCTTCCCTTATCCCAATCTTTAGATATAAACTATAAAACATCAATTTTTTAATCTCAGCACCAGCAGAAAGACCATAAAGGGCTGCCAGAACTTTGCAAATAAATATATTATTTTAACCTTGATCAAAGAAATCAATTTTATTTTCCTTTCATTTGTAACTGTCTTAAATTCTAGTTCATTTAATATTGTCATAGAATTTGATTTCTCTACAATTCTTCTTTATCTCACAGCATAGACTTCTTCAAGGATTTAGCAAGTGTCAAGCCCCAAATTCAAAGCAACAAAATGAAATCCAGTTGAGTTCAATCCTTTATGTCCTTGCTCTTAATGGATAAATTCTTGCCATCCTAAAGCTATAACCCAGCAGGCCCCAACCTTTTTGGCTCCAGGGACTGGTTCAATGTAGAGAGTTTTTTTCTGTGGACCAGGGAGTGTGGGGTTGTACAGATGGGGCTTCATTTGTTTGTGTGACCCAGTTTCTGGCACACTACGGATTGGGGGTGGTCCCTGGCCCAGGGGTTGGAGACCCCCTGTTCTAATCTACTAATTATATCCTAAGAGATTCTAGGGTGTGGCTTCCCTAAACTTCTTCCTCATTCCCTCATTTAGCTTTGGACTGTGCAGTCTCTTAATTTGAGCCTCTTTCTGATTAGATTTACTGCCTCCTTGCTGGGAAACTTCTGTGCTGCCAAAACTCCTAACCACTGATTCTGCAGGTGTACATTCTGTCACATCAAGACTTTTTTGTAGATCCAATCAGAAACCATTTCCAGGTCATTCTTTTGGTTTGTCATTGGTACTTCCCCTTTAATTTTTAAAACTTAAGCTAGTTTATTTTATGTTTCCAATGTTGTAACATCTTGAGTCATTTTGTAAATCTCACTTAGCCAATATGAAAAGCTGATTTGTATTTTTTTCTTTCTACTTAGAATATTTAGTATTCTCTTTAGTATTCCCAGTTTCTAAAATAATAAATTCAATTGTTATGAGCCAGGATAGCCAAAATAACTCTTGTTACCATAAGAAGCATTCATTTTTCATAGTTAATTCCAAAATCTTATTGTAAAAGTCAATATTCCAGATTTAACTGGACCCTTAATTCATTTGGAATTTCTTTAGTTCAAAATCTTAGCTTGTTGTTTACTTCAAATTCTTTAAGTTCTTCAGTTTAACTTAATTCAGTAATTAATTTTCCTTTGTTCAGAGTTGAAGCTAAACTCACCCATGGTTTTTTCAAACTTGTCGTTCCAAAGGTCTCTAATAGTTTTAAAATGGTTATAGGCAGTAGTGGGTTTCAATTTCATTCGCTACCGGTTCGGTCATGGACGTGTGGGTGTGTGCACTGCTTCTGCGCATGCACAGAGACTTCCAGGAGGGTGGGCGGAGCCTCCCGCCACCACCACTACCAGTTTGCCCGATCCGGGGTGAACCAGTAGCAACCCACCACTGGTTATAGGCAATTTCCAAAAGTGATCAGAAAGTGAAGCTTTGAAAGATTTAGGGTCTTTTAAAAAGCTCTGCCATGGTTGCAAGCAATGTGGCTGATTGCATCATCTCCTGGCACTCAAACCCACAGAAAAACCACTGTGCTTTGGTCTCCTCATGAGGAGCTGCTGTTCAGAACACATATGAACCATTTCCCCTCCTCTTCTTGTCTGGAAAAGTTCTGAAGAGCCAGTGTACTCACTAGTCCTTTGGTCTTTGCCATGTTTTTTTGGCTGTACTTTCATGGAGATATCTTCATTCATTCTGTCCAGACCTGCTAGAATAATGTGGATCTGCAAGTTCCACAACCTGATACCAGTCTAAAAATACCACAGAAAGAGTTGATAATACAATGATTTAGTGATCTTACTACTGCCATGGCTTGTTATCCATATCTTTTTGCATAATCCTCCTTCCTGTTTTCAAGAATGACTGTTTTACAAAATAGAAAATGTTATGAGTGAAGATGCCCCAAGATAGAAAATAGCATTTCTATCCAATTCAGGCTTTAAAGGACCCTCCCCACCCCAAAAAGCAGTAGATCTTGGTTTGTGGCAAAAACCAGCGAACTGCTGCTTAGCTGACATTTTAAGAAATTGAGTTTGAAATAAGACCCATCCTATAAATGATTGTGTTAATTTCATTTTCATGCAGAAAAAATTCATGCGATTGGACAGCGAAAACATTACAGATCATTGCAAATGTAGACTAATGACTTGCAAGTTGTATTATTCCTCTTCACAGTATTTTTAAGTCACTGAAATTGGACTGCATTAATGGTCCAGTTATTGAATGTAAGCAAATGTAATTCTACAAAAGAAAAAAAGGAAAAAAAAAACCTGATGAAACAATTTCCAGCCAGAAAGGCATGAAATGTACTGCTAGATTCTCCTCCCTTTGGGCATTTTGGTAATCCATTTATACTTTTTTGCAGTTTTGCAGCCAATCCTGGTCTGAAGGATTTCCTGATCTCAGGAACTTCCACGGGGATGGTTAAAAAAATAAAAGTCAAGATGGTAACCACAACATGGGACTGATGTTTTGCCCAAGAGAGAGACTTATCTGATTTCCTAAACAGAGAATCTCTCTAAGGAGGAGGCTGACTGCCAATGCCATCTTCCAGACTGGATATAAGTAAGAAAGTGGAGAATGTCTCATGTTTATTTCTGGATTTATCAGCAGTGAAGCAGGATGCAATGGACAAGCTCTATGATTGCTCTCTTTATTTATTTTTCCAATCCAAAGAAATGCTAGAAAGTAATTGCATGAAGAAGCTCAGTACTCCATTCATCTGTGGGTCTTTCATTCCGAGTCTCCCCACTTTTCCTTCCTTGTCGTATGTGTGGAACAGAACTGTTACTATTAGAATTCCAAATGCAATGCTCTTTATGCCTTCCCTAATTTCTTTTAAATTAATTTTGGGGAGGCAGTCAAAGACTTACAGGGTGAAGAGATGATGCAGCAATCTCATCCCTTCATGCAGGTGGTCAAGAATTTCCAGGACAGGAAATGATATGTTATGAAGGGATTGATTCCTTGGATGTGGTGAACTTTTAAAAAGCTTGACTATGTTGCCTTTCTACATCCACTTCCTTTAGAGGTGGGAAATTGTTCCTTTACGTCTTGGCATTTTGCTGCAAACATATTGAAACATGTTTTCCAAGTGGGGAATGGACTGAAGAGGCTCTCAGCCTGGAGGTTGCTCATTCCTATATGGGGACTTTGTGCATAGAGTCTGTGCACAAATATAATTTTGAGGTTGCTATTTTTGGAGTATGATCAGAGAGGTTTTCACTGGGTTTTCAAATTCATGAGAAAGTGGTGAGGGTAAAAGAACATATTGCTGCAGCATTATGGACTATCACTACTAAAATAGTGATGCGGGTATTTAGGGGAACAGAGCAGAGGTGGGTTTCAGAAGGTTCTGAAGGTTCTGAAGGTTCTGACCAGATCTGGAGAACTGGTAGTGGACATTTTGAGTAGTTCGGAAAACTGATAGTAAAAATTCTGACTGGTCCCACCCTAGTCTATTCTCTGCCTCCCAAGTCCCAGGTGATTGGGTGGAAATGGGAATTTTGCAGTATCCTTCCCCTGGAGTGGAATGTGAAAGGAGATTTTACAGTATCCTTCCCCTGCCACGCCCACCAAGCCATGCCATGCCTGCCAAGCCACACCCACAGAACCAGTAGTAAAAAAAATTGAAACCCACCACTGGAACAGAGACATAAATGAAATCTTCTCAAAGCTGCTGAATCAAATATATGCTTCAAATATTGACTGGGATCTGGCCTCCATCTTGGAGAAGACTGTCAAAGAAACTTTGCATTAGAGCTGTTCCCTGCTATTCATGCTATCTACCATCACCTGGATGGCCATCATGGAGGCTCAAATTGCCAATGCTAATTTTAAAGCTGTTCAGCTCTGAACCAAATTGACTTTGACATATTGATTTTTCAGCAAAACAGTGAAATTGATATTGATATCTTGCAAGACAACAACACAGAGAGGTGATTTCTTCATAAATAGGCCCCAATCTTCTAAAAATCAGAGGTTATATGTCCATGGAGTTGTGCTATTAATCAGAGCCAAAGCCCATTAAATTTAGTATAATTTCTCTAAAGTGAACGTATTGATAAATCAAGGAAACAAGTCAAGAAAACAAAATTGTTTATCTTTGTTTGGGGAAGGAGTCTTTCTCAGTCCTGTTTCTTCCAAAATAATACTCTGTATTCACAAATCAAAATGATCATTTTCATATCCTAATGGTTGATATATAAGATGCCCACTATGGATTTCTCTGAGACTTGAAGGCAGAATAAAATAGACTTTAAAACAGTAGTTGCACAGCAGCATCGAACAGAATCTACTAACATTTATCTCTGGTTGAAAAAAAATTACATATGTACATTTGTTGATGAAATATGCATCTGAAAAGAGTGAAAGCAGGATTGAAGGGGAAAAAAATAAACTAGTTTTTTTTTTTTTACAAGCCTGCATGGCAGAACATTACATTAAAGAGATTGTTATCACAAAATGTCTTAAAACAAAGACATCTTGTTTACATTAAAACTGTATTTATTAGGAGAGAGCCAGCTTGGTAGTGGTTAGAGCAGTAGGCTAGAAAATGAGATCTGGAATTCTGATCCCACTTTAGGCACAAAACCAGCTGGGTGACCTTGGGCCAGTCACTCTCTCAATTTTAAGAAGAAGGTCAAAGCAAACCACTTCTGAATCTTGCCAACAAAATTGCAGGGACTTGTCGAGACAATTGCCAGGAACCAAGGAGGGAGGGAGGGAGGGAAGGAGGGAGGGAAGGAAGGAAGGAAGGAAGGAAGGAAGGAAGGAAGGAAGGAAGGACAAGCATAGAAAGATTTTGCACATTAGGAAAAGTTGTGAATGAGAGCAAATGCAGATTTGTGTTTTAACATCCATTGCAAAAATAATAGACTAAGATAATACCTAGTGACATCCGTATGGAAGAGACCAGAATAAAAAAAATTGCAATGTGTGGGTAATGATGCAAGACACACCCCTTTCAAATGGGGGTACAATGTCAATGCATGTACAAAATGGACTAAGTTTGCATTGCAACACTTTGTCCATCACTGTACTGATTTTGTCACCCTCTGATTCTGCTGATAATGTCTTACTGGGCAATATAAAACACACATTAGTTTTATCCTGATCCGGATATCTCTAACTGTAAATTACAGCAAATATTATGAATACTTACCTGCCGTGCCATTCTGTTATGAAATTGAAGGTTATGACTTGAGCAGATTGGGTAGCATTTTCACCTTTCCTCAAATCACAAATGAAGGTACAGTAGGAGAAAACCCGATGGATGAAGCTGCTTAATGCCTGTGACGAAGCATCAAGGTTATCAGAATTTAAATCAATTAAACACCTGTGCCAAGGAAAGATACATGCTATTTATTTAATTGTCATTTAATTTATTCAGTTATTAGCTGGAGCTGAAGCAAAAAACAAAAAACCAAAAGCACCGTAGGCTGGCACTAAAACCCAGGAGAGCAAACCTACAGAAACAATTGTTCAGGAGCTAAAAAGCTTAGGTAGAGCTTGAGTAGAAGTGCTTCAGGTAACTTCAATAAACCTCAGCAGATCTTTCTTTCTTTCTTTCTTTCTTTCTTTCTTTCTTTCTTTCTTTCTTTCTTTCTTTCTTTCTTTCTTTCTCTCTCTCCCTCTCTCTCTCTCTCTTTCTTTCTTTCTTTTTCTTTTCTCTCTTCTACTTTCCTACCTCATTAGGTAACTATGTAAAATATATTAAAATATGAATGTATATATTATATAATAAAATGTAAAAAACCAAGCTTTGAGGGTTAAGAAAGATAACACATCAGAACAAGATCCATATGAAAGTAGAAGAAGAATCTGTATATGTTTACTGTATTCTTAATTTTAATTTATATTTCCCTCTTTTTTTTTTTTTTTTTTTTTTGTATTCTGTATTTTACTGCACATTACTGCATTGTTAAAACTGAAAAGACAAGCAGGATTTGCATGGAATAAAATAGAAAAAGCATGCAGTCTTAACTCTCGGTTCAAACTAGCATTAGGGGAATATAATGTTTCATTGCCAGAGAAATGTAACCATGATTTATAAAATAAACCATATTCTGCTAGGTTTCTATAACACACAAAGGCATACTTCAATTTATAAACTGCAGTGGCTAGATGTACACCAGTGGTGGGTTGCTACTGGTTTGCCCAGATCAGGCAAACTGGTAGCGGAGGCGGTGGGAGGCTCCGCCCACCTGCTCAGACGTCTCTGCGCATGCGCAGAAGCGTCGTGCGCAAGAGAGCATCCATGCCCACAATCAAACTGGTAGTGGCCAAAATTGAAACCCGCTACTGATTTACACAACAAATTATTAAAACTAAAAAAAAAAAACACATTATGGCAACGCTGGAAGCCACAGCCACTCGGTCTTGGAGGGGTTGAGTCGAAGCCTGTTTCTCCCCATCCAGGCCCGCACGGCCTCCAGGCACTGGGACATCACTTCAAGGGCATCGTTCGGGTGGCCTGGGGTGGAGATGTACAGCTGGGTGTCATCAGCGTACTGATGGAACTCCACCCCGAAGCCACGGATGATCTCACCCAGCGGCTTTATATAAATGTTGAACAGAAGGGGCGAGAGGACCGACCCTTGTGGCACCCCACAAGCAAGGTGTCTCGGGGTCGACCGCTGCCCCCCTGTCAACACAGATTGCGACTGGTCAGAGAGGTAGGAGAACCACCGCAGAACGGTGCCCCCCACCCCCACCCCCGCCAACCGGTGCAACATGATACCATGGTCGATGGTATCAAAAGCCGCTGAGAGGTCTAACAGGACCAGGATAGAGGAGCAACCCCTATCCCGAGCCCTCCAGAGATCATCCACCAACGCGACCAATGCCGTTTCCATGCTGTGCCCAGGCCGGAAGCCGGACTGGAGCGGGTCTAGATAGACAGCTTCATCCAGGTACCGGGGAAGCTGTTGCACTACCACACTCTCAACAACCTTCGCAACGAAGCGAAGGTTGGAGACTGGACGATAGTTAGCCAAAACAGCCGGATCCAGAGAGGGCTTCTTGAAGAGGGGCCTCACAACCGCTTCTTTCAAAGTGGCCGGCAGGACCCCCTCACTAAAGAAGCGTTAACAATCTTCTGGAGCCAGCCTCGTGTCACCTCCCGGGAAGCCAGTACCAACCAGGAGGGACACGGGTCTAATAAACGTGGTCACATTCAGCCGTCCCAGGACCCTGTCCATGTCCTCAGGAGCCACAGGATTGAACTCCTGCCAGATAACACTCTCAAGACCTGCCTCCGTCATCCCGTCCGGACATACCCAGTCAGAGGCTAGCCCTTCCCGAATCTGAGCGATTTTGTCATACAGATACTGCACAAAGTCCTCAGCTCGGCCCTGCAAGGGGTCATCCCACACTTCCAGGTGGAGGAGGGAGCGGGTCACCCTAAACAGGGCGGCCGGGTGATTATCTGATGACGCGATAAGAGCGGCAAAATAGCTAGATTTTGCCGCTTTTATCGCCATTAGGTAGGTCTTAATATGAGACCTCATCAGTGTTCAGTCGGATTCGGACTGGCTGGTCGTCCAACTACTCTCCAGGCATCTTTTCCGGCACTTCATCTCCCTAAGCTCCTCGGAGAACCAAGAAGCTAGGTGAGTTTGGTGCCAGGTCAGAGGCCGCAAAGGCACGACACAATCCAAGACCCCGGCAGCCGCACTATCCCAGGCGGCCACCAGGTCTTCAGCCGAGTCATGAGCCAGAGTCTCAGGAAATGGCCCAAGCTCTATCTGGAACCTATCAGGGTCCATCAGGCGCCTGGGGCGGAACCACCTAGTCGGTCCCGCCTCCCTGCGGCGGGGTGCAGCGGTTAGAAAGTCCAGTCGAAGTCCAGTGATGGCTAACCTTTTTGCCGTCATGTGCCAAAAGCAGGGGGAGTGTGTGGGGGGGTTATGCATGCGTGTGCCCAGACCCACAATTCAATGTGCCCCGCCCCCTGCGCATGCACGCATGACGCCCCCTGCGCTCCCCCTGCTTTTGGCACAGTGGGCTCAGTAGGCCTGTTTTTGTCCCTCCCCAGGCTCCAGAGGCTTTCTTGGAGCCTGGGGAGGGCGAAAACTGCCTTCCCCCACCCCAGAGGCCAGAAATGGCCATTTCCCGACTTTGGATGGGTCTGGAAGACCCGTTTTTCACCCTCTCCATGCTCCTGAGGCTTTCTAGGAGCCCGGGGAGGGCAAAAATGGCCTTTCCCAACCTCCCAGAGGCCAGAAGCAGCCCGTTTCCTGCCTTCCGGTGGGCCCAAAAATCAGCTGGCTGGTGTGTGAATGCATGCTGGAGCTGAGCTAGGGCAACGTTCACGTTCCCACAGATATGGCTCCATGTGCCACCTGTGGCACGCGTGCCATAGGTTCGCCATCATGGTACTAAGCCATCAAATTCACTTAATGAGCCCAGACTGCTATCCTAAGCCACCTCCATCCACTACCAGTCTTACATAACTCTTTGATCACAGAGTCATACTTACTATGTCTCTTTAATTGGAATTTGAAGTGGAGATATATAAGAGATTTCCATATAATTTTCCATAAATAACAAATGGTGGCTGCATGGCATAATAACCTTCAGATTCTTATGAAACAAGCCTTTTTGGTTGCCAATATTTAGATACACAGCCTTTGGTGAAGAGCCTTAGATTGACTGAAGTGTTGTGATTCCAGCTTGGGTTTAAATACCCGACAGAAATCTAGAACATTGTGCAGAGCCAGGCTCAGCTAAAACGAAGCTACAGGTAGCCCTCGCTTACTAATTGATAGTTGGGACCAGGAAGTCTGTCACTAAATCTTTTTGAACCTCAGGGACCACTAAATTCATAATTTTAAATCCCACGGATCACTAATATGATCTGCATAATGACCAGCTGGGTGGGCGTGGCCAGCTCCTCGCCTCCCCCATGGGCTCCTTAGGGCCCAAACAGGAAGCAGTTGTTGGAGCTAAGCAGCCACCACCAGAAAGAGTTGGCAAAACAGCTCAGTTCAAATTGGATCTGACCGAGAAGGAGGCTCAGCAGAAGCACCTCACTGAGGACTATGAGCATAGGCTTTCCAAGCAGAGGGAAGACCTGCGGGAGTGCAAGGCCAGGTACCAGCACCCTGAGATGGTCAGCCAGTTCCAGGCCATGATGCTCTCCCACTGGAACAAGGTCCTCTGGCTCTTTGCCACCAGTGGCAGTTCCCTCCAGCCATTGCCCAAAGCCCTGCACCAGGAGGCCGAAGCAGACCCCAAGTTGGAATTTATGCCCTGCTCCAACCAACACAAAAAGACCTCAAAGGGGGAGACTCTCTGTAACAACACAAATGTTCATTGCACGTATCCATCCCAGGGGCTGTAGTTTGAGGACCCCTGATTTAGTGCAATGTTAAAAATGCAAATAATTTTTTTGCGGACCACCAAAATTTTCTCGCGGACCACCAGTGGTCCATGGACCACCAGTTGGTGACTGCTGCACTAAATGATATAGTTTGAAGGTATGATGTCAGATGACCGCACCAATGTATGGCAGCAGTTCCAGCAGTCCCGTTTGCTGTGGTTAGGCAACTCCCATATGGATGCAGCACCCAATAGTCACATGATTGTCATTTGTGATCCCCTGTCCATTTTCGCATTCACTTTGCTTGTTGGAACTTGGCAATGAAGGTTGTAAATAGGTGATCATATGACGGTGGGGCACTGTGATGTTGTAATTTCAAGCTGGTCGCAAAGCACCCAAATCGCAATCACAAGACCAAGGGACACTGTGATGGCTACAACTACGAGGACCTATTGTAAGTAGCTCTTTAACTTTGAATGTTCAAGTTCTGGCAAGAATGGATGTGGAATTTGAAAGTTGCCAAGATTGAGAATCATTTATCTAGATTCGCATATTGCATCGAGCTTGTGAATCCAGCCAATGGGGTTTATAAATCATAGTCTTTGATTAGTCAACCAAACATAGTTTCTTCTGTTATGCAAATAACAGGAGCATTGTAGCAGTGATTTTCTGTTCTGAAAGAAAGCTCCCCTGCATCTCAGACAGAGCTCTTCTTTCTTAGACGTATGCAGTGATGAAATATAAAATTTGTTACTACCAGTTCTGTGGGCGTGGCTTGGTGGTGGTGGTGATAATGTGATTGATGGGTGTGGCCAACTTTTTTTTAAAAAACTTTTAAAACCATTTTTTTTTTACAATCTCTTTGGCTGAAGAGGTTGTTAAAAAATGCTTTTAAAAGCCTCTGACGATCCCAGCTGAGTTGCCTGATCGTCAGAGACTTTTTTTCTTTTAAAAACATTTTTTCTACAAAAATGCTTTTAAAAGCCTCTGACGATCCCAGCTGAGCCGCGCGATCATCAGAGGCTTTTTTTTTACTTTTAAAAGCATTTTTTTGGCAAAAGAGGTTGCAGAAAAAATGCTTTTAAAAATAAAAAATAACGTCTCTGATGATTGCGCGGCTCAGCTGGGCATGCGGGGGGGCAGGGATTTTTGCTACCGGTTCTCCAAACCACCCACTGCCATTGCTACCGGATCGGGCGATCCGGTCCAAACCGGGAGCATTTCACCCCTGGATGTATGATACCTTTGGACTGAAAACATCCAGCACTGGATTTGACATACTGTATAAACACGACTTTCTCACATCATGGTATTGATATTGGGGCCATGTTCACAGGATTCAGTTGGCTATAAAATCTCAGCTAGAGAACATGTGCATGCTGCCACTTTTCCATACAGAAATCTAACACGCCAGGTTTGTTGTTTCATGGAGTATGTTGAAACTCTAATGACCTCTATCTTGGATTCCTTTTCCTTGGGTTTTTCTTGCAACTCACAAAACCCGAGGGGGTCACTCCTATGCATTCAATAAACAAAGCACTTAAAATAAATTTGCTGAGAGTATTGTAGAAGTTGCTTGGTTACTGTTATTTTCCCCCAGTATCTTTATATTGGATTCGCTGTGTGTGGATGGTGAAGATTAGGACTATTGCTAAGAATGGTGACATTTTCTGCTCACATGTAGAAAAGAAGCTTTGTCACTGTAGCTCTTTTTTCTAGATAGCAAAAAACTGTGAACAGCATATTTAATTTCCATAAGCAGCTTTGAAAATATAAAGGGCAGTTTATTTGTTTCTGATTAAAATGATTAATCGGAACAGCCTGAAGCATGAAATAAAACAATGGAGCTTCTTTTCTAAACAATGCAAACAATTCCATCATTCATGTGTTGATTCACTGTGGATAAGGCTGAATGCAACCAAATGTTGGTAGACTCAAATATATAGATACAGGATAGAGTCAATCTGAATTAATTAGTAACCACACAGCAGAAGAATCCTATGGAAGCAAATGAAAAGTATGCACATTGGGACAAAATATTACACACACACACACACACACACACACACACACAATTCGTGTATACACAACTCTACAGACCTTTTTTTTCCAGTGCAAGGAGATGTTTCCCATAAGTGTCTCAAGGCTGACAACATTGGGGAGATTGCAGTTAAGGGGAATAGGACTGAATTTGTCATTTTTGGGGGGCATTCACAATCACAGGCATCTATAACTAATTTACAGTGGCATCAAAATGACAATTGTGGCATTCATGAAGTCATGGCACATATGATCCAATCATATGCTTTAAACAGAAAAACTGATTGAACAACATATGTTGCATCTTTTGCATGATGATATCACGATGCATATGTATGGGTAGTAATTTGCTCCCCCCACTTGCCATTCTATAGATGACGATGAACCCCTACTTTCTACTAAACAGGCAGATCTCATCATATTCCCATCACAAACACACTTGTCTGTCTCCAGCAACTGAATTTCCAAGAGCTCTCACCTTCTGTGGTGTATCCTTGGCATGGGAAGACAGCCAAGTTCACACTCTGTAGAACAGGCATCGGTAACAAGCTGCAATGACATCGAAATGATGACACAGGCATCATGGTATCATTGCTCACATAATGCAAGTGTGTCCCGGTGTCCTAACATTTGAAACAACCACATAAAAGTAAAGCATGATATGTCCCAAAGGTCCTTTTTCAAGAGGCAACTGGACTTTCTTGTTTTGCTTTGAAGATATTTTGCTTCTCATCCAAGAAGCTTCTTCAGCTCTGACCGGATGGTGGGGAGAGCTGAAGAAGCTTCTTGAATGAGGAATGAAACGACTTCAGAGCAAAACAAGAAAGCCCAGTTGCCTCTTGAAAAAGCACCTTTGGGACAACCATGACCTGGTTGACTGAGAATCTCCATAGACATAAAGCATGACATATGCCACCATTTGTTTCCCCTTCTTCTTCTTTCCCTATGGCATTCTGTGCTTTAATCATATTGTGCTTTGTTTAGTTTGGGTTTAATTGTGTTGTAAAAACCAAAGTAACTGTAACTGTTAGTATGTAAATCATAGCTTAATATGTCGTGTTAGCTGCGGCTTATTCAGTAAAATCATAAAATTAGCTATAACGTAGCACAATGTCTAAACTCAAGACATTTCCACCGAAGTCTGTTCAGCTAATCCAAAATCAGTACCAGATTGGCGTGACTGGTGTATAATCATATCTCATTGACTTTATTTGCAACCGAGCTGATTTATTTCTGGATAAGCTGCAATGCGTCTCAAACAGAACTTTAAGCCATTCTCCTTTTGAAATGCTGAAGGTTGAACAGGATGTGGGAGGGCTAGCTTTCGATTGGCAGGAGCTCTCCTATCACTTTGCCCCCAGGGCTTTTAGTCCTCCACTGAAGAAGAGCCATCAAAGCATCACAGACGACTTGAAAGAGAGAAGAAAGTGCCTGTACAGCTTTGCAGCTCTTCCTCTATAATAACCTTTCTAACTTGTGTGTGTGTGGGGGGGGGGGGCAGAGAATAAAGCCCACAGTATGATCTAAAAACTTGACAAGGGTGAAGGACTCTGAATGCTGTTTCTTCCCTCTCCTATTGGTCAGCTGCAGGGAACACTGATTGAGGTTCCTTCAGGATTTAGGAGACTGAATTGTCCAAGAAACAATGAAGATGATCACGATTGCTTCTGGGGAACTGGGAAACTAAAATGGGGACAGCGTAAAACTACCCCCAGCCAACATCTAAGATTTTAAGATCTAATATAATTCTACGCAGTTCATTCTGTACTCTGAAATAGGACTCCTGTTGCTGATTTTGCTATAAATGATGTTGACATCATCTGTTCCAGTGGTGAAATCCAATTTTTTTTACTACCGGTTCTGTGGGCATGGCTTGGTGGGCATGATGTGGCTTGGTGGGTGTGGCACGGGAAGGATACTGCAAAATCCCCATTCCTTCCCCACTCCTGGGGGGAGGATATTGCAAAATCTCCAATCCCACCCCACTCTGGGGCCAGCCAGAAGTGGCATTTGCCAGTTCTCCAAACTACTCAAAATTTCTGCTACTGGTTCTTCGAACTGCTCATAATTTCTGCTACCAGTTCTCCAGAACCTGTCAGAACCTGCTGGATTTCACCCCTGATCTGTTCCTTTCACTTTTTCTATGATCATTTTATGAAAAAACATGTCACTGGAATTAACCTTCTTTATTACAGTTTAGGAGGGTTCTCATTCACTTAGGCCTTTTCATGTTTTCATGTTATTGTTTCAGTTTTTAGTATTTTATATTTTCTTGTTGTTAATGCAGTCCCCCACCCCCTTATTTTAATAAAACATCCACTACCATTAAACCAATAGGGGGCACATACACTTTTCTAAATCCAATCAATGGGGATTAAACAGGGGGCCCTTTTCCATCTTCCCAGGAACAACTGCTTCCAGAAATGGCTGATCTTTGCAATCTCTCTCAGAAGGTGGAAGTAGGATATGGCTAAGATATTCCTTGCCCATTTCAGCAGTTCCATATCATGTGTGCTTCAAAAGAATCAGATTTGTACTTAGCTTCTGACTTGCAAGCAAATGTATTGCACACTAGACAATATGCTATGTTAACAACCATGTGGTCCTGTGACTTTTCTCTTTTGTAGCTAATTTTTATTTCTTTTTCAGGGGCTATGTCAGCCCATCAATGGTATGGAATAGAGAAAAATCACCTGTTGTCCTACTTTCCACCTCTCCTCTGCTGCATTTATCTAGACTTGCAATATTCGAACTGGTTTCCCTGGAACCCCAAGGTTGTGGGAAAATCATTCAGAGGTTCATTATGACAATTGCTGTGTTTGTTGTACCATATGAAATATATTATTGCCACATTGATTGTAACATTTTGTTCAAATAAAATGTATTACATTTTCAGACAACAGCTGAAAGTTGCCAAGGTTGACAAACACTGATCTAAGTGGAACCTGGCTTGATAAGAAGCAATGGTACAGTTCATTTTGGCTAAAAAATCAAGTAGCATTTCCCTAGGTTTTGAAAACCATCCTGTGTTCAAAGTAAGCATTGTGATAGTTTGCTCATATAGTCTGTCAGAATCTAAAATCTCATTTTCACAAGAAGATTTTGTGTGTGTGTGTGTGTGTGTGCTACGAGCGCAATCTGACTAAGGCTAACGGAAGAGCTACCATTATGGATTTAAGCTGATTAATGAATTGGTAGGAAGCTAGTTTCTCATGGTTATGCAGTTCAGTAATAAATCAGGGTTTCTGGGAATACAGTACTTACTTTTCTTTCTCCCCTGAAGCTCAGAGAAGATTCTAAACAGCCATGTTATTACTGGGAGGCTGGAGGTGAATGAATAAAATCTGCTGCAGAATTCCCACAACCCTGCAGCAGAGATTGCTCTGCCTGCCTCCTGTGCCTTTTCTGATTCAGCGCTTTTCCCTCCTATAGCTCTAAACTTGGCAGCAATGAGGTGTGATTAGAATAAACAGGGCTGCTTTTGGAACAGCATTTCAGAGCATGATTTTTCCTTCATAAAAGCTGCTGCAGAATGATGAGATTGATGGACAACATCGTCTCTGAAACCCTATGTTGAGTTCAGCCTTCAAAAGCAGGCTATGAATGGCAAGAACCTTCTCAAAAATTCTTGAATGTTATCAGCTCCCCCTGACAAAGCAAATGTTCTTGGTGGTACTTATTGTGCTTTTATTAAATTTTACAAAACGATAGCCTAGCTGTACGATGAAGCTATGCTAGGGAGGCAATCCATCTCAGCTTTCGAGTCTTACCATATGGAGAACAGAATGTTGTCTCTATGTGTTCTTCGTTCTTTCTCTATTAATACTGTTTACATAGCAGGATAACCACAAGGCAACCTTCTGTTTTACCCTAGAGCAACAAACGTGGCATGCTAAAATGAAAATCAACATTTCGTCTTTGTCAGTGAAAGGAAATGGCACTGATGTTGCTCAGCCAACTGTTATACGGTTGCCTTAAAATTATCATGAATGGTTGGAAGTTGTCAATGAATGCCATGTTGATGTTATGGCACAAGATATGCTTGTACTGAAAAATCTGATGATGATGCTATTTAGCTCTCTTGCTGCTTGGTGCTTATTCTGGTATACCATCTTCCGCTCAGGTTCAGTACATGTATGAATAGTAGGAATGGCGTGCTTCCAAAATGTTTCATGCTCCAAGGACTGAACTTAAAGCTTTTTGCAGGCAAAGCTTATGCTCTGCTTCTAAGCAAGGTGGTCTTCTTTTCACTATAGCACTGAATATTGTCCAAAATTAAACCATCATCACACTGAAGGGCCAGTAACAGAGTATATCATTGTAAAGCCAGTAGTTTTATTTTTCCAATTTGTAGTTTTTTCTAGGTTTGGAGTGTTCATTAATCCAATGGTTACCAACTGGTGGTCCATGGACCACTGGTGGTCCATTAGAAAATTTTGGTGGTCTGCAGAAAAATTATTTGCATTTTTTAATTGCACTAAATACTATTTATCTTTTTTAAAAAATCATACTATTTATCTTTTTAAAAAAATCATAATTTTAAATCTGCGGGATTTAAAATTATGAATTTAGTGGTCCCTGAGGTCCGAAAGGTTGGTGACCCCTGCGACTAATCTACCATTGGATGGGGCATTATTTGGGAAGGAAACGGGGCGGGGGTATATGTGTGTGTTTAAAAAATTCCCTTCTCACCCCTATGGGTGCTATGTGTCTTCCTCAACCTTGTGTCCTCTACCAGAGGGCTGGGAGTTTGAGGATTCTGCACAGTATCTTAGCCATTCCTAGCACTGCACTCTTCTGGACAGAGAGCTCTGACATTGTTCCCGGGATCTGTTGGCGCCACTCTTCTAGTTTATGAGTCAATCCCCAAGTGCTTTTTCTACCATTGGGACCTTTACTTCCCACATCCACTCTAGTTCCTCTGTCAGGCCTTGGCACTTCTCCTGATTCTCATATTCCTCCCTGATTGTTTTTTTATCAGGGCAATGTGGTTTATCCAAATATGGGACGGAGCATACTGCTTCCGCTTGATTGATAAGAAGCAATGCTCATCATTCCTCCCTGATGTTGCTTCATTTGGTACTGCAACTTCCATCACCGCCACTGACTTCTGGTTCTTGTCTATTATCACAATGTCTAGTTGTTTGGCCAGTAGTTGCCTGTCTGTCTGGATCTGGAAGTCCCATAGGATTTTATTATTCTCCACAATCTTCTGCAGAATCTACCATCTGGGCCTGCAGAGTCTAGTCCATTTCCTATGCAGATGTTTCTGTACGCAATGCCAGCTACTTAGTTGTGCCAGAGTATACTGTTCCTGCTTACATCTTATACCATGCCACTATCATATAAGGCTCCAAATAAAAAGCCTTTGGACCACAGCTCCTGTGGAAACAGTTTTAAATACCAAATCTCAGGTCATTTAATTTGAAAGCATCTCTCGGCTATCCTGACAATGTGTAGGCTTTGCTGCTGTTATATCTTGAATGGAGCATGCATGATTACTGATGCGCTGGCAGCGGGGGAAATACTGGAAGTTTCTTGCTAATGTCCTGGCCCATTGGAATTCACAAACATAAGCTGAATGTTAAGTTAGAGAAAAATGAATGCATTTGTTCTGTTCAAATCCCAGGATTAAGAATGAATTCATCAGCATTCATCTGAAACATAGTTAGATAATGACAGCCTCAATATCCGGGAAAGAATTATAATGATTCTGATTCAGGAAGATTCCAGAAGATTAGTTGGACTATACAGCGTGGCTGAAATTTGGATTGAAGAGTTGCAAGGATTTCATCTTTTCCACTGTTTGAGGAAACAAGTTTAGTGTTGTGGGAGAGATGGGGGCAAGGAGGTGGACGAGGAAAATAGTTTAGTTGTAAAGAGATAATATAGTCCAGATGTGAGAGCCAGGTTGTTATGTCCTTATAAGGACATCCGCCCAGATTGGCTGCCAGTCATCGGGCGGGAAAGTTTGAATCACTGTCAGGGGCGGTGCGACTGCCGGAGCGAATATAAGGAGAGCTCCGGCAGCACGCAGCCAGTCTTGTCTTGCTACTGTTGCAAATAAAAGTTACTGAATGTAACGAGCTGGTCGCGTCTTCCATTTCCTGCGCCGATCTAACACTGGCGACGAAGGACTAGAACCAAGCGACGAACCTCATGGCGCCAAGCCAACAAGACCAAGACACCGGCACCTGAAACCACCAGTAGGCATTTCCAAAGGCATGGCATCCGCTGAAGTCACTTTGCCAGCCCTTGCTCCATTCCGCCCACTGAAGGACAAGTGGAAATCCTACGTGGTCAAATTTCGGCAATACCTGAGAGGCAACAATATCAGGGATGCCGATGATGACCGCAAGAAGGGCATTTTCCTCGCCAACTGCAGCTCAGAAGTCCTTGACATGGCCATCGATCTCGTGGCACCACGGGACATCGAAGAAGTACCATGGATGGACCTGCTGCAGATCCTAGAGGACCACTATGCCCCAACAGGAACACCAGTAGCGAACTGGTTTACCTTCCATCAGAGGGACCAGAAGGAAGATGAGACCATCAAAGAATTCGTGGCCGCCCTGCGCCAAATCGCTGCCAGCTGCGAGTTTGACCATGTGGACAACGCCATCGCTGACCGCGTGGTCTTCGGCATGAGGGACAGAGGCCTGCAAAAGAAATTCCTGAGCAGGAAGAAACTCGTGCTCAAGGATGTAGTGGAGGAAGCCACCGCATCCGAAATCTCAGAAAAAGTGGCAGCCGCGGTAAGCAGGGCAAAGGGAATCCACAAGATTCGCAGTGCCATGCAATCATCAACGGAGGATTCCACAGCTGGATCAGAGTCGGAGGAAGAGGCCACCGTCCATAAGGTATCCAGACCCCCAAGGCGGGAAACTGCTCAAAGAAGCTACAAGGGGGAGTGCTGTGCCAGCTGCAGAGGGGACCATGCCAGGGCAACCTGCAAGTGGAGAGATGCGACCTGCAGACGCTGCAACAGAAGGGGTCACATCGCCGAAGCTTGCAGAGCCGAAGAACCAGCCCCAGAACCCTCCAGCCACCGTCTCCGCGAAAATCGAAAAGATTACCAGAGATCATCCAAACGGCCCTCTGGCCAATCTAGACACAGAGACGACGAATTTCCCAGGAGCGGAGCGGTTCACCAGACGACCATCGCCCACACCAACTCAGACAATGCCACCAAGTTCCACGTGACCATCCACGTGGAAGGATCACCCTGCTCAATGGAGGTAGACTCGGGCTCGGTCTACTCCATTATGGATTGGCACCAACTGAAGCGCCTGCAACCCAGCATCACCAAACGAGACCTGAAGCCACTACACTCCAAGCTCGTCGATTTTGGGGGAAACCCCATCGGAGTCCTAGGAAGAGCCAACATCCGAGTCTCCTACAACGAGTTCCAAGGCAAGCTTCCCATCACAGTCGTGGAGAACAGCCAACCGAACCTGCTAGGAGTGGAGTGGTTTAAGCCGCTGGGGCTATCCATCGGAGGCATCCATCAAATTTGCCGGGATGAACTCGACAACCTCATCGAAGAGTTCAAGGAAGTCTTCGATGGTAAGCTGGGGAAATTTGTGGGGAGGCCAATCTCCTTTAATCTGGACAAGGGAATCACCCCAATTAGGCTGAAGCCCCGCCGGGTTCCATTTGCCCTGCTGCCAAAAGTAGACGAGCAGCTGGATAAGCTGATCGCCCTGGAACCGATCGATCATGCCTCATGGGAGACCCCGATTGTGACTCCACTGAAGCATGATGGGTCTGTGCGCATCTGCGCCGACTATCGTTGTACCATCAACAAGGCGTTGGCACAGAGCGCATACCCAGTCCCAGTCGTGCAACATCTGCTGCATTCCCTGGGGACTGGCTCAATTTTTGCCAAACTAGACCTGGACCAGGCTTACCAGCAACTGCCAGTGGACGAAAAAACGGCGGAGGCACAAACAATAGTCACACACAGGGGGGCATTCAAGTGCAACCGTCTCCAATTTGGAGTCAGCGCTGCCCCCAGCATCTTCCAATCGATGATGGAACGCCTTCTCCAAGGCGTTCCAGGGGTGGTGTCATACTTTGACGATATACTGATCTCCAGGGATTCACTCCTTGAAAGGCTCAGGCTTGTCCTGCAGCGTTTCAAGGCCAAGGGCTTGAGAGTCAGGAGAGACAAGTGCATTTTAGGAATACAGGAAGTCGAGTTCCTGGGCTATCTCATAGATAGCACTGGCATCCACCCCACCAAATCAAAAGTGAAAGCCATCCATGAAGCTCCGAGCCCCAAAAACAAAACGGAACTTCAGGCATTCCTTGGATTGCTTAACTTCTATGCCATGTTCCTCAAACAGAAAGCCACAGTTGCTGAGCCACTCCACCGCCTGCTGGGGAAAGCGGCTTCCTGGAAGTGGGGCCAAGAAGAGGAAGCAGCATTCCGGGCCGTAAAAGGACTTTTAACCTCCAAAAGCGTCCTCATCCAGTAAAACGAGACACTCCCAATTAGACTAACCTGCGACGCATCGCCTTACGGGGTGGGGGCAGTCCTCAGCCATGAACTGCCCAATGGCACCGAAGCCCCAATAGCCTACTTCTCCAAGACCATGTCCGGCGCAGAACGCAACTACAGCCAGCTGGACAAAGAAGCCTTGGCAATCGTCGCAGGAGTGAAACGCTTCCACGAATACCTCTACAGGAGGAGTTTCACCATAGTGACCAACCACAAGCCACTCCTGGGGCTCCTCGCAGGCGACCAACCCACCCCGACCTTCATGTCCCCGCGGATGACAAGATGGGCCATCTTCCTAGCTGGCTACTCCTACAGGCTCGTGCACCAGCCAGGCACAGCCATAGGAAATGCCGACGGGCTGAGTAGATGCCCATTGAAGGATCCAGTAGAAGACCCAGCCCCCACGCTCCACCTCTTCCACATAGACAACGACGCCAGCTGTCCAGTCTCTTCCGCAGATGTGGCCGTCCACACCCAAAAGGACTCCACACTCTGCCAAGTGAAATCCTGGATCCTCAGGGGCTGGCCAACGGAGAAGACGGAGGAGAAATTCAGCCCATTCGTCAGGAAGCAAAAGGAGCTGTCCACAATGAAGGGCTGTTTGCTATGGGGAGACAGGGTGCTGATCCCAAACACTCTGCAAAGGAGAGCATTAGAGACATTGCATAACGGGCACCCAGGCAATGTCCACATGAAAGCCCTAGCACGGAGTTACGTTTGGTGGCCCTCACTGGACAGAGACATTGAAGAATGGGTCTCCAGATGTGACCCGTGCCAAGAAGTACACCCAGCGCCGCCACAAGCCGAGACAGCAAAGTGGGAGACCCCCAGCAACCCCTGGTCGAGGATCCATATTGACTTCGCGGGTCCGATGCAGGGGTGCCACCTACTCATCGTCGTCGATGCCTGCTCCAAGTGGCTCGAGGTGGTTCCCATGACATCTACCACAACGGAAGCGACGATCAGGGCCCTACACCGCCTTTTCGCCACCCATGGACTGCCGGATGTGCTGGTCTCCGACAACGTGCCCCAACTCACGTCCCTGGCTATGGAGGCATTCCTGGCCGGACTGGGCATCCACCATGCCCTGTCCGCCCTGTACAGGCCAGCTGGGAACGGACAAGTTGAACGCATGGTGAGACTCACCAAGGAGGCACTCACCAAGATGGGCACGGGCGACTGGCAGGAAAGAATTGACAACTTCCTCCTCACCCAGCACATCACGCCCCATGCCACCACCCACAAGAGCCCGGCCGAATTATTGATGGGCAGAAGGTTGAGGTTACCACTGGACCGGCTGCACCCACAATACAGCCCTGAAGTGACCGCAACGGCCAGCCGCCCACTTCGCGCCTTCAGCAAGGGAGATTCAGTTTTCGCGCTAAACTTCCACGGCTCTCCTAAGTGGCTGAAGGGGAAGATAGACAACCAGACCGGCCCGAAATCTTACACCGTGGAGCTGGAAGATGGACAGGTCTGTAGACGTCACATCGACCAGCTCCAGAAAAGGTGGGGGGGAGCGCAAGAAAACCAACCTGACAAGGTAGGCCTGCAACCCCCCGATGAGGTAGGCCTGCAACCCCCCGACGAGGTAGGCCTGCAACACCCCTGTGAGGTAGGCCTACAACACTCCGACGAGGTAGGCCTGCGACACCCCGGCGAGGTAGGCCTGCCACATCCAGGCAAGGCAGACCACCAACAACCTGACGAGGCCGGCCAAGCACACTACCAGGCGCTAACACATCGCCAGTCCAGAGCGGTAGACCGGGACCTGCCACAGGAGGGATGGCAACACCAGCCCAGCGAGGTGGGCACCCGTCAACCCAGGCCGAGGGATCGCCAAGACAGCCCACGAGTAGACCGGGACCTGCCCAGGGAGGAAGCATCGCAACCCTCCAGCAAAGGCAACCAACGACAACCCTGCCAGGGAGACCTCCACTCCAGGAAAGTAGACCGGGGACCATCCGGTGGGCACACCACAGCCCATGGGTGAGGGTGGCACACAACACCCCGGCGAGGGGGACCCCCACCCAGCACAGAGGACAACCCGGCAACAACAACCCAGTCCAGAAGACCCCAGCCACCAATCTGCGGTAGACCAGGGACTAGGGCGAAGGGAAAGCCAACAACAACCCGGTGAGGGGGACCAGCGCCACCCCGGCAGGGGAGACCTCCACCAACCCACAGAGGTAGCCCCACAACGACAACCTGACCAGGATGGCCACCGCCGACCCGACGGGGTAGGGAAACGCCGGCCCGGCCAAGGAGACCTGCGCCACCCCTGCGAGGTCAGACACCACGACCGGAGCCAACACCACCCATCGCTGGCGGACTGGACCCGAGGGCACCAATCCAAGTCACCCCCCCAGACGACAACGAGCCGAACCGCAACCGAACCGCAGAGCCCGGGAGACCGGGGAGGAGCAAGTGACAGCCTGGGACTTACCGAGACTCAGACGCTCTTCCCGGGTCGGCACCGAGCAACCTCGACGAGACGATAGATCCACAGGCCAGGAGGAAGACCACCAGAACCAGCCATCCACGGTCTGCGGTCCGGCCGGAGGCGCTGAGGATGACCCTGCACACTCGCCAGCCGAACCGAGCCGGTTCCAGGGAGGGAACCAGAAGACACAGGAGCCCCGTCCATCCGGTGCGGGGACGAGGAAGAAGTGAGACTGCGCAGGTCAACTAGGGTGCTGAGGCGTCCTACGTACCTGCGTGATTACGTGACTTTTATTAATGAGCATTGACTGTTTTCTGACTAGGAGGGGAGGAGTGTTATGTCCTTATAAGGACATCCGCCCGGATTGGCTGCCAGCCATCGGGCGGGAAAGTTTGAATCACTGTCAGGGGCGGTGCGACTGCCGGAGCGAATATAAGGAGAGCTCCGGCAGCACGCAGCCAGTCTTGTCTTGCTACTGTTGCAAATAAAAGTTACTGAATGTAACGAGCTGGTCGCATCTTCCATTTCCTGCGCCGATTTAACACACGTGACAGCCATTTTAGAGATTCTGCCCCACTTAACTCACCATGTAATGAGGAATTTACTTTGACAGGATTAAAGATTATGTTTTTACTTCAGACTAACATTAAAGGCATCTTTCTGAAATTATGGTACTTGTTTCTTTGGTTTATCAGCTACATGGGGCATGACAAAGGTTCCATCTGGACAGCTTTCTTAATCAGTCTCCCCCCCAAAAGCCATCACTTCGATATGTGTTGGACTACATCTTCCTTCTTCCCAACCTGCTTAGAAATGCAGTTCTAAGCAGTAACCACTGTATTTAATTCAGGTTTCATTGGAGGTAATCTCACCACTGTTTTCTTCTAGCTAATAGGAATTTATCCTTGCCTGAAGGAAGCAGTAATAAGGGCTGCACAGTCCTTTGGATTAAATCTCAAGGAGGTTTTTGGCATGATTTAGCAACCATATCATTTCCCTCCAGGTATACATGGAATCTACCATGTGATTGTGTTACCACTGAAACACCTTTATGAGACCAAACTACTAAGACCTGCCCAGCCTTAGAAGTAATAATCTCTGCTGTTCATACTGTATATGAGCTATTTATGACTTATTTCGCAGGTCAGAGATCAAGAGGTGAAACTTACCGGTAATTCTCCAAGTAGCTGGTTCAGGGGTATCTACAATGACATACTTAAATAGCATTCTACCGTATTTTCTGGCGTATAAGACGACTTTTTAACACATGAAAATCTTCTCAAAAGTCGGGGGTCGTCTTATACGCCGGGTGTCGTTCTCCTGTAACGAGCCTTAAATGGCTCTGGCAATCGAAGCTCTGACGATCCCAGCTTTGCCTGAGTTGCTAATCAGGCAACTCAGCTGGGATGCCAGAGCCATGTTAAAGGAAAAACCTTTTTTTCTTTTACGTGGCTCTGCAAGCTCTGACGATCCCAGCTGAGTTGCCTGCCAATCAGGCAACGCAGCTGGGATCGCCAGAGCCCAGAGCCCTGTAAAAAGAAAAAAGTTTTCCCCCTCCAGCTTGCTTACCTTAGCTGGTAATTGCAACGCTTGCCTTGCTTCGCTTGCCTAAATCCATTCCATCAGCAAGCCACTCCCTGCCTGCAATCATGCAGGCAGGAGTTGTGGACTTCAACTCCCAGAATTCCTCAGCCAGCAAAACAAAGCTGGCTGAGGAATTCTGGGAGATGAAGTCTACAAGTCTTAAAGTTGCCAAGGTTGGAGATCCCTGTTCTATTGGGTAAGTTTTTTTCCCCTTTGGGAGCTTTAAAAAAATAGTTAATTGGGGTTTTTTTTAGTTGTTCTTTTTTAGACCTAGCCATTTAAAGTTTAGGAAGTTTTAAATTTAGTTTTCATATAAAAATAAAAATAAAATAATATTTGTGCAGCTTTCTGAGATTTAGTGTGCTTCTGTAGTGTTTCACTCTAACTACACAAACACACAAAATCTCACAAAGCTGTATGTGGAATTTTGTGTGTGTAAAGTGTGAAAGTTGATTTTTTTGGGCTTTTTGTGGCTGTGTGAGGTTCCTGCTTGTTGCAGGGGCCATTTTGGGTCTAGCACAGCTGCTTTTACTTTGTGGGTGAGCCAGTTGTGTTATGTTGTGTGTGTGTGTAAAGTGTGAAAGTTGTTTTTTTTGGGCTTTTTGTGGCTGCGTGAGGTTCCTGCTTGTTGCAGGGGCCATTTTGGGTCTAGCACAGCTGCTTTTACATTGTGTTGAGCCAGTTGATGTTTTTTAATTTTTATTTGGTGTGCATTGGAAGAGGGGCAGTCTTATATGGCGAGTATAGCCCAAACCCTATATTTTAACAGGAAAAGTCGGGGGTCGTCTTATATGCCCAGTCATCTTATACGCCGGAAAATACGGTAGTTACGTCCATTAAAATAATAGTGTCCTTGCTCACACCGACACTAGTAATTTTATTTGCAAAGTATCCAGAAGAATTCACTTGCTTCTGCATTTTGGTCTTTCCTCACCACTCCACTATTTTCATCAAAAGACTGAATCTTTGCCTTTGCTGTGTCTCTCTTTAATCAGGGCCCAGCCTTTCTTTAACTTGCCATGCTTAAATTTTCCTGCAGCCCTTCTGTAGCCCTTCCTCTTTCACAAAAGAGGGAAATTTATTCTCATCACAAGTCTTTTGACATTTGCTCTTGTCTTTCATTGCTGCCATACTTCTAGGATGGGGTCAGGCGCATTTTGGAAGGGACTAAATTAAGTGCCTGGGTCATTGTGCCATTCCAAGGGAACATCAGAGCCTGCTAATCAAATTGGATATCTAAAACTGTAACATCCAGGAAAAACATGCCAGAAAGCACATTGCAAACAAGCAAGCAGCCTTTCTGTAAGTTTTCATGCAGATTGTTTAAAAGTCAGTGAGTACTGATGAAGTGGAATTATAACATTGTGAATGAGCAAAACACAAATGTAGCATGAATAATTCATACACAAAGTTATTTGTTTAACTTTTCTTGATCACTGATTGAATTAAACTAGCCAGGTATGACGGACAGGGCCTTTATCCATAGGCCATCAGTCTCTCCTGTCTATTTCAGTACCTAATTAAATTAATAAAACAATAGCTACAATAATATTTTCCGCGGCTTCATTTACACGTGGTCTCAGGGAATTTATAGAGTATAAAATTAAAAATATAGACAGAAATTTAAAAAAAAAAACCATTACTGAAAAAGCACTGGGTATTATATCCTGCGACAAAATTGACTTCAGTGTTAATTGCAAATATTCAGTAGTTTAACCTTAGTAATTTTCTTAGTTAATTTTCATAGGTGAGAAAAATTGTTCACATATGTATGCCTCCAAATATTCCTAGTACCAGGAATCAGAGCTATTGAGTAACTTGGGAATTTGCTCCTGTGAACCTTGTAGAAATCTAGAATTCCATCAGCCTTGTATACAACCCAAAATTTCTAAAGTAGGATAGTGGAGAATTCAGCAGCCATGGATGGACTCTCCTCATAGTGATCTGGCTGTACAAAATGTTATATATCAGAGAAGTGTCTGGGTTGAAGCTGGACTTGGTTTTGGACTGGAGAAGTGGGCCAGAGGATGTGCCATGCCTGTGGACCCAATAGAGATTCTGAAAGTAGCCCATCTGTTCTGTCTTTGGGGAGGGGGGATTGGGGCAAGCCAAAGTATTATGAGAGTGATAGGCATGGCTGATGTCTTATACTGGTTTTCCATTCCAGTTGAGTTTTGGGCCAAGATCACTACATGTAATATGTTACACTACATGTAATAACACTTCATGTAATATGTTATCTAAAGTATCTACAATTTGTTATTAGCAACTCCTTCCCTCTGTGAGGGAGATGGGCGGTTTCTAAATTTGATAAACACACAAACGAATAAACAAATAAAATGCTTCAAAGTCTTTTCTATTTGAATCAATTGGTTCTTTTCTTTATATCTCTAAAATCTGTAATGCTGGAAGCACCTGCTTGTATTGGCAAACAAGAGGTATAGCTATCACTTCACTTTTTGCAAAACTTGCTGTTATTGAATCTTTACTAGACTTGTTAATATGGTGGGGGGACTTTTGTTGTTTGGCAAATGCTGCTTTAAGTAACAAAATATGTTTTTCCAGTGATTGCATGTTATTTGATCAATACATCATGATATGGTGCTATAATGCTGATTCCTTGGAAACAGAAATTGTCTGCTGACAAATAAAGTATTGCCACAGTGGTGCAGTGGTTAGACTGCAGTACTGCAGGCCAGGGGTGGTATTCACTTACCTTCGCTACTGGTTCGCAAATGTGAGGGCTCGCACATGACACCTCTGCACATGTGCAGGACCTTCTGCGCATGCGCAGAGTGTCAAAAACAGGATGTGATGATGTCTGGGTGGGTGGGTGGAGCCTCCTACAGCCGCTGCTACCGCTTCACCCGAACTTGATAGAACCGGCTGAATACCACCACTGCTGCTGGCTACTTCTGCTGCCTGCCGGCTGCCTGCAATTTGGCAGTTCAAATCTCACCAGGCTCAAGGTTGATTCAGCCTTCCATCCTTCCGAGGTGGGCAAAATGGGGACCCAAATTGTTGGGGGCAATATGCTGACTCTGTAAACTGCTTAGAGAGGGCTGTAAAGCACTGTAAAGCGGTATATAAGTCTAAGTGCTATTGCTATTGCTGAATTTTACCTTTTAATTTTGTGTGTGTGTGTGTGTGTGTGTGGGAGAAATGTAATTTATCTAATTTCTCTTGGAAAACTCTTTTTCCCCCCTACAACTATTCTCTTGCTTTGCCTCTCCAACTTCTGACACTAACCGAGCGATCCCCAATCCATATCATTCGATTTACCTAAATTGCATAAAAAGGTTATTTCTGACTTAAACTCTTCCACTGTGCTGAAAGATGCTGCATACCATTGTGCAACTCTAGTTATTTCTTTGTCAGCGCTATTGCTACTTTGCACTAATTAATAGCAAGTTGTACAACAAGGTGATAGAATTTCATCTTGCATAATTTTCAAAAGTCAGTGGAGGCTTTTAGGGAGTTTGGTACTGATAGAATAGAACCTGCTTGCTTTACTGGTGATTGGAGGGTGATAAAATACTCCCGCATGCAGAGTAGAGAATGTAAATCACTATGGTGACAGATGTGTAGTAATCAGAGGTTATAATGACACTGGACCTGGACCTAGGGAAGGGGAAAGGTACTTCCCACCCTGCTTCTTTATTGCTGGCTTTGGGCTGTAATCAGAGGTAGATCCTGTCACTGCCCCCTGTACAGAGCTTCTAGTCTACCTGAGGTGGCCTGAGCAGGTGGGGGAATCAAACCTATCACAGTAAGACTAGGGTGAAAACATGCTCTATCTGGTCCTACCGCCATCACAGCTCTGCCTTGCAATAGCTTGAACAGCCTGGCTCAGTGCCCAGGCAGGGCAGGGCGAGTGGTGATTGCACAGTTAATCCTGCCTTGAGATGTTGACATGGCTTGGGCCATGTCCTGCTCCCATTGCCACTGCTATAAATCCTCTTTGCTACAGAGAAGTACAGCTTTGTGCTCAGGTGACATGCTGAATGCGCCAAGTCAGAGCCTTGATGCGCCGGGAGCCTGTCAGCTTATCTGCCTCGCTTGGGTCCTTTGGGTTGTTTCATTTCCATCCTGTTATTGTATGAGTTGTTGGAAAACTACTGTGGGTACTTTCCAGTTTAGTGGAAAACATATTTCCAGTTGATCCCTGCATCCGGATCAGAGCAAATTCAACTACATAATTAGACCTGATGGTTACTTATTAACATCAGGCAAATAATCAAGCAGAAAACACCCTAATCAAGGAGTTAGGAAGGACAAAAACGTACCCTCACCAACACTGGCAGGGAAAGCTATTATATATAAATAGGGAGCAAACCCCACACCCACTTGCACTGACGATGCTATCTAGTTGTGTAATGAAACATCTGCAAGTAAATAACCCAATTCAGAGAGCACCAAGGACTCCACAGTTCCTAAGCTATATATATTCTCTTTTATTTGGTTACTTATTAAATTTCAGTAAAGATCACAACAAAAGTCAACAAAGGATAAAAGATGGGCAAACCATGTCTTGGGTGGGGGAAGAGATCTATCTATCTATCTATCTATCTATCTATCTATCTATCTATCTATCTATCTATCTATCATTTCTCTCTCTTTCTCTCTCTCTCTCATCTATCAATCAATTAATCAATCTATCTACCATCTAGCCATCTCTCCTATCCCTCCCCCCTCTCTCTATCTATATATAATCTATCATCTATCCCTCTCTTCTCTCCTTCCTTCCTTCCTATCTATCTCTATCATCTCTTCTATCCATCTCTCATCTATCTATCTATCTATCTATCTATCTATCTATCTATCTATCTATCTATCATCTCTCTCTTTCTCTTTCTCTTTCTCTTTCTCTCTCTCTGTCTCATCTATCAATCTATCTATCATCTATCCATCTCTCCCATCTCTCTATCTTCTATCATCTATCCATCTCCTCTCTCCTTCCTTCCTTCCTTCCTTCCTTCCTTCCTCCCTCC